>CM068374.1:228049051-229389051 GCA_034769895.1 Magicicada septendecula | reverse complement strand
ACGGCGTTAAGACCCGCATCTTAGAAAAGAACAAATGTGCCTTGTTCTCTCCCTGCAGAGCACATTCATTGAATCGCGTAGGAGTCAACGCTGCAAAGCTCAACCCAGATGTTATAACGTTTTTCGGGAATATAGAAAACTTCTACTCTTTGTTCGCTCACAGTCCTGCACACTGGGAAGTATTGAAAAAACACGTAACATTATCTCTTCAAAGTCTTTCAGAAACAAGGTGGAGTGAAAGAATTCAAGCTGTGCGCCCAATTGTTAAACATTATCCCGGCATACTTGCTGTGTTAGATGTCATTCTTGGAGAGATGGCTACAGGATTAACTCCTTCAGCACTGAACACAATTAAAGGCCTAAAAAAATATTTCAGATCTTATAAAGTTCTGCTAATGACAGTGTTTTGGCACAAAATATTAGCAAGTATTGACAACAAGAACGTTGTCATACAAAGTAAAGGAATATCTCTTGATGTCGAGACCGCACTTATAAGAGACTTAGTGCAAGAGATGCAGCACTTACGTGACTCGTGGGAAAGTGTTGTTCAAGAAACAAAAGTAGTTGCTGAAGCAGTAGGAGTGCAACCTCAATTTCCCGAAAACCGAAAAATTTCTATAGAACCTGAACAAGATTTCAGAATTTCCGTAGTTTACCCAGTATTGGATTTTATTATCAATGATTTATTGAGACGATTTGAAGCAGCAGATACCATATGTGAATTATTCTCACCCATTTTGAGCTTCCAGAACTTAGACGGTCAACTTACCGCAAAAGCAGCAAACCTTGTAAATACATATGAGAAAGATTTGTCAGAAGACTTTCTGCACGAAATCCTTCACCTTAAAAGTATTCACAAGACAGTTTTCGGTACTGAAAGAACCCCAGTTAGACTTCTGAATGCAATTTATGACAAAAAACTGCAAGGTATATTTGCCAATGTCTGTCTCGCCATTAAACTGTTTTGTACAGTACCAGTTACTGTTTCTTCAGCTGAAAGATCGTTCAGCAGACTGGCAAATTCATTGAAAACATGGCAAAGAAGCACAACTAGTCAATAGCGACTTAATCATCTAGCAATATTGTGCATCGAAAATGATTTAGCTAAGCAAGTTGATTTTACTGAAGTTATTGAAAAATTTGCATCGACAAAAGCTAGAAAATATACTTTGAGATAATTTTTTATATTATTGTAAGTTTTTATTATGTAAATCCATAGAGTTTTTAAAATAAATATAAATATTACTTTTGTGTCATCATTTAAACTGACTTATTTTATCCTAAATCCTGTAGAACATTACGCTGCCCTTAAACTTAGCGGTAGGTAGGGAGGCCCGCCAAAGATCCTGGCCTGGGGGCCCGCTTCAGGATGTGGGGGCCATGGTTTTAATAGAAACAATTTGGCGCCACCCGGGATTCTCAACCCCTATGAATTAACAGGTAGGTTGTACTGGTAATTTTGACAATGCTACAGCCCCCAGTAGTGACTTCGATTTATGTAACGACCGGTGTGAGGCAAACACACTACATTCACACTAATACACATAATAAACAAGTGTGAACACATTATAACAGGTACGACCTCGTTTTTTAGTTACAATATATATATATATATATATATATATTGCGACAATACAAGCATAGGCTGTAATGCGCATATATAATATAAAATAAATATTTAATTTAATTTTAATAATATATAATAGATGAGCAGGTGTGAAATTGGAAGCTGGCTTGCAAACAGTAGTCAACACGCAGGATCACGCGATTACCGCTGCATGTGTGTATACAAGTAAATAGTGTGTGTGCATGAAGCCTGTTTGTTCCTGAAAGTTTGCAAACTCACCCCAAGTCAATGCTAAATTAAGAATATATTTAATATTAAGCAAACCATAAATATTAGCGAGAAGGTAAAAACTTCTAAAAATGTGTAAAAATCAGACACAAGTTCAGTGCGAATTGTACGTAATTCGGACAATCAGTGCACATCCAGTGCGATTTTTAAAGCATTATAATTACACTAGTGGCACGAGCATCATGATAATTGCACATCACATATGTCATTAAATTAGACAATATTTTATCACCGTGAAATCCGCGTTCAACAGTGCGATTGGCGAAAAAGTGCTATTATGTGAAATAGGACGAGAGTGGGGGCTATCACGCCATGGTTCAACTGTCGACAGGTT
This sequence comes from Magicicada septendecula, assembly GCA_034769895.1. Taxonomy (NCBI): domain Eukaryota; kingdom Metazoa; phylum Arthropoda; class Insecta; order Hemiptera; family Cicadidae; genus Magicicada; species Magicicada septendecula. The sequence continues at coordinate 229,386,862 of CM068374.1, read as the reverse complement.
AATTCCTGAATCAACAGCTGCAGTTTTCTTGGTGAATATAAATAGAAGCCCAGGAGAGCTAATCTCTCTCTTCTAACAGTGTTCATTCATGGTGGAACGCTATGTCCGAGACGCAAAATTTTAATTACTTTGGACAGAGTTAGACAATATGTCTGACACCAATAAGACTTTTTGTTAATCATAACTTGTAAAGTAATATGATAAATATTTCTATTTAACATAATAATGAAAAACAGTAATTAAAAAGTAACGTAACAACAAATCGTCAGAGGTCTACAAGTGATCTACATCTAGGAGCACTATTCCAGACCGAGGACGACAGCACTACATGGCATAATTTCCAGACGTAAAGGACGAGTCATCGGACTTCCGAGAGGGCCTGGAGGATGAGGAGAGGATCCAGGACTTCCGACTACGCAGGATTTACAACATCAGGGACTCAGGACCAGGACAGGGTATGCTGAGGAACCGCTACAATTAAGGTGAAAGAAAGCCATGTATTCCTCATAACAAAAGACTTAATCAAAGATTGATAAACATTGTCAAAAGAAAGACAATAATTTCAAAAAGTGTAATTTATAACTTATAGATGTAAATGTCTTGTATAAAAAATTATAGCATAATTTTTGCAGTAATAATTTAGAAAAAATATTTAAATTTAAATTGTAGAGTAATTATGAAAGCATAATTGTTGCATTAATAATTTATTGAAAATACGTAAATTTAAATTATAGAGTAATTATGAAAGCATAAGTTTTGAATTGATAATGATTGAAAATATTTTAATATACATTTGAAAAAATCAATTAGATTTGTTCAAATAATGAACAAATAATTAACTTAGTTAAATATTTTATATTGAAAGCACACATTTAGACTGAGTAGTCCAGACAATATAACATAATGAAGAAATATTTTTTATTATTATAAAAATGAATAATATTATATAAGATTTATGTTTGTGATGAGATTACAGCAAACAAAGAAATTTTGCAACCATATATAATGAATATCATATAAAGAATTAATCATTATTTGTATATTATTATTTCTTGATATGTTTGTTTAAATTAATAAATGAAAACATTTTTGAATTTCCTAAAAAGGCTACCATTATTATAATTACACCTGAACCCCTAATTACACGTACACGTTGTTAGAAATGTTATTTATCGTTGTATAATTTTATCGCTCATGAGCATGCGCCCGACACACTTACATTTAATAACGTTGTCTCGTTGTATAAAATTGTCGCTTCCAACGTGGGGCTCGATACATTTAGCAATGTGTACTGTTGTATAAAATTGTCGCCCGTCAACGTGTGGCACGACACGCCTACATTTAATAAATAAATGTATGCTCTATTGTTAAATGTGTGCATAGGATTTATGTATAATAATTGATGTGTATTAATGAATATTTTTATGTGTTTAATTTTGTTGTGTATATTGTATTGTAATAACGCAACTGGGCCCACCCCAACAAACAGGTGTAATTGTAATATAAGTAGATAAGAATAAAGAAATAATAATAACGAAACAATAAATAAATAAAATTAATAAGTCGGTTCCATAAAAATAATATTCTTAAATATTATAAATAAATATTTTAATAATTATTCAATATGGCAGAACCAGGAGGGTTGAATCTAGAAGCATTTAAAAATTCGATACTAGCAATGATGGACGAATTAGTCATAAAACAAGCCGAAAAATTTAAAGAAGAGTTAAAAGAGGAGAATATCAAGCAAATAAAAAAATAGATGAAATAAATACCAAACAAACAGAAAGTTTTGAAAATAGATTAGAACAACAGTTTGAGAATTCTAAACAAGACACTATAAGAATAACTGAAAGTAGAAGAATTGAAGAATGGTAATCTTGAAATAAAACAAAGTATAATAGACAGTAATGCACAGTTAACCGAAAAAATTGTTGATACCAACCTACGTACTGACACGATCACAGAAAATGTCTGTGGAATAATTGATAAACAAACGTAGCTAATATGTGAAAGGATGGTATGGGAAGAAATCATAATAGTTGAAAATACGTTCGTAATTAATAACGATAATCATGAAGAAGTAATTAACATTAAGGATGAGGAGAAAATAAAGATTAATAAAACATACCTTATTAGTAGCGATATCCCAATTGTCACACACACACACACACACACACACACACACACACACACACACACACACACACACACACACACACACACACACACACACACACACACACACACACACACACACACACTAGTAGATCACATAAGATAAAAACACGTGTGAAGCACAATAATTATCACTGTAACGAAAAAGTCGTACTATACAAAACACTACGCAAACTTGTGAGAAGTATGATGTTAGATATACGCACGATAATTATAACAGTAATTATAATAACTATGGTGAGTATTATCATAAACGATGAATGAAAAACGTCGACAGCTGTTCAGGTAAGTTCACTCCACCGAACTAATGAGAAAGTGCGAAGCGGTTGTAAAGAGAGAAAGAGGGGAGATTTTGTGTGGTCAACAAGTAAGATGAAAACATTGCCCTATATACAGGTGACTTCCACGATCAAAACAAACGTCATAGCTGTACAATGGGATGTTAACACAATGAGGGTGTGAGACGGAAATAACTGTACACGTCGGCTAATGTACGTCCGGGAGACGACGGACAATGCAATGGTTATAATGAGGGCCGTAAGATCAAACGACACATCGAACTCAGAACTCAATACCCGAATAGAATGAATAATTATTTTTAAATGAAAAATAATATTACTATTAATTATTAATAATAAGAAAAGGAGTTAAATTAATAAGAAATAATATGTGTAAAAAGATAAGAGAGTATAATTAAGAAATGTTATTTATTAAGGTTATGATTGCAAATAAAAAGAAATATTAGTGGAAAGAAATAAGGAATTAAATAATAAAGAATGTTATGCTAAATAAAAGTATGTTCAAAGAAAGGTAGGAAATGTATTTTAAATGGCAAGGAATGTAAATGTTAATGTTAGTGAAAGGAATGATATTATCAATGTTGTTATTAATATGAAGAAAGGGTTAGGAATGAAAAATAATTGTTATAATTGTCAGAACGGCTGATCAAGCGAAAACTTCACACTTGATGGAGATACAAGGACACAGAAGAAAGCAAGAGTGAAAAGTCAAAAGGGCAGAGACTGCTTAGAAATTAGGACTACGAGTAGAATATCGTTGTTTTCTAAGGCAGTTCATCTGTAACCGATCATGTGACACACTACAAGCTGAAAGATTATTCTGTTACGGAAGTGTATTTCAAGTAAGAATGAAGAAAATTATTAGCGATCAGAAAGGTAATGTTAAAGAAATGTAATAAAAGGTAATGAAGGTTAATGTAGTAGATAAGTTATGTAAGAAAGGTTAAGAAAGATATAGAATGTTCATGTAAGAAAAAAAAGTAAAGAATGGTAAGAATGTAAAAGATAATATAAAATTTCAGATTGAAGAATGGCATAATATGTTAAGATGCAAAATGTTTACCAATGCAAGAATGCAAGTTCACTCAGAAAGTTTTACACGGAAAAATAAATAGGTCAGTGGAACCAGATTGAAGGGGAACAATGGGAAGAAGCAGCTACGCTTATGCATTGTTAGCAACTCGTAGGGAGGGGAGATAGGAACTAGACTTGTTTTACCCTCCAACTAAGGGAACTTGAACAATTAATATTCATTATCATGGATAGTAGTGTATAAATACAAATAAAAAAAAATATATAAGTAATATGAAATATAAAAATATAAGATGTCTAATGATAGAAAAAAATTTTAATAAATAAATAAAAAAACAATTTTTTTACCAAGTAGAGGAATAATGCAGCAATACAAGCATAGGCTGTAATGCGCATATATAATATAAAATAAATATTTAATTTAATTTTAATAATATATAATAGATGAGCAGGTGTGAAAGTGGAAGCTGGCTTGCAAACAGGAGTCAACACGCAGGATCACGCGATTACCGCTGCATGTGTGAATACAAGTAAATAGTGTGTGTGCGTGAAGCATGTTTGTTCCTGAAAGTTTGCAACCTCACCCCAAGTCAATGCTAAATTAAGAATATATTTAATATTAAGCAAACCATAAATGTTAGCAAGTAGGTAAAAACTTCTAAAAATGTGTAAAAATCAGACACAAGTGCAGTGCGAATTTTACGTAATTCGGACAATCAGTGCACATCCAGTGCGATTTTTAAACATTATAATTACACTAGTGGTGCGAGCATCATGATAATTGCACATCACATAGGTCATTAAATTAGACAATATTTTATCGCTGTGAAATCCGCGTTCAACAGTGCAATTGGTGAAAAAGTGCTATTATGTGAAATAGGACGAGAGTGGGGGCTATCACGCCATGGTTCAACTGTCGACAGGCTAATTCCTGAATCGACAGCTGCAGTTTTCTTGGTGAATATAAATAGAAGCCCAGGAGAGCTAATCTCTCTCTTCTAACAGTGTTCATTCGTGGTGGAACGCTATGTCTGTCAGAGACACGAAATTTTAATTACTTTGGACAGAGTTAGACAATATGTCTAACACCAATAAGACTTTTTGTTAATCATAACTTGTAAAGTAATATGATAAATATTTCGATTTAACATAATAATGAAAAACAGTAATTAAAAAGTAACGTAACAACAAATCGCCAGAGGTCTACAAGTGATCTACATCTAGGAGCACTACTCCAGACCGAGGACGACAGCACTACATGGCATAATTTCCAGACGTAAAGGACGAGTCATCGGACTTCCGAGAGGGCCCGGAGGACGAGGAGAGGATCCAGGACTTCCGACTACGCAGGATTTACAACATCAGGGACTCAGGACCAGGACAGGGTATGCTGAGGAACCGCTACAATTAAGGTGAAAGAAAGCCATGTATTCCTCATAACAAAAGACTTAATCAAAGATTGATAAACATTGTCAAAAGAAAGACAATAATTTCAAAAAGTGTAATTTATAACTTATAGATGTAAATGTCTTGTATAAAAAATTATAGCATAATTTTTGCAGTAATAATTTAGAAAAAATATTTAAATTTAAATTGTAGAGTAATTATGAAAGCATAATTGTTGCATTAATAATTTATTGAAAATACGTAAATTTAAATTATAGAGTAATTATGAAACATAAGTTTTGAATTGACAATGATTGAAAATATTTTAATATACATTTGAAAGAATCAATTAGATTTGTTCAAATAATGAACAAATAGTTAACTTAGTTAAATATTTTATATTGAAAGCACACATTTAGACTGAGTAGTCCAGACAATATAACATAATGAAGAAATATTTTTTATTATTATAAAAATGAATAATATCATATAAGATTTATGTTAGTGACGAGATTACAACAAACAAAGAAATTTTGCAACCATTCATAGTACCATCATCAGAAGGTAATCCACTACTGATCGGTGTTGTAATCCCAAATTGGAATAAAAACAAACTTGCATTAAGCCTAGTCATCCAGTTCACACACACGAAGTGAAATAATTAACATAATTAAGATAGTAACATACGAACTTCTACAAAACACGAATAATAATACCAAGAATTAATTAACACTTAAATACACAAAGAAGAGGAAAAAATAATATATTTTACTAGCAAACAGTGGAACGAATTGTATGAACAAGGTTAATACTGTTCAGAGCAACCTCTATGCCGTTGACAAATTGTAAGTGAACTACAACAGTACGAGAATTGAAGCCGGTGCAGTTTGGAAGAGCGGGGATTCAAATGATTAGCATTCATATGGTATATTATCTCAATATTATTTATTAAAATTTTGTTAACTATAGTTATTTGGCACTGACTAAAGAAAATAATTAATTACTTACAATATTAAATAACCTAAATAGAAATATTAGTTGTCTACCCTGAGATAGAGTCTTCATTCTTCATGATAACATATTTAATACAAACAACACATTAAACGTTATACACATACTAAAATAATTAGACAATGCGTAATTATCGCCTAAACAGAGGGACACTTACCAAACAGACAGATAATTACAGAACAATTTATATATTATAACGTGACCAAATCTCATTGATTTATATGTAAAGGGTTTACTATATCAATGTTTAAACAAATTTAAAGCGTTGAAACTCAACTCTTATGATGTAGCGTGCATCTTAACGCATTGTACAGGGTCACACGGCAACGTCAGCTGCCGATACGTAACTACACACACTATAAACAAATAAAGGACACGCCCAAATTTTCAATTATTAATATTTCGGAAACCGGTAAATTTAGGAAAAGTCCAAAATAGCCAAAATGTTTGCCGAAATATTAATAATTGGGTGTGCGAATTTTATTTAATATAATTAAACATTAACAGAGATAATTGATTTTATGTTAATAACTTCCTTAGTAATTGAGCTACACAGAAGAGCTTTTAATATGTAATAGTCATAAGAATTAACAACCAAATGTATATTTTAGAATTAGCATAACTTGGCATGCGGCCAAGATAATCGCAATATAAATTGCGACCGGACATCCGCACCAACAATTAAAATCCGGTGTGTTAAGAATATTAAAAATAATATTAATTCTCAGACTGTGGGAATTAGTTTCGTTCTCACGGAATGAGGTGACTCAAAATTGAAGTAGAAGGGAGAGTGTGTCAACCAATCAAATCATTCAAAGAAATTGGAACTAACGCAGAGTTTTCGGCTGATAGAACACTCGACTGCCAGTACTCAAGAGGAACACACGTACATCTTCAATCGTCTTAGTAACACACATTTGTGAAGATACATCTATGAAGACTCGAGGTGTCAACACGCATTATTACAATCGTCTTATTCAACAGATCAACTGTAACGACCCGTAATAACAGCGTCTGTTCAAGATACTCTTACTTATCAACAAATAAGCGTATCGCGCAATACATTAACCGTTGGCGTACGCACGCAAGAGATCAACTATATACTACAAGAAACCACTTCAAGAGTACGACAGAAGAGGCCGTCTATAACCAGGGTTCGAGCTGAAGAACTGACGAGCAGAGCGACAACCCGTAACGAGACACACGCTGAAGTGAAACGTGAATCGAACGAGGAGCCTGACGCAGTTGTAGCAGCTAAAACTACAGACGTAAAACCATCACCAGTTGCAGAAGGAGCAGAGTGTTGCTGATTCCCGAACTCATCGCCAAAATCCAGGACGCTCAGTAGATCGTCGTCTCTAGCAGATTGGATCAGGACAGCGAGGGATTTCTGGAGCATCTCCACATCATCTTCTGAACCAGGGAAGTCAAAATCAAATTATTCACTTCGCAAAAGATAAATTTTTCCTTTCTTTTTTTAAAATCATTGTAAAAGAAATAATTCAGATGCCGATAAATCAGAGACTCTAAATTAATAAAAAATATTCAATTGTAATAATCTGAATAGCATGTATGAGTAACTAATAAGCCCTAGCTAAGAATTAGATATAGATAAAAAGAAAAGTGCTATACAAATCTTATTAGAGAATTAATTAATTACTTATACTGCAGTATACGTGAGTCAAATGACTAGTAAATAAAGCCACGTTGAACTAGATTCACGGCTAGTTTATTTCAAAATATTTACAAGCACTTTAGAGTAATTAAAATAATTTTAAAGTCATTGCAAATTAAATTAAATTAAATTCATTAATTAAATTATTTAAAACTAACTTCTTTGAAATCAAGAAAGATACAATTAATATAATTTGAAATAACAAGCTCATTTTCTGAATAATAGTAACCATTCAGAAAACATCATACCAGTTTCTATTTACTGTTTTAGTTCGTAAGAATTGTTGTAACTCTAAGTTTTTTTATTCTTATGTGTGATTAGTATAATAAACCCCGATTTTATTACCCCACACTGTATTTTTATTGCTGTACTACGGAGCCTACCAACCTCACAAAACTCTTTACAATAATTATAACAAGATTAGCGTTTCGTTGTTGTACACTTGAGTTAACCTACTTGCGAATTCAAATCACAAATCCACATGCCCATAGTCGGAAGAAGCCGCAAGAACGGACAGCAGGTAGGTGCTCATTAAACACAGAAAACATTACATTGCAAAAACAACACGTCACACATTTATTGTGTTATTATATATATATATATATATATATATATATATATTACATTTAATATTTATAAATAAATTTACTTCAAGATATACCTTTTTTTCTTATTAGGAACATGTTTCGGGTACTATCTTGTACCCATCCTCAGCCTTCCGGTTTTTTTGTCTGGTGAAGTACATATGTGTTGTTGGTTGACTATTATTATTGTGGCTTCCTGTTGGCTTCTGGTATTTTAAATTGGTTTTATTGTGTGTGATTGTGGTGTATGTGTTAGTTTTTTGTGTATTTTCAATGTTGAGTGCTTTGAATATTGTGTCATGTTTTGTATTGATTTGTATTTGTTCAGGTATTAGTTTGTTTTCTGTTTTATGTTTGTATATTTGTAAATTTTCCCAAATGTTCATTATGGTACCTTTGTGTGGTATATGTTTTATTAGTGTTACATTGGTTATGTCTGGGAATTCATGTCCTGTGTTTATTGCATGTGTGGCTAAATTGGATTTATATATTTCTGGTTTTTTGTAAGCATTTAGGTGTTCAAAATAACGTTTTTTCAGCTGTTTTTTTGTTTGTCCTATGTAACATTATTGCAATCTTGGCATTCAATTTTGTATATGCCGTTAGTTGTTGTATTATCTTTGTTGTGTGAGCTATTTAGATTTTGTAATTTATTTTTATTAGTTTTGTATGCTATTTTTATATCTGTGTTTTTAAATAGTTTTGTTAGTTTTGTCATTTTATTATTTATATTGTAGCGTGACAGATAAACACATAAAAATGAATGGCAAATTGGTCATTAAAATAATATAATAACATCAAATCCGAAAAAGCATTATAATATAAAGAATTAATTCAGAACAACCGTGCAGAACAATCATTGATATTAAAAATATAAGTTCATATAAAAGAAATGTTACTAGTGATGAATCATCAAAACCAGTTTAATAACTCAAGGTGAAAAAATATAACCCAGGAAGGTAAGGAGTAGATAAGGAAGCAACCCAGAACAAGGCAAGATCCACCATAGAAGGTGATGCATTTGAATAAACAAGAAGAGTAGATGAAGAAGTAACCCCAAAAAACCCGATGACATCCCGATGACATACAAGAGAAGGCAATAATTTGGAAACAAAGAGAAGAATCTGTTATTATAATAAAATTATAAAAAATCCAAAAAAGAAAAAATAATAAAATAATAATGAGAACAACCTATGACTAATTACTTATGAAACGATAATGGAAACAGTTAATCAAGAAAAAGGAATACGATATTACTCAGTTCTGAAGAAGCAAAGAAGAACAACTCATACCAAACATATGTAGAAGATGATTTTGAACAAATGATAATAATAAAACGTATATGAAATGCAAAGAGAAGAAGTACCACATGAAATATAATATAAATGAATTAATGTTAATGAATGCGAAGGCGGATTGATAACTTTCTAAGAGAAAGGAAAGAACAAAATGTTTAAATAATATAATCAAAATAACAACCTGAATATCTAATATAAAGATACAAATTTAAAAATTAAATATAATAAAATAAGACCATTCAAATAATGAATAAGAAAATACTATATATAAAGACCATGCTAACACTGTAATTAACCAGAAGGAAGTATAAAGAGAATTCAGAAGGAGAAGAAAAAGAGTTACACTATAACTAGTAACAAGAATTATTAAGAGAAGTTTTCAACCATAATTAAAATAAATATATCAGACAAGTTAAGAGTTCAGAAAAAAATATATATAATGAGTATAATAAGAATTAAAAAGATTTATTAAGATAGAAAATGTGAGATAATCTGAGAAACTACGAAGTGAAGAATCCAAAGATATTTTTATTAGTCGAAAATGAGACTACTTTTTATTTAATTTATTCGATGACTGACTGAAGATAATTCCAGCAGCATTATGTTTTTTGAGCAGAGATGAATGTGCCTCTGGACTCAAATTGTAAAAGTGGTGTATGGCCAGCAGAGTTGTGAAGCCTACAGTGCCCCTCTGAACTGCCCCAGCCCACGTGATAGGGAATGTTAGGGAATTAATATCCCAAGGATGCAACACGAAGTTGATAAAGAAAGAAAGTGTATAACAATAATAATAATAATATATCTCAGAAGACACTAACTATCCAAGAAGGATCAAAAGTCAGATAAGTGACTATATATATAAAATTTATTAAACTCAACTATTAAAAAAAAAAAAAGTCGATATAGAAATGGAGAGGAAAATGAAATATAAAAAATAATGAAATTATCATAAGAAATTATTTCATCCATAAACAAGTCTGAAATAATTACTTCTGGAGGAGAGCAATCTGTAGCGTGACAGATAAACACATAAAAATGAATGGCGAATTGGTCATTAAAATAATATAATAACATCAAATCTGAAGAAAGCATTATAATATAAAGAATTAATTCAGAACAACCGTGCAGAACAATCATTGATATTAAAAATATAAGTTCATATAAAAGAAATGTTACTAGTGATGAATCATCAAAACCAGTTTAATAACTCAAGGTGAAAAAATATAACCCAGGAAGGTAAGGAGTAGATAAGGAAGCAATCCAGAACAAGGCAAAATCCACCATAGAAGGTGATGCATTTGAATAAACAAGAAGAGTAGATGAAGAAGTAACCCCAAAAAACCCGATGACATCCAGAAGAAGATGAAGAACATACAATTCTAAGAAGCCAGAAGAAAAGAAGACATCATTGAAGAAACAAGAAGAAGGCAGCATCCACAAGAAGAAGGAATGCTCTTATAAAAAACACCCATATCCCAAAATAAATAAAAACAATAATAATAAAAAGTATAACACAGTATTCATGAAAAAAAAACCACATGTACAATAGAAATAAGACTAAAAGTGTATAGAGTAAGAGTTGCAAGTGGACCAAGGTGAAACAATAATATAATACCAAAGAACAAATCTTCATTGTAACCCACAAACAGATCTCTTGATGTTAATAAGACTAAATAACCATTTAGAAATAGCATCAAGGAGTGTAAAGTGAACCAGTGCTAGTTTGTGTATTATAAAAAATAAACCTTATGTTTCACTATTGGCTTCCACAAACTGTGTAGATAATGAAAAATACAACTTTTGAGTGACTTATGAGTTGTACAGAGTGAATATAATACATATGTTAATATAGAGCTGTCAATCTGTTTGAAATGACATTTATGTAAATGATGAGTAAAAACAGAAGCAGACACAGGATTAAAAGTAAAGTGACAGGGTACAATTACCCAAAAACCATATTAAAAAACAGTTAAAAACTGCTAATTTAACTTAATATAAGGAATAGAGAATAAGAATGTAGAAAATAAGGTTTTGTTTATATAGAATAAGAATTTTAAAAATGTATTAGTATTAAGCTTTAAGTATAAAAAAAAAGAAAATGTCTAATTAGTTGAAGACAACCATTATTTAGAATTATTTCTAATCTGTTAATAGTATTGAAACAGATACTAATTGTTATTTTGTTTAATAGAAAAAATGTTTAATTTATATTACAATGTTAAAAAGTCAGAGAGGGTATAATTCAATATGTATCATTTATATAAAAATTTGTATGGAAAAATTGTTAGGAATCTAGGCAAAATGATGAAAACTAAACATCATCAAAACTGAGAAACTAAGTACTTAAATACATTTAAACTGAAGGGATTTAGATAAGGCAAACCAGAAACAAAGCCATATAATTAGAAATATAACTTAGAAAGATTTTGTAAAATTATAGCCAGGATTATTAATAAAAATGGAAATGACAGAACTCAAAAATTTGGAGTGGGGAGTCATATATTCCAACATAATATTTTAAAACTTAACCAATTCATATAATTGCAAGAAATTAAGGGAATACAAACCTTTTATTACAATATGAGATTTAATAATCATAAATATAACTTGATAATGGCTGAATTTGGATAATGACAGGAAGCTGTATTTTAAAATTTACAATATACAAAATGAAGGTAAAATTACCAATTTTAGATAAAAAAACTTAATAAAACGGCATTATTCGGTATCAAAATACACCGAATGAACTGAAGGATAAAATTAAGTAACAACTAGCTAATAAATTTGAATAATAACCAAAGTATAAGCAGTTATATAATGTAACTTTATTACATGCACAGGATGCAAAATAAAATTCGAACAATGTAAGGAATAATATTGCTTTGGCTAAGGTTTTAGTCGGAGGTGAAGGAAGTGGAGGAGTTAATTATTGAACGTTGTACGGGACACTTGACACGAGCAATTAAAACGTATTAACCTAGTTTTGAATACCGTAATGGCGATTAATAGTATGATCCAAGAGTGAAAATCGCGAGTGGCGGCAAAAAACATTTTACAACTTCAACACAGTGACATAAACACCTACAAACGCCTAACTAACATTGTATAGCACAAAACTACATTGAAATAACATTTTAAACTCAATAAAACAGTAATACAACTTAACCATCAAAAGTGCCTGATCGACTAAAGTGAAGCTGACTTATAAATACACCACTTTTCCAAATACAACACCGAAACTTAACCAGAGACACTACACCAACATCAGAAGGAAGATTTGCAGACACCAGGACGTAAATTCGACAGGAAACATCTTTATTGGGACGCCAAAACTACGAAGGGACGATTTACAACTTCGACGGCGGCCATTACTGTTTTCATCAACGCTCAACTGAACACTGCCATCTAGTGTTTGTCTGCGACACGGTTTGCAACCTATTTATTTATTTTACTCTTTCAATTGAATATATGTACTTTTAGTATTAAGAATTTATCTTGTAACGTTATACTTTTTAATCTTTGCCCGATTTCTCTGACTTTTCCCATAAATAGCTGTTCAAAGAACCTTTTGTATCTTATATAAAAATTTGTAATAATATCGATGCCCTGAGAATCGATTTAAAAATCGACAAGAGTCCAAATAAACAAGTGTCAATAAAATAATTTATACCTTTCATATTAAAACAGTTCTTTCATTCATAAATATAGTAAATTAAATATACTTTAATTTAAACAAAATATACTACAAGAATTTCGCCACCAGAAGGAAGATAACCTCCAAAACGAACGTAAACAAAGATCGATTGTAATTGGAGACAATCCTATAAGTGGTAGGAGTTTCTTCATAACTACACAAAAGCTTATAAAATTTTCTAAATAAGAGAGAAACATTTCGGAACTTCACGAAACTCGATTAATTAATTGTTTCTAATTAATAAAAAAAAAATTAACAAACAATTTTACTTTCTTACACGAACACATATTTAAGATATTTTGTAACACAACACCAATATTTAAACACCATAACCACGATTTCATTACAATTTGGCTAGCCCAACAGTGGGGCTTAAACTCAAAGGAAGAAGACCAGACCAGATTTAGAATTTGTAACCACTAAATATTTCGTTACAATATATGTAAATGTGGCCCATTTGTTGTTGTTGTTATTATTTATGTGTTGTTCAGTTTGATTAATTCTTAAGTGTTCAGTTTTTATTTTGTATTTGATTTTATTTTCTATTTTGATCATAGTATTTTTATTGTATCCATTTTCATAACCAATTTGGTATATTATATTTCTTTCTTTGTCAGTTTCTTGTTTGTTTAGGGGAATTTTGTACATTCTGTTAAATAGCGAATAAAATGCTGCCATTTTATGTTGTGGTGGGTGGTCAGAATGGTTAGGTATAATGATGTTAGTGGAAGTTGGTTTTCTATATATTGCATATTGTATGTGGTTGTTGTATCTTGTGATGGTTATGTCTAAATAGTTGATTTTGTTATGTTTTTCTTTTTCTTCTGTGAATTGTATTTTGGGATGTATGTTATTGATTTGTACTCTGCATTTGTGTTTTTGTTATTTGTTACATATAGCCCATCATCTACATATCTTATCCATATGCCATTTGGGTCATGTGATTTTATGATATTTTGTATTTTGGTGTCTATGTGTTGTAGGAATATTTCTGCTATTATGCTTGATAATGGTGATCCCATTGCTAAAGCTTCTTTCTGTTGATAAATTTTGCTATTAAATTCAAAGTAATTTTGTTTTAGTATTAGTTGGAGGCAATTTTTTATTTCGGTTATATATTGTTTGTTTTCATTTTGTTCATTAAGTTTGTTTATTATTATGTCAATTGTTTCTTCTACTGGGATGTTGGTGTACATGTTTGTTATGTCATATGATGTGAAAAATGTATTTTCATTTATATTTATTATTTTTAGTTTTTTTATTAATTCGTATGTTCTTTTTATGTTATGATGGTTATTTGTTAGATGGTTACTTTTTAGTTTTTGTGCTATTATTTTTGCTATTTTGTATGTAGGAGCTTTTTTGAAATTGATTAATGGACGTATTGGGTTGTTTAATTTGTGTATTTTTATTAGGCTATTCATTTTAGGTGGTTCTGGATTATTATTTATATATATTGCAACAGAACACAGGATGATAAGATATGCTGTTTATATCAGAGTACATGAATGACAAGCATTTTCTTGTTTAAATTTGTTTTGTATAATATTTTGTTTTTTTAGTCATAAGTTTTGTATTTAAAAGATGATAAGCATGTATGTTACACCAAACTCTTCATAAAAAATTGTACTATATTGTCATGTATTTTTTGTATGAAATGGTGCGCGTGTGCGGGTGTGATAATCTGCGATCGATATAGCGGCAGTGGTAGTTAACCGATTTACATGAAAATTTGACAAGGAATTATTTAAATAAATAGCTTTGATTTGTGTATACTCTGAGGTTTGTAATTATTTTAGAAATATGATTTTTTAAGTAAAGCAAAACTCAAGTGTAACTCTTATCAATGATAGGGTAATAATAATTGTAGATAATTTCCATGCAGGACTATGCAAAATTATACAAAGTTTTTCATGAATTTTGTGTATCTGGTTGTTCCATCAATCATGTGACTTGGGCTTGGCCTATCAAATTACACCAAATTCAGTGAGATTCATACATTGCAGAGCTAGGTTGAACACAGTCTGTCTGTCGACGTTGCTAGGGGAAGTTGTGCCCCGGGTAAGAGAGTTATTCTCTTACAAACGTAAAAAGATCTTATATAAAATAAACCATAAACCTTAAAATTCTTAACGAAGTTTTGCGGTAAGAACCAAGAAGGAATAGAGGAATATTTTATATAAAGTAAACTATAAACCTTGTAATTCTTAACGAAGTTTTGCGGTAAGAATCAAGAGGATAAATAATTAAGTAAAATTTAAAATAAAATTCAGTGCTGTGTCGTGTAAGTTAAGATATCCGCATAGGGAACTTAAAGACACTACAAGATATCGTGGAAGCAGTTAAACATAACTACGAGACTCTGAAATATCGCCGCTGGAGCTGCTTGCTGTACAAGGACGACGAGACGAAGAGGACACCAGGAAGGAGTGAAGCTGTAGAAGAGGACGACGAGACGGGACCGACGAGACGAGAGGAGGACGTTGCAGCAAACAAGTAAAAGCGATTTATATTAATCGAACAATACAAACAATTTAATATACTATCAATACATGACAATTTAAAAAACATTATACATCTTTATAAACAATATTTGTATGTAGTAAATAATATTTCATCTCCTCCATAATAGACCTATATCGATTTCTACACACTCACAATATCCTTATTAGAATAATAAAGTTTGATCTGTTGCAATATGTCTGTGTTTTTATTGTTGAAAATGTTTTTAGTTGTTTTTATTAGTTTTATTGTTTGTTTAAGATAGTTTTCTGTTGGGTTTTTATCTAGTTGTACACATTTATTATTGTTGATGAAGTCTTCGGTTTTTTTTATGTAGTCTGCTTTATCAATGATTACTGTTGCTTGACTTTTGTCTGCTTTAGTTATTATTAAATTATTGTTCTTTACTTTATTTTTAATTTCTTTTATTGTTTTTCTTTTGTTTATCTTTGTTTTTCATTTTGCTAGTGATTATTTTTTTAATTATATGTGTTGCTTCTGTTCTTTTTTCTTCTTGTATATTGTCTTTTATTAGGTTAATGGCAAATTCTGTTTCTACTATTAAATTTTCTAGATTTTGTTTGCATTTTGAGTTATGTTAGTTTTTGACATATTGTTTAAATATTCTGTTTCTTTTTTGTTAAATTGTGTATTGCTAAGGTTAATGGTTCGAGGGTAAAATGTGTGTTTATTTTTGTTTTTTGTTCTTTATTTTTGTTTTGTTGTTTTAATGTGTTAAGTTTTTTATGATTTGTATAAATCTTTTTGTTTTTTCAAATCTTATTTTATTTTCTATGTTATTGTATTTATTATTCCAAGTGATTGGATGTAATAAACTTGTTAGCTCTAAGTGTAGTTTGTATATGTCTAGTGTTATGCCATTTTTCTTACTGTATAATTGATTAATTTCGTTTTGTATCCATAGCCTTTGTGCTTGTTTTATAGTTTTTTGTGCAGTCATATTTTTGTTGTTTGTGTTTATGTTGATGTATTTAGGTGTTAATTTATGTTTTTGGCATTGTCTATTGAAGTATATGTTCATGTTTGTGTTCATTAGTTGTTTTTTTCGTGTTTGAAATTTGTTTAATAATTTGGTAATGTGGTTATATGGAATTGTGGTTATGTTGTTTGTGTACATGTTAATGTATATTTATGTGAGAGATGATTTGTTTTGTTTTCCATTATTTGGTAGTTGATTTCACTTAATTTGATGTTCACTTCACTATTTTTTCACTATACACTTTTGTTTTTGCATTTGTTTTATAACCTCACTTTTCGTTTTTTTTCCACTGTAGGCTTATTTACCTTGTATGGTTACATTAATTATATATATATATATATATATATATATATATATAGACAGAATTGCCACCTTCCTTGCTTACCCAGAAAAAATTTATATTAGCTACCAAAACACATTGCAAGTCCTGCCACCAGCAGGTCAGCACACATATATGTTAACCACGCTCTGCTACCATTTGTAACGTCCCATAAGGTTATGGCCGTTACATAAAATTTTAAACTAGACGCTTGGCCTAGATGAAGCGAAAATGTGTGGAGCCCAGAATGACAGGACTTGCAATAAAACATTCATTTAAACAATAACAAACTTTTATTAGTGCTTTCTCATTTCATAATCAAAACATATTTTACTCAAATGATTGAATATGAGCAATAAATATAACTAGTGGTCGCCCAGTGGTCGAAATTCGAACGTAATTCATTAAATTTTTAAGTTTGAACATTATTGAGGTTCTTTTGTCAAAGAGTATACCTCTATAATCATTGCATATAATTTTTTTGAATTTTGTTCTATTACGTCAGCTGCGAGCGTGTACAAATACGTCGTTAGCGTGTGTTGTTTGCCTTAATTCCCTGCAATACCTATGAAATTTAAAATTTAATGTTAATAACAGTTGAAAAAAAAAACACAATTACAGCTTGTATTCGTATTAATTTTTTGATATAATTCATTGTCAGTTTTAATTTTGTCATGTTATTATTGAATCAAATAAACGCTAATAAAAATGAGACTTGACATTCATAGAAGTATAAGATACATTGTTTTCAATTCCAGTGGATTACATTTCATTTGTGGTAAGGTACAAAATTAGAAAACAGTTTGAAGATTATCTGCTACAAAGCTTATATAATTTTTTAATTTTTTTTCTATGCATTAATTTTCGAGTTATTTGAAAAATATGAAAGATAGGAAAAATGAGGTTTAGCTTGGCTAAGCCATATTTAAAAAGCAATAACGCGTTTTTTGACATTTCCTTAGGTTTTTTTTATTGCCATACTAACCAGGTTTCGCCAAGGCTACACAGTTATTTTGCCTATCTTTCTCGAATTATATAAAATTTAAATAAAAAAAATTAATACAAAATAAAAATGAAATAAAAAATACGTGCCTCGTATTTTTTCATATATTTTTCATTAAATCAAAAAAACCGGGCGGTTAAAAAAATAAATGTTGTCCATTGAATAAATGTTGTCCATTGAACTTAAAATAGTTTGAAAGTGAATTTAATGATTCAGAACTTCTGTGTAAACAATGTTTTTTGTAAATTTTGCTACATCATTTGCTAAATGCCCTTGGCCATTATATTCGGAAATATAAAATCTCAAGCCATCGAATGATCGAACTCTACTTGCTGCGACGTACAGTTGACCATGTGTAAAAACTGGCTGCCTCAATAAAATTCCAATTTTTTCGAATGTTTGTCCTTGAGACTTATTTATATCATCGCAAATGCAGGTATAATTGTAAATTGAGTTCTTTGAAAGTTAAATGGTAAAACAGTACCGGAATATGTTAAATTTATACGTGGAATCAAAATTCTCTTATTGCGTGCGGTTCCAGTTAAAACTTCGCAATAAAAAGCATTACGATGCATACACTTGATGCACATTCTTGTTCCATTGACTAATGCTTCCTTTGTATTTAAGTTTCTGATCAGTAAAACGATGCAATTAACTTTCAATACTAACTTATGTGGTGGCAAACCACTAATAGTCAAAGAATTCAAAAACTCTACTGGATAGTTATTGATTTCATTGTCATCATCACAAATTATTTTATCGTAGCTATGATATGTTTTCTGTTCACCTGGTATTCGATTAAGTATATCAGTATTAATAAAAGTACAATCATCATTTTTAGGTGCTAAAATAACTGACTTCAATATGTTATCTGAGAGTATGTTTTCGGAAATATTTCCATACACCTCATTAATAATATTATTTTCATCTCCTATTAATTGCTGAGGTATTTCAATAATATTTTCACCAAACTGAGGGAATTGTGGGGCTTCATCATTACCAATTTTTTTCAAGAATTCTATTTCACTTGGTAAGGCTCTCATATTTTGAGTAAACGTTACTTTATGAAAATAAACAAATTTATGCCAACTCGTGACACAATTTTCAATTAAAGTTGCACGTGATCCATGTGGGACAACTGGTAAGATTTGCCGAAAATCACCGCACAGAAGTATCGTTTTCACTCCAAATGGTTTATGTTTATCATTTTCATCGCATAGATCCTGCAATAATCTATCTATGATTTTCAACACTTGCAGTGGGCACATAGAAATTTCATCAATAATTATCAATGATGATGAATTTATGTAACGTCCATAGCTACTATTTGCGGTAATATTCGCTACAGAATTTTCCAAAATGGGTATAGGCAATTTAAACACATTGTGTAAAGTTCTACCTCCAAGTAATAGAGTTGAAGCTATGCCACTGAACGCTGTTGCAATGCAACTAAGATTAAGCGAATTTAATTTGTGAATGATTGCTGTTTGTGTGAATGTTTTTCCACAACCTGCATGAGCGGTTAAACAAAAAACATTAGATCCAGTATCATGGTGCAAAACTTCACGAATCACACGATCAATTAGATTACGCTGTTCAATATTTGCAGTTTCATAATGCTCACAAAACAGAAACTCTTGTTCTATTGGATCAATAGCATTTGCTTCGTCTGTTCTCTGCGAATACGTGGGAACTTGTAAACTAAGTTCTTGACATGACAAATTATGAACATTCAAAATATCTTCAATTTCTAATAGAGCTGTGTTAAAGGATACTTCTTCATTGTAATCTCTCAAAAAATCTTCACTAAGATATACTTTAAATTCATTCCATAACGGCAATGCATTGGCTGGCACATTTAATGCACAAATGTAACCAAATAAATTTCGCATTTGATTTGGTGAATGTAATTCTTTTGCTTCATTTAAACATTCGCGCCATTCATTATCATTTGAAGCAATGCCGCGAGCATGGCACGCTTCAACAAAAGAAGTGTGTATAATTCCATTGTATGTTCTAACATCCTCAAATGATTTTGGACCACAGACATGTAATAAAAGCAATCGTAAATGGAAAAGTTCGATTTCTTTTGGTGATACTACGTATATGCGTGTAATGATTTTATCACCTCCACGCCTTCTCTTCTTCCATTTTTTTCGGGAATCTTCCCACACATAATGCAAAGGAATTTCAATATACTTATATTCATGCGCTGATGGATATGATCGATTCAATTCAAAAAATGCTAATAATTTTGTTTGTCTTGCATTTTCAATTGCTTGACGTTCTTGCCCTTCTCGAAAGTAAACATTCTGTCTACGCGGTAAATGAATGTCAAGTCTAACGATGAGATGTGATTGAAAATGCATTGGTAATTCATAGATGCGCCATACGGCTTCAGTTGATCCGACATAACGGCCATTTAAAACATTTTTAACTTCATCAATTTGTATTTCTTGACCTGGTTCATTTCTCTCTGAACCTAATTCAACAGATGCACTGTCATAGCCTTTATACACGTATTTATAAATGTATTTAACACTTTCAATTGTAGTGCATACTTCAACATTTATATGGCAATTAAATTTGGCAAGTAAATACGGATTGTATGGTACAACATAACGATTGTCGAGGCAATTACCGCGAACTTCATCATTAATACCATTATCACGACTTCTGTATAATGGATATCCATTTAATGATTCACATGTAAATTCATTAAATCATTTTGGATAATCTTTTGTGCATTTTCCATCTCTCATACATACAGAATTTGGATTAAGTACACCGCATGGACCATGCATCATGTGTTTTACAACATATTCATGTAATGTAGGATGTGTTTGAATGTTAGGAATCTCCGCAGATACAACTTTATCAATATCGGTAGCGTTAACAATTTTATCTTGCTCATTTAAAGAGAGTAAAATGTGAGCATGAGGCAATCCTCTCTTTTGAAACTCAATTGTATAAATGAGTGCTTCAACTTTACCGAAGATTTTTTTAGTGTAAGGCCCTCAATTAATGCTTTCAGTTTGGACTTGAATACACGCACAACAATATCAGGTCGAAAATTAGCTGACTCACCTACACCAATATTGCTAACTATTTCAGGCCAACTTGGATTGCAAGTCATTGTAATAAACAAAGAAGGCTTTCCGAAATGTTGTACAATTGACATTGCATCTAAATAATTCTGATACATATTTCTTGGAGATCCATTGAATGAAGATGGTAAAATTACTCTACGGCCAACATTATTGGCATTGGGGTTCAATTCTAAATAATCTGTTAAATTGTTGTAAACTTCAGACCTAAGACTTGTTTGATTTTGTCGAATGAAATGTAACCTTGTGCCCTCTATTCTCACATACATATCAACTATCCACTGCAGAAATAATTTTTGTGAATGGTGCAACATGCTAAAATCTTCTCTAATTGCAAGTCGATAGGATGCATACTGAAGCATGGTTAATTTATTTCTGGGCGCTCTTGAATTAGATGTAGTTGGTACATTATGAGAAATATTGATATGCCACCCAGTATCACCATTTGGAAAAAGTAATGGATACGCTAAAGGGTCCAATGATGAATCCAAAACAGAGATATTTTTAATGGTACCATTAACTTTTGAAAATGAAACCATATTTCGTTCAAAGGGTGGCTCACCATCAACTGTACTAAATATTACTGCTACATCAGTTTGAACTGCATCATTATAGAGGTGTAGATCTAAATCACGATTTACTTTAATGAGCTTACAAATTTCTTTATTTTGATTTTCAACTCTCTGACAATGATCTTTCATTACAATGAATGACCGAACGAAAGGATTAATGCGTTCCAATTCAAGAGAGATTTCGCGCATTATATTGTTATTTCATGTTTGATTATAGTGTTCACGTAATCTATAATTGACAGCAGTGTCAACATCATAAAAATATAATTACGCATAACATGGTGAGCGACCATATCCAGCAGTCATTGGACCTGATCTGTGATAAAAAACATCATGTATTTTAAAATGATACACTCCACGCGTAACTGTATCCGAAATTTTAGCTTCTGAGCTAACCATAGCAAATGATGAATTGTATTTACGAATGTTTTCAAAATAATTTTTTGACTTTCTTTTTATTGAAGGTTCATTTGAAGTAAGTCCATCATACAATGATTTAAAGTATTCATTTTGACTTAAGGCCGGTAATATTGCTTTACCCTTATGACAACATGAAGTGAATGCAGTCCTTTCACCTAAGGTGATCTCAGATTCGAAATGTTTTGCATTGCAAAACCTTCATTGTAAATGCATTAATCCACAATCAAAAGTATTAAAATTTCTTGGAATGACATTCAGTGCGCATTTAAATGTATCCCTCAAAATAATTTCATCATTTTGTATACTGTTTACACTATTTAAATTTGCATTTGGTCTATTATCATCTTGACTTTCACGCGAATATATATTCCTTCTTCTTTGTCTCTCACTCCAACCCGTCAATTTTATACTATTTACACTATTTAAATTTGCATTTGTTCTATTATCATTTTGACTTTCACGCGAATATATATTCCTTCTTCTTTGTCTCTCACTCCGACCCGTCAATGTTCTATGTCGAGGCATAATGGAAGTAGGTGCGAATATCTGAATGTAAGAAAAAAACATGTAATGAAATTACTGAAACTAAGATTAGACAGGGTTTAATTTACAGATAATAAAATGTACTCACTTTTTTGAAACCACCAATAATAATTAGGCGAGAGTAAGTCAATTCAAATTGCTGCTACAAAATTTTCCTTTTGCAACAGGTGTATATTAAGCAAGCTGTATTTCACTTTCAACTGCACATTAATATATAAAACACAGATATCTAATATACAAAATATAAAATAAACGCTTTTTTGCCTTGACATACACTCCACAAACTACTGAAAAATGAACATTTGAAATCACACAAAATTCACTGCTCATTCAGTCAATCTGTCAGTAATTATTTGTTGGCAACATTTTAAAATTCTTTGGCGATAATCTCTACTCTGTGCGACTGTTTGACCACAGACTATTATGTGTTTGACATTGGCAGTATGAACGTAAACAAACGACAGACTATTATGTGTTTGACGTTGGCAGTATGAACGTACACTAAAATGAAAAAATTATAATTTTATTGCCTGGCAACAAAATTATTTTATTTTTAAAAATTACCATTGTTTTGAAAAGTTTAAATGAATTTTCAAGTGCAAATGAATGTTTTATTTAATTTAATTTAATGTATTTGTAACACATATTATATATAAATTTTAGCTTTCTGCACTCCTTCTCCATATAAACTTTAACTATGCCAAATCTCACACTCCTCCGTGCGCGCAATATGCTTAAAAAGGGGTACAAAGTTTTCTCTTCACGTATTAATATATAGTTGAAAAAATTATAATTTTATTGCCTGGCAACAAAATTATTTTATTTTTAACAATTACCATTGTCTGAAAAAGTTTAAATGAATTTTCAAGTACATTACTCTTGTTAAAACGTAAAAGGATGCAGGTAAACTACCCCTTCCCCTTAACCGATCTTCACCAAAATCAAAAGGCCTTTAGTTCTCTACAATTCAGGGGCGTATACAACAAATTATTTGATTCTGTTTGAATATGCAGCTGTTATCGTTTGCCATAGAAAAAATTCTACACAAACACACGCACACACACACACACACACACACACACTTTTAGAAAAATGACTTTCCTTCATGTTTTGAGGGTAGTACAATCAGAATCAGCCCTTATCTCAAACACGATTTTTTTCGCCATGACCGTATGGAACATGGAATTTTGAAATGACTTTTTTACTTCCATGTTCCGTAAGGGAATGGAAGTATGGTCGCAAATTCAAACAGAATTAAATAATTTTTTGCATACAGCTCTGAATTGTAGAGTTCTCAAAACCTATTGTTTTTGGTGAAGATCGGTTAAGGGAAAGGGTTAGTTTAATGGCAACGTTTTACATTTTAACAAGGGTATTTTCTATGGCAAACTATATCAGATGCAAATTCAAACATAATCAAATAATTTTTTTCATGCAACTCTGAATAGTAGAGTTCTCAAGACCTATCGGTTTTGGTGAAGATCGGTTAAGGGAAAGGAGTAGTTTACCTGCAACGTTTTTTTGTTTTTTACAAGGGTATTTTTTATGGCAAACGACAACAGCCAAAAATTCAAACAGAATCGAATAATGTTTTGCATACAGTCCTGAATTGTAGAGTTCTCAAGACCTATTGTTTCAGTTGAAGATTGGTTTAGGGAAAGGGGTACTTTACCAGCAACATTTTATGTTTTTACATGGGTAAAAACCCATGACGAATGACGAATGATAACTGCCGTAACTTCAATCAGAATCAAATAATGTTTTGCATAACGTACTGATCTATTGATATCTCAATGTCTGTTGATTTTGGTGAAGATCGGTTAAGAAAAAGGGGTAGTTTACCTGCAACATTTTATGTTTTAACAATGGTAATTTTTTCTATGACGAACGATAACTGCCGCACATTCAAACAGAATAAAATATTTATTTGCATACGTTCATCAATTGTAAAAGACTGAAGGTCTGTTGATTTTGGTGAAGATCGGTTGAGGGAAATAGGTAGTTTACCGGCCACATTTTATGTTTTAACAAGAGTAATTGTTTCTATGACGAACGATAACTGCCGTAAATTCAAACAGAATCAAATAATTTTTTACATATGTGCCTGAATTGTAGAATACTCAAGGCCTGTTGATTTTGGTGAAGATCGGTTAAGGGGAAAAGGCAGTTTACCGGAAACATTTTTTGTTGTAACAAGAGTAAAGTACTTAATTTTGATTAATAAAGTATCCTGATAAGAAGATCTTAATAATCCACTGTATAAACGTAGATGAAATATCTATAAATGAAGAGGCTAGTTTAACGGGCTGGAGTTAATTTTCTATAAATGAAAATTATAGTTGAAGGGGGAGGGGATAATTTTTATATGTGTACTACGTTATCGGCAACAAAGTTGTAGTTTGTTGTTAAAATTCCTTCCCGGGCTGTTTGGCCATAGTCCAATGTTTTCTGCAAAACCAGACGTTTCTGCAGTGCCATCGACTGCCATCATCAGTGAAAATTGAGTGCGATAAAGTTTGGTGGTATACGTTATGTGACGATTTAAAGATTATTTAAATAGCACAAATTAAATTTTGTTGTTATTATAACAAGTGAGAGTATAATCCACACCCCTCTGTACCTAAATACCTGTATCAACGTGTAAAAAGACTAGTACGAACATGCAAAGTACAATGTTATTAAGCGAAAACTAATAATCCTTCTATTTAAATAAAAAACGTAATAATAATAAAGGAAATATCTAACTCCTAACTAAGAAAGGGTAGCATAATTTGTTGTAGTTAATTAATGGACAATTAATAATAATAAAGGAACGAACTACTTTTCTCTCAGCGCGTAAACCGCGCCAGCTTCCATACTCCCTGCCGCTAAACTAACGCCAGTCGCCGGAGAATCTCTGACATGTAAGCAGCTCGAAAATGTGTCGTGAAGTTAAACTTACGTTTATGTCGCTAAAAAACGATGTAAAATTAGTGCTTCTCATTTAATTAATCCAATGTAGCGTAAACGAAACTTAAAAACTAGTAATGTAGTTCAGACGTTGAGAAAATATTCTTAATAAATAAAGAACTTAGCCGACACATCTCTTTATATAAAAAAGTAAATGGTAAGATATGTTCCTTACCATGTAAAAGGTAACATCAGTGCTGTTAAAATAAAAAGGAATCAAATGTGAAAAGTGAACACCAACGCCAGGAGAGAAGTTACTACAACAACTGTACGAACTCCAAGTAGCAGAATTCCAGCGTCATGACCTAGACCACAATTCAGAAACAACCAACTAAATGGAGGATCCAGATGGACAACGAACTACACCCAGGAAGATCTACTGAAGAGGATCATCTCGACCACCAGCCGCAGACTCACGTTATATTCAGGTGACACTAAACCATAACTTCTGTGCATACATTGTTTTTAACAACCGCAACAAAAAGAACAGTAAAGTTTCATGTAAAGACCTTTTAGATCACATAAATATTAGCATATTAATGTTTGTAATTTCTGTAATGCTATAGTAATAACCTGATGATGTTTAAAGGTACGGTAAAGTTAATCTGAAATTACATCAGACTATTCTTCAAATAGTTTGGATGATGTTAAAGTATGTTAGAATATTACAAAGTTAGAACCCGGATCCATGGTAATCAAAGTAATACACAGCTGTATGATTTTGAGATACTAAGAGTAACAATTTAAAGAGTATTTAATGCAGAATCTATAAGAATTTTCTTTTAAAAGTAAAGTAAAAAACAAAAGATGACCATTAAAGCTATTATGTTTATATCCGTAGTTAAAATACAATAATAAAGAGATGTTTTCGCTAATATCCAGAGAGTGAATAAATTTATGTAACCTTGGACAAATTCCTGATATATACATTGTCATAATTTGTTGGTAAGTAATTTTTACTAACTACGGCAGCTAGTTTAATTAACAGCAAACAATTAAACTGGTTCCCTATGTTATAATGTCTTAACAGGAGAGACGTTATAAAATGCGCCACTCTGCTTTTGTGTAAAAATAATTGTGTTCATCGTGACGCATATAAAATGCGCCACTCTGCTAATTAATTAACATTAACTTTGTAGAATATATAAATTTATTCACTCTGAATTTGTGAACAAATAAATAAATAGAGTTTTAATTATAAAATAATAATGTTAGTATTAGGATATTCCCGTAATAAACAAGTCCTTGCTGGTAAAAATATTCCATTTTAAACCTGTCGGAATTGACAGGCTATTTCATGTTAGATACGTGTCGAGGAATGTGCGCTCTCCCCCGTAAACAAGTAAGTTGTTTGAATGGCATTCCCTAGTGGACAAAATAGACAGTCCTGAACAGGAAATAATCGTGTTTCAGATGGTCCGAATTCACCCTCCGTTGTTAACAACACACCCCAACGCAAACAATAAGACTCCCCAAACAGCTGATCCATTGTGCTATTGTAAACACAATGAACTCTTCGTGTGAAATTTCTTTCCACTATAAAATGATATTATCACATTGTCTCGACTGATAATTGTTAGAAGTACATAAAGTTGAATTGATTTGAGATAATTTTAATTTGATTAATTAGTATAAGATTCTTGTTATCTATCTATATATATATATGTGCGTGTTTAAATGAATTCAAATTTTATAAGTGTTTAAAATAGATGATATAAGATTTGTCGTACGTAATACTTAGATTATTTAAAAGTCATTATTATCACTACAGTGGCTCAATTTAAACCCGACTTGTTGTTGAAGGACGAACTAAGCTATGAAGCTTTGTTACGCGGTCTCCCATACGCAAACGTAACGGTCGCGGAGCTGCGCAAAACTTTACGCGAAAATAGACCAGACAAACCCTCACTGTTAAATCGTTTAAGTGTGTTAGACTTCGAAAGTGAAAAGGAAACATGCTATCATAAATATACGGAACTTACCTCCATCGCACAAACCCTGCGAGATGAAAAATCCCCCGCAGTAATTTTAAGTATCACTCAAAGAATCGAACATCTGACCCGCCGCATCACCAATTTGTTGAATTGGCCCGGTGACAAAGTTACTCCACCGGACGCGCAAAAATTCGCGGAAGAAGCATTACAACAATTACCCAAGATAATGCGCGAATTACGTAGACGGTCCGAATCGTTTAGATTAGAAGAGATCGAAGAAGCAATGACGAAGCTAAATATTTCCCCCACCCTATCTCCTACTCAAGAACAGCAAACCGGTGCTGTAAAATTTCAGTTTCTGCAGGAATCTAATATAGATCCCTTTAAGGAACGGTTAACCGATAGACAAGTAAATGTCCTACCCGTAAACGTAACGTTACTACCAAATGAACAAGAGAATATGATCCGTACCTACGATTTACCTCCTCACAGACGAATCAATCTGCGGAAAAACCTAGAATGACGACTCCATTAAATCTAACTACCGAGCTTTATGGAAAAATGACTCACTCCGTAGAACGTATTTTATCTGAGATACCAACCACTGATGGGCTGAATATTACGAAACTCCTAGACCTTATCAAGCGCCTATTACAAATAAAGGATCTGCGACAACTAAGAGAGCACCAAATTTTACAAGTAATTCTACCTAAATGTAGACCTCCTTTAAAAGATCGTATGTTAGAATCACTAAGGTATAATCACCCTGTAGAAGAACTACATACCACCCTGATAAGACACTTCATCCCCACCGGTATCTACGAAGAATTAAAGCGGAACTCAGTACTTCGTGTACAAGGAGTATACGATTGTAACTAACAAAGTCTTCTTTGAACATCTGATTTATGTGTTTTTGACAAATATATACAAAGGAAAATAAACCCCTTTTTTTTACTGTTCGTCCCTAGTAGGGACCAAACATAATTTATGGATTGGTCTGCGCAAAACACCAGTAGGCGTGCGAATGTCTACGACTCTAATTAAGTTATCTGGGCCGGGAAATGTGGCGGTAATTACACCAAATTTCCAGGCTAATGGAGGTAGGTTATCCTCAATAAGTAAAACTAGGTCCCCAATGGAAACATTATCCTTAGCGAATTTCCATTTGTGACGTTGTTGTAACTGGTGTAAATAGTCGCGAGACCAAGCCTTCCAAATGACTTGGACAAACTTCTGGAGAAGTTGCCAACGTCCAAGACGAGAGATAGGAATATGAGATAAGTCTGGGTCCGGTATCGCCGTTAATGGTGCGCAAATCAAAAAATGGCCAGGTGTAAGTGGCACCGGATCATTTACATCCGAAGAGATGGCAAATAAAGGGCGAGAGTTTAGACATGCCTTTATCTGAGACAAAACTGTCGTAAACTCCTCGAAGGTGAGTATAGACTTGCCTACCACGCGGCGCAAATGAAACTTCAACCTCTTTATGCCGCTCTCCAAAGACCACCAAAATGAGGTGACGAGGGCGGAATAAATGACCATGAAATACCCTGAGAGGCCGTGAATGATTTGATTGATGAGGTGTCATCCTTATTATGCCAAAGATTGTAGAGGTCATGTAAAACATTAAGGCCTTCCTAAAGTTTGTGCCATTGTCAGAGTATAACTGACTGGGTATGCCCCTGCGGGACATAAAACGACGTAAGGCAGCTATAAACGCACTGGCTGTAAGGTCGGAAACCAATTCCAAATGAATGGCCCTGGTTGCTAAGCAATGAACAAAGACACGTATGCCTTAGAGAGAGTTCTGGATTTCTGTCCGCTATGACGAATCATGAAGGGACCACCATAATCAACCGCGCAGAATAGAAAAGGCCGTGATGGAGTGACTCTAGGAGATGGTAAAATACCAAGCATCTGAACCTGCTGTTTGGCACTAAACCTGAGACACTTGACACATTTACGAATGATGGAGCGAATGACTAACCTGGCATTAATAATCCACCAACGTTGACGAAGTGAGTGATGCACGAGTTGAGCACCAGCGTGAAGCAGACGAATGTGTTTGCGTTCAATAATAAGGCGAGTGATATGAGCCGATGGATGCAAGACAATAGGATGTTTAGTGTCGTAAGGTAATTGCGACTGCTGTAATCGCCCGCCTACGCGTATTACTCCAGAATCATCAAGAAACGGGTCGAGAGAAGACAACTTACTCCGGATAGAGACAGAAGACCCATTACGAAGACAATTAATCTCGGCTGCAAAATGGATCGACTGAGATTGTTTTATGAAGAAATCAAGAGCATGATGAATTTTGACGGGGGTAAGAGCGCCCGTTATTTTGTCAGCACTGGAGAGTCTAATATTTTTGATGAACCGGAAACAGTAAGCGTATACGCGTGTCAGACGGTGCAACGAAGAAAAGTCCTTAGAAAGGTCGATAGCCAGGGTAGACATTAGAGAAAGTTTAGGGTTTTGTTTCTCTTCCGCAGTGACTTCAGAAGATGACGGATTAGAAGGTAAAAAGGGTGGAAAAGGATTGGACTCGGAAGATTGAGACAAACAAGCGGGACCGTGCCACCAAAGCGAACAATCGCGCAAAACGTCAGGGTGACACCCCCTAGAGATAATATCAGCAGGATTGTGTTAAAATTGATGTGATGCCATGTATAGGCTTGCGTAAGACGCTGAATCTCAGCAACACGATTAGTGACGTAGGTTTTCCACCTCGTGGACTGGGCATGAATCCAGTAAAGAGACACCATGGAGTCAGAATATAAATGAACACTATTGATAAACGAATAAAGCGCAGGAACGACCTTAGATACGAGTCGCGATAACAACAAGCAAGCACAGAGTTCGATGCGAGGTAATGCCACCTGTCGTAGGGGAGCCACGCGAGATTTAGAACACAGGAGATGACAAGAGGCCGATGAATCTTGATAAATGACTCTAATATAAATACAGCACCCAAACCCCTTTTCAGAAGCATCCGAAAAACCATGTAATTCAACTGTACTTGCCTCAAACTTGCAAGGAATAGAACGTGGGACAACAATTTTGCTAATCAGACACAATTTGTCACACAATGAATGCCAAGCCAAACGTAATTGCCCGGAGATCGGTTCATCCCAACCAAGATTGCAAAGCCAGAGTTGTTGCATAAACTGTTTATACAAGAAAACAACGGGACCGATGAGTCCAAGTGGATCGTATATGCCTGCGATAATCGATAGAATTCTCCTCTTGGAGAT
This sequence comes from Magicicada septendecula, assembly GCA_034769895.1. Lineage (NCBI taxonomy): Eukaryota > Metazoa > Arthropoda > Insecta > Hemiptera > Cicadidae > Magicicada > Magicicada septendecula. The sequence continues at coordinate 229,356,099 of CM068374.1, read as the reverse complement.
GCTTGATTCAATGGGGAATGATTTAATTTCAAACAGGAATGAATCGGCAGTGTTATTCCAGAGAATGCCCAGGGTACGCACATTGCCCTGTTTGTTTAAGGGGAGTGATAAATTGTCATGACTTGCGACCACCCTGGGTTCATTAGATGCCCATTTATGCAGCGTGAGACCGTATTGACTCAATAACGTACCTAAGTCAGATGTCAACTTGATCAGATCAGAGATGGGGTCTGCACCGGTAAGCAAATCGTCGACATAGAAATCATTTGTTATAGCTAACGCCGCATCAGGAAAAGAAGCTTCATGGTCCCTACCAATTTGAATAAGACAGCGAGTGGCCAAAAACGAAGCACTAGCCGTGCCGTAGGTTACCATTCGCAATGCAAAGTGTTTAAATTGTTCGAGGGGAGAGTCACGCCACAGAATACGTTGATAGTGACAATCCTTTTCAGCTACGAGAATTTGTCGATACATCTTCTCGATGTCGGCGATGAGAACATAGTTATGCATGCGGAAAAGTAAAAGAATAGAAAAAAGGTCTTGTTGAACATTCGGGCCTACCAACAATATGTCATTGAGAGAAAGGCCATTGGTAGTTTTGGACGAACCGTCAAAAACGACGCGCAGTTTTGTGGTCGAGCTAGACTGCTTAAACACGGCATGGTGAGGCAGATAGTAAGTATTTGACACCCCTGAATTGATAGAGCAATTATCGATAAGCGTCAATTGGCCAAGATACTTACATTCATTAATGAAGTCTGCGTAATCGCGCGCAAGCTTAGTATCACGCCTGAATCGGCGTTCTAAATTCAAAAATCTTGCTTCAGGATTGGAATAGGATTCCCCCAACTGGAGATGATCGGACTTAAATGGCAGTGAAACAACGAACCTACTCTCTTGATTCCGATGAGTAGAACGCACGAAATGCTCCTCACAAGCTGACTCGTTATTAGGTGTATTATCAGGGATAGTTTCTGCTTCCCAGAATTTTTCGAGAGACTGCAAAATTTGACCGTCGTTGTTCCTAGCTAGGAACGAAACAGCAGGACCCTTGTAGCGGCAGTGTTTGGGCAAATTGCCTGCCAAAATGTAGCCTAACTTTGTTTCCTGAATAATGGGAAAATGAGGGCCGCGTACGTATTTGTTGGCTAAAATTAAATCCAGGTAAAATTGCGCCCCTAAAAGTATGTCGATTTCGGATATGTTGAAATTTGGGTCAGCAAGAAAATTTTGTCTGGAATGTTGAATTGATTTATGTCAAACGATTGTACTGGCAGATTGTGGGTTAATGCAGATAAGATAGCACATTTTGCCTCGAAGCTAAATCTCTGAAAACGAGAAATAATGCGTATAGACGCGAGATTAGTGGCATGACACGCTGTATTATTTATACCTGTAATTGGTATGTTGGATTTAGTCAAATTAAGCCGTAATTTCTTGGCAAATGATTTGGTACAAAAATTTATTTGTGAACCTGCATCCAAAAGACCTCTTGCCTTTTGTCTGTTGCCAGCCTGGTCAATGACAAATACAATTGCTGTTGATAAAAGAATATTATTCGTGGATTGTAATTTAAGTGAACAATAATTACTGCTACTGGCAGAGATTGGCTTCGGCACATTGTTCATGTGCAGCAATGTATGGTGTCGTTTTGAACAGATCTTACATGCCTGCTTATTCTTACAACTAGATACAAAATGATCTGATCTAAGACAATTGGTACAAAATTTGTGATTTGATACAAATTGTCCTCGCTCAGCGGTGCTTAGTGCACGAAATTTATCACACATGTAAATTGGATGATTAGATTTACAACACAAACATGAATAATTACTTGACGCTGAGTGATAACTCTTAAATGTAGTGCTGCCAGCAGCGTTTCGTGATTTATGTTTATCAGATTTATTATTGAATCTTAAACTCAGCTTGTTGAGTTGCTGTCCGGCATCGATAGGCAGTGTATTTTCTAACAGCTGTCTACGTGCGTTTAAAAAATGAGTGAAATCTTGAAAGTTAGGAAGATTATCAGGGTCTATAGACTCCTTCCATAATTTAAAAGTAGTAGGGTCGAGTTTAGTTGATAATAATTGTATAGTGATAAGTTCAAATGAATTCACTGACAGTTGCATTGCCGCCAGTGAATTAACGGAAGACGTTATTTTATTTGTGAATTCTGCCAGACTTTGGACAGAATCTTCAATTGTTGACTTGACTTGAAGTAAATTTTGAATGTAGTATTTTGCTAGTATGAACTTGTTGTCATACCTTGCGGACAGCAAACTCAACGCTATCGAGTAATTTTCATTACAAATAGGTAGTGATTTAATTAAGTCTAATGGCTCATTTTTTAGAGAAGAATGCAAATAATGTAGTTTCTGCACTGGCGTTATATCGGATCTTGCATGTACCAAGTCCGAAAAAATTGAATAAAAATGCTGCCATTCCAAGATATTGCCTGTGAAGCAGGGCAAACTTATCGGTTTTAATTGCATATGGCCCGATAATACGGGAGGTACAGTCTGAACATTAAAGGTATCAATTAATTGTAAAATATTCGCTTCTGTGGCATATAACATTTCTTCGACCTCAACTCGGTCTTCTTGAGCAGCGTTTATGTCTTTGCAAATAAGTTCGATTTCGGACTGTACCTCGTCGTACTTCGTTGCCAAGCTTTTCAGACTTTCAAGTCTTACTGTTAAAAAGTGTTTTGTATTAGAGTTTGTATCAAAGTTACTGATAGCTGATTGTATACGCACTATTGCGGACTTTAAGCCGCCTCTCTTTCTGACTAACACTTTGAGGCCTTCTTCAGCCATTGTACGCACCTTGAAATGATGTTAGTGAGGTGATACCTTGTGGGCGATGTCCTGAAGCGTCGACGCCGTGGAGAAGATGGCAAACACACAGCTCGGAGAGATGACTGCTTTGACTGACGTACTGAAGCTAGCAGGTGTAAGCTCTTGCAATGATGTCGTCAGGAGGCTCAAAGGCGACGAGCGAAATGCTGATCGAATCACGCCACGGTCGTATCAGCGGATATGCTGAGTCGCCCGTGATGGCCAGAAATTGGGGCAGAAAAATAATAAATGTGAATGATGTATCCGGAAATCCAGGTCCGGAGCGATCAAAAAATGGTAATGAGAAGAATGATCCGGCACGTGTGGACCAAAAAATGTTAATGAAGCGGTCCGAGTGGACGCAAAAATGTTAAGTGTGAAGTGTTCGTGATTTACTGTTGTTTTTAATTCGCCAGGATGCAGAAATGATAAAGAGAGAGTGGACTGTAATTAATACATTTATTGAAATTGTTCACATATTACATTGAAATTGTTAGGTTTCACTTTTGAATAAGAGATTGGCTAATGAGCGCATCGTAAATACAAGTCGTTTTACATTGAAATTAATTTAATGAAAGGGCCATATATGAAGTCTTGTCGTATGATGAATTATGAATAGAGGCGCGAGTACGCGACACTCGAATTACTTGAGTACAAGTATTAGCAATGTATTGCTAGCATATTGCATGTATGCAATATATAATACGGCCTAAAGCCTAAATGATTGTCGACAAGGAAAAATGTGACAGTATAGCCGCGTGCGCGAGCTGACCGCCGCTAGCGAGCGTATGTGACGAACTGTGCAAATGTACGGACATGAATTGAGCAGATTAAAGTGCAGATTAAAAGCGCAGATTAGCCAACCTATAATGTAAAAATTACCGCGCTACTGTACACTGCCTTATTACTACAAGTTAACTGGAGTGAACAACAGCTAGTAGACACTATCTTAGTAGGACTATCTCCCGAGGAGCGATCTCGCCTAGCACTCATGAAGAGACCAACCACCTTCACAGAACTAGAACTGTGTTGTATACATTCATCCAACGTCTGGTATTTAGACCAAAACAGACGCGTTTTTATGTCCCAGACTCAACGAAGTGATTCATTCCTACCTCTACCCATTGGGACTGATACTCGAACCTACCGCGATAAGCGATTCGTAAGAACTTCTATAACCCAAAGCTACCCCAATACACCAAACTCTCTACAAAAACCCCGACAGCATGCGAGCGATGCCAATGAGGAAAGAAGATGTTATAACTGTGGAAAGTCCGGACACATTAGCAAGAATTGTAAAGAAAAGCGGTACCAACAGAAAACCGACCAGTCAAAAAACATGTGAAGCGGGAAGAACAAAAATCCTACGTCTTCTGCAGCATCAGAAGGAAAGGTATAAACACTAATCACCCTAAAGTTAAAATAAATATTAAAAAACGTATAGACCCTTACATAACAAGATTTATTGACAAGTGCAACTCTATTGGTACATGCAAAACAAATATATGCCAATTACCCTACATACAGATAGACCTTGGAGCAACGAATATCCTTGGTTTAATCGATTCAGGATCTACACGTAGTATAATCAGTCAACAGCTAGCCAGCATATTAGATAATCATAATCTTATTAGACGTAGCCAAAACGTGAACATAAAGTGTGCCACCGCGAGTAAGCAAAACCTAAATATTAGTCCAGTCGCCAGAGATTTTGACTTGATAAAAAATTGGGGCAAAGCAATATTTGGTGCACGTGTTAAATAAACGTTAATAATTAATATAAAAAAATCTTTGCATGTTTACCTTTCTAGGGTTTTCTGAAAATGGTCTGGAAAAATCGTAAAGACAGATTTTCTTAAAGCACTCCGTAAATATGTACAGTTGGAAGAAATAAAAAGGTGTATATTGAAGAGCAAACAATTTCCTTCAGAAAGTCTCCTTACATATTTTTACGTTAATGGAACTGTTTTCCTGAAAATTGGTAATGATGAGCGCTGCGTTTTAAAAAGAGCGTTTGCCCCCGATCTTGCGTAATTCGCTAAATTAGCCAGGCGCGTCTATTCAAAAATATCATAACTTTCTTTAATCTAAGCATAGCCAGTTAAATAAAGGCTAGTTTTGAAGGGGAACAGTATAGCTTTCAAAATTTGTTGATTTTTACATAAATATTTTATTTGAACATAAAGAATATAGTGTATAAATATTTACTGTAGATACAAAAAGAAGTGAAACCACAAAATTACAAGTACTATACAATAAAATTTAAAAAAATAGTAGTTCTTTACTAATTTACCTTTAAAAGAGATAAACTTTTAATTTTATAATAATGAAAAATACTTTTGAAGTTGTTATTTAAAAAAAAACACCTTTTCAAAAGTGAGTATTTCGACGTATTTTAAATTTACTCGAAAATTCAGAGTTTATCTGCCTTTATTAATCTTAAAAATAGAGATATCGAAATACAAAAAATTGTATTTGAAAGCTGCAAGTGTTCTGCATCAAAAACTATACTCATGAAAATTAAAATCATTTTCGAAATTAAAAAAAATAAATAAAAATTGTGTATACTAAAAAAAGGTGCCTCCTTTGCGTTACATACATGTATCTTTTAAGTGGGTTTATTTGAGTACTTGAAATTAACGTTACAGCTACTACAATACTAAATCTATCTATTCATGTTATTTCTCTTACCTGATTATACCTATACTCTAAAAACAAGACCCTAGAAAACAGGTAAAATTTTTAAACGGCGCGGCGTTCTATTCCCCTCGAGTGTGCAACTGTAAATGTAGCTGCGCGCGCAACACCCATTGTTGTGGTGTGCCATACAAACATCTGCTATACAAGAACGGAGCAGTAACGCAGTTGATATTTCTTCAAAGGTTATAATCAAAACATTACAAATATTTTTGTTTTTATAATATAAAACAGGTAAAAAAATTGCAGTTTAAAGTTTTTATTTACACTTTTTATACATGCTAATATTTATTTATTTGTGAGCACGTGTAGTGGAGTCAAAATAAAAATCAAATGTGAATTGTTTTGGGAGTCGATTTTTTGTGTGCTAAATTAGTTAATGGGATCAAGTTGAGCTAATAGTTAAGTTTTGTGTAAAAACAACCCGTTTATTTTTTTATTAACAATTTAAGTTGCAAAATAGCGTTTTTATAAATATCTTTGGACCTAACAAGCCGATTTTAATGTGAATTTTTTTCAGTATTCTATAATAAATTAAGAACATTTCTAGCCTTAATACGGAAGTCGATGTTATTATTATTGTTAATAAATAAATAAAGTGGCGATGGCGTTTATAAACAAATTGCTGTTGTTTTAACACAAATTAATGAAAGTTGATAAAACTTGAGGGAAAGGTAACCTTTGTGGAGTACTATAAACCCCAAAAATTTCATATTGAAATGTCGAATATTACCTCAAAAAAATCGCAATTCACAAAAAAACTTTGAGTGCTCATAAAGTACGGCAAGATTGTGGCACAAAGGTGTACGACGGCTTTAATTAAAGCTTATTAAAAATACTTTCGGGTGGTTAATTAACAAAATTTGTTGGCCTTTCTGACACCATTTTTTGACCATTTAAAAAAATTAAACGTAGACATGGATAGCCTCAAAAAAAGATGAAAATGAAGAAAAAAGAAAAATCTTAAAATCTGCAGCAGCAATTATTCGAAACGATGTTAATCTGAAGAAAAGTAATACAGAATTTTATCCTCCAAGTGATAATATATTCCAAAATATTAATGAGAATATCCCAGAATCACTTCAGTTTCTGATAGAAGAAATAATTTTAAAAAATAAAAAAGGTGATATTAGTTCATATGAAACAAAATGCACAGCAATTACTCATTCAATTATGAGTTGCATAAGACCTAGAACCTTTCTATCACCATTGCAAGTTGGTCTGTCTGTAATGTTGCACAGGAAATTTGCTTCAAAACGAATTATAGATATATTGTCGCATCTGGGAGTGTGTTCATCATACAAAGAAGCAACACTTTATGAGGATAGTGTATTGCTTAGTCCACGTTCTCCATTTAGATCTGGTTATTTTGCACAATTGGCATTTGACAATTCAGATATTAACATCAATACTATAGACGGGAAAAATACTTTTCATAGTATGGGAGGTATTATGATTGTAAGTCCCAGAGATTGTTATTATAACAAAGTTCCCTTAAAACGATTGACAGTTAAATGCAAAAGAAATTAGCAAAATTGACAAAATACCATTCCAAATTTTTGAAAATATTAAAACACATGCACTCCAAAACATTGTTTTTGGAAAAGTAGATAACCCGAGTTTTAATAATATAGATTTTTCTAATGCTGACTTGCTTTGGATTTATGGAGTGACCAAACCAGGCATTACTGGCTGGAATGCCTTTATGTCATGTTAGATGGCCATGCTTATGCTAGAGCAGTACGAGGTCACACATTAATTTGGATAGTTTTGTGTAAAAAGATTATTGAGGAAATGAATCTTTCAGAAGTTGAATACTCAAATATGAAATCTTTACTACAAGAATTTTTAGATGACAATCTTACTTACAAAGAAGTACAAGATCATAATTTTTTTAACATCTTAAATGGTAAATTTCTAGAAAAAATTATTGAAATTGAGGAATGCGGTAAAACTGCAAAATTATGGATACAATACATACGAATGATCTCTATTGCAAAAGCATTTGGGCGCTCTGAAAAAATGGGTAATATAAAAATTCAATTACAAGTTATTCAGCAAATGTTGCCATAGTTTTATGCGACTGGACATTTTAATTATACGAAATCAGCCTTATTATATGTACAATATATGAATCAATTTATAAAAGAATCTGAAAAACTTTTCACCTCAATGCAAAACCAAAATGTAATTCCAGAAACTACCGCTTTAAAAATTAAAGAACTTCAAAATTTTATAAATAACAGATTTTGTACTGTAAGACGAACTGAGAAATTCTGGTCAGGAACTCATACTGATATGACAATCGAACAGGACTTAATGAGAGTCATGAAAGTTGATGGTGGTATGATTGGACGGGGAGTAACTACCAGTACTGCAAATAAATGGATTTTAGCGATGCCATATACACATGATATCTGCGCAGAAGTAGAAACTTTTTGTGGTATACAATTTTCTACTTCCGATCAGCATGTAGATGCTACAGATTCTCGAATAAAACGAGATACTGAAGATATTCTCAAAATAAAATCCTGGTTTGATTGTCACGAGACATTTCCTTATCAAGATTCAATAATGTCTATATCTACTGGAGTTACTGGCGGTAATAATATTAACTGTCATAATGCTTTTGAGGTTGGAAAAGCAGGGTTAGAAGAAATTGCTGGTACAAACTTCCATAAAGTTTCGTTTAAACGAAAAAATAGAGTACTGTCATTAAAAAGTGTTAATAGTAGTCTGAAAATTCAAGAGGAAATTGTCCCTATAGATCCAATGTTTATATTTCAACGCATTTGTGTAGCAAGAAAAAGTGACGACAAATTAAAAGATTACATGCGTTATGAACTTGCACCGTACCCAACATCTATGTTTTACGAAGGTGTATTTCGGAAAACAGATAAGTCTAAACTATATGATATGTTTGAAGTGGACCGCACTGAGATTAACCTTGAAGATTGCATTTACGTCATTGATGGTGGTACGTTACTGCATAGAGTAGTATGGTCAAAAAATGACAAGTTCAAATGTATTTTTCAAAGATACGTAAATTATGTCAAGAGACACTTTGGATCAAAAGTTACTGTAGTTTTTGATGGCTATACAAACAATTCTAACAGCATCAAAGCTATGGAGCGTTATCGCCGTACCAATCAAAATTCCTCTTTAGATATTTTATTCTATGAAGATATGTGTGTCACAGTGACCCAAGAACAATTTCTTTCGAATAAAACTAATAAAACTCGATTTATTGAAATTCTAACGAGATATTTGGAAGAAGAAAGCTAACGTTAAACAAGCTGACGATGATGCAGACTTATTAATTGTGAAAACAGCCTTAGAATTATATGATAAATTATATGCACGTCAAATTGTTACTTACATTGAAATTCCCTTTAATTTGATACCCCACGTGCGGTATTTTCATATTTTCCATTTTTGACATCACCCCTCCGCCAATTCCACTAATTTATTGAGCCCAAAATTTTTAAAAACCAAAATTTTTAATAGTGCGTATATGCATGTCACATATGATATTTCATATTTTCCATTTTTGACACCCCTCCATTACAACCCATTTATTGAGCCCCAGGGCCCAAATGTATTCAATAGTACGTATATGCATGTAAAATTGTTACTTGCATTGAAATTCCCTTTAATTTGATACCCCACAGTATTTTCATATTTCATATTTTTCATTTTTGACATCCCCCCGGGCCCAAAACACGTATCTTATGTTGGTTCTCCCATTGCGTAAAAAATTTGTGCCAAGTTTGGTGGAAATCGGTCCAGTTTCATATTTTCCATTTTTGACCTCCCCCAAAACCACCCATTTATTGAGCCCCAGGGCCCAAGAATTTTCAATAGTGCTTATATGCATGAAAAATTGTTACTTGCATTGGAATCCCCTTTAATTTGATACCCTACATGCGGTATTTTCATATTTTCCATTTTTGACATCCCCCAGGGCCCAAAACACCTATCTTATGTTGGTTATCCCGTTGCATAAAATATTTGTGCTAAGTTTTGTTGAAATCGGTCCAGTGGTTTAGTAGGAGGTGTGAAATATAAATACACACAATGACTTTTATGTATATTAAGATACACATATTTAATAATATTATTCAACAGAGGAAGATTTGTTAAAATTGACCATTCCGTCTATCGATTTAATACTCCTAACGATGAAATAATAACAAAATCGTTATTTTGATTTTATTACTATTAAAATTTGAACTATTTTAAACAAAAAGAATGAACACTTTATCATGATCCAATGGTTTATTTAGTAGTAAGAAAAGAAATTCACTGAATGTAAACGTTTTTATCGATTTTACCGCGCGCTACCCTTAAATAAGGTTTTTTTTTAAAGCCTGACCTTATAAACATGCAAAGATGATTTTAAACCGATATTTAGACCTTTTTCAATAACTATACCAAATATCACTTTGCCTCAATTTTTTACGAAATTTTACCATTATTTTTACTCTGGCGACTGGACTAATATATCACGCAGTATTACTATCAAATTAAGAATTAAGAATTTTACTTGGTATGTTCCACTACTCGTAGCTGAAGTATTAGGACAAAACTTAATACTAGGTGCCGATTTTATAAGCAAAACTGGCTTAATCCTTGACATATACGCTAAACAATATTTCTTTAGGTTTGATCGTACTCGAAAATATCAGTTCGACTCCGAGCTAAATAACAGCGAAAATTGCGAAACATCAACTATTCAGTTAGAGCATCATGAATCTAGTTTGAGTCATTTAAAAGGAAATGAGCGACAAAGAATTCAAAAGTTAATAAGGGAATTTTCTACTGTACTCACACCCAAGTTAGGATTGACCAATCTTATCGAATCCAAATAAATCTAAGTGACAACAAGGTAATACGTCTTCACCCATACAAATTATCACCGCCCAAGATGGAAATAATGAGAAACCAAATCAACAAACTCGTTGAACAACACGTCATAGAACCGTCAACTTCTCCATACTCATCACCTGCATTCTTAGTACCAAAAGGAACTGACAAACATAGACTAGTCGTGGATTATAGACAGCTGAATAAGAATATAGAATTTGAATCGATTCCCCTGCCCGACATTCACAGCGCGTTCCACTATTTTACCAAAGCGAAAATTTTCACCATAATGGATCTCAACCAGGCCTTCCACCAAATCCCACTAGCTGAGGAATCAAAACATCTAACTGCGTTTGCTGTCCCATTTAATCTATATCAATTTACTAGAGTACCATTCGGAATATCACAAGGAAGTTCAGTATGTAGCAGACTGTTAGAAAAAATATTCCATGACGTTAAATTTAAATTCGTATATCACTATCTTGACGACATAGTAGTATATAGTGAATCGATGGATCAGCATATTGATCACTTGCGTGAAGTATTATCAAGGTTAAAGAATGCTGGACTAACGGTAAATCCCAGTAAAGTTAATTTTGCAGTAAAACAATTCTCTTTCTTAGGTCATATAGTATCGGCTGAAGGTAAGGTTAGCATCGACCCCGAACGTACGCGCGCAATCCGAGAATTTTTACCACCTAGAGACACCAAAGGTATAGCTCGATTTTTAGGTATGATCAATTATTTTCACAAGTACATACCCCACTTAGCGGATATAGCAGCCCCATTAAATGCATTAAGGAAGAAAGGAGCGAAATTCGAGTGGACTACTCGACATCAAGCCGCTTTTGAAACACTCAAAGAAAGCATAATATCACCACCGGTATTGCAGTTAGCAGATTTCAGTAAACCATTTGTCGTACAGACCGACAGTTCTAGTGTAGCATTAGGAGCAGTAATATACCAAGAAATCGATAATACAAGACTACCGATCAGCTATGCATCACATACTTTGACGGACCAAGAAAGGAAGTTCTCAGCCTATGAACTCGAATGTTTAGCTGTAGTGTTCGCCTTCGAAAAATTCAAACCATTTTTGGAACACAAGGAATTTCTACTAGAAACCGACAACCAAGCTTTGTCGTGGTTATTGAACCATCCAAAACAGTTAGGTCGTATCGGAAGATGGGTGTTAAGATTAAATTGCTACAAGTTCAAAGTACAACATATTCGTGGTACCCAAAATGTAGTCGCCGATACACTATCCCGCATGTTCCAACTACCCAATACCAGACCTGGCGAAGACAATGTTGAAACCACTACTGTCAATACGCTAATAACAGAATTCCCCCTTGCATTTAAGGATATAGCACATCACCAACAACAAGATCGTAAATTGTATAAAATAATAGAACAAATAGATAAAGGAAATTATTCTGACAAATATACCTTGAGTAAACGAGTACTTTGTTTTAAAAAGGCTAACGGAAAATCACTGAGAATAATCGCCCCGGAAATTATTAAACCCATGCTAATGGAATACTACCACTCATCAACCATTGGAGCTCATATGGGAATTAGGAAAACAATACATCGTATTCGCAAGGAATATCATTGGGAAAACATGAACAGTGAAATAACTAAGTTCGTGAAACAATGCGAAATCTGTGCCCTGAGCAAGCCAGCAAGAATCAGTCAAGTCGGAAAATTAATCTCAGAAATCCCCACAACTCCCTTTTCAAAGAAATACATAGACTATTCTGGACCTTATCCCCGTTCTAAGTCAGGAAATACTATGTTGTTAATTTGCGTGGACTCCTTCACTAAATTCGTGTGGATGTACCCTATGAGACATGCCTTAGCATCTACGACAATAAAGATTCTACAAGAGAGACTATTTAAAGATTATGGTATACCAGTACACCTAGTATCCGACAATGGACCTCAGTTTAAATCGAAAGAATTTAATGACATGTGTTTTAAATTAGGAATAAATCATATTACAGTCACAGAGTACCGACCGCAAGGAAACCTAGCTGAGAGATACTTGCGAAACCTAAAATCAGCCTTAATATCTTATCACGCTAAAGATCAGACAGCGTGGGATCAAAATCTATCATGGATATAATTTGCCTTCTACTCAGCGTATCATGAAGGACATAAATCAACACCATTTGATTTACTGTACAAGTATAAACCGAACCACCCGTTAACCACAAAGTGGAAAATTCATGAGTTATTGCCCCGCGAAATAAATGGGAATAATATAAGAAAAATATGGAACGAAGCTCGTGCAAATTTGAGAGCGAACTTACAAAAATCGCGGAAATATCATGAGCAGAATAATAGGAAAATAAAGTACAAAGTAGGTGATTTAGTCATGTATAAAACTCACCCTACGAGTAAAGCCGTTGAGGACCACTTCCAAACTATCATACCGATGGTGTGGCCCCTACAAGATTCACAAGTTCATCACCCCCGTGACAGTAGCGCTGTACGAACCCAATACAGACAATTACGTTAGCAGAAGTCATGTGTCTCAAATAAAAAATTTGTTTTCATGTGAAAATAAAGAAGCACGACTACGAGAAAGATAGTAAACCAAAAATACTACCTAAGTATTAAGAATAAAATATGTTGCCTATATTTTATACAGGAATACAATAAGATTTTGCAACATCCTATATCGTAATTGAGTATAAACTCAAACACCTCGTACGAATACTAGCGAGGCCTGATCAACCTTAGCTAATGTCCTGCGAGAATAAAATAAATAATGAGAAGTCAGCTGACGAACAACAAACCTCTACCGCTGTAAACTAAAGGTAATTCTATTGTTATTACCATACGTTATTATTATTATTAATAACCTACTCATGAGTGTAACTCCGTAAAACGAGTGAAGAAACTAAGCAAAAAAACTGGTAGTAGATTTAAGAAATAGAAATAAGGTAGATTTATGTATTTGTGTATTTTATGTGTAGTATATATATTGGATTTTAAGTATTTTGTATAGTATGTAAGATAATCGATTGATGGATCGAAATAACCTGGTGGAGAGAAATTTCAGCACGTAGTTCCGTGCCAAATATAATTGTATTTCATAGATATCCTTCAATAAACTAACGCCGCCCCATCGATCTCCTTTAAGTGGAGGAGGATATGACGATTTAAAGATTATTTAAATAGCACAAATTAAATTTTTTTGTTATTATAACAAGTGAGAGTATAATCCACACCCCTCTGTACCTAGATACCTGTATCAACGTGTAAAAAGGCTAGTACGAACATGCAAAGTACAATGTTATTAAGCGAAAACTAATAATCCTTCTATTTAAATAAAAAACGTAATAATAATAAAGGAACTATCTAACTACTAACTAAGAAAAGGTAGGATAATTTATTGTAGTTAATTAATGGACAATTAATAATAATAAAGGAACGAACTACTTTTCTCTCAGCGCGTAAACCGCGTCAGCTTCCATACTCCCTGCCGCTAAACTAACGCCAGTCGCCGGAGAATCTCTGACATGTAAGCAGCTCGAAAATGTGTCGTGAAGTTAAACTTACGTTTATGTCGCTAAAAAACGATGTAAAATTAGTGCTTCTCATTTAATTAATCCAATGTAGCGTAAACGAAACTTAAAAACTAGTAATGTAGTTCAGACGTTGAGAAAATATTCTTAATAAATAAAAAATTTAGCCGACACATCTCTTTATATAAAAAAGTAAGTGGTAAGATATGTTCCTTACCATGTAAAAGGTAACATCAGTGCTGTTAAAATAAAAAGGAATCAAATGTGAAAAGTGAACACCAACGCCAGGAGAGAAGTTACTACAACAACTGTACGAACTCCAAGTAGCAGAATTCCAGCGTCATGACCTAGACCACAATTCAGAAACAACCAACTAAATGGAGGATCCAGATGGACAACGAACTACACCCAGGAAGATTTACTGAAGAGGATCATCTCGACCACCAGCCGCAGACTCACGTTATATTCAGGTGACACTAAACCATAACTTCTGTGCATACATTGTTTTTAACAACCGCAACAAAAAGAACAGTAAAGTTTCATGTAAAGACCTTTTAGATCACATAAGTATTAGCATATTAATGTTTGTAATTTCTGTAATGCTATAGTAATAACCTGATGATGTTTAAAGGTACGGTAAAGTTAATCTGAAATTACATCAGACTATTCTTCAAATAGTTTGAATGATGTTAAAGTATGTTCGAATATTACAAAGTTAGAACCCGGATCCATGGTAATCAAAGTAATACACAGCTGTATAATTTTGAGATACTAAGAGTAACAATTTAAAGAGTATTTAATGCAGAATCTATAAGAATTTTCTTTTAAAAGTAAAGTAAAAAACAAAAGATGACCATTAAAGCTATTATGTTTATATCCGTAGTTAAAATACAATAATAAAGAGATGTTTTCGCTAATATCCAGAGAGTGAATAAATTTATGTAACCTTGGACAAATTCCTGATATATACATTGTCATAATTTGTTGGTAAGTAATTTTTACTAACTACGGTAGCTAGTTTAATTAACAGCAAACAATTAAACTGGTTCCCTATGTTATAATGTCTTAACAGGAGAGACGTTATAGTTAGTGACCACAGTACTGTGGTTAAGGCTGAAGCAATAAGTGGAAAGAAGTAGTTTCTATGGAAACATTTCATTTCGTAAATGATTTTAAAAATAAATCTTAGAACATGTATGGTTCTCCATACTGATATTTTACATATGTGCCTGAGTTGTAGAGGACTCAAGGCCTATTGATTTTGGTGAAGATCGGTTACGGAGAAAGGGTAGTTTACCTGAAACATTTTTTGTTGTAACAAGAGTAAAATACTTAATTTTGATAAATAAATTATCCTGATAAGAAGATCTTAATAATCCACTGTAGAAACTTAGATGAAATATCTATAAATGAAGAGGCTAGTTGAACGGGGTGGGGGTAATTTTCTATAAATGAAAATTATAGTTGAAGGGGAGGGGATAATTTTTTATATATGAACTACATTATCGGCAACAAAGAAGTAGTTTGTTGTTAAAATTCCTTCCCGTCCTGTTTGGCCGTAGACCAATGTTTTCTGCAAAACCAGATGTTTCAGCAGTGCCATCAACTTCCATCATCAGTGAAAATCGAGTGCGATAACGTGAGGTGGTGAGCCATTAATTTTATGCATATTTTTTATATATATGTGTACGTTATCGGCAACAAAGAAGTAGTTTATGTTAAAATTCCTTCCCGGGATATTTGGCCGTAGTCCAATGTTTTCTACAAAACCAGACGTTTCGGCAATGCCATTGACTTCCATCATCAGTGAAAATCGAGTGCGATAACGTGAGGTGGTATACGTTAATGACCACAGTACTGTGGTTAAGGCTGAAGCAGTAAGTAGAAAGAAGTAGTTTCTACGGAAATATTTCATTTCGAAAATGTTTTAAATATAAATCTGAGAACATGGAAGTCATGTATGGTTCTCCATACCGATTTTTTAAAATATGGTAAGATTTTTCTTTTGTAAGAGTCTTTTTATAATAAAAATTTAAGTCACAAAAAGTCTTCACTATCACTTTTTACATTGACATTTGCTTCTTCAAGATCATCAATAAGATATTCACTTTCATTTTCATCAAAAATATTAATCTCTTCACTATCAGTAATATTAATGTTATAACCTGGCATTTCACAATTCTGACACGTTGATCCTTGGCAATTTTACACATAACTGTTCATTGCTATCTGGATTTTAGGCAGCAACAACGAAAAGTAGAACAGTCAGTCGTACAGCCATAGGAAATCAAATTCAAAATTGATTCAGGAGCTGGTTCTAATGTAGTCTTAATAGGCTGCAAAAAAATTTGTGTTCCTTTGCTATCCCCATTCCTCTGGGCTTTTAAGGTTGCCTAGCCATTTCTGAACTTGTTAGTAAACTCTAAAGGAATGCTGAACTGCAACTGCTGAAGTTGGAGGTAACAGCTCTAATTTGGCATATGCCTTTTTGAGAGATTTCTGAAACATCTGAAATCTGTACTAGTCTAGTGTTTGCCTTTCATCTTTCGAACCATACAGAATGAGAAATAATTTTTTACCAGCCTTTTCTAGTTCACTTTATTTGAATTCACACTAATAAACACTGCTACAGCATTGTCCAAATTTCTGTTATTCTCCAATAGCTTCAGTAATTGCTTTTTACCTTTCCCATGAACTGAACTAGTTGTGTCACAGCCACTAAATTCATGTGCTAGAAGGATGAAACTTTTGACATTTGTGAATTGCATTTGCAAATTTTGCGAGAAAAATAATTTTGCCGATATTTTGTTTCAAGAAAAATATATCTTTGTCTGCTGGACTTAAACCTATCACAAGTACAAACAAATCAATATCTTGGCCAACAATTGTCACTTGCAAGTTCTGAGACTTCTGAATGGCAGTTTGCACAATCAGTGTACCTGCATCGTCAGATGACTGTCGTTTTCTTGGCCGACAGACTTCTGTTATGCTGAACTGTGGACTGACGTTCGTGTATCGACATTGCTGTTCAGATTTTTTTGTTCTGTCAGGATTATCATATCCATCGAAGATGATTACTGCAGACTTAAAAGTACACGAAACATATTTCATGTACATATTGCATACTTCTTTATAATTACTATATTTTTTAAAATTCAATTTCACTTTGTGCAACAAATACCCTCCATCTATTATGTAGATGTCTGTCTTGTTCAGTAAATTGTCATCGATATTTTTAAATTCATCATATAAAGCAGATTTGGTGGGTTTTTTTATTCCAATATTTCTGAAAAGGGACATTGGGCATGGTGCAATTTCAAATTTAAAGTGCACTGATATACTTTATTTTATTTTATTTTTTTGACGAAATTCTTCATTTGCATCAGCAAAAAAAATTACATATTTCGATAAGTGTAAAATCGCCCTGAGACAATATTTTAAGTTAAGTATTGACCGACCGGTTTGGTCTAGTGGTTAGGCTGCTGGCTTCTAAACCAAGAGGTTCAGGCTTTGATTCCCTGTAAGGTCTGGCATTTGTTCATCATTCAAGTCATTCCCATCTCATTACCTATGCACAAGCTTCGGCTTATGTAAGCATCATCCTCTCCAAAAAACAAAAACGATAATTCACATGCAATACACACAAAATACAAAAAAAATACAGTATACTCTAAGTTTTAAATGTGTTAATAAATTATTTACCTTAAATTATCCGCCGTGTGATTTCTTGTGCTTCGTCTATGACGCGTTTCAGAGCTTATGCTCCATCATCAGATATTATTAAAACTATCACTCTTGCGAGATCGTTAAGAAGTTAAAATGTCAAAATTTGCAATTGAACTGTACGCGGATTTGGGTGCGCACCCATTCAAGTTCATTCTGCCACTGAGCGGTTGCTACCTTATCGTAGCCCCAGCGAGCAGCCTCAAGGCGGTATCGTACAATCGGTTGGATACAAAGTTCAGGTGGTCATTTAACACGATATCGCGACTCCTTGGGTTTGCATATGCACTGTAAATTTCAAAATATCACTATAATATTGACGACTCGGAACACTAAGTTGTTTATAAGTAAAAACGTAAAGTTTTACCTTACAGCCTAAACCGGCTTTCACCTATAGAAGGCTTCATCAGAGGCTGTCGTAAGTAGCGCTGTTCGTCTTGTTGTTGGCGACGAGATAGTGTTTCGAAAGATCGAAGCTGTGTGTGTATGGTGAGATGTGTTCGAATAATGCGTGCGATTTGAATTGTGTCTGTTCGTTTAGGATGTCGTTTTTATTTGTTTTTGTGTGTTTGTATATTTCTAATTGTTCTAGAGTGTCTAGTTTTCGGCCTTTTGTGTGTACGTGTAGTATGTTCATGTTATTGTTGATGTTTTTATATGTGTGGTTTGCTTCAATGAGGTGGTTTGCGAAGGTAGATTCTGTAGTGGTGTGGAGTGCTTTTGTGTGTTCAATGTATCTCTGTTTGAAGCTACGTCCTGTCTGGCCTATGTAGAATTTATTGCAATTTGAACAATTTAGTTTATATACACCGGGTAGATCGAATTTGTTTTGTGCTTTGGGCATGCGTTTTGATAGTGTGTGTTCTGTTTTGTTAGTAGTTTTGTAAGCGATTCTGTATCCTGCTTTTTTGAATTTGTGGGCAATTTTTTCTGTTTGTTTGTTGATGTATGTTAGTGTTATGAATTTGTTGTTTTCTGTCTTTGTCTGTTGTTTGTTTTGTGTTTTGTGTAGGAGTTTACTGACTATTGTTCTGTCATAACCGTTAGATTCTGCTAGATATTTTATCGTGTTTAGTTTGTCTTTGTAGTCTATTTCATCTAAGGGGATGTTGTTAAGTCTATGTATCATGGTTCTAAAAGCAGCTAGTTTGTATTTAGTTAAGTAACGGACACGTCATGGACAACGAAATCCAAGAATGTAAATTTCAAATTCCTCCAAGGCATTCATGATACGGCCCTTCTTACACACATGTAACGGTATTAAATTGGAACTAAAATCTGTGTAATTATGATTGTGTGAAGTCAGGTGTTGGGCGTAATTTGATTTGATGTTGTCAATGTTTCTTATTTTCTTAGGTAAATGTTCTCGAAATCGTTTAAGGAAACCTCTCCCAGTCTGTCCAATGTAGAAGCACTCGCAATCATTGGATGTTAACTTATATATGCCAGTTTTTTCTTCTGGAGGCCTGTGTTTTTTCGGTTTGAGAATATCCAGTAACTTATTATTAGTCCTGAATGAAATAGTGAAACTATTATTATTCAATACAGAAGACAAAACCTTAGGCATAAAGCTAGTGTAATTGGTAGATATAAAAATTTTTTGCGGGTTGTTGTTTATTCGGGGTTTAAGCATTCTTTTTTCATGTTTTCTCAACAGTTTGTCAATGGTTAAACTATTGTAACCATTGGCAACCGCGATATATTTTATGACATTTAGCTCATCACGGAAGTCATTATCATCCAAAGGAATTGTCAATAATCTATGAATGAAACTATTGTACGCTGCCATTTTATGTGAAAGAGGATGATCAGAGTCTGCGTGTATTGTGGTGTCAGTGGTAGTCGGTTTCCTATAAATGTTGAACTTTAGTTTATTCATCTGTCGAGTGATGGTTAAATCTAGAAAGTTTATCTTGTTATCAACCTCTGTTTCAAGAGTAAACTGGATGTTTCTATTTATTTTATTTAAACAGTTTTTAAATAATTCGATTTGTCTTATAGTACCATCAAAAATTAAAAACGTATCGTCTACATACCGTGCATAAAATATTATTTTATTTGCATATATATTATTGTTCAACAAGTGAGTATTCTCATAATAATGCAAATAAATATCGGCCAGTAGGCCGGAGAGGAGTGAGCCCATAGCTAGGCCATCATTTTGAATGTAAAAAGAGCCATTAAAAGTGAAATAGTTTTGTTTCAAAATAACCTCGAGTAAATTAATTAACTCATTTGTTGTCTGTGTGTTCATGCAACTATTGTCAGATAAATTGTTTCTCAAAATCTGTAATGTATCTATGACTGGGATGTTCGTGTGCAATGATTAACATGCAATGATTGCGAGTGCTTCTACATTGGACAGACTGGGAGAGGTTTCCTTAAACGATTTCGAGAACATTTACCTAAGAAAATAAGAAACATTGACAACATCAAATCAAATTACGCCCGACACCTGACTTCACACAATCATAATTACACAGATTTTAGTTCCAATTTAATACCGTTACATGTGTGTAAGAAGGCCGTTTCATGAATGCCTTAGAGGAATTTGAAATTTACAGTGCATATGCAAACCCAAGGAGTCGCGATATCGTGTTAAATGACCACCTGAACTTTGTATCCAACCGATTGTACGATACCGCCTTGAGTCTGCTCGCTGGGGCTATGATAAGGTGGCAACCGCTCAGTGGCAGAATGAACTTGAACGGGTGCACACCCAAATCCGCGTACGGTTCATATGCAAATTTTGACATTTTAACTTCTTAACGATCTCGCAAGAGTGATAGTTTTAATAATATCTGATGATGGAGCACAAGCTCTGAAATGCGTCATAGACGAAGCACAATAATTTAAGGTAAATAATTTATTAATTCGTACAAGTGATTTGGTTACCTTATTAAACATGAATATTTTAAATGTGGCCTATTCCAACAATCTTCGATGTACAGGAATGCGACACCCACCAAATTATTGGGAATTTTGTGAGCTACAATTTTTATGTGAAACATTTTTGATAAAATACTTTGTTTTATGTTATTTGTGAAAAGTCATTTTTTCACCCCTTTCAACCCCTGTAAAATTACCCCAGGAAAAATTTAAGTGGTAGACTCATTGGTTTCGTATAACTTATGGTTCAATGACCACATGTACAAAAAACATGTACACATTTATTTAATTTTTTCCTTTAAAGTCAAATTGTTTTACTATTTTTCCTGGGCTATATATATTTGACAAGAAGCAGAGAGATATAGTGACAAAACATGAAATAAGTGGATGCTTCAGTTCTGAAGAAATGACATATCAGCTAAAATGGAAACCTCAAGTCAGGTGGGTGAAGACTATCCCCAACCTTAGTGAGGAAGGACTGTACTTTTGGATAAAATGTTTGTAGGTCGAACGAAGGGCTGGCCAAAGGGAGCTGTGATCTGATTCCTCTAATGGATTTGGACTCTTGCTGTATGTTATCGGCCGAGGGTGAATGATGTCTATAGTGTCATCAAAGTCTTTCCTGTCATTACCATACTAGGCATTTTTCTTTTTTAAAATCGAGTCTTTCTTTCTTTCCATTCGTCTTCTGATTTCCTGAGTGACGATTCTGTTCATCTGTAAAATACATTTCTCAGAAAAACATTTCTCCCTTAATACGTTTCTGTCTTCTGTTTGTTTAACACCCGCCATTCTGATCCATGTCATAATGCTACATTCCACACTGGCTGGTAAATATCTAGCCATCAGGGAAGTCACAGTATTTTCAGGAGGAGCAAACAATTTTTCAGAGGAGAAAAATATTTATATATTTTTCATACGTACATACATGGACATAATTAGTTTGTAATAAGTACACAGATTGTCATTGTATTAATTTATTAAAACATTTATTGCTTCAAATATGCATAAAATTAATGGTTTGTAAAGGTTAATGTTTGATCTCCATTAAGTAGTCCTCAAGTTTCCAAAGTTTTAATATTATGATCACCGTAATCAAAACATCAGAGCAGGTTTTTGTGTGTATAAGGATCCACTGTGGACAAAAATTTTCAACATTCTCTATGGAGCGTTGCTCAGAGTAAAGCTGCGAATCTACAGTGTACGTTTCATAGAACGAATATTATAATGTTGCAGAAATCAGACCCTATAGGGTATCCACAAATATTAGATAAATGATAAAAGGTAAAATAATTTAATGAATAATAATGAAAAAAATATAAAATGGAATTAAGAAAGAAAAAAGGAGACTTGTAAACAAGAATAATAAATAAGTGAATAGACTAGACTGACAAACAAATGACTATGACCCCACCCCAGAGATTGGCCAGATAAAGACAATAAAATGAAAAAAGATAAATTAATGATGAAAGGCACAAATGAGTAAAACAAATATAATAACTAACAATGAATAAAACAATACTAAAGAAAGTACACTAACCATAAGGAATAAGTAAGACAATTATTAGTAGATAAGGTATGTTATTAGGAAGGAACCTTATCATTAGACATAAAATGTTAAAAGAATAATTATAAATGTGTGTTTAAAATATCATAGAAACCAAGAGTGAGAGACAGGTAGGGAGGGATAACTATAAATAGTGAAGTGATGAGCAGATATTAAGAGAAGGAGAAGGGATTACCAATTTTGGTATTAGTTACAAAAGATCCCTATGTCTTTGTAACAGTTAATGTTGATGCAAAGAGACATCCATAACAATAAGATACATTACTTATTCAGTCAGGAAGAGCTAAGTTAAATTGTGAAGGGGAGAGTGCCGATTTGGGGGTCAAAAAATTGATTTTTTTTTATTACTCATAAATATTCTGTGTTTCTTCCTGATTAAGAATATATATACATTTATATACTAAAAATACTGCTGAATGGTTCAAAACAATTATAAAAGCTATGTATGTCATAGTAATGAAGTAACAATAGCTTTGAAGCGAACAGATCTGAAGCGGCGTTTTCATATAGTAACTTGGATTTATAAACTTGTGTTCTTGTAGTTCACAATATTAGTTGTTGAGTTGGTAGCCCTGTTTACTACAGATACGGATAGTCATCTAACATTGAATTTTGTTTGTAAACATTATTATTGTGAAGTTTGTAAAGTGAGGTTATAAACATTACAAAGTGAGTTTTGTGCTGTGTGTGAGTTTAGCTTTTAGTAAGATGCTTAGAATAAATAAATTTAATAGATCACATAAATTCTATGGAAATAGATTTACATCTGGAAACAGTAGGCCTAACCTCCAAGCAATGAATATCAGTCATATTCTTCATGTAAACAATACGACTAGGCCTAGGCCTAATCCAGTTGAAAATGCCTCTAATCCTAGCCAAAGTAGAAGTAAGTCTGTACCAAAGCAAGTATCATCTAGTACTAAAAAGTTGTCACAATCTAAGCTGCCTTATGATTTTTCATTTGACAACAATGACATAAATATTATTGCCAACTTGCAGCTAATGAGCAAATTAGTAAAATCCTTTACAAAATGTCGATTTTGTGACAATGTAGATTGTGTTTCCTTGGTGATAGACAATAATTACAGAAATGGTCTTGCCCACAGATTAATTATTCAATGTAATAAATGTAACAATTCAAAATCTGACTTGACATCTAATAATATAAGGAGCCTTTCAGAAGTAAATACCAGATTCCTATATGCGCTTCGATCTATTGGTTGTGGTATATCTGCTGGCAAGATGTTTACAGCTATTATGAATCTTTCCCCTCCTAACACTAAAGTCAAAACCTACACTGCAAGAATATTACAAGGAACAAGAGAAGTAAGTGAGGCATCAATACGTAATGCAGCTGCAGAAGCTGTGGAAGAAAATGAGGGACAAGATGAAATCGCAGCAGCTTTTGATGGGACATGGCAAAAGCGAGGCCACACATCTTTGAATGGTGTTGTCACTGTTACATCCTTTGACACGGGTAAGGTCATCGACTTTGAATGTTTATCAAAGTTTTGTGTAGCATGTGTAAATAAAAAGAATGTTTCAAATCTTGAACAGATGAGGCTCCACAAACTCAAGTGTAGTGCTAATTACACTGGTTCGAGCGGTGGAATGGAGGTAGTAGGGGCTAAACGCATTTGTTCTCGTTCAGTGGATAAATTAGGAGTCAAATATACAAAGCACCTGGGTGATGGGGATTCAAAAGGGTTTGAAGCTGTTTTAGAGGACAAACCTTATGGTGAAGATGTTGTCATAGAAAAGTTAGAATGTGTCGGACACGTGCAAAAGAGACTTGGACCCGTCTTCGAAAACTCAAGACTACTATGAAAAACCAGAAACTAAGTGATGGCAAGGGATTAGGAGGTAAAGGTAGATTGACTGATGATAAAATTGACACACTTCAACAATACTATGGCAAAGCTATAAGAAAAAACCTTGAAGACACAAACCAAATGAAGAGAGCTATTTGGGCTACATTTTTTCACACCCTATCAACTGACGAAAACCCGAACCATGCCCTATGCCCTAAAGGAGTTAGTTCCTGGTGTGGATACAACAAAGCACAGGAGTTAAACACAATTTACTCACACAAAAACTATCTACCTGAGGCCATAATGAAAACTATAAAACCTATTTACAGAGATTTGACAAAACCGGAACTATTGAAGCGTTGCCTCCATGGGAAAACCCAAAACCCTAATGAAAGCTTTAATAGCTGCATATGGCAGAGGATAAAGAAAACAGGATTTGTGGGGCTACAGACACTTAGGCTTGGAGTTCAGGATGCTCTCATAACATTTAACATTGCCAAAGCAAATGTTTTAGACAGACTTGGCATCAAGCCCGGGAGGTACACCTTAGAAACATTAAAAATTATCGACCGTGACAGGAGACTGAAGGCTGACAAAGAGGCTGAAGAGGGCAACAAGAAGCAGAGAATAAGCAGAAGGCTGTTGAAGAGAAAAATGGAAGATCCAGACAATCAAGACTATTGCCCAGGAGGATTTTGATGTTAAACAGGTTAGTTTCCTTTGCACTGCGTTTTCCGAAAAACATGATTTTCTACATTTAGGTACCATTATCTTCAAAACTAATTAAGTTACACACTTGAAATTTTTTGTGTACTTTAAGAGCACTTATATCTACAAATTCCACTAATAATATATTAAGATTAGCTTATGATTTACCTAAAAAAAAATAACTCTTATATATAAATTAACAAAAAATGACCATTAATTTTTATTTGTCTACAAAAATAAGAAAAATTAATTTTATTACAATATTGTTAGTGTATTGAATACCTAATGGCTGTAGGAGGACTGTGTAAAAATTTCAAGAAGATTGGTTTAGTAGTTTTTGAGAAACATGTTCTTAACCAAACTTAAAAACTCCATTTAAATAACATTGAAAGTTCAAATTGGCACTCTCGCCTTAGAAACTGAACTGAGGAAAATAAGATTAATGTATGTTAAACAGTTTTGTTAGTTTAAAGAAAATTAGTTTATTTGTTTAGTGTTCATAGTAGTATCAACCAAGAAGGCATGACATTAAATTAATATGTTTGTATTTTTTATGTATGTAACGATATTATAAAGAGATGAGGAGATTATCAATAATTATGATCTAAAACTGATTAACTTTTTTCACAATATATAACTCTCACTCTGAACTTTGAACACCAAATTCTTTCAAGGATTAATGGACCATATTTATTCACACTGTATATAACTGTAAGATAACCTATGTCGAAAGCCTATAAATTTGACACACACTTTTAAACACCAAGAGTTGAATTTCATGTAAACCTTTTTAGTATTTAAGTACCACAAATGTAAGGTGGTGTACTTTATTTAACATCTTGTTTTAAATCTTTTCGTAACCCAAAGAACTCATTGGCAGAATAACTTGTGTAAATAAGAAACGCTAGCCATTGTGGCTGCCACCTTTGCTCTCAGCTGAGTGAAAATTAATTTGTTGCCGGGGCGAAACTTTATTATAATACTCTCTATTGTACAAAAGTTATCAAAAATTAGCGAATTTTAGACTCAAATAAACAAGTACGAATCATTACTAACTGTCCTTTGTTTTTATTGAAATTGTATTATATAGTTTTGTAACCCCTCTTTCCTTTTATGTATTTTTAAGAGTATAAAACAACTTCTTTTATTTTAATATTTTTGTTTTGAAAGAGAAGCCACAAGTCAATTAGGACTAGGCCGGAGCCTAGAGAAGCAAAAATTGTGCCGGGTCCAGTATGACGGGACTTGCAATGAAACTCAGCTGTAATATAACAATAACGGTTTTTATTGTATGCCAAGAATTAATACATGTAGGCAAACTCTATCACATAGTTATCCACCCCCCATGAATCATAAATATCACAAATAAATTAAGCCCTGCTTTAACAGTATTAAAGACAACATGTGTATATCATAACGAGTGTGTATAATATTCAGTAAATATATATAAATATAAAGTTCTCCCCCATTTTGTGACTAGCTAGACACAGACAAAACATAACAACACACACTGAAACATAAGGCACATAGACTCACAATCATACATCAATTCTAACACGAATGCCCCTTGGAATGCACCCGCCTTGCAGGCAGAGTTACTACCATACCCAGAACCCAGCAGTGATAAAATGTTCGCCCATCAGCAACCCGTTTCTGTAGAATTACTTAAAGCCAAAACCCCAAAAAGGATGATAATTACTCATAACGCATAAGTAACACCGGACCGCCCATATGTATAGCATTCCACTGATCAATGACCCATCATGAGCGTATGAACCTTAAGTTCCTTCCACAGCATTAAATAAAAATTTACGGAAACTACATCACCTGATTTTGAACAGTTGTTATACAATTCTAAACGGTTAATTTGCTTCACAAATTCCGAAGGATTTAATAAATCAGTATATACTTTAACAGTCGGAAAATTAATCAGTCGAGGCTTTACAAATTTCAAAAAAAATTTAAACAATATATGTTTTACAAAAATTAATGAGTATATGTTCTATAGTTAAAAGAAAATTAATCAGCAGATACTACAAGTGAAAAGTTAATCAATATGTGTTTTGCAAGTTAAGAAAAACAATCAGTATAGCCCTTTGTAAGGTACAAAATCAATTAGTATATGCCCAGAAAAAAGCAAATTATTTTCTATTAACCCCGAATGGCTATATAAATATAATTGAAATGAAAGTACAATAAAACGGCTGTGCCCTAGCAGCTGTGGGAGCGCGCCAGCATGTGGTTGACAAAATTTGACAGGAATCTAACCTGCCTCAGGCTGCACAAACATGTGTCAGACAAAAACTAAGTCCCTTTTTAAACCCCAGAAAACGGCAAAAAAAAAACAAAGGAAAACCCCCAGCCCTTAAATGTTAAACCCAAGGTGAATTTAATATTTACTCATTTCTGTTCCAGCCGGAACAGAGTCCATAACATGTTCTATAATTTTTGTAAAGAGTAATATAATAATGAAATGCAAACGGTAAAATGTCCAGGTGTAAAAATATCTCTGGCACGCTCCCCCAGTGCAGCACAAAATTACAAGCAGTGCACTTAGTGTTAGGTAATTCAGTTATAAAAAGTGTTCTTGAAATTAACTCATGATGATCAGCTGCTCCCATTTATAGCAGACAGTCTGGACACGTGGTCACATGGATTCAAATGATATTTACTGTAAAACAGGCGCACTGCCGGCCCGGCCCCAAAAGGAAAATAAAAGAGTGCATATCACCTTAATACTGCTGACTAAGTGCTACATCGTGAACTGGTCACCAGCTCCCTCTCCGGACAGGATCGTGTCTAATGGTCCATGACTGATGCAGTTGTACGGCAATCAGCAAAGCCAAATCTCCGTCTTAATCAAGAACCCTGTTAATTCATATAAATTAGAGAAATGTTCACCAAAAATGTACACCCAAGTTCAGGTAATTAACCTCAGAACGGGCCTTCAACCAACTCTCAATAAATGCACAAGTTTCATTAATAAAATCTTTGCAACCAGCTTAAAGAGTAGAAAGTCAGCCATGGAATAATTAAATTTTGATAATGAAAGGACTATATCAAAAGTGGCGTAATGTAAAAGTCATCAGCACCATGTCTACATGCTTCAACAGAAATTAACAGATTAAGCGCCACGTGGTGACCAATAATCATTATTTGACCAAAAATTTAACTTCAAGGCACTCACAGTATTAATAATGTTTTAACATTGATAATATTTCCTCTATGGAAGTTCTCACAAATAAATTCTCTACTGTAAAGTTAATTAAAGAGCTCCCCGACAGTCTGCTGCATGAATGGACAGAGTTCACTACCTGACTACGCACTAACTTTTAGCCATTAATTTTTTACATTCTACACCTTTATCATGACAATGACAATTACAATACCTCTCACACTATTATAGTAATAATAAAAGGAACATGGGCTATATACTGAACCTTAAGTAAATTACTGAACAATGAGTTTTCTTTTAATATAAAAACTGTCGGATCGCACTCACATAATTAGGTCTTTTTATACGGTTGCATACACCTTGTTATTAATTATCCATTTAATATGAATTACTTTTAAACACATAAAATAATGCAATTCTTACCGGGAGTCGCTTAAGTTTCAGCAAGCCATGTAGATGCAGAGAAACTACGCCGTAATTGTTCGGAGAGAGAAGCCGATGTATTTCGTAGCGGAGCGGTGAGCTGACTAACCGCTGTAACCGACTGAACAAGCCGCCCCTCACTACGAGTTGCGCGCGCAGCCTTAACGGAGCCGGACAAGGGTCGTTTCAACTGACCCTTGCATTCGCGTTATTTTACAATTAAAAAAAATAAAAATATTCTAAAACTCTCGACAGCCGGATTTACACCGGCACACCCCCACCCCGAAAGGGCAACCCGGTTGCCCCACTCTGAAACTCTGGAGAGTACCCTGCAGTGTACCCCCTTCTTAAATACTCCGGTGGACCTCGTGGGTAAGGTGGTCTGGCGGCGCTTGCTCTCAGGAGAACAGAGGCTCAGAAGGGAAAACGAAAGAGACGAAAGAAGACGTGTGGTATGTAAGTGTGTATGTGCGGCACGCTGACCTGATCAGGGCCAGCCCACCGCAAAGAGGGACAGAGAAGAAAGACAAAAGAAAAGCTCGGGAGCTCCCTGAGTTCCGACCTCCTGCGGCTTGTCCACTCAAGCCAGAACACGATAGCCACCTAAACAGGG
This sequence comes from Magicicada septendecula, assembly GCA_034769895.1. Taxonomy (NCBI): domain Eukaryota; kingdom Metazoa; phylum Arthropoda; class Insecta; order Hemiptera; family Cicadidae; genus Magicicada; species Magicicada septendecula. The sequence goes on along the minus strand of CM068374.1, from coordinate 229,327,254 downwards.
CATCTGCCCCATATACCTACGGGGTAATTCTCTAATACGACCCCCCCATTCTACACAATACCCTTACTGCACGGGGAAGAAGGGAAAAAGGGGAGATGACAGTCTCCATGATGCGGTGGTCCCCACTCTGGACCCGACGGAAAGCCATGTCAACTGTGACTATGACCCTCATCTCACGTACATAAAAGTTTAACATGTGTGTTCCAAGGGCATGCGGTGAACAACGAGGACCGCAGGGTACCCAACCGACCCGGCGCCCCTCGCTGCTCACTATCCTCACTCCAACTCCTTTTTTTTTTTTTTTTTTTTTTTTTTTTTTATTTCTCTAGGTAAGGTTAGGAAAATCGGAGGGTGGATGGTCAAGGATGATCACGGTCATGAGCTGGGACTGAAGGTAAGGACATGGCTCCCTCCGGACATAAGGACAATTGGAGAAAACCAAGGCTCGCGCAGGCAGGGGGGCATCCCTGAAGTAGACGAACCCCACTGGGACTGTGGGAAACATCTACCCGCTACCCTACCATTCTCAATACCGCCCCCGGAGCACACCCTCTTAAAATAGACAACATCCCCACTCGCACAGAGACCACCATCATTCCCCCCCCTTACAGCCCGTTTACCCCTTTCTAAATAATTTTAATTTTGATATATGTGTGGTAATCTCTTTAGGATTACTACCCTGCTCTTCCAACCGCGCCGTCACCGGTGACGTAAACCCTAGGATACGGTATGGTCCCGACCAACGATAGCACAATTTAGCGGCTCTTTTGTCCGCGGCTGAGCTGATCGGATGGCTCTGGCAGTAGACCCAGTCGCCGGTCTGAAAGGGGTTCGGAATTCGCCCCTGATTGTATCGTCGACGGACCCGCTCGTGCGCTCGCAGCAAATTCTTCCGAGCCTCCCTCCATCTCTCCGTAGTTCCATTATCGGGCTCCCGTGGTAGAAGATCGTCAATATTGCACAAGTTAGTCAACGGGAGTGCGGGCGAGAATCCAAACATGATCTCAAAGGGCACGGCCTTATGACTGTCATGCAGGGCCGTGTTAAAAGCTAGCTGCAACCACTTCAAATTCTGGTCCCAGGTGGTCTGTTGTTCCGCATGATAGGCGATGAGTGCGGACCGGAGATTCCTATTGAACCTCTCCGCATGGGACGGCTGTGGGTAATACGGGGAAGTGGTTACATGTTTAATACCGCTGGCGAAACACATCCGCCGGAACTCACTCGAAATGAACTGTGGTCCATTGTCGGAGACAATGATGGTCGGAAGACCGAAATGCTGAAAAACATGGTTCTGAAGCGCGCTTATGGTTAAACGAGCTGTTGCCTGCCGTAAGGGCAGTAGCCAGGCAAACTTCGAAAAAGCATCCACACAGACAAGTAGGTAAGCGTTACCTGACTTGCTACGCGGGAAGGGTCCCACGTAGTCGATGAATAGCTTCTCCATCGGTCTGCTCGCCACGTCTGATGACAACAACCCCAACTTTGTGTTTTGGGCAGGCTTGCTTAAGCCACACAGATGACAACTCTTAACCCTCGTCGCGATGTCCCTGTCCATGCCCTTCCAGATGAAGTGTTTCCTAATACCGGAAATGGTCTTCGAAATTCCCTTGTGGCCTCCTACTGGGGAATTGTGATAATAACTGAAGACCATGGGCACTAACTTGCTAGGCAGCACGATCTTCGGGGCACGTCCCTATCTTTCTCGACAACACAGGACGCCCTTGGACAAGAAGTAAGGGGCCTGCGCGTTACCCTCCTTTATTTTATGGATGACAGGACCCAGCTCTTCATCATTCAACTGATGGGGTAACACATCAGAGAAGGCTAACGGAAAGTCTAGCAGAACAGAACAGGGTTGCTCAGATTGGACTTCACTGGGTTGGGAAAACATGCGTGACAAAGCATCTGCAACCACATTCTGAGTTCCCCTAATGTGTTGCACCTTGAACTTGAAGGATGAGATTTTAACCACCCATCTACCAATTTTACCCAGTTGCCGGGGGTGAGCAAGAAGCCAAGAGAGAGCCTGATTGTCGGTCTCGAGCAGACACTCAGCGTGTTCCAGAAAACGCCTGAACTTATCTAGAGCGTATACCACAGCTAAACGCTCTAGCTCATATACTGATGACTTTCTTTCTTGCTGGGTCAGGGTTCGGGAAATAAAGGCCACAGGCTGCCTAGCACCATCAACGACTTGGGACAGAACCGCGCCGAGCGCCACCGAACTCGCGTCCGTCTGTAAGATAAACGGTTGAGAAAAATCCGGCATCCGCAGCACCGGCGGGGAAATAATAGCTTCCTTCAACGTTTCGAAAGCCTTCTGCTGGCTTTCGCCCCACACAAACTTAGCCCCCTTCTTTCTCAATTCATTTAGGGGTGCAGCTATCTCCGCTGCATTGGGGATAAACCGCCGATAAAAGTTAACCATCCCCACGAACCTGGCGATGCCTTTGGCATCCTTTGGCGGGGGAAAATCACGGATACCCTGGGTCCTTTCAGGGTCCACTGTAACGCCTTGGTGCGACACCAGATGCCCCAGAAATGAGATGCTCTCCTGGGCGATTCGCACTTTTTCCGGATTGACCGTGAGGCCCGCGCCTCTCAACCTGCTCATCACCTCCCTGAGATGACACAGATGTTCATCATAGGTTTTGCTGTAGACCAGCAAGTCGTCCAAATAGTTGAAAATGAATTTAAATTTTACATCTTGAAACACTAGGTCAAGCAGACGCGTGAGCGTCTGGGCGCCCACCGCCAGACCCATAGGGACCCGCGTATACTGATATAAATTCCACGGGACACAGAACGCCGTGTACGGTCTCCTTTCCTTGGACAAAGGGATCTGGTGATATGCAGCGTTGAGATCAATCACGGTGAAGTACTTGGCCTCATTAAACCAATCGAAAGCTGAGTGAAGATCCGGAAGGGGAACCGAATCCACCTCAATATTAGAATTTAACTTCCGGTAATCTATCACCATACGGTGCTTACCCCCAGGCTTGGGTACCAGGAACGCTGGACTGGCATAACTGGAATTGGAAGGTTCAATTACCCCTTGCTCTAAAAGCTCTTGAACCTTCTCCCTCAGAACGGCCATTTTCGGAGGGGCGAACTTGTATGGGTGCGACCTCACTATCTTAGAGTCCGTCAAACGAATTTTATACTCTAATAAATGTGTGAGTCCCAACTTAGGAGTTAATACGGAGGGAAATTCCTCACACAATCGGTCTAAAGCTCTCTGCTGGGCGGGAGTGAGATGATCTCGTGCAGAATCGGGACAAGCGACCTCTTGGATACCTCCCTTAGCTCCCTGGTATCCAAGAAAAGGAATAACAACACCCCGATTAAATTTAAAATAACACTGGTGCCCATGGATGTCCAACACGAGACCACTTTTAGCGATGAAATCAGCACCCACAATACAGTCAACTCCCAGAGCCGGAGAAACCAGAAAAGGCCACACCCAAGAAAAGCCATCAATTTTGAACTTAAAGGAAACCACCCGGGAGATGGGCAGAATTTCCCTAGAAGCAGTCCAGCACACCACAGACGACCGATTCGACCCTTTTATTAAGCCCTGTTTCTCAAGGTCCACGCATACTCGAGATGAGATGATAGATCGGGCTGACCCGGAGTCAACTAGCGCTCTGAGTTGACCCCTCTTTACCTCGAGCGACAGGAAGGGGCATACAGAAGCCTTTTGCGGGACGGTAGCAAGGACCTTGATATTAGAAGAGTCAGGACCTATCCTCCGCCTGGAGGCACTTGAATTCCGCAAAGTCTTGTAACGAGGGGAAGACAACCTCCGATTTGTCCCCCCCTGGTAATTTAGTTTTTTGAGTACCGGACCCTCGGGGGAAGCGCTGGACGCATACCACCCTCCGGACAATCGCGGGCAACATGCCCCTGTCTGCGACAGCGAAAGCAAACAACGCCTCTCAACTGTCCACCTCGATCGCCGTTATTTCTCTCTGACCGGGGTTGGGACTGAACGACCCGTCGTTCCACCACTCGGGACTCGCCCGGACTGGCCCTTACTGGCCCACGGGATTCATCAATTGATTGTATAGCCCGGGATAACACGCACAGCTTCTCGAGGTCTTCATAATTCCGCGGTCGCTCAGCAAAAGTTAAACGAGATCTCTCCTGGGGAGTAACCCCTTCGAATATCATCTGCACTACTTCATTCTCGGGCAGTCCCAACCCTAAAATCCGGACAGCATCACTGATACTCTGTGCAAACTTCGCAAAATTCTCCCCGTGTGCTTGCACCCGATAACAATGCTTGTGCTGCAGCTGCTCTCGCAATCGGCCAGGCACGCATGCGTCCAACAACCCCCGATGGAAAGACGCCACACTGCCGCCATCTCTTATAGTCCGCGCGACCCGCTCAGCCACAGACCCCCGACAATAGGGATACACGAGTTCGAGTAGGGTGCTATCCGATATCCCCGGGAAGTCGGACAGCTGAAACAAAATTCGGAAAAAGACCATCAATTTGTCCACGTCTAGTCCATCTACAACCAGAAGCTCCTGAATAATGGAAGACAGGGGGTTATGTAATTTATTATAAGAGACGCTCGATCCGCCCGAGAGCGTTGGCAATTGAGCCGCCGGGTTCGGCGTCTGCGCTATGTCCATGTCAGGAGGTTGGGGAGAGCTCACGGAAAGCTGAGACTTCACGGGCTCGAAGTTCCGCAATGCTTTAGCCACCTGTTCCGAAATCAGCTTCAGCGTGGCGCTGACTTCAGCAATTGTAGTTTGTGCGGACAAGTTCTCCAGTCGATGTTGCAGATGTTCCGCTCGCTGACGCACTCTCTGTCTTGCCCTGAGGCTGGAAGGGGCCGACTCAAAATCCTCCATTACCTCCCGCAACTCTCCCCACTTCTCCTGGCACAACTCGAGCTCTGCTGTCACATCAGTGACCTTTACGAGCGACGTCGTCCCCCCGGACGCGAGGGCGTCTCTTAACTGCTTCCTCAAAGAAGCGACATCCCCCTGGGGCCTCCCACCCCGGGACTTAATCTCGAACTCCAACTCGTGCTTCAAAAATAAATCTGGATTTATAACGCTCATGCCGCCAATGCTCTAATTACTTCTCCTACGAACCACAGACAAACATAAAAACACCAATCACTAAGCCAGGAAAACCTTGAGTACTGTTCTTCCATCAAGAGGACCCCCGGGTTCTCTAGCGCTGCGGAGACCTGGCTTATTCTGGACCATTCACACCCACGACAGAAGGAGACAAGTGACAACCAACAATACTAAACACACATAACACCAAACAGCAATTCGACACACACGTCGTACCAACACATAACTCACAACAACCCACTAACAATCGAAAATCATAATTCGGGAAATAATACTCCAACATCAACCGGACACAAGTCGGTGCCGGCACCGACTTCCGATCGGGCCATACCGCATCCCGCCAATATCACACGCTAAACTCCGACCCTGAATCAACATTCCCTCGTCCAGGCCACACTTGAGACTCCCCGGCCGTACAACCTATCACATTTTTCAAACACAAATAACCGCCTCAGTGGTGCGACCCGACTCACAAGCTATACAACTTACAACTAGCCTACACGGGCATATACCTATGAAACAATGTCATAACAATCGCCTTAATATTTCCGAGTTTGCAAGCCCCGTCACACACCAGGACCCAAGGGTTCAACCCTAGAATTAACCACGCTCACTGCTACCATTTGCAGTAGCAGACTTTATAAACCACGCTCTGCGGTACCATTTGTAACCCCTCTTTCCTTTTATGTATTTTTAAGAGTATAAAACAACTTCTTTTATTTTAATATTTTTGTTTTGAAAGAGAAGCCACAAGTCAATTAGGACTAGGCCGGAGCCTAGAGAAGCAAAAATTGTGCCGGGTCCAGTATGACGGGACTTGCAATGAAACTCAGCTGTAATATAACAATAACGGTTTTTATTGTATGCCAAGAATTAATACATGTAGGCAAACTCTATCACATAGTTATCCCCCCCCCCATGAATCATAAATATCACAAATAAATTAAGCCCTGCTTTAACAGTATTAAAGACAACATGTGTATATCATAACGAGTGTGTATAATATTCAGTAAATATATATAAATATAAAGTTCTCCCCCATTTTGTGACTAGCTAGACACAGACAAAACATAACAACACACACTGAAACATAAGGCACATAGACTTACAATTATACATCAATTCTAACACGAATGCCCCTTGGAATGCACCCGCCTTGCAGGCAGAGTTACTACCATACCCAGAACCCAGCAGTGATAAAATGTTCGCCCATCAGCAACCCGTTTCTGTAGAATTACTTAAAGCCCAAACCCCAAAAAGGATGATAATTACTCATAACGCATAAGTAAGACCGGACCGCCCATATGTATAGCATTCCACTGATCAATGACCCATCATGAGCGTATGAACCTTAAGTTCCTTCCACAGCATTAAATAAAAATTTACGGAAACTACATCACCTGATTTTGAACAGTTGTTATACAATTCTAAACGGTTAATTTGCTTCACAAATTCCGAAGGATTTAATAAATCAGTATATACTTTAACAGTCGGAAAATTAATCAGTCGAGGCTTTACAAATTTCAAAAAAATTTAAACAATATATGTTTTACAAAAATTAATGAGTATATGTTCTATAGTTAAAAGAAAATTAATCAGCAGATACTACAAGTGAAAAGTTAATCAATATGTGTTTTGCAAGTTAAGAAAACAATCAGTATAGCCCTTTGTAAGGTACAAAATCAATTAGTATATGCCCAGAAAAAAGCAAATTATTTTCTATTAACCCCGAATAGCTATATAAATATAATTGAAATGAAAGTACAATAAAACGGCTGTGCCCTAGCAGCTGTGGGAGCGCGTCAGCATGTGGTTGACAAAATTTGACAGGAATCTAACCTGCTTCAGGCTGCACAAACATGTGTCAGACAAAAACTAAGTCCCTTTTTAAACCCCAGAAAACGGCAAAAAAAACAAAGGAAAACCCCCAGCCCTTAAATGTTAAACCCAAGGTGAATTTAATATTTACTCTGGAACAGAGTCCATAACATGTTCTATAATTTTTGTAAAGAGTAATATAATAATGAAATGCAAACGGTAAAAGGTCCAAGTGTAAAAATATCTCTGGCACGCTCCCCCAGTGCAGCACATAATTACAAGCAGTGCACTTAGTGTTAGGTAATTCAGTTATAAAAAGTGTTCTTGAAATTAACTCATGATGATCAGCTGCTCCCATTTATAGCAGACAGTCTGGACACGTGGTCACATGGATTCAAATGATATTTACTGTAAAACAGGCGCACTGCCGGCCCGGCCCCAAAAGGAAAATAAAAGAGTGCATATCACCTTAATACTGCTGACTAAGTGCTACATCGTGAACTGGTCACCAGCTCCCTCTCCGGACAGGATCGTGTCTAATGGTCCATGACTGATGCAGTTGTACGGCAATCAGCAAAGCCAAATCTCCGTCTTAATCAAGAACCCTGTTAATTCATATAAATTAGAGAAATGTTCACCAAAAATGTACACCCAAGTTCAGGTAATTAACCTCAGAACGGGTCTTCAACCAACTCTCAATAAATGCACAAGTTTCATTAATAAAATCTTTGCAACCAGCTTAAAGAGTAGAAAGTCAGCCATGGAATAATTAAATTTTGATAATGAAAAGACTATATCAAAAGTGGCGTAATGTAAAAGTCATCAGCACCATATCTACATGCTTCAACAGAAATTAACAGATTAAGCGCCACGTGGTGACCAATAATCATTATTTGACCAAAAATTTAACTTCAAGGCACTCACAGTATTAATAATGTTTTAACATTGATAATATTTCCTCTATGGAAGTTCTCACAAATAAATTCTCTACTGTAAAGTTAATTAAAGAGCTCCCCGACAGTCTGCTGCATGAATGGACAGAGTTCACTACCTGACTACGCACTAACTTTTAGCCATTAATTTTTTACATTCTACACCTTTATCATGACAATGACAATTACAATACCTCTCACACTATTATAGTAATAATAAAAGGAACATGGGCTATATACTGAACCTTAAGTAAATTACTGAACAATGAGTTTTCTTTTAATATAAAAACTGTCGGATCGCACTCACATAATTAGGTCTTTTTATACGGTTGCATACACCTTGTTATTAATTATCCATTTAATATGAATTACTTTTAAACACATAAAATAATGCAATTCTTACCGGGAGTCGCTTAAGTTTCTGCAAGCCATGTAGATGCAGAGAAACTACGCCGTAATTGTTCGGAGAGAGAAGCCGATGTATTTCGTAGCGGGGCGGTGAGCTGACTAACCGCTGTAACCGACTGAACAAGCCGCCCCTCACTACGAGTTGCGCGCGCAGCCTTAACGGAGCCGGACAATGGTCGTTTCAACTGACCCTTGCATTCGCGTTATTTTACAATTAAAAAAAAAATAAAAATATTCTAAAACTCTCGACAGCCGGATTTACACCGGCACAGTTTGTGTTCTTTAGCGGAGAAAAGAATTCTTTGCCAAAATTTTATGTTGGCAACACGTCGAACGACAAGCGAAATTCGAGTTCCCGCCAGTCTGCGAGGTAATTCGAATTCATCATCACCGCACTGGAGACAAACTAATTAGAATCTTTTAATTGTTTTCTCATAAACAATTTGGCGCCGATCGGGAATTAAATACATCAAATAAGGACAGGTAAGGATATCTGTACTGGTTATTCGTGTGTTCGCGACGGACGTAGTCTGCGTGAGATACGTTAAAAAATTGACGACGACTTGGTAAGACTTTGAGAGTACACAGAAGAGGAATATTATAATATATGGGAAAGAAGGAGAGCTCCACAGTCATTCATGAACCCTGGGCATCTTGCGGTATGTTCATTCCGAAAAGTCTGTCTATGAACTATTTTGCTGTAAACACATGAAGTTACACTGGCCAGCAATCCACAGGAAGCAAATCTCTGTCCACGTTGGACACTTTTTCGGCTTGCACGCGTTGTGTTGGTGTGGGTTTCGACATTTTCCATTTAAAAAGCGTGCAAACGTAAGACAATAAATATGAGGAAGGTCAGAAATAATGTGAATTGTGTGTGTATGTGTATGTGTATGTGTGTGTGTGTGTGCGTGCATGCGTGCTGCCTGTCTTCTTATTGCGGTAATCACAACAATAATTGAGAGGTCCATCCAAAACAGATACAAATTGTAGAAAAGTGAAAAGACTGAAATGTGATAGTGTATTAATGACTTTTGAGATTACTTATAATGTAGAAGGATTTATTATATGAGTTGAGATTATTATGTGTGTTGTAGTGAGATTTAAATTTTATTATGGTGTTTTTGTAATTGGATTTACTTTATAATGCAGTCTTTGTTCTTTTTTGTTGACATCTCACACTTCATTACTAAAATGCTTACCAATTATTAAAACATTTGTTTATTTTTTGCAGAATCATGTGAATTATGTTAGGTCTATATGTTATGACTTAATATATTTTTATGATTAATGGTATATAAGTCATGATTTATTTCGTATTCTAACTTTTTTATTGTAACTGACCTATGCCTCACAATAGAAAGATGTTTAGATTTAATTAATTAAATTTTTGCAACTTGCTATCGTGTATGTCTTCTGCTGATCGGTAGGTCCTGTACACTACTATTGTCCTCCTTAAACTCTGTTCCTGTTTTTTAGTTCTCTTGAAGTATTCTCTCGAAACATCATTTATCATTGTTCCTTCCAATTTTCCTTGCTCCTTTCACTGAACTGTCAAGAACAGTTGTTAAAATTCTGTTTCCTTCAATATGTTCTAGTCAATTCTCTCCTTTTTTAATGATTTTATTTTAAAGTGATCTTGTTTTTTATTATACTGATCAGAAATTCCTCATTACACACTCTTTCAACCCGTTTTGTACTCTTAATTTTTCTCTATATCTTCATCTCAAAGCCCCAATCATACCTCTCTTTCTCACCCGATAATCCATATTTCACAATCTTATAACAGAACAATACATACACATAACATCGGCAATCTCTTTCTCAATTCCAGTTCCACACTGCTGCAAAATAGGTACTTCATATTATTAAAGTCAAACCTCCACTGCATACTGCCCAAAAAGTCTATACTTTTCAATTTCTATTTTTTGATCCCTTGTTATGACTGTTATGTTCTTCCTGCCATTAATTCTCATAACTTCTGTTTCCCATGCATTTATGTGTAACCAATATTTATTTACTCCCTCTTTCATCAATGCTACTGTTCTTTGCAGTTAGTGTCATTTTGTCTAACATTACTAGTGCTTTTCCACTGCTGGTTCTTATGGAATGTATTCTGTCCCATTCTTTTGTGCTCATATTATTACACAGCTCTATTCTTTTCTATCAGTCTAACAGCCTAAATTATTCCTATCAGTCTAACAGCCTAAATTATTCAGAAATAATTTTGAAAGTATTGACACCGGTCGTGCAACCTTTAGACAAAAGATAATAACTTATTAATACTTATTTCCTTTCACTTTGTGAAAACATACGTAGAAAACATATTTTACATACAATTTATAGCACTAGATCACAACCAGTGATTTCTGTACCAGAGGTAGTCCAGAAGAAGCTCAAAAGTGGTACATGGGGCTATCACAATGGCAAAGCATGCACTTCCATGATATGTAAGCGGCCAAATAGCACCAGGTCTCTAACTCCCCCCCCCCCAATCAATTTCAACATATTTGACTCAACTCCAGCCATACATGTGTCGTAGCTCCTGTACATCTGTTTTTAGAACATGAAGGGAAGACAAAATATTTGTTAAACAGTCACAACACACTGTACTTTCAGAAATATTAAATAACTAGCAGAATACACGTGTTTCGCTATGGAGTTTCACGTTGTACGTAATGAAAATGTTAGTTTAATTAATAAAGTTCAATTAAAGTAGGCTTCTTAAAAATAAATAGCTGTTGCCCACAACTTCGTTCGCGTGGTCTTCAATTTAATGCGATAATATATTTAGAACAGAATCTATTCTATTGGGTTGCCATAGTAACCAGATCTAATAGATTTTTAAGACCGCAAAGGACCCCCAGAGGATCGTATCGAAAAAACACCTGTCCTATGTTGGTTCTCCCGTTGCGTAAAATATTTGTGCCAAGTTTGGTTGAAATCGGTCCAGTGGTTTAGGAGAAGATGTGGAAGACCCCAAAGAACCCCCAAAAGGACCCCATCGAAAAAACACCTATCCTATGTTGGTTCTCCCGTTGCGTAAAATATTTGTGCCACGTTTGGTTGAAATCGGTCCAGTGGTTTAGGAGGAAATGTGGAAGACCCCAAAGAAACCTTCGCGGGCGTGCGCACAACAGCTCACCGAAGTTTCATCGCAATCGGATGAATGGTATAGGAACGCATACGGGACAAACAAAGAAAGATTCATTTTTATATATAAGATAATTAAAAACTGTTGTGTAAAGATAAATATTTTTAAACAAACAAACAGAAATTATCGCGGGTCTTAGGGAATAGTCAGCGGCAAAATGTAACTTCCGTCGCCGCGCGTGTACTACATTTCGGTGTCCGATGTGTACACCAACTGTTTTCTTCACAAGTAAATAATGCCAGCTTATGGAGGTTATGTACGACAATGTAACTTAAATAAAATTTACGTTGTTAGTGTACATTAAAAGGGTGTATTTATTGGAAGTACAGAAATTAGTTTACATTTATCGCACATAATTACGGTACAGAGACGATTTTGGGAGGTTGTGGCTACGTTTATTTAACAATATAACTTAAAACTTAATATTGTTTTTTCACTGCTAGAAAACAATTTTTTAAGGCGCGCGTTGAGACACAACCATCTGCAACAGCCCGCTCACGCGTTCTGAGCCCGCGCGACACGCGCCCGCGCGACAGGCAACATTTGTTATATTAAGTCGGAGGAGGAAGTTGGAGGAGGAAGCGGTGAGAGGCGCCTTTCGGTCCGACGACGGCAGCGGCGAGCGCGTGGGGCATGTGTTGCTCGACTTTTTTCTTTTTTTTTCCAAAATAAAAGTAGCCTAAGTTACTCCTTATAACATCAGCTATCTGCCAGTGAAAGCCCGTCAAAATCGGTCCAGCAGTATCGGAGATTAGCCGGAACAAACAGACAGACAGACAAAAATTTTAAAAATTGTTTTTTTGTTATAAGTACCTTATATACTTTCATATGCATTTAGTAAAAAGCTGTTATTTTGACATTACAAACAGACACTTCAATTTTATTTATTTGTGTATAGATAATTAAAAATTGTTGTGTAAAGATAAATATTTTTTAACAAACAAACAGAAATTATGCGGGTCTTAGGGAATAGTCAGCGGCAAAATGTAACTTCCGTCGCCGCGCGTGTACTACATTTCGGTGTCCGATGTGTACACCAACTGTTTTCTTCACAAGTAACTAATGCCAGCTTATGGAGGTTATGTACGACAATGTAACTTAAATAAAATTTACGTTGATAGTGTACATTAAAAGGGTGTATTTATTGGAAGTACAGAAATTAGTTTACATTTATCGCACATAATTACGGTACAGAGACGATTTTGGGAGGTTGTGGCTCCGTTTAACAATATAACTTAAAATTTAATATTGTTTTCTCACTGCTAGAAAACAATTTGTTAAGGCGCGCATTGAGACACAACCATCTGCAACAGCCCGCTCGCGCATTCTGAGCCTGCGCGACAGGCAACCTTTGTTATATTAAGTCGGAGGAGGAAGTTGGAGGGGAAGCGGTGAGAGGCGCCTTTCGGTCCGACGACGGCAGCGGCGTGCGCGTGGGGCACGTGTTGCTAGACTTTTTTCTTTTCTTTTTTCTTTTTTTTTCAAAATAAAAGTAGCCTAAGTTACTCCTTATAACATCAGCTATCTGCCAGTGAAAGCCCGTCAAAATCGGTCCAGCCGTTTCGGAGATTAGCCGGAACAAACAGATAGACAGACAGACAGACAAAAATTTTTTAAATTGTTTTTTTGTTATAAGTACCTTATATACTTTCATATGCATTTAGTAAAAAGCTGTTATTTTGACATTACAAACAGACACTTCAATTTTATTTATTTGTATATAGATTTATTATAAAACTTTCATCAGTAACTTTTATAAAAACTATGTACAACACCTCCTTTTTATTGTTTGAATGTGAGTTCTAGACGTCTTGATTTTTTAACACCAAATAAATCGATAACGTTGTCGTAAAAGTTCAGCTGCTCTTTCATTACTGATAGAATGTTCTTTTCAGTGGAAATCACCGACAGTACAAATAGACTACTTTCACTTTCACTATGGAAGTTTCAGATGTATGTTTTGATGTTCTTTAAGGATGATAATGATTTCCAATGACGTACTTGTGACAGGAATTGTGACTATTAGCTTTGCAAGTTTAAGCACTTGAGGTAGGGTATCACAAATATCTGATACGTATAAATATTTAAGTAAGTCTGACACACTTTTCTCACAGAATTATTTGTCTGAATAAATAACAGAAAGCTCATTCCGCAGCCACAGGAATTCAAAATACTGTCCATACGACTTTTCCAGAGAGGTAAAGTGTTGTTCGGGAAATGTCGAACAAAATTTAGGAAGCCTCTTCGTTTTGAGTAGAATTACTAATAATTCTTCAATAACACAATTATTACACTCACGGATGCATGAGAAAGAACTTCCTGCAACATAATCACAAGAAACTGTAGAACTAAACATTTTCACAGAAAAACACTGAACATTTTAATACAACTAAACAGTGAACACGCTGTGATTATCATAGCATATTAGGCGCTGTGAGCAGGCAGGCTTCCCCCACCATCAGCATCACTTGGTTGTCTACACTGGTTAAGTGGGGGGGGGGGAGCAATAACCACCATTAGCGCTTAACACATGACACAGTCAACAGTGTACATGGAAAACTTGAATGAAAAGTTTTTTCCTCGAATAAGCACTTGAATCCCGCTTACTTTAAACTCATCCAGTATATTTTTCTTATTCCATACAGAAACCTCCCAGTTTAACATTGTTTATAAAGAAATCAGTAGTTTTAGTTTAAAAGTTTTTTTTTTTTTACCAACCATTTTTAAATTTTAAGCACCGCTTACATAGCATATATGGACGTTTTGCCCCTGATGTATAGTGATCAAGTCATATCTTTATAATTTTTATAATCTTTACATTACTTATAAAGTCATAAGTAAGGTAATAGCTTCAACTGAAATTGAAGGTGATTTCCTTTTATCCAGCGCCACATGTATCACCCTTTGAGTACAAAAAGATAAATTCGTTGGTTTGTTTTATTAGAAACAACACTAGGCAAACAACAAACTATAATAAAGATAAATGTTTGACAGTTTTATAACTAGTGTTTGACAGTTTAACTATGACCTAATAACTGCAATGATACATATTCCACTACTAAGAGAACACTTTCTTTTTACACAACGAATTTAACATGGCAACATTCAAAAAGCAAAATAAGAAAAAACACATTAGAACTTATATGCGTATACTGAAAGAAAGAAAACATGAAAGGAAATATGCGTGAGAAAGGAAATGACTGTACTATTTTTTTTTAGAGTTGCACGTTACTGAAATTGCATAGCAAATCAGGTGGCATCTGCCACTTATTGTTTTTCAAAAGGCTATCCATGAGCCTTATTGTTTTTCAAAACATCAAACACACATAAAGGAAGCTATGCATAATCAAATGTTCATAATCAAATGTTAGTGATTGCGTATTCCTTCAGTGGGTTTTTACGACTGGGCAAGAGCTTTGGTAGAACAGGAGCCATTAGAAGTCGACACAAACAAAGCAGTCATATACACCCACTGCAATCCATACATGGAAAAGTTGTATAATATGCTATGAGGACTACAATGGCCGTATACAAACACTTCACGTTTTCTTAAATCATTAGACTCAAAAAGGAAAGTGGGTGACTAAATATTACTTTTTACTTGATTACAAGGTTGATGCAGTTGAAAGTCGTTAAAGTGTTAACCACTTTCTAGGTACCTCATGAAATTTTTCACAACACTCCACCAGTTTTCAAATCATAAAAGAAAGCATACATATGAACAATATTCTTATATTTATAATGATTACAATTTTGTTAGAACTGTGTATTAAAATTATATTCTTAACTGTGTTAAAAAGCATCTACTTGTTATACTACTTGATTAATTTTTATTGTTAATAGGATTGGTGATTGTGATTAAGACAGATTGAATATATATATATATATATATATATAGTTACAACACAAATAAGCCACCCCAGTACCAGGGATGAAAAAGATAATTTTGAATATAAAATAATAAGTAATATAAAATAAAATGCTTAATGTAAATAAAATATAAAGACAATGACTCGACAAACGACGACATAACCCAACCCAAGTGATTGACCCAACAAAAGGAAACAAAAGAAGAAGGGAACCACGAAAAACAAACGAGAATAAAACCAAAGAAGAGAAGAAGGTGATTAACCAAACCAAAAGAAGAAGGGAAAAAACGAAACTAAACAAAAATGAAACAAGTTCATGGAAATGAATGAATCAATGTAACATGTTAAAATGAACCCAAAGGAGAAGGAGGAAAACCAAAATATTAAACAAATACAATGAAAATGAAGAAGAAGGGGAATGAAAAAGAAACAAACCCAAAATGAAGGGAAATAAATAAAAATGAAAACCAATGATGATACACAAACAAGTAATAAAGAATATGAGCAGGAGAAATAATGCACTCAAATGTAATATTGGAAACAAGACCAATAATTAACCTATGAAAATAAAATGAAAACAAAAGTAAATATTATTATCCATTAATGGACAATAATAATCTATAGAAGAAACCCAATTAAACAATGTTAAAGATAAATATAAAAAGCAAACTAACCCACAATTTAGAATTAGATGTAATCATAGAAATGTAAGGACATGAAATTGTTAATATTATTAAGGAAATATTGTAATGAAAGAGACAGTACGGTAGTGAGATAGTAATTAGAGGGATTACCCATTCAGAAACACTTAAAAAAGAAAACATTTGTGAAGTGCAGGGAAAGTGTAAAAACCCCAGAGTGTAGTGATAAAGAAAGTACACTAATTAAATTATAGTAAACTATAAATAATTTAAAAGTGAAGGTGATGATTGAATGAAAATAGTGTAAAATATAGAATGGTAATATAGTGAAAAATAGTGAATGATAAAATCATTAACAATTAATAAATCCAAAAGAAACACTAGATAAAAAAGTGAAGAATATTAGTAATTAAGAATGGCAGTATAAACTGATAAGACAGTAACTAATTAAGAAAAATATTATTATGAAATTTAAGTAAATGCAATTATAATTGAAGGGAAGAAGATCAGATAGTGTTAACATGGAGGGAAAGTAAAGATTGTTTAAAAATGAAGTAGTTAAAAACAAATCAAAAAACTCCCATGTTATAAGGGATCGTTATAAGTTCTTAAAGTGATGTTGTTTATCACACTAAACAATAATATAAAATAAGATAAATTGTAAACAAAGATTAGCAAATAATAGTTAAATAATTATTCAAGCAAGTTGGATAACCCAATTGGATATGGCTGTAAGAATTATACAGACCATAGGCCTAATTATTATATGTAATAAGATCAAAAGGTAGTAAATAATAGCCACATTGTTATTATTGGCAAAGGAAATAAGTATAAAAGTTAAGAAATGTATGAATAGAAAACGTAGAAACCATAATTATGTAAACAATTATGTATAAAATAATAGTGACAAGATAATAACACATAAACAGACCCAAAACACGATACAACCAATTATGATAACAAAATAAAGCCCATTAGGCTGAAACGAAATGTAATTTAAATGAAATAAGTCAAATACCATAATGGCTACTTAGGCCTATGAAAATGCCTAACTGTCAGAAACAAACAAATACAAATTATAACAAATTAACAAAGAAATTAGCACATCCGAGGTGAAGGAATCACCAAGAATAAATTGTAAATCATTTGTGAAAAAAAATATTATAATAAGCATTTGAATACAAAAAGAAATGTAATTAACAAGTATTAACATAATTGTAAAAACATAAAATCTAAAATAACCCAAACTTGTGGGGTATCAAAATAATCTATGAAAGGAAATACATACTATAGTGACAATATTTAATAACCAGGAAGGAAGATAGAGGAATAACAGCAGTCAGAAGATACACGAGGATTTTGAAAGGAATTCAAATTTTGATAACAATGTATCATATCAATCTCAGCCAATCAGAATTTTTTCGTTACCATAGAAACGACGGTTGAAGACGAAATTTTACCGTTGAATACCGTTACTCGTGAAGCGTCAGTCAAGCAGTACAGAAGTCAAAGTTTGGAAGACCAATTTTCTAATAAAATAATGTAAAACAGTAAACGAAGTTCATAACCATGACTGTATAAGAAGTTGACGAACCGTTAGATGCAAGATCCATGACCATACGACTGAGAATTAACAGAAAATTATGACCAGATATTATAAGAAAAGGACGCCAGACCTGTTGAAGTCCAGAAATTAATGAAAAAAAGAAATTATTGCAGCCCAATCCTATCCCGATCCAATGAACGAAAACACCAAGTCATGCTGATATGTTAAGTACTATTGAATTACCTATTTCCAAAAACCTAATCACTCTAAATTTTACTAAAGGTAAATTGATCTCACTATAAACCGAATATTTCTCTTTCAAAGATTATTTAAGTAAAATAAATACACTGAAAATTTGTTAACATAAAATCTAACCTATTGTTTAAACACGAACTTTCAAAACACATTTAACCACAATACAGCACAGATTGTAACATCACACCATATTATTTATGTACACTTAGAATAAGGTAAAATA
Organism: Magicicada septendecula; assembly: GCA_034769895.1. Lineage (NCBI taxonomy): Eukaryota > Metazoa > Arthropoda > Insecta > Hemiptera > Cicadidae > Magicicada > Magicicada septendecula. The sequence continues at coordinate 229,309,308 of CM068374.1, read as the reverse complement.
CTTTTATTGTAATCATAGGAATTCTTTATCTCATAATCAAAAGAATCCACGATTTTGGAACGAAATTAATTGTAATAACAAAACGTTCCGCTGCCATGCTGATGCGAACACATCGTTCATTAATCGATTTTCGTCAGCCTTGAGAGGAAGTGTTTCATGTAAAAAGTCGGTGCGAATTTATTATAATCTAATTGTCAAAGTGAACATTTTAATAATCACCCATTAAAAATAACTATTACAGGGAGTAACCATTGTTATTATTTCATAGGGAGTGCATAATATTACTTGTGTTTATTTAAGAAGACTAGGTTTGATGAGCAGCACTCAAGTCGTCATTTGCACAGCTGTCTATACGATCCAGAAGGCGGCACGAGCGGGAATTATTTGAACGCCCCGACCGTCACCGCTGAAAACACTTTATTCAGTAATTTTAATTGTTTTAATAAACAATTTGGCGCCACCCGGGATTAACACACCCCTATAATTATAAACAGGTAAGGTTACTGCCGTGTTATACTGGTAATTACCGCAACGCTACGAACATCGTTAGCGCAAAATTAATGTAACGACCCCAGTGCGAGACGAACGCACTAACACATTATACACATACAAAACTCGTTCACATTTTACAGACACAACGCACAAGTCCATATCGTTACAGAGTTGGCTTCCATCGCGGGGCTTAAACGAAGACGGACGTCCCACACTATGTCGTTACAGATTTGGCTTCCATCGCGGGGCTTGAACGAAGACGGACGTCTTCACTTTATCGTTACAATATATATATATTTGTTGATAAAATGAAAACTGAGAACTGCTATGAATTACACAAGAATTCAATAGTTTGAACACTGTTATTATAGTTATAATCAATACTTGGTTATTGCCTGTAACATGAAACTTATTACTTACTTATCTATATATTAATACATGAAGAGAAAACTTTGTACCCCTTTTTAAGCATATTGCGCGCACGGAGGAGTGTGAGATTTGGCATAGTTAAAGTTTATATGGAGAAGGAGTGCAGAAAGCTAAAATTTATATATAATATGTGTTACAAATACATTAAATAAAATAAAATAAAACATTCATTTGCACTTGAAAATTCATTTAAACTTTTCAAACAATGGTAATTGTTAAAAATAAAATAATTTTGTTGCCAGGCAATAAAATTATAATTTTTTCATTTTAGTGTACGTTCATACTGCCAATGTCAAACACATAATAGTCTGTCGTTTGTTTACATTCATACTGCCAATGTCAAACACATAATAGTCTGTGGTCAAACAGTCACACAGATTAGAGATTGTCACCAAAGAATTTTAAAATGTTGCCAACAAATAATTACTGACAGATTGACTGAATGAGCTGTGAATTTTGTGTGATTTCAAATGTTCCTTTTTCAATAGTCTGTGGAGTGTATGTCAAGGCGAAAAAGCGTTTATTTTATATTTTGTATATTAGATATCTGTGTTTTATATATTAATGTGCAGTTGAAAGTGAAATACAGCTTGCTTAATATACACCTGTTGCAAAAGGAAAATTTTGTAGCAGCAATTTGAATTGACTTACTCTCGCCTAATTATTATTGGTGGTTTCAAAAAAGTGAGTACATTTTATTATTTTTAAATTATACCCTGTCTAATCTTAGTTTCAGTAATTTCATTACATGTTTTTTTTTTACATTCAGATATCGCACCTACTTCCATTATGCCTCGACATAGAACATTGACGGGTCGGAGTGAGAGACAAAGAAGAAGGAATATATATTCGCGTGAAAGTCAAAATGATAATAGACCAAATGCAAATTTAAATAGTGTAAATAGTATACAAAATGATGAAATTATTTTGAGGGATACATTTAAATGCGCACTGAATGTCATTCCAAGAAATTTTAATACTTTTGATTGTGGATTAATGCATTTACAATGCAGGTTTTGCAATGCAAAACATTTCGAATCTGAGGTCACTTTAGGTGAAAGGACTGCATTCACTTCATGTTGTCGTAAGGGTAAAGCAATATTACCGGCCTTAAGTCAAAATGAATACTTTAAATCATTGTATGATGGACTTACTTCAAATGAACCTTCAATAAAAAGAAAGTCAAAAAATTATTTTGAAAACATTCGTAAATACAATTCATCATTTGCTATGGTTAGCTCAGAAGCTAAAATTTCGGATACAGTTACGCGTGGAGTGTATCATTTTAAAATACATGATGTTTTTTATCACAGATCAGGTCCAATGACTGCTGGATATGGTCGCTCACCATGTTATGCGCAATTATATTTTTATGATGTTGACACTGCTGTCAATTATAGATTACGTGAACACTATAATCAAACATGCAATAACAATATAATGCGCGAAATCTCTCTTGAATTTGAATGCATTAATCCTTTCGTTCGGTCATTCATTGCAATGAAAGATCATTGTCAGAGAGTTGAAAATCAAAATAAAGAAATTTATATGCTCATTAAAGTAAATCGTGATTTATATATACGCCGTTATAATGATGCAGTTCAAACTGATGTAGCAGTAATATTTAGTACAGTTGATGGTGAGCCACCCTTTGAACGAAATATGGTTTCGTTTTCAAAAGTTCTTGGTACCATTAAAAATATCTCTGTTTTGGATTCATCATTGGACCCTTTAGCGTATCCATTACTTTTTCCAAATGGTGATACTGGGTGGCATATCAATATTTCTCATAATGTACCAACTACATCTAATTCAAGAACGCCCAGAAATAAATTAACCATGCTTCAGTATGCAGCCTATCGACTTGCAATTAGAGAAGATTTTAGCATGTTGCACCATTCACAAAAATTATTTCTGCAGTGGATAGTTGATATGTATGTGAGAATAGAGGGCACAAGGTTACATTTCATTCGACAAAATCAAACAAGTCTTAGGTCTGAAGTTTACAACAATTTAACAGATTATTTAGAATTGAACCCCAATGCCAATAATGTTGGCCGTAGAGTAATTTTACCATCTTCATTCAATGGATCTCCAAGAAATATGTATCAGAATTATTTAGATGCAATGTCAATAGTACAACATTTCGGAAAGCCTTCTTTGTTTATTACAATGACTTGCAATCCAAGTTAGCCTGAAATAGTTAGCAATATTGGTGTAGGTGAGTCAGCTAATTTTCGACCTGATATTGTTGTGCGTGTATTCAAGTCCAAACTGAAAGCATTAATTGAAAAAAAATTGGCCTTACACTAAAAAAAATCTTCGGTAAAGTTGAAGCACTCATTTATAAAATTGAGTTTCAAAAGAGAGGATTGCCTCATGCTCACATTTTACTCTCTTTAAATGAACAAGATAAAATTGTTAACGCTACCGATATTGATAAAGTTGTATCTGCGGAGATTCCTAACATTCAAACACATCCTACATTACATGAATATGTTGTAAAACACATGATGCATGGTCCATGCGGTGTACTTAATCCAAATTCTGTATGTATGAGAGATGGAAAATGCACAAAAGATTATCCAAAACGATTTAATGAATTTACATGTGAATCATTAAATGGATATCCATTATACAGAAGGCGTGATAATGGTATTAATGCTGAAGTTCGCGGTAGTTGCCTCGACAATCGTTATGTTGTACCATACAATCCGTATTTACTTGCCAAATTTAATTGCCATATAAATGTTGAAGTATGCACTACAGTTAAAAGTGTTAAATACATTTATAAATACGTGTATAAAGGTTATGACAGTGCATCTGTTGAATTAGGTTCAGAGAGAAATGAACCAGGTCAAGAAATACAAATTGATGAAGTTAAAAATTTTTTAAATGGCCGTTATGTCGGATCAACTGAAGCTGTATGGCGCATCTGTGAATTACCAATGCATTTTCAATCACATGTCATCGTTAGACTTGACATTCATTTACCGCGTAGACAGAATGTTTACTTTCGAGAAGGGCAAGAACGTCAAGCAATTGAAAATGCAAGACAAACAAAATTATTAGCATTTTTTGAATTGAATCGATCAGATCCATCAGCGCATGAATATAAGTATATTGAAATTCCTTTGCATTATGTGTGGGAAGATTCCCAAAAAAAATGGAAGAAGAGAAGGTGTGGAGGTGATAAAATCATTACACGCATATACGTAGTATCACCAAAAGACATCGAACTTTTCCATTTACGATTGCTTTTATTACATGTCTGTGGTCCAAAATCATTTGAGGATGTTAGAACATACAATGGAATTATACACACTTCTTTTGTTGAAGCGTGCCATGCTCGCGGCATTGCTTCAAATGATAATGAATGGCGCGAATGTTTAAATGAAGCAAAAGAATTACATTCACCAAAACAAATTCGAAATTTATTTGGTTACATTTGTGCATTAAATGTGCCAGCCAATGCATTGGCGTTATGGAATGAATTTAAAGTATATCTTAGTGAAGATTTTTTGAGAGATTACAATGAAGAAGTATCCTTTAACACAGCTCTATTAGAAATTGAAGATATTTTGAATGTTCATAATTTGTCATGTCAAGAACTTGGTTTACCAGTTCCCACGTATTCGCAGAGAACAGACGAAGCAAATGCTATTGATCCAATAGAACAAGAGTTTCTGTTTTGTGAGCATTATGAAACTGCAAATATTGAACAGCGTAATCTAATTGATCGTGTGATTCGTGAAGTTTTGCACCATGATACTGGATCTAATGTTTTTTGTTTAACCGCTCATGCAGGTTGTGGAAAAACATTCACACAAACAGCAATCATTCACAAATTAAATTCGCTTAATCTTAGTTGCATTGCAACAGCGTTCATTGGCATAGCTTCAACTCTATTACTTGGAGTTAGAACTTTACACAATGTGTTTAAATTGCCTATACCCATTTTGTAAAATTCTGTAGCGAATATTACCGCAAATAGTAGCTATGGACGTTACATAAATTCATCATCATTGATAATTATTGATGAAATTTCTATGTGCCCACTGCAAGTGTTGAAAATCATAGATAGATTATTGCAGGATCTATGCTATGAAAATGATAAACATAAACCATTTGGAGTGAAAACGATACTTCTGTGCGGTGATTTTCGGCAAATCTTACCAGTTGTCCCACATGGATCACGTGCAACTTTAATTGAAAATTGTGTCACGAGTTGGCATAAATTTGTTTATTTTCATAAAGTAACGTTTACTCAAAATATGAGAGCTTTACCAAGTGAAATAGAATTCTTGAAAAAAATTGGTAATGATGAAGCCCCACAATTCCCTCAGTTTGGTGAAAATATTATTGAAATACCTCAGCAATTAATAGGAGATGAAAATAATATTATTAATGAGGTGTATGGAAATATTTCCGAAAACATACTCTCAGATAACATATTGAAGTCAGTTATTTTAGCACCTAAAAATGATGATTGTACTTTTATTAATACTGATATACTTAATCGAATACCAGGTGAACAGAAAACATATCATAGCTACGATAAAATAATTTGTGATGATGACAATGAAATCAATAACTATCCAGTAGAGTTTTTGAATTCTTTGACTATTAGTGGTTTGCCACCACATAAGTTAGTATTGAAAGTTAATTGCATCGTTTTAGTGATCAGAAACTTAAATACAAAGGAAGCATTAGTCAATGGAACAAGAATGCGCATCAAGTGTATGCATCGTAATGCTTTTGATTGCGAAGTTTTAACTGGAACCGCACGCAATAAGAGAATTTTGATTCCACGTATAAATTTGGTTAAATTTGGTTACCACGTACATATTCCGGTACTGTTTTACGATTTAACTTTCAAAGAACTCACTTTCCAATTATACCTGCATTTGTGATGACAATAAATAAGTATCAAGGACAAACATTCGAAAAAATTGGAATTTTATTGAGGCAGCCAGTTTTTACACATGGTCAATTGTACGTCGCAGCAAGTAGAGTTCGATCATTCGATGGTTTGAGATTTTATATTTCCGAATATAATGGCCAAGGGCATTTAGCAAATGATGAAAGAGTTTTTACAAAAAACATCGTTTACACAGAAGTTCTGAATCATTAAATTCACTTTCAAACTATTTTAAGTTCAATGGACAACATTTATTTTTTTAACCGCCCGGTTTTTTTGATTTAATGAAAAACATATGAAAAAAATACGTATTTTTTATTTCATTTTTTATTTTTTACTAATTTTTTATTTAAATTTTATATAATTCGAAAAAGATATTCAAAATAACTGTGTAGCCTTGGCGAAACCTGATCAGTATGGCAATAAAAAAACCCAAGGAAATGTCAAAAAACGCGTTATTGCTTTTTAAATATGGCTTAGCCAAGCTAAACCTCATTTTTCCTATCTTTCATATTTTTCAAATAACTCGAAAATTAATGCATAGAAAAAAAATTAAAAAATTATGTAAGCTTTGTAGCAGATAATCTTCAAACTGTTTTCGAATTTTGTACCTTACCAAAAATGAAATGTAATCCACTGGAATTGAAAACAATGTATCTTATACTTCTATGAATGTCAAGTCTCATTTTTATTAGCGTTTATTTGATTCAATAATAACATGACAAAATTAAATTTGACAATGAATTATATCAAAAAATAAATACGAATACAAGCTGTAATTGTGTTTTTTTTCAACTGTTACTAACATTAAATTTTAAATTTCATAGGTATGCAGGGAATTAAGGCAAACAACACACGCTAATGACGTATTTGTGCACGCTCGCAGCTGACGTAATAGAACAAAATTCAAAATAATTATATGCAACTCTTTGACAAAAGAACCTCAATAACGGTCAAACTTAAAACCACTGGGCGACCACTAGTTTTAATTTAAATCATGTATGAGAGAAAATATATCGTTCGTGCAGGCAAGCATATCTCACTTATGTAATGTTTACGTTTCCATTTTATTATTATGATTACCGCAATAAAAAGGCATGCAAGACACACACACAATTTGCGTTATTTCTGGTCTCACTCATGTTTATTTTCTTACATTTGCATGCTTTTTAAATGGAAGGTGCCGAAACCCACACCAACACAACGCGTGCAAGCCGAAAAAGTGTCCAGCGTGGATAGCGATTTGCTTCGTGTGGATCGCTGGGCAGTGTAACTGCACGTGTTTACAGAGGAACGACTCATAGACAGACTTTTCGTCTTTAGGGAATGAACCGTAATTTGTATGGATAAAGTGACTGAAAATAACATTATATTAAACGTCTACCCCATAATAACAAAAATATCTATAAATAGTGAAACTAGTTTGAGGGTGGGCGATATGTTTTTAGAAATTACCGAACCGAATTCAAGTAAATTATTTTAAACATAAATCTTACAACATGGAAGTCATGTACTCCATACCGATTTTTTCTTTTCTCTTAAAATACAGGATCAGTCAATGATACGGGTGACGTTTAAAAATTCAGTTGTGTTTTCATTAATGGATTGTAAAATTAACACTTACACTAAACTGAAAGTACAGTATACATAACAGCATTTAACTAGACGCAGAAACTACAAGTTTTTGAAGACTACGCTCCGAATGTGGCGACAATTTCAGCTCACACACTTTTGAAGTCGAGTCTTTACTTTTTTCATTACACGGTGTAACATGTGAACAAAAATTACACCAAACTGAGTGTTTCGATGTTTCATGGGGGTGAATCATTGTACACCTTACTCTCAAAATATCCCCAGTAGAATAAATGGCACGCTGGCAATCTCGCAGGCCACGTAATGTTGCTACTCCTGAAGGTAACTCTTTAAACTGAATCATTGATCGCCTACCCCACACTGTTTGGTGCGATTTCAGACTTTTCTGCGACTTGGAGAGACAAAAATTCGTTACTCATTTGGAAATATTGCTCTGATGTGACAGTAATGGAATTCCCACTCTCATCCTCAAATAAGTGAGGACTGATTATTCCAAAGGAAGCTATTGCACAACATACAGTAAGTTTAGCAGTGTGCAATGGTTCTCGAAGTATTTCCCGACGGTTATTTGGCTCTTAATACCGAAAGGTTTGTTTATTTACATATCCGCTCAGATGGAAATGCGTTTCATTACTCATTAGCGTATTGTGAGTAACGTCTACTTTGTTATTTATGACATACGAGAACTGGCGCCAAAAAGTAACACGGTTTACTTTATCACTATCACTTAAGTTTTACAGTATTTGAATTTTGTACGGCTGTTTAAATCATTATGAAGAATTTTTCGAACACTAGTATACGACGAACCACGTGAAACTGTATGGCGTCAGGCAGAATGTTTAGCATAGGATAACGTAGGATAGCAGCCCTTGTGCGCGCAATGTTTTCGAGCGTACATACAGTTCTATGTTACCTGGAGGTTCCTTTTTACTTCCATGTTCCGTAAGGAAATGGAAGAATAGTGGTCGCGAAAAAAATCGCTTTCGAGATCAGGGCTGATTCTGATTGTACTAACCTCAAAACATGAAGAAAAGTCATTTTCCGAAAAGTGTCTGTGTGACTGTACGTAGATTTTTTTCTATGGCGAACAATAACTGCCGCAAATTCAAACAGAATCATATAATATTTTGCATATGTGTCCGAGTTGTAGAGGAATCAAAATCTATTGATTTTGGTGAAGATCGTTTAAGGGAGAGGGGTTTTACATTTTTCGTTTTACAAGAGTAAAGTCCTTAATTTTGATAAATAAAGTATCCTGAAAAGAAGGCCATAATAATCCACTGTAGAAAGGTAAATGATATATCTGTAATAAAAGAGGATAGTTGAAGGGAGAGGGGGTAATTTTTTGAAAACTACTGTTTTCATGTCGAGTTTTTCAAAACTACCTTTTTCATAACTACTTCATTTTGAAGGATAAGATATCTTAGTAATTATACATAATGAAACTATTACTCAACGGAAGTGTAAATATCAAAATGGGGTATATTTACAGTGATACGATGCATTCAAGTTTTTCTATAAAAAAAATGAAACTTATATATTGATGCCCACTCACATAGGAAGTCTCGGCAGTTAAACGGCGATTTACAATTTGATATGCACCGACAAATGTTCTTGCTCTCTTTAAAAACGCTTAAAATAATCATTTGGCTGATGCAGTCCTACCCGTATGCTTAGCTGAACAACTAGAATGTTTCTGTAAAGTTTTAACCTAGTTTTGCTGCAGCGTTGTACTTCGAGGTCCTCAGTCACTTTGTCACCAACCCGGCGAATAGCAGGTGCACGACCCTACTCAATCTGATGTAACCCAAAGACTATGTATGTAGGATGTAGGATGTAGCGGGACAAATAAATTGCAGTTTGTTGTCAAAACTGTCGCTTAGTTTATGCGGGTTGGTGTGTTATTCAAAAAGTTCGATCTTTTTCGGAACATATCTCGTATTAAGAGGATTACTCATATTCAATTATTATAATGACGTATGATATATTATATAATTACATATAAACCCGTCTTCACGGTGGGGACAGATGGAAAGAAAGCCATCCCCACTATGAGAATGACTGCCGCCCGAGGCGCCAAAACGTCAGTGAGACATAGTTTGTAACAAATAACCACGTCCTACAAGCTCCGGGAGTATTACATAATGACATGGTTGACTTGGAAATTACATATCCTGATATTCGGTTCAAGTATTTACTCTCTGATGAGGTTATTACCCGACTACGGCGAAGCCAAAAGTTGTTTTTCGCGCGTGTGTATCCATGTTCTTTGTTACCCTCCAGAGTACAAACGCCTGGACCGATTCAGACGAATGAGGTATTATCAAATTTGTATCAGACTTCCGAGTATTACTGAGTAGGTGATGATATTAAAAAGTAAAAATGCTACCGCGAAACAACAAAAATTGCCAACGCGCGCTGACTATTAGCGGGTTTTCAGACATCAGTCACAAATGCAAATTTTGTATTACATTGATAATAAAATTTTTGTTGAATAATAAAATAATATAAGTGTAATAACGAAATAATAAATAAGTTAAATATAAATAAATATATTAGTCGTTATAAGTCGGGTAACAATTCCACAGTTATATGCACATTACATATTTACCTGTATCCATTTCTTCGTAAGTCTCTGTAAAAAAACAAATCAGTAAAAAGTATTTAAATAAACGAATAATAAATAAAAATAAAACACAGGCATATTGTCTTGATCACGTACACTCTTTCCCCACCAATAGCTACACTGAGGCGTGCGTAGTTGTTTTGAGTTTTATTATTTAGTAATGTTACTGCGATGTCGAACAATTTTTATTGCTGTTCTTCGTAAAATATTTACCTCCAATAACTAGTAATATAAGAAATTCGATTTGTAAGTAACACAGTTTTTACCGTAGTCGGTGTTGTTGTTTAAATAATTATGACTTGGTTTAGATCTTTATTTAACACCTGCACACAGAGGTCTATATAATTTCATGTATAAATGCAACACCTGGGTGGATGACTGGGCGGTGACTTCTACATTCGTAAGAGGACCATGGAAATATTACTCAATACACTTTCTACAGAACATTTTGAATCGATTAAATTTAAAAATAGATTTTGCGTTTTACCAGATAACAAAATAAGATTGACCACAGGACTTTACCACAGTTCTGTGGGAAAGTCAAACTTTCAATCGTGTAACACTGAAGATGGCCTCCAATGGTGGGGCCGATACGTCAGTTGTAATAAACAGCATTAGACCACGGCCTGATAGCCCGGCAAGGAATAACGACTTTCAACAGAGTTGACACCGACCGTCAGAGCCTAAGATCTAATTATCACTTGTTTTAGATCTATATTCAAGACTTGCACACAGAGGTCTTTGTTTTTCGTGAAGTTAGAGGCCTGTCCAGAGGGACAAATCTCCGGCTGATCTGAGGCAGAGCCCTTTTCAGCCGTATGGATAGATGAGTGGAGACCAGTGCGGCCCGGAGGCGGTGAAAGTGGAGGCACTCAGGAGAAAGAGTAGTGTGTGGATTTGTATGTGTGTGTCAGTCTAGTGTGAAGAGCCAAGTGGGTGCTGGAAGAGGCTGATGGAAGTGCCAATATAAACATTTTTAAATGGACAGCCAAGACGGGGGACGCTATAGATGGAGGGAAGTGTCAGAGCGGCGTCAAGGTATAGGCGGGGAACACTAAGAAGAGGAGAGAAGGTAGGGTTAGCTGATATGGAATTAAGGAGTTAGGAGATAAAGAAAGATGGAGTATGTATAAAGTTTGCTGGTTTTGGTTTTAGGAGGTCTGCGGTAAATCAGTCTAAGAGCTCGCCGTTCAGTGATGCTGTAGGGATTGAGGCGGGCAGGATCGGCAGCGAGCAGGATGGGATGAGTCATTATAGATGATAGGTCCTGTGTAGATTCGGCTGAGTATCACGCTGGAGCAACGGTCGTTGCTGCTGAGCACTCGGAGAGCCCTGAGGTTCGTTTGATATGTGGTCGCCAGATGAGCTTGGAGTCAAGCGTGACGCCTAGAACATGGGTCTATATGATAATATGCACAAATACAAAACCTGGGTGGGTGACCGGGCAGTAACTTCTACATTAGTAAGGGAAGAGACAAGGTATGGAAAATAATATTCAATACACTTTCTACAGAAGGAAATTTCGAATCGATGGAATTTAAGAACAGTTTTTGCTAAGACATGAGACGATCACAGGATGTGAAATAACCGTTTATAGTGAACTGAAGTCTGTGCGACATCTTTAAGCCTATTTATGTAGTTACTCTTCTGTCGGTGAACAGTAGTAAGGTTTTCCAGCGTCTTCGTTTGCTGTCAACAGTTAGCTCGGAGACTCGGATAACTTTCGGCATTCCGATGACGAGCAATTAACTAACAAACTTTCTACACAAAACTGTTTGGTTCGCTGTCTTTTGTCATGCTAATTTCTTGTTTTCAAATGACAAGGTGTATACACAGCGGAATGTGTACCGAAATTACAGACGTGCTACACTATCTGTATGTATAATGGGAACACAGAGACTGGCGCAGCACGTGGCAGGATCCGGAAACGATTGACGTTAATCAGTAGAACAGAAAATAAATTTATCGGATGCCATGACGCATGGCGACGTTATTGACACAAATACCTCTTGAACAAGAAGAATATAACAAGTGAGAACTGATATTTATTTTCAAAAGACAAAATACATACGGGCAGAACGTCTCAAATATAAAACTGAAAAACAATGTACATATAGAAGCGCGTAGCATTAAACATAGATGTGAATATTGTTACAACAAACACTAAGTAACTACATGAGTGTATACAGAATTTCATTTCGCCCTTCCCCCAAATGTTGTTCCCCCCGTTCAACCACAACAAAAGTGGTGTGGAGAAACATTATGGTCATCCACCTCCTAACAACATGTCTGTAGGTACACAAAATGAATTATTATTCATTATTGTTATAAACTAGTATACTCCCTGAGCTACACAACTCGCTCACTATTTTCAACTATATATATATATTTATTATTACATAAATTCGATATTAGATAATTTTTCAAATATGAAAAATTACAATAATCACGATTTCCCTATTATTTCTTTAGAGTTACTAACAACTGTAGAGCACACAATCGTATAGTAAAAGCTAAAAATTCGAATCATTCAGTTTTGGGTTACAATTCTTTTTCGTCTGACACCCTACTGGATTTTCACAATTTTTAAAAATTTTTGATCCCTTTTTGAGTCTTGGGATTTAAAAATTTTGTAATTTCCAGAACTTAACACTACATTTAGATGTTAGTTAAAATTCTCTTTAATTTAATACCATGAATTTTTACAATTTTATCAAACTTTTCACCCAATTTTGGGCTCTGACATCCAAAAATTTTTAAATGTTTAAATGTTAACACTATATTCAGTTTGTGGTTTAAATTCCCTTTAATTTGATACCTTCACACTGGCTTTTGCGATTTTTTACAATTTTGACCCCACATTTTTTCCTTCCACCCCTTATTTTTGGAGGGATCGATCTCGAAAACAATAGGGTTCTGTAGGGTAAAAGTGTGGACCCACGTTTTACGAAAATCGGTTGATGCATTAAAAAGTTATCGTGAGACATGTCCCAAATAGACATCCAGGTAGACAGATAAACAGAGACACAGATATGTAGACACACAGACAAATGTCAAAAGGGTCGAGTCAAAACTGAGAACTCGCTTCCCTCGTTCAATAACCTTTACACTTGTCTTAAAAGGACGATAAAATAGTACAATATTATGTTTTCAGATAAGTGAGAAATAAAATAAATTCCATACATGAAGAAAGTGATTTAATATGATTTATTAAGTACTGACAGATTGATTGGTTAAGGGAAGTTGAGAGAATGAGTCAAGACAGGTAACCAAAACAATCCTGTATGGTGAAGTGGAGGAATGAGGTGGGTAGGAATACCGAGAAGGCGATGGTTGCAAGAAGTGGAAGCGGATTTGAAAAGGTTGAGAATCAGGAGTTGCTGACAGCGGGTGGGAGCGAACAGTATAGGACTACGTTCATTTAGGGCTACAGCGCTTTGTAAAAAATGCTGAATGGGAAATTTCAGTTTGTTTGTACCTCAGAACCTCCGCTTGCCTAAATCCATGGACGTCTAAACATCCAAACGAAAATAATACGAGAACAGCTGGCTGCTTAAATGAAATTCCTTAGAGAAATGATATCAGAAAGAAGGGTATTTTTGTATTATTTGTGCACGCGAAATACAGCTTACTCGTTTCTCTCTAGAACTCCTTAATCTAGTAAGCTGAAAATTTTTAGCACTCTGAAAATTCCATGTGAAGTATTGAATACAAAGCACTTTCAACCTGAATATAAATGTGATCCTGGTGATTCATTATTTCAATGCTTTAGATGTCAAAAAATGGTTCAACAAGAGACTCGGGTTCAAAAGTTATTTAAACCTGAATCTTGTATTGAAATGCAATATTATATCGTGTATTTCACCTCAAGGGACAGCATGACGTAGGGTAGTCGTGCGGAATGTAATTAATTCATTGTAATTAAAGTTTATTTTAATCAAAATTAAAGTAGTTGAATACAGTAGCAAAGCATGGGTATCATAACAATATATCTACACTATAAACAAAACGTTTTTTTCATGGAACAGAAACACTGTGACTGATAGAAAACAACAAACGGAAACTGAGGACAGTCAGACAGGATGCACTTAGAAATTAGAAGTTAAAAATACTTCAAATCCTTCGAGGACTTCAAATAGTTCATAATGCAAGTTGTTTATGCAACTGGGATGGATGGTATGCTTATTTAGAGTGTTGTTGTTCACAAGTTCGTAGTAACTGAGAAAGAACAACAACATACAAGATTTAGAAGGAACATTCAAATTGACGTACAGACAATATATTTTCATCCTGAAGCAACTCACTACAACAAAATATACTGTTAGAGACTGCTGTGATCTTATAAACTGTAAAAAGAGTCTTTGCTAAAGTTAGTCACTTCCATCATCTTAATGAAATATTCAACAGAATGTATAAATCAGCATATTTTATAATCAAAGACAATATATGCGAAGGCAGTATTTCTTAAGTAACTGAGTAACTACTACTCTAGTAGTAAGGTAGGACGTCATATTTTTTCCTAGCTTTGTATTTTTACACCACATTATTAAGGAACAGAAGGATGAATTAATTACAAGACAACAGCAAATCTTTTAGGATATTACTATCACACAGAGAACTGGCTGGAGCGAATTACTAAACAAAGTACACTTTGAAAATATTTGTAGAGTTAACGTGATGGGATTCTAAGCAAAATACCCCGTTCATAACAAAATAATAATCACCGAGAAATCTGCAGAAAAAATGTTACATTTACTGTCTAGGAGATGTAGTAGAATATGTTAGTTTTAGAAAAGATCGAAACATATGGATCCAATACGATACGTTTTAAACATATATGTGAAACCGTCAGTAAAACCTTGAATAGGCTTGCCAAAACGAAAACCATAGTATTTTAATGTCCACGTGCAAGTTCCTTAACACACAAGGATCTGAATAAGATTAGGCTGTTAAAATGAAAGTCCTGAGAGATGTTTAAGTGTTGACTTTGACACAATACGAAATTACGATACAAGGAAAACTGAACGATTACATGCGTAAGGAGAAAGTAAATGTATACAGAAGAAGGTGGAAAGAATATGTCGACAAAATGGATGAGGCAAAGCAAATAAAAAGGCCTTCCGAGCCAAGACGAAGAAAAGATAATGGTAGATTCGTGAAAAAATTGGAGTACGCCTGTGTGATGTTGGAACAGGCCGGTCGCGATACAAGAAGACAGGTTTGTAAACAAACTCTAATTGTCCTGTTGAAGATGTTTAAATGAATACACGTCCTGATCGGTGCGAGGTTCCTCAAGTTCCTCAAAGTAGAGTTCACAGTTGTCGTAGGCAAAATCAAGCCAGTCACTGCGAAGGACTACCGCAAGATGCAGCCGAAACGTCTTCCTGAAGGAACATAACAAATGGCGATTGACTTAACGCTCAAAAACCAAAAAACAAAATGAAGATACCGTGGACTTCGCTTGTCTGCAATGTGTTCATACTTGTTACATAAATTCGTCTTCTTCTTCACTCCATAGCTTGGGCACAAATACCTGTTCTTTCTTTACAGTCATATTAAACTTCTTCCGACTTGTAAAAATGTCCCGCTTGTCCATTGGTTTGTAGAACCAATTTTCTAATCTTATGTGTTTTTGGGACCTTAGGTCTTTATTCCGTTCCGGATCTCATTATTACGGATTCCGTCCAACCGAGCTTGATTCCCCTTAGGAAGGTCAATTCAGCTGCTTGAATTTCTGACTTGTCTTGCTTTTGCAGTTACAGAGTTCTCGCTGCCGTATATTAGAATCAAGACTTCAATCTTGTCTCTTTACGTATTTTATTTCTTAATATCTTGTTTACATTACCCTTTAAGTACGGTAATCGCATTTCTTTAAGTTTTCTTCCCTTAAGTTTTCTATATCTCCCACGTTTTTTCTCCGAAAGTTAGCTTTAGAAAAAGCAGACATCCGATTCTAAAGTGTGAGACGCCTACTCGCTCTACAGGTGTAGACCAAGACAATCATTTTTGAGCTTGTTGGTTCTTTCCCAGGAATACCACAAATTAAGTTTTTCCTGTTGACATTTCTAGAGAATATTATTTAGCTACTAGTTTAATGTAATAGTTACTAGCATAATCTTGATTTTTACACGTAGTCTTCGTTACTTCTTACATCGTATTTTTGTTACATCCTATTGTTAAATCGTATGCAAGAAGTAGCGAGTTTAAGGTTCTGATATTATTTATTTTATTACATTTGTATACTTCTTTCATTTTTACATTGATTGTGAGATATATGTACCAGTCAGAGTTTGCAAATTATCCTGAATTCATTTTAATACACAAATTAATATTTATGGATATACTTGTAAAGTCGTGACACGACACTTTCTTCTATCTAAAACGCGGTGCGATATCAACTGACCTTGTTAGTATACAAATGACTAAACAACGGTCTAGGTCAAAATGTTGACTTTCTTCTTCATCCTCAGGAAATATCGGGTAACGCGATAACGTCAAACCGTTCTAAATTCAGTGGCAGCAAACTGTGTCTCATTAAACACAACTTAGCGAATATTAGACGTGAGAACAAGGCTAAATATGCAAAACAAAAAAGAAAGTAGAGCTCCTATAATTGGTAGCATATTGACTATGGTTAAAAAGAAAAGTAAAAAGAAGAAGAACCAGCGAGAAGGAGAAAAGAATATAATTATTAATCGGTGACAAGGTACAGAGGCCGTCGTATTCAATGAAAGCAGAGAACAAATGGCAGTATTGGTTTGAATACAAAGAATATCCTCTTAGCAATGCGTCAGTAAACGCTGCTTACTCCACTACGCTTTTATTTTTATTTTTCCTTTTACACGAACACGAACACATTTTCCTTTGTACACGAGCGTAACCGTTTCCAGTGTTGCAGTAAACTACACTTTCACAAGTTTTATTTTTTCCATTTTGTAAATGGTTTACAAATCCATATTTTCACTATTTCATGTGTGTGTGTGTGCCGCACGGAAGCACTTACACAGTTGAAATAGTTACTTGCCCGTGTCTTAGTTGTTTGCTGACATTGGTGAGGATTGCTTCTTTGCTAGATTTCCTCACAAAGCTCAGTTGGCTGAGCTCTGTAGTCTAACGTTCCTAAAAATCATGTAAATACGTTCGTGATTGCGCACAAAAACTTGAGGAACTTTCTTCAACAACAGCAACGAAGTAACAACAGCTCATTTGTCTAGATAATTATTTCTTCACTTACTAATAGGTTAGATATATCTTTGTTCTTATTTTCATTTATTTGAAGACCAGTTTTACTTTTACTTATGGCTTTGTTTAGTTTTCATACCATTATTGTTCACCGCCTGAAGTACAATTTTTGCCCGCAACTCAAAGATTGTTCAGATATTATATAAGTCTACGTTAATTCCAATTCAATGCCCAATGCCAGTTTAGATTGCAACGTCATCGTAAACACCTTCTTTCCGGGGTTTTCTCTTAATTCAAAACGGTACAGTTCACTCATGGGGTACTACGGTGGTTCAGTGTATATGCTCTATTAGTTCTGCGTACTGTACTACCAATATATCTGAGAGCATGCTTCCTTCCTCTCCGCTAGTAAAATTACATGGTTATGGTGGAGCCGTGGCTGCGATCCGGGTACACTTCTCACCGCCAGCTGGAACTATTCTGTTGGGTGAAGTCTCCGTAGATGCCTAGGGCATGTTTGTATATATTTTATTATAAAAAAAGATATTTACAATGAAGGTAAATAGAATCATATCACACGTCGTATTATTTTCAGTACACACACACATATACGAACAATATGTAACAAACGATATTTTCAATGTAACAATATGATTTACGCAATTGAAAAGTCGAAATGATTTACGCAATATGATTATCACAGTTGAACATGTGATATGAGCAGTATAATAATAACATTGTTTTGAAATTAAGAAAATAGGTGAATTACTAAATCGAATTTTGAAACATAAAAACTTCCAGCCAAATACAATATAAGAATCAGAATCGATCTCACCGATCAACTAAAACCATACAAAGTAAAAATAGATTCAAAATACTCTTTCAACATTTCCCCAAGCATTCTCATTGACCATACTATAAATATTGTAATAAAATAAAGGGTCACTGATTTTAAATTGGTTTTATCAATTAAACAATTTGAAAGTTCTGTAAATAACCTATATTAGTCTAAATAAAATTATGTTTAATATTTACGTTTCTTGTAATAGTATTAAAAAGGTAGAATGTGCTCACATTCTTAAAATACGCTTTACTTTAACCACATATACTTGTGGCGGTGGGGAAATTTTTGGTAGCTATGTGGGGAAGAGAGTTTTGATTGATCCGACAACACTGCTTTTTCATTTCAGCTATTTCGTCGTGACGCCTTGAATTGGTTTACTGGCCTAGGAGCGAGAGGTATACGGTAATGAGTCGCCACAATCAGTGGAGTATCTAGAATTTGGGCTTGAGGAGTCCGGGCTCGGGTCGGCTTCATACAATTAAGACTAATCAACAGTACTATTTTCAAAGTGGCTAAAATCAGTGCTATTAATGTAAACGATAGTAACACAATAAAATGCATTATCGAAAGATTGTGTACAAATCACTTATTCACTGAACTGATTTTCCTATATTTTCACACACATTTCAAACGTATACGGTAATGCTGTGTAGTAAAAATGTTTGTATATTTAAAAAAGTGTTACTACTATTTTAGCATGGTGCAGAGATATGGACACTGAGGAAAGAGGATGAGAAAAGATGAGAAGCATTTGAGATGTGGGTTTGGCGAGCAATGGAAAAAGTGAGGTGGGTTGATAAAGTAAGGAATGATGAAGTTTTAAGAAGAATAGGGGAAGAGAGAAGAATCCTGAGGGTAATAGAAAATAGGAAAAAGAATTGGTTAGGTCATTGTTTAAGAAGAGACTGGTTTCTTATAACTGCCATGGAGGGAGAAGGAGAAAAAAGAAGACTGCGTAGAAGAATGAAGTTAATAGATAGCATTAAAATCAGAGGGTTTTACAAAGAAACAAAAAGACTGGCATCCCATAGCACAGCTTGGAGAGCTTTTACCACTTGAAGATCTTCCTTAGGGCAGAACACCAAATAATAACTATATTAGTGTGCACAGCTGAAAAAATAAAACAGTCTAAAAATTAAGAGATTAACAAAATTCGTCAACTTTTACCACCCTCTGGGGGAGGGGGGCCGGTCCTGTTCGCCCCCTCGGTAAATATGCCCCTGGCCACAATAGTGCTTTATATGAAATTCTCACTTCAATAAAAGATCTCAGGCAAAATGTAAAGAGCACATAGAATGAACGGGGTATTAAAGACTGCCTAAAACGGCTTTCAGACACAAAGCAAAAGGATGAAGGAAAGATGGCCATGTACTTGAATAAGGAACAGGCTAAACCATTTCGCGAAGATGACAACGAGCTGAGGAACGTTATTTGTTACCTGGACGCTGTCGCTGTTAGTATACGGTGTATTGTTTAAACGCGTTTTATTGTTTGTTCCAGAAAGTGGAGAACAATATTATAATAAGAAAACGGGTCGTCTGATGCTTAATCCACGACAAAAGAAGAGGTATTCGGAAGAAGGGAAACGGAAGTGGCCGTTGTTATAGGCGTATTGTGTACCTACGTTTTTAGAAAGTGGAAAAAACGTCTATAAGCAGTTCTTTCACTGCCTCCATCGTCCCCCCATGTGCCACATATTGATGAGTGTACATTTAAAACAATGGACGGACTATGTATGTATGTATGTGTGACAGGCGCATGTAAATTAGGAACGGAAAACATTTAAATAAGAATAACAGTCGTTTGTAGGTGTGGTGGTTGCGGGTCCTTTGGGCTGCGGGAATTATTGTTGTTCATTGATGGCTCGGCCTGACTTTAACTGTAGCGTGTGTGTGTTTATATTGTCCTAAAGACCTGCACCAATAAACATTTTATAATAATACCTTCTATCTAACCGCATAGTCTACAAGGTGGCAAAATCTGATTTCAGATTCGTGCTCAAGTATTAACTAGTAAGCTTCCTGAACTGCGGAAGTCGCTCACTGTTTTAAAGAAAATAGGCCTACATTTATTATTTGATAAAATCAAATTAATAAATCTAATTTTTTTAATTCGTGAGTATGTATGATTTGTCTTTGTATGTATGATTCTTAGCGTTATGGAGAACACACGAGGAGGTGAGTATACAATATTATGTTTTTGCTGCAACTCATAAAATCCACTGTAAAATGGTAAATGAGATAATTATAAATGGAGTGGGTAGTTAAAGGGGGAGGGGGTGATATTTTGAAAATTGCTGTGCTGAACTCAAGTAAAGTACGAGTATTTAATTTTGAAGGATAAGATACCTTAGAAATTACATATGATAAATCACATCGAAATTCCATACCGATATTTTAATCATAGAAACAATACAGTATTTACTCTATAAAAGTGTAAATATCGTTTAATGGTGGGGTTCGGTTGAGGAGGAAGAATGTTATGTGCGTAGTTCAGTTTCTTTATAAGGATAAAGGACCTAATTTTTATAGATGAAGTGACTCGAAAGTAACAATATATAAAACGACTACCCCGTAATAACAAAATATCTATTAATAGTGAAAATAGTTTGAGGGTGAGGCATATTTTTTTAGAAATTATCAAACCGAATTCAAGTAAATGATTTTAAATATAAATCTTAGAACATGGAAGTCATGTATGGTTCTCCTTACCGATATTTTAATCATAGAAAAAACAGAGTATTTACCATTTTCGTGCAAACGGTAAATATCTAAAGATATTTTTCCGTGGTATATTATTTTTAAAGTAATGTTTACTTGAAAAACGTTTTCTTTCGGCTGTCTGAGGTACACCTACAAAGTACATGTATGGTAGTTAAAACTTCGTTGTACATTAAACGTTAATCGGCAGCTTTTTTAACAAACTTAATTCTGTGTAGCTGAACTTATTAACGTAATTATTACATAAGTATATTGATATCAGTTAGTCCATTTGAATATTTACATTTTAGTAGGGATATGGAATTCTTATCAGCATATGGAATTCATATAAACAATACAATAATTCATTGTTTGATTTTATTGTAACATTGATTATATAGTACACGTTGATTCTGACAAACCATACTCTTCGACATTTGAATATTCAGTAGGCCTATGTACAGTAGGAATAATTAATTATCGAGAATTATACTTAACCTACTTCATCGAGAATTATGCGATGAGCGTCAGTGATGTAGTATCAGTGCCTTTTTTCGTTAATTTTACGTCATCGGTAAGTAATATGTGCAATATGTATTGTATTGTATAAATTATTAATTGCCCCCTAGAGATTTATTAGTATAGATCAAATAAATACATTTCCACTTTTTTTAGCTTTGCAATGCCAAGAAGACGATCATGTTTAGGAAGATCTACTGCTGCTGCGGAAAGAAAGAGGCGTCTTAGAGCATTTGAAAATGACGTCGAAGGAGTCGAAATGCAATCAGCTCCTGGAAACTCTTCAGAAAGATCTGGATTAGAAGAAGTCTCACGGGTTGAAAGTCCTACGATTCGTGAAAATAGATTAGCGCCACAAAGACGCAGGCAAGCGACTCTCAGATCACGAGGAATGCAAAATTAAATAGTGGTTTCAATTATAATCCAGTTATGAACTACGCGAATGAAACAGATATCGGGTTACCGAGTATGGTTTGCCCTCATTGCAAAGCTTTAAAGTGGAAAAATGAATCACATGGATTATGTTGCTCTGCAGGAAAAGTGCGATTAGATCCCATACTTCTACTCCAGAACCGTTAAAATCATTATTAAATGGAGAACATCTTTTATCAAAAAAATTGTTGAATGCATTAAGATTGTACAATTCATCTTTTCAATTTACATCATTCGGAGTACATCATTAAGTACACCTGAAGCTATATGGAGAATCTTCTCTTTCCCTATACATGAGCGTTTTCCATCTATTATTCATCTACGCGTAGATGTACATCTCGAAAATGGGCAGAGAGTTTATTTTCGTGAAGATAATTTGCACGGAAGAATAAAAAATCCAAGAAACACCACTCTCATGGGATTTTTTTTATCTATGGCGGGAAGATGACTTTGCCTTGCCAAAACTTTGTTGTACGAAGAAGTGCCAGCATATTACACTTTCAATTGGCAGACAGGAAAATTTCAACGTACAAGTCGAGGACTTCTAATAACAAGGGAGAGAGAACGTATATCCTGAACAAGTATATACATAATGTATCAAGTGTATACAGTTCATCCAAACAATCATGAATGTTATTTTCTTCGTTTACTTCTGTACAATATACGTGGCCCAACTTCATTTGAAAATATTAAGACTGTCGACAACGTAATTCATCCAACGTTTCAAGCTGCATGCCAAGCTCTTGATCTCCTAGAGAATGACAATCATTGGACCGACACATTGTTAGAGGCAAGTTTATTTGCTAGCCCTGACAAAATGAGAGAACTTTTTGCAATAATGTTGGTGTTCTGCAGTATTTCAAACCCGAGTGCATTGTGGATTAAATACAAAGACCACTTCTCTGATGACTTGATTCGAGATATTATGCGTCGAATTCCTGATGCTGATTCGAGTTTATACAAGGAAAGCATTGGAAATAGTTGTTTACGGCTTTTACAAGATTTTGTTACTTCTGTCGGTGGTAATCCGATAGCTCAATACGGATTACCAAATCCACAGTCTACCGTGCAAAACATTTCAAAGGAATATCTTTCTGAAACCACTTACGACAGACAACAGCTACTTTCTACAGTTGAAGAGAATGAAATATTACTGACAGACGAACAAAGAAATATATATCAACTCATTCTTCAAAATGTTTACTGTAAATCTGGAAATGCATTTTTCCTTGATGCACCAGAAGGCACAGGTAAAACATTTTTAATCAAATTGACTCTTTCGAAGTTAAGAAGCGAAGGCAAGATCGCATTAGCAGCAACTTCCTCGGGAATCGCTGCCTAGATTATTACCTGGCGGAAAACATTCCTTTTTTAAAATACTAATAGATTTGAATTGCAGCGAATTTCCAGTGTGCAATATTTCCAAAAATAGTGCTAAAGCAGAATTGATTAGAAATGCAGACTTGATTGTTTGGGATGAGTGCACTATGGCCCCTAAAAAATCAGTAGAAGCTCTCGATAGAACTCTACGAGATTTGAGCAATGACAACAGATTTATGGGTGGAATAACTTTTCTCTTTGCCGGAGATTTCAGACAAACATTGCCCGTAGTTACGCGAGGTACCAAAGCTGATGAAGTAAACGCTTGCGTCAAACGATCGAATAGGCTATATGGTGTACCGTTCAAAGAGTATCACTCACAATAAACATGAGAGTCCAACTTGGAGGTGATGCAGATATTCACGAATTTTCTACTACTTTATTAAACCTTGGAGATGGAAGATACTAGGGACAGACGGTGCGATATGTTTACCGCCATCATTATGTCGTACAGTTTCTTCACTGGCAGAGTTGATCGAAAAGGTTTATGGACATATTGAGTCTATAAATTTGCACGATGATGTGTGGTTATGTGAGCGTGTGATACTAGCACCAAAAAACGAACAAGTAAATGCCATAAATAGCTGCACATTGCATAAATTTCCAGGAGACGAAAAAACATATCACTCCATTTTAATACAGTTTTGAACGAAGAGGATGCAGTACATTACTCAACTGAGTTTTTGAATACTTTATTTGCATCAGGATTACCAGCTCACACATTGAAATTAAAACTAGGTGTTCCAGTTATACTCATGAGAAATCTGAAGCCACCACAGTTATGCAATGGAACACGATTGAAAGTTAGGTCGCTAAAAAAACATATCATCGAAGCGACTATCTTAACAGGCTGCGGCAAAGGAGAAACAGTATTTATCCCAAGAATTCCAATCATACCCAATAACTTTCCATTTCAATTTAAAAGACTTCAGTTTCCGGTTAATTTATCCTTTGCAATGACTATCAATAAGTCACAAGGGCACACTTTACGTACGTACAGCTGGTATGGATTTAAGAGCTGCTTGCTTTTCTCACGGACAACTGTATGTGGCATTTTCTCGAGTAAGCAGAAGCAGCGAGCTCTTTATTTGCTCTGATAACGGCAGAACGAAAAATGTAGTTTATAACGAGGCTCTGATGTAAAAATGTATATAAAAACTGAGTATACTGGACTGTGATACATTTACGTATATGATTCTACCAAAAAGTTTAAAACTGACTTAGCACGTAAGATTTCGACTAATTCATATCAATATATTTATGTATTAATTATTTGTATTATTCTATACGAATAAACATTTTATCTAATTGTGTTACTGCATGTTTGTAAATATCTACTAAATTATCAAATTTTGATTTTACGTATCGAGGAAACATGAATGATGGATCTATTGCTTCTCACTTTTTGGATACTCATAACTTACAATATAAGAATATTATTAATATAGATGTATATACCATTAGCAATTTACCAACTCGACAGTTACCACAACAATCATATACAAATATTCGCGTGCGAAGCCGCGGGTACCTGTACCTCCTAGTAGTACCATAAATCTCTTCAAGCAATGAATTAACAATACTTAATAAACACAAACCGTTTCCATGGAACCATACATTTAATTAGGAAATGGCGTAGTCTAGAAGTCGTCACGCAGGTGTGCAACCTAATTAAAGTTTATTTAATAATACTACCATAAATCTCTTAATTCGACCAACGAATTAGCAATACTTAATAAGCACAAACTGTTTCCATGGAACCATAAATTTAATCTATTAAATTTAATATTAATCTATTAAAATTTAATCTATTATAAACAGTAATGTGTCATGTGTTTTACAAATTTTGGATTCTTTAGTTATACAAAATTTTAACTAGGTTTTTGTATGACGAAGAGATGAGCCACAGTTTTTATAATTACCAGTTTTGGTACTTGTTCTGTAGTAGTAAAGATTTTGGTAATACTTTCGCAAGTTTCAGTCTGGGTGGAATGATTGAAAAGCCTAGTTAAGTAGCTACATAAAGAGTCTTACATTTACAAAGGCGTCAAGCGTCTGTTCACGACATCCAGTACGGATTACTTATCAGTAAATTTTACATAGAGCTCAAAAGAAAATCGATTACTGTAGGCTACTGGATTACAGTATACTGTCTATCTGGCTCTGTTTAAAACAAAGTCGCTGCTCATTGTTTCACACTTAGCAGTTATAAACAACTTGTAAGATTATACCTGTAGGAAATATATCTGAATCTGGGATAGGATATAAGAAATAGGAAATATATCTAAATATAGGAAATATATCTGAAATTGATCAGATCGACGTTTAATGTAAAGTTTGGCTCGCAAACTTTCCTGTATTAACAAAAATATATGTGTGTGCTGAATTCCAGCATAGTGGACTGTACGAAATAAAAATCACAATCTTGTATGCCGTAAATGACAATGACTGTATCGAGGGTGCAGCTGGAGCAGCGGAAAACATTTTCTTGAACATAGGTTACTTTAATATAGTGCTTGTGTAGGAAGTGCTTCCTTCAGTCTATCAACTCAAACCATGCATATACCAACTCATTGAAGCAATCTAGACAGACAGCCAGGTAGAAAATTGCACTGGGTGTCTTGCGCCCTGGTTTGTGTACATTGTCCGGGCCGGTGCCCGATGAACGCCAGGTTCAAACGAGTACAGTGCGGTCGTTTGTTCGGCACAGGGAATTAGATTGTGGTCCTTATGTCAACGATTCACGTGTATTAGAAGTGTTCGAACGTTTTGCTTCAACCTCCACACCGACTCCGGGGCTCCCTAAGGCATCCGGTGCAGAAGCGTAGAGAAGATAGGCTCGACTGCCCGCCCGTAAACGATGCCGGCCGTACTGATGGCTGCCACGCCATGGCTCCAGTAATTCGGCACTTGCACACATCGCGAGTTCCCATGCCCGGGGTTTCAGCCCAGCCGATGGCGAAACAATCCACTGGCATACATCCTCAGTGACGTACACTCATTTAACCTGGCGTTAGCAAGATTTTTCAATTGGGGGAGGGGTTGTTGATAAAGATTTGTTAGTAGGGGACTGCAGACTAGACGTTTCCAATGGTAGGTGATTGATAATAAACGCAGGAGAGGTGTTCTAAGTGGTAGTAGATTCGCCAATTATATATTATTGTGTGTAATATAACTGCTAGCCACTAGCGATCTGCCTGCATATTTTATTTATAAGAGTCCATTTGCGACCTAACTAATGCAGGGTTGTAACCCTCCCTTCTTGGTTACTCTACTACTTATGATAATAGTAATCGTCGATTTTCTGAACTATTATCAGTGACAAATGGACTGAGACAGGAATTTTGAAATGCTTCCACCATATTTAAAATCTTGTGAGCTGAATACACACAAGTTTATTCGATTCACACTATACTACAATAGCTGATGATTAAATTGTCAAGGAACAGGTGAATGAGTACGATCAAGAACATAACAGCAAAAGAAAGCTATCAGCTGTTTAAAATGAATATTGTTGAATAAAGACTATAAAAAGAATAAAACACCGAATATACGAAATCATGTTCAAAACTATTCAACTGCTACGAAATGAGATGATTCCAGATCAGGATAATTCGTTGGTAAAAATCCAAAAGACATGCAGCTGAGCTAACCTAAATCTAATATAGGCCTACTGCCAGTGTATATATTCCGAAAATTCACTTTCATCATCATCATCACCATTGTCTCGACAGCCCTTTGTGGGCCCTGGCCTTCTTCAGAAGATTTCGCCATTCTTCTCTATGCATAGCCACAGTCCTCCAGTTTGACTGGAAAATCCACTTCGACTCACAGCAAACAAATAATGTCAGAAGGGTTGGATAAAGACTCAACTCAAGGTCTTGTGGTGGATAAAGGAGCCGAGGGGCGGAGTCGGGAGAATGATCTGGCTTGTTGCAGGCAGGCTCAGTAGTTTATCCCACTGAGCCAGCAACACCAGTTTCTCGTATAGTGTCTCAAACGCATGTTCCGAGGAGGACGTTTCTTTACATTCCTGGTAGACGGAGGACGGGGATTTTCAGCTCTTCCTTGGTCGTGCCTAGATAGCTGATAACCTTCCTCCTTCGTCTATTGTAGGTTGTGTTGGAAAGATTAAGTATATACCGGCCTGTCTTTCTTTGCGACTCCACAACTTTCTCTTCTAGTGTCATTGTAACAACAAACACCGATAAGGAACCGATAAAAGCATTCATCAGGAGAACGATTTTATTGATACTTCGTAAGAATTTTAAGGTTCTCTACTGGCACTGAAGTAGGACAGGGAGATGCGTTTGTTTAATGTTCTAGAACAGTAATAAAGAAGAAGGATCGTCTCTAATACGTCAGGATTCTTTATTCTACATCACAGGCTCCCATGTTTATTCACTTCCAACCCTCTTCACTAATTCCTAAGCCTTCGCTACCCTTACGTGCAAATAAATTTTAATGATTTTTTCCTGGATACCTAACAATAGTAGCTAAAACTAAAATCTTTTAAAGGAGTATATAATTTTAATAACTAATACATTAAACTAATTATTATTATTTTTAAAATAGACGGTAATATAAAATATTCTTCATAGCAATGAATATTATAAGCTATAGTCATTTCTTATTAATTTATTTTAGTTAAGTTTCCAACGTTATGTTAACAAATTATTAGGAATATCATTATAACTACTAGAAAGCTTCCTGAGGTGTAGACCTCGTCTACTATTTTAAATGATATCATTAATTATTAAAGAAAATAAAATTGATAAATTTCAATCTTTCTAAAACTGTGAGGTAATTTATTCGTATGTATTATATTTAGCCCACAAACACCACAAGGAGTGCACTCATACTTCTTTTTTCATATTTTATGTTATTTGTCCACATGTACAAATGAAGAGTTACAGATAATATGGTAAGTAACAAACAAGATAATATTATAATACAAAACAAGAACCTTACCGTGTTGCAGTTGTGTCGTGTAAATGCTACATATACACTTTTATCACAATTTTAATCTTATTTTGGGAAGTTGGTGTCAAAAATTTTGAAATTTCCACAAATGAACATTGTTTCAAATTTTGGTTAAAATTGTCTTTAATTTGATACCCACTTGGATTTCACAATTTTTTCAAAAGTTTTCTCTTCATTCCCTGCACCCTGATTTTGGAAAGATCAATCTCAAAACCAAAAAGGGTTTTGGGAAAATCGATTAATGTATTCAAAAGTGATCGTGAGACATCCCGCAAACAGACAGTTAGATAGACTGATAGACAAATGCCAATCGGTTGAGTTAAAACTAAGAACTCTCTGTGCTCGTTTAGTTAAGATCGTCGTCATCGACATTTTATGTATATAATGGATGTCAAATAAGTCGGTACACATTAACAGCACACTCCTTAATTTTTTTTTAATGAAGTACATCTCATAAACAAACCTGATCCATTAATGGGTCGTTGTTTAACAATTTGTGAAAAAATTTAAATTCATACAACATGAATTGCAATTTCAAGCCCAAAGATACACCTTTATTACTTAAGTTTGCACATCAATTTAACAGTGTATTTAAAAAGAAGTCATAAAATTACTGAGAATTGCAAAAGGTAGTACTCGTAGTTTCTGATAATGTAATTGAAGATATTTATTTAAAAAATAATAATAAATTTTAAAATTAAAATAAAATAATATATATACATCTTGCTTGTGTTTTTAAATTTGATAAATAATTAGGCTAAATATATATTTATTCGCTTTTGAAACTTTCAACTGAAAAAAGACATTTTTTGTTGTTTTACATATTTCAAAAATACATTATATTTATTTGAAGAAAATTGAGCGCGTACAGGATGATGCTGAATCATAGTCATGACAAATAAATGTCGACTCGCTTATTTAATTTTTTGTCTTTATTTTTTCCTGTTTACATGAAGGTTTTATGGGTTTCCTTTCTTTATGTTCGAACAATGCTTCTTAGTAATTATTTTTGTTTTATCGCTACTTTCGTCTTTTGGCAGGGGTTTGCAACGTGACAATTCTATATCTCTGGTCGTTCAGCGGGGCTGGAATTTCATCTTATGTGAAAATCTGTCAACACATAGAGACAATTATGTTGGGCTGCTATCATATTTTGTTCCATTAAACCTGAACAGTTCAAGACAGCTAATATGAGCCCGAAACGTTTAGCGATTACAGCAAATCACGATATTTATTCTAGTTTCCATCAAACAGTGTTACCAAAACACGGTCGCTCCGCATCCTGATTCCTTAACCTCATATCGGAGCACTACAAACACTTAACGTATTATAAATAAAACGTGCCTACAGAAAATGAAAACAAAAAGAAAGTGGTAACTAAACAAGGGTGGTGTCCTACTCTAGGTGGTCCTGAACAAACAAGAATTAACGCAACCGACACGAGTCTTTGACTCAAGGGAAAACGAATTGTCGCTGTTGTTTCTTAGAAATAAAGAAAACGAACCGTGTTTCTGTGACTCCTATCCTTTTTGCTGTACATACAATGTGAACGTAAACAAGAGATGAATCACACAGGCCTTTCTGTTACTCATATTTCTTTGAACGCTGATGCTTCTTTAGATGAAATCGATGTAAGATAATTAATTAATGATATAGCATCAATTTTATCATCACCTAAAGCATTATTTGGTGCATTTGCTAGCCATAACAACATATGAGCATGTGGACTGCCTCGATGCTGGAACTCTATTCGCTTGAAATAGTGTACCACATAATACTTTCAGAATGGGCTCTTTTTGGAGATTGTAATATATTTAACAATAAATTTACCAGTTTATTAAAATAAATTGCGCACGTTACGGGATCTTCGTTAATAATAGTAATTTTCTGGAGGTAGTGTAATTGTTCAGCATCTTTTTTCGACAACTCAGCTCCGTTTTTTTTTTTAATTTATATAATAATTGAAGTAAATCAGTCCATCCAATTCATTTGCACTAACTGTAAGAAATACTGTAGGTTTGCCGAACTGCCTGATCATTGCAAACAGATTTTTCTTTTTATCAGGCAGTACCATTGAGATTGATCTAAGAAATGCAAGGTTTGTTTCAACACAATTATTAATATAGTCTTCGTCTTCGATTGTTTACAAGTAATTTTTGTGTCTTTCCTACGTGTTTGAAAGCGACTGTAAGTGAATCACGAACTCGGAGTCTCATAATTTTCATCGCCACGTATAGTACATGATATGGTGTACCAGCGCGACGATCCGACCGTCTAAGCTCGCTTGTTGCAATCATATATGGTGTTACTTGTACTCCATCACAAAATTTACGGAATTGTCCCAAATAATTTGAGGGGAAAGACAATTCCTCTGCATGCTCATCAAAAAGCAAACTATGTGGAAGATTTTGTTCTCCTGGAGCAATTCGTAAATACTTTTCTTCATTCCACATCAATGTTTGCTGTTGAGAAGATAAACTTTCTTCAATCGGTATAAGCTCACTTATTTCATCTTGAGGTATAATGTCAAAGTCACCATCATTGAATAAAGACTGATCAATTTTTATGTCATACATAGTATATAGTGGAGATGCTATTAAAAACTGCAACCAAACTTTTATGGTACCTTTGTTGATTATACCGTGCAAATAACTTGACTTATTGATTTTTCTACGTTTAATGTGCACATTGATGCAGTGATCATCAGCAATATTTCTAGGAAGGCTATTAACCATTGTATAAACGCAAACTGGAACATTAATTACTTGACCATAAATACCATATTGACCATTAACGTGTCTCAGTCGTCTTATGGGATTCGCGGAGAAATTAACCTTTCTGATACTAAGTCTAACGGTGGTAAATATTCAGGTTTTTTTGGAAATTTGAATCCATTATAAATTGCCATGGTTGGAATATTTTTCTTATTCAAAGATTGTCTACATGTATTACATATGGCAATGTTCTCCTTATCAAGATGTGGAATTATTATTTTTAAAATGTCTTCATGTTCAGGAGATGCAGATTGTAAAAACCATAGTCTTTCACAAACTGAACAAACATGACCAAACGGATTTTCAACAAATTTGTTTTTGAATTCATCATGAGCAAGCCGATGACGATAAAAATCGCTGTAAAATAACAGAGTAGCATCATCATTTTCTTCAACGTATGGTACTTGATTTTGTGGTCCTTGAACCAGTCCTGATTGAACGGAATTTTTTCTTCGAAGTCTATATCTGCACATACGCTCAGCTGCTGTTTCCCGACATTTCGTGTTAGTATCTCGATTAAGCATTTTTCCTACCGTGCCCAAAGACGTTTCATTCATATAACGCATAACGCATAACACGTAACGAGTAACGCGTAACGAAAATTTTTCCTACCGTGCCCAAAGAAGTTTCACTTCAAAAAAAGTTTGGGTGCGTGTATCAGTAAGTGTGTACACGCGGAAGAAGTGAAACTTCTTTGGGTTATATCCATTA
Organism: Magicicada septendecula; assembly: GCA_034769895.1. Lineage (NCBI taxonomy): Eukaryota > Metazoa > Arthropoda > Insecta > Hemiptera > Cicadidae > Magicicada > Magicicada septendecula. Next base: position 229,277,723 of record CM068374.1, on the reverse strand, counting down.
TTTTTTGTTTCTCCATTATATTATTATTATTATTATTATTATTATTTTTAACTGTATACTTAAAATTTAATAGGATGGGAGAGGTATCAGTGTAAGAAAAATTTTCATTTTTACTAAATTAAAAATATTTTATTATATACATTTACAGAAATTATTATTATTATTAATCTATTTCGTTAATATTTAGTGATATTTCATCATACACTTTTGTAACCAAAGGCTTATGGTAACTAAAATAAGAAATGTATGTTTTACATTCAGTATTATCCAGAAACCTTGTGAATACTGCATCAATTGTCGTATTCGATTTTGTCGTAGATATTTTTTTATCATTTTGTATAGACAGGTTTAAATTATATTTTAAAAATTCAACCAGTTTTATAGATTTGTCTAATGCAAAATTGACATTGAAATCTCCACTTAAAATCATAGGTATTTTATGATAATCTTTACGAAGTATGGCGGCACCTTGTGATGTATACGATAATAATGAACGATGGAGAAAATCAATAATATCATCTAATATTTTATTAGGAGAAATATACACTGCTACAATCACAACTGTTTGCCCATTTTCTATTTTACATTCAGCCATACACAAATCGCCAACTGTAGATGCCATTGAACCATAGACATCAGATTGAGTAACGGAAAAATCCATGGATGGAGTTATAATGTTAATAATAATCGTCAGAATTTTAAAATATCCCGACACCTCCCGCTCTAATATTTGGTCGTTTATATTTCACAATGCAGTTGAAATTAAGAACAGATACGTCATCTTTATTGGCTAGCCAAGTTTCTGATAAAACTATGACATTTGAATTTTTCACAACTATATCTTTTAGATCAACAGCATGAGCTGTAAGACTTTGGCAATTGAAAGTGAATATTGATAAACCTTTTCTGTTATTGATGAAATTAACTAAATTTTCATTTATAGTTTCTAGTTTGTTTAGTGAAAGTCGTTTAAATTCCTCTTGCAAATCAATTGTTGATTATGATCGTCTTCGGCCATGGTAGAATATCTTCTCGTTGTTCTGTGTCGTAATCAGTGGCGGCTGGTAATGTTTTTGACTGGGGGGGGGGGGCAAAATTTATTTGTACCCATATATTATGTAAAAAATACAGTAGAAACTAAATTATTGCTATTATCATCAAATAATTGTAAAATTGAATCTTTTGCTTCACTACTAAAATTATTGTTAATATCAAAAACCTACCTTGCAAACTACCAATTTTAAACAGTGTTTGAAACTAAAATTATTTATAACCCCGTTTTATAATTTTGTTGTGTAATATCTAAATTCGGTTTTGGTGGCCCTAATTTTTTTAGTTCTATTTTCTTTTCGTAAGTAAGTGAATTTGAAATAATCAATCGTTTAATATTACTTACCGAATTCATAGCCATTTTAATCGTTTCTAACAAATACGCACAGAAGACACAGGCTCAAGCCTACACAGAATAAGTTACACGTTTATGTAGGCCTACGCAAGGTTCGACAAAAACACTATCGTACACAGAATACACTGCCTAATAAAGAATAAATTATTAGAACATTACGTTTACACAAAAAGTACAACAAGAACACAATCAAAACTACATAAAACACAAGAGAAAATATATGCACTTATATATGCTATATGAAAATATATGCTATAACAGCAACAGAGAAGTTTTGAACAACGCTCCCTCTATGAATTTAGCTGTGAAATCAGAAAGCGGGCAAAGCCCTACCTGTAATGGCGGATGCTCATGTAAATGCATAGACGTCTCTTGCCCCGCTCCCCGAAAGACTGGCCTATGCAGGGAGGACGATAGCGAAACCGTCCTGCCTGCGGGACCATGCCGAAAACATCGGGTGATCGCTATTAGTCGCCCCAAAAATATCTTTCAATAAGAATACTACACATTATCACATTATAGTTATATTATTGACAAGTTTAATTTGCAAATTTAGTGGGAGGGCTGCGCTCTTTTGCTCTCCCTGTACGAGCCGCTACTGGTCGTAATATGTACTCGTCACACGCGATAAAGCAACGTATAATAATGATTGAGAATGACGTCGATCGTATTCATAAACAATTTTTAACATATATGTCATTAAATTATGTAGGACTAGGTAGATTATTTTTTACATATCGTTAACTTAAAATATTCGTAACAATAATTATATATATAACTGTACATTTCCTCATTTTGGTATACTGCTAAACACATATACACACACATGCATGCATATAACGCATAACGCATAACGCGTAACGCGTAACGAACATTGTTCCTACCGTGCCCAAAGAAGTTTCATGCATATAACGCATAACGCGTAACGCGTAACGAAGATTTTCCTACCGTACCCAAAGAAGTTTCATGCATATAACGCATAACGCGTAACGAAAATTTTTCCTAGCGTGCCAATTACTTTAAATTTCTGTGAACCTACCACTTACAACTTATTGTCTAAAACAATAACAAATAAATTTTAATTTACTCTAGTCTGTAACGTTTTATATACTGAAGTTACTTTGATTTTCACAAACAAACATTCTACATAACAGTTCAGTTATAAAATATTAAAACATATAATACATATTCCGATGTATCAGTCTTCTGATATGAGACATTTAAATACCATCATACAAAGTTACTTCTAAAATTAGTTAATTAAATAAAATAGATACATTTCCATGGTAATCTTTCGTGTATTGTTTGAGTTCACTTATGTTACCTAATGGTACAGTGTTACAAAATATCGGTATGGAGAACCATACATGACTTCCATGTTCTAAGATTTATATTTAAAATCATTTTCGAAATGAAATATTTCCATAGAAACTACTTCTTTCTACTTACTGCTTCAGCCGTAACCACAGTACTGTGGTCACTAACTTATACCACCTCACGTTATCGCACTCGATTTTCACTGATGATGGAATTCGAAGGCACTGCTGAAACGTCTTTTTTGCAGAAAACTTTGGTCTACGGCCAAACAGGACGGGAAGGAATTTTAACAACAAACTACTTCTTTGTTGCCGATAACGTAGTACATATATAAAAAATTATCCCCTCCCCCTTCAACTATAATTTTCATTTATAGAAAATTACCACCAACCCGTTCAACTAGCCTCTTTATTTATAGATATTTCTTCTACGTTTCTACAGTGGATTATTAAGATCTTCTTATCAGGATACTTTATTTATCAAAATTAAGTACTTTACTCTTGTTACAACAAAAAATGTTTCAGGTAAACTGCCCTTTCCCCCTAACCGATCTTCACCAAAATCAATAGGCCTTGAGTCCTCTACAACTCAGGCACATATGTAAAATATCAGTATGGAGAACCATACATGTTCTAAGATTTATTTTTAAAATCATTTACGAAATGAAATGTTTCCATAGAAACTACTTCTTTCCACTTATTGCTTCTGCAATAATTGCTTCCTGCTTATTGGCCTTGAGTCTTCTACAACTACAACTACAACTACACTCAAACAATCAATAGGTCTTGAGTCCTCTACAATTCAGGGATGCATGCAAAACATTATTTGATTCCGTTTGATTGTGCGGCAGTTATCGTTCGTCATAATCAACGTTTTTTTATCAAGAGTAATTTGTTTTCTATGGCAAACGATAACAGCCGCAAATTCAAACAGAATCAAATAATGTTTCGCATACAGCCCTGAATTGTAGAGATCTCACGACCTATGGTTTTTGGTGAAGATAGGTTAAGGGAAGGGGTAGTTTACCTGCAACGTTTTATGTTTTAACAAGGGTATTTTCTATGGTAAACGATAATAGCCGCAAATTCAAACAGAATCAAATAATGTTTTGCATGTAGCTCTGAATTGTAGAGTTCTCAAGCTCTGCTTGTTTTGGTGAAGATCGGTTAAGGGAATAGGGTAGTTTACCTGCAACATTTTATGTTTTAACAAGGGTAATTTTTTATGACGAACGATAACTGCCGTACATTAAAACAGAATCAACTACTCTTCTGCATACCTTTTTGAATTATACAGAACTCAAGGTCTGTTGATTTTGTTGAAGATCGGTTAAGGGAAAGGGGTAGTTTACCTGCAACGTTTTATGTTTTAACAAGGGTATTTTCTAAGGCAAACGATAACAGCCGCAAATTCATACAGAATCAAATGATTATTTGCATACAGCCCTATATTGTAGAGTTCTCAAGATCTACTGTTTTTGGTGAAGATCGGTTAAGGGAAAGGGGTAGTTTACCTGCAACGTTTTATGTTTTAACAAGGGTATTTTCTATGGCAAACGATAACAGCCGCAAATTCAAACAGAATTAAATAATTTTTTGCATACGGCCCTGATTTGTAGAGTACTCAAGATCTATTGTTTTTGGTGAAGATCGGTTAAGGGAAAGGGTTAGTTTACCTGCAACAGTTTTTTATCAAGGGTAATTTTTTTCTATGGCAAACGATAACAGCTGCAAATTCAAACAGAATCAAATGGTTATTTGCATACAGCCCTAAATTGTAGAGTTCTCAATACCTATTGGTGTTGGTGAAGATCGGTTAAGGGAAAGGGGTAGTTTATTGGCCACGTTTTATGTTTTAACAAGGGTAATTTTTTATATGACGAACGATAACTGCCGTAAATTTAAACAGAATCAACTAATGTTTTGCACACTTTCCTGAAGTGTAGAGAACTCACGGTCTGTTGATTTTGGTGAAGATCGGTTAAGGGAAAGGGGTAGTTTACCAGCAACATTTTATGTTGTAACAAGAGAAATGTTTCCATGACGAACGATAACTGCCGCACATTCAAACAGAATCAAATATTTTTTTGCATGCATCCCTGAATTTTAGAGGACTGAAGGTCTATTGATTTTGGAGAAGATCGGTTAAGAAAAAGGGGTAGTTTACCTGAAACATTTTATGTTTTAACAAGAGTAAAGTACTTAATTTTTATAAATAAAGTATCCTGATAAGAAGCTCATAATAATCCACTGTAGAAACGTAGATGAAATATCTATAAATGAAGAGGTTAGGTGAACGGGGTGGGGGTAATTTTCTATTATTAAAAATTACAGTTGATAGTGGAGGGGAGAATTTTTTATATGCGTACTACGTTATCGGCAACAAAGAAGTAGTTTTTTGTTAAAATTGCTTCCCGAGCTGTTTAGCCGTAGTCCAATGTTTTCTGCAAAACCAGACTTTTCGGCAGTGGCATCGACTGCCATCATCAGTGAAAATCGAGTGCGAAAACGTGACGTGGTATACGTTAGTGACCACAGTACTGTGGTTAATGCTGAAGCAATAAGTAGAAAGACGTAGTTTCTATGGAAATATTTCATTTCGAATATGATTTTAAATATAAATCATAGAACATGGAAGTCATGTATGGTTCTCCATACCGATATTTTATATAAAGTCAGAAGTTAGCATAAAACTTTAATGAAAGCCTGTGTGAATCCTGTGTGAAAGCCTGGATGTAAATGTTGTTGTCTGTGTGGATGCAACTGAAGGCAGAGCAATTAAATTTATATGGGCGTATAAAAAAATGTATATATAATTGCACAGAATATGAAATCGGCAGCCACCAGTGTAAACAAAAAGGACAACCGAAATTTCGTAAGGTGGTGTAGCGAAGAAAGTAATGGAAAATAACTGCGCTTGGAATAAGTCTGGTGAGATTTAAACTAGAGTGGAGAAACGCCCCTGTAGTGTAGTAGTGTTTAACTCGCATATATTTCAAATTAAAGTACGTATTAACTTTTATTGAGCTTTAAGTTCGACCTTGCTCACAATAAAAAACCTCGCCCCCTTTATCAGTCATATAGCGAAATCCTGACGAAAACTGTATACTTGATGATCGCATATTCTTGATACATTCTGTCATGACAACTAGGAAAGAATTAGACAAATCTGTTTGTCGGTATACCAAGTATCTGCTGATGAAAAATGTTATTTTACTAGTTAAAACAATTAATTTAAATTTAAATAACAATGTATACCTTGGGTATTATTACATTGATTTAGTATATTAGTACAAGTTCATGTGAGAATTTAGAATTTATTTAAAAGGATAAGGAAAATGTTGTGACATTTATACTGCCCTGGCCACATGACTTAATTAGACAAGTTGGGTATACTTCGAAAGGTCTTAGCACGAAGTTATGCCTTTTCTATGTTACAGGTCCCCTCCACTTGTCGATGAGAAATTATAAATAACTCTTCCTTAGAACTCTGAACAAAAAATTTATTAAAAGACTATGTTTAGGAAAAATTAGTGATGTTACAGCTAGGTAACCAACATTAACTAATAACGTTTTGCTAATCTATAAAATTTTCATATACATGTTTTTTGATCACGTCATGACTGCTGGTTGTTAGATCATATTTACACACGCGCGCGACTGCGCGCGCACACACACACACACATGTGATGTGTGAACATAATTATTAAAAATCTTATGAATGATTGTCAAAGGATCAATATACACTTCAAGAATCTGCAGCCTACCAGTGGTTCGGTAAATGCAAGATGATATGCAATTCGGTATTTTCTGAATTAGATGAGCGAAATATTAAGCCAACAGGTTAACTCAAGTTCACAATACAATATCTATAATACAATAATGTCCAAGACAAGAAATAAATAAAAATAGGGAAAAGTGTTATTTACATGGGACCACAAAAGTCATTGAATAGTTTTTGAGCGCACGCGTGAGATAGAGAGAGGGAGAGAAATCGCTAAAGAGGGGACGAAAAACAAAAATATGTCACCCATTGAATGGAAGAAAAAGTCGCTTTTTGTGCGGCGTAAGGGGGTGGGAGGAGCCGAAGCCGCGACCAACAACGTGTAGGTTATATAAAAACAAGGCCCAATTCCACCTGTCACTCGCGGCTCATCTGTCACCGCTCTGTGTAAAGTGATAGTCTCCGAGTTAGTAACGAAATGTCGCTAAACAGTGTTTGTACTATGTCGCTGACATTGATGCTGGTCTATTGCCTTATCGGTTACGCGTCATCAGACCAAGGAGAGGAACAGGAACAGGAGGACGACACACTGAGACAAGGCAAAGAGTACAGTTACACGTCGTCGTCCGGTAACCTCCCCAGCTACTCGAAACCGTTGTACTCCGGATACTACACGGGGTCGTCAGGATCGGGAAGCGACGCTACATGGGGCACTGTGCACCCTGTGGACGACATCAAACCCGGACCGGCGCCGCCTTCGTGGCAGACGCCCAGTTACCCGCCAGACAAAGTCGTCATTTCCTATCCCTCAGGTAAGAAACCCTTCACTTTACACACACGTTACACATAAACGCAAAAGTAACGATTATTTAATAAGTTATTACACGAAAACATACTTCTTTTAATCTACATTTTAAAAGGTGGAAGCACTGTTTTCTTGAGTGAAATATTTATTATGACGCAAACTCCAGTCGGTGGAGACGTAGTATGGCTTAAAAAATATATCATAGTAGGTTACGATAATATGGACCAGTGTGGGACCCAACACTAAAGTGTTGTGTTAAATATTAAATAACTACAAGTACACGCAAAAACTGTTCGCGTGCGATAGATATTATTGTAATCTTTTATTCATATTGGAGGCAAAACAATTCTATTAAATATAAATATAAAACGAACATTTGCAAATTAGCGACAAAAATGGTAAGCACACGTAAATGGACCTAACACGTTTCAACAAAGTGTTTATTTAACATGAAAATGATTGCGCGCAAGCGCGTGCGGGCAGGAGTGTTACTGGTACCGAAATAAAAAAAAGTGAAATGTTCCGTTGATTTATGTGAAAGTTTATTTAGAGGATCCCCTTAATTCAGTATATTTTTTCGTTTCCACATTTTGTCGGAACTTACCCAGGCGTTATATTGAGAGATACCGGTATGTGTTGGGATTAAGGGGGTTTGTCTCCAAAAGGAGCTGCTACAGTGGTGTTATGATAAAGATTAAAGCCAGATACTATTAATGGTAGTGATTTGTGAAGTCATAGTTGTTTTAAAAATAAATTTGTTGTGAAAGTAGAACGGCAACAAACAAAATATTAACAAGAACATTGTTGTCGGATTAGAAATAACTGTATTGTTGTTAAAAACAAACGTTTTTCATTACACTAACGAGCATTTCCAATATTTAGACGAGTGTTTACCAAACGTTTTAGGCACCCTCAATATTAAAATACTATTGGGTAATTAATTATATGCCCTATTATACTTACTTACGTCTGCCCATTTACCTTCATTGTCACAAATAACTGACAGAAAACTGGAGAATAGATTTCTTATTCGTGGTAAAAATTATATTTATCGGTATATTTTAATTTACTTTAAATCTTAAAATTTTTCATCAATACGAAAAGTGCAAATTTGATATATGGTTTTTGTAATGTATATCAAGAATACAATGGCAGAAAACAAAAGAAGCACAGGTATAGTGCGATAAGTGTCTTTAGCGTTATTTTATTTGGACCAAGACTTATAACTGCAAATTGTAAAAAGTAGATTATCTTTAAAGTTTTACCGCACCTTACGTTCTAACATGTTAAAACATTGGATATATGCTACCAGTAGCGTTGGATATAGCGTAAAAGAAACATGTTTACTTACAATACTTTTAACTTTGGAATACTTCAATTGTAAATTTTCGCGGCATCCTAAGTGGGAAGCACTGGACTGAAAGTTGTCAGTTTAAGACTTTCGTAACTAGGATATCTCGTCGTACAACGGACAAAACGTTGATGTTAGTAAGACATGTGAAAGATGAGTTAAACTGCACACGAGTGTCCTTATATATAATGAAAACTACAGTAGCTCGCTCGTGGGGAATCATAATCGAGTATTTTGCAAATATGCCACGTTTCCGTTCGCAATTATAGTTTTACGCTATATAATATGCCATAATTTTACCTTCCAGAAGCCTCATATTATAACTAATGATATCAACAAACAATTCGTTACTAATCACAAAAACCCTTATCAGTAATTATAAAAACACTTACGTAAAGGTCGCAATAATGTTCCACTATCTAAGCGACATTTAGGATCGTACTCGAATAGGTTTGATCTATATGAAACACAGAAAACAATTTAATGTTAGAAAGCAATTATAAATTAAATTTAAAAGTAAAAATACAAGTAAAATTTAAAAAATTGAAACAAATCAATCGTAAGGAATTAATTTCACTAAATCTTCAACAATCTACGTGACTCACTCGGATGCCACTAATTTTCTAACCACACCAAGAATGTTACAGCTTCCCTCTAATTGTTGCTGACTTCTTCATTTCGGGTACATTTTAATGTCGCGTAGTCTACAACCCATTCTTTCTTTGAAAAACGTTGATAAAAGACCCTTTTCTCCTGATAAAGTATTCTTTTTAGTAATTTTTAATCTAATTAATATTTTTGTAATCCTCAATTGTTATCACTACTCATCTATTTTCAATGTTCTACAACTTATCTTCACTCTCGAAAATTCAAAACTTCAAACGTAAAACGTATTACTTAAATCCAATACATTTGTAATTCTAACAAAACTCTCTACAGTCGCTGCAAAAATTAATTTTTTTCGCCTTCGTTTCTTTGTTCATCAGCATTCTCCTTAAATGTATCTGCACTCTGCTTTGTCATAAATCCAGACGTCGGAAGTTACATAGTTACCATAGTCCAGAAATTAACTTTGTCTTTTTTTTTCATAAAACGTAACCGGTACTGAATACACGCTCTGAGTTATGCGCAGAGGAACATAACTCAATCAATTTTTTATAACACCAGTGTGTTAATCAGTTAACGAAACTGATATAATCGTCCGCTGACAAATGTAAAACATGATTTGAACTTAACAATAATTGTTACAGTTACTCGTTGCTAGGCAAATATTTGGAATGTTTATTTTATTTTTCTATACGTTGTGGATAGATTTCTGTCTACTTTTCAACGAGCAGATTTTGTCTTTGTGGTAAGCATTTACAAATTGTATACTTAAAAATGTTACAGTTCTTAGATGGATGTTTTATATATGTTTTAAGACTTCTCGTTAAGCTAGTTGATAACTCTCAAAAATGTAATCTTACATTTATAACGTCTATCATGTTTCGCTCGTGAATGTACTGAGTTCAATTTAACCGGTTTGTATACTATATTAAGTTTAAGGTTTAAAAAATGTGCTGGCAGTCTGTATGTTTACAAAATTATAACAGTATGTTTGAACTTTGTATGAACACGTAATTTTTCCACTTCACAGTATCTTCAAACATCACAAAAGTAAATATTTGTCAGTAATAGATACAGAGCTTCCGGGAATAGTGTTATTTCATTTTAAACAATATTGTTTTCTTTAGTGTATATCACTTTCTCCTATTTAAAAAAACGTGTTTATTTATTACTGAATCAAATAAATAAATACTAATTAATAATAATTACATACAAATGCTAAAACATTGATTATAAATGTTATTGCATTAATATTTTTTTAACTTACACTCTTACTTTGTATCTATTATATAATAGGAAGGTATACGTCTAGTCTAAGTAATCTAATAAATAATTAATGATATGTAGACAATGTTTAATTGGTCATTACTTTGTAATATATTACAAATAACTGTTAAATTACTCATAATACAAGTTTAACTGAGCTTAAGAGTTAAATTTAATAGACAGGTTTCTTTGAAACGACCAGTTCATTTATTCAAAAGACTGTTGTCTAACTCGCTCGGATGGACACTGTATTGTACGAACTTAATGGCTATAGTAACATTTACTATATGTTTTGTGTACTTATTAATAAAACTTTCAGGGTATTCAAGATTATGTGGTTTGGTACGTACCAAGAGGATGCATCCTACTGCTGAGTGATATTTGTCTGTACCACATAGATTCTGAACAGAAGGTTTTTTTGTAACGAAATCTAAGTGTCTACATCTACATAACTTTATATATTATAATTTTGTATGTTTTTTCCTTAATTATCAGTCTCTTCTTCTTATATGCTTGTGCAATATAAGATGTAAAATTATAGGCCTACTTAAGTCTGACTGTACATCTGTCTTCATTACCATAAATAACTGATAGTTATTGACAAACAAACTGAAAAATAGGTTTCTCATTCAAGGTAAAAGTTATATATATAAACAGATTTTAGTTCACTTTCAATCTTTAAATTTTTCATCAATTAGATTATCACGGGATGTACGAATTTCATATGATTTTTACAATGTGTATCGAGAATTAAGTGGTAGTAACAAAAACAACAAAGAGAGAATTCAGACATTATTTTATTTCAGACTTGAAGGCTGCGTCTTACCTCCAAAAATGCTAATCTTAATAGTATTCTATACTCAGTAGTTTCTTGGAAGTATGTATGCTGGTGCATTTATTGGTGCAAGCGTTCGTTGTTTCGCAGGTATATTTGAGCCTTCCCTTATAAGGTGAGTTATAAACAATTAAAAATAGAGATAAAGCAAGACCTTATTTCTTATCGTATTGCAAAGGGCGTTGTAAAAATAAAACGAAGACAAGCTGCGTTGAAAGAACAATGTATTTCCAATACCAGTCAAATGCACTTACTATTACGCTACTCGTGTAAGTTTACCAACGATATTATAAAAGTAGTTGTAGAAATTTAAAATTATTTTGATAATATTGTTCTAGTATCCTAGGCTTGAAAAGTGTTATATCAAAAATACAGTAGTTTGGAACATAGTGATTTTATATTTGTGATAGTTGTGGGTTGGTGTAAAGTGTACTAATACGGATTTTCATTCTTCTTCTTATTTAGCACTACAGCCCAACGTGAGACCTGGCTTCCAGCACTAATCTTCTCCAATGTCTCGTATCTATTGCCCTCTCAGTGTATCCCCTCACATCCATTCTTCTTAGATCTTTCAACATCTTATCCTAGGTTGGCCCTTTTTTCTTCATTTATAGACTTCAGCCCTCAGGATTTTCTTTGGCATATGCTTACCATGCATCCGCTATAGGTAGTCTAGCCATTGTATTCGTTGAGCCTTTACGAATCTTACAATGTCCTCATGCTTAAATATCTCATCTATCTCCTGGTTATGGATTTTATTTTCCATTCGTCATCTTTTTTAATCGGGCTATAAACACGCCTTACGATCTTTCTTTCAACCTTCTTAGTATTTCTTGTTCTTTTTTTTTGTTAATGTCCATATCTCACTTTCATAAAGTAACAACCGGTCTGATAAGTCTTATATATTTTTATTTTTGTATTACGACTAATGAGTTTGCTTATCAAAAGTCTATTGTTGGCATAATATGCCCTAATTCCTATATGTATTCTGTCATGTATTGTCGTGTTTATGGACCCTTCATTATGTTACCCAGGTATTTGAACTTATTTACTGAATCAAATAAATTATCCTTTATACATAAATTATAAACATTTCTTCTCATTTCTGATGCAGAAATAAGCATGTATTTATTTTTGCTGATACAGTATTTACATTCAGCCCCATTCCAGCGTATTTTTGATTCAGCACCTTGTACACCTCAACTAGCAGTTGTCTTGATCACAACATCGGCAGCGTAAGCACATATACGGATTATCATTAGCTGTACATTAATTCTAGCGGAACGATGCACTCGTTTGTTGCACAGGTAAAAATGCTGCGTTATCGTGTTGTCTCCGAAACATAAACACTACCTGCCTCCTCTCCTAACATAGTCTGCAATTTTTAATAATCTCTTATACTGTATTTATATTTAATGTTTGTAATGTTAACTATCATTGTACGCTGACCGTTGACAAAGATAAGGGCAATCAACTAAAATCTCAAATCTGAAACTAAAAATAATGGATATCAAACGTAATGCTATCTTAAGCACTGGGTACTATATTCAGTCCACCAAGCTATAGAAGAGTTGAATGTAGGCACCTCTATGAATTCACCCGCAGTGTGTACATCTTCTCAGGTTCTGTCATACAAAAACGGCAAAGGCGGGCCTATTACTAGGCGAGGATACCACTTGCTGGTTCACTATCCCAACGAATCCAAACACATTACTCATTCAGTATGCTACACCCCCTCTCCCACAATTTGTAAACAAACAAAATGGTTTCCACTCGAAGACTGCCGATTTTCAGTCTCTACTCTACCACTGACTGAGATGGTCGTAAAATGCTCGAAACGTTTGATGTAAAAAAGAATTTTATTATAACTTGGCTGTAAATCGAAACAAAGTGTTGTTACCAAAAAATGAGTTTATTCGTTTTGGTATTATAAGAACATAGTATGGTTAAATATTGCTTGAAGAGAGAGAGAGAGAGAGAGAGAGAGAGAGAGAGAGAGAGAGAGAGAGAGAGAGAGAGAGAGAGAGAGAGAGAGAGAGAGAGAGAGAGACAGAGACAGAGACAGGCAGACAGACAGACAGAAACAGAGACAGAGACAGAGATATTGTGTCGATATGGTCTGGCAGTTTACCATTTCAATGTGTGAGGCATTGTTTATTTTACCCTGTGAATAGACTGTTCTGTAGTAAGAACAATAGGTACTGAACTTTTTAAGATTTACCATTATTAAAAACTAAAATTGATAGGGGAGAGAGATAAACACACATAATACAGAATTAAATGAGACAAAGAGAGCGTGAAATTGGGGGGGGGGGGGTCTGATAACCAACGGGGCCGCTCCTATCCACTGTGAAAGAACACCCACTGAATCTTTGATTCAAATGGGAGCTGGGGATCATTATTAGAATTTAAACGCCTCGTTTATATTGTTACAACACAAACCCAGTACCAGGGAAAAAACGATGAATCAACTATATAAAATGTTTAAACTAAAGAAAATAAAATGACGATGACGCGACAAACGACTACATGCCCCAATCCAAGTGAATGAATCAATAGATAAACCAAACAAAATGAAACCAAATGAGAAGGGAAAACCAAAATAAAATAAATTAAAATGAAATCGAAGAAGAAGGATAATGAAAATGAAACAAACCAAGTATAAATAAAACAAAACAAGAAGAAATGAAAAGACACAAACAAATAATATAGAACAGAGAAAGGAGAAAGGTTACACTCAAAAATAATAATGAAAAAGAAACCAACAAATAACAAATTTAAAAGATAGTTATCAGTATCGACTAAATAATCAATGTAAATGATAATTGATAAAACCCGATAAAGTAATGACAAACTAAAAGTACACTAACCAAAGAAATAGAGTTTAAATGTCATAAAGGACTCTATAAGGAACTGTATAACTAAGCTTTGTAAAGAGAGAAATAGAGAGATAGTGAGATAGTGAACATAAGTAAGTGACAAAGAAAATGTAATGTTAGGGATTACCCACTAATAACACTTAAAATAAAAATAAGAAGTCCAAAGTGATAGTGTAAAACCCCAAAATAATAAGAAACCCTATTGATAGGTATAAACACTTAATAATCTGTGATGAACACTAAAGATTAATGGTGAACATTATTATTCAATAAGAATTTTGTTAATGATAGTATTAAGTTTAATTGTAAATGAGGGATACCATAGTATTCAAGGAAAGGAATCCTATAGAATGTCAAAAGTTAGTGTTACCATGGCTAGAGAGTAAAGTTAATATAAGAAAAATATAGTAAAGAAAATAAAAGCAAAATCAATAAACACCCTATATTTTAAGGGATAGTCAGGTAAGGAAATTTGAATTGTGTGATGATGTTTATCACCCAAAAATAATTAATAATGAAACAAATTGTAAACAAACGTTGTGTAATAGCTGTTAAAGAATTGTTCGATTAAATCTATGTATAGGAATATGGCTGAAGGAATTACACAGACCATAAACCTAAATGTTATATTGTATTTTATAAAGAATAGTAAATAGTTGTCAAATAATAAACATTGGCAAAATAAATAAGAAAAAAAGATAAAGTAATATAAATCTGATAATACTGGAAGGGCAGTTAGAAAATAATAAACGAACCATAATGTAGAAACTAATGAAAACATTCAATAATTGTAAAACATATCCAAAACAAGTCAACAAGTAAACAAATCATTTATAATACCAACACAAAACATGTATGAGAGTAAATTAATAAGTAATTAGTATAAAATAAGTAAATAAGGCCAATTACTACTTAGGCCTATGAAATGCCTAACTGTAAAAAACAAATAACTACAAATTGTAAAAAACTAACAAGAATATTAGCAAATCCAAGGCAAGAAACTAGTCAAGGATAATTAGTGAATCGTATTAAAAGATAAATGTTAAATTAAGGATATAAAATAAGAAAGAAATGTAATTAGATAATATCAACATAAATGTTCAAACAATAATACATAAGAAAACCCAGCTTTGTGGGATGTCAAAATGATCTTTGAAAGAAAATACGAACAGTAGTGATAATATTTAATACATAGAGAGGAAGACGGAAGAATAATAGCAATCAAAAGATATACAGTAATTTTGAATAAAAATTCAAATATGATAACAATGGGCTTAAGTCAAGTTCAGCCAATCAGGATCTATCAGTAACCATGACAACGGAACGTTAGTTACGAAATTTCCGTTAAAAACTATTATTCCATAAGTGACGCTCATCAAGAATAGACGCCAGGCCGCAAATGACCAAAATTTTAATATAAAACGTTTAAAAAGTAATCCAAATTTGCAAAGATGATAACGTAAGAAGCTGATGAAGGACGAGAACATTCAACTGATGCCCAGGACCAATTTAACAAATTCTAAATTAATAAATTTCAACAACTAATATGAAAAAAGATGCCAGACGCACTTAAGTTCCAAAATAATTGAAGATTGAAGACTATTGAAGACCCCATTCCATTTCAACTGAATGACAGTTCACCTCAAGTCGACTGATTTGATAAGTATTGTTAAATTACCCGAATTTCTGAAATAAATTCACTTTAAATTTTTCTCACAGTAATCTGAACTCTCACTATAAACTGATGATATTATTTCTTTCAAAGATTAATAAAAAAATAAAACACTAAACCTATGTTAACTAGTAAAATAACCTGTATGAAAATTACGAACTTTTGAAACACACTTTACCACACTTAAGGAACAAATTATAATTACACATTATAATATCTAAGGACAATTCATGTAAGGTAGTGTACTTTATTGTAATCATTATTAATATTTCTTTCGTAATCACAAGAATCCAGGATCTGAACGAAATAAACTGTAAACAAACCAAACAGTCGCCATGTTTGACTGAATAATTCGTTCAAAGTCGATTCGCCAACCTTGAGATATTTGTCTTATAATAATTGCCGGTGCAAATTTGTTGAATAACAAAATATAATTTTGTGTAAAACTGAATAATTACCAATCACAATTAAATAAACTAGTACAGAAAGTAACCACTGTTTTTTATTCCATAGGAAAGTGTATTATAATATTTGTGCATTTTAGCGAAAAACTAGGGTGACGGTAAACGCTCACGTCGGCAACTCGGCGAAATAACCGCTCGATTAAGAAGGTCGAACGAAGGCGGGAGTAATTTTGAATTCTCCATACCGTCACAGCTGAGAACGCTTAATCATCCTATTTTTTAATTTAATTGTTTTAATTAAACAAGTAGGGGCCACCCGGGATTTATGAACACCTATTGAAGAACAGGTAAGGTTTCCACTCGCGTGTACTGGTAATTCGAAGTATCGCTACGGACATCGTCAGCGCAACATACAAGTAACGACACCAGTGTGAGGCGAACACACAACTTATACATTTTCAGAATACGTACAAAGCTAGTAGTTACAGATTGGCTTCCATCGCGGGGCTTAAACAAGGCGGACGTCTTCTAGTCGTTACAACATTCGTTTTAAGTCTCCTTTACGCTACACTCATGTTTTTAAGCGATTTCACGATTTAAAAAAGCCTCCTTTAGGCAGTTTTAAAAATATTTCAATACCAAAATCAGGTTGCTTTTCACTTCAACTTTGTCTGGAAAAGTTCTTCCTGTGCGAGGTTTGATACCCTAAACAATCCTACACTATTCCTTAATGCATTTAACATCTCTTGCATCTCCTAATCCCCATAATCCTTAGGTTCTTTAGGTTAATCTCCATTCATCGTTTTCTTGATCTTCCTCTTGGCATAGACTTTAAGACTGACAGATTTCCATTCTTTGATAGTTCTCGTATTTCTGGTCTTCTCTATTACGTAAACATGATTCAACCACCTAATTCTTTGTTACTTAATAAACTACTATATTCTCGCTCTTCATTAATGCATCTGGCTCAAGATTCATATGGATCCGCCAGGTGCCATTTTGTTGCACCTACTTATAGCCCAAAACCTCTCCTCTCAAGTATTTTCATCTCAGTCGTTTATGGTCTTCCGCACGGTGAACGTCTCACAGCCGTAAATCACTACTGTTCGTGTGAGGTTTTTATAATTCTCAGTTTAGAATTATGTCTTAGGATCCTGGAGCATAATAGTTTCATGTTTATGAAATACGCTATGTTTCCTTTTGCTAGCATTGATTTGGTTTCATTACTGTTCAAATTGTTTTCATTTAGCATCGTAGGTGAAAATTATCTACTTGTTCAAAACTATAGCCACCAACATCCAATGGGTTTATTTAATTATGTCTTGTTCTTGTGATCCTCATGTACTTTGTTTTATACTGGTTTATTTTCAACCCAGCCTTTTTAATCTGTTCTTCCAATCTGTAGATATTTCCCTTACTGCATTTTGGTTTCTGAGAAAAGATAATTGTAGCAAAACATACTGTGTAAGGTGATTAAATTGTTAAATTCTAGCGTTCCTCAAACTAATTACAGTAGAACGTCAATAACTCGGTCCGACAATAATCCAAATAATATCACAAGCTAATTTTTTAGGGCACTAAGAATGCTCAAAATATAGTTAAAATTTATTTTAAATATTTAACTAATATTTTAAACTTATTTTAACTAATATTTAAAATAAATCAAGTAATAATTATTAGACGTATTGTTTTTTAATAACTATATGTTTGTTGTGCTGTGTTTTCTAATTTGTGTCCGCACACATAACTGAATCATATATACACTTTTATATAGTGCTTGTAATTACAGTTGCTTATCGTACTTCATATAACATGTATAACAGTAAGACTATAGTACTGTAATATTTGATAACAACAATCGGGATAATGTGAATAAGACTGAATGTCTGTAATTTATTGAGCTCGTATCAATTTTGACGTTCTAAACTTAACAAAGTTTTGTTTCTGTCCCGATTTTTCCTAGGCCTACATTAAGAAAGATCAGATTATGTCTAACTAGGTGTTCAATCAGTAGCCATGTGAGTGACAGAACGTTTACGTTTTTTGAAACACATTTCTGAACTATTGTCTATTTTGGGTCTACATTTTACAGTCGTGTTACAGTTTTTTACTAACATAAGACTATTTTGTGTGCTTTGTGTTAGAGAATCCGAACAAATTCTTCTTTTTCAGTAAAACTGTCTACGAAAGGTTTCAACTGAATGTTCTCCACTTTTCTAAGTCCTGTGCAATTGTCTTCATCTGACTACAGCACCTTCCGTTTTAGATGTCGTCAAGAATTCTAACCTTTCTTCTTCTTTCCCACCTTTCTCTATATGATCCTTGGTTATAGGCAGTTTCTAAGCAATTCGTGCCACAACCAAGATGTTTTTCTCTTACTTGTTACATTCAACAGTTTTCTTTTCTCTCCTATTCTCGTCAGTACTTCATCGTTTTTCACTCTATCTGTCCATATCGCCTTAGTGTTTTCACGACAACCATGATTCTTCGAAGATCTCTGCGTACGTTTCTTCTTTATTTTTGATGTTCAGTGTTTCACTGTCATATAAAACCACCCTAGAATTAAAACATTTTTTCTTCTTCTTCACCACTACAGACCAACGTGAGCCCTGGCTTCCAACACCAATCATCTTCAGTGCCTCCTATTTATTGCCAGCACAGTGTAACCTCTCACATCCATTCTTCTTAGATCTTCCAGCACATCATCCAACCATCTTATCCTAGGTCGGTCCGTTTTTCTGCTTTTATAGACTTGCGCCCTAGGAATTTCTTTGGCATGCGCTGATCATTCATCAACTGTAGGTAACCCAGCCATTGTGTTGTTAAGCCTTTACGAATGTTACAACGCCCTCATGCTTCAGTAGCTTACCTCTCCTGTTTATTTCTTATTGTCCATTCGTCATCTTCTTTAACCGGGCCATAAACACGTCTAACAATCTTTCTTTCAAACCTTCTTAGTGTTTCCTGTTCCTTTTTTGTCATTGTCCATGTTAATAAGTAACAACCGGTCTGACGAGTGTCGTATGTATTTTTGTTTTTGTGTTTGGCTAATGAGTTTGCTTCTCAATAGTATACTGTTGACATAATATGCCCTATTTCCCATTTTTACTTGTCATGTTTATGGACCGACAGTAAAACTTTTAGGAAATATCTTTCTCATATCAGTGTTTCAAATAGATAATTTTATTTATACGAAGAGTAATGAACGAGAGATATTTGATATAATAAAATCTGTAAAGATAATAAACAAATAGATAATTTGAATTACGCATGTGCCATTCGGACAGATTGTCTATTGTGTAATGAACGCTGGAAAGGTTATAAAGTTAATAAAGATAAAGTGAAACCTATCAAATCATTAGAGTACGTTTAGGTACACTGCACAGCGACGCCTATGAGTACTACAAATTGTAAACGCGAATATAGTCTTGGAAAAATCAGGTTCATTTAGTTGCAAAGTTGCGGTTACCGCTTGCAGAACTGCTCTTGCTTCATACACGATGAAGGTTTTCGGTGTGTTAACCATTGTCAAGTCCTAAACTAGGACAGACAAATACAGATTATACTCCAAATAACACAAGCCAAAAGATAAACTACTTCGTGTACATACATTAGTTGTAGTTTGGCATTCGTTGTTTAGGATGTGATACGAGTGTCAAAACGCCTCGTTCGGTGCGAAGTAGGTAGCAGTTCTGCGGCAGATGACGAAAAAGTTTTGATAGTAGAAAAACCCTATGTGCTTTACGCGCACAGCGAAAAAGGCACAGTTTAGCTGATACGTACAAAACAACCGATGACATTCCTCTATCGGCTTTGACAATAATAATCTGTTTGAAGTTGATCCGAAATTATACACGTTTCGAAAGATCATTATTTCTATGGTTGTCCGGAGATTAATACAAAAGCCAAAGTAGAGTAATGTAAGCAGAGTAAAATCATACTCCGAGTAATTGCTTCAGACTCGTAAACTTTCGTAGTGGATATTATAAAAAAAATGCTTTTACATTTAAAAGATTTGTTAATAGTAGAAACGAACGTTTCGTCCATCTTACGATAAAGCATCTCAGTGTCTCGACTGTGTCAAGTCCTGTAATACAATACTGTGATAATACAATACATACTCTCTCAGTGGAACCACTGAGCTTCAGTAGTACCTACGTAAGAAACGTTTGTATTATAAAAGAACCTTCAGTAAACATAAAAATAGAGTTGTTTTTCAAATTTGCACAATTGAATAAAGTCCATAACTAGATGGGTTTGTGTTTATCTAAAGTAGGAAGCTGGGTGGAAGCACAAGCTAGTATGAGGCTATAGGGATGTATTCTATTACAAAAACGAGTCACGTTTTGAAAGAGTGCAAAAGATGAGAAACCCGTTATTTTGTCAAATAATGGATAGACTACCCTTAGGTATAAATTAACTGAAAACACTATAAAACAATTCTCATGAAAATTCTCCTGCAAGTTTGAAAAGGGAACATGGGAATACACTGATTCTCGACTTTTTGCCAAACCCTGACGACTAGTGAGTTTGGTGTAGGCCTATCAGGTGAATCTTGCAACAGAGATCATGTAATCTTCTGGTAGTTATACGTTGCACATCGGTAAACATTTTGTGCTTAAAATACCCCGTTATATAAACACACTTTGATATAAAAGCCTGACAAAGAGGTTCAGAACTCGCGACAAAACGCTTACGTGTATTATAGCAATATGAATTTAAAACTTTATTACTTTTATATCGGACGTTAGTTGTGACTAGTTTTTAAGACAAACACAAACCCTCGACCATTACACGAAACATTAATACTAACAGATACGATA
Source organism: Magicicada septendecula (assembly GCA_034769895.1). Lineage (NCBI taxonomy): Eukaryota > Metazoa > Arthropoda > Insecta > Hemiptera > Cicadidae > Magicicada > Magicicada septendecula. The sequence goes on along the minus strand of CM068374.1, from coordinate 229,256,637 downwards.
CGCTAACTGGTCACTGTCATTAAACACACGTGATAGGTTGTTCATTACTGTCACACTCTAGTGATACGAGCTCAGAATACCAGTTACTTACTTTAGCAGTTAATTTCCCCTTTAACTAGGCCTCATTACCTTCATCACCTAAAGGTCATGCCCTGTCTCTCTCCATCAATGTCCTCTTTGAATCGCAGTGCATCCAGGGAAATTGAGAAAATCAGCTGTTTCTGATGAAAGTATACTTCCAATTTTCTGTTCGGCCAACGGATTCGTGCGTCTCATTTACATTTCACACCGACCGGTGCGAAGCGACAATAAAATTATGTTTTTAAGTCGTATCCTACAATAAATCATACAGCGTTGCAGCATTGTACTGTGTACGACAGAGTAATTGTGGCTGTCACATCGGTCGTGACAGTAACTGAAGCAGTGTCCTGGTCTGGTCTGTCTTTGTGCAGCCATTCAAGGTCAGGACAGTGCAACGCCGTATCCTAGGTCGGGCGTCTTTTGTTTATAGCCACACAAGACGATGCAGAACGTGAACGTTGAAATACACCAGATGATCCTCACCTGTCGTGTACTGAGTAGCAACCAATCTGCTAATTACGTTATTATCAAACATCATTGTATATTGGAGACAGCTGACAGACGTAGAACTACACATTCTTGAATACACTTCGATAAGTAAGTATAGGGATTAATCAGTTCTTTATTCAACTTATTTCATCGCCTTTCGTTTGATCTCCTGAGTGGGTTACTCTATACTTTCTTTTACTCTACCATGATATTCAATTCCAGTCCTTTCCTGAAGAAAAAGAGTTTAACAGCTTTAGTCTTTATGAAGACCTCTTTCATGGCCCAGCATCGTTTTCATCGTCCATTTTACCCTCCTGTTCTTAGATGTTTATTTGTTTCTTGAGTTTTATTCAAGGTTATTTTTATCCGATTATTACTACGGTATTTCTTTTTTTGTTCTTATAAGGAACATAGTTTTATTTCAAAGAAAACAAGGTTCATTGCAACAGCTACAAATACTTAGGAATAAACTTTAATGAAGAAGTAACAGATGATGTTGAAATAAAATCAAGAAAAAACAAAGCAAAACAAATAATTAGATTATTGAATGGGATTCTATGAAGCTCAGAAATTGTAAAAGAAATTAAGAAAAGAATATAGGCCTACGATAGTACGATTAAAAGCACGTTGATGTACGGATCCGAAAAGTGGAGAATGTGAGACAAGTTAAACATGTAAAACAAAAGTTAAAAGCTATAGAAATGGATGCTTTGAGACGAGCTGCTAGAACTTCAAGCCTAGAGCGAATACGAAATGAAACGATCAAAGAAGAAATGGGAGTACAAAAGACAATCATCGACTGCATTGAAGAGAAACAACTAATATGGTACGGACACGTTCAAAGAATGCGAGAAGATCGACTATCAAAGAAAACAATGAGGTGGATGCCTAGAGAGCACAGAAAGAAAGGAAGACCCAAGAAAACATGGATAGAGGGCATAAGAGGATCAATGAGCGATAGAGGACTAAACGATGAAAACTGCAACGATAGACAACAATGGAGGTTGGCCATCGGACAACGTCGTAGGACGTTTGCACCCCGAATTAAAAAAAAAAAAGTTATAGGTTCAACATTTCATTGAGCAGGCTAAAACCCACGCTGGGTTGTAACGCCAGGAGAAGGATAGGAAAGTTAAACATTTTTGCATTCTGTCAACGCTTAACCAAGCTGTAATTTTGGCTTTGGGTTTCTGTGGAATTTTCAGGGTTTTATGAAAGCATTTTGAGTGTCGATTTAAAATTCAAGTAGACTTAAAATATTTAATGTAATCTTCTTTAGCAGTTTTACTGTCTTATACATGATTTTGAAGACAATATGACAAGTCAGAGTTTTAGAGACTTAGCTTTAGCCATATCGGTATGGAGAACCATACATGACTTCCATATTCTAAGATTTATATTTAAAATCATTTTCGAAATGAAATATTACCATAGAAACTACTTCTTTATACTTACTGCTTCAGCCTTAACCACAGTACCGTGGTCACTAACGTATACCACCTCACGTTATCGCACTCGATTTTCACTGATGATGGAAGTCGATGGCATTGCCGAAACGTCTGGTTTTGTAGAAAACATTGGACTACGGCCAAATATCCCGGGAAGGAATTTTAACAAAAACTACTTCTTTGTTGCCGATAACGTTGTACACATATATATAAAAATATGCATAAAATTAATGGCTTGTATAAGTTAATGATTGATCTCCATTAAGTAGTGCTCAAGTTTCCAAAGTTTTAATATTATGATGTCCGTAATTAAAACATCAGAGCAGGTTTAGTGTGTATGAGGGTACACCGTGGACAAAAATTTTCAACATTTCCTATTGAGCGTTGCTTAGAGTAAAGCTGCGAATCTACAGTGTACGTTTCACAGAACAAACACGCGGAAGAGAAGGAGCGCTCCGAAGTCACTCATGGACCCTCAGCATCTTGCAGAGGGTTCATTCCCTAAAGACGAAAAGTCTGTCTATGAATCATTCCTCTGTAAACACGTGCAGTTTCACTGCCCAGCGATCCACAGGAAGCAAATCGCTATCCACGCTGGACACTTTTTCGGCTTGCACGCGTTATGTTGGTATGGGTTTCGGCACTTTCCATTTAAAAAGAGAGCAAATGTAAGAAAATAAACATGAATGAGGCCAGAAATAACGCGAATTGTGTGTGTGTGTGTGTGTGTGTGTGTGTGTGTGTGTGTGTGTGTGTGTGTGTGTGTGTGTGTGTGTGTGTGTGTGTGTGTGTGTGTGTGTGTGTGTGTGTGTGTGTGTGTGTGTGTGTGTGTGTGTGTGTGTGTGTGTGTGTGTCTTCCCTGCCTTTTTATTGCGGTAGTCATAATAATAAAATGGAAACGTAAACATTACACAACTGAGATATGCTTGCCTGCCACGAACGATATATTTTCTCTCATACATGATTTACATTAAAATGAAAAAATTATAATTTTTTTTTGCCTGGCAACAAAATTATTTTATTTTTAACAATTGCCATTGTTTGAAAAAGTTTAAATGAATTTTCAAGTACTTTACTGTTGTTAAAACATAAAAGGTTGGAGGTAAGCTACCCCTTCCCCTTAACAGATCTTCACCAAAATCAAGTTCTCTACAATTCAAGGGTGTATGCAAAAAATTATTTGATTCTGTTTGAATATGCGGCAGTTATCGTTCGTCATAGAAAAAATTACCCTTGTTAAAACATAAAACGTTGCAGGTAAACTACCCCTTTCCCTTAACCGATCTTCACCAAAAACAATAGGTCTTCAGAACTCCATAATTCAGGGCAGTATGCGAAACATTATTTGATTCTGTTTGAATTTGCGGCTGTTATCGTTTGCCAAAAAAAAATTACCCTTGATAAAAAAACCGTTGCAGGTAAACTACCCCTTTCCCTCAACCGATCTTCACCAAAAACAATAGGTCGTGAGTACTCTACAAATCAGGGCTGTATGCAAAAAATTATTTGATTCTGTTTGAATTTGCGGCTGTTATCGTTTGCCATAGAAAAAAATCTACAGATAGACAGATAGACAGACAGACAGACACACACACAGACACTTTTCGAAAAACGACTTTTTTTCATGTTTTGAGTGTAGTACAATCAGAATCTGCAATAATCTCGAACACGATTTTTTTTGCCATCACCATACTTCCATTTCCTTAAGGAATATGGAAGTAAAAATATATATTTTTTGCATCACGAACGTCTTTACATAAAAATATATTAATGTATTTTGTTGATACTTCCAGTCATACGCGTAGGCGGAGGGGGTTTAAAACCTCCCCGACATTTCCCACTAAGCTAAAAAGCCGTAATATCGTGTCGTCATTTGACTGTCCTTTTTCAAGGCAGGTCTTAATATTATTTATAATAAATAATAATAACTAATTTCATCTGTCTACAGAAGTGTTGTTAGATGATAGGTGACCATAATATCTATCCCTTCAATTTTTTGTTAAATTCCCCCCGAAATAAAATTCTGTATACGTCCATCCTTCCTGTCTCCAATACTGCATATTATAGTTCTATGAAACGAGCACACCTTGACATCAGACAATAATTTTACATTTTTAGATAAAACTACTGTACTATTTTTATGATGAGTATAGTATTAAACGTATGTATAATTGTATATACACATTTTATTTTATTTGTAATAAGTTTTTAATATGCAAGTACTATTTTATTCTAATGAAATGAACAGAAGAAAAACTAATAAAAAATACGGCACTTATAAATTAAAACATATTATAAGTAAATTTGTGTGAGTGTGTGTGTGTGAGCGTGTGTGTAACACATACTTTACTGTGTTAGAATATAATTGACTTACCTCCGGGCTATTAGGCCGTGGTCCACTACTGCTGTTACGAACAGACGTTTCGGCCTCTCCTCTGGAGGCCATCTTCGGTGTGACAACGATTCGGTAACTGACATGGTCTTCGCCAGTTAACGACAGTACTGTGCCACTGGCGAAGACCGTGTCAGTTACCGAATCGTTCTCACACTGAAGATGGCCTCCAGAGGAGAGGCCGAAACGTCTGTTCGTGACAGCAGGAAAGCCCTAGGTACTGATTAACAATATTACTTTTTATTTGTCTACAAGATGAAATAGCCTATGCCGTCCGTATTATATGGTGATTTCGTTTTAGACCTTACACAGCTGCACCATACTTTTTAAAGACCAAAACAACAACCGTTCAGGCAAAAAATTTGAATTATCAAACAATACCCGTTTTTATTTAAACTATATGAATCTCTTTATGTTATTTATTTGCAACTACTCGTTTTAGTTAACGACGATTAAGTATTTTGTTAGCATACTTTTACTAACATCGCAAAAAAAAAACGGTAACCTATATTTATATCGTTTGAAATACAATGAGAATAAGAAACGCAGAATACTGCAGTTTCTTAGGTTTTCCTAGGATGAAAGTGATCTAGGTGGAAGGCGTGTCTTCTGGTCGAAGAATCAGTTCAACCTGTTTAGAGAAGTAGAGTGGACTCCTTCCGAATCGCTGATGTCCAGAGAGGATAAAGTGCATGCGTTCGTTTATACTAGTTAAACTGTACTCACGTGTATGTAACTTTACAGTTCAGAAATACTTTAATGGTCTGTATTATGTGGCAATCCCCTTTTATTCTGAATGTCCTATCGTCCAGCGATCCTCCAGTGGACGGTCTCTTCTCGCTATCCAACAGTGTCTTCAACAGGTCCGTCCTGGTCCTTCGTGTAACCGTCTTCTTGGTTAGCAGCTCCTGCGTCCCCTTCAGCGATGTAATTAATTTATAGGACGAATTACTCTTTAACGTAAATTGTATTCTACCAAAAAGTATCCTAATGTGACAGGAATTTGCAGTGTTTTTAAATTAAACATTTTTGTATCATGTTTTACCGTAATGACAATATCGTCGACCTGTGCATTGTGTTTCCCAATAACATTACGCTTAAAGTGTACTTTCATTGCTTAAGTTCTTTTCTAACGATGCTACTGTTATTAGCGTCTGGAGATTCCCAAATTCTGGACGTGATGAGTATTTCCGTCTATTCACTCCCGTCTCTCGAAGAAGCAGTTATTTAACATGTAACATATATAACATGTAAAAGCGGATTTAATTGTTGTCGTTTTGCCTAGCAATAATTGAGCGTCCCAAAAATTGTTGAAAGTAAATTTATAACGCTGAATAAAGTATTTGTATGACTTTATACTTCAAGTGACTTGTTAACCGCTGGTAATAGTTTATTATTAAAGAATAATACCTATATTATATGGTATAAATCACCTTGCAGCTTTTACCCCGCATATACGTCAATAGAGGGTTCTGACAATTCTGAGATTGTACGAGTATATAACTGTCGAAATCTGAAAACTTCTCAACTATCACTGCATTGACCACAGCAAACTTTTTCTTCATTTACAAACACTTGGTAGTCACACTCCTTTAAAGAAAAGAATAAATGATTACAATAATTTATCTTATCTTAAATTACACTAACGATTTATGTTATTACACTAATTTAATTTTACTACTCAAGAGCTTACTTTGTTTTTATTTTGCTTTCGAGGATTATTAAACTAGTATAATAATTTACATCAAGATTTATACATATTTTGTATAAATGTGTTCCGACAATGTGTGAAATTATATCTGTGCGTGGTGAGGGGGCTCGTTCGTATGTATACATTGAACAACATTTAGGCCTACATGGACTAAAGTAAATAAATACTTTAAATTTTGATGTTAAGCACAGCCAGGCACATAAAAGTATATTTGTCTACAGTTATCACACAGTTTAACTAATAACACTTCATAATTCGGTTTTCATAATAAATCTCAAAATCAGTCTACATATGTGTTTCAGAGAACTGTTTGCCTGGTTTGTCGGACATAGTGCGCGGCGGAGGTTCCAGCAAACTGGGAATAGTCAAAGCCGGCCTGATCGCGCTTATCGCAGCTCTGATCGCCAAACTTCCCGTACTGCTGCTCATCAAAGCGTTCATATTCAAACTGATCGTGGTGCCACTCGGTTTCCTGTTCTTCGCCCTGCCGGTGCTTCTGCCTATCCTGTACTTCGTGTTGCCCAACATGATGGGCGGTATGATGAACGGCGGTATGGGCATGATGGGCATGATGACGACGACGACGCCCCAGCCGGCGACGACCACGGAAGCGGGCGGCGGCGGTCAGCGACGATCCTTCCAGGTGACGAATCCAAAAGCGGATCTGGATCACGTGTTGAAGTCGTTGCTGGGATCCAGCAAATGTTTGGAACAGATCGCCTGCAAGTTGGGAGCGCGCGATGCCAATTCAAACTACAAAAACACAGTCTCTTGGTGAGTGGTATTCATATTATTTTATACTTAATTGCTAGATTGTTCCCGGCAACAGAGATATCCTCCCAGCTCTAAACAAAATTAATGATTTGAGCTAATCGTATTAGACACATTCAGGTTGTACGCGTGGTTTATAGTCCACCAGAAGTTGTTGCGGTAGTAGTGTGTTGGATTAAATCCTATTTGTCTGGCAACTGATGACCTCCAGCCAGTCGGCGTCAGCCGCTAGAGGAGGAGAAGCCTGTGACCTTCGCATATCAGTAGGCTAAACATCTGGTGGATATTAATGTATTAACCATGACTTTAATATATTTAACCATGACTGTGCAGTCCTCAAATATTTCATGCAACTTTGAAATAGTTCATTAATACGACGGCCTATCAGACGTGACGCGTTATTTGACTGACGGTAATTTGGAGATTGATCTGGAATTCTATGGATAATCTAAAGACCTAACACTATGGAGAATAGTTATTCCCAGATAAAATTAATTATACATACGTGGATTATACATCCCCTGGACTATTCAGCACCGCCTGTCTTTTCTTAATGAATTCAACTTCACATTTTGGAAACGTGATAAACATGACAATTTTTAACTTTAGAAACAATACATCCCAATAGGTTCACTGACGTTCACCAGAGCATATCGCGCAGGTTATTCATCTAGGAAATTCACCATATCCCGACGCTTACTAGATTTGTAACTAATTCTGTATAATAAACTCAAGTCATCCATTATTTTGTGTAGAATTTCTCCAATTAGCATCCTTTTTTTTGGTAAAAATTATGTTGTTCATTTTAGTAATTCAACACTTGTTGACGGTTTGTTTGGAAATTCAGAATATCCTTCCTTTCACCCTGTGTTTATAACTGAAAAACTTTTTAACCGGCTTCTTACAGAATTTCCAGGTCTCGACGTCATAAAGCAACACAAACATAACGCCTGACACTGTTGTACATAGAGAGAGAGAGAGAGAGAGAGAGAGAGAGAGAGAGAGAGAGAGAGAGAGAGAGAGAGAGAGAGAGAGAGAGAGAGAGAGAGAGAGAGAGAGAGAGAGAGAGAGAGAACAATCTGTTCATATTATCATACATATATATATATATATATATGTATTTATTTCTATATACGTAACTCAAAGTTTCTTGCAGCTATTATATAATATTGTGATATTACTCGATATAGTTTCTTCTGCAAGTAGTTTATTACGTTTTTGTCGTTTCAACACCTGACGGACGTTCCACTGAGAAATATCAGCATCATCAGAGGTTTCTAAGTGAATCAATAAGAATCGAAATAATTCTATGTTAATATAGAAACTAACGAATGATGGATTTTTAAGTTAGTTTATATATTATTATTATTATTATTTTATTCGTTAGTTTCTATATTAACATAGAAGTATTTCGATTGTTATTAATTTACTTACAAACCTCTGATGATGCTGATATTTTTAGTGAAACGTGAGTCAGGTGTTGAAATGACAAAAACGCAATACGCTACTTGCAGAAGAAACTACATCGAATAATATCACAGTATTTATTTATATATTTTTTATATTTAACAAATTTATTATAAACAATAATTTACTTTAGTCGAAGTAGAGTGGGTGTGGGTTAAGTTTGTTCGCTTCCACAAGGCACATAACTGAAGTGATTTAGATTTTATACTGCTGCATATTTGTAGAACTTATAATATAAAATTCGTAAGAGTTATAAACGTTAAAGATAGATTAAACGTTTTCCTGAAAGAGTATTTTAAAGTTAGAGTAATTCAGTCACTAAGCAAAAACGAATGGACGATTGTTTTCAAATCACTGCCAGCCACATCAGTCAGGTTGGTATACCGACATAACTACGTGAAAACGGTCGCTACATGTAGGCAACACAGACTAGATCTTTACTTACTCTGGTGGAATGACGTCATTTGGATTTTGACGGAAGTTTCACATAGCTTAAATTTAGTAATAATAATAATAACTCCATTTTTATCGTGTAAGCAGTATAGGAGTTAGGCAGGCAGACTACCTTACGGAAACCGTTCTGAATAAAGAAAGGTAGCGTGGCCAGTATTACGCTTCAACCGTGCATTATTACTCCAGACTGTTTGCCACGTACAAAGAATGATATAGAAAAGGGCTGTGAAAAAAGTATTCATTGGAGGACCAGGAGGAAGAAGAGCAAGGAGGCCAAGAAGAAGATGGGTGGACGATGTAGATGAAGATTTGAGAAGACTGAGTGTCAGAAGGTGGCGAAGTAACAAACACAGGATACACAGCACAAACACAGGATGGGCGATCGCACAGGATAGAGTGGAGAGAAGGCACGTCTCTTCATGAACTGTAGCGCCGTGGAGTGCAGTAGTAGTTTGACAGTCTCCTATTTCACAACCCTATTTCTCCTAGTTTGACAACCCTCATTATTTTACAGTCTGAGTCCTGAAATCTGTACCTTGAATTTATGGTGCTACCGAGAATCATTTTAACTTAAAAACGATTCGATAATAATGAATTGAATGTATAAAATATCCGATCTGTGGGACAATCAACAAACAAGGTACGTCGAGATACAAAATTAAAGTTTTACAAAGTTATGCCAGTCCCCGTACTGTCCTATGGGTGCGATTTATGGGCAACAACCTAGAAACAAGACAGTAAAATACAGGTCTCGGAAACAGCGTTCTTATGAGGAGTTTAAAGTGTATAAAGAATGAGGCATTAAGAGAAGAGTTACAAGTTTTTAACTTGAATGGAAAATTAAAAGATTACAAATAACGGTGGAAAGAACACTTACAAAGAATGCCAGGTTCCAGACTGGCCAAACAATTTAGGAAATACAAATCCCTACGCCGTGTTGTGTAGATGATGACGATGATGATGATGATGATGATGTATAAAACACCTTTAAGTGTTCCATAACCGCATCTGTGGAAAATTAATTAAAAAATTGAATTCTATTGAAAACTGTTAACAGCGGGATACTGTTTTTTCTGATCTGTAGGGGATTTCGAAATATAATTCGTTATGAAGATAATAGGTAAGCAAGTACTGTAATCATTTTGTTATAGTCAATACACTTCGTTGAAATCAGAATCTGCAGCTACGAGCAGTGCGGAATACAAATTTATTGGCAGACCATAAGGTTTGGCTGGTATTTACTCGAGGAAGCAGAAACGATAAATTGAAAACCGTTCGACTATAATTTGGTGTCATACGCGCGTCCATGACTTTACGGTTCCCCAGTCTCCTGGTCTAACTATAAAAATGTTTGCCTAAATTTTACACAATACAGTATGTAGCGTCAGCCATTTTGTTTTACAAAATTTCATCTATTTGTTGAAACTTCGGAAACCAAGACAAGCGATTTGGTACCTCGTCTACCAAATCTGGAGCAGCCGTTTTATTGTTACAAGCTAACAAACAATCAAACGAACACACCACCTACACACACATTATTGCGTAGAAGAGTAATTAAAATGATTATTTAACAGAATATGAAATTTTTTAAATGATTATAAAGTAAAACATAACTATTATAAACATGGATCAATTATTAATTAGTAACCTAATACGATGAAGCACAAGTAATATAGTCTCATACGTACCTAGAAAACACAGCCCTCGCTTTATATAGACCTACTTATTGGTCAAATAAACAATATTATCACTCAATGTAACAGGTTTTGTTATAAATTATAAAGTATTCAAGTAAATATTGTAAAAAATAATACAGTAACTTATGTGAACCGTACAAACGTTACGTGTTGCGTGGCGTTTGTAGACTTAGAGCTGGCCGCGCGTTTACCTAACACTCTATAGAAACACGTCTGTTTTCAAAACCTGCGAAGCCTTGAAAATTAAATAAAAATTAAACTCAATCGACTCTGATAATTGAGCATCAGAATACCTATCTCTAACAACAAAAACGTTTCTCACAGACGAACTTTTGTATGTCAAAATTCGAAAAATCGTAACGTACGTAACCAATCGGTACATATAATATTACCTGGTAAGTACAAAGGGTACAGATAAAAATTAAGTATCTTCTATGTTCTTACTAGCATATTAAGCTACAAATTGAAGCAAAAACGATCCATTTACGTCAATTAACAAGTAAATACGACGAGTTATGTTTTAAACTTCAATAAGCTGTTAAAGTATACAATTTATTGTTTTTTTTTTTTAATATATTTAACAGCTTCGTTTATGGCAAAAATAGTTTAAAAGTTTGTGGATTTAAGGAGAATAACGATTCTTACATCATATAAGCTTAAAAATTATAATCCTGTAACTTTAGGTTTTGGATAACTTTAAGTCGCGCAGTACATACGAGCGAAAAACCCGAATACGAATGTGTCATGTGACTTAGCCCTATGAATGAAGTACACTATCCTGGTCGTGAACGTTGTTCTAAAATTCTACTGACTCCCTTAGTCCATTATGCATCTGGCCTGGTCGTTTTCTGCAATTTTGGAGTATCTACTCCAGAACATGTTTTGTAACTCAACTCTCTGTTTGACATTCTCTGTTAGTTCTGGGGTAAAATCGTTTATCATTTTTGTTTGGCTTTTATAATGGTAGTCTTGACATTCATTATATTTCTGATTCTTTTATTTATTGTTGTTTATTTTTCATACTAGTCCCGCTTTTTGCCAGTATTTCCCTTTTCATGTTGTTTATTCGTATCTACGTTTTATAGCTATTAAGCGTTTTATAGCGTTTTTGAATATTGTATTGATTTCGTTTCCTTCGGTTTCCTATACTGTGAAGAGAGTCCCAAAAAAGAAACCCCCACAAACATTGTTGTCGTTTGCCTAGCAATAATTGAGCGTCTTAAAAATTGTTGAATGTAAATTTATAACGCTGGAAACTTGAATAGTATGACTTTATACTTCAAGTGACTTGTTTAGCACTTGTTAGGTTAGTATTCATGAATAATACCTATCTTATTGTTAAATAAATAAGTTACTCCCAATTAAGACTTTGTGCCCGTGGATTAAAGAGTCCTGTTACAGAGTCTGGCCGAGTTTTGCGGAACCCGACACACAAGTTTTCCCATTAAATGTTATTCTAAAGCCACCATTATCATTAAGGAAATATAGTTTCTAAAATAGGCATTTTATTTTACTAACCCACATTACGTAGCGTGTACACATCAGTGGATCAGAGGATGGCAGGGAGCAGAAAAATGAAAAAAATCTGTGACACACTTCCAACAGAACACTTCGTTAGGCGTTATTAACAAACAAAACAGATTTAACTTATTTCCATACGGACAGAAGACGCACAGTGCAAACAAAGAAAAAAACTTTCCCTGTTTTAGATGTCGGTTTCACCTAGTGGGTTAAAAAACTAAAGAAAAAAACTGAAATAGTTCAAAGCGATGTTCTCATTTCACACAGGTATTAACGGTACATAACTCTGAAACAAAACTGCCGCCTCGGATGCGACAGACAGCCTAATTACTGTAGTAGGATACAATGCCATGGACCCAATCCGCCACCAGCGTTCGCTAATCATGTTATGATTTTTCAATTTTGTCTGCGCTGTAGGCCGTCCAGTAATGTTCCTTTTTTCACGGCAATTTCACTTTTGTTAACACTAAAACGAATAATCACAATTAATAAATAATTAATACTTAGTTTGCAAATATTAAATCTTTTCTACTTTCTGCTGTCCAGAATATATTATAAAAATGTTTTAGAAACTGATAGTTAATCGCAATTTTTATTCCGCTTTTACTTTCTAATCATAGATCAACAGATTACTATTAATTCTATATCTGTAATTTTATCTGTTCCTACTGCCTCCGTGTCTCAGAAGAACAAGGACAGATGCTACGTGCCGTTTGTGGCATAATACGTGATTATTTAAGTCACATTCCATACACTCTTCACCCAGTTCATTTGTAATTTACAATTTACTACTAATAATCTGTCTACCTATGACGAACATATCTCTACCCTCTTTCTGACTGGACACACAGATACCTGCAACTTCCATTTTTTGCAAGCGGTTAACCACCAAACGAACCTGCCAATATAATATAACATGGATATGTATTATTAATATAGGTAAAAAACCTTACAATTCAATCCGTGAATTAAAAATACACGTACATTTTTATACATACGTCAATAAATATACGTTTTTATTGACACAATACGTTCCGAAGCCTTCATGAATTTAAAATACTTTTAAAGAAAGGACGAAAAAGACATTTGATTTGGAACATGATGTGAGAATTGCCTCAGTCTGAAAAGCACAACAGAAAAAAAAGCAAATGGTCAAAAGCTGAAATAAGAAACATCTTTTCGAATTTTGATGTGTTTTTTTTTTTTTTTTTAATTGGAACTTTCTCCTATGTTTGAAAGAAAATTTTGTTAAAAATTTAAAAACAAAAATAGCAGGTTAAGGCGTATGAATATTTTTTCTTGCAACGAATAGCACACTGCATGTTTTTGGCGGAATATGGATTTCAAAACTTTTCTGATCGTTTCACATACATACGATACACCATCGTTTCGATATATACACGACTTATTATGTCGACTTTGTTACGATTGTGATTGGTATGTCGACTTTAATTGAGGAATTCCAACAACACTGCCTTTTTGAAGATCGCATACGAGAAGAATACATGGCACAAAAAACTATGTTTATGAGCAAACGTAATGTACAACAAAGAGACCTAATGTTTTCCATTATAACAATAATACCAGAACCCAACGTAGGGGCAGATTCAGAATCGGAATGGGTTACACGAGTTCTACAGCACTTTGAGAGATGGTGGCACTAACTTCCTATTATCAACACGATGTTTTAGGAGGTTAAAGTTCTAAGAGAGAAAGAGAAATCGATAAGTGGAAAATGTAAATTAAAACCTTTAAACGCAATACACGATTGCTAAGGTCAAGGCTAAGAGGATTCACAATTAGTAAAATAGATTCTAAAAATGAACAATGCGTTAGTCGAAATTTTTATGAAAACTTATGTAAATGTACTTAGGCCTACTTACTTAATGTGATTCCGATGAGAGTACCGACTTGTGTAGGGGCAAAAACACTAAGATGGGAGGAGGGGAAGGGTTGGAACGGGACATTATTGTTATCCCTAAATAACTTTGTAAGTAAACATTTTATTAAAAAATTAATCCAGAGATTTTTGTAGCTATATAAAATTTAATTTTCTTAATTATGAGTATTGTTGTTCTGATGCGTCCAAAATTGAGTGAGACACTGTGAGCCAATGTACTCTGCGATAAACAATATACGGTTTTCATAATACACACAAAAATAAAAAAAAATAAAAATTTAGTAAGTCCTTTTTATAGACTTATAAGGTTACCTATAATTTCGTTTCTTGCAAAAAGTGATGGAGATACGGCCGGTTTAAATCTAACTTGCTACAGTTTGTAATTGTTTGATAATAACTGTAGTGTAAATTTACTTTACAGACAGTAAAGGATTTAAATATTATGATTTGTTAAGAAATTAATTTTCAATAATGCAATTTAAATTTATTACACGAAATAAATATTGCTTTAATAAAGCTTTAAAAAAAGATTTTTTTTTCAAAATTTTCACTGAAATTTTACTAAAAATTACAAGAAATTTTAATATCTACAAAAAAGTCAGAATACAATTTTTGTTGATATAGATATTTACAAAGTTATTAAGGGATAACTTTCATAATACCTCGTTTCAACCCCCCCCCTCCTCTTGCAGCGTGTTCTGTCCTATTCAAGTCGCTTGACTCTTCAGGATTCTTGTAAAATAAGAATTTTTCTGCATGTTTACATGAATAAGCTTAACTAGACGCACTGTTTGAGGTAGAAGCTATTTTTTGAGGTATTTTACCTTGACTAAATATGATACTTGCATCTAATGTTAGTGATGTAAACGTAGTAAGAAAACAAGAGAGCAATACGAATTTTTAAACACGTTACAACGAAAAAGTAACATCCAAGAGTTGCTAGCACGCACATTTCGTAACTTACTGTAGAGGATTCTGTGTTAAAGAATTCAAAGGACGCATATTTGAAATCGAAGAAGAGAAATAGATACAAATGATCAAAAATTTAATAGAAAGATGGGGAAGTGAAAATGTTTACACTGACGTACCCAATTGACTAAAGAGAATGGCAGAGATATAGGCGAGTAATATCAGTTGATATCGTTATTACCTCGTCTAATTTAATATAATGTTCGGCTTTTATATAAGCAGGTAACACACAACGAGCCATTCGCGTAAGCGTAACAAATCAGATTAATGACAAGTCAATGATTTTGATAAAAGAAATTACTTATGCAACAAAGCAAACCTTACAGACGGTAACTTCATTATTAGTTCGTAGTTCATGCATTTGCTACCAGATTGCAGCACGTTATTGAAACATTCCGTTTGCGTTATATCATATTTTTTCCTTTACGTGCCAGACAATATTCTGTCTACAGACTATTTTCTATTTTTACAACACGTAGTACATACATGCAAACTTGTTATTAATCAAAATTTATAGTAGATTAGATTTATAAGGGGGACACTTGATTTACATTAGATTTAACGCTTGTTAAAGTGAAGGGGGGACTCGATATTGGCGGGAAAATAAATTCCCATTCACAATAAATTTTCCATAATTAATACACTGAAGTCCCGATAAAAATTTACGTACACAACCCCAACGTGAAACCCCATAATATAGATAATTTTAATATGAGGCTGGTAGGACTTTATCGTTAATAATTATTCTTAAAAACTGATTATTTGAACTGTAAAAGTGCATCTGGTTTTCATTCAAAACGATTCTCCCCAACGTCTTGAAACGACAAAAGAAAATTAAAAGTAAATTCTCAGCTAATTACACGCTGAGAAATTTAGAGTTCATTTTCCTAAGTTCGGGTGGCGCAGTGATCGCTTGGCTTCTAAATCGGTTGGTCGCAAGTTTGAATCCAATTTACGGTTATCGAGACGTCAAGCAAGAATATGGACTCGGGCAATTCAAGTGAATACATCGTCAGTTGGGGAAAATGCGGTCTAGGAGTAGTGTTAAGCCATGGTTCGCCTAATTGACTAGACTATCGAGCAGCTAAAATGTAATGTACTGTGGGCGGGACTCGCCGAAGGAGATGACTTGGTGTGAGCGACTTTGATTTCGGATTATGACTTTAGTAAGGTCGCTCACTTCGGAATATGACTTTAGAACTTTGTATTCAAATTCAAAAAATATTAGTCCCATTCAGGGGATTCGGCCGATTACTTTTAGCCGAATTCTCAAAGAGATTGTCCGCGGAAAACTCTACCGACTCCCCCTCAATGAGCGGGGACTCGGTGAAATTTTGTTTCTCCGAGTTTGTGGGTAGGGTTTCCGCGAGACCTCAGACATCTCCCTGCTCCGCGAGCGGGGAGACTAACGAAGCCTTTTGACGGGATTCGTTGCATGATTTTC
Organism: Magicicada septendecula; assembly: GCA_034769895.1. NCBI lineage: Eukaryota > Metazoa > Arthropoda > Insecta > Hemiptera > Cicadidae > Magicicada > Magicicada septendecula. The sequence continues at coordinate 229,240,294 of CM068374.1, read as the reverse complement.
CGCACGACTTCAGGCACTTTCCCTACTGTCATTTAGGGGGAAATCAGTCAATCCGTTTGGCCGGATTCGAGCGCTGATTTTCCGCGTGACTTCAGACATTGGTAGGGCCTATATGTTGCACCTAAAACCTGTGGAGAGTATTAAACAGATAACTTTAGTTAATATATTATTTTATTTTAATTTAAATACGATTAAATACGGGTTAAGAATTCTCACGGGCAGGAATGTCACGAGAAAAAAGCCTGTCCACGGTAGACGGGATTCGAACTCGCGTCATACACGGCGAGTGAAACATCGACAACGTTATAATTGGCTAGTTCATGACTATAAACACAAAAGACAACAAAGTCGTTGCATTGTGTTCAATTATTTTTTCAACATTTTTGAACGTAGTTATTAGTTTACTAACACGTCACTTTGTCGCTGAATGCATTTATTTTATATACGTGCCGTGTTTATTTATTTACATAAGTGCACGTAATTGTTGTAGCGATGGTTTCTTATTGAATTGCTTTACGCAAAATGCGAAGAGAATAAGCCGATGTACTTGGAAGGAACAAGCGCAGAAGGAGAGAGGAAAACTCTGCGCATCGCGGATTAGAAACAGGAAGGACAATTCATCAATAAGTCAAGATGACACGGCATACAGAGTTGTGTCAGTCTTCCTCTTTCTTAGCCGCACGCTCCACTGGTTGTTTTGATTTTACAGTTTCAACAACGTTTGAAAGGAAAATCCAAACTACACGATTCCTCAGGGCCGGAGCACATTGCCCCTACCGGTGTCTACAGGGACCATATTCGTATCAGCGGATACTGAAAATGAAGAAAAATAAAACCACTATAACTAATCTAATTATATCCACTATAACTACATGTGTAATAGGCTACCGTTGGAGACTGAACGGGCCACTGTGTCCCTATTCTGGCAGCAACGAATTCCCTATTGCATGTCCACAGTAGAATTATCAAAGAAAAATGGGTCTTCGCTCTGATGTGGGTTTTCGATTTTCTGCTATTCTGAAGAAAACGAATTCAACATCTTTGGTTCCAACGCTAAATCCACAGTGTTCCATGAAAGTGAGATTTGGAAAGTAACCAGAACCGTCACTCGTAAACTCCAGATTTCTGTAAACAAATTCTACAGTACCGTAATAAGAATACGGTGGTCAACGAAGAACTATGGTGGATCACTAAACAGTGCATTTTCGAACAGCAGATAAAGAAGAGGAAATTCGTTCGATCGGTCACACTGTTAGTCACTTTCGTGATAATTCTGCGTAAGAAGTTATGAGATGGAGCCTCAGAGGAGCAGAAGAAAAGGACGACTAAAGTGACGGATGATCAAAGGTGAAGGACGATGAAAAAAGAACCGGAAGTTGCAAATAGCACGTGGAAGCAAGCAAAAGTTCGGACCCCGTATAGAAGCGGATGGAAAGCGTTCTAGAGGCCGTACGCTCCACTAGAGTCAAAGGCTCAAAGAGGGAGAGTGAGACAGACAGAGAGAGAGAGAGAGGGAGAGAGAGAGAGAGAGAGAGAGAGAGAGAGAGAGAGAGAGAGAGAGAGAGAGAGAGAGAGAGAGAGAGAGAGAGTGAGAGAGGGAAAGAGAGTCTAGACACGTTTATCGAGTTGTAAAATTCTGATTTTTTGCTGTCATTGCCCCGGCGCGTTGATATAAGCTTTTCCATTTCTAAGTAGCGTATAGGCTTATAGGTATTGTTCCATGACTTTATATCTGTATCTCAGTTATGTACAGCTGCTCTGTGTTAAACTTTAGAAATGATATAAAGCCGATAAAGTTGATATCAAATTATTATCTGTGTTGTGTTTTGTGACTTATGTCGTGTTGCCCTTTAGGACTGTATTACTTGCTCACTATAACTGATCAAGGTCAAGCCAACCGTTGTCAGTCGCAAATGACTTTTTAGCTTCCCAGGAACTTATTAATTGTCCTTAAGACATTTCGAAGTACGCTTTTGCTTCTGGTCACGGTTTGGCTTACCATACTTGTGGAGACTATTCTGGAGACTTACTATATTTGTGTACCGGTTTATTGCAATATCATCAGACTGTCTGATAGAAAAATGAAAAATTTGTGTAGTTCTTTTTTTAACATACACAAAAATAAAAGATGAAATTTGATCAATGTTATTAAAAATTTTCTGAAGCCGAAATACTAAGAGTGCCCTTTTAATAAACTATATAGTTAGAAAACTTTATCTGACGCTCAAAGATGGCCGTTGTTTTAAGAAATTGTTAAATTTGTATATATGTGTTCAATATTTCTTCTAATACATCTTCTACCTATGTCAACAAATACATTTCTGAAATTATATTTATTTTTGTAATTTTTATAATTATATATACGTTGATTTTTTTTTTAATATAAATAATATTAAATAAACCAGCGAGAGGTATCCTGCTTAGTATAAACCTTCCCCAACTATGCCGTTCGGATCCGGCGTTAAACTGTAGGTCCCATATACCTGTGAGAGAATCAGTACCACACGCACCACGGGTATATGCGGGGAGGGTACAAACCAGTCGAAGACTGAAGGACTACGAATATTAAATAATGCACAAAAGCAGCGACTTAAAACTAAGTATTCCGAAGGTCGCCAAAAGATGAAACTGCACACAGATATTGAGCAATACATGTTTATGTCGATTGCATAAAATCGTTAGGCCTTCTATATTGTCTTGAGACCTTGAGATTCACTATAACGTCCAGATGAACTTTATTCGTGCAGGTCGGCAAGATTTTAAATCCACATGCCTTGACATAAGGCGTTCCGAACCGTACAATAATACGGGTGCAGCTATCAATTTTATAAAACGCGATATGTCTCTTTCCATAACGCTTCCTCCTTTTTCTCTTTCATCCACCATCTAAAAAAATTAGTCCTTGAAGACTGTCTTGGCCAACAACACTATTCCATTCTGACTTATTAGATGCTTCACTATCCCAGTCATTAAGTCGCACTGTCTTTCACAACGTATTTCAAAACAACGTGGGTTTATTATCATAATTTCGTGTACTTTTCTTGAACTTACATTTGCTTCTGTGGCCGTGTTGTCTCCGTTAACATTTAGTCTTTCCAGGTGATGTGCCCTAATGCCTATTCTATGCGTTTTAATTTATTTCATTGTTATTCCACTATCTGATTCGTGGTTCATTTGTATTCTCGACATCCCGTCATTGTTTTGCTCTGGCTGGCGCACACTAAACAAATGAATACCTTATACATTTCAAAATTGTATGCAACTACTGCAACCCATTTCGTCATACCACAGATTCTCCTTGGACGAAGCGTTTTGCTGGTATCGTCGTTTTTTTCCTAAAATAAAAGTGGGATCTTAAAAACTAGCAGACAACAAGAATAGTTTATTGATCGTAGAATATCTCAAAGAGAACAGTGTAAAACGAGGATCATTCAGTATAATTAAAGACAAGTAGCTGTTGAGGAAAAACGGTTTATTTAATCAGTATGGCAATTTTTTCACTTCCTACATAATCCCCAGCAACAGTAATATACTTGTCCCATCTCTGAATAAGCTTTTTCGTATCTGGTGCAAAGAAATCTTTATGATGATATCGGAGCCATTTTAGAACAGTTTCTTTGACCTCGTCGTTATCATAAAACTTGGTAAAACTGAACGCCTCCTTGAGTGAACCAAACAAGTGGAACTCACATGAAGCCAAGTCTGGACTGTATGGAGGGTGAGGTAGAGCCAGTCTTCCAAACCAACTTAGTGATATTTTCACGTGTTAACTTAGCCGTGTGTGGACGGACGTTATGAAGAAGAATAACGCCTTTGCACAGAAATACATGAATTTTCCTCATCATTGCCAGCTTTATTTGATTGATAATCATATCAGAGTAGTATGTACTGTTTATTGTCCGGTGATCGTCTAAAAAGTTATAAAAAAGTTGAAACCTCAACTATCCAGAACAGCCCTCGTCAGTCCCTGAAGTTCAACCATTTTTAAATGATTCCATCCACTTATAAAAATTACTGCGGTTCATACAGCTTTTTTCGTATTGTTTAATAATACGAGAGGAAATTTTAGCTGGTTTTTCACCTTCAGAAAGTAAAAAAAGGATCACTGCACGTCATCATCATCATCATCACTCCAAGGATTAGGCCATAGACCTATTTCTAAATCCACCTCCTCCTCGGTCTACCGACATCTCTCTCCGAGTCGGGTGATAACCCAAGGCAGCCACGGTTCACACCACTTTTAATTATTGAATGAGGCACGTATAAAGGTTAAATTTGACAAATTAAATTTAATCCATTACGCTCTTCAAGCACAAAGTAAGGAAACATTAATTTATTAACAACACCTAGTAGTCCACAAAAAATATTAAACAGTATTATTAACATTTTTAACTTGAGACTTCTTTTCCACATGCCAATTTATTTTGAACTTTAAATTTTGAATATTTTTTTTTACCTGTAGCATATAGAATAGCAAAATCGAGACTAATCAATTTTTTCTTCCCAAAATATAATTTTTTCACGACTGTACTATCTTATAATGTTTAATACACATTTTGGTAAGTCCAACGAGATGCATTTAAATTCGTGATTCTGGGCAAAAAATTTCAACGTCAACATCCATTAATCTTGTGGTTTCACCCACTGCGATCCTAAAGGCCTTTTGCCGATGGTTGATACGGTCATTGGTTGGTGTTGCTGTTTAATGTTGAACGCTACAATTGAACGAGTGAAGCGAGTTCTCAGTTTCAACTCGACCGTTTGGTACTTTGGCTGGCTATTTGTGAGTAGAATCAGTTTCAACTCGACCGTTTGGTATTTTGGCTGGCTATTTGTGAGTAGAATCAGTTTTAACTCGACCGTTTGGTATTTTGGCTGGCTATTTGTGAGTAGAATCAGTTTCAACTCGACCGTTTGGTATTTTGGCTGGCTATTTGTGAGTAGAATCAGTTTTAACTCGATCGTTTGGTTGTCTATCTGTTTGGGTTATGGGCCACGATAACGTTTGAACCGATGTTCGTACAACTTGGCATACTTTTACCTTACAGAACTCTATTCTTTTTTATATTGATCCCCCAGAAAATAAGGAAGGGGAGGAAAAAATGTGACGGGGCCTAAATTGTGAAAAAATCACAAAACCTCATGTGGGGTATCAAATTAAAGGGAATTATTTTTTTAAATCTCACAATTTTTGGACGTCTGGGCACAAAATGTTCGATAAAAATCGCAAAAATTCATGTGGGATATTAAAGTAAAGTGAATTTTAACCAAAATCTGAATACAGATACAATTTTGGATATTTCAAAATTTGTTGACTTTACGGCCAAAATAGGATCAAAAATTTTAAAAATTGTAAAATCCAGCTAGATGTTAGACTAGAGGGAATTTTAACACCAATACGATTGTTTGGAATTTTTAGCGTCCATTGTGTGATTGCTCTACAATTGTTACTTCACTGAACAAAAATTAGTAAATGGACTTTAGTTCAAAATAGTGAGCGAGCTCCGCAGCTCAGGGAGTTTTAGATACTCCACAACGCACTAGTTTTATGCGAGTTACCTTCTACCTGAAAGGCGCTTAAATTCAGCTAGCTTGTGTCCAGCATCCCGGCATCGGACACGTCTGATTCACATAATATTGTACGGTCGAGACGACTCTGATACAGGAAAATGATCTCTACATTGCTAGAATCATTGGTAGTCGATGGTGGAACGGACTACCTGTGGCTCGTTATGAATCAAATTATTATTAGCTGCATCACGCTGTCACGTTTCATTATGTCATCAACGCTCGCTCGAAAATCCGACTTTGTCGGAAAACGTTCTTTTCTTACAATTAGGCTACGTTCTGTCAGAGTTATCCGCTGAGAGGAAGAAGCAGAATTTCTCTCTTTTTCTGAAACCTTAAAAAACATTTTTCACAACCCTATCCCCAGAACTGATTTACTTTTTACTGGCAACCTTGGTTTTATTTTTGAAATATTCAATAAATGTTGTTTAAGAATGGTCGGGAAATGTATTACAACGTTTTGAAAAAAAAAATTTAGAAAATAAATACTTTATCTTCTTTGTGTTCAATACAAATACGTTTGTTACGATTAATTATCTGTTTCGTTCGTTATCAGGTATAGCGCCAGTTAACATTTAGTTACCACGGTCAAAATTTCTCTGTAGCCGGCCGAATGTGTTATATGTGTCGCGTGACAATCGGTAACGTAGTGAACACAACCATGTGTACGACACCACAACCTTGTTACATGTAATTAGGTGTTTGTTGTCATTGTTGGTTGGCGAACAAACGACCTACATACTATTGAACAGCTGTAATCGTATGCAAAGCGCTAAATCAAAAACAGTACACGTGGTTAGGCGTGAAGCATGAGTTTTGTGGTTTCACACGATGAAACTTGCGGTTTGCCATCGTGGTCACCTTTAAAAATCGCTTGAGTTTTTTTAAAGAAATTTAGTTTTGTAAAGTCGAACCTTATTTAATTACATTTGGGTGGTGCTAGACGTTTCACTCGGTCTACACAGACGTTGTGTTAGCTCGTGGCCTTAGCGCCCGTGGCCTTCTGGGAGGACTGCCAGATGAAAACAGTTCTTGTCTTTCTGGAAGGGTACTTAAAACTTGGAAAGAACACGCCAACGCGATTATTCGCTAGGCGGTGCCAGAATGTAGGATGATTTTAATTTAACAGTGCTTTGCTGACTTTGTAGCATTGGCTCTGGTGCCGATTCGGACAGCAGGTGCTATCCGTCTCGGCACAGAAGGCAGACGCCTTTGGGCGTCGGTCACTCTCCGCGAAGCACAGAGCTTCCGTGCCGGTGGCAATGGTAGACAGTGCCTAGCAGCATGCTACAAGTCACGCTTAGGGAAGGAGTACCCTGTGGAGAGAGGGGTATTCAGAGAGGAACGGGAAATTGCTCGGAATATTCAGAAATAGCTTTGCCAGGCTGACGTTACGGGGGGTTTGACCCGAATTCTATAGTAGGCCTCACACCCCAATGCGCAAAGACGTCGTTCTTAGTACCCATAGTAGAAGCATCCGACTCGGAACACGCCACCATCGATAAGTCGGGATTACCCGTTACTGACTAAAACTGCATGGTCACAGTTTCACAATTTTTGTCAAATTTGTGATATCTTTTATGGGTCCAAAAAAATTTCAAATTTGCAAAACTCAAAGACTACATTCAGACGTTAGTTAACATTCATCCCCATGAGTTTTCGCGATTTTATCAAAATGTTCAGCAACCTTTTTAGCCCTGACGTTCAAAAATTTTGAAATTTTCACAAACGAACTTTATATTTAGCATGTGGTATCAATTTGATACTCCACATGGACTTTTGTGATTATTTTGCAATTTTTACCCCTTAAAATATTTTCCTCCTGCTCCCTATTTTTGGGGTGGCTCAATCTCAAGAGGAATATGGTTCTCTGGGGTAGTAAAAGTACGGAGAATCGTGCCAAGTTATACGAAAATCGGTTGATGTGTTCAAAAGTTATCGTGAGACACACCGCAAACAGTAGACAAATGCCAATCGGTCTTGTTATTTAACGTATCTTAGCAAATAATCGTTAAAATATGGCTACCTGTTTTTGCCTAGAGCGCGGTAGTTAGGCTTATCAGATGTCGATATTTGTAAGCGAACAGGTGGCATGTGCCTCATTACGCGTCCGTCTGTGACGATTTCATTAATAAAAATATATTAATTAATTAAACTGTTAATGTATAAGCTGAGAAAATTTAAAATTTCAATAAAATCTCACATTTTAAACTAAATCTTATTGCTATCATTAAATAATAATAATATTTAATAAAAAGTCTAATAATAAAATAAAAGGGAATACAATTGTACAGAAAGGGTAAAGCTTGTTAATTAATCCTGCATATACAGGCACTGACCAGAATTAACTTGTTTTCTGACCCCTAAACAAACTAAATATAATTGTAAATTTGTTATTATTTAAATAATTAAATAAGACCACTGTAATGTACTTTGATAACGTCTGTAACTAAGAATATCTCTATTTAATTATTTAATCAAACTTTAGTCCTTTAATTAAATTAGAAACATGGAACTACTTTTATGTTGACTAGTAATTGTCGCGAGATTACTACTCTCCCCCTAACTATTTTTGACCACTTGCAATGGAGCGCTCACGCCGTAAGCTGCGTACAGCGTTGTTTCGCGACGCGTGTATAATTATGTGAATGGTTGGTTCTATGAATATTTAAATAACTAAATTTGTGCGGCGATGACATCTCTCTCTCAATGAATAAATAACAAACTATGTAATTCATACATTACTACAAACATGAAGGTGATATTCAACTAATAAATAATCATGTGAAGTGTATAACTGTGAAACAAACTTTCTATTTATTTATTATAACTACAAGAATTACTACAGTCGTCTAAGATGAGAGTATCCTACAAGAATTACTACAGTCGTCTAAGATGAGAGTACCACACCCAGAATGATATAACAGACTTCAGGAACTTCACCGTCACCGGATACTAAGGCAACGACAGACCTTCAGGAAACGCACGAGGACCGAAGAACCTATTCTGCAGCAAATACTGAAAACCAGGTGACATGGAGGCTTGTCTTCCATGGTTATGAGTTACTAAAATTATTACCCACAAAAGACAATTTAACTCACCACTTTTAAGACTTTAAAAGACAGACATTATATGTAACATGTAGTTTGTAATCTAATAACACTGGTTATAGCAAAAGAGTAATTGTTTAAACTAAAAGTTTTCTTGTTTTGAAAGATTAATAAAGTCCATTCTTCAAACGGCTCAATTTTCAATATTGTATATGGCAAGGTGACCATTATTAACTTAATATATATTCAATCCCGGATCCGTGGAATAAATTAAATAGATGTACATCATATTTTGAGGGCCCTTATGAAAGAGTAATATATATAATTATACTGTAAACTATATATGTTGAGAACTTTAAATAGAGAACTTTATCTCATAATGTAATAAAGAGATGTCATCTGAGTACCGAGTAAACTGAGTGCATAAATCAACAGTCTCCCCTTCCCAATATCCTGATATAAGATTTGTTTTATTTGTTGTGATTAAATTTCAGCTCGTCACAACGAAAGGCAGCCTGTATAATTGGCATAACCAATAAATGCGGGTTCCCTACGTTATAACACAAGCCAAGATGTTATAAATTGCGCCACTCTGCTAATTAATTTGCTAATTTGCTTAAGAGGAAAGAAAGAAGTAATTGAGTCCAGATATCCCACACACACAAGCTGTTGATCTATTCACTCATGTATTTTAATAGGTGTCAGAATTTTAAATAAGATAAAAATAATAATTATTATTATAGTAATATAGTATAGGTAACTTTATTTGTAAATATAATATGTGTAAAGTAATATTAACATATTGTCCCATGTAAACAAAACCATGTAGGTGCTTGTCTAAAAGTTTCATTCTTCAACGTGTCAATTTGACGACAAACTCGGACATGTAAATTTCCTGTTGCCGATTGTTTAAAACTGTCATAGTTGCTCTCCCTCAAGTTAAGTTAGACAATACGCCACCCTCTTTGTTTGGTCTATTGTTAATAGAAGCGTGTCTGTTCCTGTGTTTAGTAACCGAAGATTCCCCCTTTTGTCGTACGCATATTCAAGCCTGTGTGAAATTTCTCTCTCTCTCAATGTAAAATGATAAAGGTTGTCATAACATTTTAAGTGTTTATTTGTAAAAAAAAAAGGTGTAAGAATACGATTGATTTATATTTTTATATTTTTTGTGTAAAAAAAAAAAGGAAGCGTTGTATAGCATTTAATGCAAACAGTAGAATAATTAGTTATAGCCACTCACGTTACGAAAATGGCTGAATTTAATCCTGATCTATTATTAAAAGATGAGCTATGCTACGAAGCACTTTTACGAGGTCTAAAACACGTGAATGTAACCGTGTCGGAATTACGAAAATCATTACGCCAAACCGGATCAGATATACCCTCGCAGTTAGATAGATTGCGTGAACTCGATTATGACGGCGAACGAGAAACCTGTTATGCGAAATATAGGGAACTGATGGTATTATCTCAGAACCTTCAGGACAAAAAATCACCTACTGAAATTTTGCGCGTTACGCAACGTATAGAACATTTAACCCGTCGGTTGAATAATTTATTAAGCTGGCCCGACGTCACCGTAATCCCCGCCGATGTGCAGAAATTTGCGGATGAGGCATTAAGCCAATTACCCATAATTGTCAACGACTTACGACGAAAGTCTGACTCATCGAGAATGGAGGAAATTGAGCACTACTTACAAAAATTATATATTTCCCCAGTTCAATCCCCTACTTTAGAACACCCTCTCTCCACCTCGAACCACGAATCACCCACCGTATCGAAGATACAACAGACTCATGAACAAATACCTAGTAGAGACTTAAATACCCTAACTATGTCAGAACCCCCACCGCCTAATGTTCAGCATACTCGCACTAGTAAATATGCTATTACAAATCCTAATGCAACCACCAATCCTTCGAAAAGTATACCAAACGTATATTTTAATGTAGACCTCTACGGAAAGATTTCCCACCCAGTAGAGAAAATAATTAATGAAATTCCTTACACCGATGGCTTAAGTATCACGATTCTATTGACTTTTATCAGATACCTACTGCAAATAAAAGATCTACAACAATTGAGCGATTGGCAAATACTGCAGGTTATCCTACCCAAATGTAAACCACCTTTACGAGATCGTGTGCTAGAATCATTAAACTCGACTCTTCCAGTAGAAGAACTTTATACTACTATAATCAGATATTTTATCCCCACGGGAATTTATGAGGAGTTCAAAAGAAATACCGTACTTCGAGTACAAGGAGCCCATGAAAGACTGGCCCACTATATTGCAGACATCAGAGAATCTTCACGTCTACTGCAAGTCGACTGGACTGAAAAACAATTGGTCGATACTATCTTGGTAGGCTTGTCTCCTGAAGAACGCTCCCGTTTAGCACTAATAAGTAGACCCCTCACTTTTGCTGACCTTGAACAATGTAGTGTTCACTCGTCAAATGTGTGGTACGCAGATCAGCACAGAAATGCACCGGTATCCACAACACCACATAGAAAGGAAACGCAAGCCCTAGTCTCAGATGCAAGAAGTCTACGAGAACGACGACCATTTCGGCGACCAACCTATGTTCATGGCCATGGTAAGTCCAAGGAGCCTCCACCTCGACACGAAACCAGTGAGACCCCGCGTAAAGAATATATATGCTATAACTGCGGAAAACCTGGACACCTCAGTAGAAACTGTAAACGGAAACAGTACAATCAGAAAACTCATTATCCAAAAAACATGTAAGGCAGGGAGATCCGAAACCCTGTGTCTTCCGCAGCATCGTGAAAACAGGTAAACCCCTGAGAGACCACCAATTAAAACAAAATACTAATAAAAATAACAAAAGAAAATTAGACCCCTATGTTAGAAAATTTATCGATAAATGTAACTCTATTAGTAAATGTGATTTCAATAAGTGTGAATTACCGTATATACAAGTTGACCTTGGTGTTACATCCACCCTCGGAGTAATTAATTCCGGATCAACGCGAAGTTTAATTAGTCAAGAGCTAGCCAATAAATTATTTAAACACAATTTAGTTAAACGGAGTCAATCAGTAAATATTAGATGCGCTACAGCTAATAAGCAAAACTTAATGATAAAACTTATCATCACGTTTAAAGTAAAAATTAAAAATCTAACGTGGTATTTTCCAATGTTGGTATGCGACGAATTAGGACCCGAGTTAATATTGGGAGCTGATTTTATCAGTAAAACAGGAATAATTCTAGACATTCACGATAAGATGTTTTACTTTGGATTCGATCGTTCACGGAAATATAACTTGCATGATAATGCAAATAACAGAGAAAGTACTAGCACCACTTCTACACATATAAAGCATCACGAATCTGAATTAGGTCATCTGGAAAGTAAAGATAGACGGAACATACAGACTTTAATAAAACAATTCTCCAACGTCCTCACCCCAAAGTTAGGGCTGACGGACCTGATAGAGTACAAAATAAATTTGAGCGACAATAAAGTAATACGTTTAGCCCCATACAAATTATCACCTCCAAAAAATGGAAGTAATGAGGAACCAAATTAATAAGTTGTTAGAACAAGGAGTCATCGAACCCTCGACGTCATCTTATTCATCACCCGCGTTTTTAGTACCCAAAAGTAACGACAAACATAGATTAGTTGTGGACTACAGGCAACTAAATAAACGGATAGAATTTGAGTCTATACCACTTCCCGACATCCACAGTGCTTTTCATTATTTTACGAAAGCAAACATTTTTACCATTATGGATTTAAATCAGGCATTTCACCAGATACCCCTCTCACAAGAATCAAAACGTCTTACCGCATTTGCCGTCCCTTTCAACCTATACCAATTTACGAGGGTACCTTTTGGTATATCCCAAGGTAGTTCTGTATGTAGCAGATTATTAGAAAAATTATTTCATGACATAAAATTTAAATATGTGTATCACTACTTAGATGACATTGTTATCTACAGCGAGTCAATTGAGCAACATCTTAATCATCTACGTGAAGTACTAACCCGATTGGAGAAAGCTGGATTAACCGTAAACCCCAGTAAAGTAAATTTTGCTGTGACACAATTCTCATTTTTAGGTCACATCGTAAAAGCCAACGGAAAGGTAAGCATAGACCCAGAGCGAACCCGTGCCATCAGAAAATTTTTACCACCGCGGGATGCGAAAGGAATAGCCCGATTTTTAGGAATGATAAATTATTTCCATAAGTATATCCCACATCTAGCCGAAATTGCAGCACCGCTAAATACCTTAAGAAAGAAGGGAATTAAATTTGAATGGAATGAGCAACACCAAACCGCATTCGAGAAATTAAAAGAAAGCATCATATCACCCCCCGTACTACAATTAGCCGATTTTACAAAACCATTTGTAGTGCAGACAGACAGTTCTAGTGTCGCCCTAGGTGCAGTAATATATCAGGAAGTAGATAACTCAAGGTTACCTATTAGTTACGCTTCTCGCACCCTGACAGATCAAGAAAAGAAATACTCCGCATACGAATTAGAATGTTTAGCTATAGTTTTCGCTTTTGAGAAGTTCAAACCATTTTTAGAACATAAAGAGTTTTTGTTAGAAACAGATAATCAAGCGTTATCTTGGCTACTAAATCACCCAAAACAGTTAGGTCGTATCGGAAGATGGCTATTAAGATTAAATTGTTTTAAATTCAAAGTACAACATATTAGAGGCACCCAAAACGTAGTTGCCGATACACTGTCACGTATGTTCCAGCCTAGTAGTAATACTTACGAAAACAAGAGTAGAGAAACGCCGATTATTAATACTTTAATTACCGAATTTCCTCTTGCATTTACGGATTTAGCCCAGTATCAACAACAAGACCCACGTTTGAGTCCAATTATTGAACAACTTGAAAAAGGAAATAAGTCAGAGAAATACATATTAAGTAGGAGTGTATTATGTTGTAGAATAGCGAACGGAAAATATTTACGAATAATCGCCCCTGATATTATTAAACCTATGCTGATGGAATATTATCACTCTTCCACCATTGGAGCACATATGGGAATAAATAAAACCATACATCGAATTCGTAAAGAATATCACTGGGAAAATATGAACAGTGAGATCGCCAATTTTGTGAAAAGGTGTAAGTTGTGTGCACTCAGAAAACCAGCGAGAAACAGTCAAATAAGTCAATTAATCTCAGAGATTCCTGCTACCCCGTTCTCCAAAATTTATTTAGACTTTTCAGGACCCTACCCGCGTTTTAAATCAGGAAATACAATGTTACTAATTTGTGTAGACTCTTTTAGCAAATTCGTCTGGATGTACCCCATGCGACGAGCCTTAGCTACAACCACAGTAAGTATTTTACAGCATAGATTATTTAAAGAATTCGGTATTCCTGTCCATCTAGTGTCGGATAACGGACCACAGTTTAAGTCCAAGGAATTCAGGAACATGTGTTTCAAACTAGGAATAGACCACATTACCACTACAGAGTATCGTCCGCAAGGTAATATAGCTGAGAGGTATTTGCGAAACCTAAAATCTGCTTTAATAGCCTACCATGCTAACGATCATACTTCTTGGGACCAGAACCTATCCTGGATACAGTTCGCCTTTAATTCAGGATATCATGAAGGACATAAGTCTACCCCATTCGAATTATTGTTCAAGTATAAACCTAACCACCCATTATCCACTAAGTGGAAAACACATGAATTGTTACCCCTTGAAATTAGGGATAAAAATATTAGGAAAATATGGAATGAAGCGCGCGCTAATTTACGAACAAACTTAGCGAAATCAAGGAAATATCACGAGCGAAATAATAATAATAATGAAGTAAAGTACCAAATCGGTGACTTAGTTATGTGTAAAACACACCCTACGAGTAGTGCAATCGATAAGACAACTTCCAAGCTATCATACCGATGGTGCGGTCCTTATCAAATTCACAAATATTTAACTCCAGTAACCGTAGCCCTGTACGAACCCTCTACTCAAAAATATGTACGAAGGACACATATTTCGCAGATAAAACGTTATCACGAAGAAGGAAATGGTAGAGTGCAAGTTAAATAAATGTAAAAAAAAAAGGTATATGTTTTGTACTCAACTGCAAAGGAGTACTTGAGTAACATTTAGCTAGCTAATCGTATAAATAGGTACGAGGCCTGATCAACCTTGAATCCTATTAATCGAAAGTAGAGCAAAGTAAGAAGTCAGCTGACATCAAATATGAGGAATAATTAAGTAACCAATTACTTAATGAGAAATTCTATAACTAGAATAACTCGCATCTAAAGAAAAACCCGGTAGTAGTCATAAGTAGTAGAGTTAAGAAAATTTAGAATGTTTACAATATGTTTTATAATGTGTGAATTTTATGTAGTATTAGAATTAGTCTGTAAAGTATGATATGTAGATCGTAAGAATAAGCAAGTCGAGACTGACTTGTGCAACTCGTAATTACATACAGAGAAAAACGGGTGAGAGAAATTTCACACGGAAATCCCCAAACATACTCCCGGTACATTCCTAACAAATAAGCCGGAGGCTGTGTCTTAAGCGGCGGAGTATGTGACGATTTCATTAATAAAAATATATTAATTAATTAAACTGTTAATGTATAAGCTGAGAAAATTTAAAATTTCAATAAAATCTCACATTTTAAACTAAATCTTATTGGTATCATTAAATAATAATAATATTTAATAAAAAGTCTAATAATAAAATAAAAGGGAATACAATTGTACAGAAAGGGTAAAGCTTGTTAATTAATCCTGCATATACAGGCACTGACCAGAATTAACTTGTTTTCTGACCCCTAAACAAACTAAATATAATTGTAAATTTGTTATTATTTAAATAATTAAATAAGACCACTGTAATGTACTTTGATAACGTCTGTAACTAAGAATATCTCTATTTAATTATTTAATCAAACTTTAGTCCTTTAATTAAATTAGAAACATGGAACTACTTTTATGTTGACTAGTAATTGTCGCGAGATTACTACTCTCCCCCTAACTATTTTTGACCACTTGCAATGGAGCGCTCACGCCGTAAGCTGCGTACAGCGTTGTTTCGCGACGCGTGTATAATTATGTGAATGGTTGGTTCTATGAATATTTAAATAACTAAATTTGTGCGGCGATGACATCTCTCTCTCAATGAATAAATAACAAACTATGTAATTCATACATTACTACAAACATGAAGGTGATATTCAACTAATAAATAATCATGTGAAGTGTATAACTGTGAAACAAACTTTCTATTTATTTATTATAACTACAAGAATTACTACAGTCGTCTAAGATGAGAGTATCCTACAAGAATTACTACAGTCGTCTAAGATGAGAGTACCACACCCAGAATGATATAACAGACTTCAGGAACTTCACCGTCACCGGATACTAAGGCAACGACAGACCTTCAGGAAACGCACGAGGACCGAAGAACCTATTCTGCAGCAAATACTGAAAACCAGGTGACATGGAGGCTTGTCTTCCATGGTTATGAGTTACTAAAATTATTACCCACAAAAGACAATTTAACTCACCACTTTTAAGACTTTAAAAGACAGACATTATATGTAACATGTAGTTTGTAATCTAATAACACTGGTTATAGCAAAAGAGTAATTGTTTAAACTAAAAGTTTTCTTGTTTTGAAAGATTAATAAAGTCCATTCTTCAAACGGCTCAATTTTCAATATTGTATATGGCAAGGTGACCATTATTAACTTAATATATATTCAATCCCGGATCCGTGGAATAAATTAAATAGATGTACATCATATTTTGAGGGCCCTTATGAAAGAGTAATATATATAATTATACTGTAAACTATATATGTTGAGAACTTTAAATAGAGAACTTTATCTCATAATGTAATAAAGAGATGTCATCTGAGTACCGAGTAAACTGAGTGCATAAATCAACAGTCTCCCCTTCCCAATATCCTGATATAAGATTTGTTTTATTTGTTGTGATTAAATTTCAGCTCGTCACAACGAAAGGCAGCCTGTATAATTGGCATAACCAATAAATGCGGGTTCCCTACGTTATAACACAAGCCAAGATGTTATAAATTGCGCCTTTATCGTATATTTACATACGCTCTGTAAAAACACTGAGTAGAAATAACTAATTTATGTGTTCAATTGAGTGCCTAGAACAACGTGTGACGTAAAAATTACATTTCATTTTAAATCGACGGACAAAACAATTTCCGCCATCTCAAGTCTCAGCTTTAAGTGTCATACATTAGAAATGCCTAGATTTGTAAAAATTGTCGTCCAAACTTGGAGAAGTAATGAAAAATAAGCGAGCGCAACCTTGTTTATAGTGAGTTATGAACAAAACGTTCCAACGTTGGGAGAATACCTCTCCGAGGCCCCAAAGCGGGAGAACTACTAATCTGTTTTTTTATTCCCATAATGAGTACCATCTTGGGAAATTTACATTTCCGTGATATAAGTTTTTCAATAAGCATCAAATTTCATTACGTTTGCACCGCTTGTACACACTTTACCGATACAACACACTGCCCTCATTGTCAAATATCACAGTCCAAAGACCTTTCCCATCGTGTACCACTTATGTCTGTTCCGAGTCAGAGGTTGGAAATTGATTAAGTAACAATGATGTTTCATTTTCAGAATAAACTTGTTTTGAATTGTTCTCCTTCACACTTGAAACAGGACTATTTACTAATTTACAGGATACCACCCGACACTGCGTGAGAACAGCCGACTATGACGCTGTACACGGACAATTTCACACTCACCAGTCCTCGTCAGATTAAGTGATTAATCCTAACAGTTTGTTGCGGACTCGTAAGCGTCGTTAAAACTAATCTGTCACCTTAATGGCGGTAGATAGACCTACCTTAACGACGCTACGTGTGATTTCCCAGTAGTCAATATTAAAAATATTACTAGCCAACTTTATTATCCAGCTATCGCTAAGCTTTCATCTTGATGTCGTCCATTTTTCTAGCACTATGTCTACGTTGCAGATGGTGCTATCGATCATTACTAGGCAATTCATATGTTTCATCGTTAAGCACCGTTTCTTACACTTTTTAAGAAGGGGGTTGTTGTCTAATAATGTCTTTAAGTATGACCATTGGTATGTACATTTGCAGCTTTGATAAATTCAGTCTTCATCTGGATTTCCATTATTAAGAAAGCTTCATCCATTACAATGTCAGTGAGAAGTGAATCGTAATCATCATCATCATAAGATATTCTGCTACGTCAGATCCCACCAGCACCATCGCCGTCTCCGCTAGTAGGCTATTCCATACTTGAGCCTCCCGACTCACCTTAGTTGCACCAATCTACCCGACTCAGATACTTGACAGCACCTCAGTTGCGCCAATACTATAAAGTTCCTCTCAGGACCGATCCTTCGTTGCGTCAAACGGCAAGTTACTGCTTTGAAATAAAACCGGATTCAAAACCAACTTTATTTCACTGCTTCATCCATTCCCGTTTCATTATGTTTTCGTAATACATTAATACTTTAATGTGCTTAAGCGAGTGATTTTTGAATAATCAGTCTTTCATAGAGAAAGCAATAGACCATACTCACATCAAATTTAGTTAAATGGACCTTTCGTACAATCAAATTAATTATTATAATAAATATTGTTATGATATTTATTCTTTTATAATATTTAATTTCAAGTTCTTAATCTATCAATTATTTATTTGTCTCTCTTATTTATTCCAGACATTAGGCATTTCAATTATTCTTTTCTTTGAGTGACACCGCTGTATGCACTAACTGCGTCTCTTTTTTCTTCCAGTTTATAATTTTTAACAATTCTGAGCAATATTTTTTCTCCACTTCCTCTACAAATCGTTTCCCGTTAAGTTTGTACTGCTCTATTCTGTCAGTGATACTGTTCACCCCCAGTTGTCTACGAACGTCTTCAATTCGTATCGTTTGATACTGAAATCTTGTTTCAGTTGTCTGGATTCTTGGCTTGTCCAGATTCCTAATACCAGACTTGTTTTATTTGGCAATATGGTAAACAACTAACTTTTTATATCAGGATTGGGCTGTAAAATTGTTCCTGACTGACATTTTTATTACAACGTAAGATTTTTAACCCTCTCGTATTGCCTACCGTTGTAATGTATGGACCCCACCACATCGATATCATTCAGAGCAGGCCAATCGTGTTTTCTCTATAGTTCTTTCTATCATAACTTTTAACACTGGTGATTTTACAGTTACTTTATTTAACTAGACAATAATTTTATTTAACTAGCTGAACAAATCAAAGTTGGAACACATACAAACGTACTTTGGTACGTTTAAACACACTGTACGTCTTTTCAGCGAATTCATCTACGTCACGTGATCCGAGATTCCAGTTGGCCACGAGTCTGATGACTTCACATGATGAACCTTGCTCGTGCTCGCGGTGCGTGAAGCGTGCGACTGGTTTGTTTTGAATGTAAATACGGAGTGTTCATTGATCGATCTGCAGTGATAGAAACTGGTTCTGTCTCTACACACACGCGCGCGCGCGCATACAGTACGCGTGCGGCATTCTGATGTGTTACGTAAACCCGTTTTGTTAGTGTTGTCACTCACTCGCTATTATACGACCGGGAATCGAAGCCATAACCGTCCGGAATGTATTGTTATCGTTACAAAGATGGACAGAGTTCATTGATATTTAAATTTGCTAATGCGTACGAATTTACGCTCCCGTGTTTTTATAACCTTTCAAACACGAGTCGTCCTTCTTTCTCTTGATCATGAATTGATCTCTTTTTACGACTGTGCCGATTATTCGTAGCAGTGAAAAACGAAATATGATCTCTGTTACCTAAAGACTAGTTTTACATCACATGTCGCTAACACGTTCTGGTTTTGTATCGCTTTATTTGGATTTATTCTTATACTGTTAGTCTTCTTAGTCTCACACCTGTTCGAGTACACATATCCACACGTTGCTAACATACTTTTAAAGTCAGATACGCGTATCATTTTCCAGTTAAAATTACCAATGTTTATTCTCAACAGAGTTTAGTGTCAACTACATTTTTTATATACAGTTTAATACAGTTAAATCCGCATTTTGTTCGTCTTTCACCAAACGGTCTATACTACAAGAATACGTAATTGTCAGTAACAATACACTGAACAAAATGCAGTAGTGTTGAGTCATGCCTTATTAATGACGGTCTCCATTCAACGATCCGTGTTTTCACTACGGTAGCTATAAAACCTCCTCTCCTCTCTTTCATTAATGAAGTCTCGTTACATGTGTTCTTAATTTATCGGAGAGTGATCGGGGAATCTCTCTCGTTACGTCGACAAATCCTGTTTATCTCTTAGAAAATTCGAAGTCGGCGGTATATACCCACAACAGTGGGCGACTGGATACATCTGCCGTGAAGGTAAAGAATGTTTCCTCTACGCTGTGGCAGAAAGATCCTCTGCAACTTTGAAGGACACAATTAAATTGGCCTGGCACAACTAGGACTATTATTTCGGAGTTAAGAAAAGTATTGAGTGTCTATTTTATAAGGCGTAAAAATTTACTATCTGACGGTCAAACACGATCAGAATGTTATATAAATCCGAACTCCCCAGCTGATGAGGCCAGCTGAGGTGAGTACAGTGTCTATCTGGACGCCATCAAAATCGATCAACTCTTGAGAAGTACACGATTCACATCACTTTAAACGCCATTGCGCTGACTGCTATGACTCGAGATGTATGACACATCTTCGTTACTTAAAATCTATAAATAAGAAAGTATATTTGATAGAATTCGGAACAGTAGACTGGAAACTACTTAGATCCGAAGCTCAGTAATCGGATGGATTTAATTTAATTTAACCTTGAATGACTATTCTAATTTTTGGGGGTGAAAGTGATGAAGTAATATAAAAATTAGCCCTTAATACAACCATATTTCCAAACTCTTTTTCCCGATACTTTAATACGCTCATTTAAACGAAAAAACTGTCAGCTTTTTCGTAAACGTTGCTGCCCGGCGAGTCTATTGTGAAAGTAACCAACATTTTTGTTCCATAAGAGTAATGTTTTACGGCTTAACCGAGAGGTCCGAAGATTAAATCCGATAGCGGTTATTTCTGTCTATACAAATACTATACGCATCCGATCTGCGGTTTGTCATATTTGATTACTGGCTGCTATTTCTTCATGGCTACAGGACATTTATTGAACACGTCCCTTACCGCGTACTGGGAACGAAAACAAAACTGGATATTGCGAATCCATTTTGCAGAAGTACAACACGTCCCTGTTAAGAATGCAACGCATTGGAATTTACAAAAATTAACCGACTCTGAATAAGTAAAAAGAACGGAACTCGAATAACGTGCTTAACGGCCATGTTTGAAACAGAAAAATCTAAGTCACGCTTCACAAATGGTAAAGAGGCAGGTCTGAAAATAATTGGAATAAGGGTTTGGAGGCATGTCTCGTAGTAGAGAAGGCTACAGGCTACATTTATTTGTATGCATCGCCGGCTGAGATTCACAAATATATTACGCTTAAAGCTTAAAGCAAACCTGTAAATCACATTAATATGTCGTATCGTTAACGTATGAGAGCAGGTACCCATTTCTCTAATGATAAGCCGAGAGTTTGACTGGACGTGTTAGAAACGAACGATTCACCCTAACATGGTTGAAACTCAAGCCTCACTTCGACTCCGTTTGGCTTTTTGCTAATACAGTTTAAATCCGCTCAGGTAATGTATAGCAAAATAACTACATTCAACAATGCGTACCAAATCTTGTGTTTTACAGTTTTCTATCGAAACGCGTCAGCTTCTCGCCCATTTCACCCACCTCCCATCGTCGTTGATCAGCAATCTCCTTGATCCGAGTTTACATCTGTGTCGGCAGCAGCTTGCGAAACGCTAATTACTGATATGTACGAAGGTAAAAACAAACAAACGTTAAGTCCCGTTTTGTTACCAGATGTGGCGTCCTTCTTTACGATAAAGAAAGACAATAAACATACCGAATTCGGCAACCGGAGTGTACCGTATCTGACAGACGTCAGAAAGAAGGTTGTTAAAAGAAGAAAAGAATTCAAATTAATTATTAAATACTCGTTCCCTCCACCTATTTCCAGTTAATTTTGTATGTACATTCCTTTCGTGTAACACTTGGCACTATCAATACACCACTTCCCGCCAGGTAACATTCTGTCCGTATAGAATGGGCTGTTCGATACGCGCGGCTAATCAGCAAGACGACTCAAAAGTTTTAGGTCGGTACGTTCGTCGATAGCACGCGTTGCTCTGCGTGAGATAACATATTTAGTAACACAGTAGTTTTGGCAAAATTATAACTGAACGAAAAGCACCTGAACATAGTTTTTCGTTATAAAATGTGTTTAAAAACAATTAGTCGGTGACAGAAAAACTATCAGAATTCTTCTTTTTCCCGAGATTGCACAGCCTTAATCGGCCGTGCCTTCCCCTTACTTCTGCATCCACAGAGAACACTCCCTAGCCGACGTGTACCAGTTTGTTATATTCAATAACTCTTCTATGCCTTACGTCTCTTTGTGTATGTGTCACGCACGCAATTTCTAAGTTTCGCTCTATTTCTACTATCTTTCTCATACTTTTCGACACTCTATGATTGTCCATTCGTTCACGTGCACTAACCACTTACTTTAATATCTGTTGAACGGCGGTGAGAGGGCTGTCTGTCTGAAAGAGGTTCTGATGTGCCTCTATCGTCAGCATGAAATACGTCTGTCACTCGCTCTACTTTATTTTCCATAGCAAATAACACATCGAATAGGATAGCAAAATGTTTTGGTACGACGATGTCACGTATAGACTGTGAGAATAAATATTTCAATACCAGAGAAGTCGTTAATTGCGACTTTAACGCGAGTTTAATAAACAAAGACGCTCGTATAGAAAAACGCTTCAAATTACGATAGCCCAATTATATTGTAACAACCAATTAATGTCACCTAATTAACACGTCGCGATAAATAATACATGTAACAAATTAGAGACGTCTGCATGTATGCAGTAATTCACAGTTAGTACTTCACAAAAACGCATAATGAATCGCAAATACCTGGCTGGCCGCTTCGGAAACGCAGCTTTTCCACAGCCTGTATATTACCAGATTGTCGTAAATCTTAGCAGAATAATCGACCAGTCTTTTGAAGGCGTAGAAACATGGAGAACCAGCAAGAGCGTTGCGTTAGTCTCCTGCTAACACAACGCGTATGAAGTATCACGTATGCCACGCATATTTCATTTGTCCTCAGCATTAGAGTTTTTAGGAACATATGGAAACTCTTCCTGTCACAATATTACAACTTGTAACCAAACTTCACTTTCATATCGTTGGTTGTCTGTAGGTGTATCTGTATCTACAGCGAACGAAGAGTGTAATCCAAGTTTCGGTGCACATATACAGATTGGTAACTGACCCAGCGTCAATCCTCTCTTCATCGGAAGAACATTTCTCCCGCTTTTGCTAACCCTAAACCTGCTTTCCACAAGGGTTAGTCATCCAGTCTTCTACAGTGTTGTTCAGATTGCCTAGGTTGCGTACTTGGAGATCAGAGTCAGGTTGATTAGGAAAAGCAGACTTGATTAGAAGTTATTGTTTTGTTTTTGTCACAAACAAAAGACTGACTTCGTACACTCATGTGCTGCGCATCACTATTTAATCGACTACACTTAAATCAACGCTAATTGATTAAACAATAAATTTAAAAGTTAATTTGCATATAGTATTACTTCCTAATCCACTATTAGACTGGTCCTACTGCTTTTGTTTACTTTTTCTCTAACATTCAAAGTCACAGTTGACTCTTTCTTTGACATTAGCCAACATTACGTAGGTCCAAAAAAACGATAAACTAATAATTGCGAAGACGCAATAGACAGTTTCAGAAGGCTTAATAAACAGTTCCATTGGAGTAATAAAGAAATATAATGACGTGCACTTCGTCGTGATCAATTAGAAACAAGTGGACTGCCTAATTCAAATAATCACAAAGATTACAAGAACTATAATCGTGAGTTTGAAATACAATATTCCAATAGTATTGGTCAGTACTACTTGGAAATGCTGTGAGACGCCCGCGAATCATGTCCTTTGAAATGAAAAAGATATACCAAAATCAGTTTATCCGTTTCTAAAAATGTACTCTAGTACTGGCCTTGTACTGGTACTTGGCCTAGTACCAGTACATCTTTAAATGCTACAAGACCACCGCAGAATCATGTCCTTTAAAAATAAAAGAAGATTAGTTACCTAAAAAGTCATTTTGTGTCAAGTAGGATAGAAATCATTAATTAATATTCTAACATCTCTTATTGAATTTTAAAAGCACAAATGTAACTGTAAAATAGTGTATTCTGATGGTACTGGCTCAGTACTGGCCCAATACCGATTGTAAATACTATGGGATCACAGCAGGAATATGCTCTTTCAAATAAAAAAAGATTGATTAAAATCGGTCCAGATATTCTCGAATATTCGGCGAACATACATTAAAAAATAAACATACAGACGAATATAGAGAACCTCCTCCTTTTTGAAGTCTGTTAAAAAGGAACAATGTAAGCTTTATACCTTCACCAGTACTGTCCCACTAACCGTATCCGCACTCATTTTCGATATATCGATTATGCGATTATTGGCATCGATATGTAGTGAATATCACGTATAATTTTAGTTGGGTAATAGAAATCGTGAAAATTTATTTTTGTATGTTATAAAATAGTTTGTTGACGATTGCAATTATGATTCATTGTCATATTTTTTACGAAACATTTTCTAGGTATAAAATGACGTTGTTACGTTGAAACCTAGGTAAAATGACCAAAAGTTGACGTTGTTAGGTTAACATGCAAACTAAAATTACACATGGAAACCAATATGCCTTAAAACAATACTCGCTGTTTGTGAAATCCACATAAACAACAACTCGAAGTAAGGCCTGTTACTATACATGTCTCCCTTTTTCGTAACAGAACTCGTTTTCCAAAACTACTCATATTTCAATTGTCGTTTTTTTTTGTGCATCACAGACAAAGCAACCAACTCAAGGTATACATGTCCCCAGTTGTTTTGTGTTTCGCACAAAATTTGCTTCTAGTGAAGTTTTCGAGATTTTACTGAATAACATAAAAGAATATTGACCACCTAACGAATAACAGATCTTGTTTTCATTTGTTAATACGTTATTTTTGTTTTGTTTTAATTTTACTACTCAGAAATAATTGTATTTTTCACTTTTTATTCTGTTGTTGTTTTTGTTAAAAATACGTTATGTTCTTTATTTTTAATGTTTCTCTCTTTCAAACATTGTGTGGACACATTAAATGTCATATTTTTCCCAACCATGGATTTTATTTCTTTAAATAGTCAGCTAAAAACCAAAAACCTGACAAAATGAAAACACGTATTTTCGCTTTACATTAAGAAATAGAATAATTTACGGTTAGCATACTTCTTCTTCTTCACATCATAGTATATCGATACAGTCGCATATTCAAAACATCGAAAATATAGTGCGGGTACGGACACTGGGACAGTTTCCGTTCACCGAAATAGCAGATCAGATCCAAGGCCTAATATTCGAATAAAGAAAGGAGAATTTTTTAGATGGTAAACTTGACATAGTTACTGTTACGAGTACCCGACACGTCCCGTGCTTGCTGACAGTGGGTGCCGCTTGTCTGTTAGATACAAAATTACACAACATTGTAAACGGTTTAAGAAAGAAGAAAACGACAAGCAAACGTTACGTTTGTAACAACTTTATAAACACTACAACACATTACATTCCCTTTTTGTAATACATAAACACAAAGGGCTCACAAACAAAAACATATCTATAACGGACGGAATAATGAAAACTGAAAAGCGAGATAATAAAAAATAATAAAAAAACACAGAAGGAGGGCAACAACTGAGATGAACATTAAATTACGTGACACCAGTAGCGATGTAATCTCTGTTGGAATTAATATGATTGTCAGTAAATGCTTGTCTACAACTTACAGCGAGGTGGAAAAACATTAGGCGTGGGTGCAGAATAATAACTAACTGCAGGAAACTACTTAACCCCGCCGGTCGCGGTTCCGCTCCGTAAGCAGCAACCATCGGCAGTAAAATATAGCAATAAACTAGGTGTCGATGTAGGTCGTGAATAATATAAACAAATAATTTCTACTTAATGGGCTTTGGTCGCTGAGACCTCCGACCGAGAAGTCTTGTCATCGCTTGTCCTTGGCTTCTGTGCTGGCTAACCATCCAACGGCTTCCGGTTCTTGGCAGCGCATAGTAAATAATTAAAAAAATCGGTATGGAGAACCATACATGACTTCCATGTTATAATTAATTTTAAAATTACTTTTAATATGTTGGCCTACACTCAGAACGAAACAAAATATTCAGAATGCTTTTGGTAAAAACGCTGAGAAAGATAATCAGAATAGGAATTGTACATAGTTGTTGATATTTTAAAATAAAGAATTAATTTGATTAAATTATCTTTTATTTAAACAACGCGAAAGATAGCGAATACCGCCCAGCGATTATTATCTGTAAATTCCTGAAAACGAAAAGTTATTTTGTTTACGTATCCGTGGTGACATGGCATGGAACGATCTATATATTAATACGTGAAGACAAAATTTGTACACCTTTTTAAGCATATTGCGCGCACGGAGGAGTGTGAGATTTGGCATAGTTAAAGTTTATATGGAGAACGAGTGCAGAAAGCTAAAATTTATATATAATATGTGTTACAAATACATTAAATTAAATTAAATAAAACATTCATTTGCACTTGAAAATTCATTTAAACTTTTTCAAACAATGGTATTGTTAAAAATAAAATAATTTTGTTGCCAGGCAATAAAATTATAATTCGTTCATTTTAATGTACGTTCATACTGCCAATGTCAAACACATAATAGTCTGTCGTTTGTTTACGTTCATACTGCCAATGTCAAACACATAATAGTCTGTGGTCAAACAGTCGCACAGAGTAGAGATTGTCACCAAAGAATTTTAAAATGTTGCCAACAAATAATTACTGACAGATTGACTGAATGAGCTGTGAATTTTGTGTGATTTCAAATGTTCCTTTTTCAATAGTCTGTGGAGTGTATGTCAAGGCAAGAAAGCGTTTATTTTATTATATTTTGTACAGTATATTAGATATCTGTGTTTTATATATTAATGTGCAGTTGAAAGTGAAATACAGCTTGCTTAATATACACCTGTTGCAAAAGGAAAATTTTGTAGCAGCAATTTGAATTGACTTACTCTCGCCTAATTATTATTGGTGGTTTCAAAAAAGTGAGTACATTTTATTATTTTTAAATTAAACCCTGTCTAATCTTAGTTTCAGTAATTTCATTACATGTTTTTTTTTTACATTCAGATATTCGCACCTACTTCCATTATGCCTCGAATTAGAACATTGACGGGTCGGAGTGAGAGACAAAGAAGAAGGAATATATATTCGCGTGAAAGTCAAAATGATAATAGACCAAATGCAAATTTAAATAGTGTAAATAGTATAACATTGACGGGTCGGAGTGAGAGACAAAGAAGAAGGAATATATATTCGCGTGAAAGTCAAAATGATAATAGACCAAATGCAAATTTAAATAGTGTAAATAGTATACAAAATGATGAAATTATTTTGAGGGATACATTTAAATGCGCACTGAATGTCATTCCAAGAAATTTTAATACTTTTGATTGTGGATTAATGCATTTACAATGCAGGTTTTGCAATGCAAAGCATTTCGAATCTGAGGTCACTTTAGGTGAAAGGACTGCATTCACTTCATGTTGTCATAAGGGTAAAGCAATATTACCGGCCTTAAGTCAAAATGAATACTTTAAATCATTGTATGATAGACTTACTTCAAATGAACCTTCAATAAAAAGAAAGTCAAAAAATTAATTTGAAAACATTCGTAAATACAATTCATCATTTGCTATGGTTAGCTCAGAAGCTAAAATTTCGGATACAGTTACGCGTGGAGCGTATCATTTTAAAATACATTATGTTTTTTATAACAGATCAGGTCCAATGACTGCTGGATATGGTCGCTCACCATATTATGAGCAATTATATTTTTATGATGTTGACACTGCTGTCAATTATAGATTACGTGAACACTATAATCAAACATCCAATAACAATATAATGCGCGAAATCTCTCTTGAATTGGAACGCATTAATCCTTTCGTTCGGTCATTCATTGCAATGAAAGATCATTGTCAGAGAGTTGAAAATCAAAATAAAGAAATCTGTATGCTCATTAAAGTAAATCGTGATTTAGATCTACGCCGTTATACTGATGCAGTTCAAACTGATGTAGCAGTAATATTTAGTACAGTTGATGGTGAGCCACCCTTTGAACGAAATATGGTTTCGTTTTCAAAAGTTAATGGTACCATTACAAATATCTCTGTTTTGGATTCATCATTGGACCCTTTAGCGTATCCATTACTTTTCCAAATGGTGATACTGGGTGGCATATCAATATTTCTCATAATGTACCAACTACATCTAATTCAAGAGCGCCCATAAATAAATTAACCATGCTTCAGTATGCAGCCTACCGGCTTGCAATTAGAGAAGATTTTAGCATTCACAAAAATTATTTCTGCAGTGGATAGTTGATATGTATGTGAGAATAGAGGGCACAAGGTTACATTTCATTCGACAAAATCAAACAAGTCTTAGGTTTGAAGTTTACAACAATTTAACCGATTATTTAGAATTGAACCCCAATTCCAATAATGTTGACCGTAGAGTAATTTTACCATCTTCATTCAATGGATCTCCAAGAAATATGTATCAGAATTATTTAGATGCAATGTCAATTGTACAACATTTCGGAAAGCCTTCTTTGTTTATTACAATGACTTGCAATCCAAGTTGGCCTGAAATAGTTAGCAATATTGGTGTAGGTGAGTCAGCTAATTTTCGACCTGATATTGTTGTGCGTGTATTCAAGTCCAAACTGAAAGCATTAATTGAGGGCCTTACACTAAAAAAAATCTTCGGTAAAGTTGAAGCACTCATTTATACAATTGAGTTTCAAAAGAGAGGATTGCCTCATGCTCACATATTACTCTCTTTAAATGAGCAAGATAAAATTGTTAATGCTACCGATATTGATAAAGTTGTGTCTGCGGAGATTCCTAACATTCAAACACATCCTACATTACATGAATATGTTGTAAAACACATGATGCATGGTCCATGCGGTGTACTTAATCCAAATTCTGTATGTATGAAAGATGAAAATGCACAAAAGATTATCCAAAACGATTTAATGAATTTACATGTGAATCATTAAATGGATATCCATTATACAGAAGGCGTGATAATGGTATTAATGCTGAAGTTCGCGGTAGTTGCCTCGACAATCGTTATGTTGTACCATACAATCCGTATTTACTTGCCAAATTTAATTGCCATATAAATGTTGAAGTATGCACTACAGTCAAAAGTGTTAAATACATTTATAAATACGTGTATAAAGGCTATGACAGTGCATCTGTTGAATTAGGTTCAGAGAGAAATGAACCAGGTCAAGAAATACAAATTGATGAAGTTAAAAATTTTTTAAATGGCCGTTATGTCGGATCAACTGAAGCTGTATGGCGCATCTATGAATTACCAATGCATTTTCTATAACATGTCATCGTTAGACTTGACATTCATTTACCGCGTAGACAGAATGTTTATTTCGAGAAGGGCAAGAACGTCAAGCAATTGAAAATGCAAGACAAACAAAATTATTAGCATTTTTTGAATTAAATCGATCAGATCCATCAGCGCATGAATATAAGTATCCTTTGCATTATGTGTGGGAAGATTCCCGAAAAAAATGGAAGAATAGAAGGCGTGGAGGTGATAAAATCATTACACGCATATATGTAGTATCACCAAAAGACATCGAACTTTTCCATTTACGATTGCTTTTATTACATGTCTGTGGTCCAAAATCATTTGAGGATGTTAGAACATACAATGGAATTATACACACTTCTTTTGTTGAAGCGTGCCATGCTCGCGGCATTGCTTCAAATGATAATAAATGTTTAAATGAACATGCAAAAGAATTACATTCACCAAATCAAATGCGAAATTTATTTGGTTACATTTGTGCATTAAATGTGCCAGCCAATGCATTGCCGTTATGGAATGAATTTAAAGTATATCTTAGTGAAGATTTTTTGAGAGATTACAACGAAGAAGTATCCTTTAACACAGCTCTATTAGAAATTGAAGATATTTTGAATGTTCATAATTTGTCATGTCAAGAACTTGGTTTACCAGTTCCCACGTATTCGTAGAGAACAGACGAAGCAAATGCTATTGATCCAATAGAACAAGAGTTTCTGTTTTGTGAGCATTATGAAACTGCAAATATTGAACAACGTAATCTAATTGATCGTGTGATTCGTGAAGTTTTGCATCATGATACTGGATCTAATGTTTTTTGTTTAACCGCTCATGCAGGTTGTGGAAAAACATTCACACAAACAGCAATCATTCACAAATTAAATTTGCTTAATCTTAGTTGCATTGTAACAGCGTTCAGTGGCATAGCTTCAACTCTATTACTTGGAGGTAGAACTTTACACAATGTGTTTAAATTCCCTATACCCATTTTGTAAAATTCTGTAGCTATGGACGTTACATAAATTCATCATCATTGATAATTATTGATGAAATATCTATGTGCCCACTGCAAGTGTTGAAAATCATAGATAGATTATTGCAGGATCTATGCGATGAAAATGATAAACATAAACCATTTGGAGTGAAAACGATACTTCTATGCGGTGATTTTCGCCAAATCTTACCAGTTGTCCCACATGGATCACGTGCAACTTTAATTGAAAATTGTGTCACGAGTTGGCATAAATTTGTTTATTTTCATAAAGTAACGTTTACTCAAAATATGAGAGCCTTACCAAGTGAAATAGAATTTGTCGAATTCTTGAAAAAAATTGGTAATGATGAAGCCCCACAATTCCCTCAGTTTGGTGAAAATGTTATTGAAATACCTCAGCAATTAATAGGAGATGAAAATAATATTATTAATGAGGTGTATGGAAATATTTCCGAAAACATACTCTCAGATAACATATTGAAGTCAGTTATTTTAGCACCTAAAAATGATGATTGTACTTTTATTAATACTGATATACTTAATCGAATACCAGGTGAACAGAAACATATCATAGCTACGATAAAATAATTTGTGATGATGACAATGAAATCAATAACTATCCAGTAGAGTTTTTGAATTCTTTGACTATTAGTGGTTTGCCACCACATAAGTTAGTATTGAAAGTTAATTGCATCGTTTTACTGATCAGAAACTTAAATACAAAGGAAGCATTAGTCAATGGAACAAGAATGCGCATCAAGTGTATGCATCGTAATGCCATTGATTGCGAAGTTTTAACTGGAACCGCACGCAATAAGAGAATTTTGATTACACGTATAAATTTAACATATCCCGGTACTGTTTTACCATTTAACTTTCAAAGAACTCAATTTCCAATTATACCTGCATTTGCGATGAGAATAAATAAGTCTAAAGGACAAACATTCAAAAAAATTGGAATTTTATTGAGGCAGCCAGTTTTTACACATGGTCAATTGTACGTCGCAGCAAGTAGAGTTCGATCATTCGATGGTTTGAGATTTTATATTTCCGAATATAATGGCCAGTCTCCATGCTATTATACGGGTCCGAATCATGGGCACAAAGCAAGAAAGATTATAGACAGATGGAAACGTCTGAAATGAAATATCTTAGATCTGTAAAAGATTGTATAAGATTAGATCACATAAAGAACGAAGAACAGTGATCATTTAGCAAATGATGAAAGAGTTTTTACAAAAAACATCGTTTACACAGAAGTTCTGAATCATTAAATTCACTTTCAAACTATTTTAAGTTCAATGGACAACATTTATTTTTTTAACCGCCCGGTTTTTTTGATTTAATGAAAAATATATGAAAAAATACGAGGCACGTATTTTTTATTTCATTTTTTATTTTGTATTAATTTTTTATTTAAATTTTATATAATTCGAAAAAGATAGGCAAAATAACTGTGTAGCCTTGGCGAAACCTGGTCAGTATGGCAATAAAAAAAACCCAAGGAAATGTCAAAAAACGCGTTATTGCTTCTTAAATATGGCTTAGCCAAGCTAAACCTCATTTTTCCTATCTTTCATATTTTTCAAATAACTCGAAAATTAATGCATAGAAAAAAAAATTAAAAAATTATATAAGCTTTGTAGCAGATAATCTTCAAACTGTTTTCGAATTTTGTACCTTACCAAAAATGAAATGTAATCCACTGGAATTGAAAACAATGTATCTTATACTTCTATGAATGTCAAGTCTCATTTTTATTAGCGTTTATTTGATTCAATAATAACATGAAAAAATTAAAACTGACAATGAATTATATCAAAAAATAAATACGAATACAAGCTGTAATTGTTTTTTTTTCAACTGTTACTAACATTAAATTTTAAATTTCATAGGTATTGCAGGGAATTAAGGCAAACAACACACGCTAATGACGTATTTGTACACGCTCCCAGCTGACGTAATAGAACAAAATTCAAAAAAATTATATGCAATGATTATAGAGGTATACTCTTTGACAAAAGAACCTCAATAACGTTCAAACTTAAAAATTTAATGAATTACGGTCGAATTTCGACCACTGGGCGACCACTAGTATTAATAATTGTTAATCGTATTTTATTGAATTTTTCAAGTTTTCGGTCGAAAAAATTTATAACATCAATACAAAAAATTAACCCCTCCCTCTTCAGCAACCCTTTTCATTTATAGATATTTCATCTACCTTTCTAAAGTAGATTATTATGACCGTCTTTTCAGGATACTTTATTTACCAAAATTAAGTACTTTACTCTTGTTAAAACGTAAAACGTTGCAGGTAAACTACCCCTTCCCCTTAAGTGATCTTCGTCAAACTCCAATAGGCCTTCAGTCCTCTACAACTCGAGCACATATTATATTATATAAATATGTTCTATGCAAAAAATGATTTGATTCTGTTTGAATTTGCGGCAGTTATCGTTCGTCATAGAAGAAATTCTACACACAGACACGTTTCGGAAAATGGCTTTCCTTCATGTTTTGAGGGTAGTAGAATTAGAATCACCCCTTATCTCGAACACGATTTTTTTCGCGATCGCCATACTTCCATTTCCTTACGGAACATGGAAGTAAAATATCGATGTGGAAGTGTCACACGGAAGTTTTTGTTTCGTTACATACGTATACTATAGGGTTCTAGAGGGTTTTATCACCATCTTCACAACACGGCGTAGGCAAGATGCTGCCTGTTCCGCCTTCAGAGATCATCCAGCCATCTCTTCCTGGGTCTACCCACACACCTGTGTTCTATAAATTTCTATTTCCAGACATGTTTGGCCAGTCTGGAACCTGACATTCTTTCAAGTGATCTTTCACACCGTTGTTCGTAATCTTCGAATTTTTCATTCAAGTTAAAAGCTTGTAACTCTTCTCTTATAGCCTCATTCTTTATACGGTCAAGTTAAGAACACCTTTTAACTCCTCTTAAGAACGTCAGTTCCGAACTCTGTTTTTTAGTGTCATGTTTCTTAGTTGTTGTCCATAGATCACACCCATAGGATAGTACAGGGAATTCGTTCTTTAGGTCATTACCTTTCGTCTGAAAAGTGCAGATAGTACATACATGTAGAGATTGTCTTTGTTGTGATAACATAGTTTATATGAACCAGTTAAAGTTTGAAATCAGTTATTTTATGTAAAATAAGTACGTATTTCATAAAATGCTTATTAAATTTTACAGCTTAATTAGTTATTCTTCAAATGAACTATTCAAAGGTAGTTAAATATGAATAAGGTTTTGTTTTAAATATATTTGTGCTAACCGTACGTGGTGCTAAACGAGTCCCATAAATGATGTTCTATTATCGGGAAACCGTTCTATTTCCAATAACAAGCATCTCCGCTGGTCTCTAGCATGACGAATATCGGAGCTAAACGAGTCCCATAAATGATGTTCTATTATCGGGGAACCGTTCTATTTCCAATAACAAGCATCTCCGCTGGTCTCTAGCATGACGAATATCGGAGCTAAACGAGTCTCATAAATAATGTTCTGTTATCGGGAAACCGTTCTATTTCCAATAACAAGCATCTCCGCTGGTCTCTAGCATGACGAATATCGGAGCTAAACGAGTCTCATAAATAATGTTCTATTATCGGGAAACCGTTCTATTTCCTATAACAAGCATCTCCGCTGGTCTCTAGCATGACGAATATCGGAGCTTTTACTGTCCTGTATAAAAGGAAGCAATATTTCTTAACTTGTTATAATAATTTTATAGAAATTTAAAAATGTTTAGTATATCTTAATGTCTCACATTCATCAGTATTAAACATAAAACTAACAGAGACGATACGACACGTGTTTCAGGTTGCTGAAGGCTTTGCAGAATCTGGTGCCGCCCAAGAACACGGCGTTCAGAGAGAAGCTGAAGTCGTATCGACAGGCGTATAATCTGGGAGCCAACAACAAGGAAGAAGTGTGCGACCAGAGGCTGTTCCCTTGCGACATACCCAAGCTTATGGTCACTCAGGAGAAGAACACCTTCAGAATTATTTAACTTGCCCCGCTGAGAGAAACTGTGTTTGCCTGTACTCAAGTCTGTGTGTGTGTGTGTGTGTGTGTATATACCTGTGTCTGCGCGTGCGTATATGTAACAGGAGTGACGTGTAAATAGATATTTATATATTTATTTACTAGTATAATGTATTTAAATTATCATTTGTATATCTCAACACATAGACATTATATTTAACAATTCTCTTTACAAATTGACATGGCTAAAAAACCTGCAAACGTACTGTACTAACTAAATACAAAAATATTGTTATGTAGCATACAGAGTACAGGTCAATAATACGTTATGCTGTTATCACAATATGCATCCTTGTGATTAGGGGACTGCCACAAAAGATGTGGATCATACGAAAAGTAAGCTAAAATAGATACAATTAATTTAAAGTTGAAATTATTTTGAGATACTTTTTTAGATGTAAATTGATTTTGTCGACTTCACGTTTACAGTCTGAAAAAACGAGTAACACTTTTATATGCAGGTTATTTTTTAGAGGGAATTATATATTTTTTCTTTTCTGAATAAAAGTAAATATCAAATTTTTCCTTATTTCTTGTCGCTTTAGTTATTGTTACGGTTAATTATATAGTAATAATGTTAATAAAGTTTGAACGTTAAACGGACGTTGGCTTTCACCGCTGGCGTCAGATGGCAACACACTCTGAGGGCCGTTGGACCGTAGTCCGTTGTGCCGAACGTTTCGAGTCCATTACCGAATCATGTGACTGAGGACCCGCCTTGAAGATGAGCCAATGAAGATGATTGTCACGACTGCCAGCTGAAACGTCTTCGACATTGGACCACGACCTAACAGCCCTCAGAGTTTTGTTACAAAATTTTGAACAACTTGTAAAAATGTTGCTAAATTCTTAAAAAGGGACAATTATTACATCTTAATACTACACGAAATTTACAGAGTGGAAAATTATTAAAATACATGTAATTGTTTATATTTATTATTTAATTTTTCGTATTGTAGTATAAAATTTATTTTTCGCAAAAAAACATTCTTGCATTTTCAATACTATTAACTATTTAGAAAAGGAAAATTATGAAACATTTTCCCGGTTGATAGTGATTACGAAATTAACAGCGTTCATTTTGTGAACAAAATGAACGGGGCAGTTAGCTGTAAACGTTTGAGAGCTACGTGTGAGATAGTTCTGTAACGACATTTCAAATGCTCCCACCTAGTTGAGTTCAATCGGTTGTAAACGGAATTTAAAATTTTTAACAAGAAATAAATTTTACAAAACCTCGCTAGTATTTTCATTTCGGTACAAACACTATGAAAAATTAATTAAAATACAATTTAACTGTATTGTTCGTTAAATATTAATTACGTTATATGTTTCGATATTTTTATTTATGTTAATTTAATTGTTATTTATAACTGATGTGAACGAATAGTTTAATTATTTATTATAATTTATTTACTAGAGAGTAGTGTAAAATAGTAAAATAGTAATATTGTTAAAATAGTACATAATTTAAATTGCCTGCCAATGTAAACATTTGTTATGTTTTTATCATAAATAAATATTTTTACAAATATTGTCTCTAGAGGAGAATTTTTTTAGTAATGAAGCTACACATTCGATTAGTGTTACATCAACCCATAAGTGTGAAGAGATAGATTAATATACCCCGTTTACATCCCTCATCAGCATCATCTTCATCGACATGAAAACTAGTGCATATTCCTACATAGTCATTATCTCGTTTTATCGTTCCTCAGGCAACGGTAAAACTGCCTTGAGTATGGGCCATTGACTTCAATATTACCACGGCAAATGGTCAAGAGATGTAAACACTGTAATGGAATAAAAGAATTTATACCCGGGCAATTTGGCCGTGGTTGATTGCTTTCTTCCGTTTCCAAGGTCGAATTCATTGCTTTTACCTCGGTTACGGGTACGTTCGCTCTCCACACTTTTGTCGAACACTTTAAAAAGTTTTTTTCTACTGAAGACGGGCTCCGGTGGGTGGCCGAAACGTTTAGACAATGACGGACTAGAGCAGTCGACCTCGGCCAAACAGCCCGGTTACATAATGGTACGGACCAAAGCAGTCGACCACGGCCAAACAGCTCGGTTACATAATGGTACAGACCAAAGCAGTCGACCACGGCCAAACAGCCCGGATACATAATAGTACAGAACAAAGCAGTCGACCACGGCCAAACAGCCCGGATACATAATGGTACGGACCAAAGCAGTCGACCACGGCCAAACAGCCCGCATACATAATTGTACAGACCAAAGCAGTCGACCACGGCCAAACAGCCCGGTTACATAATGGTACGGACCAAAGCAGTCGACCACTGCCAAACAGCCCGGTTACATAATGGTACGGACCAAAGCTGTCGACCACGCCCAAACAGCCCGGTTACATAATGGTACGGGCCAAAGCAGTCGACCACGGCCAAACAGCCCGGTTACATAATGGTACGGACCAAAGCAGTCGACCACGGCCAAACAGCCCGGATACATAATGGTACGGACCAAAGCAGTCGACCACAGCCAAACAGCCCGGTTACATAATGGTACGGACCAAAGCAGTCGACCACGGCCAAACAGCCCGGATACATAATGGTACAGAAGAAAGCAGTCGACCACGGCCAAACAGCCCGTTATAAATTCATTTATCATTGACTCCGGCCGTGATAGCGTACGTAATAAACTGTAATGGAATTTCGCATCTTCCTCAATTTTAGTACTACAATCAGGTTTGCCGCAATCAGTATTGCCAGTGTGTGCTGTTAGCGCTAAGGTGAGGTGTTTACCCGTCCTGACACGTGTTTTTTACACGTCACGGTTAGTCAGTCGCGTTGTACGAGCGTATTTCAGGAACTCTGCTATAAAACCACGATCGTGACAAAAACAATGTCAAAACATCGAATGCATGCCTTTCCTGTGAGCGACTCTAAAGTTTCTGGAGTCGGTCGTCTTAGCGTTCTGGGTCCGAACTGCATACACAAAGGCTTTCAAACAGTTTGCTCGAAAGAATAAGGAAAACGATTGAATATTAAGGAAGTGGAGGGTAAAAGGAAGTTACTACAAGAAGGGGCAGGATCAAGCTTACGGGATTTGTTATAAAATATAACGACCTTCAATGACTGTCAAGGATCATTCTCATAATCACCATCAAATCATCATCACCATTCACAAACTTTCGTAGGTATTGGCACGTTCCAAGTGTTGATTCTGTTCGTCCTATCACGCTCTAGGATTCCAGTGTCTGATATTCAGCTGTTCCTAGGTCAGCTGTATAGGTCTTCCACCTACCCTTCAGACTAATTCTTGAGCTTCCTGTGAGCCTGTAACTCAACAGCCTCTGGTAAAATATTTGCTAGGTCATCGCCTGTGTTTCTTCTATTTTTCTCTATCACGAACATTCCGGTAGGCTTAATATTAGGAAAGAAAAAACGAGGAAAACTTTGTACAAAATATTTGGAACATGTCAAGGTAAGTTGCCTCAGTAACCTTCAAACGAAAAGAGTAACAGAAATCACAAGGGATTGGTCATAGCAACAAGGTGTAGGCTCTTGCAAACAATTTTTTTAATTTTGCATATTTTTAAAAACATTGTCAACTTTTTTTTAATTAAATGTTTAAGTATTGAGTAGAAGCTAGTAAAACACTATTAACAAAATTTAACATATAGGCCCTACACATTATCATTACAGCAGAACCCCGTGTATCGCGGATGATCCGTGCTGTTAACAAATGCAACGTATGGAGTAAAAGCTTTTTGATTTATAACTGTTAAAATCCAAGGTTTTTTATATTACTTATATTTATTATAAAAACAAATACAGCTATAATAATAATAAACCATGATGTCTGTGGGACACGCAATATAGTGTCCGAAACAATATACAATAAAATGACGGGATGTTCTAGTTTCGTGAACACCGAGTAGACTTACTTACAATTTAACTCTCCTGTATAAACGCATACAATAAAATATCCTTATTGATCAAGAGAAGCGGGTTCTCAGTTTTAACCCGACGGTTTGGCATTTGTCTGTCTGTCTATCTGCGGCATGTCTCATGAGAACTTTCGAACGCGTCCACCGATCTACGTAAAACTTGGCATGCGTGGCCATACTTTTACTTTTCAGAACCCTATTGTTTCTCAGATTGATTCCCCGAAAAATGGGAGAAGGCAGAAATGTAAGAGGGTCTAAACTTTGAAAAAATCGCAAAGTTCGTGTGAGGTATCAAATTAAGGAAATTTTAACCAAACTTTTGGGACGCCGGGGCCAAAAGTGTTTGACAATTTTAATAAAATCGCAAAAATTCATATGGCATATCAAATTAAAAGGAATTTTAACTAAAATCTGGATGTAGTGATATAGTGTGAATTTTTGGAAATTTCAAAATTGCTCGACCCTAGGTCTTAAAAATGGAATCAAAAACTTGAAAAAATTGTCAAAATACAACCGGGTCTCAGACTGAAGGGAATTTTAATACAAATCCGATTGTTTGGTATTTTTAGCGTAGACCTATACTGTGTGAATGCTTTACAATTGTTACTTTACTAACAAAAAAAATTTTCAGTTATCGGAATTTTTGTAACTTTTCTGATAATTGAAAAATTTAATATTAGAATTTTCCAGAAATAAATGTAGGCCTACTTCGTCAAAAATTCAGCGAGTTTTGCACCTCAGGAATTATACTAGTTATACTTACCAACCTCAAGTGGTCTTATAAGTATTAGTAACAGTAACAGTAAGTATTAGTAACAGTGTTAGTGTATTAAATACGGATAAAACGACTGCACATATAAACCAGCGGGGTAACTACCGGGCCTTCAATGCTAGGGGGGGGGGGCAGCGCAAACATTTCCGTTAATTTATTTAAGAACACTGAATTTAAGAAAAACTAAATTTCTCAAACAAATCTGTTTTTTTTTTAAATTTTTTGCTCTTATTTTACTAGTACTTAATGATGCACCTTGAGAGTATAAATTATTCCAGTTAAGAATGCATCGAGGCGTAAGGCCGGAAAAATAATATCGAGTAAATGAGTAAATATGGTCCACTGTTTCAAGATACAATCAGTGGTCTGAAGAACAGTAAGAATCATATGAGTCCCAAAATTCAAAATAAACTCTTCAACTTTTATCTAAAAAGAGTAAAAAATATTATTTTGAAACAGACTGAATCCGTTCAGTTTTTCACCGTAATAATGGATACTACACAATACATTAACAGAAAAGATTGACTGAGTCATATAATCAGATATGTCTCAATTTCTGAAGAGCAGGAAGGCCCACCAACTTAAAAATGAATGAAAGCTGTTCAGGCCAATCAAAGAAGAGGCCTAGGCTTAGAAGATGAGATTTTAAACAGTCTTAAAGAGAAACGGTTATTGTTATCGAAATGTCGTGGACAGGACTATGACGGAGCTGCAAGTATGTCTGAGGTTTGCCAGGACGTAAAATCTAAAATAGAGAAAAAATAGGCAACAGCAAAGTATCTTCACTGCGCTGCCCACAATTTAAACTTGGTCTTAAACTACCCTGTATCATATATTCAAGAAAACACTATTTTTTTTTCGACGTAGTTAAAGCCAGAGTAAGGATGAGAGCTTCTTAGTTCAAATTGTTATACTTAAAAAAAAGTTGCCTTACACGCTGGTCATCAAAGGCTG
This sequence comes from Magicicada septendecula, assembly GCA_034769895.1. Classification (NCBI taxonomy): domain Eukaryota; kingdom Metazoa; phylum Arthropoda; class Insecta; order Hemiptera; family Cicadidae; genus Magicicada; species Magicicada septendecula. The sequence continues at coordinate 229,200,250 of CM068374.1, read as the reverse complement.
ATTCTTTAAAAGCACTGAGATACAGTTACGCTGACATCATGAAGGCGCTGACCAAAGAACCTGAAGTTCCTGCAAAACAGACAAGACGATCCAAGCTAGTGCATTGGAAAAGCACATGGAGAACTTTAAATTTGTTTGAAGTTGTCTCCAAAGTACTCCAAAGATCTCACATATACCTTTCTAAAGCAACTGCTCTGCTAAAGAATGCACAAAAGGAGCTAACAGCCTCTGCTACAGCTATTGCTCAAGATTGGAGCGTTCAAACTGACTTGAAAGAAAAAAGAACACGCAAGAATTTTTTTTTAATATAGTAGTGACTTTGAGATATTGTTATTATGTCTTCTAAATGCTAGAAATCATAAAATTACATATTTATATTACTCCTTACTATGTAATGTTTTGAAATACAAAGTTCCAATTTTTGTAAAATAAAATGCCTTTATATCAAAATATTTTATTTTATTCCAGTGCTAATATTAGCCCAATAATAAAATTATTGTAAATTATAAAGCTGTAAGTAGAGACAGAAAATTTAAAAGGTGAAATCGATATTTTTTTTTTTTTTTTAAATATGAGATTAATCAATAAAATGTGAGATATAAAACTTAATGTAATCATTTACTGCCTTGATGAATTTAATAAAATTTGTACTTTTTAAAGATAGTTTTAGGTTCAATAAATGACAAAATTATAATTGGTCATTAGTGGCAAGTAAAATTAACAGTATTTTGTTTTACATTAATCAAAGATATAAAAAAAAGTAAAACAAAAAAAACGTTTTTATTTAAAATTAACAAAATGATCAATATACTAAAAAGGATAAAATAATTTATCTTATACCAAATACATTAACAACAAATGAAAATAAGGTTTATTAATCAAAAAGTTTTGTAACATTAAGTATCACTGATAATAAAAGCGTGGGCGCCTAAGGAATGATATTATACCATGTTTAAATCAGTCTTCAATAAAAAAGATGTATAACTGATACTATTTTTTTCTACATTTATTTGATTATTGAGGAATTAAATTTTTCAGAGTATGCATTATTTGTAGGCTACATTTGTCTTACAAGTACAATCGTGCGCAATTCCAAAATTTACATTCTGTAAAGAGAATCATAGTATAACTAAATTTGGAAAAATAGCAGATATTTGAAGATTCCTTTCCATTGAATCAAGTTATAACATTATACTTCACATTACAAACTATTATTAAGAAAGGACGTTGAAATTAGGATTGTCAAGGATTATTTTTTTAAATAAAAAATACACAATGCACTGAATATAAACAAATAATTTTTATAATATTTTTGAGATACAAAATTCATTTTGATATTAATTATATTTTCAAATTTATGTTTAAGATCACATTGTCTAAATGAAGGCGCCCATGCTTTTATTATCAGTGATAGTAAATGTAGAACAAATAGTATCAGTTATAGATCTTTTTTATTGAAGATTGATTTAAACATGGTATAATATCATTCCTTAGGCGCCCACGCTTTTATTATCAGTGATAATATAATATTTTGTAATGTTACAAAACTTTTTGATTAATAAACGTTATTTTCATTTGTTGTTAATGTATTTGGTATAAGATAAATTATTTTATCCTTTTTAGTACATTAAACATTTTGTTAATTTTAAATAAAAGCGTTTTTTTTAAATTTTTTTTTATTTCACACTTTTTAGTCAAATTTATTCTTGGGAAAGATACAAGATTTCAAAGAAATGATTATCTTTTCTATGCATTATCCATGTTCGAAAATGAACGTGTAAGGTTACTTACCGTTATTTGTAATCACGTAGACAGTTTCACCAAACTGATTTTAATTTTGATTGCTCCACTAAGCCTAAAAGTATCCTGCCCCCCGTACGAAAATGTTTGCCGGCCGCTGGTACAGATGACACAGTAAGTTTGTATTAACGTAGATACAGCAAGTCAAAAACCAACTGCCATTATTCATTTTTCATTTCACATACATATTTCCAACGGTTGATACTGGAAGTTAAAGTCTTTAGTTATACGCATTGTTTACAATTAAGGACTAGGAATCGAACATTAGACGGGTTAGGTGTACAGTGAACCGGAGTTAAATTGTAATCGAGTGATAAAAGTATATAGTGAATTGTTGAAATAATAATAAATGAATTATATAGTGGAAACAACCAAAAAGGAATATAAAAGTGTGAATTTAAAAAAGAAAGTATTGTGATATTAATCAAATTTAAAAAATGTTTAACGGTTATTATAAACTAACCTGTGACACTATATATAGGCCTACTAGCGAACTATTTTTCACAAACACTGAACTATCACACAATAACACTGTTGTAATTTTTTTTTGTTAGTTGTTAATCATTATTTTTGTGTGTTTAATTTTAAGAAGTGTAGTATTAATTAACCTAAAAAAGACCGTATCTGAGATCGAAAACTTTCAATAGTGCCATATACCAAGCCAGGGTAATTCATATTAAGAATTATTTACTTATTTTTATTTAAAAGAGAAAAATTCAAAGTGAAACGTTTTGTACAAAGTAAAATTACTTACCGTTATTTGTAATCACGTAGACAGTTTTAACATTGAAAATGTTTATAAGGACGTGTCGCACATTTCCGCGTGATGGAAAATGGGAACCGGTGAGTTTCCATAGATACTACTTCTTTGTTGTCAATAACGTAGTACACATATAAAACTTCGCTTATGAATGCGACTACATTTAACTTATAATCTGTACATTGGTAACTGTATGTATGTATTTTTTTCATAATATTGTATTGTCACGTGATTCAAGTGTGTATGCAAAATTTCAAGTCGCTACCACATCGGGAAGTATGCGAAAATTCGATTTGAAAAATCCACTTTAGACCGACGGGAAAAGCAAGTTAAATAAAAGCGTTTAATAAAAGATACTAAATAACAAATGAAACTATTATTTGAAACAAAATTTATATTTTTTTAATTGAGTATACACTATACAAGAAAGAACGGTTATTCTATTTACATTATATGATCTTAGTAGTTGCCACACCCATAAGAATGAGTTAGTATTCAATAGGGAACAATGGCATGAATTAAGTAAGAGGGCCCACAAAGTATTCCTGCGGGGAGGTCCAGAAAAAAAGTTACCCCACTGAAATAAACAAAGTACAGTTCTGCATGATCTGACTCATTGACATCAATGACGCTGAAAGGTGAATTCAAGAAGTTAACAAACTCACCGCTGACAATCACAGCGACAAGTCTTGTCAACAAAAAGCTGGAAACGAATCTATCAAATCTTCTTCTTCTCTAGCACTAAAGCCCAACGTGAGCCCTGGCTTCCAACACCAATCTTGTCCAGTGTCTCCTATCCATTGCCCACATCCCTATCCATTGTCCACAACCTATACATTGCCCTCACATCCATTCTTCTGAGGTCTTCTAGCACATCATCGAAACATCTTATCCCAGGTCGGCCCTCTTTCTGCTTTTACAAACTTCCGCCCTCAGGATTTTCTTTGCCATACGCTGACCATCCATTCGCTCTAGGCGACCTAACCATTGTATTCGTTGAGCCTTTATGAATCTTATCTTAAAATGTCCTCATGTTTCAATAGCTCATCTGTCTTCTGGTTATTTCTTATTCTCCATTCGCTATCTTCTTTAACCGGGCCATAACACATCTTACGATATTTCTTTCAAACTTTCTTGGTGTTTCTTGATCCTTTGTTGTCAACGTCCATATCTCGCCTATATAAATAACAATCGGTTTGATAAGTGTCTTATATATTTTTATTTTTGTGTTACGACTACTGAGTTAGCTTTTCAATAGTCTACTGTTGGCATAATATGTCCTATTTCCTATTTGTATCCTGTCATATATTGTCGTGTTTATGGACTCCTCATTATTTATCATGTTACCCAGCTATCTGAACTTATCAGCTGCATCAAATGAATTATCCTTTATGCATAAATTATATAAATTTCTCCTCCTTTCTGATACAGAAATCAGCATGTACTTAGTTGTGCTGATATTTACATTGAGTCCTATTCCAGCGGATTTTTGATTCAGCTGCTTGTATACTCAACTGGCCGTTGTCTTGGTTTGGCTGTTATCGCAACATCGTCAGCGTAAGCTTAAGCCATCAATGACGGTGAAAGATGAATACAAGAAGTTAACAAACACACCGCCTCATAATTACAGTAACAAATCTTATCAACAAAAACCTGGAAACAAATCTATCAAGCCTAAGCTTCCATTAAATGCAAAAAATACAACACTGCAGTTCAAAAAGCGATGTAAGCAATGAATAAATTAACAGATAGATTTGGAAGTTAACAGTTATTTAAGTAAAATATGAATCTTACAACAGGCCAAAAATTTTAGTTCTACATGTAAGCTGTAGATGCCTCCGCGAACTTTCCAATTAACCTTCGTAGTGCCATTTTTAACCGAGAAAAAAATGTGCAAGGAATAAGCGCACTTGTAGTTATCTCTTGTTTCGCGTTAAGTAGACGATGCGTGAGAAGCAGTAAATATAGGAAGTTAAGAAATACGTAGTTAAGAATTGCAGAAGGAGAACATTAAATTAGCAATAAACCGGTGATAGTAAGTAACGAGGTAATAGGCTGTTGAAGGAAAAGTGCAGAGTAAGACAAAGAAACAAGATGTTATCTCGCGTGTAAAAGAAAGTGTGGAGGAACGGAAGGAAGGAGGAAGGAAGGAAGCAAACGTGCGACAGGTCAAGCAACAGTGTGTCGTCGTTATTGTTGGTTTTGTTTTCACCGCGGGAAAAGTCGCGCTAAAGTTGAGCCAATAACGAATGACCGGGTAAATGTATGTTCCAGTAAACACGGAAATCGTTCGCAAATACGGGTTAAATACAAATTTCACAGCCTAATAAATTCTCTCCACTGTTTCGTTGTCAGACGTAAATGACAGAATACAGTCTATACATTTTAAAATTGGCAACCGTAGATTCCGTCATTGTTTTGTTTTGGGTAAAATGCAGACTTCACAGCCTAATTAACCTCACATTTTTGTTCTGCTGCACGGCCGACAAAAATTTATTTAAATTTATCGTCGAGGATTTTAATTCTTCTTGAACAAGAAAACATGTCTGTTAACTACAAACAGAATTCGTTGATTGGTTGAGTGCAGAAGACATATATAGTATTTCATTAATTCATCTCGTCGTTTCCATTAGGTAAGAACCATAGTGTTTTGTGCGTAAAATTTACATTCTGCACATGTCAGTGTCTTTACCTTGCAACGTGCTTTTATTGATGCTTGTAACCTATTTTACAACCCTTTATTCCTACTTCTAAATTTACTTTGTTTTAATTTTATTTTTTCCTCGGTAATGTGTGTGTGTGTGTGTGTGTGTGTTTTGCTGGTAAATGTGTTTTTTAATATGGAATTTTTAATCTCCAAAAACTTGGCCTTTTGTCTCTTTGTATGTGTTTGCTCTTCACACTATTTTTGCCTAGTGTTTAATATTATTCTATGATAGAGGATCTACGCGAAACTCTAGTATAATGCGTACGCTGGCATACTCAAGTGTGTCCGGATTATTCAGTATGTTTTTAAGTTTAAACGAGACGCAACAATTCCAGATGTCATTAAGAAATATATAACATAATGTGTTCAAAGACCGGTGGATGATAGTGGATGACATTGTCGAGGTCACTGGCATTTCATGTGCGTATGTATCATTATTTAACTCAAGAACTGGATATGAAAAACTTTGTAACAAGGTGGGAGCCGCATTTGGGGTTTTTGCACTTTTCGGGCGTCCACTCCAGAGACCATCTTCAATGTTCGTACGACCACGTATTAACTCGAGTGCCAGAAAGCCATGGCAGAATAGTTGTAAACCATTGTTTTTGAAGGCCCGGCATCTCCTAACACATTAACCATTTCATTGTTAATTTTCACCTTATTAAAGAATCCTATCACAGCACGATGTTTGATTCTCTTCATTCTTCAAAACACGCGTCACCCATAAGCTGGTAAACAATGAATAAATTCATAGTCAGATTTGGAAATTAACAGGTGTTTACATGAAGTATTAATAATACAACACACTAAAAATTTTTTTTCTACCGCTAACCTAACGACTTCGCTCCGCGAATTTTTAACTTACTCTCGTACAACGTATACGTTTAAGAAACCAAACGTATCCTTTGTATTATCCTTTGTATTATTATTGTCCTTTGTATTATTATTATCCTTTGTATTATTATTGTCCTTTGCTGTACCTTCTTCATAAAACCTCAGATAAGCAGTTTTTGGTATAAATAAATAAAATAGGTTTTTTAATATAAACGGCTAAAACGAATATTTTTTCCTATCATGTGCTGTGTCATTAGTATTTAATTGAACGTGCGAAGCGAGTTCTTAGTTTTCACTGGACTGTTTGGCATTTATCTGTATGTCTCACGATAACTTTTGAACGCAACTTTCAACCGATTTTCGTAAAGTTGATCATACATTTACTCTATGTAACCCTATTGTATTTAAGATTGATTCCGGGGGGCGGGAGCAAAAATGTGAAGGAATCAAAAACTTGAAAAAAAACATGTGGGCTTATAAATTAAAGAAAATTTCAATCAAAATATGAATGTAGCTTCATTTTTAAGATTTGGGATGCCGTGGGCCAAAAAGTGGATGAAAATTTTAATAAAATCGCAAAAATTCATGTGAGATATGAAATGAAAGGGAATGTTAACTAAAATCTAAATATAGTGTACAGTTTTGGTAATTACAAACTTTTTTTCACCACAAGGTCCAAAACTGGAATCAAAAATTTTTTTAAATAAAAATAAAGGAAATTTTAACACATCCGATTATTTTGAATTTTTAGTGTTTATTGTACGATTACTACGATTATTAATTGTTACTTTATTAAAAAAAAGTAGTAGGATAATAGGGATTTTCATAATTTTTATGATATTTAAAAAATTATCTAATACCAAACTGTATCCAATAATAAGTGTACTAAAAGTAAAATATTGAGCGAGTTTTGCAGCTCAGGGAGCATACTACGAGGGACGTTCACGTCAATCCGGGACTTTTGTTAAACTAGAGTGTAAATGGAGATTCCTGCACATTCTGTTGGTCGTACATATGAAGTACAAGTGTCAACTATTACCGCATGATGCGCCGTATTGTTTACACATTAAACAATAACAACAGTCAGTCGTAAAGAACATGGCGTCCAATGCACATGTGGAACAGCATGTTGTAATGAAATTTCTCGTGAATAAAGGCGTAAAACCCGTAAAACGTGGGTCCATCATTTCATCCCGAAATTAAAACGTGCATCAAAGCAGTGGAAGCATGTGGACTCACCACCTCCCCAAAAATTCGAACAATTGCTTCTGCAGGCAAAGTTATGGCCTCAATTTTTTGGGATAAAAATGGGATCATTCACATCGATTTTCTACCTCGTGGAGTCAATATTAACAGTGAGTACTATTGCAAAGTTCTTCAAGATGTGCACAATGCTCTCAAGAAAAAATGGCCTGGTGTGATCACTAAAAGCATTCTGTTTCTGCCGGACAATGCACGCCTGCATACCACCCACCGCACGACGTGCACGCTACAAGATCTTGGCTGCGAGTTATTGCCACACACCCCTGCTGCTGACACACGGGCCACTCTGTGGCGCCACTCAGTCGCGCCCGGTTGTTTTGCATAGTTTTAAATTGTACCCTTGCACACAAGCGACTTTGGCAGGCAGAAGCCAGTCCCCGCCACGAGTGGCGACGATTTGTGCCGTTGGGGCTTGCACACGGGACACATTCAGTGGCGCCACAGCAGCGTTCAGAGTAGTATTGTGAAGCGTGTATTAACACTGTGTTTTCTATAAAACTTTGGTAGTTTTCTTAATATTTTTTTTTTAATTTTTCAAGACTTTCTTGTTTCTAAAAACTATTTAAAAACTTTTAAAACTATCATGTCGGATTTTGATTCTGATCGATTCAGTGATTCTGATATAATTGAATTCAGTGAAATGGACAGCCTGATGAAAAATAAATCAGTATGTTTCTAATCAGTATTGTAGCAAAGTATGTAATAAAAATTAGAATAGTAGTAATAATATTAAAGTAGGCGTACCGCACTAAACTAATGTGTAAACTTCATAAAACAACTAAAGTCATAAATATCTAAACTTGGTAGACATTTTATTGTGAAATTGTATTATGACAGAAATGTAGATGTATGTAATAGAATAGAAACAAAATACACATGCAAGGTCTAAAAAGTGCAGTATTTGACTAATGTCTAATTTATGTATAATGCTAGAGCTTGGGCAATCCGGAAAAAACTTCAGTACCATGCAATTCCGCTTTGAACAAGTTTTTATATTTTCTCTATTATTATTAATAATAATAAGACTTTTCGTACAAGAATATATTTGTAATTATTTTTTTAATATAACACTGTTGCAATAGTAGGAGATATACAATAGACTGTTGCAACTAACAGCATCAGATATACAAATTAATAATTATTTAAATTAGTAGTATTTAAAAAGTATAATATTCAAAAAATAATAAAAAATATATTCTTGCACGAAAATTTTTATTATTAATAATAATATAAAAATAATACAAGAATAACTGAGTAAATATGAATGTAATATTTTCTCTAATAACTATTGTATTGTATGGCATTACATCATACAAAAATTTAACATCATTCTCTGCAACAGTCGTAGGCCTATACATTTGCATCTAGCCCATATGGCTCCTACAGGTGTAACAAATATGTAACAATATTATCTCTGCAAGATCAGTCTCTAGCCATATCAGTTTACTGTTGAGTGTCATAATTACAACAGAAGAAAAACAGCAATGACTTCTAAATTACATAATAGCATATTAGCGAATTCGCGCGAGACGGTCTCAACAATGTTTATGCAAACACTACTTGAGCACATATGAGTCAAAGCAATCTTGCGAACAATGCAGACAGTTTACAGTTGCAGAAAAGTTTAGGTCTGGCCTACAGGAAATCAATAGTTAATCGATTACTCAACACCAAACTGATTAATATTTTGTCTATTGTAATACGATTATTTTGTGTGTGTGTGTGTGTGTGTGTGTGTGTGTGTGTGTGTGTGTGTGTGTGTGTGTGTGTGTGTGTGTGTGTGTGAGAGAGAGGGGGGTAGGGAGGGAGGAGGAAGGTAAAGAGAGTGTACGTGGGTGTAATGTTCTTAACATAATCTATCAAAATCTTTGAAACAAATTAGATGAGACAAACGAACAATATTCATATAAATAGAAACCCTTTCTATTTTCAAACAAATATTTCCTCTGAGAGATATATTTTAGGTAAGAACACATTTTGACACAAAATAAGTTGTTAAAATATTTTTTATTAGGACTATGGTTCGATAGTGAAACAGTATCAGACAAGGTTTCTCTGAAAAAGGTCAATATATCATTGTGTCTTTCCATGACACTGATCCTTCTTGTGTACAAAAGAATTCGGCAAACTTCTCTCTTATTACTAAAGCCGTGGACACCCTGGTTGTATGACAGGTCGATCTTCTTCCAGTCCTACAACATCCTTCTCATGTTTGTGTTTTGCCTCTGTATGTGAAATTGTAGCAAATTAAGAAGCTGATTAATGTGTCTTGTGATATCCTGAAGTAGTTTAAGAATTTTGCATTGTCTGCTTTTAGCTCAGTCATTAGTGTATAAAACTGTCCCACTACCATCCGTTCACACGTTATCTGGTGCATCCAGAATCGACGTTGTCTACGACGGCGTCGTTGTCGACGTACGAGAAGAGCAAGAAGAACTTCCTCGTCAGAGTCCATGATGAAATGATGTAAATACTAAATGAAACAATCTTTTATCAATGAGCAAATGGAGAGTGGCGCGTCTCTGAAGCCAACCCATTCACACGAGCAACTGAGTGGTGCCACTGCGTGGCGCCACAGTGAAGCTGGTACAAGCCACTGAGTGCCTCGACTGAGTGGCGCCACAGAGTGGCCCGTGTGTCAGAAGCCTTAAACTGCTGACCTCGCTCCCAGTAATTTTCACCTGTTCGGGGCTTGAAGTTGTTCCTGGGAGGCCAGCATTCCAACAGCGACGATGAGATGAAGCAGTCAGTCCTATCTTGGTTTCGACGGTACGACAAATCTTTCCATACTGCGGGTATTCAGGCACTAGTGAAAAGCTGGGATAAATGTATAAATGTAGCAGGGGATTACATCGAGAAATAAAAGTACTTTTTACTATCATACATGTGTTCTATATTTATTAAAAATTAATAGTCCCGGATTGACGTGAATTTTCCTCATATTTTATCTCGTATTAGAAGTTCTAATTTACACAACGTTTTAACATTATGTGCACCCTTAAGTCACACAACAATCTCAACTTCCTATGTGTAATACATTCGTAGAATAGGTATATAAGTGAAGGAAAACAGTATTTCCCAAAAACAGATTAAGTGTTTTGGGAAACCAACAAGCCATAAAAAAAATTTATCGTGCTGAAAACAATGCCATTTTTACATTAGTCCATTCCTAATGGATAAAATAGCGTCTGTGATTATTCTACTTCTTTTAGTATGTCTTTTCTGTCAGTAGAACAGAAAAGCCTTTCGTCTAATTTCGTTCTACTTTTTATAAGGCTTTTACAGTTTTTGCTATTTGCTTCATATCCAAGTGAAGCTGCTTTACACTGCAGCGACATAATTTCCCTAGGAGAGAGTCATATTTATATTTTCATAATATTGAAGCTCCAGTGTTAACAATTGTATGTTTACATTCACCAAATGTAAAAGTGTTGAAGGATAATAAATATTTTTCAGCGTGAGCGTGTGTGTTTTATATATTAGATTTGGTGGTGTAGTATATTGATGGATGAAAAGGCAAATTAACGAGGTGTCTCGTATTTATGAGACACCAACCCCCTTATATTTATTGTTCTTGACACGTGTGTGTGTGTGTGTGTGTGTGTGTGTGTTTTAAATTATTAAATAATGTATGTATTTTCCGTATAGAATAATTATTTCTATAACAAAATAAAATAAACACATGTGTTCAGCTCAAACTGATTTAAAAACATCAACCACTAATTTGATCTGATCTAAACTTAATAATAATAGCTAAATTGTTTTAAGTAGATTATTCATATTAGCATCCTACGACTGCAGTCACCATAACACTAGGATTGTACTTTGTCTTCACTTACGTTAAACCAGCTCGAAAATTTGGCACTCTTCAGCCTTCTATTCTGAACATCACTGTCAAGGATTTGATCGCCTCAACGTTGACATCTTGATGGAGCTATGTTGAGTAAGAAAAGTTTTTATCATCACTACAGTGCCATCGATACTCCTGCATTACCTATTTTTTCAGAAAATTTGGTATCCTTTTTATACGAGGGTTTTGAAAAGTTCGCGGCCTACGATATAAACGAATGTGTGGCGTTTCTGCTTTTTTACCTCATCGTGGCGCCACGTTCACCCCACGAACAGCTGTGAAGCGTCAAGTCGGGTCACGTCATTGTTGCGGAGAAACAGTTGTATAAATAAGATTAACTCACTGCAACACTGAAAATGGAGAAAACTGAACATCAATTTTTTTGTTAAGAAAGGTTTAACGCCAACAGAAATTTTTAATGAGATGAAGAATGTGTTGGGTGATGCTTGACCTTCATTTACTACAGCGAAAAATTGGGCTACTGAATTTAAACGTGGTCGTGCAAGTTTGGAAGATAACCCGCGTATTGGGCGTCCGAAATGTGCCACTACACCAGAAATCATCAATAAAGTGCACGAGCGATATTGTTTTAGAAGATCGCCGTTTGAAAGTGTCTGAAATTGTTAAGCCTGTGGGCATCTCAGATAAAACGGTACATCATATTCTTACTGAGAATTAGGTATGAAAAAGCTGTCTACAAGATGGGTGCCGCGTTTGTTGACAAGTGACAAAAAAAAACGAATGCGAATGCAAGCTTCTCAGGAAAGTTTGGACCGTTTTAAGAAAAATCCGAAAGATTTTATTCGTAGATTTGTAACATCGGATGAAACATAGGTCCATTACTTCACTCTAGAAACAAAACAACAGTCAAAAAATGGATTCATAGTGATTCGCCGCCTCCAAAATCGGTAAAATCAATTTTGTCGGCTGGAAAGTGGATGGATCCATTTTTCTGGGATGCTAAGGGAATATTGTTACTAAATTGCCTTGAGAAGGGTCAAACAATAAATGGAGAGTATTACGGTAACCTTTCGTGCCAATTAAATGTAAAAATTCGAGAAAAAAGACCAGGTTTAGCAAAGAAGAAAATCTTTTTCCATCAGGATAATGCACGCCTTCACATATGCGTTGTGTCTATGGCAAAAATCGCCGAGTTAAAGTACGACCTGTTGCACCATCCGCCTTATTCGTCTGATTTAGCGCCATCTGACTTTCACCTATTCCTAAATCGCAAACAATTTTTTTTTTTTTTTTTTGGGAAGCGATTTTCCTCAGATGACGAGCTGAAAGCGGCAGTAAACGGTTATTTTGAGGACCTAGAAGAATCGGACTTCCTCAACGGGGTAAGTGACTAGGTAATGACTTGACACTTCACTGCTGTTCGTGGGGCGAACGTGGCGCCACGATGCGGTAAAAAACAGAGACGCCACACATTCGTTTCTATGGTAGGCCGCGAACTTTTTAAATCGCCCTCGTATTATAGGGTGTGTCGCGCTTTCGAAACTAACATCATAAGTCCAGACATATTTGGTTGGATATCATTATTTTATTTTATGTTTAAAACTGACATTCTCTTCCCACAAGCCAGTACAATTTACTAAGATCTTACGTCCAAATTTTCTCTTTTCTAACTCAATAAATATAAAAAATACGTTTGGATAATTCTGTATATACGAAATAAGTTGCTCCTGGAAACATACATCAATAGCATAAACGGAACAATGGATAACCGGTGTATTTCTGTAGAGAAGACAATGTATTTCTGAGAAAATAAAGAGCGTAACTTGTTAGTATAAAAACGATTTTAAGCTGTTGCAATAAATAAAATTTAATTCTAACATTCAGAAAAACGTTAATAAAATACAAACCCATATATTAATCAGTTTCTAGCAGAACAAAAAAAACATACTAATAAAATTAAAAAAATTGGAATGGAAACTAAACTAACGTCAAAAATTAGGAAAGTATTTTAACACGCCAGAAATTATGGTATAAACAGCTACAAAAATTAAAATAATTTTTACATTCAATGATATGGAGTATAAAAATTATGAAATTTCGTCGAGGTTCAACATCTACTCACGTGGTAAACAGTATACTGGCACAGCAGCAGTTGCCTGTGTAGCTTTTTCTTTTTAGATCCAAGTACTTGGATTATAAGTGACACAGATTACATAGTTATAGTGGGTGGTAGATATTACAGAGAATACATAATATGGTTGCTAACAAATCCTAATATTCAAGAGCAAAATAGGAAGTATTTAGTAATGACGGACCTTCAGTCGTGGTTATGTGTTAATAATCGTTAGATAAATTTCAACATATGTTTTGATATATCCACTGATGGTCACAATGTTGAAAATAAAAGTAGCAAAAGTTTTCCAAATTTGAAAAATGGTTTCTTCGCCTTTTTTCGAAAACACACAAGTATGGAATTTTTACTGCTAAATTAGTTTCAGTACATATCGTATATACAGAACGGCGAGATGTCAAATAGGCCCTACTTTTGGTTGCTTGATTCACATGCTAGAACAACGTCCTAAGGGTCATAGAACAACGTCCGAACGTGTATCGTGCTGTATGCGTTTTGTCAGTATTGAAGAAATACATTTTTACGTTGTAATTTGATAATAATAAAAACTAATTATACAAACGTAACCCCAGTAACGCAGTAATCCCAGTCGATATTAATAACTGCGAAGGACTTATGTTGAGGATATATGTTCTATGGTGATGTTGAGACGCATATATCAGTTTCAGAGGGTTTAGTAATCGGTGCCATGGGTGTAATTTTGAATTTTACCTATTACAAAAAACTACTATTAAAATTTTAATTGTTGAAATTGTTAACAATAAATAGTCTGTTTCTAAGCAATTGATCGAAATTAATGATTTTATTTAGTTTAATTCAAACTGGCAACGACTACAGACGTATTCTGTCGTGTCTCCGCAAATAAATCCATCTCGTGGTCTTTTTACGCATTGTGAAATACTCGAGGTACATGGTGCTTTTTGCTAATTTGATTCCTACGATTAGGACACGGGCATCACAGTCACACACACCCGTTTGGTGGACACATGCTGGCGTGCAGTTTGTGTGTTGGAGTCAATGCAAGTGCGCGCGACTTGCATTGACTCCAGCACGCATTCCCGCACGCACTCACATATAACGCCCGCGCGTACAAACTCACACTGCACCGCTTGAGCCGACACGTGCGTGCAATGCAGTCTGCGTCTTGTGATTCAGAGCGAGCGCGCGCGGTTTGCATTGGCTCCAGCACGCATTCTGGCATGTTGCACTCGCGTGTTGCGCTCGCGGTGTACACACATGCTTTGTTGTTTTTATAGTGGTACTCAGAGTAGTTAAACTTTCTAACCTGAGTATTTTCACATTGGGCAAATACAACCAGGGTTGAATTTATTCCAGAGACAAAACATCGAAACACATTACTATGCAGTCACGTATCCTCGAATGAATGAATATATGAATGGTTAACAGACTTTGAATTGTGTAGTACCGAATGAATGCCTGAGTTGCAATAATGTGAAAATCATTGTAGACATGAAAAATAGAATAGTTTGTGCAAAAAAACATTCGTGTCTTTTTATACTTAATTTACGCATTTTGTACATCTTTCATTAAACTATATTATGCACACTCATTATTTCAAGTATCTTATCAGTAGCCTGGTGTAACCATCCTCTGTTTTTTACTACTGTAGATTTAAACGTCTACCTAAATCCCCCCTATCACTCTCTCACTCTCTCTCTCTCTCTCTCTCTCTCTCTCTCTCTCTCTCTCTCTCTCTCTCGCTCTCTCTCTCTCTCTCTCTCTCTCTCTCTCTCTCTCTCTTCTATATATCTTTTCCTATGCTTGGGTGAAAGGTTAAAGAGCATACAACCACAAAGTTTTTCTCTGACAAGTTCGATGTGTCTCTCTGTACTGTTACAGAGTAGAAGAGTTATAGGCTACGTATGCGGGAAGTTAGTGCCAGCTCTGTGCTCCGCAATGCTGTAGAAACAGAGACCCTTAAAAAAATGACGAAGTAGAAGAGTCGTATTTTTCCCGCAGAAAATTCCAAGTCGGCCGTGTACACTTACAACAAAATGTGTATTTGGCTTATCAGACGCGAAGACAAAGACCGTTTTCTTTATGCTGTGTCAGACAGAACGGCTGAAACCCTGCTTAAGACAATTTGAGACCGCATAAGTCTTTGCACAACTATAACTGCTGATCTGTGGAGAGCTTCAATACAATGGAGTATCCAAATAACAGGGGATGAATTTCTACCACTTGACGGTCAATCACAGTCAGAATTTCGTAGATTCTGTAAGTGGTGCACATATGCAGTCTATCGACTTGTTATCGGTGGCCGTTAAACGATGAAACAGACGTGTATGCGGCGGAACTAGCCTAAATCATCTAGATTCCTACCTCTCTTAATTTATATGGAGGTATCGGCACGAAGAAAACGATTCATTCCAATAATTAAGGACAGATATTCATGCGTACTAGCCACCTGAATAGTTATTGAATGTGTATTATAATATATGTGTACATGAATGTGTATGATGTGTATAGTTAATGAGTATTAGTTTTAAGTATACGTGACTAGGTTTTTACATACTAGGCCTAATTTTGTGCTATATATCATCAACAGGTGTCATTTTTTATAGAGGTAAGTCACTTGGAATACTTTAACAGCCTTCGTTCCCGTAGGCACTGAAAGATGATCATTTTACATGACTTACGGAATGCGGAGAATAAGTGTAAAAGACCCCTTCGTTCGTTTAAAATTAAGGCTACCACATTTTCCTGCACTATTACTCTGGTATCGGTGTTCAGGAATAGTGGAATTCAAATTTATAAAAATCTCATAATTTTTTTTTGTATGGCAGTAAGTGATTATGTTTTTGGGTCATACATTCGTGATGAAGTGGAAAGAGATATCGTTGTAAATTAGTACCGGTGACATTTTTACCAGTTTGGATGGGCTGCTTAGCATTACTATTATAACAAATGTTATTTGTAACAATTTATTTTTACAGCAATTGTTTTTAGCTACACCTGTCAATTTTGGAAAAAACCTCTGTCAGTATAAATGGGGATTTCTCATGGCGCATTCTGGCATTTAATAAAGGTACTTAAATAAAATTAATTAAATCTTGTATGTTTTCTAAAACTCAATTTAGTCTGTCTGAAATTTTAAAGGCTTAAATGAAAACTAATGTTTAGTAACCAGTATACTGGAAGGTGTCGGCACAAGATCGATAAAAGTGCATTTTCGTACTTTAGTATTTTATTATTTTAGTGCATTTAGTGCATTAACTATACCCTGATGATCTAGAAAAATTAAAGTGCAAGCATAAAGATACTTTAGCTCTCTCTCTCTCTCTCTATCTGTATGTGTGTCTCTGCGTGGTTTGCCCGAATCTTTTGCTCGCTTCCCGCAATGCGCAAGGCAAAATCTCACTTCGCAAAACATTTTATTTCGGCAAAACATTATTTCGGCAAAATAAATTGCAGACTGGGTATTCTGATTTACACATTGGTTGAATTGAAACTAGGCCTATATCAGAGATTGTAAAATTAAAATATTTACTCCGCGAAGTGAGAATTTTATTTTACTCACTCCGCGAAGTGCGCATTTAATTTTTATCAGGAACACCACAGTACGCATTCACCCCGAACACGAGGAGTAGTCACACAATACATTTGTAGCAACTCCAGTAATGAAGTTGAATTACTAATCAGGTCCTGACAGTTATCAGTCTTAACGCCAACTGTAATAATATTCTAAATCATATTAACGTAAAACTATTTATTGTTTATACTTAAATAAAAGACTTCAAATAATTTGACAGGAAACGTTTAAACAGAAAGAAGACTCCAAATGGCTTCATGGTTAGTTGTTACAAGCTCCTCCCTCTTTTCTTTTTCTCTGGGGTCATCGTCAGTGTGGTTCCCTTTCCTCAACCATGACTTAACGTGTTTTACAGAATTCCATCTCTTAAGCGAGAGCTTGACGATCATTAGGTCGGGTACGTTATTAATGTTGAGATGTTCGTCTGCAAAGTGCAAGTATAATTCATTAGACTTAAGTTCTATCAGATCCAGCTGAAATGACAACATTTTTTTTTTTGTTATTTTCTTGGGCATTTTAATTGTTCAAGGTATCTTATCCCTATCATTAATAAAATCCCTGAAGTCATTTACACTGATATTGAATTTTTCTTTTCGCTCATATCTTCAAGTCTCTGTTCCCCTTCCATCCGTTGTGATTCTTTGATATTTGGTAGCCATGAATTACATTCTAATAAAGAAAACATAGTGAGTGTACTCTTTCCAGCATTTAGTCTTTTCTTCAAGCTATAAATAATTGCTTGTATTAGCTGTTTCCCTGATAAAGGAGTAAATCTATTACTCCTTTCAAATGGCATTTCTTTTTAAGGATGGAAACCTATAGTTTCTTCAATGTTTGCCTCATATTTCCCCTTACTGTCTTTCATATTACACAGTGCTCAATGGTTCTCTTGATCAGCTTGTCAGCTTTCAGTATGGGAACATCATCATTTTGAAATGCCAAAATAAAGTAACACCAACTCGCCAAGAATGTTTATCATAAGAGATTGGACAAAAAAGTCAAGAGTGAGTTGGTCTTTAAAAAGTTCTCTATTGTTAGATTTGATTCCATTTTTCTTGTTTTTTACACAATAAAATACTGTACCTGATAGATTTTTTAAAAACTGCATGCAACCCATCTCGGCTCCAATACTCTTGTTCTAAAAAATTTTTTAATGTCAATACCAAGATCTTCAGCAAGCTCAGATTGGTCTGATTGTTTGCTGACGTATGACTGTAGGTATAAATATTATACAGGAAAAGTTTTAAACGATTTATTTGCGACACACTTTTGCAGACCAGGTGAACCCTGTGACTCAAGCAATGCCACAACAATATTGTACTTCAACCGAACCTCAGATATTTCCGCAGCACTGAACTAGTCACATCAGAACAAAATCCTATAAAATTTCTTTGAAAATATTCTTTATTACGTCTATGACTTCAGAGCGTTTGCAGAAGCACATTGAATATATTACGGTGTAGTTGACTTCAATTCAGTTAAGTCTAAAAACAGAAATACTCTTTCCTCAGCTGTGATAATTTTAAATCTACGAAATATTATTATTATCACATTCTTTCTAGAAATAGTCCTGGTTTCGGCATTAGCTATACATAACTTTGAATCGTGTCTAACAATTATTGTGAAAATATCAGTTTTTATTTCAGTGGACATACGATTTATAGTTTTTATTGCAGTAAACACAGAGTGAAGATCTACACCTAAATCGATAATATTTTTTCTTGCAACTCAATTTCAGTTTCCATATCTGACATGGGTCAAATATTAAAGATGTTGGCTAAGATGTTTTGCCAAACTGTCACCGTTATTAAATATTTTTGCTGTGTTTGACGAACATTTTTCGTTTCACTAGTCTACCAATTTCTGCATTTGTTTTTCTTTTGGTATCTGTGAAAATAGCACAGGCCATAGGATGACTATCAGAGGAATTGTGCTCATTTAATTTTTTTTCTTATAGAAGGTTGTTGAATAGTTTTCGTTGATCCATTACGTTTCACGAAACAATTTTGTCGCTCCTGGGAGAGATGAATGCATTTTTGGTGTTCAACACTCACTGAACGAATTATTCCACAGGTTATGTAGCCAACAGGATTATTATATTTTACAATGAGCCATGGATATTTTAACTTGAAAAACTCGTACTGTGACAGAGTCCAAACAGTTAATAACTTAGATTCTGTAGGAGCACAGTTGTATAGAACTAGACACAGTTTGCTGCGGAATTACTTTCTGGTAGCAGTGCCTCGAGTTTATCTTTCACATCTCATCGTCAACTATTGACGAATTGACACTGTCAACACAAGACTTTATTTGTTTTTCCGAAATATTCAAAAATATCACGTAATCTTTTCCTATTAAACAAAAAATGGGTACGCGGTGGGACACACACCAGAAGTGAGAACTTAGTGTCGAGTTGCGAATGAACTGATTCAACGTGTAAAAGGCTGCTCGTATGCTTTTGGAGCAACAGAGGTTTTGCTATAAAGAATTTATATTCAAAGAAGAGTGAAATGAGAAAAGAGTATAGTAGTGTGTATGTTAATTTTTTTATAAGAACTCGTTATTTACAATGAACATAATAGACTGATATCACACGTCGTATAATTTCAAGTATACATACATTATACAAACAGTATGCAACAAATAATTTTTTCATTGTAAATCTACGCAATATTTGTTTGAAAAGTAGAATGTGTTATGCGCAGCATAATCATTTAATTTTTTACAAATTATAATATACTCAAGTTACTAAGTTGGACTTTTCAAACATAGAAAACCTTCCAGCCAGATTCAGTATAAAAATCAGAATCGATCTCACGTATCAACTAACATATGTACAAAGTAAATTATACTGTTTCCACACTTCAACCATGCATTCAAACATTCTCATTGACAATACTAAAAATATTATAAATAAAAATAGGTGTCCGTGATTTTAAATTCTTTTTATGAATTAAACAATTGGAAAGTTGTGTAAATATATTAGGCTAACAGTGAACTAAGTACAAGAAATGGGTTTCAGCTCGATCTCTCGGCATGTGAGTAGCCTACCTTTTATTTTATAATAAATACCATTATTTGTAATATTTACGTTATTCTTGTAATAGTGTTTAAACATGTATAATATGTTCGCATTCTTTAAAATCTTACGCTTTGCTTAAAACACACATATTTGTGGCGGTGGGAAAATTTTGGGTAGCTATATGGGGGAAAGAGGTTTTATTGACCTGCCAACACTACTTTTTCGTTTCATCTATTTCGTTACACGTTGAATCAGTTTACTGTCCTAGGAGCTCGAGGTGTATGGGAGTGATCCGGGCGCCATAGTGCCGTACGTGAAGTTGTTACTTCAAAAAGCTACACGCACTAAACCGGAAAAAACGATAAGTTAACGGAACCACAAAACATACGAGAAACAAACGGAACTAAGGTGCTTATGCAACACAACCTCTACAAAATAAACCTATAACATAACCTAAACTATGTTAAAAGCGCTCTAAAATGCGTTATACCACAATATGGATATCATGCCGACAACGTTACACATGTGGAACGCTAGCCAATTTACGATTGAAGCACAATCTATTAACTATGTAAACATACTTTGAACATCGGCGCGAATATGAACGTGATTTTTGTATCAAAAATGCTGGTTCAGGGAACCAACAAAAATGTAAAAATCGGTTCACGCAAACAGGGTGAATATCACCGTTGCAGGCACATACGCACGTGCACGCATGCACATTATGAATAGGCTGAATATCACCGTTGCAGGCACATACGCACTTACGCGCATGCACATTTTGAACAGGCTGAATATCACCGTTGCAGGCACATACGCACGTGCACACGTGCACATTTTGAACATGCTGAATATCACCGTTGCAGGCACATACGCACGTGCACGCGTGTACATTTTGAACAGGCTGAATATCACCGTTGCAGGCACATACGCACGTACACGCGTGCACATTTTGAACAGGCTGAATATCACCGTTGCAGGCACATACGCACGTGCACGCGTGCACATTTTGAACAGGCTGAATATCACCGTTGCAGGCACATACGCACGTGCACGCGTGCACATTTTGAACAGGCTGAATATCACCGTTGCAGGCACATACGCACGTGCACACGTGCACATTTTGAACATGCTGAATATCACCGTTGCAGGCACATACGCACGTGCACGCGTGTACATTTTGAACAGGCTGAATATCACCGTTGCAGGCACATGCGCACGTGCACGCATGCACATTTTGAACAGGCTGAATATCACCGTTGCAGGCACATACGCACGTGCACGCATGCAATTTTATTTTTGTTTTCATGTTATTTTTGAAGAAGGGATGTGGTCTGTAATCTTCATATTATTTCCATGACCGGTACGTAACTAATAACGGGCAAGGCAAACTAGACACTACATCAATGACATTTAATATGCCACGATAACAGTACAGAACATTTTGCATCCTGTAAGGCTGTGGGAGAACTGCTGACAACAAAGAAATTGTCATATCCATAAGATTAAGTAGCAGACATCTGATGAAATCAGCAAGAACTAACAGTCGGAGTAAAGTTCTCATGAAACCTATATACCAGCGGCTAATTTAGAAAAAGTAGAATACAATATTTTATTATTGTAATACATTAAAAGTAACGTACTTTAACACGAGCCAAAATTGCGCAACAAATTTCTTAGGATAACACTCTCAAAGTAGGGTATTAAGTGTTTTTTTTAACCAGAATATCTTCAAGAATACGAATTTCCACAAAATTTATCAAAAACACAAACATGTAGCGTAATTGGGAATGATAATGGGACATTTATTGCGTTCAATTCGAATAACAGTTTACATAAATAGGAAATTTTAAATTTAGCGTTTTTTGTCACTTTTTCGACACTTAGGCCTATAACTAATGTTCATACACTCAAAGACCAAGGTCGAAGGTAAAACTAATTCATCTATCACAGAAGTTTGCTTAATTCTATTTAAGTTGAGGCCTGCCATACTATTCCGCGATAAAAACTTACCAATCTCGTATAAAAAAAAAAAACAGTTTTCAACATTTTCAGTCTCAAGAATGCTTGTCTAACTTATAGGACATGTAATAGTACTTAATTTTCAAACTATTTCTGCAAAAAAATCTTCTATTTTATATTTCCGATTTGTTTCTAATTTACCTGAACGTTTCTAATTCCCTTTATTCGCTGAACAATACAAGCGCACACCACGCGCGCAACACACACACAGATACACACACGTACACACTACAAACAGTTATTTCAACTTCCGCGCCAGTTTTGAATCTGTCCCTATGATTTCAATTTCCCCATATATTTAGTTATTTCATAATTGAAAACTAGTTTTCACGCTCGAAGATGCGCTCGTTTTTTCTTAATTTTCTCAAGTAACATTAAATTAAAAAATATTAACACTTTTTAAACTGAATCAAGCACCTTTGGTATTGTGTAGTTTATTACTTTTATATTTTCTTAAATCGCATTGTTTAGGGTTCCATGACGTATAAATCAGTCATTTTGTGGCCGGGTTCAGTTTGTCTTTGCCTTCGTCCAGAATTGTCATACTGTAAAATTTAAAAAATGCAAATAAAAGGAATTTTGTAAAACTTAATTACAAAAATTGTTTCTAAGACGCACCATTTTGAAGTTACCCCCTCACATCCATTCTTCTGAGATCTTCCAAACCTCTTGGCTTGCTCCAAGTATATTTCTTCCCAGTTAATATTCCGGAGCTTCACATCACCATCATCATAACATTTACCTGGCAACAATTATCAGTTTGCTTTTATCCACATTTATCCCCATCCCTCTGTCTCTAATAGCATTTTTCCATTCAGTTACTGCATTCTGAAGTTCTTTTTTACTCTTTGCAATATCTTCAGCAGAGACCAGACCTTCGTCGTAAGTTAGTCTCATTCTAAGGTTTGCGTCTTGTTGTTCTTTTCTTACACTGCTTAAGAATCTGGTCCATGAGTTTTATTAACAATTACGGACTGAGACTGTCTCCTTGCTTCACTCGTCTTGTCACAGGGAATTCAACAGATTTTGTTCTTACAAATGGACTATCCCCTTTACTGTCTTATTCACGCTCCTTATAAGCCTACTCCTCACCAGGGTTTGACATGTTCCTATCCCCTGTATGGCTGTCCAGTTGTCTTGGTTCCATATCGAAGGAAGGCTGTAGATCCAGGAGGACATTAGCACAGGTATTTGTCATTTATGCTCAGAAATTTACCCGTCGATCCTTAACGCATGGTATTGTGTGTGCCGTCTCTTCCTAAATTCTGATTGTTCTTCCTCCAACTTCTTGTTTCACTTTTTCTCTCAACTTCTTGTTTAACACCCCAGTGTGTAAGTTTCAAAGTACAAATGTACTAAAAAATCTCACCCCCGATATATGACAGTAACGACAGTATACTTTTCGGTAACACTTTACAATTTTTTGAATACACATTGAAAGTACGTTTTAGCAATAATACTTAAACATTAAATTTTCCTTAAACGATTATTAAGATAAATGAATGCCATAAGTATTACGCAAAAGATAATTTAATAAAAAGCTATTTCAGCCTTAGATTTCTGGCCACTTCATTTATTTAATCATGATAATTGTACATAATAAAACATTTTTAAAAACCAATCTTTTGTCTAATATTTATTTTAAACAAACTAACGTTTTTAAAACAACGACTATATAAAAAAGGAATATATAAAAAAGCCCCATTCGGTTTTTTTATTTCACGCATTCTAAATGTTGAGTATTTAAAAGTATTTTTTTAAGTCACGATTTTATGTTTCTGGACTTGGATAGCTTTATTGGAGATGTTTCTATGGTTGAGGAAGTAGAGGTGCGTGAAAGCTATAGTCGGAAAATCGGAGAGTTTACAACACGAACAAACACAGTGAATAAGATAAAGTATTTTAGACTATTAAGATTGAAGTATAAAAATGGTTAAACCCACTCTTGATTTTACAAAATTATCAAGCATGTAATAGTGTAAAACTATTTTGCAATTTCTAAACAATCGTGTTGTCTGAAAATTACAAATTTCACGCTTTTTCAGTTTAGTGTTTAAAATGTAAAATAGATTAAAAAGTCTTCTCTGTCTCTCATAATATATTACGTGGATTTAAAGTGTTGAAAGAATTATTAAAATTTCAAAGAGGCATCTTTGAAATCGTATAGTAGACATCTAATAGTATATTTTTACGTATGTTCTGAGTTTACTCATATTAAACTTTATTAACACAAAAATTCTCTCGCACGCAAAGCTGAGTAAATCTGACATTTTATATTTATGTACAAAACACAGTTATGTACAATCAAAAACAGAAATTATTACTTTTAGATGATAAAAACCTATACGGATAATGCATTAATTCAGAGATTTACGATAAAAAAAGTAGCACAAGATTTTGAAGCAGATGAAAAACTTTATTTAAATAAGTTAAATAAAGTAACCTTAATTCAGGTGTAAGGTGAACAATTGAATTTATTTAAATTAGCTGTAGTCAGAATAAAGATAGAGCAATACAATATAATAAAAACTGATATATTGAGTAATATAATCAACATAATAATCAACGGATTATAATGAACATTGTTAGTGAAGACATACCGCAATTGGATTTAATAAAATAATGAAAGTTCTGTTACATGATTCAGACTAAGAAACGATGGGCAGCTAGCTGAGGCGCTTTCATTCACCCAAGAACGAAACGTTTTAGTGTGGAAGACAGAATAATAAATGATGAAAATCGGAGAGAACTGGATATAGGCAACATTTGGGAGATTGCTTTGACAAATACATCATCAGTGTCGTTCTTATATTTTCTGCAGGCACCTTTGCATATAATCGTACTGGGTGTATTCACAGCTTTTTTAATAGATACGTTGCACCTATAACACGGTTTCGAGCGATTAAGTTCACAATAGGCCTTCTACTAGGCAAGCTTACCTATTGCGCTCAGAAACAGAAATTGCGCATTGCGCTCTAAAGGCAGATTATATTTTTGCCCGAGGTGCTAAGCAAACCAAAGCGTGTTAAAGAAATGCCAACACTCTGCCTAATGTATCAAACTAACTCACTCCCTGATAAAAAGTGATCTATTACCCAAACACAAAGTGGCGGGTAGAAGGCGTGTGTGGCGACCACCGAAAGATTTGATGTTGGAACAGACAGCATGCTTAATACTGGAGAGTCCGAATAAGTTAGAAATCAACAAGAACAGGGAGAAAATTCATTGAACGAACTAAACTTAAAACTGATACAAAATGGCAATATGTGAATTTCAAAATATTACTCCGGCATGGTCGTCTCTTTTGTCCACCACCAACAGGTGTAGGCTGCAACGTTTCCAAGCCAAAACCCTCCGCTCCTTGTCGGGATCCCCTTGGTTTGTGAGGAACGACGTGATTCGAAGGGGTCTCCGAGTTCCTACTTTGTCTGCCTTTGTCTGTCTTGCCTACCGGTCTTTGGCTGCAACTCTCTTTGTTCAGCCTCGACCTCGTCCTTACCTTACCTGCGAACTATCAGCGCCTCAGAACCACCACTGCCGATTCGGGTCAAACGCCCTCGGGCGCTTCTTGACGACCCGCCATAAAGCCATCCTCGCACTTACATCAGCCCCCAGCCATGAAGTTCACAACTAAAACTGTCCTTCATTCCTTCCTTTCCCACCTACTAGCACGCTGAGCCAGCTGATTTTTGCTGTTATCTTGGTCACCGGCACGGGGACTCTCCGCCTCGCGGGGAGCGACCGACGCCTCAAGGCGTCTGCTGGCTGGGCTTGAGACGGGCAACATCTGTTGGCTGAATCGGTTCCAGCGGCAGTGTCACAAAAATACATAAAGTTTTCTATCTTCATCGCCTTCTGCGTTAACGCGTTAGCGGTTTCCTTTATAGCGATCAAAAATTTTCAAATTTATAAATTTTCTGATCGAGCAGTGTATTCTCACACAGTCAGGTCACCAACCCAAACCAGAGCAATAAATAAAGGCAATTAAGAACACGTCAACCCGACGCCAGCTACGAGACAATAAAACAACGTTTGACTTAACGCAACAAAGGAAATTGGGATCGACTTTGACAGACCAAACTCAACTCAAATTTACGACCTCATAACAAACCGAACAAAGAGCAGAGTCCAGTGACAAAAGTACGCAGAAATTGTAACGAGGGGACACTGTAGGGTTAAGCCAACACGTGTGAACGTAAGAAAAGGGATACTGGATACTCACTGACAAAGGATTTAGAAAGTCTCGATAGTACAGAGACAATACATCGAATACCCAGTGAAGACATACGACCATGTCGCACAGCATGAAAACAACGCCAGAGTGACAACTTATATTTATGACGAGAAATCGTGGAGGCAACTCAGTGACACCGAGCGAGAAGTTATTAATTGGTAGAAAAAACGGGGTGGATGTTGAAAAATGAACAGGACGCAACGGATTCTTAGCGAGGGTGTAACAACAAACCTTGGAAAACTCACTAAACAAAGGTTTGACAGACAGGCGAACAATTACTTTATATTCTTAGAAAGAGTGCGATGTCCTTAGCTGTGTACTTCAGGGGATGTTCAACAGCCAACCAGAGGTTAGCATCTTCCGAAGAAGTAAGTGGAGAGGACTGTTGTCATGGTGACAACCAGGGCAGCAAATCAGAGAGTCGAAAACCAAAGATCATCAAAGTGGAAGGAACATGTGACCCTGGAGAGGGTAAGTCTGGAACCTATCGGGATCAACCGAAGGCGTGGAAGGCAGAAGATTGCATTGTGGTAGAAAACGTTTGATAAAAACCGTTTGCAGGGTACACGAGGCTCTCAGTCTCATAAAATTTTGTGCTCAGTTTTATTATCTCAGTTCTACACAATTTTACCTCAGTCTTATAAAATTTTATCTCAGTATTGCGCAGTTTATTTACTTAGTTACTTTAACTTTTGAACGTGCGAAGTTATCTAAGTATCGTTATACTTTCGAGTTCAGTACTATAAACTTTAAAGTATTATTCATTATTCGACATTATGGAACTTAGAAACTTTTAACAAGTGAAGTTACATCTCAATAATAGAACTTTTGTGTATCAACTTCGGACATTGTGATTCGTATCATAAACTTAACTTGATTCAGACTTAATTATTCTAGTTGTGCAGACTCATGAACGATAAGAGAACTCAATATTCATAAACACAAGTGTATAACATAACGCACATTCACGACCAAGCTAAGTAGAACATGAACAGTTAGATGAAGCATCTTTGTAATAGACATTTTATTTGAACACAACCCACTAATGATGGTTGTATCTACACTACACAGAACTCTATAAACTGTTAGTAAAGACGGGTTACATCAACACCACACCACGTACGCCGCGAGTGAATTCTCATCGCAAGTTTCAAAGTGATAGTGAAAACATCAATCAACGGAGCGAGCACACATGGAGTCACCAGTAAGTAGGAAATTTCACCGATGGATTATTGGATATTCTAAAATGTCAAGTTAAGTCTTCATGATTTTAATATTATAATAATACTGCTGCTCTGTCTCTTTTCCAAGAACCAACACCTTTGAGAAATTGTATAATCATTTAGTAAAGATAATGTTAAAATATATTATGAATATAAAAGCTACTCATCTGAGACACATAATGAACGCATTAGTTTAGGGTGAATAATATTTGATTTGTCTATGTTTTGTGTATGTTTATCTATGTCATGTTGTATGTTATGTTTTCAGCCATCAACGAAGACAGATTTATATTGTGATTTATGTTTTATAGTTTCTGAATGTATTTTCAGGTAATGATTTATGTATGTGTTTCGGAAGTTAACTTGAGTAATGTGTAATAAACAAGCATTCTATTTGTTATATATATATGTATATATATATATATATATATATATTTTATGCGTTCATTATTGTTCCAAACCTTAACATCGAAAGACATTCACGTCAATTGATTTGTTTGATAAATTTTCTTATATTGTTTTAATAACAACGAAATATAGACTCTCATTATTTATGCTAATTAGTAATGGATACATTCAGTGATTAGATTGATTAATAATATTTGCATAATCAGATTAACTAGTCACATTTTATAATTTAATTGAATAATTAAGTTTTGCATAAATTAGCATAATTATCGTTAGTCCTTTTCCAGATTTAGGCTACCTCTCGACTGATCCAGACTAAGTTTATCTTCTGGTAGCCATTGGGCACGACTCAGATGCTGCAGTCAAGCCACGGATGCAGACACCCTGCACATAATGCAATGCAATGCAACAATATTACCCACATTGTAACATATTTCATTATAGCACATATTATATGGGCTAACGGTTCGCACGTCTATGTTTCTGTATATGAAAACAGGAAATCCAAGAAATATAATCCCGGCTGTTATAAAGGGACGTTTTACACGTCTACTATAAGACCCAAAAGTATATACGAGGTTTGTCCAAAATGTAATGAGATTGAATTTTCTCCACAAGTGGCAACACTGTGAGACCAAGAATGCAACCGCTGATAGCTACTGTGTTGGTCACACTCAACAAAAATTTCACATGCTTAACTTTCCCATATTTGACTGTGCCATAGTTGTAACTGTTTGTTTTGTCTCATAATCATCATCATCAAAGCGCTACAACCCTGGGCGGTCCTGGCCTACTGAAGGAGACCTCGCCACCGGTCTCTGTCCGATGGAACCATCCTCCAACTGCGGATTCCTGCCCTTTCTGCCTCCTACTACACTCCACCTCGCCACCTCAGCTTTGATATTCCCATTTTCCTATTGCCATCTGGGTCATAACGGAAGAAGCGTTTTACAGGGTCCTGGGGGTCCATCCTGACATGACATGACCTGCCCATCTAAGCTGTCCTATCTTTATCTTTTTGATTTTGTTTCTTTGGTTCAAAAAAGAACTATAGCTAAATATGTAACTATGCTGAGTATAATACGTCCTCTGTATCCATTTCTCATCTCTCTCACACACACACACACACAAACGTGCCACAGGGCATCTCTAACATTATATCTGCAACAGTATTATGTGGCAGTAACAATCCTTATCAGACATTTACAATCAATCAACTTGCTAAGAATAAACACTTTACAGCGTTTTATGAAAATAAAAATTGCCAGAAAACTCCTTAAAAACCAAAAAGAGTATGAATTGCTTATACAATTCTGCGAGATATTTTTGTATCTAAGGATTAGTTCGCTTGATGAGATCTGTAGAGGAAAAACGTCTAAATTCATGATAAACGGTGTAACTGTCACGCTTGCGTCACATAACAGTAGCCCCTGTTACGTCACTCTAATGTCAAAGCCGTCTGCCCGACGCGTCGTGTCTAATGTTGATAATTTCGACAGAAATTACCAGGCTTCCCAACGTGACAAAGCTGTACGGATTCTACGACTGCTCTGAAGCACTGTCTAGATCAGGGTTTCCCAAAATCTTGAATGACGTAGGATCCACCAACAACTATCAAATGTTTATCGGGAATCCACATAAGACATGCTTAATTAATGCAGAAACCACCATAAATTAATCCACCATCAATAAACTAATAATACATTTTTAATCAAAATAAAAGTTTCTGTTAGTGGGCGTCAAAATGATACGTTGTATTATAACCAATAAAAAATACAATTGCACAATATCGTCACAAAGGCTTCCATATAGGCTACCCAATTACATATAAAATATACCCATTACATAAAATATCAACTGGCTATTTAGATTTCAACAGTATTTCTGCATTTTAATTAAAGAAACCAGGTTCCAATCTGGTTCAGGTTAAGACTTGAACCTCAAGACTCTTCCTGATTTCTTTTTTTACATTTCAGGAAATGCAATGGCAAAGAAGCGTATTAATGGAAATCAATTGTTGAAAATACCATCAGATACCTCACGGCGGTTTGTGATAGCTGAGGATCTTTTGAGCATTTTAACCCAGAACGAGATTTAAAAGATGTTATCGGACAATGATTTTAGCAAAGTGTCTCCCTACTGTTCTACCCTTAAAGACTCAAAGTTACCTTCAAACATTTTGGACTTCTTCGACAAAAAATAATTATTTTCATATGTAAGAATAAAAAACTGTAATGAACAAGAACGTATGACAGAACAAATGTCATCACTGTCAGGAATATGTTAACAGGCAGTAAAATGCAAGAGAGAAGAGCACCCCTGGTAATTGGAGGACACAAATTTCAAAAGGTCAAAAAATTCAAATACCTGGGCTCACTAGTTACTGAGGACAACAGTATAGCCGAAGAAATTAAAGAAAGGATATCTGCTGGTAACAGATGTTACTTCTCCCTACAAGGAATATTTAAATGTAGAAACATAACCAGAGCAACCATTCGTCGCTACAAAACAGTTCTTAAGCCAGTGGTTATATACGGGTCCGAAACTTAAACATTGACAGTGACAGGGAAATAGTGGTTGCGCAGGTGGGAAAGAAAAGTCCTCAGGAGGATATTTGGTTCAGTGAACGTCCAAGGAACATGGAGAATAAGGACGAATGCAGAAATCCAGCAAATCTATAGAGAACCAGATATCGTCACTGACATTAAGATAAGTAGAATCCGGTTGGTAGGGCATGTCCAGAGAATGTCAGAGACATCCACATTAAAGAAAATGTTTAAGGTGAGACCTGGTGGAAGAAGAAGAAGAAGAAGAAGAAGAAGAAGAAGAAGAAGAAGAAGAAGAAGGGGTCAGCCCAGAAAACGATGGTTGGGTGATCTTGAGAACAACCTGCACAAGCTTGGTGTAAGAAGATGGAGACTGAGAGCAGAGGATCGAGACGTCTGGAGGCGGATTATCCAGGAGGCCAAGGCTCTCCAAGAGCTGTAGCGCCAATTGAGAGAGAGAGAGAGAGAGAGAGAGAGAGAGAGAGAGAGAGAGAGAGAGAGAGAGAGAGAGAGAGAGAGAGAGAGAGAGAGAGACTGTCAGGAATAAATATTCGACTTGAATTTTCGATTTGAATCATTTCGATCATTTGGATCAAATAGGCTATGAAGTAGGTGCTATACCTCGAAAAAGTCCCTAATTAAATTTTTGAAGTATTTGGATCTATTCTAATTTCGTATTTAGAGCTAGCATTACTTTTTTTTTTAGTTACCGTTACTGCTGTGCGGCCCACTGAAGGGCCAACCGAGGATCGCCGCAAGCAATTTTGTACGACATATGAGGATCTTAGGCTTAATTATTGCACTATAAATCAATAACTAATGGATTCTGGCAACAGAATGAGTATTAACACGGTGGTAAAGTTGTACAGGGCACAGCAGATGTGGCACAAAGTTGACGGAGAGATTACCACCAGCTAAGTTTGAACATCACCCCGCTACAGGACTGCGACAAATGGACTAGAGAAAGCCAGGGTAGTGCACCAGTAAAAAAGTCGTCATTAAACCACCACGACTTCGATAATTGTGTGACAGTGACCGTGTCCTGTATTTTCGAGACCAACGGGCCCCACACTGCACTTTACGTCTTAAAGTGGTTACGTGAGAGTTTGCTCTGCCAGACGTCACTTGATTGGTGACATTAATAAACATAGTTTATGGAAAACGAAGATGTCGTGACGGTAACGAACATAGTTTACGTAAAATAAGCTGCTTTCCTTGTCGTCTTTTTCTATTTGTGCCTGTTTCTCTGCTCCTATTTGCGCCTTCCTTCTGGTTTCATTTCTCTCTCTGTCTGTCTCACCTACACGTGCATACAAGCACGTCTTCGTCCGTACGTCACGCACAGGGAAACATAAATTAGCATTAGTACAGCGTAGAAAAACTATGCTCAACACTACTAAGAAAAACAGCGTCTTCTTGGCCAATTACCGTTACGTACGACTGGTGGAAATGTTTTTACCAGACGTCGTTCGCAGTGGACAATGTGACGGCCACGCACGCATAATGTTGTGAAACTACGGAGTGCCTTTTCGTAAGTGACAACATATTTACTGATGATATTTGTGTACGTAATCACAGGCGCATGATAGTCCGAGCGTAAAAATGTGGATTATTTAAGGTAAGAACTAATCACTAATAAGTTCAACAAGAAGGATGAATAAACATTTAAGGTGTACGCTGTATCCGTAGATTATGCTCTTTATTTCGTCCAGATAGAAAGTGATACATAAAACAAAAACTTAATCAAACCGGTTCCTATAAAATTCGAATCCTCATGCTATGATATTTTTACATAATTTTCTTTCAGGTGGGTAAATGTCTGGAAGGATGCTATCTAAATTATTAAGTATAATAAAAACAGTTCACGATATTGAAAGATATCAGAACGACGACTTTAGCGAAATATCTCCCTACTGTTCTACCAACAGAGACACGACGTTATCTTTAAACTTTTCGGTCTTCTTCCACAAAAATAATCACTTTCATGCGTAAAAAAAAACTGTAATTAACAAGAACATATAATAGAATAAATTTCACCGCTGTCAGGAATAAATTTTCTACTTGAATTTCCGACTCGAATCGTTTCGAGTCTGAACTTGGTTGAATTTGATTTAAATTATTTCGATTACTGTAACATTTACTTTCTTACGGTTTAATGTAAAACAACAGTACAATAAGAGAAACAATTTAAACGGAAGTAAAAGATTAATCTTTGATTCTGTGAAACATGGATCACAAAATACGATTGTTGGAACAAAAAGAATTTTTGTGTGACTATTTAAACATAATTGTCGTTGGTTTTACTTACAATTAGTTATATATTACATATATAATATTTCATCGGTTTTCCATTTTGTAGTACATACAATAAAATTTAACTTAAATTTTTGATTGGTACTTGGATAACACTAAGCATGAATACACTAGCAACGCGAAATGTAAATGTAAATGTAAATGTTGTTGACGCAAGTCATGTGATTGGATGTTAGATTATCTTTACAAGTACACTATAGGCTACACATATTTTTAACGCGGCTGTCAAAAGTAGACAGAAATTGTTATAAACTTTAATTATCTACAAAAAATTGAGTGGTTATATTCCCAGTAAAGTCAGCAATTCAAATTATGTAGCCGTATAGTCATTTTAATTTTTAATATTATATTTAAATGTTGTACATGCATTTGAAAGGAAGATCCTAAGGAAGATCTGGGGTCCTGTGTTTGAAGGAGACAGATGGTGAATACGTTGCAAAAATATAACACGTTTTTTTAAATATAATAGTTTGTTTGGAAAACTAAGATAATTGGGAGTTGTATGTTTCATTTTGACACTATTTTATTGACAGGCCCATAATTTTAAATATATTTTTATATTGTTACATTATATTTTGCCCATCATCTTGTTGTGTAATTACATGAGTAAAATATGTTTATAAATCCTAGAAAAGTACCAGGAAACATAAGGTACCTTGTTTTAAGGACTACCAATTATAGCTTTATTAATATTGATTAATGTTAAATAATGTTCTAATAGTTATGTTTAAACTATTAAAGTTAGTAAGTAAGGAGGACAATGTTTTAGAAATACTTACTATAATAATACTAATCCCACTAGGTGTGTGAGAGTGGAAATTAATTCATAAGTTTATTAAGAGTTGTGTTATGTTTATGAGGGAAGTGTTTAATAATAAACAATGTTTTAATCGTTGTGTTATTAAGTAAGGAGGACAATGTTTTGGGAACTACTTACCATGTTTTATTTATGTTTATAAAAACTGGATTGTATCCAGAAGTTCAATAGGAATTGTCATATGTTTCCTAGTAGTTATTAGTAATTAGTTGTTTGATATTGATTAATAATATATGTTGTCGTATTAATAAAACAAATGTTAATGTTAATGGAAGGGTACCAAAATTATAATAAGAGAGATTTGTGAAACTAGGCATGTTAGGCCTAGATAGTTAAGGAATTTGAAAAATAGTTTATATTAAAATTAGAATAATTAATGTCAGGTTGAAAAGTGTAAAATGGTAACTCAGGAAAACTGTAACGGAAGATAATCAAAAGTGGTACCAAAACAATCAGTGTTTCATCAGAAACTCAAAAATACTAGTATATTGAAAATCAAAGATCAGATAAAAAATTTATAACAAGTGTAAGAAAATTGAAAATAAAATATTAGAAGTTGGTTTACTTTGAGGCTCAGAGAGAACCATAGTAACTACAGATGATACAATTTCAACCAATGAAAGCTAAGTTATAGGCCTTAGCAACTGATATGTTATAAATTGAATAAAAGGGAGTCCATTATTAGATCTAAACGAGAAAGATTGATATAAAATATGAGAGACCAATCCAACATATTTTGAAGTTAATATTAGTGAACTGAATTAAAGTTAAATTATATTACAAAACTAACTATTTAGAAGAAAGAAGTACAACATTATTCAAAAGAAGGAAACCAATTAACTTATGAAGAAACACAATCAACCTGTTCAGGAAGGGAAGTATTTTTGCTAAATAACTAAACTGAAGAAATTACCTAAATGGCCAAGTTACACTTTTCAAAGACACTGTTTACACTTTTGATTAAACCTATTGTTGAACCTTCACTGTGACAATAATTAACGAATAATCTTGTTTTCAGTGTAAAAAACTATTAATATATGGTGATATAACCAGTTAAAGTGTATTAGACATTGAAAACACATAAATCAACATAACCTAGACACTGAACATTGTAAAATTCTTAATATACTCTTGTTAAGACATTCTGTAATTTATTATAAGCCCATGTATTTTGGTACTTTTCCTAAGATATTTGTAGTTTATACCGTAGTCAAAAGGATCCAACGTAAAACCATTCTATTTGTATTTTATTTAGTAATTATCAAAATACAGATAAGTTTGCCTTGAGACATAAGAGCTACTGCTGCCATTCTGAGCATATTTAAAGAACAGCCGGTCAGACTTTGTTAACAATTATAACTGTCTTTTAAAAAAGAAATTTAAAAAGGATAATAAAGGATTTGAGTTCAATAACAACAGATAAAAGGTTTTCTTTTCTGTACTTAGTGGATAACAATACGTATATGATATTATATACACCATATTAATGAATGTTAATTTTTTCATCAACTAGCATAGGTTGGTAACATTTCCAGCAAGGAAAGTATGGCACCTGATTTGAATCTGCCTTACTGAGCATTAGTAGTCATAATATTATGTTGAATAAAAGATTACAAAAGATAAAAATATAGAAGAAAAAAGAAACCCTTATGCTATATGCAATATTAATTACCAATTTATCAATACTAATTTTATTTGCAACATTTGATTGCAAATTGGCGCTCAACTTACATTACCCTGACAACATACTCATCCTTAAAATACTAACAAAGTACACTTTAGATAGTACGAGTATTCTTAACGTTACAATATGTATAGGTTAACAATATATGATGCATAGTTAGCACCAACATTATAGGTTATGAGATATGGTACGGTAATGACCGTAGATTTTGTTTAAAATAGATAGCAAATTAATCAAATGTGTGTGTGTGTGTGTGTGTGTGTGTGTGTGTGTGTGTGTGTGTGTGTGTGTGTGTGTGTGTGTGTGTGTGTGTGTGGAGCGTGCGCGCGTGCGAGAGAGGAAGAGAGTTAACTTATTCATACAATACGAAATAAAACGACTAGTAACTTGGAAGCTATTGTTATTCAGTATTGACACGCAACAACTCATAAAATAACAATGTTAGGTATAATGCGCTATAAACAGCACTTTCCAGAACGTTCCTGTCGAAACTCCTAGACGAGTTGAGTGAACTGTTGGACAGGACATGAGTTCGCGGGCCATGTGTTCGCAGCACAAGGATGTTAAAATGGATGCTCTTCACACGACTTCGCTGCAAGAAACGATTTACGTTTAATGTTTTTTAGCTGCGGTCTGATCCCGTAAGTGCTCTTGACTCCCTGAAGAGTTCATTCGCAGGAGCGCAGAACCGGACTGACATGAGTGTCAAATGTGACCGCCTTTTCGCGGAACGATGTGTGTTTTGGATTTGGACGCCTGTCACTGGGTCAGTTTACTAGTATTTATTCAATTTTTACAAAGTGAAGTGGGCCGGGTGAAGCTTTCTTGATTGGTGGATCACGCCACCGAGGCTTGCAAACGGGGTCGCTTCCAAGAGCCGCCTGGTCTTAGATTGTATTTGCGAGTCCGGCGATTAGGGGTCTGTAGGTAATTAGAGCCACCCAACAAGAACCTATCCACCAAGTGTCTCAGGGTGTCGTCAACAGCACGAACATCCAGTCCTCTTGAAAGTTCACGAGAAGAGAACATGCGGGGTCCTTTATAAGCAAGCTTCAGTCCCCGGTCGATTACGCTCTGAAGCGACATTCTATGGCAGACTTGTGCTGAGTCAAAAGATTCAGCGCGAGTTTAGTAAAGTTATTGGTAGTTTTGACGGTAAAGACAGTACGAAATTTAAGGCAGTAATTAGTGCTGCGCTCTACCTGTGTAAAGGAAAAATTAATAGTTTAGACAACGGCGGTCGGGGGGCGGCACTTGCCGACTCTCGGTGGTGCGAAAATTCCCGTGCTGCTCCCTGGCGTTAATTGCGGTACGCAAACGAGACAATCCCGAATTACCTAAGTTAGGTCTAACAAAATTCTTCAGGGTTGACGGACGCTTTTTCTCTTCGGTGGAGAGGAAGGATTTCCGACTACAAAAATTATAACTATGTCTATGAGATAAGTTTCTTCACGACTGCGGGTTCACTGAACAGAGACAAGTCCTGCTGCCACTGAACGAAATGACATCTTAAAAGCTCCACACTCGACACCGAAGAGAACAACGACCGCAACAACATGCCAATCATGAGATCGCCACGCTATAAATAAGAGATCATCCTTCTGGGCACATATAAGCAGGTGAAAAATATCCATTTATATTCACACGTAGAATCAACATGGCACCAGTTATACATAATCATCAGTTTTACCGTTCAAGTATACATTCATTTGGATCCCCAATTGATGGGACAGTTTAGTGTGAACACTAAGTATTAATTGTAAATTTCAATATATGTATAGTAAATTGTCAGTTCAGAGACTGACATGTCTACAACACAGCATCCAACTTAGATTTCCACTCATTTCTTTATAGAGCTTTCGCTACAGATTTAAAGTCAGTTTTGTTATTAATATTTTCTCAAGTTTAATTTACTATGCACAAAAACATATATTTTCTCTTATTTTTAAAATCAGGTTAGGTCATTTGTACAAAAAGATTACTGGGGAGGTAGGTGTTATTTTAAATTAGTTTCAACCAAGCTGTGCCTGTCGAAACACTTTTCAACTTGTTTGTCGAAACAAGGTTGTTGAGACAAAATTTGTTGAGACTGGTTATAAGTTGAAGAAACATGTCCGTCTCTGACACACAATGTATTTTTTTATATAAGGTGCTAATATGGTGCAATTTTTCTCTTTTCATTAATTGGCCCTATTTTAGTCTATATAAATTCTTTATATTAATCATGGTAACTGGGGGGGCGTTAATTATTTTAAACAATTTTATTTCTCACCTTAATTAAGTATTTTAGCACTTAGCCACTTAGGCACTTGGTTTTAAATTTTAATGTCCTGGGGACATTTGTATGCAATAGTTTATGATACACATGACGTGCAATTAACCCACACCATGGGGGTACATTTATAGAAATAAATCTTTAATCCTAATTGGGATTCCTATAAAGGAGAAGTTTAGAATTTATATACACCAGAAGGGTAATATAAAAAAGGGCGTGGCAAGAGACCTTCATGTATTTGTATACTATTGTATATGTAATTTGTCTTGTGGAACGTGTTATGTCTGTATATTTCTGTTTACATTTTGTGGGATATATATATATATATAAATATTATGCATTGCTGTACTTTTGGTGGGATATAGGGATTTTATTATTATTAGAATTTATATACACCAGTAGACGAGTATTCTATCTCAATAATCGTGGCTGATCATTTCTTTATGAAAATTAATTATTTTATTTATCACGTATAGTAAGTGTCACCTTTAAAGTTCATTTAAATTGGATGAGTAATTATTTTAATTATTAATAGTAACTGGGAATGAAACCATTTATCTTAATTAATTTATATACTGCATTTTAACAGAAACATATGATATACATTTTATATTTTAATAAATAGTTTAATGGGAGTTTTATTTTGAGGTTAATGATTATTTTAAGTTTTCAATTCATTGATGGTGACATAGCAATTATTTTCTTGGATTCAGTTAATATTTTTCAGGTGGCCTTGTTGAGAGGGTATACTTCTTTAGTTAACCATTTAAAAGGGGAATTATAAATCACTGTTGTTTTTTTGTAATTTTTATTATATGAGATAGAATAATAAAATGGGATTGTTAATTATTTAATGCTTGAGTTTTTATTGCAAGTCCCGTCTTACTGGATCCAGCGCAATTTTTAGCTTCTCTAGGCCTTAGCCTAGTTTTAAATAACTTGTAACCCCTCTTTACAAAAAGAAATATTCTTTTTGTTTTAACTACTCAAAATGAAGTAGGGGTTTCATTTGGTAGCAGAGCGTGAAGTCGGGGTGTCGCACCCCGACCACCGGGAGGGTATTTTGTTTTTCGTGTTGTGTGTGTTGTGTGTGTGTCGCGTTCCTTTTGTCTGGTGTAATCGAGTGTGAGCTGTTCAGTTAGTGGGCTAGTTCTCGCATCGTTAGGTGGACCCGCAGTCTACTCTTTGGAAGTATAGTACGTGAGTTTTTCTTATTCCAATCTTATTATTGTCAATATGTTTGTAGGTGTTAGGTATTTGTAGGGTGTTGTGTTTGTTGATAGTGTTTTGCGAATTGTGTAATTCTGGCGGCGCTATGCTTTCAGAAATTGTCTTCCCCCGACCACCGGGAGGAACAGAAATTGCCCCACCCTCTCACCCCAGTTCTCCAGAAATTTTCGGTGATAGATGGATTTAAGGAGGACCAGCTGCTGGTTTTCTTGGACCTTGTCCTGCAGTTGGCCGCCTATCCGGGTATATCCGATGGGGAGGTCTTGTGCCTTATATACCCGTATTGCCAGGGTACGTTGCAACAGAAGGTTACCAACACTTGGCGTCGGGGCGGCACGGTCGACACTTTTCATGGGGAAGTGTTGGATTACTTCATGTATCCTCCACGACGAGCCCAGCTTAGGCTGGATTGGTTCTATCGTTATCAGGCCGACGGAGAGCCGTTGGGGGATTACGTGCAGGACATGAAAAGCTGCCCGGGTATTAAGGTTAGGGTTGAACGACACCGAAGTCCTAGATATAATCATAGGAGGACTGAATTCCCAAGACGGTTACCGTTTGGGAAGGTTTGGGCATCGTCCAAATAATTTCGCGGAGATGGCCCGGTGTTGTGTTGCTACAAATACGGTCCGACCAAAGGTCGCAGTAATTGTTCCGGTAAATCCATTTCTGCCCAAGGTGGATCCAGAGCCGATAACATCATCATCGCCTACGCCGGAAGATGATAAGTCACTTGATGGTGGAGTTTTACCATCGTCAGTAGAAGTTAATTTAGACATTGCACATGGACCTGGACAGCTGGATTCCAGGTTGAGTACTGTTGAGGAAGTTGTAGTTGCTGAGAGTGGTGAAGAAGAGGAATCGAAGGAGGAGGCAGAAGAGTGGTCTGCACATGCTACGCAGGGGAGTATAAGTGTAAGTGTTAGGGAGGCTGCAAGTGTTTCTGAGGTCGCGGATGGACTAGGGGATGTCCAGTCTGCAAGTGTGGTAGAAGTAGATGAGGTAGAAGTTGGGGAGAAACTGGGTGGCAGCGTTGTAGAGTTTGGGGGTGAGAATGATGTAGTGTGTGAAGATGTGCAGACGCTTTCTGTAAGTATTGTTGAGGATTCCGAGGAGTGGAAAGAAGTTCCAGGGGGACCAGGTGAGCAACTAGAAGATGAAGATGTGCAGTGTCGTGATGATGATTTGGATTATGTAGAGGAAGAAAAGGAAGAGGTGGAAGAAATAGAACCAGAAGCAATTGTAGAAGAGAAGAAGATAGAAGCAGAGGAGTTAGAGGTTGAGGATAATCCAAATCGGGGTAAACGTAGAAAGGTAAGTTACCTTGATTATAATTCAGATGAAATAAATCAGTATTGCTCTACACAAGATAGTTTCTCAGAGAGTGATGTCCACAAGGAACGGGTTCCTAAAGTTCGTCATAAAAGGGTGAGACAAAGCGGTTGATGGGTAGCGGGTAGATGTTCCCCACACTCCCAGTGGTGTTCATCTACTTCAGGGTTGCGCCCCTGCCTCCGCGAGCCTTGGTTTTCTCCACCTATCCTTATTACCGGAGGGAACCATGTCCTTTACCTTAGTCCTAGCTGTTGAACTTTCAAGGATCCTTGCCCTTTTCATCTTCCCAATTTTCCTACCCCTCCCCTCAGAAAACAAAGTAAAACCAAAAAACAAATAAAAATTAGAAAGGAAAAAGCAAAAAAAAAATTAGAA
Organism: Magicicada septendecula; assembly: GCA_034769895.1. Lineage (NCBI taxonomy): Eukaryota > Metazoa > Arthropoda > Insecta > Hemiptera > Cicadidae > Magicicada > Magicicada septendecula. The sequence continues at coordinate 229,159,907 of CM068374.1, read as the reverse complement.
AAGGAAAAAAAAATATCAGAGAGAAGTTAGTTGGAAGAGTTGTGACTACGTGGGTAGTGAGTTTAGTGTCGTTTTCATTTTTCTTTGTTGTAGGTTGTCGTTGATTTTTAGAGTCCTGGCCATGCCGCATTCCCTAGTTGCTTTCCGTGGTAGTTATTTTTGATTAAGTGTAGGTTGTTCGACGTGGTCGTACTGAAGTAAAACCCCCTCGTTAGTTCTGCAGTATGGAAGACCAAGTGAAGGGATTGATGTTCGCGTGCCCTCGATGCGGTTTTCTCTGTCCGGCTAATAGGGGCCGTCCGCCCTAGTATAGGGATGTTTTTTTTTAACGACCAGTTAGATATGTCAAGGATATGTGATGCCTTGTTTTAGCATATGGCTGGTCAGTCCATATGTGGACAAAAGTTATGGGCGCTCACATACCAAGGTATTAGTTACCTTGTTTTGGTCTTCGGACGCGTGTGTGAGTGGCAGCAGGAGGAGTAGGTGGTGGTCACCAGAGAGTGTGACGTATTGGGGCGGTCCTGTGGGATTGGTCTGGCGGAGAGGGTCGCATGAGGATGGTTGCATTGGCGTTGAGTTTTCCAATCCAGTAAGAAAAGGGGGGGGGTTGTTGTTGTCCTAAGTAGGTATCAAGTTGGGTCTCAGTCGGTGGGCGAGCCTCAGGAGGTCAGAAGACCTAGGTAGGAATCTTCCTTTTGTCTTTTCCTGTCTCTCTCTCTCTTGTGCTGTATGCGGACTCTGATCAGGTCAGCATGCTTGCACCCGCACACTTACATAATACATATCTTCTTTCATCTCTTTCATTTTCCCTTTTTGATTTCTGTTCTCCTGAGAGCATGCTCAGCTGAGCCAACCCAACCACGACGTCCACTGGTATCTTTTGGGGAGAGGTACACTGCAGGGTACCCTCCTGGCCTTTAACGTTGGGGCAACTATGTTGCCCTTTTGGGGTGAGGGTGTGCTGAGTCAAAAGATTCAGCGCGAGTTTAGTAAAGTTATTGGTAGTTTTGACGGTAAAGACAGTACGAAATTTAAGGCAGTAATTAGTGCTGCGCTCTACCTGTGTAAAGGAAAAATTAATAGTTTAGACAACGGCGGTCGGGGGGCGGCACTTGCCGACTCTCGGTGGTGCGAAAATTCCCGTGCTGCTCCCTGGCGTTAATTGCGGTACGCAAACGAGACAATGCCGAATTACCTAAGTTAGGTCTAACAAAATTCTTCAGGGTTGACGGACGCTTTTTCTCTTCGGTGGAGAGGAAGGATTTCCGACTACAAAAATTATAACTATGTCTATGAGATAAGTTTCTTCACGACTGCGGGTTCACTGAACAGAGACAAGTCCTGCTGCCACTGAACGAAATGACATCTTAAAAGCTCCACACTCGACACCGAAGAGAACAACGACCGCAACAACATGCCAATCATGAGATCGCCACGCTATAAATAAGAGATCATCCTTCTGGGCACATATAAGCAGGTGAAAAATATCCATTTATATTCACACGTAGAATCAACATGGCACCAGTTATACATAATCATCAGTTTTACCGTTCAAGTATACATTCATTTGGATCCCCAATTGATGGGACAGTTTAGTGTGAACACTAAGTATTAATTGTAAATTTCAATATATGTATAGTAAATTGTCAGTTCAGAGACTGACATGTCTACAACACAGCATCCAACTTAGATTTCCACTCATTTCTTTATAGAGCTTTCGCTACAGATTTAAAGTCAGTTTTGTTATTAATATTTTCTCAAGTTTAATTTACTATGCACAAAAACATATATTTTCTCTTATTTTTAAAATCAGGTTAGGTCATTTGTATAAAAAGATTACTGGGGAGGTAGGTGTTATTTTAAATTAGTTTCAACCAAGCTGTGCCTGTCGAAACACTTTTCAACTTGTTTGTCGAAACAAGGTTGTTGAGACAAAATTTGTTGAGACTGGTTATAAGTTGAAGAAACATGTCCGTCTCTGACACACAATGTATTTTTTTATATAAGGTGCTAATATGGTGCAATTTTTCTCTTTTCATTAATTGGCCCTATTTTAGTCTATATAAATTCTTTATATTAATCATGGTAACTGGGGGGGCGTTAATTATTTTAAACAATTTTATTTCTCACCTTAATTAAGTATTTTAGCACTTAGCCACTTAGGCACTTGGTTTTAAATTTTAATGTCCTGGGGACATTTGTATGCAATAGTTTATGATACACATGACGTGCAATTAACCCACACCATGGGGGTACATTTATAGAAATAAATCTTTAATCCTAATTGGGATTCCTATAAAGGAGAAGTTTAGAATTTATATACACCAGAAGGGTAATATAAAAAAGGGCGTGGCAAGAGACCTTTATGTATTTGTATACTATTGTATATGTAATTTGTCTTGTGGAACGTGTTATGTCTGTATATTTCTGTGTACATTTTGGGGGATATATATATATATATATAAATATTATGCATTGCTGTACTTTTGGTGGGATATAGGGATTTTATTATTATTAGAATTTATGTACACCAGTAGACGAGTATTCTATCTCAATAATCGTGGCTGATCATTTCTTTATGAAAATTAATTATTTTATTTATCACGTATAGTAAGTGTCACCTTTAAAGTTCATTTAAATTGGATGAGTAATTATTTTAATTATTAATAGTAACTGGGAATGAAACCATTTATCTTAATTAATTTATATACTGCATTTTAACAGAAACATATGATATACATTTTATATTTTAATAAATAGTTTAATGGGAGTTTTATTTTGAGGTTAATGATTATTTTAAGTTTTCAATTCATTGATGGTGACATAGCAATTATTTTCTTGGATTCAGTTAATATTTTTCAGGTGGCCTTGTTGAGAGGGTATACTTCTTTAGTTAACCATTTAAAAGGGGAATTATAAATCACTGTTGTTTTTTTGTAATTTTTATTATATGAGATAGAATAATAAAATGGGATTGTTAATTATTTAATGCTTGAGTTTTTATTGCAAGTCCCGTCTTACTGGATCCAGCGCAATTTTTAGCTTCTCTAGGCCTTAGCCTAGTTTTAAATAACTTGTAACCCCTCTTTACAAAAAGAAATATTCTTTTTGTTTTAACTACTCAAAATGAAGTAGGGGCTTCATTTGGTAGCAGAGCGTGAAGTCGGGGTGTCGCACCCCGACCACCGGGAGGGTATTTTGTTTTTCGTGTTGTGTGTGTTGTGTGTGTGTCGCGTTCCTTTTGTCTGGTGTAATCGAGTGTGAGCTGTTCAGTTAGTGGGCTAGTTCTCGCATCGTTAGGTGGACCCGCAGTCTACTCTTTGGAAGTATAGTACGTGAGTTTTTCTTATTCCAATCTTATTATTGTCAATATGTTTGTAGGTGTTAGGTATTTGTAGGGTGTTGTGTTTGTTGATAGTGTTTTGCGAATTGTGTAATTCTGGCGGCGCTATGCTTTCAGAAATTGTCTTCCCCCGACCACCGGGAGGAACAGAAATTGCCCCACCCTCTCACCCCAGTTCTCCAGAAATTTTCGGTGATAGATGGATTTAAGGAGGACCAGCTGCTGGTTTTCTTGGACCTTGTCCTGCAGTTGGCCGCCTATCCGGGTATATCCGATGGGGAGGTCTTGTGCCTTATATACCCGTATTGCCAGGGTACGTTGCAACAGAAGGTTACCAACACTTGGCGTCGGGGCGGCACGGTCGACACTTTTCATGGGGAAGTGTTGGATTACTTCATGTATCCTCCACGACGAGCCCAGCTTAGGCTGGATTGGTTCTATCGTTATCAGGCCGACGGAGAGCCGTTGGGGGATTACGTGCAGGACATACGAAAAGCTGCCCGGGTATTAAGGTTAGGGTTGAACGACACCGAAGTCCTAGATATAATCATAGGAGGACTGAATTCCCAAGACGGTTACCGTTTGGGAAGGTTTGGGCATCGTCCAAATAATTTCGCGGAGATGGCCCGGTGTTGTGTTGCTACAAATACGGTCCGACCAAAGGTCGCAGTAATTGTTCCGGTAAATCCATTTCTGCCCAAGGTGGATCCAGAGCCGATAACATCATCATCGCCTACGCCGGAAGATGATAAGTCACTTGATGGTGGGGTTTTACCATCGTCAGTAGAAGTTAATTTAGACATTGCACATGGACCTGGACAGCTGGATTCCAGGTTGAGTACTGTTGAGGAAGTTGTAGTTGCTGAGAGTGGTGAAGAAGAGGAATCGAAGGAGGAGGCAGAAGAGTGGTCTGCACATGCTACGCAGGGGAGTATAAGTGTAAGTGTTAGGGAGGCTGCAAGTGTTTCTGAGGTCGCGGATGGACTAGGGGATGTCCAGTCTGCAAGTGTGGTAGAAGTAGATGAGGTAGAAGTTGGGGAGAAACTGGGTGGCAGCGTTGTAGAGTTTGGGGGTGAGAATGATGTAGTGTGTGAAGATGTGCAGACGCTTTCTGTAAGTATTGTTGAGGATTCCGAGGAGTGGAAAGAAGTTCCAGGGGGACCAGGTGAGCAACTAGAAGATGAAGATGTGCAGTGTCGTGATGATGATTTGGATTATGTAGAGGAAGAAAAGGAAGAGGTGGAAGAAATAGAACCAGAAGCAATTGTAGAAGAGAAGAAGATAGAAGCAGAGGAGTTAGAGGTTGAGGATAATCCAAATCGGGGTAAACGTAGAAAGGTAAGTTACCTTGATTATAATTCAGATGAAATAAATCAGTATTGCTCTACACAAGATAGTTTCTCAGAGAGTGATGTCCACAAGGAACGGGTTCCTAAAGTTCGTCATAAAAGGGTGAGACAAAGCGGTTGATGGGTAGCGGGTAGATGTTCCCCACACTCCCAGTGGTGTTCATCTACTTCAGGGTTGCGCCCCTGCCTCCGCGAGCCTTGGTTTTCTCCACCTATCCTTATTACCGGAGGGAACCATGTCCTTTACCTTAGTCCTAGCTGTTGAACTTTCAAGGATCCTTGCCCTTTTCATCTTCCCAATTTTCCTACCCCTCCCCTCAGAAAACAAAGTAAAACCAAAAAACAAATAAAAATTAGAAAGGAAAAAGCAAAAAAAAAATTAGAAAAGGAAAAAAAAATATCAGAGAGAAGTTAGTTGGAAGAGTTGTGACTACGTGGGTAGTGAGTTTAGTGTCGTTTTCATTTTTCTTTGTTGTAGGTTGTCGTTGATTTTTAGAGTCCTGGCCATGCCGCATTCCCTAGTTGCTTTCCGTGGTAGTTATTTTTGATTAAGTGTAGGTTGTTCGACGTGGTCGTACTGAAGTAAAACCCCCTCGTTAGTTCTGCAGTATGGAAGACCAAGTGAAGGGATTGATGTTCGCGTGCCCTCGATGCGGTTTTCTCTGTCCGGCTAATAGGGGCCGTCCGCCCTAGTATAGGGATGTTTTTTTTTAACGACCAGTTAGATATGTCAAGGATATGTGATGCCTTGTTTTAGCATATGGCTGGTCAGTCCATATGTGGACAAAAGTTATGGGCGCTCACATACCAAGGTATTAGTTACCTTGTTTTGGTCTTCGGACGCGTGTGTGAGTGGCAGCAGGAGGAGTAGGTGGTGGTCACCAGAGAGTGTGACGTATTGGGGCGGTCCTGTGGGATTGGTCTGGCGGAGAGGGTCGCATGAGGATGGTTGCATTGGCGTTGAGTTTTCCAATCCAGTAAGAAAAGGGGGGGGTTGTTGTTGTCCTAAGTAGGTATCAAGTTGGGTCTCAGTCGGTGGGCGAGCCTCAGGAGGTCAGAAGACCTAGGTAGGAATCTTCCTTTTGTCTTTTCCTGTCTCTCTCTCTCTTGTGCTGTATGCGGACTCTGATCAGGTCAGCATGCTTGCACCCGCACACTTACATAATACATATCTTCTTTCATCTCTTTCATTTTCCCTTTTTGATTTCTGTTCTCCTGAGAGCATGCTCAGCTGAGCCAACCCAACCACGACGTCCACTGGTATCTTTTGGGGAGAGGTACACTGCAGGGTACCCTCCTGGCCTTTAACGTTGGGGCAACTATGTTGCCCTTTTGGGGTGAGGGTGTGCTGAGTCAAAAGATTCAGCGCGAGTTTAGTAAAGTTATTGGTAGTTTTGACGGTAAAGACAGTACGAAATTTAAGGCAGTAATTAGTGCTGCGCTCTACCTGTGTAAAGGAAAAATTAATAGTTTAGACAACGGCGGTCGGGGGGCGGCACTTGCCGACTCTCGGTGGTGCGAAAATTCCCGTGCTGCTCCCTGGCGTTAATTGCGGTACGCAAACGAGACAATGCCGAATTACCTAAGTTAGGTCTAACAAAATTCTTCAGGGTTGACGGACGCTTTTTCTCTTCGGTGGAGAGGAAGGATTTCCGACTACAAAAATTATAACTATGTCTATGAGATAAGTTTCTTCACGACTGCGGGTTCACTGAACAGAGACAAGTCCTGCTGCCACTGAACGAAATGACATCTTAAAAGCTCCACACTCGACACCGGAGAGAACAACGACCGCAACAACATGCCAATCATGAGATCGCCACGCTATAAATAAGAGATCATCCTTCTGGGCACATATAAGCAGGTGAAAAATATCCATTTATATTCACACGTAGAATCAACATGGCACCAGTTATACATAATCATCAGTTTTACCGTTCAAGTATACATTCATTTGGATCCCCAATTGATGGGACAGTTTAGTGTGAACACTAAGTATTAATTGTAAATTTCAATATATGTATAGTAAATTGTCAGTTCAGAGACTGACATGTCTACAACACAGCATCCAACTTAGATTTCCACTCATTTCTTTATAGAGCTTTCGCTACAGATTTAAAGTCAGTTTTGTTATTAATATTTTCTCAAGTTTAATTTACTATGCACAAAAACATATATTTTCTCTTATTTTTAAAATCAGGTTAGGTCATTTGTATAAAAAGATTACTGGGGAGGTAGGTGTTATTTTAAATTAGTTTCAACCAAGCTGTGCCTGTCGAAACACTTTTCAACTTGTTTGTCGAAACAAGGTTGTTGAGACAAAATTTGTTGAGACTGGTTATAAGTTGAAGAAACATGTCCGTCTCTGACACACAATGTATTTTTTTATATAAGGTGCTAATATGGTGCAATTTTTCTCTTTTCATTAATTGGCCCTATTTTAGTCTATATAAATTCTTTATATTAATCATGGTAACTGGGGGGGCGTTAATTATTTTAAACAATTTTATTTCTCACCTTAATTAAGTATTTTAGCACTTAGCCACTTAGGCACTTGGTTTTAAATTTTAATGTCCTGGGGACATTTGTATGCAATAGTTTATGATACACATGACGTGCAATTAACCCACACCATGGGGGTACATTTATAGAAATAAATCTTTAATCCTAATTGGGATTCCTATAAAGGAGAAGTTTAGAATTTATATACACCAGAAGGGTAATATAAAAAAGGGCGTGGCAAGAGACCTTTATGTATTTGTATACTATTGTATATGTAATTTGTCTTGTGGAACGTGTTATGTCTGTATATTTCTGTGTACATTTTGGGGGATATATATATATATATATAAATATTATGCATTGCTGTACTTTTGGTGGGATATAGGGATTTTATTATTATTAGAATTTATGTACACCAGTAGACGAGTATTCTATCTCAATAATCGTGGCTGATCATTTCTTTATGAAAATTAATTATTTTATTTATCACGTATAGTAAGTGTCACCTTTAAAGTTCATTTAAATTGGATGAGTAATTATTTTAATTATTAATAGTAACTGGGAATGAAACCATTTATCTTAATTAATTTATATACTGCATTTTAACAGAAACATATGATATACATTTTATATTTTAATAAATAGTTTAATGGGAGTTTTATTTTGAGGTTAATGATTATTTTAAGTTTTCAATTCATTGATGGTGACATAGCAATTATTTTCTTGGATTCAGTTAATATTTTTCAGGTGGCCTTGTTGAGAGGGTATACTTCTTTAGTTAACCATTTAAAAGGGGAATTATAAATCACTGTTGTTTTTTTGTAATTTTTATTATATGAGATAGAATAATAAAATGGGATTGTTAATTATTTAATGCTTGAGTTTTTATTGCAAGTCCCGTCTTACTGGATCCAGCGCAATTTTTAGCTTCTCTAGGCCTTAGCCTAGTTTTAAATAACTTGTAACCCCTCTTTACAAAAAGAAATATTCTTTTTGTTTTAACTACTCAAAATGAAGTAGGGGCTTCATTTGGTAGCAGAGCGTGAAGTCGGGGTGTCGCACCCCGACCACCGGGAGGGTATTTTGTTTTTCGTGTTGTGTGTGTTGTGTGTGTGTCGCGTTCCTTTTGTCTGGTGTAATCGAGTGTGAGCTGTTCAGTTAGTGGGCTAGTTCTCGCATCGTTAGGTGGACCCGCAGTCTACTCTTTGGAAGTATAGTACGTGAGTTTTTCTTATTCCAATCTTATTATTGTCAATATGTTTGTAGGTGTTAGGTATTTGTAGGGTGTTGTGTTTGTTGATAGTGTTTTGCGAATTGTGTAATTCTGGCGGCGCTATGCTTTCAGAAATTGTCTTCCCCCGACCACCGGGAGGAACAGAAATTGCCCCACCCTCTCACCCCAGTTCTCCAGAAATTTTCGGTGATAGATGGATTTAAGGAGGACCAGCTGCTGGTTTTCTTGGACCTTGTCCTGCAGTTGGCCGCCTATCCGGGTATATCCGATGGGGAGGTCTTGTGCCTTATATACCCGTATTGCCAGGGTACGTTGCAACAGAAGGTTACCAACACTTGGCGTCGGGGCGGCACGGTCGACACTTTTCATGGGGAAGTGTTGGATTACTTCATGTATCCTCCACGACGAGCCCAGCTTAGGCTGGATTGGTTCTATCGTTATCAGGCCGACGGAGAGCCGTTGGGGGATTACGTGCAGGACATACGAAAAGCTGCCCGGGTATTAAGGTTAGGGTTGAACGACACCGAAGTCCTAGATATAATCATAGGAGGACTGAATTCCCAAGACGGTTACCGTTTGGGAAGGTTTGGGCATCGTCCAAATAATTTCGCGGAGATGGCCCGGTGTTGTGTTGCTACAAATACGGTCCGACCAAAGGTCGCAGTAATTGTTCCGGTAAATCCATTTCTGCCCAAGGTGGATCCAGAGCCGATAACATCATCATCGCCTACGCCGGAAGATGATAAGTCACTTGATGGTGGGGTTTTACCATCGTCAGTAGAAGTTAATTTAGACATTGCACATGGACCTGGACAGCTGGATTCCAGGTTGAGTACTGTTGAGGAAGTTGTAGTTGCTGAGAGTGGTGAAGAAGAGGAATCGAAGGAGGAGGCAGAAGAGTGGTCTGCACATGCTACGCAGGGGAGTATAAGTGTAAGTGTTAGGGAGGCTGCAAGTGTTTCTGAGGTCGCGGATGGACTAGGGGATGTCCAGTCTGCAAGTGTGGTAGAAGTAGATGAGGTAGAAGTTGGGGAGAAACTGGGTGGCAGCGTTGTAGAGTTTGGGGGTGAGAATGATGTAGTGTGTGAAGATGTGCAGACGCTTTCTGTAAGTATTGTTGAGGATTCCGAGGAGTGGAAAGAAGTTCCAGGGGGACCAGGTGAGCAACTAGAAGATGAAGATGTGCAGTGTCGTGATGATGATTTGGATTATGTAGAGGAAGAAAAGGAAGAGGTGGAAGAAATAGAACCAGAAGCAATTGTAGAAGAGAAGAAGATAGAAGCAGAGGAGTTAGAGGTTGAGGATAATCCAAATCGGGGTAAACGTAGAAAGGTAAGTTACCTTGATTATAATTCAGATGAAATAAATCAGTATTGCTCTACACAAGATAGTTTCTCAGAGAGTGATGTCCACAAGGAACGGGTTCCTAAAGTTCGTCATAAAAGGGTGAGACAAAGCGGTTGATGGGTAGCGGGTAGATGTTCCCCACACTCCCAGTGGTGTTCATCTACTTCAGGGTTGCGCCCCTGCCTCCGCGAGCCTTGGTTTTCTCCACCTATCCTTATTACCGGAGGGAACCATGTCCTTTACCTTAGTCCTAGCTGTTGAACTTTCAAGGATCCTTGCCCTTTTCATCTTCCCAATTTTCCTACCCCTCCCCTCAGAAAACAAAGTAAAACCAAAAAACAAATAAAAATTAGAAAGGAAAAAGCAAAAAAAAAATTAGAAAAGGAAAAAAAAATATCAGAGAGAAGTTAGTTGGAAGAGTTGTGACTACGTGGGTAGTGAGTTTAGTGTCGTTTTCATTTTTCTTTGTTGTAGGTTGTCGTTGATTTTTAGAGTCCTGGCCATGCCGCATTCCCTAGTTGCTTTCCGTGGTAGTTATTTTTGATTAAGTGTAGGTTGTTCGACGTGGTCGTACTGAAGTAAAACCCCCTCGTTAGTTCTGCAGTATGGAAGACCAAGTGAAGGGATTGATGTTCGCGTGCCCTCGATGCGGTTTTCTCTGTCCGGCTAATAGGGGCCGTCCGCCCTAGTATAGGGATGTTTTTTTTTAACGACCAGTTAGATATGTCAAGGATATGTGATGCCTTGTTTTAGCATATGGCTGGTCAGTCCATATGTGGACAAAAGTTATGGGCGCTCACATACCAAGGTATTAGTTACCTTGTTTTGGTCTTCGGACGCGTGTGTGAGTGGCAGCAGGAGGAGTAGGTGGTGGTCACCAGAGAGTGTGACGTATTGGGGCGGTCCTGTGGGATTGGTCTGGCGGAGAGGGTCGCATGAGGATGGTTGCATTGGCGTTGAGTTTTCCAATCCAGTAAGAAAAGGGGGGGGTTGTTGTTGTCCTAAGTAGGTATCAAGTTGGGTCTCAGTCGGTGGGCGAGCCTCAGGAGGTCAGAAGACCTAGGTAGGAATCTTCCTTTTGTCTTTTCCTGTCTCTCTCTCTCTTGTGCTGTATGCGGACTCTGATCAGGTCAGCATGCTTGCACCCGCACACTTACATAATACATATCTTCTTTCATCTCTTTCATTTTCCCTTTTTGATTTCTGTTCTCCTGAGAGCATGCTCAGCTGAGCCAACCCAACCACGACGTCCACTGGTATCTTTTGGGGAGAGGTACACTGCAGGGTACCCTCCTGGCCTTTAACGTTGGGGCAACTATGTTGCCCTTTTGGGGTGAGGGTGTGCTGAGTCAAAAGATTCAGCGCGAGTTTAGTAAAGTTATTGGTAGTTTTGACGGTAAAGACAGTACGAAATTTAAGGCAGTAATTAGTGCTGCGCTCTACCTGTGTAAAGGAAAAATTAATAGTTTAGACAACGGCGGTCGGGGGGCGGCACTTGCCGACTCTCGGTGGTGCGAAAATTCCCGTGCTGCTCCCTGGCGTTAATTGCGGTACGCAAACGAGACAATGCCGAATTACCTAAGTTAGGTCTAACAAAATTCTTCAGGGTTGACGGACGCTTTTTCTCTTCGGTGGAGAGGAAGGATTTCCGACTACAAAAATTATAACTATGTCTATGAGATAAGTTTCTTCACGACTGCGGGTTCACTGAACAGAGACAAGTCCTGCTGCCACTGAACGAAATGACATCTTAAAAGCTCCACACTCGACACCGAAGAGAACAACGACCGCAACAACATGCCAATCATGAGATCGCCACGCTATAAATAAGAGATCATCCTTCTGGGCACATATAAGCAGGTGAAAAATATCCATTTATATTCACACGTAGAATCAACATGGCACCAGTTATACATAATCATCAGTTTTACCGTTCAAGTATACATTCATTTGGATCCCCAATTGATGGGACAGTTTAGTGTGAACACTAAGTATTAATTGTAAATTTCAATATATGTATAGTAAATTGTCAGTTCAGAGACTGACATGTCTACAACACAGCATCCAACTTAGATTTCCACTCATTTCTTTATAGAGCTTTCGCTACAGATTTAAAGTCAGTTTTGTTATTAATATTTTCTCAAGTTTAATTTACTATGCACAAAAACATATATTTTCTCTTATTTTTAAAATCAGGTTAGGTCATTTGTATAAAAAGATTACTGGGGAGGTAGGTGTTATTTTAAATTAGTTTCAACCAAGCTGTGCCTGTCGAAACACTTTTCAACTTGTTTGTCGAAACAAGGTTGTTGAGACAAAATTTGTTGAGACTGGTTATAAGTTGAAGAAACATGTCCGTCTCTGACACACAATGTATTTTTTTATATAAGGTGCTAATATGGTGCAATTTTTCTCTTTTCATTAATTGGCCCTATTTTAGTCTATATAAATTCTTTATATTAATCATGGTAACTGGGGGGCGTTAATTATTTTAAACAATTTTATTTCTCACCTTAATTAAGTATTTTAGCACTTAGCCACTTAGGCACTTGGTTTTAAATTTTAATGTCCTGGGGACATTTGTATGCAATAGTTTATGATACACATGACGTGCAATTAACCCACACCATGGGGGTACATTTATAGAAATAAATCTTTAATCCTAATTGGGATTCCTATAAAGGAGAAGTTTAGAATTTATATACACCAGAAGGGTAATATAAAAAAGGGCGTGGCAAGAGACCTTTATGTATTTGTATACTATTGTATATGTAATTTGTCTTGTGGAACGTGTTATGTCTGTATATTTCTGTGTACATTTTGGGGGATATATATATATATTGTAACGAGTAAAATGGTTGCGTACCTGCAAAATGTGTACATAAAATAATGTGTTTTGGATGATTAGTGCGTTCGCCTCGCACCGGGTCGTTACAGTAATTTTGGTGGCTAGCGATGTTCGTAGCGTAGTTCTGATCAGCTGTATATTACGGCAGTAACCTTACCTGTTATTCTTAGGGGGTGTGATAATCCCGGGTGGCGCCAAGTCGTTTTACAAAACAACTAAAAACCGTATTTGTACAAATTATCAGCGTAGCGGGTTGGTGTATTCAAATCGTTCCCGCTCGCACAGCCGTCTCAATCGTCGCTTCTGATGACTAACTGGCAACTAGCTTACTGCTACAATTTATTCTTCAATACAAGTAATTATTATATAGCACTCCCTAAGAAATGATAACGCTTGTTACTCCCTGTAATGAATATTTTTTAATGGTGATAACTGGAAACATTTACAATTACAACAAAATAATTATCGTTTGATTACATGAGATCTTATTTTCAGGGCGGCGAATTAATTTAGAAACCATTTAACCTAGCGTCTGTTTACGTTAGGCGTATTACAATGTTTTGGTTTCAAAATCCGTGGATTCTTTTGACTATGGGTTAGAGAACTACAATGGTTACAATAAAAATACAAATTACCTTAATCTAAGTGTACAAGAAATATAAAGTGTGCTGTTGCAATCTGTTGTGTAGTGTTGTAAAGGTGTTCTGTAAGTTCGTGTTCAATTCTTAGGTTATTTTACGTTAACAATGTTTCATTATGTTTTAATTTGCTTAAATACTCTATGAAAGAGAAATACTATCTTTATAGTGTGGTAATTTTACCTTTCAAAATTATTTAAAGTGATTAGGGTTGGTGGAAAATAAATAATTGGATATTACTTAACAATTCGACGTGTATAGGCCTCGGTAGTTGGTTCGAGATAGGAATTGGCTGCATAAAATCAGTTTTCTTGGATTTTGGGCTTCATTAAAATGTGGCGTCCTTTCGTCTTGTGTTTGGACGTTCTATTTATGGATAATTTTCGTTTATTCAGGTCTTGGGTCTTGTAATATTGGTTGTAGTGGTCATCTGCTTCTTTGACGATTAGTTTTCAGCAACTTTATACTATTATTTTCATGATTTACACTGAAAAAACTTTCTTCCGGACTTCTGCATCTGTATGGCTTGATGACGCTTCGCTTCTTTTTTTCTCTCTACTAATTTCTAACGGTATTTTTTCTGTCAACAACCGCTGTTTCCATAGTAACGGTATTTTTCGAATAGGCTTATTTTGAGTTGATGTATTGTTATCGAAACTTCGAATCCTTCGTATATCTTCTGATTACTGTTATTCCTCCATCTTCCTTCCTGGTTAATAAATATTGTCACTATAGTATTTATTCTCGTTCATAGATTATTTTGATACCCCACAAGCTTGGGTATTTTCAGATTTTAAGTTTTTACAATTATGTTAATGCTTGTTAATTACATTTCTTTTTATATAATAATGCCTATTACAATATTTTGTGTTATAAATGATCTACAATTTATCCTTGGTGATTCCTTCACCTCAGATTTTCTAAATTCTGATTCAATTTGTTATAATCTTTGTATGTTTGGTTCTGACAGTTATGTTTTTTTCTAGGCCTAAGTAGCCATTATAATAATTTACTTATTTCGTTCAAATCACATTTTGTTTCAGCCTATTGGGCTTACTTTGTTATTTTTATTAGTTGTGTTGTGTTTTGAGTCTGTAGGTGTTTTGTTTATTATTCAATATTGCTCTCCTTATTTCAATCTTAAAAATATAACATTAGGTTTATGGACTGCACATTGCATTCAGCCATATCCTCTTCTAACAATAACATGAACACAATTTTTTATAAGTTATTAGAGTTATTGTTTTGATTAAGAGATATCATCACTCACTCCTAACTTATCCTTATTTGCTAATTTTTTAGTTTATAACACATATTATCTGTGTTGTGATAAACAACATCACTTGTTATTAAATTAATAATAGTCCTTTATAATTTAGGTATCTTTGTTAGTTTTTTGACTTCTCAATCTCTAAACAATTTTTATATTCCCTCCATGGTAACACCTTCAATTTATTCTATTCTGGAATCCTCCCTTTTTACTTACTACTGGCTATAGTTAACTTAACTCTATTGAACATCTTTTTAAATAAAAAGTCATTATCACTTCTAGTGTTTTTCTATCCCTTATACTATAATTCACTCTTAATACTACTTATTTATCAGTTATCTATGCACTGTTTATTTCCAACTTTTACCTTACCTTCACTTGTAAATCACTTATTGTTAATTACAATTTCACTAGTGTCACACTTCACTTTGGGGTTCTTACACCTACACTATTACACTATATCACTGTTTATATCATTTGTTTGATAGTGGGTGACCCCTATACTTAATAACTAATACTTACTGACTAATAACAATTCTAATTTGTGGTTTCTGGTTGCCTTTTTAATGGGTAGTAACCGTTATCTCTCCTTCCTCCTGATAACCCTTGTTTTGGTTTCAATGTTCTTGTTGAGTGCTATTTTACTTGTGTTGGTGAACCATTCTTGGTTTTCACTTTTGCTCGTCTCCCTCCTTCTTCATTTTCCTTGTTTGTTTATTATATTGGGTTTTTTCATCTGTTTCTTTGGACATTTTTGGGGTCATTTAAACCCATAAACTTGTTTCCTTGTGGCTTAGGTTTATTATTTTCTTATCCTCGTTGTTTATTTGTGGTTCCCTTCTTTATGTTTGGGTTGTTGTCTCAATCACTTTAAAATATTTACATTTTACTAAGTATGTTCCGTGGTTCCCTTCTTTATGTTTATGTTTTTGTCTCAATCACTTTAAAATATTTACATTTTACTAAGTATGTTCCGTGGTTCCCTTCTTCATGTTTGTGTTTTTGTCTCAATCACTTGGGTTGGGTTAAAGTCGTCGTATTGTCGTGTCATATTCCTTATATTTTTATTTAAAATCAATCATTTCATTTGATAAGAAGTATTTTTTACAATTATAAATGTTTTTTTTTTATCTCTGGTACGGGGTTGGCTATTTGTGTCGTGACAATATATATAAATATTATGCATTGCTGTACTTTTGGTGGGATATAGGGATTTTATTATTATTAGAATTTATGTACACCAGTAGACGAGTATTCTATCTCAATAATCGTGGCTGATCATTTCTTTATGAAAATTAATTATTTTATTTAGCACATATAGTAAGTGTCACCTTTAAAGTTCATTTAAATTGGATGAGTAATTATTTTAATTATTAATAGTAACTGGGAATGAAACCATTTATCTTAATTAATTTATATACTGCATTTTAACAGAAACATATGATATACATTTTATATTTTAATAAATAGTTTAATGGGAGTTTTATTTTGAGGTTAATGATTATTTTAAGTTTTCAATTCATTGATGGTGACATAGCAATTATTTTCTTGGATTCAGTTAATATTTTTCAGGTGGCCTTGTTGAGAGGGTATACTTCTTTAGTTAACCATTTAAAAGGGGAATTATAAATCACTGTTGTTTTTTTGTTATTTTTATTATATGAGATAGAATAATAAAATGGGATTGTTAATTATTTAATGCTTGAGTTTTTATTGCAAATCCCGTCTTACTGGATCCAGCGCAATTTTTAGCTTCTCTAGGCCTTAGCCTAGTTTTAAATAACTTGTAACCCCTCTTTACAAAAAGAAATATTCTTTTTGTTTTAACTACTCAAAATGAAGTAGGGGTTTCATTTGGTAGCAGAGCGTGGTTACGATGAGGGTCCTGTGGGTGTGACGGGGCTTGCAAACTTAGGAAATATTTTGGGAATTATTTCACAATGTTTAGTTCATAAATAGAACTTAGAAAAATTTTAAAGGCCCTATATCCCAAGGTTGAAAATATTTTGTTAGTTTTAAGGTTTGAAACATATGTATATGTACTTGCCCGCCTTGCATAGTGAATAGTGCCACGTGGTAGGAAATTTTAGAAGGGGAAATCCCTGGGCAAGACTTATCGCAGTCGGTGCTTAGTTAGTTTGAGTTTACCTTACCCATGTTTGGGGAGGTGTTGCGGTTTTTTTGTGATTAGGCGGTATGGCCCGATCGGCAGTCGGTTTCTGCCGATAAATGGTAGCCGGAGGTAACCTAAGAAATGGTTAAAATAAATTTTCGTTGGTCGGTATTTTGTTTTTCGTGTTGTGTGTGTTGTGTGTGTGTCGCGTTCCTTTTGTCTGGTGTAATCGAGTGTGAGCTGTTCAGTTAGTGGGCTAGTTCTCGCATCGTTAGGTGGACCCGCAGTCTACTCTTTGGAAGTATAGTACGTGAGTTTTTCTTATTCCAATCTTATTATTGTCAATATGTTTGTAGGTGTTAGGTATTTGTAGGGTGTTGTGTTTGTTGATAGTGTTTTGCGAATTGTGTAATTCTGGCGGCGCTATGCTTTCAGAAATTGTCTTCCCCCGACCACCGGGAGGAACAGAAATTGCCCTACCCTCTCACCCCAGTTCTCCAGAAATTTTCGGTGATAGATGGATTTATGGAGGACCAGCTGCTGGTTTTCTTGGACCTTGTCCTGCAGTTGGCCGCCTATCCGGGTATATCCGATGGGGAGGTCTTGTGCCTTATATACCCGTATTGCCAGGGTACGTTGCAACAGAAGGTTACCAACACTTGGCGTCGGGGCAGCACGGTCGACACTTTTCATGGGGAAGTGTTGGATTACTTCATGTATCCTCCACGACGAGCCCAGCTTAGGCTGGATTGGTTCTATCGTTATCAGGCCGACGGAGAGCCGTTGGGGGATTACGTGCAGGACATACGAAAAGCTGCCCGGGTATTAAGGTTAGGGTTGAACGACACCGAAGTCCTAGATATAATCATAGGAGGACTGAATTCCCAAGACGGTTACCGTTTGGGAAGGTTTGGGCATCGTCCAAATAATTTCGCGGAGATGGCCCGGTGTTGTGTTGCTACAAATACGGTCCGACCAAAGGTCGCAGTAATTGTTCCGGTAAATCCATTTCTGCCCAAGGTGGATCGAGAGCCGATAACATCATCATCGCCTACGCCGGAAGATGATAAGTCACTTGATGGTGGAGTTTTACCATCGTCAGTAGAAGTTAATTTAGACATTGCACATGGACCTGGACAGCTGGATTCCAGGTTGAGTACTGTTGAGGAAGTTGTAGTTGCTGAGAGTGGTGAAGAAGAGGAATCGAAGGAGGAGGCAGAAGAGTGGTCTGCACATGCTACGCAGGGGAGTATAAGTGTAAGTGTTAGGGAGGCTGCAAGTGTTTCTGAGGTCGCGGATGGACTAGGGGATGTCCAGTCTGCAAGTGTGGTAGAAGTAGATGAGGTAGAAGTTGGGGAGAAACTGGGTGGCAGCGTTGTAGAGTTTGGGGGTGAGAATGATGTAGTGTGTGAAGATGTGCAGACGCTTTCTGTAAGTATTGTTGAGGATTCCGAGGAGTGGAAAGAAGTTCCAGGGGGACCAGGTGAGCAACTAGAAGATGAAGATGTGCAGTGTCGTGATGATGATTTGGATTATGTAGAGGAAGAAAAGGAAGAGGTGGAAGAAATAGAACCAGAAGCAATTGTAGAAGAGAAGAAGATAGAAGCAGAGGAGTTAGAGGTTGAGGATAATCCAAATCGGGGTAAACGTAGAAAGGTAAGTTACCTTGATTATAATTCAGATGAAATAAATCAGTATTGCTCTACACAAGATAGTTTCTCAGAGAGTGATGTCCACAAGGAACGGGTTCCTAAAGTTCGTCATAAAAGGGTGAGACAAAGCGGTTGATGGGTAGCGGGTAGATGTTCCCCACACTCCCAGTGGTGTTCATCTACTTCAGGGTTGCGCCCCTGCCTCCGCGAGCCTTGGTTTTCTCCACCTATCCTTATTACCGGAGGGAACCATGTCCTTTACCTTAGTCCTAGCTGTTGAACTTTCAAGGATCCTTGCCCTTTTCATCTTCCCAATTTTCCTACCCCTCCCCTCAGAAAACAAAGTAAAAACCAAAAAACAAATAAAAATTAGAAAGGAAAAAGCAAAAAAAAAATTAGAAAAGGAAAAAAAAAATATCAGAGAGAAGTTAGTTGGAAGAGTTGTGACTACGTGGGTAGTGAGTTTAGTGTCGTTTTCATTTTTCTTTGTTGTAGGTTGTCGTTGATTTTTAGAGTCCTGGCCATGCCGCATTCCCTAGTTGCTTCCCGTGGTAGTTATTTTTGATTAAGTGTAGGTTGTTCGACGTGGTCGTACTGAAGTAAAACCCCCTCGTTAGTTCTGCAGTATGGAAGACCAAGTGAAGGGATTGATGTTCGCGTGCCCTCGATGCGGTTTTCTCTGTCCGGCTAATAGGGGCCGTCCGCCCTAGTATAGGGATGTTTTTTTTTAACGACCAGTTAGATATGTCAAGGATATGTGATGCCTTGTTTTAGCATATGGCTGGTCAGTCCATATGTGGACAAAAGTTATGGGCGCTCACATACCAAGGTATTAGTTACCTTGTTTTGGTCTTCGGACGCGTGTGTGAGTGGCAGCAGGAGGAGTAGGTGGTGGTCACCAGAGAGTGTGACGTATTGGGGCGGTCCTGTGGGATTGGTCTGGCGGAGAGGGTCGCATGAGGATGGTTGCATTGGCGTTGAGTTTTCCAATCCAGTAAGAAAAGGGGGGGGTTTGTTGTTGTCCTAAGTAGGTATCAAGTTGGGTCTCAGTCGGTGGGCGAGCCTCAGGAGGTCAGAAGACCTAGGTAGGAATCTTCCTTTTGTCTTTTCCTGTCTCTCTCTCTCTCTTGTGCTGTATGCGGACTCTGATCAGGTCAGCATGCAGCACCCGCACACTTACATAATACATATCTTCTTTCATCTCTTTCATTTTCCCTTTTTGATTTCTGTTCTCCTGAGAGCATGCTCAGCTGAGCCAACCCAACCACGACGTCCACTGGTATCTTTTGGGGAGAGGTACACTGCAGGGTACCCTCCTGGCCTTTAACGTTGGGGCAACTATGTTGCCCTTTTGGGGTGAGGGTGTGCTGAGTCAAAAGATTCAGCGCGAGTTTAGTAAAGTTATTGGTAGTTTTGACGGTAAAGACAGTACGAAATTTAAGGCAGTAATTAGTGCTGCGCTCTACCTGTGTAAAGGAAAAATTAATAGTTTAGACAACGGCGGTCGGGGGGCGGCACTTGCCGACTCTCGGTGGTGCGAAAATTCCCGTGCTGCTCCCTGGCGTTAATTGCGGTACGTAAACGAGAGAATGCCGAATTACCTAAGTTAGGTCTAACAAAATTCTTCAGGGTTGACGGACGCTTTTTCTCTTCGGTGGAGAGGAAGGATTTCCGACTACAAAAATTATAACTATGTCTATGAGATAAGTTTCTTCACGACTGCAGGTTCACTGAACAGAGACAAGTCCTGCTGCCACTGAACGAAATGACATCTTAAAAGCTCCACACTCGACACCGAAGAGAACAACGACCGCAACAACATGCCAATCATGAGATCGCCACGCTATAAATAAGAGATCATCCTTCTGGGCACATATAAGCAGGTGAAAAATATCCATTTATATTCACACGTAGAATCAACATGGCACCAGTTATACATAATCATCAGTTTTACCGTTCAAGTATACATTCATTTGGATCCCCAATTGATGGGACAGTTTAGTGTGAACACTAAGTATTAATTGTAAATTTCAATATATGTATAGTAAATTGTCAGTTCAGAGACTGACATGTCTACAACACAGCATCCAACTTAGATTTCCACTCATTTCTTTATAGAGCTTTCGCTACAGATTTAAAGTCAGTTTTGTTATTAATATTTTCTCAAGTTTAATTTACTATGCACAAAAACATATATTTTCTCTTATTTTTAAAATCAGGTTAGGTCATTTGTATAAAAAGATTACTGGGGAGGTAGGTGTTATTTTAAATTAGTTTCAACCAAGCTGTGCCTGTCGAAACACTTTTCAACTTGTTTGTCGAAACAAGGTTGTTGAGACAAAATTTGTTGAGACTGGTTATAAGTTGAAGAAACATGTCCGTCTCTGACACACAATGTATTTTTTTATATAAGGTGCTAATATGGTGCAATTTTTCTCTTTTCATTAATTGGCCCTATTTTAGTCTATATAAATTCTTTATATTAATCATGGTAACTGGGGGGCGTTAATTATTTTAAACAATTTTATTTCTCACCTTAATTAAGTATTTTAGCACTTAGCCACTTAGGCACTTGGTTTTAAATTTTAATGTCCTGGGGACATTTGTATGCAATAGTTTATGATACACATGACGTGCAATTAACCCACACCATGGGGGTACATTTATAGAAATAAATCTTTAATCCTAATTGGGATTCCTATAAAGGAGAAGTTTAGAATTTATATACACCAGAAGGGTAATATAAAAAAGGGCGTGGCAAGAGACCTTTATGTATTTGTATACTATTGTATATGTAATTTGTCTTGTGGAACGTGTTATGTCTGTATATTTCTGTGTACATTTTGGGGGATATATATATATATAAATATTATGCATTGCTGTACTTTTGGTGGGATATAGGGATTTTATTATTATTAGAATTTATATACACCAGTAGACGAGTATTCTATCTCAATAATCGTGGCTGATCATTTCTTTATGAAAATTAATTATTTTATTTAGCACGTATAGTAAGTGTCACCTTTAAAGTTCATTTAAATTGGATGAGTAATTATTTTAATTATTAATAGTAACTGGGAATGAAACCATTTATCTTAATTAATTTATATACTGCATTTTAACAGAAACATATGATATACATTTTATATTTTAATAAATAGTTTAATGGGAGTTTTATTTTGAGGTTAATGATTATTTTAAGTTTTCAATTCATTGATGGTGACATAGCAATTATTTTCTTGGATTCAGTTAATATTTTTCAGGTGGCCTTGTTGAGAGGGTACACTTCTTTAGTTAACCATTTAAAAGGGGAATTATAAATCACTGTTGTTTTTTTGTTATTTTTATTATATGAGATAGAATAATAAAATGGGATTGTTAATTATTTAATGCTTGAGTTTTTATTGCAAGTCCCGTCTTACTGGATCCAGCGCAATTTTTAGCTTCTCTAGGCCTTAGCCTAGTTTTAAATAACTTGTAACCCCTCTTTACAAAAAGAAATATTCTTTTTGTTTTAACTACTCAAAATGAAGTAGGGGTTTCAGACTGCTAGGTATACCCAAATAGGACAGGCATAGGGAATCACCGGCAACACGTATATGTTGACGACGAGCTTACTAAAGCGAGTGAGTGTCGTCGGACTCGAAACCACGGGTTACGCATGTTTGTATTATGAGCTTGTTAATTAGCCAGGTGAACCTCGAGTCAAGGTGGAGTCCGAGGTACATGACAGCTCTACTGAACTTACGGTTAGGTTAATGGACGAGGCAGCTTAAAGCGTCTTGACAACATTACCGCTGCTCTCTTACTGGCGTTGATGGCAACTCTCCAATTGCCAGCCCACCCAACATACGCATCGATTTAGCGCTGGAGCCGCAAAATTTGTGTTGTAATCTACGGCAAAAGCTGCTGTGTCGTCCGCAAATAATTACTGCCTCACTACAACCACTCGGAGCGTATCGTTGACAAATACCAAGAACAGGAGAGACCTAAGGATGCTGCCCTGAGGACACCAGTAATAATACGCCTCTCAGAAGAGATGGCGTGGCTAATCCCATTCGGAAGCTACATGCAAAAGCTAGCGATCAGTCGAACGTAGTAATCTGGAATATGGACTTCCGTGACCTTGTACATGACACCATCATCCCACATGCGGTCAAAAACATCTCTATCAGTCTCATCAGCTAATGAGTGGACGAGCGAAGCCGAAGTGTTCGGGGATCAGCACATCCAGTCTTTTAGGGGGTCTTGAATCGGACACTGAAAGACTTTTGACGTCGCGGATAGGAGACTGATGGAGCCGAGGCTCACCACGCCAGAAGAATTCATTTCCGGCTTCGGTAAAACGATCTCTTTAACCATCTTCCATTTCGCGGGGACGTAAGTCAACCTGAGACAGGCGTTGAACAGATCAGCCAGGAACAGAATTCCACGCTCAGGAAGCACAGGAGTGCGGTTGTCATAACACCGTCCGTGTCAGGCGCCTTTCGGGGCTTGCGCTGCACAATCCTTTCACCGACCTCTCCCCGCGAGATAGGATTGGCAGTGATAGGAAGCTATTAAAAACGCTTTATCTCGAAGCGGATTTGCTCGGCAAAGGCCGGGTTCTTGGGTGGGTCAGAAACGAACGGCCGCTTGAAATAGTCAACCAATAACTCTGTCTTTTCCCTAGAACGGCCGAAGGGTTGACCACCAGGCCTTCAAATGCGGGAATCGTCGCATATCTGCGCTTACTCGTGAGTGCATTGGGAATCCACCAGACGATACAGACCTCAGAAAGACCATCCATCTGTGCTATAACAAGCTTCCAGCTACGTCTACGAAACGCCTGCATGCGCGACGCAACTTGCGGGGCTCTGATAGCCCAGGCTACATCCATGAGCACATGTCCACAGCCGAGACGACGATCGTACGACGGCTGTATCGCCGACTTGCTGGACGTACTTGTAAGCGGGCACGGCAGGCTTCCACCAGAAGGACAACTTGTCTTAGGGTATGGTAATGTCCAAGCGCTACGGATGGACCTGAAGGTATCACCAACTTTCTGCGAGTTGTAACTTGCACGAAAGTCAGAAATAGTGGCTAGATCGTCGCCGGACTCAGGGAGTGAGCGCTTGGCCGCAGCGGCATAACTGCGCTGGGGCGAACCGGCATAGCTGCTTCGGAGCCGGATTTGGAGTGGGTGGCTGCTCGGACTGCTGGCGAACAGGTTGAGGTCCGGTGACAGGTTTAGGCTGGATCATAGGTTTTGCCTAAACTTTCTTAGACTTTTTGCCTACTCGTGGGAAGTGAAGCTTCGACGGAGAAGTCGGAGAAGAGCGAGCTCCTCGTCCTGGGGAAGAGGGACCAAGTGCGCGGATGTGGGTTCGCGTTGAGGTTCCGGGGGCGCGACTGCTGTTGTGGCCTGATCAGTTGGGATGCTCAAGAGCACTGCACTCTTCTGGGGTTTCGGAATCGGAGCAGGCACGGGCTTCTGTTTCTCTACCGGGACATCAGACTTAGCAGATAATAGAGGTCTGGGTTGAGGTGGAAGTGGCTAGGCGAACTTGTCCAGCTGTTGCTTGTATATTGGACAGTGTAGGTTGTTGGTCGCATGAGGACCACCACAATTTACACAATAACTGTGTTTTTCAACAGTACTGGAGGCCTGCGTTTGGGGATCACAGGCACCATGAGGCGAAGGCCGGCGTGTTGCGGCAAGCGAAGCAACTGTGCCCAAATCCCTGACACCGATGGCATTGAGGCCTGACAGCAGGGCTCTACGCGTTTAGACGTTTCGCCTTTCTCTACAAGGAGCCTGAGCAGCGTACTTCCGAGCACTGAAGGAAGTCTAAAGCCGGGAGACCGACAAAACCTTGTAGCCCTCGGCATGCAGTTCGTCCAGGACGGCAGATTGGATATCAAGGCCTCGTAATGCGATGGCTTAGCTCGCCCAAACGAGTAAGTGTGGGATTGGTACTTACCTCGTTCCACCCACGGGACCACTGAGAAGTTTTCCGACGCGCTGCTACATGGCACGCGAACAATCTAATTCGCTAGAAGCTTGACAGAAACCTTCTCTGCCAACGCGACGGCCTTGCGGAGTCGGTACGAAAAGCCGAAAAGGTAATCCGAACTTTGGATGTGTGACTAGGCGCAACTTCAGCGTAGGCATGCGGTTGCGATGATATCGTGGCCGACTGGAGCGACGAGTTAGGGGGAGACCTTACCGACTTCAGACCGGGCCCTACTTCCACCCATTCGGCGGAGGGGGGCCGAGGTCTCCATGGCTCCTGCAGAGGTACTCGGAGTGACTGACCAGTTACCGATTTTGCAGCCGGAGGGTTCTGACTTTGTGGCCGATTGACATATTTTTGACATTGTTATACAAACTAAGTTTCCATTTATTTTGTGTTCTCTAATTACTTTATTTTCGATTTCACTACCATGTTTGTTGGAATATACGTGTATAGTAACTATTCAATCAAATACAGTGAGAAATTAGATATTTCTTTCAAAAAGTAACTTACAGTGAGCAAATTGGTGTACGATCTAAATGGAAACGTACACGTGAGGTCAGCAAAAATAAAAATTAAAAGAAAAACAAACAACGTTTTCACGTTTATACATTACCTCACGGTTTAGAAAATTTAAAAAAAAGACATTAAAAACAAAATTATTCTTGGAATAGGAGTTTTTAAAGTTTCATGAAAATATACTATAAACATTCTAAAGTGAAATTAATTTGATACTACTATATTCAGGTCTATAATAAGCTTGTAATTTTAGTAATCTCCTAAAGAAAAAGTCCCGGCAACACTAATAAACATGTAGGCCTATGTGGATTTAGATAAATAACGTTGAAAATTGACGATAATAAAATGTGACAGCTCAAAGCGAGAAAGAAAATTCAATTCTCTACTTACGAACAAAAGGAGAGGAGATAGTGCGTGAATACTAGTGGGGGTCGCGGGGGCAGTGTGTCTTTCCGTCGCCACGGCTTCGTTCTTATAAATATCATAACAGCAGAGGAGGAGCAACAGTTTGTCCGTCAATCTGTATCACTGTGTGACTCGTTCAAAATAATGTAGTTGCTATTAGCACTCAACACGTTTCTTCGCTAAGACGAAATAAATAAATTTAAATTAAAAGTGAATTTTGTTGTGCGGAACCTAAAACTATAGGAAGGAAACACGTAAGTGGATTTCTGTCGCCTCATAATTTTCTTCATCTTATAAAATACGTATTAAGATAATTTGTTCTTATTACTTAACCCGTCCATCCGTACTTTTGTTTGTAAAACATGTGCGAAAACAGGCATCGCATCGTATTACACGTATAAAAAGTTAGTGATTTATAAACATGTATTAACGAGACATAAAGGTTGCTTCTTCCAGTTTGTAAAAGAACTAATACGTACACTGCTTTATTGTTAAATTTGTTGATTATTAATCGTTTAAATTATTTCATTACTTCATTTATGTTAGGTTTTACAAGTACTAGAGCAAAGTAATGCTTAATATATTATTAACTATGACAAACATAAATAAATTTAACTGTATTTTTTTTAAGTTTGCTCATAAGGAAGGTATTATTAAGTATATTTTATAAACCTGAATGTGGTAACAGTATTTTGTGTTAAGTCTAGTGCATGTTTGTATCACGTTTAGCCTTATTTTTTAACTGTTTCGTATAAACAATAACCACATTAATTTCCAAATGTTGGAAAACTATAATACAAATGCTTTTACACATATGTTTAACAAAGATGTCGAGAATACTGATATTTCAGCTAAATAATTTCAGAAGTTATTCTATGGAAACTTTTTTGAGGTATTAATTATTTCATTGTTATTAAGAAAACAGAAAGGTGTTATGTGTAAGGTAACCTGATTTATTTAGTAATATTTCAATTATTTTAATTATTTTTATTGCCTATTTTAATTATTTACAACTGATTCATTTATTTTTCTGATTATTTAATTAATAAAGTTGTATTAGTGGTTATAATCACAAACAGAAATAAGACTGTTGCACACCACTATAAATAAAAATTCCCGATTAGTGCTTTCAAGTTTCACAGCTGATCATCAGATAAGAAAATATTTGTCATTTTGCTGATTGTTATTTGAAAATATAATGACAACTATAAGATTTCAAACTTTTACGGCCGGCATCTCACATTGATAAAAACTTGATTTTTTCCCATGTAGGATCATCCAGTTCTTTGTGTTGTTCAGGCTGCAACCGCACATGAAAAACTAGACCATATGGAAAACTCTACAGCCCGGAAAATTCAAGTTTTTAATCAGTAATAATAACTGTTTAATAATTGAAATAAATGTACGGAAATTTAAGATACTAACTCTCAAGCTGCATGGTTCTCGTTACGAAAAAAAACTTTGGGTTTAACAAACGTTTTCTTATTTGTTAACATGAAACGTTTCGGCTTTCGACACTGAGGTGTTCGCAGTAGGCAAGCGTCTCAACCTAACAATTTTAAGAGCGTGCCAAACGTTTGGTTTTAATAAATTAAAATATTTTTTAATTAACACGGAAACAGTATTATCGTAATATTTCTTGAACACACAAGTCTTATTACAAATAAAAAATTTTATAATTTCATTAATTATTTAGTGATTACAACAATTTATTATTTATTGAAGCTTTAGCGAAATTATGTTTATATAAAAAATGAAAATATAATTGATAATATTGTCTACAACTACTATTCTGTTAATATTTCTCGTATGAGAGTTAAATCGATACGAGCGAATATTAAAAGGTACTTCCGAGAGGGACAAAGCTTAGCAAACGGCTAAGGGGGTTAAACGTATCCTAAAAGTTGATATTTAAAAAAATTTTAGGTGGAAAAATATTAAATTCGTGTATGGAGTTTTACGAACTGGTGCGTCAATAACCAACACGCAAATACATATTACGCTTGTGTGTGTGGGGGGGGGTCAGAAAACACAAATATGAAATGATTGGTTAAAAAATTTCTTACTCGTATAATATATCAGTGAGATTTGTAAAAACAGTTCGTGACCTAAGCCACTCTTATGATCGTGTTACGCTTCGCCCGTATCTGTAGGATAGCAGCTGCTGTTGTATTACATAAACCGCTTGACTGAAGGAGCGCGTAAAATTATTATCGGCCAATAAATTATAATACACTTTCAGTTGCATAGTTCCTGTTCGTTCCACAGTCTCGGCGGCGTCGCCAAACGAATTGCATTATTGTTTCTGTAATTTCACCCAATGTTGGAAGGTCGCACACAAAAAACAACGCACGCTTTCTTCATACCGCCAAGAGTGAAAATGATAGCTTTTGTTATGGGCATAACTGGATTCTCAAGCATCGGTAAAGTAACATACTCCAGTCAACTCGCTAACCCACAACGAGTGCAGTGGTTGTCGTTTTCCTCTGAATTCGTTCATGGTGTAGGTGTAGCAGTTACAGTAGTATTATAGTTCTGGTCGCACAATTTGTTTCATTAGGTACAGCAGTTGCTAATTAATTTTTCCTGATGACAGTGACAATAAACGAGTGACATATTGAAGCACAATGCAATGTCGTATACTTGTAAATTGTCTTATCTTCCTTCTTCTCCTCATTTGACTTTTCCCCATGCATGATAGTTACTTTTTTCGCGTAAAACATGATCTACCCAAACGCCTTACATTGAAACCGATTGGCCAACGTATGATCATGGTTATGTATTTTTATTTAGTTCTCCTTCGCGCCTAG
The DNA here is from genome assembly GCA_034769895.1 of Magicicada septendecula. NCBI lineage: Eukaryota > Metazoa > Arthropoda > Insecta > Hemiptera > Cicadidae > Magicicada > Magicicada septendecula. The sequence goes on along the minus strand of CM068374.1, from coordinate 229,131,878 downwards.
TGGCCATTACCGCTTAAGCTGCGGTGTCTAAGCTACTTGTTGACACTAAAACTAATGTTGAAGATTAACTCTTTAAATTATTTTCTGATCGGTTAAATTTTAATTTAAAAAATATTAAGAGAAATACACAATACAGTAACAGCGCACAAAATAAATAAAAATAACGCCTTAAGAAAATGGAAAACAATACATTCCCATTGGTCTAAAGGTATCCATGAAATCCTAGACACGATAGCAGCACAGGAATCGTCACAGTTAAAACAAACTAAAATTTTATGAGGAATAAGGAAATTATTAATTTTTAAAAAGTAGACATACCGGGAAAAATATTTTAAAAAGAATAATTTAGTAAAAAATAAATATTTAAATGACTAGTTAACAATTGTCTTTTTTTAGAACGCTAGCTTCAGTGGTTATTATTTAAATCAGTCTATTTGTGAACAAAGTTTCTAAGAAAATACAGTATAATGATAACTTTTAAAGTTTTCTTATATATAAATTATCTTTTTAACAGTATATATATGACAGGTTTTTTTAGTTGGTAGTTGTTTATGCTGTTTTACTACACAAATGAGCATATGTGTGTATGTAATACTAAACATAGAACGTACATGGCTGTACTCCTATAAGGAGTGGCGCAATTCAGCTGGTTGATATATTAAGCTTTAATAAAGGTAAATATAATAAAATATAAAGTGTACAAAGTTTTAAAAAATAAGGAGTTAATAAGGAGTTAGCTTAATAAATTAAGCTCTTCGAGTGCGAAAAAGATTTTATAAATAAAATCAAAATTCATAAAAAGAGCAGAATAAACTTTTTTCCAATCTTAGGGTTCCACGTCAATGAATCTTGCAAAGTAGACACGTCTTTAAAAGGAGATTTTATCGGACCGGAAGGAAATACATGAGTATAAATATTGTAGATTTCCAACAATTAAGGAAAATTAATAGGAAAAACAGAATATATAAGGAAATCCAAAATTTCTTATACACAAAAATGTGATATCTAATGAAATGAGGAATGTTGTAGAAAATATGTTGTTGACATTTGTAACGTCATTATACGTACGCGTGCCTTATTTAACCCTACAAGCACAGGAACTAATTGGTGGTCGCACCTTCTTGAATGTATGCTTCATACATTTGTAAACATACTGATCTAGAACTGTGGCTAGCACGACGACTAGTTCGTTTGTTATGCTTAATCCTTTTCATAATAACCTGAAGAGAACAATCATAATATTGTTGAAAGTTCAGCATAAAACACATTTACACAGGTAACTACAATAAATTTTGTTTTACTTTTCACAACGATAAAAAATTAAACAAAAACTAAATATAAACTACAGTTACATTACATTTCTTAAAAACAAAAAATTTTTCATGTGTAGTCCCACTTGATTAACTATGTTTGCTGTACAGAATACTAGAATGTTCGTTTTTAAGTAGGAATAAAACAAAACTGAAAAACAATTTTATGCAAAACGAAATTAGTGCAGATTCCTAATTACAATTTTACTGCGATGGAACTAAGAAAATTCTGTTTCACAGATTTTTACAGCTTAATTTCTTTTTATTACTATATCTTTTCTTTAGACTTAGACTTTCCGATTATTAATAAGTAAAGGTTTTGTTTCGCCTTAAGGGCGATGTAATGAAGGGTTTCATTAAACGCTAAAATTAGTGACGTCTTCATGATAAATTGTATTTAATCATTTACGACATCCCGTATTTAGAGCCATTTAACTATAAATAGAAAATACACACATCGTAAAACAGTTATCATATACCATGTGTTACTGGTAAATCTACCCAAGTCCACTCGTTTGATTTTAACGAAAACTGAAATTAAAGGTTTTCAAGTGCAATGATATATCATAAAAGTGATCTTCAATGTTAATTTTGTTAGTAATAAAGTTTTTATTAATTACATACTGTTAAAAAATAAAAAGAAAAAAGAAATGCATAAAAAAGTAGTTTTGAAACATCATTAAAACTTGTACTTGGTTAGTTTTACCACTAACTTCTCGATATATTCTATAGTTGTGTGAAAGTTAAAAATATTGTTTAACGATTATTGATTAAAGAAATAAATTATTTTAATAAAAATACATTTTTATAGTTTTATAAACACAAAACTCGAGCGCACATAGATAGAAACATACACACGCCATCACGCACGCACGGACACACAGTTGTTGAAATAAGAGTGTTGTATAGCATACTGTTGGAATGGCTGTAACTGGTGCTTTATGTGCTTTGGAGCTGGCAATTTATACGTATATGACGCACGGATGAACAGCGATTGATCTCTGTTATTAGTCTTTCTCTAACTGCGGAAAATTATTTGACATATATAACATATTCTTTATAGTTTAGAAAAAAGTAAGTTTATTTTCATGTCTCGTTTAATTAACATCCACCTTTTTTATTTAAAAAAATCACAAAAAATTTTAAATAATTATTATCAAATTGGATTCGTGTTAACGTGTTTATAATTAACTTTATAAAATATAAATCTGTGCTTAGAAAACTGTCAGTACATAAAAGGAAACATTTGTCTATGTTACAGTAAAGAAATCTACATTATAAAATTTTGACTGTAGAGATTATTTACATATTTGCTCAAATTTATGTAAAAACATAATAATTACGACACACTAATCTAAAATGTTTCTAATTGAACAGATTAAAACTAAAATTTATAATTACGAATATATATAATATAATTGGAACAGTACGAAAAGTCTCAAAAATGGCTAAACATCTAATTTAAATTTTATCCAATTAAATAAATTGGAAATATCTAAATTACAATTTAGAAAAGAACAACAAACAACAAGACACAAGTTTCCTTGCCTTATGAAAGGACGCGAGAATACACGCGGACTCACAACTTTCCAAAGATTTAATTTAATACCAATCAGACGTGTAGTAACCGTAAAAAGGCGAATTACTGTACTGTAGTGAAGGTGAATTAGTATTGTACCGTAAACATTATTCAAACTGAAAAATAATTGTTGGTTTGGTTTAAGAAAAAGTCAGGAGAAATTTACAAAAACTGGAAATTAGATAAGCTGACCACTTACAGTTCATTTGATGAGTTATTAACTACTTCATTTGACCACATACTATTCTATTTAACAGTAGTGTAAATGTGAATCTACAATATAGACATACAACTATAGAGCAATATAAGAACTAACTATTCAAAATTTATACTGCCATTATTAATTTATTTATTACAGAAGAAAAATAAATGTCTGTTTTTTAAAGCAAATGTTACAAAACTTACAAAGGTTGTCATAGATAAAGAAATTTAGAGATCTTTCATCACGAAATGTTAACGATTATGATGGTGCTGATAATGGTAGTGATAATAAATGTAGATTCGTATGTAGCTAACCGTTTAACTTTAACGGCTTCTTGTCTAACATAAATTGGCGATTGCCTCCAAATTTTGACGATGTTTTCAGAGCTTGTGTTACGATTTTATCTTGGTCTCCATCCTTTCGAACGTTTGGCGTTAACTCTTTGCGCTGTCATGTAAGCGTTAAACATGTTACCTAGTTTCTACACAAAATAGATGTGTTGCGTCCGTGACAAAACACGTACGAAATCTTCGAATTTCTATTTCTTTCGGCGTCGACATCGTTCCACTTTACACGTCGGCAGCAGTAAACAAACAACAGCCAGAATCAGAATCGTGTCCAGTCCGATACGTTTATGACCGGTAAATTTATGCACAGATGCAACGACTGAATGAACTGCCGAATGAACGACAGTTCCGCATGACATTCTGTATGTGCACCCGTCACGTATGACGACGTGATTCTGGATGCACAGACGTGCAGCCTCTCGTCTGTCATGTCACTTGCACTTCTTGTCTACCTCTGTCCGTTGGAGCGGTTATTCCTTTATAAAAACCGAAACAGGAAATGAAAAATCAAAGTGAAAATCAGCTAATACTTACAAACTCATCAACCTAAGCACAGTTTGGACAATGAAGATCGTTCTTCTTCCTCCTCCACCTCTCAGGCACCATTAAGGGTCTTATCATTTTTCGATACTGTATAAACTCGAATTACGATACCGTATGTATTAACGAATAAACTTCGGTAGACGGTTATAAAACTAACACCGAGTCTACTGTTGCTTCAGGAAATTATAAACATTACATAACATTGTTGTATAATAAACAAAATATTCTTGTACTTCTGAAACAAACAAAAAGCGCATGTGGGATATGGTCACGTTTTGTATTTACTAAATAAAATGATCAGGTTACATACATGAGAACACACAACACTCACGATTACAGACTAGACCTATACTGTTATCTAAAATAATCAATCGCTGTTTTTTTCTGCACAGAAATTACTACAGTAACATTCCGACTTACTTCTATTGATATGTTACAATTACCCAGACGCGTATTTACGAGGGGACGGACGGGACCGGACCATCCCCCCCACCCAGAGGGTTGAAAAAAATATGACGAATTTTATTAACCTCTGAATGTTTAGACTAATTTATTATTTTTTGAACTGTGTATACGCTAATTAGTAGTAACTATTTTTAAATATACAAACAGGTTTATTACACAGCATTTACGTATACGTTTGAAATATGAAATATAGAAAAACGTACCGTACCCTATATTTCAATAAGTACCAGTAACAACCCAGTCAATAAGTACCGTATCTTCTAAGCAGTGTTTCAATAACGCGTACTTTTATTGTGTTAGGCCTATTACCGTTTACTTTAATGGGATTGATTTCAGAATGGTGTCACACGATTTTCAACCACTTTATAGATAGTAATGTTGATACTAATGTCTTTACTTGTTTTTTTTTTATTTTGTATGAAGCCGACTCGACCGGACCCCCCCCTCCCATCAGGCCAAATTCTAGATTCATCACTGTATTTATCCACCAGCTTTTGGTTGTACTGATACGTACGAATACACGAACACACACAGTCACACACGCAACACAATAATAGTAATAAGATTTACACAGTGCAATAAGTAATGACTTAAAGTTGAGTAATTTTTACAAAGAAATGAAATAGTGTTAGCTGTTAGCCAAACAGCGTATGCCTACAATACCACTGAAAATTACGTTTATTAAATGAATTATAATAACGGTATCAACAAACTAGGTTATATGGTTTATCATATAACAGTAATGCAAATACAGTGAAATCTACATTATACAATTTTAACTTTAGATATTATTCACATATTTGCTTAAATTTATGTAAAAACACAATAATTACGACACACTAATCTAAAATGTTCCTAATTGAACAGATTAAAACTAAAAAGATTAAAACTATTTTGTCTGTCTGTCTGTCTGTATGTCTGTCTCTCTCTCTCTCTCTCTCTCTCTCTCTCTCTCTCTCTCTCTCTCTCTCTCTCTCTCTCTCTCTCTCTCTCTCTCTCTCTCTCTCTCTTTCTCTCAATTGGCGACACAGCTCTTGGAGAGCCCTGCCGTCCTGGCAATCCGCCTCCTGTCGTCTCGATCCTCTTCTTTCAGTCTCCATCATCTTACACCGACCTTGCGCAGCTCGTCCTCAAAGTTCATCCAACCATCGTTTTCTGGGCCGACTCCTCCTTCTTCTTCCACCCGGTCTCCCATTATAAATTTTGTTAAATATTGATGTCTCGACATTCTCTAGACATGCCCTCCCCGCCGGATTCTACTTTGCTTTATGTCCGTGACGATATCTGGTTTACACTTCTATTAAACAATATGAATTACGACTCTCTCTCTCTCTCTCCCCCTCCCACTCCCTCTCCCTCCCTCTCTCTACCCTCTCTCACTATCTATCTAACTACCTATCTATCTCCCTCTTCCCCCTCCCCTCACTCACTCACTCTCTCTCTCTCTCTCTCTCACTGTAACAGAAAATTGCGTTCGTACTATCATGTCTTCTTCTTCTGATGGTTCCTATTCGTTTCGGATGTTGGATATCATTCAGACTATTTTAACTTTCTGAACCAGGTCCTTAAATTTCTCAGCCATGATAATCTCGGTCGCCCAACTCCTCTCTTTCCAAGTACTTTTCCCTGTAGTATGGACTGCAATAAGTAAAATCTCTGTTCATTTCTCGTGAGATGTCCCAGATGAGAAGCTTTCTTATCTTTACTGTGTTAATAACTTCCCTTTCTTTCTTCATCTTTCTAAAAACTTCAACATTAGTTATATGTACTGTCCATGAAATGCTCAGTATTCTACGGCAAAGCCTCATTTCGAAAGATTCCAATTATTTAGTTGTGGCTTCAGTCAATGTCCAAGATTCTACACCGTAGAAGAGGACCGAGAATACGTAGCAGCAGCGTAGATTGTCAAGTACTTAAACATAATTTCCAGAAACAACAATAAAAGAAGCTGAAAGTTTACGACAATCCCTTTGGGTATATTGTTCTGGAAGCATCCGAGTTTTCGTGGTTTCTCTAGACAGACAGCACCAACCAGCAAATATCTTTCTATTCTGCGATTTGTGTACTAAAGGTCCCTGTCTTCCTTGTTTCGTTCCTAGATAGTTCTCAAACACAATATTTTTGTCTTACCCACGTCACAATTAATTTACTTATATTGTCGTCTACAGTACGTCATATTCAAAGTGACTCGATAGATACTGTCAAGATGTTTCTATATTTTATGGGATTAACAAGTTGTGTCTCCGTGTACATTCTTCTTATAACACTGTGCCGATGGGTCAACTTAATCTATCATTTCTTATTATGTAGTGTAAAAAGAAGACCTGCTTGGTTTGGTTTATCGTATTTTTAAATGTCTGTGACTCGTACTCACGCAGTCGCCAAGCACTGGAATGGAAGCGTTATGGCACTTTTTGCACATTCACAATTTGCATATTCGCATATTCTTGTAGTCCGTTTAAGAAATTTCGTTATGCCACTTGTATATATTAACAGTTGGCTTCTCACACAACATTAACTTGTCAACTTTAACCTTTAGCTGCAGTAGATAATTCGGAAGAAAGCTGGTGGGAAGACCCAGTAATTTATAGAGAAATTGCGTAAATAAGATAATGCAAGAGAAGCTTTTGGTAGATCGCCTATCAGAACAACGGTATGGCGATAATTATTGTAATCAGAAAACACGACAGCCGTCTAAAACTCGATTATAGAAGTTTGAATTTATAAATAAAACACTTGCTGTATAGTAAACGTTGTTAGAAAGGGCTTTGTTTTTAAAGCAGTAGTTGTAATTTAAAAAAATTAAAATTCAATTTTTTAAAAACGTGCACATCACAATGATAGCCAATTCTAAGAACCAAAAATCACAGGGCAAGTTTTGAAATACAAATCGTCAGACTAACGAAAACAGTGTCATATGTGTTTGTGTACTGGTATGTTTGTGCACAAGCCAAGATGACAAGCCAACGGAGCGCACCTGATATCCGGAAATAGAGCGAACACGGGTTCAATATACAACTTCCGTTTTACTTACGTGTATTTGACAGTTCTTTGTTTCTAAAAAGAAAAAAAAACACAATTTCGTTCATATCTGCCTCTCTCACGTTAATTACCGATTGTTAATGTTACTAACAAAGATAATTTACTTTATGTTATTTGCAATTAGAAAGGCGTTTTTTGCATGCGATCTGGCGCATTTTCGTTGTTCTGGACGTAAACACGCACGTGACAGACAGACCATTAGTGAGTGACCTATAGGCCTCATACTTACACATTTCTTAATACATTCTTTCTACACACACGTTAATACGTAACTCTTGCCATTTATTCTCCTTTGCAAATCTGAGAAAAAAATATGTTCTGCTGTGTAATGACAGTCCTGTTTGTTAGTTAGTTGACTGTAATTAGATGTTGTCTACAATTTTGTTAGTTAAGAAATAACCATTGTATCTCAAACATTTTAATTTCTCGAATTTAGCCCATCTCAACAAAGCCTCATCTATATATTAATACGTGAAGAGAAAACTTTGTACCCCTTTTTAAGCATATTGCGCGCACGGAGGAGTGTGAGATTTGGCATAGTTAAAGTTTATATGGAGAACGAGTGCAGAAAGCTAAAATTTATATATAATATGTGTTACAAATACATTAAATTAAATAAAATGAAACATTCATTTGCACTTGAAAATTCATTTAAACTTTTTCAAACAATGGTAATTGTTAAAAATAAAATAATTTTGTTGCCAGGCAATAAAATTATAATTTTTTCATTTTAGTGTACGTTCATACTGCCAATGTCAAACACATAATAGTCTGTCGTTTGTTTACGTTCATACTGCCAATGTCAAACACATAATAGTTTGTGGTCAAACAGTCGCACGGAGGAGTGTGAGATTTGGCATAGTTAAAGTTTATATGGAGAACGAGTGCAGAAAGCTAAAATTTATATATAATATGTGTTACAAATACATTAAATTAAATAAAATGAAACATTCATTTGCACTTGAAAATTCATTTAAACTTTTTCAAACAATGGTAATTGTTAAAAATAAAATAATTTTGTTGCCAGGCAATAAAATTATAATTTTTTCATTTTAGTGTACGTTCATACTGCCAATGTCAAACACATAATAGTCTGTCGTTTGTTTACGTTCATACTGCCAATGTCAAACACATAATAGTTTGTGGTCAAACAGTCGCACAGAGTAGAGATTGTCGCCAAAGAATTTTAAAATGTTGCCAACAAATAATTACTCACAGATTGACTGAATGAGCTGTGAATTTTGTGTGATTTCAAATGTTCCTTTTTCAATAGACTGTGGAGTGTATGTCAAGGCAAAAAAGCGTTTATTTTATATTTTGTGTATTAGATATCTGTGTTTTATATATTAATGTGCAGTTGAAAGTGAAATACAGCTTGCTTAATATACACCTGTTGCAAAAGGAAAATTTTGTAGCAGTAACTTGAATTGACTTACTCTCGCCTAATTATTATTGGTGGTTTCAAAAAAGTGAGTACATTTTATTATTTTTAAATTAAACCCTGTCTAATCTTAGTTTCAGTAATTTCATTACATGTTTTTTTACATTCAGATATCCGCACCTACTTCCATTATGCCTCGACTCGGAGTGAGAGACAAAGAAGAAGGAATATATATTCGCGTGAAAGTCAAAATGATAATAGACCAAATGCAAATTTAAATAGTGTAAATAGTATAACATTGACGGGTCGGAGTGAGAGACAAAGAAGAAGGAATATATATTCGCGTGAAAGTCAAAATGATAATAGACCAAATGCAAATTTAAATAGTGTAAATAGTATACAAAATGATGAAATTATTTTGAGGGATACATTTAAATGCGCACTGAATGTCATTCCAAGAAATTTTAATACTTTTGATTGTGGATTAATGCATTTACAATGCAGGTTTTGCAATGCAAAACATTTCGAATCTGAGGTCACTTTAGGTGAAAGGACTGCATTCACTTCATGTTGTCATAAGGGTAAAGCAATATTACCGGCCTTAAGTCAAAATGAATACTTTAAATCATTGTATGATGGACTTACTTCAAATGAACCTTCAATAAAAAGAAAGTAAAAAAATTATTTTGAAAACATTCGTAAATACAATTTTCATCATTTGCTATGGTTAGCTCAGAAGCTAAAATTTCGGATACAGTTACGCGTGGAGCGTATCATTTTAAAATACATGATGTTTTTTATCACAGATCAGGGCCAATGACTGCTGGATATGGTCGCTCACCATGTTATGCGCAATTATATTTTTATGATGTTGACACTGCTGTCAATTATAGATTACGTGAGCACTATAATCAAACATGCAATAACAATATAATGCGCGAAATCTCTCTTGAATTGGAACGCATTAATCCTTTCGTTCGGTCATTCATTGCAATGAAAGATCATTGTCAGAGAGTTGAAAATCAAAATAAAGAAATTTGTATGCTCATTAAAGTAAATCGTGATTTAGATCTACGCCGTTATAATGATGCAGTTCAAACTGATGTAGCAGTAATATTTAGTACAGTTGATGGTGAGCCACCTTTTGAACGAAATATGGTTTCGTTTTCAAAAGTTAATGGTACCATTACAAATATCTCTGTTTTGGATTCATCATTGGACCCTTTAGCGTATCCATTACTTTTTCCAATGGTGATACTGGGTGGCATATCAATATTTCTCATAATGTAACAACTACATCTAATTCAAGAGCGCCCATAAATAAATTAACCATGCTTCAGTATGCAGCCTATCGACTTGCAATTAGAGAAGATTTTAGCATGTTGCACCATTCACAAAAATTATTTCTGCAGTGGATAGTTGATATGTATGTGAGAATAGAGGGCACAAGGTTACATTTCATTCGACAAAATCAAACAAGTCTTAGGTCTGAAGTTTACAACAATTTAACAGATTATTTAGAATTGAACCCCAATTCCAATAATGTTGGCCGTAGAGTAATTTTACCATCTTCATTCAATGGATCTCCAAGAAATATGAATCAGAATTATTTAGATGGAATGTCAATTGTACAACATTTCGGAAAGCCTTCTTTGTTTATTACAATGACTTGCAATCCAAGTTGGCCTGAAACAGTTAGCAATATTGGTGTAGGTGAGTCAGCTAATTTTCGACCTGATATTGTTGTGCGTGTATTCAAGTCCAAACTGAAAGCATTAATTGAGGGCCTTACACTAAAAAAAATCTTCGGTAAAGTTGAAGCACTCATTTATACAATTGAGTTTTAAAAGAGAGGATTGCCTCATGCTCACATTTTACTCTCTTTAAATGAGCAAGATAAAATTGTTAACGCTACCGATATTGATAAAGTTGTATCTGCGGAGATTCCTAACATTCAAACACATCCTACATTACATGAATATGTTGTAAAACACATGATGCATGGTCCATGCGGTGTACTTAATCCAAATTCTGTATGTATGAGAGATGGAAAATGCACAAAAGATTATCCAAAACGATTTAATGAATTTACATGTGAATCATTAAATGGATATCCCTTATACAGAAGGCGTGATAATGGTATTAATGCTGAAGTTCGCGGTAGTTGCCTCGACAATCGTTATGTTGTACCATACAATCCGTATTTACTTGCCAAATTTAATTGCCATATAAATGTTGAAGTATGCACTACAGTTAAAAGTGTTAAATACATTTATAAATACGTGTATAAAGGCTATGACAGTGCATCTGTTGAATTAGGTTCAGAGAGAAATGAACCAGGTCAAGAAATACAAATTGATGAAGTTAAAAATTTTTTAAATGGCAGTTATGTCGGATCAACTGAAGCTGTATGGCGCATCTATGAATATTACCAATGCATTTTCAATCACATGTCATCGTTAGACTTGACATTCATTTACCGCGTAGACAGAATGTTTACTTTCGAGAAGGGCAAGAACGTCAGGCAATTGAAAATGCAAGACAAACAAAATTATTAGCATTTTTTTAATTGAATCGATCAGATCCATCAGCGCATGAATATAAGTATATTGAAATTCCTTTGCATTATGTGTGGGAAGATTCCCGAAAAAAATGGAAGAAGGAAGGCGTGGAGGTGATAAAATCATTACACGCATATATGTAGTATCACCAAAAGACATCGAACTTTTCCATTTACGATTGCTTTTATTACATGTCTGTGGTCCAAAATCATTTGAGGATGTCAGAACATACAATGGAATTATACACACTTCTTTTGTTGAAGCATGCCATGCTCGCGGCATTGCTTCAAATGATAATGAATGGCGCGAATGTTTAAATGAAGCAAAAGAATTACATTCACCAAAACAAATGCGAAATTTATTTGGTTACATTTGTGCATTAAATGTGCCAGCCAATGCATTGGCGTTATGGAATGAATTTAAAGTATATCTTAGTGAAGATTTTTTGAGAGATTACAACGAAGAAGTATCCTTTAACACAGCTCTATTAGAAATTGAAAATATTTTGAATGTTCATAATTTGACATGTCAAGAACTTGGTTTACCAGTTCCCACGTATTCGCAGAGAACAGACGAAGCAAATGCTATTGCTCCAATAGAACAAGAGTTTCTGTTTTCTGAGCATTATGAAACTGCAAATATTGAACAGCGTAATCTAATTGATCGTGTGATTCGTGAAGTTTTGCACCATGATACTGGATCTAATGTTTTTTGTTTAACCGCTCATCCAGGTTGTGGAAAAACATTCACACAAACAGCAATCATTCACAAATTAAATTTGCTTAATCTTAGTTGCATTGCAACAGCGTTCAGTGGCATAGCGTCAACTCTATTACTTGGAGGTAGAACTTTACACAATGTGTTTAAATTGCCTATACCCATTTTGGAAAATTCTGTAGCGAATATTACCGCAAATAGTAGCTATGGACGTTACATAAATTCATCATCATTGATAATTATTGATGAAATATCTATGTGCCCACTGCAAGTGTTGAAAATCATAGATAGATTATTGCAGGATCTATGCGATGAAAATGATAAACATAAACCATTTGGAGTGAAAACGATACTTCTGAGCGGTGATTTTCGGCAAATCTTACCAGTTGTCCCACATGGATCACGTGCAACTTTAATTGAAAATTGTGTCACGAGTTGGCATAAATTTGTTTATTTTCATAAAGTAACGTTTACTCAAAATATGAGAGCCTTACCAAGTGAAATAGAATTTGTCGAATTCTTGAAAAAAATTGGTAATGATGAAGCCCCACAATTCCCTCAGTTTGGTGAAAATATTATTGAAATACCTCAGCAATTAATAGGAGATGAAAATAATATTATTAATGAGGTGTATGGAAATATTTCCGAAAACATACTCTCAGATAACATATTGAAGTCAGTTATTTTAGCACCTAAAAATGATGATTGTACTTTTATTAATACTGATATACTTAATCGAATACCAGGTGAACAGAAAACATATCATAGCTACGATAAAATAATTTGTGATGATGACAATGAAATCAATAACTATCCAGTAGAGTTTTTGAATTCTTTGACTATTAGTGGTTTGCCACCCCATAAGTTAGTATTGAAAGTTAATTGCATCGTTTTACTGATCAGAAACTTAAATACAAAGGAAGCATTAGTCAATGGAACAAGAATGCGCATCAAGTGTATGCATCGTAATGCTATTGATTGCGAAGATTTAACTGGAACCGCACGCAATAAGAGAATTTTGATTCCACGTATAAATTTAACATATTCCGGTACTGTTTTACCATTTAACTTTCAAAGAACTCAATTTCCAATTATACTTGCATTTGCGATGACAATAAATAAGTCTCAAGGACAAACATTCGAAAAAATTGGAATTTTATTGAGGCAGCCAGTTTTTACACATGGTCAATTGTACGTCGCAGCAAGTAGAGTTCGATCATTCAATGGTTTGAGATTTTATATTTCCGAATATAATGGCCAAGGGCATTTAGAAAATGATGAAAGAGTTTTTACAAAAAACATCGTTTACACAGAAGTTCTGAATCATTAAATTCAGTTTCAAACTATTTTAAGTTCAATGGACAACATTTATTTTTTAACTGCCCGGTTTTTTTGATTTAATGAAAAATATATGAAAAAATACGAGGCACGTATTTTTTATTTCATTTTTTATTTTGTATTAATTTTTTATTTAAATTTTATATAATTCGAAAAAGATAGGCAAAATAACTGTGTAGCCTTGGCGAAACCTGGTCAGTATGGCAATAAAAAAAACCCAAGGAAATGTCAAAAAACGCGTTATTGCTTTTTAAATATGGCTTAGCCAAGCTAAACCTCATTTTCCCTATCTTTCATATTTTTCAAATAACTCGAAAATTAATGCATAGAAAAAAAAAATTAAAAAATTATATAAGCTTTGTAGCAGATAATCTTCAAACTGTTTTCGAATTTTGTACCTTACCAAAAATGAAATATAATCCACTGGAATTGAAAACAATGTATCTTATACTTCTATGAATGTCAAGTCTCATTTTTATTAGCGTTTATTTGATTCAATAATAAAATGAAAAAATTAAAACTGACAATGAATTATATCAAAAAATAAATACGAATACAAGCTGTAATTGTGTTTTTTTCAACTGTTACTAACATTAAATTTTAAATTTCATAGGTATTACAGGGAATTAAGGCAAACAACACACGCTAATGACGTATTTGTACACGCTCGCAGCTGACGTAATAAAACAAAATTCAAAAAAATTATATGCAATGATTATAGAGGTATACTCTTTGACAAAAGAACCTCAATAACGTTCAAACTTAAAAATTTAATGAATTACGGTCGAATTTCGACCACTGGGCGACCACTAGTCTTTTTTAATTCGTGTATCTTCATTTTATGTGTTATGGTTTTGTTTTGTTCTGCTTTGGTGTGTTTTAACTACGCGTTACCATGTTGAAATCCCACATATTCATCTCAAGAAATACATGAGCATCTAGTACTTGTTTAGACTTTTTTTTTAAGTTTCGTCGTTCTTGTTAACTTCCAAAGATTAGGTTTTGAACCTGTTCCGGCTCCACAACCCATCTCTTTCCAGGAAGTCTAAGACTGCGTCTTACAAGCAAAAGGTATATACGGACTCGAAATCTAGCTTTCACAACGCGTCGTCTGTGATTCTAAACGAATGGCTATGCCATCGCTTACGGTAAATATAAACTCGCTCCACTAAGGAGAAAATACTGAGCTCCCTTTCCTAACAACATCATCCTTAAATTTACCACGTTTAGTGCAACGCTTAACAGACTGAAGGAACTTCATTTCTGCTGATTGACTACTGATTTCATCACCGTCCCTAATCTGCCATGTCGCACACCTATACGATAACGTTCGCAAATTTCTTACTGCTTTTTTGCTTTTCATATTCCGTTGGATAAAAGCATGAAAGTATTGACGTTTTCGTAGTTGTTGGCGTTTTAAAACCGCCAAATTGGATGGTGAAGCAGGTAGTATTTTAAAAATAATAATAAAATGTAACCTTTGTGTCTTATAGTAAAATGAAGTGCATTACTGTTAAAAATTAAAGAAATGTGCTTTTTTTAATTTCCCGGGCTTAGATTGCAAGATAAACATAATAATACACCCCTTTCTTGCACCAATCAAATGGCTTAGAAGAAGCAGGGTAGGCCGCTGTTGTTGAGCCATATGGTATAGGCCTACATGATAGGTAACGTGGCCAGTACTTGACTTCAGCTGCTGTTATTAACCCTACGTGTCCGAGGTATTTATTTCAACAGGCTCGTTATCCTGTGGGCTGAACAACGCTCATTGCTTTTTATGCTACTGAACAGGAATCCGGGACCTCTAGGTCAGTTGCCAAGCCTCGTATCTATTCGTCTGCTACGCTCCCGTTAAACTAAATATAAAAGTAAATTTAGTATGTATTTGTATTTATGAGGACATTTATGTGTATCACACTATAGTTTTATATTAATCTGTAAATAACTAACTTGCAATTTGACGCGTGCTCCACCAGACTCCAAGATACCGCCAATAACTAACTCAGACTGCTATTGCGTTATATTGATGCTTGTTATAAATTGGCGCTCAACCTGTGAGGCTGTAATTAGGGAATCAATAGGCAAATAAATAATAAAATAATAACAAAATTCAATTCCTAATTTTAGCTGGCGGCTGATATAGGTTCAATAAAACAACAGAAATCCACAAACGAGCAACATCAAAGAAGAGAGCAGCGGAAGCAGAAAAAGAGATTAGTATGGAAGACACAGAGGCGACACCAGTAGAAGATGTAGAGATGTTACTACCTCCTGCAGAACCTAACAAACCTACACAGCAAAAGGAACAGCCCGAGAAACTGACACAAACAGGGGATAAAGACTTACAAGAGACCATGATGAGGATCCTAATAGGAATACAAGAAGATAACAAGAAGACTAGTAAGAAGATGGGGGAGAATAGTAAGAAGATGGAGGAGACACTAAGTAAGAAAATGGAGGAGAAAATGGACGAGTTATAAAATTACAATAAATCCACGAGGGAAGAGTTAAAGCAAATCAATACAGAGAATTTAAAACGAATCAATGAAAGGTTTGAAGAAAATAATAGAAATTTTGAGAAACAAAATGAAAATAATAGGCAAATGAATGAGAAAATAGACAGTATTAAAATAAGTTTGTGACAACAAATTAACGAAAAAATCGAAGACGTTGATAAGAATATAAGACGATTTATAAACGAACAAAACCAAGAACTGAGAGAAAATATTCATGGGAGGATGGAGCAGGTTAATGAGGTAATTAACCAGTAGATGGATGGAAACACTGAGGAAAGGAGACAAGAGATAGCCAAAACAAATGAAAGAATAGAACAAATTAACGAAACCATTGAACAAAATAGAGTGAATTTATGTTCCAAGATAGATCAGGTAAAAGAAGATAGTCGTGTTCAAATAGAGACGATACAAAAGGAACAAGTAAATTTGGAAAAGGTTCAGAAACAATGCGGAGAGAGGTGTGACAACATTGACATTTCAATAAATAAGATAAATGACCAAGTCAGACAGAACCAAGAGGAAATAGAACTGGTGCGAACTAGACCAACTAATATTAATAGTATACCTACAACCGAGAGTCGTGAAGGAATTAATTTTAAAAATTATCGTATTAATTTTAAAACCCTATGGAATTCGTAGCGAGAATAGATGAACATTTTAATAAATATCGTATAACAAGGTGGAACTCAAATAGAGAAATGTTGGACGAATGTTTTAGAGAACTGTTACTTCAAGATATCAGAATTCATCAGCAATCAGATCCAAAATTAAGGCACATCAAGGAACGATTGGAGGAACCAAATGACAGTGTAAATAAATTTTATTGTATGTACGACGGAATATTGTTTATAAAAAATACTTTAAACCAAGATGATTGGAAGGTGATCATACCTAAACCTATAGAAAAAGAGTTAATTATGGATTATCACTTAAGATATGGCCATATGGGGGCAGGGAAAGTTGTCAAAACGTTAGAGGAGAACTGCTACATAAAGAATATTAACAGGAAGGTTATAAATTATATAAAACCATGCCACATTTGCCAATTAGTAAAAGCAAACAATGAAAAAAAGGAAGGTACAGTGATACCAATAACGTCAAAACAAAAATTAGAAAAGATATTTTTGGACATTTGTGCACCGTTCCCGCGTAGTGGAGGTAGACACCAATATAATTACATTGTCATTATTATGGACCATTTCACCAAATTTATTAAACTATATCCGATTAACCGGGCAACCACCCAAAAAATCCTTGAAATATTGTCTACAAAATACATTCCAGAAGTAGGAGTACCCAATTCTATTATTACAGATCATGGTACACAATTTCGTGGAAAAAGGTGGAAAAATACTTTATTAGAGCTAGGAATTAAGACATACAAAATTTCGGTATATCACCCAAGTAGCAACCCAGCCGAAAGGGTATTGAGAGAAGTTGATAGGATACTAAGGACATATTGCCACGACCAACAACGAAAATGACAAGAATACCTGTCTGCAACCGAAGAATTCATTAACCTAGCTTATCATCCATCCATCAACTTTACTCCATATACTGCCATGTACGAAAAAAGACCCCCCCCCCCCCCGAGAAATCCAAGAAATAATCAATTTTCCTGCATCACAAAGATATCAATTCGATAAAATAAAGTTTTATAATAAAGTAATAGAAAACCTTGAAAAACGTAAAAACCAGTATAAGAAAAATGAAGATAAAATAATACAATATGAAGTAGGGGAAAAGGTATTGCTAAGAAATAGAGAACTACCTAGAGCATTGGAGGGAATCACTAAGAAACTATTGTTATTATACGTAGGATCATATATTGTAACCAAAAACAATCATAATAATACATATGAACTAGCTGATCCTATTACGAAAAAGACTAAAGGTAATCATAACCAAGCATCACTTAAAAAATATTATGAATAATGAAACATAACATAAGCAATTATTTCTTCCATACCAAAGATCATGTTCAGAAATAATTACTTCTGAAGGAGGGCAATTATGTAACAACACCAACATTCTAAAAGTAATAAGTACATCTTATCAAATAATTATGGAAAGAGATTTTGGAAAAGAAAGAAAAAAGAATAATGATGTTCAAACTAAATAAATAATACCAAAATTCTAAAAGAAATAAGCACATCTTATTTAAATCAAGCATAAATAATACATTTAGTAGTATAATAATAATAATGGGGCACAATATTAATGACAATAGGCCTAAGAGAAATTTAATAAACTAATTAGAAAATGAACTTGCTGAAGAAGAGTTGCAGTATAAAAACAGATAGAATAATAGAAGAATAATTAAAACTACCATATTACAAGAGGTATTGAATAACAAAGGTGAATGACATTAAGGCTAATAAATCATTGAACTGTGAAGTGAAGTTATATAAAAGAGAAAGAAATCTACTTAAGAAATATACCAACAGTAATATTGAATATAATATAAATAAATGGAGTTATTGGAAGGTTAGGTAGAATAAGAAAAAATATTCAGAAGATAAAAGATTCCAATGGTGTGTATAATGATATAAGATTTATAATTATTTTATTTATAGAGTGTAGAAAGCTAAGGCGTCACTCCAGACTTATTTTATGGGTAGCAGCCAAAGTGCACTGTACCAAGTATGTGAATGTTCGGATGAGCAATTGGACGTAAAAGGGCCACTCAACGCCGATATTCATTCATAATACCATATTAATATAGGGGGAATCATTTAACATTAGTATGGAATCAATTTTAATAAAAGAATGGAATATATAAATAAAATATACAATGAACCAAGAGAAAACTCAAGAATTACAATTCGTTAAAGCCACCAATACAAATAAATAAACTCCAGAGATAAAGAAGAAAATAATTGGTATTGATAAGAAAGGTAGGTTTCAATTTGCCTATAATAATGAAGAATTTGTTTAATAAATATCAATCTTATCACCAAGCAATATTAATACCATAATATCATACACCTCAACTATTGAAGACATCAGCAAGCAATAACAACAATTTATCTAAACAAATCAAAATCAAAGTAATTTGAAAGAAGAAACAGTAATAAATAAAAGTGTGAACCTAATTAAAAACCAAAAGTCCTACAACAGACATTACTATGACAACTTACTATACTATATAGACAGTACCCAGTTAGATTTGGAGTAGTCCATAAACAAATAACTAATGATGATAAATTTAATAAATAATGGCTAAATCAAATTGAACGGCACATAAAGTACAATACAGATTTAGAGATAAATGTAAAATGTAATTAAGATGTGATACAAATGTAATATAAGACAAGTGTGATTACTTGGTAAGAGGATGTGAAATACGTTGGTGTTCAAGTAAGAATAACTGTGAGTGGGTAGTAATTATAAACAATTATTTAAAGAAATGAATTACTAATCCATAGTAGCGGATGATACAGACATTAACATTTAGTTTTTCTTTATTAGTGTTTGTGTTATATAAGTTTAATAGGTATTGATCACACAGACAATGGTTTAAAAGTGTGCATTCAGTTAAGCCCTAAAGGGAATTATAGTAATTTGAATATAATTGTTAATTAATAGTTTGTTTATGTTTAAAGAAGAGTTAATTAATAGAAAACAAGTGTAAGCAGGATCGATTATGAGTCTTCCAACATAAAAATATAATCAGTCAAACATAGGCCTAGATCATTATGTTCAGTAAATAGTAAATTCTTCAAAATATTTGTCAAATTACAAATAACTATAATATTTGGTATTAAAATTGTTCATAGTTTTGTCAGATAAAATAATATGTAAATTGTATTAAGTATTATGATATAATAACTAAAAAGCAGCTTGTACACAAAAGTTATGTATTATAATAAAATAATGTAATAAAATAATGTATTATATAAAAATAATATCCTATGACAACTAAATCTCAATTTGAACAAATATGACCAGAGTAATTTATACGTATCCAGGAAACAAAAAGAAAGAAAACGAATTTATGATTATTATTGTAAAAAAACAAAAAGGAGAGTTGAGTTGAATTTTGAAAAAAGCTATATATTTATACAAGAAAAAATATGAATCCTATTAAAACAATATAATACAAACTAAGAAATACTATATCAACCTATAACAGAATGTAAAATTTGAGTAAATAAAGAAACAGCATAAACAAATCAGCCTTTAAACATTACTGAGCCAACAACCAGAAAAGAACATTAAACTTAAAAAAAACGAATGAAGTTATGGAAAAAACTAACCTTTAAATGAAAACAATTTACAACTGAAGAACAACTACACTTAAATTAACTTAATAACAGAAACACTGGACTTCAATCATTATATTCCACCAGAAGGCTTCAGATAAATGAAATGACAAGATGCAACATTTATTGATCACAAAAGAAGTGGATTTCTTCATTTGAATAATATAAACAAACTGAAGACATTGGAAATTTTCATCACTGATACCAGGAGTCTGTGTGAAACTGAACTGAAATGATAAACATTGTGTAACGTATATATATTATTATAATTAATATTAATTTTATATTATTTCATTATTATCTTGTTTTGTAATGTAATGTACTTTCTGTACTTGTTTTTTTTTTTTATAATATCTGAACCTTTTATATCATCCAAAAGGACCTTAAAATAATATTAATATAAAAGAGAAGAGAATCGACCCTGAGATTTCCTGAGTCATATTAATAGTTACAGTAAATGAACTATATAAATTTTGAATAAAAATTACAATATTATTATTATTATTATTACCAGATACCATTCCGTGTGTTTTATTTATAATAGAAATAGAATTAATAGTATATTACAAATGGGTACCAACCACTTGGGCTTAATTAAAAAACAATACACATTTTAAAAAGTGTTACAAATTCATGCTTACAACGTGAGGAATAAATCGGGTAAAACCCGTTTTGTTAAAAATTGTAACTCGTATTATTATTCGTTAAATTATAATAGATTACTCGTATTATATGCGTATACTAAACTGTTACATTGTTCAGTAATTTAGTAATGAAATATGTTTCTTTTCCATCCATCCATTCCAAGGATGGATGATATTTAGTGTCTTCACAGTTTCCTACTCATTCATAATTTCTACAACTCCTGATAACTCCCACCTTCAACATTCCGCATTTCACCATACATAAACTTCTTCCTCGGTTTTCTCTTCTTGTTCTACCTTTCATTGGTCCCTTAGTTAAAGCAACAATGTAATCACATGCTTTATTCAATTCCTACTTCTCCTGTTTATCGCTTTCCAAGTTCTTTTTCATCCAGTCAGTTTCCTCATTATCGAACTTATCCACCAGAGATATCTTCGTCTGTTTGTTCTTCGACACTCGAAAAGATAGAAACAAAAGATATAGTTTACTGAAGGCGATCTTTACAAGGCAGAAATTACAGAAAGTGTGGTGCTCGGTGTGGATTTAAACAGATGCGATTGGAGTAAAACAATTGGTGTGGACACTTGAAAAGTATGATAAAATAAATATGGCTCCCAAAAATATGGAAGTAACAGTCAACAGCGAGAAGAAAAGAGGACGATCCAAACTACCGTGGGGAGACAGAGTGAAGACAGCTATAAAGAACCACACTGATAGAAAACGAAGACAGTGGGGGTAGAAGAGGAATCTACGGTATGAAAAATCTGAGACGGTGTCGTTCAATCCACGTACATGCGCGCACGCGCGCCCACATACACACATACACACATTCACAGTAGATGCGTGTACACATACTCTGCAAGCAAGCAAATGAGCGAGGAAGCATATCTGTGTGTACGCTCACGCGTTTGTATAGAAATGTAAAACCGGTTTGTGTGGATTTTCATTTTGTTAGACTAATCATTTTAGTTTGAGAACCAAACAGAAAATGTTTGAAAAGAAGATTTTAGAAGCTATATGTAAGATCCCCGATGACGAGAGCGTTTTAATCATGACCTACGTGAAGGATCTCCGGAACCCACTTAACAAAATCTGACTGACTGAATGAGTGACTCTCTGGGGCTATAGCCCACGATGAGCCTTGGCTTACCCGACTAGTCGGCTCCAAACACCTCGGTCCTCCAGCCACCGCCTCCAATCCCTGATACCCATCCTCCTGAGGTAATCTACTACGTCCTGTAGCCACTTTCTTCTAGGTCGTCCTTTCTTTCTTTGCCCATCTATTGTTCCTCTAAGAATTGCTTTGGGCCGGAGGAATCCTCTAAGAATTAAGGCTCACCGGAACCCACTTAACAAAACCTGTGAGGTTTAAATGGGCTTCCCACATGCAATAGAATGATCTAGAAAAGCGAATCATGCTGGGGGACTCAGGCGGTAGAAGGAAAAAACAGACCAAAACTAAGGTAGAAACGTTGAGTAAAGTAGGGGCTGAGGAAGCTGGGCATCCAAAATTGGATAGTGTTGTCTTGGAATAATTATATATATATATATATATATATATATATATATATATATATATATATATATATATATTGTACTGTAATTAACTACAGGTATTGTAATTAAGATCTGCTCCACGTTGGATCAGCCATTTAATGTACTGTTATTTTTTTTATGAGTCTTGTAATTATTTAATAGTATAATATAATTAAGAAATGTACCTACTGTTATTATATTTTTTAGTTTACAAGTACATGTAAAGAAACTCTTTCTCTCAGGGTTAATGATTATTAGGCTGTTTGATCGTATTTACGATTGTATCTAATATTTTCTTTTCTTTAAACCAAACCAAATTCAGTTAATATGTAGTATTCTGAGAATTAACCATGTAAAAAATAAATACCAGACTAATGTAACTTAACCGACTCTGAATTCTTCCAGCTGCCACGGGTTCACTTCTGGTTGTAGTTTACCTTTTTTCAAAAGTAATATCAGGCTTGGCGATCTGTTCCTTCACACAAATTTCTTATTGATCTCACCGCTGAATGCCGCTCTCCAGGACGACTGCAACACAGATGTCTCCTCGGAACACTTAATTATCCTTTATGGTCACTTAAACTCTTCTTCAGTCCAGGATTTCCCTCTTCTATCGTCGTTCTATTAAGGATATTGTTATATTTCTCGTCATATTATTTTTTATTAAATATTATAATCAAAACTCTGGTATCACAAATTAAATTCCTTTACTGTATTTTCTTTTCCATGTTACAATAACTTGATGATGTACAAATGTTATTTTATGAATTTAGACTCTTCAAGCTACTCTTATAGATATAATTTTAGACTCTTCATGCTGTTACCATTATATATTAAATTAGACTCTTCATGTTACTCTTGTTGAATATAATTTAAGACTACTGATGTAACTTTTATTAAATATATTTGAAGACTAATAAACATTTCCTTCATCACTATACAATACAATTTTTTAACAATTTACAAAATTGCCACTTTGATAATTCCCTAATTTTCTTTACATCTGTTTATCATATACCTATTAAAACATATACCATTTGTCTATTTCTTATTAAACATCTTTATTTTACCTCTAATATTCGTAATTCTAGTTGTTATTTATTAAATTATAATTTTATTACTCTTTACTCTTATTACAACATTCATTCCAATTTCATATATTCTTTTCTGAACATATAACTGAATATTGTTTTATATCATATAGGAATCGACCTCTATGTTGACTGGGTGAGTCGATAGTCCCAATGCTTTTTTTTTACATTTTAAAACATATGTTACATTTAATACAAAATCTGCATCCTTTCTCTTTTAAAATTTATTACCTCCCTATTATGTACTGTGTGCATTTTAACAGCAGTACATAATACCTTCCCTTATTTCATAATTTCAGATACAATTTTAGATGAAATTTGGAAATAACCAACATAGTCTAATCTTAATATTTAAACATCTGATTAATTAGATATTTGTACATCACAAAATTCTTTTAACAAATTGGTTTTTTATTATCATGAATCATGATATCTTAAAGAGTTATTTATGACTTAAAACAACGTTAATTAAACCAACTGGTTTTACATCAAAATAATAAATAACAAATAACAATTGTGCCTAATTTCATGGCTAAAAAACTCAAAAACACGACTAAAACATTATCTTTCTTTTGAATCTCACCATCCCAATCCGGGTCATACATTCCATTTGTTCTTCATTTAAGAATTATTTTTTCTTTTAATTATTACTTTATTTATACGGTAGAATCTGATTAAAATTTTATGTATCTTTAACCTTCCCATCTTGGTATTTAATTACTACAAATCCACACAATTTAATCCTACTGGCTATGATATTATTCAACTTGAGTGTCACTATATTTTTCCCCAATCTGGTAAGTACCCTCTTAATTCTATTACAATATGCTTCCCAACTGTTTGATGCAATTACTAAATCATCGACATAAACCGTAATAACTTCTAAAATCTCCTTGCCCCATACTCAGTCAAATCATTCCGTAAATATGGCCACATTATGGACCAGCCCAAAAGGTGTTCTCTTGAAATGATAACTTATACCATTCACATATTCTATACTTTCTGGATGCAATTCTATTTGCCAATATCCAGGTACAGCATTACAATTATTAAAAAAATGACGTTATTAAAACGTTTTAAAACTATTCTTATATTCTTTGGTGACGCCTTATCAGGAATTATCATCTGATTAATTTGACGCTCATCCAAACACAATATTAAGGACTTATCCGTACATGGGAATTACTACTAACGGGCTCGTGTGTTTTGACTGACTTATTTCAATTATCTTTTTACTAATCCTTTGTCGATTTCTTATTTTATATGCCCTCTTACTATATAGGGTATTGGGTATCATTTCTTATTTAAACTCACCTTCTCTCTTATGGGTCATTTGTATTGCACTCCTATTATCTTGCCAAGTTTATCTTCCATTGCTTCATCCAGTAACTGATGGTTCTTTTCTTTATTTATTTGTTTTAAGTATTTATTCTCTTTACTCATTATTATCACCTTATTATTGTTATTAACCGTCTTTCTCTTCTTAATCGATTCAAAATAATTTCCCTGAAGTATCCTGTAAGATGTTCTTACGTTTTTTGAATTTGGTGGGTTCTTTTCCTTTCTTTTAATTCATAAAATAAAAATTTTTATTTGTAATAACTTCAATATTATGTTGTTTGTTTTATTAATTAACCTAATCTTTGTTCTATTAGTTTGCTGTGGTCCATACCCAAAAAATCAGTCCCTTCTTTCCATATTTTCATCTTTAGTTCATCCATTGTCAAATACATAAGTTATCTTTTTCGCCCGGACTATTATTGTTTTCAGTATGAATTCTATCCTTGTCCACTTTATCACTACTACCTTGTATTCTGATTTTTCTGCTGTGAAGTCTTCACTCATTTCAAGACCTACTGTTGAATTTCCAATCAATTCTGTCCTAATGACATATGTTTCGATCACTCTGTACTGCAATTTTTCGAACAACAAATTTTCAATGGTATCTTCGCCTACTTTTAACACTTTATTCTCTAGTTCTTTAACCAAATATGTCACTGGTATATCAACTATTGATGATATAGCTGATATTTTATTATCCCTTTCTTTTTCTGATGTATTCATTTTCAATATAAATTTCCTTAAGATTTTCCTATAATTTGTTAATTCTGTTCTTTCCCTGTAATTAGCGATTGGGAGATTACGTACATTAACCAGCCCACTCCTAATCATATCTAATTCTTCCTGTGTATTTTTCTGTTTCTTGGGAGGTCTTTTACCTATCTTCTACGTCTACTTTTCCACATACTTATTATTCTCTTTGTTTCTGCTATGTTTATTCTTATCTAATAATATACTTTTATCTTCTTTATTTTCTATTTCCTTACTACTCTCTATTTTCTGATTTATTGGATCTCTGATTTGATCGTTTGGTATTATTTCTATCTCCGTTATCTTATTCAATGTTTCAACATTTTGCTTGTCATCTTCTATCGTTGTTTCTATTGACTGGTTTTCATCACTCCTTATTTCTTTCTTATACTCTTCTAACTGTCGTTTCAATTCCTCTCTATTTCTCTCACTCTCTTCCTTCAATTGTCCTTTTAATTCCTCCTTATCTTCCCTCATTTGTTTCTTGAGTTCTTCAATATTTTGTTTTAATAAGTTTTCATTATCTAATTTCATTTGTTTATTATCCTCTTTCATTTCCTGTTTGTTCTTGTCCAATTTCTCACTGATTTTTTCTTCCTGTTTCTTAAAATTGTCATTAGTTTCTTCCTTATTTTGTTTCAATGTTTCATTAATTTGGTTATACCCTTCCATTAAAATTCTCATCATCTCCTGAAAATTTGCATCCATTGGTTGGGTTAGTTTCTTTGGTTGGTCCCCTTGGGCATCCCTTACTATTATTTCCATTTCAATTTCTTCCTCTTCAGCACTATTACTCCTTAATTCATATCGTTGCTCTGGTTTGTTAGCCATTTTACAATCTTTGATTTAATTTAATTACAAGGAAAAAAATTTTGTATGCTAATTAAATTTAACAAAATTGTATTATTTGGTGCTGGTTTAAAGAAAATCTTTGCTTTCACGTATGGGCGCCATTTATTGTACTGTAATTAATTACAGGTATTGTAATTAAGATCTGCTCCACGTTGGATCAGCCATTTAATGTACTGTTATTTTTTTATGAGTCTTGTAATTATTCAATAGTATAATATAATTAAGAAATGTACCTACTGCAACACAGATGTCTCCTCGGAACACTTAATTATCCTTTATGGTCACTTAAACTCTTCTTCAGTCCAGGATTTCCCTCTTCTACCGTCGTTCTATTAAGGATATTGTTATATTTCTCGTCATATTATTTATTTATTAAATATTATAATCAAAACTCTGGTATCACAAATTAAATTCCTTTACTGTATTTTCTTTTCCATGTTACAATAACTTGATGATGTACAAATGTTATTTTATGAATTTAGACTCTTCAAGCTACTCTTATAGATATAATTTTAGACTCTTCATGCTGTTACCATTATATATTAAATTAGACTCTTCATGTTACTCTTGTTGAATATAATTTAAGACTCCTGATGTAACTCTTATTAAATATATTTGAAGACTAATAAACATTTCCTTCATCACTATACAATACAATTTTTTAACAATTTACAAAATTGCCACTTTGATAATTCCCTAATTTCTTTACATCTGTTTATCATATACCTATTAAAACATATATCATTTTTCTATTTCTTATTAAACATCTTTATTTTACCTCTAATATTCGTAATTCTAGTTGTTATTTATTAAATTATAATTTTATTACTCTTTACTCTTATTACAACATTCAGTCCAATTTCATATATTCTTTTCTGAACATATAACTGAATATTGTTTTATATCATATAGGAATCGACCTCTATGTTGACTGGGTGAGTCGATAGTCCCAATGCTTTTTTTTTACATTTTAAAACATATGTTACATTCAATACAAAATCTGCATCCTTTCTCTTTTAAAATTTATTACCTCCCTATTATGTACTGTGTGCATTTTAACAGCAGTAGAATATATATATATATATATATATATATATATATATATATATATATCAACACTACAACGAGTTTAATGTGTTTAATTTTATTGTGCGACAAATCTTTATGTAACACGACGACACATTAAATTCGCGCGCGCGCGCGCGCGCGCGCGTGTGTGTGTGTGTGTGGTGTAATCGTAATAATCGTAACACTGTAAAATTGTTTAAACTCATTTAAATTTATTTATTAATAGCATTTCTTATTTGTTTGACGATTAAAAATCGTTACTATTTTCACATAATTATTACGTTTAATTCATAATCTTATATTACAAACACATTTCTTATTTATTTTGTGATTCAAAATGATTATTATTTTCACCAACTTATTACGTGTAATTCGTAATCTTATATTACACACAAACATATTATATAATCTTATATTCTAATACATTGTTATAAAATTTTTTATATTGCTCTCTGCTAGCTCATTTATATTATATTGATTATCTAATCTTTTAATTATCTAAGCTCTTTTTTTTCTTTATTTCTGCATGTGCATTGCTTTCTATAAATTTCTCTAATGACGTTGTCAATTTAACTACTACAAATTATAGATTTCAAATTACAGTTACTGCTAACAATTATCGTTAAACAGTCTTACATTTTACCTTACTTATTTTACCAAAACATATTTAAAAAACAGCTATAAAATTTCTTGAGTCATATTTTAATTGAATTGTCTATTTTTTCTTTGTTATCTAAAGTCTTTTGATTACGTCTCGGTTTTTAAAATGCATGTTTATTTGTCACCTTATTATTTGTGGTACACTTTAGCGTGTCCTCTTCGGTCCTTGATACGGGATGCTCCTTTATCGTCCTGGATTCCTGAGGTCTGGAAGTCCTGGAGTCTTGTAGTCTTGGAGTCTTGTAGTCCCTCGTCCGCTGGATTCTCGTACTCTAGATTACTGGATCTTGTACTCTGGATTACTGGATTCTCGTAATCTGCTGCACCCTCGTTCCTTGTCATGGCCTCCGGTTCCAACTGCTCACTCGAACGGATGTGTAGTCTGGAAGTCCCTGGCTGCTGCTTGTGGTTGATCTACTGTCGTTGTTGTTTCTAAGTAGATTCTCTGGCTGCCATGGTAGTCGATCTGCTACAGAAGTTCTAGTTTTCGAGTAGAGTCTCCTGCTGCGACTATGGTTGATTGAGAAAATAGCTCTAGTTGCGGGGCATAGCTTCCGGCTGCCACGATGATTGAACGAGAAAGAGAATGCTGTTAGCGCGTCCCCCGTATTTATACCCAGGGCGCCAAAATCATGTCTCTACAATATTCTGCATGTTTGATATTGTCGAAAGCGTCACTCCTAATCCATGCTTTCTAGTCACACTTAATTTGCTCGTCTTCGCGAATTGCGAAGCCCTTTGCATATTACCCGATATTCACTTGGTCGGTAATTTATAGGTGTTCATCATGCACAAACCGTTTTTCTTTATCTTCATTAACATAATTACTATTAATTTTTAACTTCCTATGATTTACACTTTTATTCGTTTTGCACTATTTTTTATACACTTATTCGTGTTCTTTAAATACACATTTTGGTGTATTCAGTTTGTCGCTACTATGCACACAAGTATTATAAATTAAATAAAGGCAAATAATTTATATCGTTCCTGAAAGGGTGGCGCTTTCATGCACGGACAGGTAGCGCACACACACACACGCTTGTTACGTGTGTACACACATACAGAGGGCAGCTGCCTTATTCACCTGTTCCAGCACGAAAGTTAGGCGTTCCTTTTACAATTCAGATCGCAGGCGGAATTATTATTATTACCAAAAATTATTTTTATCTCATTACTATTTAAATTAATTTGTACAATGCACAGTACCCTATATATTTGTACTATTGCAATATATGTATATATATATATATATAGAGAGAGAGAGAGAGAGTGAGAGGGAGAGAGGGAGAGGGAGAGAGAGAGAGAGAGAGAGAGAGAGAGAGAGAGAGAGAGAGAGAGAGAGAGAGAGAGAGAGAGAGAGAGAGAGAGAGGGAGAGAGAGAGAGATTATTTTAACTTATTATCAGACTGTTAAAAATTAAACATTTAATAATGTAAATTTTCTTTATGATTTGTGTTTAGAAAGATAAAACAGGAATAGGTCCTGTCCGAGTTATGTTAGCTGCAGGTATTTCGAACAATGTAGTCTAAGAAAAAAAAAATCTTTAGATAGCATTCTTGCGCGTACAGAAGAAGATGAGTAGAAATACATTTTGGTTACTCTTTCTCTCTCTCTATCCTTGACCGGCTAATATGCGTTATGCATGTGGGGTGGAGTGGAGGAAGAGGCAGACAGAAAGAGACAGAGACAAAGAGTTTGGACACACTTTTGTGAAGTCATTCATGTTGTATTCCAGCTGAATTCACTTGGCTCAATTCCGCACGTATTATCAACACTTTCGTCGCCACAACCAAAACCGTGACTATCGATATGTGTGTGTGTGTGTGTTTGCGCGCGCTCCCGCGGGTCCTTCATAATTCGTGATTGTATTCAGCTGACTTTTTTTTGTTTTCTTCTTTTCAATAGTGGCAAACTGTTAGTGTCCTATTTCTGTTAAACACACTATTTCTGTTAAAAACAATTTAACGTTAAAACTGTGTGACTTTGTATTCCTAGCTGGCCAGCGGACCAGTCTGATCTCGGTTGAAATAATTCAGTGAGCGACTTCGTGTAAACATTTTACTCACACGACTGCTGTTTGATTCTTCCGTATCCTTCCTTTTTGATTTATAATTGCCTGCGTCAAATTATAAGTAAATTTTCTAGGTTATCTCAGTAAATTCAGAACCGCCTAACTACTGACGCCTTTGGGGCACATTAATCACTAGTGAATACGTATAATTTTCTACGCGTGTGCGCGCGGTCGCTAGAGACGCTGACAGCGAGTAACTATACAAAAGATGAATTAACACCGTGCTCGTGTGACTCTTTGTTCTCAGCTGGAGCCATCAGTGGAAGCTGCAAACTGGAGCTAGTGTAGGCCTATACTACCAACGAAGTTACTACTTTATTACTATTTTGCTCCTATAGGTAGTGTTAAAAAAAAACGCCTATGCGTAACTTTTGTCACAATATCCGGATCGTAACTTTGTTCTCTATGTGTCCCGGCTCTATAGGGACGATTTCTATTGGTCAGAGAGTTTTTTGGGTGTAATAGCTCCACCGTTGGATTCCTAATCTGTAAAAGGTTCTACATTTTACTGAAAGTGTTTCTAATCTGCAGAGTTCCTAATGGATGTTCACTGTGTCGAACGAGTTCTAAGCTTAATTCAAATCTTGAAAGGAACTTTTATTCCCACAACATCTAGCTTCCGAAGTTCGTGACATTATTCCGAAACGTTTGCAACCAACAACTTTAGACCACGGCCTTACAACCCGCAAGCCAAAGTTTTAACATTGACCCCGGCCGTGAAACCGTCCACACACCAATTCGTGACATTATATCTGTACTTTTTTTCTAATCATATGTCAGGGTATTTTATTTCATTACCGGTATCGGTCACTTGCGACGAAACGACGTTGCTACCCGGTCAATTGCGCCCCGCACTTTCACTGTCCGAATCAGTGGCAACTAGTACAAACGTTCCTGTTCCAAACTTCGATGACGTTTCAATTCTGTAACTTTCTCATTTGTCCGAGTAACGACTGTTGCTACCCGGTCAATTGCGCCCCGCACTTTCACTGTCCGAATCCGTGGCAACTAGTAGAAACGTTCCTGTTCCAAACTTCGATGAGGTTTCAATTCTGTAACTTTCTCATGTGTCCGAGTAACGACTGTTGCTACCCGGTCAATTGCGCCCCGCACTTTCACTGTCCGAATCCGTGGCAACTAGTAGAAACGTTCCTGTTCCAAACTTCGATGAGGTTTCAATTCTGTAACTTTCTCATTTGTCCGAGTAACGACTGTTGCTACCCGGTCAATTGCGCCCCGCACTTTCACTGTCCGAATCCGTGGCAACTAGTAGAAACGTTCCTGTTCCAAACTTCGATGAGGTTTCAATTCTGTAACTTTCTCATTTGTCCGAGTAACGACTGTTGCTACCCGGTCAATTGCGCCCCGCACTTTCACTGTCCGAATCCGTGGCAACTAGTAGAAACGTTCCTGTTCCAAACTTCGATGAGGTTTCAATTCTGTAACTTTCTCATTTGTCCGAGTACCGACTGTTGCTACCCGGTCAATTGCGCCCCGCACTTTCACTGTCCGAATCCGTGGCAACTAGTAGAAACGTTCCTGTTCCAAACTTCGATGAGGTTTCAATTCTGTAACTTTCTAATTTGTCCGAGTAACGACGTCCTTCCAATACTTTTGTCAAGTTTGCTTGGTTCCTCCTAGTTTAGGTAGTTAGACTAGTGTATTTTTAGTTCGGTTCCTGCTCCTGCAAGTAAGACGGAGGGTTATGAAGTACAATGGGAAGTAGTTATATTATACATTTTACAGTAAGCAGTAGAGAAGCTATCATGTATGAGATGTTCTACCAATTATTGAGTTATCTAGCTAGAAATTATTTTACGAAATGTGCTAATGTTAGTATAGGTGATTATAATTTTTGTTATGCGGTGGACCCAGATGTGAAATCCTCTTAGCTGGCGAGCGGAGCGAGCAGAGACGCCTCGTTAAAGGACCAAACGTTGCGATCTAATGCTTCGATGTCGGGTGACAGGTGAGTGATGTTTTTAGTAACCGGCAAATCGCCGAAGGCCATCGTTTCGATGCCTATGTGGGGCGAAGAAGCGAGCGCAGTCTGTCACATATGAGTTCAGTATGTAGAGTATAAATATGTAAAAATGTAAAAAAAAAAAATTGATTTGTCGCAATAGCATACAAACATTGGAAACAACCGTACGGATTACCATTACAGGCGTGAGTCTTCATCCCTTCACATTCCACACGATTTTAATAGACGCAGTCTGTGCCTGTAGCTAATAGGCCGATAATTTTTATAGCAATCGGCCGGGTCGCAATTTACCGGGTTCAAATTTTCATCTCGGTTGGAACTGGCCGGAGTTTTTACGATTATGGTCGCAACAGATCTCGATGTTTGATATGTTTTTGTTGTGTTGGTCCCAGGGCCGGATTAAGGTATCTTGGCGCCCTAGGCTAATTATATTTTAGCGTCCCCCTCATCACCCATAGGCTACTCTTACGTTTATTTCCAAGGGACTGAATGGAAATGAAAGTATTGGGTGATTCAGGTGGGTGTGGTGTCGGTGGCGTCTTCACGAGGTTGCCGTTGCTGCCAGAGTCCAAGTCCACGGCTCTGGAGGTCGGTGTCGGAGGAGGCAAGGCCGAGTTATTATCACTTATACTACAGTTCGAACTTTCTGGTGGGCGGTTGAAGAATGTGTCTAATTTTGGAATGTTTTCAATAGAGACTCATTCCTATCAGATTTTTCCTGTGAGCGTTTCCTGTATTGCGCTCCACTAGGTTTCTTAAAAATGTTAGCACTTTGATTGCTCATCGTGAAAAGAATACTTTTAAACAAAACTTCATTACACAATAACCCACTCAGTCATTAGCGATACCGAACTTGTCTGCAATGAAAAGATATGGAGGGGAAGGTGAATCGGTCGGGTGGAGGTGGATGGAATAGATAACATGGTCGGCAATTCCACAAAAGTCGGGCGGCGGCATAGTTCTATGAGCGCCGGCCACCGATGAGCCATAACCGGAGAAAACAGTTTGGAAAGCACTTCTATTATTTATGTACAGTTTTACCATAATTTCTCGCAAACAGACGCCTTTAGTTCAAAATGAACTCAAATTTTTATCCTTGTAATTTATTAACAATTTTATATTTAGCTGTAAAATTTTATTATTTTTTAGCTAACATTTTGCGCCCCCCAAAATGCCGCGCCCTAGGCTACAGCCTAGTCAGCCTAATTGGTTAATCCGCCCTTGGTTGGTCCAAAGCGCCCTGAACAACCTAAATCCAGTTAATTCTGCTATAATATTCCCTAGTCTATTGGATCATTGCTATTCTGAGAGAATAGTGGTGCGAGCGAGAGCAGAGACACCACTCTTTCTTCAAGAGATCCATTAATGTCCGTCTTTCCCAAGGCAGCATCTTGCGTCCTTTCCTTTTCTTGGTATTTGGTGCCGCGGCAATCTTATACGAACGCAAATTACGCGTTCCGCAAACTTTAACGACACTTCGATAGGGGTCTTGCTGGAAAGTTGCCAGCGACAACTCTTAAGATCGCTGGAACCGTTTAACGTAACCACTATCGGCTGCCCCAGTCCAAATAAGTGACCTGACGGCTTCATCTCATCCTTAGATATAACTCTACTTCGGCTCGGGGCAGTTCCATAAGTTTCCCCTCTTTGGAGTCTCACTATAGCCCTAGTCTAGACACTACTACCACAAACTCCTATAATGCACAACTACACAAGTGTAGTCATCTGTCGTAAGGTAACTATAGAGTAAACACTAAACGTGTACAGTCCAAACACCATTAATTCTCTGACTATGTTGCCAGACCAGATGCAGCGACCCACTAAACTTAGGTGTTCCAGTCACCATAAAAATCTAATTCTTTGTGATTAGCAATTTAGTTGTAAGAGCCTAGTTGGGGGTGGAGGGACATGTATATCTCGACTTAAGTTTTACCAGGATCCTCTCGAAACTCCAGTTCGTGAAGCGCCCTTCACCATTTAATTCATCTCGCATAAACCAGCGACCTCACAATCGTAAAGATATACGTAGTAATCCATCTGTTTACTAGCATTATCGCACACAATACGTACCGATACAATAAATAAGAACTTACACGCGCATTCAAATACACACGACCCACCTATAACGTATCTGCTTACAATTATCACTGTTATTAATAATAAACAACAATTCTCTGAAACAATGACCTATTGTTCCAACAGCTTATTGCGCTATTGATGTACCTGTAAACATACTTCAGGAACGCGTTACATTCGTCCTTGATCGAGACGTATAATTAAATTTTTCCTTAAATGGACCTCACAACGCGGCGTACACAAAAACACCAACAAAATTTACGGTTTTGTCCTATATTAAAAAATAATGTAGAATTGCTAACTTTTCAGTGTAAGCAAATTATTGCAAAAGTGTACAACACTTTTCCGGACAACATATTCTTGCGAATATGTTGTACGTTTTCAACTATACGAATTAATTCAACTGTGAATTAATCTCCAATCCCGTAAAATAATTTTTAAGTTCTCGCGAAATCTTGGAAACAAAATATTTTTATGTATATTTAATGTAAAATTATATTATATTATAAGTTATTATAATATTTTATTTTGTCAGCAATTAAAATGAAATATCATCATCGTCATCTTCTTCAGAACACGGCATAGGCAAGGTGCTGCCTGTTCCGCCTTCAAAGATCTTCCAGCCATCTCTTCCTGTGACTACCCACACACCTGTGTCCTACAGACTTGTATTTCCAGACTTGTTTGGCCAGTCTGGAATCTGATGTTCGTTCTTTCCACCGTTGTTTGTAATCTTTTAATTTTTCATTCAAGATAAAAACTTGTAATTGTTTTCTTATGGACTCATTCTTTATACGGTCACGTTTATAACACCTTTTAACATCTCTTAAGAACGCCATTTCAGAACGTATTTTACTTTCTTGTTTCCTGGTTGTTGTCCATAATCCATACCCATAGGACAGTACAGGGACTGCAATAACTTTGTATCTCAACGTACCCTGTTTCTAAAAATACGGTTGACTCTCCCACAGATCGTTTGGAACTTACCTAACTTAACATAAACTCATACTTACTATCATAGTTAAAATAGTATCATTTCCAAAATAGGTCACCTGTTTTACAATTTGATCATTAATCATTTTTGTTCTTTATGGTTTCTTGGACCGAAATGTCATTACCTCTGTTTGCAAATGAAATATTTGCAGAAAAATCGAATACTATTTTTTATGACGAAAATTCCCTTTGTTTACTCTCTCTCTCTCTCTCTCTCTCTCTCTCCCTCTCTCTCCCTCTCTCTCTCTCTCTCACACACACACACACACACACACACACACACACACACACATACAAACAGAGTGGTTTATAAGAATTGAATAATCTGTATTGGGCTAATTAAATGAACATTTCTCTGATCTGAATGCCTCCTTCTGGTCACATTTTTATCATACAAAATTAAAGAATAATCATTTTCTGTTATCTAGGTGGACAAAAGAACAGGGAAGGCATTATTTATATGATAGAAAAAATTAAAATAGCTCTTATGAACAAGATAAATCGCTAACGTTAAGTAACACAGAACTAAAAATAAGAATAATCTTCAGTGTAGTGTATGATTCGATTCCGGGACCCTTGATCACTGACAAGAAACGCCTAAAGAAATGTCCGACATGGGCTGGAAATGCTTAACATAATACATAAAATAAACTTTTGTAAAATCGTCATCAGAAACAAATGTTACAGGCACATTAATTTCATGACTACGGAAAACGTGGTAGAGAAATTGTTTAAGAAAACCAAAAAAGAGGCTTTTGCTTAAATAGTTGCAGAAACGGGTTGAAATTATTCATTAGTTTTAGGTAAATGGTGATTTGTACATCGAGGTTAGAAGTAAGACATGACACTGATGAAAATACTATATAAAAGTCAGATACTATATATTGCACTTAATATTTTTTTAATTTTAAATTTGTCACGGCGATGCAGATGAGGAAGTTAAAGAACTAGTAAGTCTAACGTTGACTGGTTGCAATGACGCATCAGTAGCACGATCTGTAAATAGCATATTTCAGAATCTTTTCGAAGGTTGGAAGATCCGAGCAAATTCTTCCATGCATCCAGATTCATCTGTGGTCACTGCTGGGCATGAATACGGCCCGTATAAATGTAGAGGCGTGCAGAGGCCAGTCGGTTACCAAGTCGTTAGTTATGGCTATTAGTCTGTAAGTTGCAATTATAATTCGAAGTTATATTAAGTACTTATTTGTGTGTGTTTTTTTACAGTGAACTGTTAAACTTTAATAACCGTTGTTATTAACTGTGAATAATTTATAATCGATTATTTTACCTATGGAGAAGGGTTGTTGTACGTGAATTGAAAGATTATAGAAGTATTATTCGGAAAAAATAATAATTCATATTTTTAATTTTATATTTTTGATTGCTCATCTGTCTCTGATGTCCGTTAGTTCCACCACAATACAGATCGCTGAAAAGTAACGTTATATTGTACACTTATTGGACATCCAGTCTATCATTAGGCACTTATAGTTATTTATACGTATATTTCACTATCATATGTAGGGAACTAAAACATAAAATAAAACACTAACAAAATTCAAGATAGAAAATTTTGACGAGTTGACTAAAACATGTATGTTCTCATGTAGGCTTCCGCGGCCGGTGTCCATTATGTTTTTGAAATCTTCTTCCGGTATGGACCGCGTCAAAAATGTCTTGTATGACAACCTTTCACTCATATTACAATGAGTATCCTCAGGTCTAAGTGAGCGGTCCATATCGGAAGAAGATTTTAAAAACATAATGAAACATGTATGTCGGATTCTTGTATCCATGTAGAAACTAATCAGATACGAGTAGTTTCAAGTATGAAAAAAGTGCGGTACAACAGAGACAGCGGAAAAAAGTGCGGTACAACAGAGATAGCGGAAAAAGTGCGGTACAACAGAGACAGCGGAAAAAGTGCGGTACAACAGAGACAGCGGAAAAAGTGCGGTACAACAGAGACAGCGGAAAAAAGTGCGGTACAACAGAGACAGCTGAAAAAAGTGCAGTACAACAGAGATAGCGGAAAAATGTCGCTACCTATTAACATCGAAATAGATTATTCTCCTAGGTTCTGAAACGTCCCTGGTTAAACTTTTCACATGTCAAAATTGTCGTAGAAAGCGACCCAATATCGATCATTGAGCTATATTGCAGTTTTCATCACCACTTTCATACTTGAATCTACAGACGTACGTTGGTGTTGCCTTTTTCACTTATTAGCTTAACTCTCAAGATACTCCTTGTATCATACAAGTATTTCTCTCAAAGACATCGTTACCGTCTATCAAACGATTTGTATATCCCCTATTTAAATAAAGACATTATCGGCTATCATTCCTTTCACATACTTGTTCCGAATCTAGTTGTCACCCGCTGCAACTTTTTTGTCCAGCTATTATATGAAAATAAAGTCTCTCTCTCCCCCTCCCTCTCTTCTCTCTCTCCACTCCCTTCTTTCCCTCTCCTACGACATCATAGTCCAATATCAAGCTCTGGTTTCCTCTGAAACTCACCTCCCTTCTTATCTGTTCCGTCCGGAATCAGAGGTGAAGAAATGGGTGATTTCCAATAAATCGACAAAGTATAAAAAGCCTGTGGAAGTAATATGAATTCTAGAAACGTTTAGACGATTAACACCGCCTCCTAAAGGAAACAACGTGTTTGACATTATTACCACCTGACGGCAATTCAGCTTTGCACAGTGAAATCATAATAAAATTAAATTTAAATTTGATACCACGGTAATAGTTTACAACTCTTTTCTTCTTTGTTTGTCTTCTGAATTCCTGGGTGACTGGCGTTCACGTTGCATCCGTTCTTACAGAAAAGAAAAACATAAATAAGTAATAGTAATAACGCTTTTATTTTCTAATTCCCTGCCGCAATTGTGCCGCTTTAATAGCTGAGAAACATCAGAAGGTGTTCCATTGATTATCTCTCAATAACCGTCTATGCAATAATTGTTGTTTAATTTGTAGTATTGTCGCCTTACAGTAGGGCAATAGTTCGTCACGATTTGCAGCAATCACGTCCGTTGCAACGCCCCGGTCAGTCGCATAAAATTACTACAAACAGGCGGTTTTTTAAACACAGAACGCTCACAAAAACAACTGAACGTAACAACTGGTGTCTTCCCATGTTTTATTTATGCTTCGTAATGGAGGTGACAGATCACTGCGAGAATAACCTGTCACTAAAGTGGAATCGAGTTACATTTTTCAATTTTGTCACCTCGACTGTGCAGAACTTAATCCTTTTGTGACATCACGAGACGCAAATATCTTGTCAGTCGTAAGTATTACTGACACTCCAGATAATAACAAAACAACTTATATTCTTGTACAAAGGTTATAGATAGCGTGTTTATAGTTAATTTTTACATTTTTTTTTTTTTGAAACTCAGTAAGTAATGCTATAACATTAAACAACGTTTTGCACTTTTGAACACAACACGTTTTATAAATATGGAGTACTTATTTTATATTAACTATTGTTATGTATCTCGGTTAAATTTTCAATCTATCAATTTCTTTACAACTCTAAGCGATTCTCATCGTATCAAAACTGAAAGACGCAAATGCTCTTTTAAAATTAGCGACTTGGTTAAAATCCATAAACACAAAGAAAAGGTCAGAATCTTGAAGCAGATTCTTTGTCATTTTAAATTACTGTAGAAACATATTTGAAAGTGTACGCAGGGATTTTAAGCAAAGAATAATTGAAAGGATGGCCTAACGATTTTAGAATACAGCCACACAGCATGGACTGAGGTTGCAACAGAAAGGAAATAGGGGCCATAACAAATATATATGACACTGTGTTACTAAGTAACAAATATGTGCTAATGACGCATCATTGCAGGCAATCAACTTTCGACGTTACTCTTCGACGTTGTTTCACTTCCTCTTCTACGTCGCCGTGACAAATTCTATATGTGTTCACATCGTCTTTTGTTTCCTTTGTATAGAAGTACGATGTCGTCAACGTACCTGTGCCAATATAGTATTTTATGTGAGTGTCTGTCACTGTCTGTGAGAGTTCTTGTTTTTTCCAAGTGTTGTAAACAGATTTCTGCCAGTATGCTGGATATGGGCGAGCCCATGGGTAGTCCGTCACCCCTATCTTCCCCATTGTGTCACGTGACTTCTGAATGAAGTATAGGTTGGTTAGTCGAGATTTGTTTAGCGAGTAGCCTAGAAGTGAGTAATGAATTTTCTTAGTTTAGCAAACAGTGTTAAAATTAATGAAGATGCTACAAGGTATTTAAAAAGCAAAGTAATTTTTCCCTCGCGTCTGCAACAATGGAAAGGAAATAATATTACAAAGCACAGATTATAGGCAACGATGAAGTTGTAGCAAACGGATGTGTCGTGAGTATAAGCAAGAGTGTGAAGGAGCTTAAGCAACTTTTTAAGAGGCTCAAAGTTGCCTTTTCGAAAAGTAATTCTGTTTACCTATTGTTGGACTAAAGATTTAGCTACCGTAAAATTTTATGAAGAGGAAATTGAGATAAATAACAGCATAAAAGTAGACTGATGCAACTGGTTGCGTGAACTCTGTTCAGTCAATTTACTTATAAACCACAATAACCTAACACCGTAGAGAGACACTCTGTCACGCAGAGAAAGAATCGACATATTACACGTCAGAACACCAGTCAGCGATACACGCACGCTCTATTCAATATGTCCTCATTCATTTGTTGTCTATTCATCCTGAGCACGCATGTTTGTTTAGAATCTTGGTTTCAGTCAAAACAACTACGCCTATTGGACCTATTCTGAACAACATGTGGTCTACAGTATCTAGGTATTTTTGTATCTAAAATGAAATGATATTTACCACACACGCGCGCGCAAGCGTGTAACATAACTACGATTTAAGAATAAATACGTAAAAGATAAGCCTGCACTTGGCTTACTTGTGGATAGAAATATGTTATAAAACTGCACTAGCTGAGGAGCTGAAAATTTATGGTTTGGGCCTGGCAGTTTGAATAGTGGGAAATATGTTGGAGACGCAACAAACGCATGTTAACGAATGTAGTATCAAACAATGGAAATAAATTCCGTATTATTGTCAATCGAAAAACATCGGGGTTTGTATCAGGCCTTTCGGAAGATAAGCTATATTTTAAAGAATAACGAACTTTAGGGTTTCAGAAAGGGAATGTTTTAGTAAGTGTGTGAATCCTGCAATAGCGTTCATTGCATCCTGTGAATACATATACGTTCATTCCTCCGTAAAATCGTGGCGTGTGGGAAAGCACGGCCGGCGCGTGGAAGAAACCGCCGTTGCCCACACGGTAAAAATACGTGAAATGTTTTTGCAGATGACAGGGCGGGGCTTTTTGCTATTCAAGAGAAAGACTTATGTTTACAAACAAAATCTGCCACTTCGCGTGTCATGCGACTCATAAGAAAAAGCGACGGCACTGGTAGAAACCATGCCTTGCTGAAAACGACAACTACGATCAATTTATTCTATGAATTGAGATGAGGGGTTTATAACCTAGAAGATTTCTAAAATTATTTAAGAATGAACGGTGAAATCTGTGATGAGTTGTTACAATTACTCGCTTCTGTCCTGCAGAAACATGACACACAAATGAGTCAAAGTGTAAGTGCTGAAGAGAGGCTTATTGCGGCACTCCCTTTCCTTGCCACCGGGCATGGTCGTGAAGATCTCAATATCCGCTCAGCATTAGGGTTCACACTTGCCACGTGCGTTGTATCCGATATTTTTTAAATTCTTGTTGACGTATTTTTTTGACTTCACTTCCCACAAAGCTGGATGGGCACGGTAAAGTTCGATAAATTCTGTAAGGAACTCTTTGCTCACTTGCCTAATGTCATTCATCTCGAGCAACGCAAAACAAAATTGTCGCGGGCTGTGGAATGACGCGTATGACTGTAACAACGCCGTCCTGGAACGATCCATCCCCGTTCTTCTACGGCGTAGGCCGAGGCCGATTTTCCACATTATTTTACACATGATTTTTCACGTGTCTATTAATTATTACTGTTTTTGATGTTGACAATAAATTTTGCCGAAACGTCGAATATAGTTTTAAATTTTGTCTATTTAATGGCCATTTATTGTAACAAATCTTTCATCATTTATTAAGTCACATTATTAAACTAAGCAGATCTTCTAGTATCACGTGACTTATGACTTACCTGTGTTACATATATTGGTGTGTGTGTGTGTGTGTGTGTGTGTGTGTGTGTGTGTGTGTGTGTGTGTGTGTGTGTGTGTGTGTGTGTGTGTGTGTGTGTGTGTGTGTGTGTGTGTGTGTGTGTGTGTGTGTGTGTGTGTGTGTGTGTGTGTGTGTGTGTGTGTGTGTGTGTGTGTGTGTGTGTGTGTGTGTGTGTGTGTGTGTGTGTGTGTGTGCCAGTATCTGCGCCTGGGCCTCTGTCAGTATCTGTATAGATTTTCGTTCACATACTACCACAAAAAATTATATAACCGTCAAAACTACTTGAGTTTACACATTTTGTAAATTTCATTCACTCGATTGCTGTTGGTTAGCCCTTAGCAATCATCGAATTTATTTATTTATTTAAATGATAATTTTTTAACATTTAAAACCACATTTGCCGAACAAAATGTTTTAAAATTAAGGACTGAAATTGAAATAATAATCTAGAATATAATTATTATTTTCAGACCAAATTAAATTACACTTTCCGTGACCTGAAAACAGGAGAAATTCTGTTTTATTAGTTTTGTTTTATACTAATAGAAAATAAATGCAAAATCATTTTTATTACTGGATAATTTACGAAAACGTTTAATCATGTATTGTTGAAAATAACTATGTTTGAATGTCCAAGATTATTCGGAAGACAGAGTACGGATGACTAATCGCCTGTCGCTTTTATCGCGTTTAACTCCGTAAGCAGTCTCCGGATTAATTTACTTCAAATCATCATACGTGGTGTTATCGGCTGGCGAAGTTAATATGCGTACGACTAAATAGTTCTAAAATTACAAATGAATAAATTTAAGTTGTTTATATTTAAGTTGTTCCGGATGAAAGAGTTTATGAAATTTTCTTCGTCTTAATTACAGTATATCCTAAGGTAAATTAGTCTTTTACACGAAAACCATATTTACATGCATTATTCAACATTCAGTATATTCAGTGACAAATAGTTACCCGGATGTACGTAAGGTATTACGGGTTTTTCTATTTGGATAATAAGACCTTCATTGAAAAGTTGTCTTTTTTTCTGTTTATAGACGATTGCCCAAGATGAATGAGTGGAGACTGGAACTGGCGATCATTGCTGCCATCACGGTTGCGGTGCACAGGACAAACGGGCAACTCGCGTCGACCACTACAGTGAAGTCTGCGGTGTTGCCAAAGTTTCCCAACCACCGGTACTATCAACAAAACGTCGGCGCAACGGACTATCAGGCACAGTCGCCGTATTACAGTTCGTCTTACGACTACGTACAGCCGCTGACGCACCAAAACGGTTTCACGCCGATGAAAGCGACCAAGTTGCTCCACCATCAGTTCACCGGCGCCGCCTCCAACAACACGTTGCGCAGTATAAATCCCGTAAGACTGAACCGACGCCAGAACGTGGCGGCGACCACGAACAACAACAACAACTGGAGACGCCGGTCCGACTATCCTCATCACTTCGACTACCACGACAGTTACGACGATGGAGGCGGACATTACGATGTCCACCACTACACGCCGCCCGTTCGTCCCGTCAGATACCACCACCACATACCTTACTACGCCGAAACCTCGTCACCCAAGTTCGACATCACTCACCTCGGCCTGATCGCCATCTTCAAGTTGATACTGTTGAAAATAAAAACGTTCGGCCTGTTCAAGCTTCTGCTGTTGATCATGCTGAAGTTTCCGATAATAGTGTTCACGTTGGGTTTCAAGTTTCTCATCCTAATGAAGCTGATCAAGCTGGTCAAACTGCTGACGTTGCCGGCGCTGATACCGCTTATAATCATCGCGATACTGCCGCTCATCATATTCCTGCCGCTGTTGCTGGCTCCGTTCCTGCCTCTGGCTCTGCTGCCATTGCTGTTACCGCTGTTGCTGCTGCTGCCTGTGCCGGTGCTGACTGCGCCCGCCGCTGGAGCGGGTAAGCGTAGGAGACGACGGAGCAGCGGCGACGTGGCGGCCGGTCGCGGCGCTCAGGACGACGTACTCCATCTGGTGCGCAGGGTGCTGGAGTCCGAGCAGTGTATAGAGAGGGTCGCCTGTCAGCTCGCTTCCAACACGCAGGCCAAAGACTACGCACCTTACATCGC
The DNA here is from genome assembly GCA_034769895.1 of Magicicada septendecula. Lineage (NCBI taxonomy): Eukaryota > Metazoa > Arthropoda > Insecta > Hemiptera > Cicadidae > Magicicada > Magicicada septendecula. Next base: position 229,088,238 of record CM068374.1, on the reverse strand, counting down.
TTGGTAAGTTATAAATAATGCCCCTTGAAAATGATACACACCTTAACGATTAAATGTTAGTATAACAAAAATCGGGTTAGATTACTTGCGTTTTGTCTAAATCGAGACTTCCTCTTTATGCATAAAGTGCATGTATATGTGTCTTTGCTCTGTTCAATACTTACTTCCTGTAATTCTCATAATGTGCTGCACGTACATCACTCCATCTCCTACACTATAGTACCGATACTCTTCTCATAATAAGACAACAAGAATCTTTTTATTCGTAAATTCTTCATATAAGAAAAGCGGATTTCTTGAACTCGAATACGATCTGTAGTATTTTGTTTACCTGTGCTTGTAATCATATATTCATATCAGAATATCAGGTATTCACATATTGTGATCTGAATCGCCAGACCTATATTCTTATAGCGCATCATCAATGTGTGTGTGTTTGAATCAAACATTCACATATTCAAACTCTTCTTTGTATGGCCCTTAAGGATAAGGATAAGTAAGAATAAGGCGGATGCTGTTTCAAATTTAGGCTCACTACTGGCCACTTTGGCTTTCTTTACGACAATGTGTATCTCCTGTCACAGTAAAACGAAAACTGTAAACAAATTAAAGACGTAATTCACGGAGGCTTCGGGCAATGTCGGAGGACGTTTTAAAACTGATTTATGTAGGCTTATATATTTATATACCCCCACATAGTGTACTCCCACATATACCCAGTATAATTTGATTTTTTAACAATCGTTTCCTTTCCGTCTCTTTCAGCAGTCAACGCAGTCGTGCGAATGGGTTCTGACATAAACATTTCCATTTAGCCGTTGTAACTGCTTCAGAAATAAAAGTTATATACCCAGTATGTTGTGTCCACGGCATATGATGATTCAGAAATACAATCTGTGCTCTGCGTAGCTCCAGTATTGGATCTACACTTTAGAGGCGTGCACTGTGTAAATACAAAATAAGACTTGTAATATTTAAGTTGAATTTACTAAATCGATTGACAAATTACAATTTATAATGTCTTCGACTTTCTCATTTAATTTTGGTTTCTTGCATTTAGTTAGATTTTTCTTGTTTTACATATACTTTATGTAATTTTCCTTAACAGTTTACATACAGTAGTTTAATCAGTGTTTTAAGCTCTGAGTTACTTGGTTAAAAATATCCTTCGTATCAACGCTCCAAAACATTACAAAACATTATTACATTTTGTTTAACAACCAGACACGACAGATACTCTAACTCCACATCAGTCTTTTCTTAATTGGTTTGTTTTCCTCATGTGGCTCTGAAAACAGTTTCTATCACTTTACCCTCTTTCATTCTCTTTCCCTTTTACTTCATAGCTTAAGCAGACACAGGCTACCACCATCTTTAAGTTAAAATGATATCTATTTACCATTGACAGAGATGGAGCAAATATGGCTACATCAATTCAGTTATAAGCATTCAGTTATAGTAATCTGGCTAGCCTAAACCGTCTTCATATTATATACTAGCTGATGAGATTAGATTCTCGTAGACCCGCTGGAGGCTGTTTGGTTGACACCGAGCTCCTGTAATCGTCGTTAGTCTCGGATCTATAACATTTCATCGTCCATCTCGATCCCTCGCCTGCTACTCTACTCTGTTGACACTGGCAATCGTTTTCTTCCATCACTACGACTCTCTGTGGACCGAGGCTTGAGTCACAGTATCATTCCATTTTAACCAGTTAAATACCTTACGCCTCCAGTCACTTATTTCCCTTCCTCTTGCACTGTACCCTCAGTTCCAAAGTTATTGTCACGCATCTATTCTTATTCGTTTCCATAAGGTCAAGTCACTTACTGTCGTTAAAAATGTCACTATGTCAGTACCATCGATGGTTGATTTAATGGTGATTCACTCTTATTCTACGGACGTTCAACAAGAAATTATCTTACCCTATACTATTAAAAAAGCAAAAATTGAATGTAAATTTTTTCTCGAAAACCGCTCTAACAATTTTGATGAGACTTTCTTTGCCTCTTAAAGTTTTCGGGTATGAGAAATTAATTGGGCTACGTCTCATGTTTGTCAAAATTTGTCTAAAGACCGAAATCGCAGGGCCTAAATTAACCGTGCAGACGCACTGGTTACCTCCAGTTGTCTTCTGGTTGCGTAGAAACTGAAAGGTGTTTATTTTGGTAGCCTATTTGTTGTTTTGACATCTAGTGACATACAAATTTCTGCATCGTAATAAGTTATTTGTGAGTTTTAGTTAAAGTTGTTAGTAAGCTAAAAGTAAAACCTATTATATAAAAGAAATTATATATAATACTGAAAATTTTAACACTGATATCTTACTACACCTTCTTGTTCAACATTACAGACCAACGTGAACCCTAGCCTCCAACACCAATCTTCTCTAATGTCTTCTCTAACGTAACCCCTCACGCCCATTCTTCTGAGATCTTCCAGCACATCGTCTATCCGTCTTACGCTCCCTCTCCATCCCTATTTCTGCTTTTATACACCTGTGTCCTCGTAATATTCTTTGGCAGACGTTATCCGTCTGTGTCTTACGACATATCTCAAACCATATTACATCGAAATCTGAAAAAATATGGTCTATGTGCTTTTAGTTTTAAAAATGAAAGAAATATTTTAAAGCATTTTAATAATTTTCAGTCAATTGTACTGTTGCAGGTACCTGGTAAAGATAGCGGAATTCATAGCAAAGCCCAAGTTTACGTCATACACGCAGGCGTACAAGGAGGGCAGCAACAACGGTACTACGCCCATCTCGTGCATGGAATTGTACACGTGCAACAATCCTCGCAGATACATCTAAACCAAGCAATTTCTGAAGCAGTTACAACGGCTAAATGGATATGTTTATGTCAGAAACCATTTGCACTATTGCGCTGACTGCTGAAACAGACTGAAAGGAAACGATTGTTAAAAAATCAAATTATACGAATAACTTTCCAAAATGTATAAAACTGTTTTAACGTTAACTCATAAGTTATTAAACTAATGTATTTATTAAAATAATATAATTTATTATTATTTATATGTATATAAATTAGTGCACTAAGTTTATCTGTTTCGTTAGATAAAGACAGTTATAGTATATTTTGGGTTACAGCGAACTTAGATATTATTTTTATTTTAAGACTGTTTTATAGGAAAAACATGATATTTATGTGTAAATAATTACAAAGAAACCTCCAAACATAAGTTTTTAAATATCCTTGCTATTTTAAATGTTTCCATAAACTTTTCTAGATTTTTTGCCAAGTGGAATAACTGGTTGAAAAACCTTACCTAACCTTTCTACTTTTTGCAAATTAATAATTTTGTAATTACTCTTATCAGAAATATCTAGTTAAAGCCAAGCAACTATTCTCAGCCTCTTTCGGTTTCACCTACACGTTAATTTTTGCAGCCCTAGCAAAAAATATGCATCGTATTTGTTCGTTAAAGTCAATGTATATTGATTTTTTAATAATTTTACGAGCCACTTATAATATAATACAGTGTTTCTTCATGTATCAACAAATTATTCCGCAATGTGTACATTAAACAAACATGGGCCACTATGTTTAGGCCCACAAAATTCGCGTTGATATCAAATTTCGTGACTATTAGAGGTCAGGTAGCTTAAGTGAACTGCTACAAAATCTCTTATTGAAATTATAAAATAATGTCTTACATTTATAGAACAGCAGTAATAAAGAAGATCACAGCGAGAACAGAAAAAATCGTCGACTCACAGCGGCGCGAATGTCAACCGAGGGTGGACATTTCTGTTACTAATCGACAAGACAATTTTCGTTCGGTCGACATGCCTTCATTTTGTCGACCGATACAAAATAACATTTCAGACGTCACTGTGTAAACATCGCACAAACGTAAACACGCTTCGGACTAATTTCAGACAGTGGACAGAAAGAATAAACACTCCATCAGTTTAACATGGCCCAAAGTTACTACACACCAGTATTGTGGCGTCCCGTTTTGGCAGCCACCCGAATGGAATTGTATGCAGCACATCGTGTGCCACTATTTACATGTAAACTATGACATGTCTATTGTATAAAATACCTATAGAAACGAGCACGTGCGTAGGCGCGCGCACAAGCAAACGCAAATGTATGATCCCATCCTAACAAATAAATTGATTAAGTTAATAATTAATCTCTAAAATTTCTAATCAAAAACTAAAATTTCATGAGCTACTAACGGAATAAAACATAAAGCAGGTAACATAAAACCTTGACTAAATAAACTGCAACATTAACTATCCAGAAATAAGTTATTACCAGTCAACCAGTTACTATTTCTACTTCAGTTTGCATACAAAAAAAGGTGCTTACTATCGTCATAAATATGCTTTTCTGTTAATTCTGTATTACTGGTATTGTTCAAAATATCAAGAACTGATTATTTTATTATAAATGATTTATCATTTTATTTAAATGATAAATAAACCTAATAGTAATTTATGTAGTATTAAATTTACAATTATATTATCTCTTCAGTTATAGCAATAAATTAAAAACTGTTATGTTACAAATTATTATTATTATTAATGAATACACAAAGTTCTTCTCAAATGCGTGAACCACTTTGTACTAAACTCTGCATTAATGAAATAAATGCACTGCTAGTTCAAATTTTCTCTATAAGTAATGTTGTTAGACATTAAATATGAAGTCACAATATCAGAGTGGGTGAAACTTAACGCGAAACTGTAAAACGTAATAAGACAACATGCCATTAGTACTGGACGAACAAAAACGAAATTGTCTCTGTTCGTCCGTACATAACAGAGCTTTTCTTCAGTTTTCAGAGTCTTCAGATCATAGACAGAGTTTTTTTGTTCGTCTGTCTTTTCTTCACAGCTTATCATGGGGAAATATATTGAGCTTATGAAAGTATCATTTATTTTTATTTTTGTAAATAAAAGCCAATAGCAACGTGGTATATACGTTAAGTAGATTTTTTACAGTTAATAAAATTTTCATGTTTTTAAAATGTATATTTGTTTACTGTTATGTATTAAACGATTAAAAACTTTCAATATTCTACAACAATTATTGAAATAATTCCTTCTACTTTTTCACCATATCTGATTAAATTATAGGGGGTAGAAGCAATCTGTCTTTGCATCTCTTTCGGTAATGAAATTATCCCACCAGGTACACGGGCAGAGGCAGGTCTATCCACGAGGAGGTGACAGAGCTTAAATCACCACTTCTAACAGTACACCAATTAAAAATCTCGTATAGTAATTTAAAAACCTTGATAATAAATGAGGAAGGAGGTCCTACACAATAATCGAAACTAAATAATAAAAAGCCGCAAATATATCGTTTTCCCTTAACCAGTAATATTGCTTTAAAAAACTCTCTTTAAATCAAGTTCTTCTTATAGCGTTTATTACTATTTTAAAAAAGTCAATTAGGGAGGTTTCCAAACGTCATTTGAATCTCAAAAAGACCCCTGAGTATGTTGTAATACCCTATGTAAATATAGCGTTTATGACGTTTTCCAGTCCGTAAGTAAAGGCCCTGGCCTATATATTCCACACTGGAGTCTGAGTAACATTGAAAGCAAGTTAGTGAGTAAAGTTTAGTTATTCCAAATAATAAATCACTAACCCAAGATTGGGACTAATACGAATCACAACATGTAACAGTAGAAAAGTCTAGTTAAAACGTCAGTTCACTAGCTGGAAATTGTCTTGTGAACATGAATTACTAGAAGGATCGGCTCTCCTTTTGATGATAACTGACATTCCTCCATAATGCCTCCCAACTGACATTCAAACCACTAACCACAGTGCCGCGGTAAAGCTAAAACAAGTTATTCATTTCCAGTAATGCGGACAAAGTTAGTAAATAAGCTATCGACAAACCCGTTTTCCGGTCACGTTACTGTGATTACGACAGAATGGAAGAAAATTAAAAAAAAAGAAACATACTTGCATAAAAACACACATAAAATAGCCACATACAAATGCTATGTGTGAATCAAGTTTCTTGTGGAGAGGGGAGTAATGTTAGCTAATATGCTTCACGATCACTGACATATCAAAACAATTTTCCCTAGCTGAGAAAGTACTGTTGTCGTTAGCCATGGTGTGTCCGTTTTGCTCATAGCTTCCATACAGCAGTCTATATCTCTCGTTACCGATAGACTTCGTTTCACAATTTTACGTAGGCGGGAACACAAACACGCAGATGTTTCTACGTGATACACAGCCATGAACAAATTATAATATGAATCTACTGGCTGAGCTGAACAAATCTGTACGTTGTATGTAACCTTCCATTGTGCAAGAAGTCAAATATTTGTCGTACAACCAAATATGCCTGTCCAGCAGGTGTTTTCAATATGACCAAAACAAATCTTATCTCCCGCATGAACAATAATATACATATGTTTGCGTATTTATATTCTAAAAAGAAACGATACAGAACACAAAGAAGTATATTTGAAATATATATTTCATTAGAGCGCTTATAAAAATGTTTCATTTAATTAATTCGTGAATAACGTATGTGTGTGGAGGTAGGGGTTTAGCGTACGAAATGTTACTGCAAGTCCAAGCTGCTTCTCGCTTACATAAAGGGCACGACAATCATACTTCTATTTTCCATCGTTTCTTGGACATTAATAACGCTTCATGATCTTCTACGACGTCCCGTCTTCCTTCTTCCGTCTGGTATCCATTTTCTGGGTCTTTTGCGTTATACGACCACAAAGCTTGGCATTGGCATTTTGTTCATCTTTCATTAAACTGAGTATAGTTCTCAGAATTTGCTATCTCTGTTTACTGATTAGTTAAAATGATATTCTCTCATTTACACATTTACACACTCAGAAGGTCGAGTCAAATGTGGTCGTCAGCCAAGCCTCGAAATAGGAAAGAGTGCGGAACTCATAGGGAAATGTTAGACTCTTACCTGTGTGAGTTTATGTGGCGGAAGCGACATGCAGGCACTGACTTATTTGAACAAATTATACAAGACATCAAGGCCTTTTGGCCTCCTGAATTATAAACAATAACTTTCCAGTTCGTGAAATTAGGTTAGGTTACGTTAAGTGTTTTTGGTGTATAAAATTTGTGTCTTTGATGAATAAAATATAAAACTACTTCAAAGTCTTCTATGCAGATCTACATCATTATTTTGGTAAGTTTTTCACTATTATGATATTGTTAAAAAACAGAAAAGACCCGCTGACTGCCTTTACCATTACTCGCTTTTGTTTCTATAATCAACTCGTATAAATTACACACACACACACACACACACACACAGGCGAGACTGGACGCAGCTTTTAACTAATCAGTAAACAGAGACAGCAAATTCTGAGAACTATACTCAGTTTAATGAAAGATGAACAAAATTCCAATGCCAATGATTTGTGGTCGTATAACGCAAAAGACCCCATTTTCTGATTTCTTTGTCCATCCTCTGCAGGTATAAACTGTTTTGCGGCTACTGTGACAGAATATTCCTACGTACGTAGGGGGACCCAAAAGTAACAAGAATTTTTCTCTGGCAGTTGGTAGAACGCTAGTTCCGACTTCTCCCGCTAGGTGCCTTCACTAGACACCATTTTGTATCAGTTGCATTGTTGTGGAAACATTAGCGCGGTCAGTGTGATTATTTTTTTTTAAGCGCTGTTTCACGTTTTCGGCGATTTGTCAATGGCAGACATTAAATACCAACGTGCTAACATCATGTTCTGTTTCCTGTTAGCAGCAGAAACTGTCGCTCGTACAACTTGGCTACATACTCTCATAACATCTCTAACTTTCTTTCTTTTTCGGGATCATGTCCTGGACATTCAAGTTGATCTGTGAAGATATTCCATCTCCACTGACTTCAAACGGTTCCTGTTCCTTTTGTTTACCCTCCAAATTTTGCAACAATAGGTTGAAATACTCACAACAACAATTGTGCATACTGTGGTTGCGGTATCTTTGTGAATTTTTTATTATATACAGCTGATATATAACCTTTCTCCCCTGAACGATTTTGTTTTTTTTATGTCTTTAGGGCTTGGGGACTAAGGCCTTTAGCACAATGACGTCGACCAGAAGTACTGGTCTATTATATGGTTGGTTCTTACCTACATAATAGCTTACCAATAACAATGGAACTTCGTACACATAGGGGCCTATAGACGCAAAACAATTTTGCCAAAGCCGAAGTATTAATCATCTTGATTATTTTAGGAAGACAGAGTTCTGTCTATCTCTAATTGTTCATTCATTTCCAAGACAGAAGTGTATTACGGGGGGGGGGCAATGGGACCCCACCCCCGAGGGTCGTAAAAGTTGACGAATTTTCTTTTTAGGTTCTTTTATTATGTTTTTACCTATGTTTTTCAGCTAGTAACTCTTTTTTAAATATACAAACCGCTTTATTACACAGCATTTGCGTATACGTTTGAAATATGAAATACAGGAAAATCATTTCAGTCAATAAGTATCTTCCAAACAATGTTTCGGTAACGCATATTTTTATTGTGTTAGTATCATTTACTTTAATGGAGTTCATTTCAGGATGTTATCACACGTTTTTCAGCAACTTTAAAGATAGTAAATTGATTAGTCTTAACTTGTTTTTTCTTTTAGATTAAGCCGGCTATTCTAGATTCATCGCTGTTCCAAGATGCTCTTTCAGGTTACCTTTTAATTCTTATCTCTGTCAGATTTTGGCAAGAGCACTTTAACTGCCTGACCTTAACAGGAAAAGTCTTGTCCTTGAGAAAAGTAGAGTAATTTGGGCAGGTTACTTCTGAACCGCCAATCAAGTAGTTGTTTCATGATATATCTCCATATTTTATTAAATGTTTTCTCCAAGTCGGAGAATACAGCAACCATGTCTTTTCCTGTTTTGAACTCAGTTTTCCAAATATACTAGTCGATCAGTGTTTCCGTTACCCCACACTGGTATGCGGACAGTAGGCCCGTGTTTTTCAAGACACCAGGTACCAGGTTGTTATCATCCTCTCCAATAATTTTCCTAAACAGCACGTCAGTGATACTGGACGATAGTTCTCTTCTTTAAGGAAATCTTTTACGGCCTTCAGAAGCGGAATAACGGTCGCTTCTTTCCATCGTTTAGGATAGATGCGTGCAGATGGCGTTGCGCGTTTTCAGTAATGCCAGTAGTGTAGCCATAGCTTCATCCGGCAGTCGACGTCTAATGCTAAAGGAATATCGTCCGGTTCCGCTGCAGTGTCACAGGAAGCGCGGATAGCGAATTTAATTCTCTCATTGTGAAAGGGTAAGTTCTCTATCCTTCAGTTTCGAAGTAAAGATCTCTACGACTTCAGCTTTTCTTTCGAGAAAATCATTACCTCAGGTTTCTTAACTACTGACCTTGGCATATCGCGCAGCCAAGGTGTCAGCAATTTCATCGTACAAGGCGTTGCATGTCAACTCACCATCGTACTCTACACATATTACACGCTTGATCACTGACTTACCAACTATTACTCTGATCTTCTTCCACACTTTGTCACTGGAGTCAACCTTATTATGGTCGAGACGTAGTTTTCCTAACTCGGGTTCTACGAGCGTGGACTCGAAGTCGTTTGAAAGTGATGCGATTACCTTTGGTCGGCGCTTGTTTGTACCCGTTTAAAGCTCGTCGCTTCTTTCTCTAACTGTGCCTCTGACAAGAGTGTCTCACCACCGCGGTACCGGTGTTATGGATGAACGAACACCAGTCCGCGGTATATGATCCGTAGCTGCAGCAGTTAAAGTGTGCACAGCTTCTTCTACATTTCCACTGAGATTGTAGGTGCTATAGCATGACCTGTAATAGTCTGTCCAATCAGCATGGTCCACGCGCCATCTTTTAGACATGAGTATAACGCTCTCAGGTGTTCGCGTTGTTACGAGCACTGGGATATGGTCGCTCCCGTGAAGGTCTGCGAGGGCTTTGCACAACAGACGTGGGGCAATGATTGATGCACAAGACTCGGGCTATAGTTCGCAAGATCGGTAACTTAAAAAGCGCCACTTCCAACATTAAAATGTGTGCTCGCGCCAGAGGTTAAAAAGCAAGCTCGTTGTTTAGCAATAGATCTTCAGTTCGTAATCTAGTGCTGTTTGTACTACGACAGCTCCAAATGGGAGTAAGGGTGCTGAAGACCCCAGCCAGGAGTAGTGGAGATGGTAGCTGCTCGATCAGATCTTGTATTTCTTCTGCTCGTTATGGAGAATCTGGTAAATATACGAAGCAGGTCGTCATCTTCAATGGCTGTAGTAAACTGACAGCTACTGCTTCTAGAGTGGTAGTAAGTGGGATACGTCTGGCGAGAGATGTGTTGTATAAGAGTCTTCCCTAGCTCTGATGTTTGGTGTAACATCACAACGGAAGGACGCATATCACCTAATGTTAAATAGTTTTTGTAGCCTCAAATGCAATACCTGCAGGCACACACACATCGATGTACGTCTGGCCAGTAGTATCTCCAGTTCGGGATACGCGATTCGCAACCGTTTATATTCCACTAAAAGATACTCTCCAACATGGACGTTTAAGAATCAGTTACTGCGGACCGTGGTAATTTCCGTAGCTTCTTTCTTCAGTCCGTCAGACTTTCTTCTTCTTTTGTTTCAAATTCCCAACGTTCCGTCAGACACCGAGGTTGGTGAGATCACTGGCACCAACATTGGAGCTGAACTCCGATATGGAGCTCATCTCCTGGTCGTCAGGGGCGAGAGGCGAAACACGGTGGTATCCTCACGCCGTCTCGCCCTCACTGTAGGTGGTTGCAGTCGCAGCCACATTGTTTGATTCCGCCCTTCTTGGTGGGCGAATTGAGTGTCTTGCCGGCCGTTGTCATCCTCTGCACTTATACTGAATACAAATGCACTCTTTCCCGGTTTGTGATCTTGAAAGCAATTCTGCGAAGTATCGTACAATGAATCGCGTAACTGGAGGCATTATCTCTTGCACGATTGATGTCGACGTCATTGGTTGCCTGTGCAGCCTTAGCAGCCTGTGCATAACTAACTTTGCCCTGGTGTTCCGGGCAAACACATTTCTTGGCTTCAAGTATGGTGATCAAAATTTTAAAAATTTATAATTTCTTGATCAAGTAGCACGCGCGCACACTCGAGTTGACAAACCAGGCCCGAGTCGTAAATAAAACGATTAGAGACACGTCAGACCCGACGCCAGTGGGAAGACAATGAAAAAACGTCTGAGTACACGCTACAATAGAAAATAGGGTACGTCGTTGACAGCACGAAGTTAGCTACGATTTACAACGCCCAAACAAATCAGACAAAAAAAGGCATAGTCCAGTAGCCTGGTTACGCAGAAGTGAAATGGAACACATGCTGTGGGGTTAAGTTGTAACGAGCACATGTATGCACGCTACACCCCGTAACAAAGGGTGCAGAGAAATCTTGACAAATATGTAGACAATAGGACGGATATTCAATGAATACTAGAGATATACACAGCCCAGCAGGAAAGCACGCCCTGACGTCCAGTCAGATTTACATCTAGAAAGCGTGGGACCCGTCCAGGGATGACGCCCAACGAAGAGTTGACAATTGGCGGAACGAGCGAAGGGTAAATGAACAATTGACCAAGACACTGCAGACTCTTAACAAAAGCTATATCGGAGTGCCTCGACAACGTGGAAACAAGACGTTGATAGACAGGCGGGGAATTGCTCTAGTTTCTGAGAATCAGCACAACGTTCGTCGCTGGGATATTCCGGGGATGCCCGTCGACCAACGAGAGTTTGGCATCTTCCAAAGGAACTGGTGGACAGAGTAGTGACAACTTGAACGACGAATCAGGAAACCGATGACAAAAATCTACAAGGTGGTAGGAATTTAGGAACCTATCAACAACGGCCGAAGGCGTAGAGATGAGAAAATTGCCTTCTGGGAGAGAATGATTGATAAAAACTGTTTGCGAGGACGCGGAGCCCAGTAGTAGAAGAGTAATTGAATAACAGTAGTAATATAGTAGAAGTAGTAGTAATTGAAATAGTTTACACGACTTACTCAACTTTTAACTCGGTTAATCAATCAGTGAAATTGTAACCAAGTCGCGGTCTTAATCGGACTTAGACATTCAACTCAATCGCAGTTCTACAAAATGTATGTTCGATAGTTTATATGAGTTACCGAACTTAACGCCGTAATCAATAGTGCGAATAGGCATAACTATCGTTGAATACCAGTGTATACGTGACTCTAGACTACGACCGACACGCAACATAATGCAATACGAGTGAGTAACAATCCGAGAGTAAAACATTGGGTGACGACTTCAGACACTATTCAACCGTAATGATTCTCAATTTTGGGCATCTGAACTGAGTGAATTAACACGAACACTAATACGCACATTGCATACATTACGTCCAAGGTAGACAAAATAGTTAGCTACATGAACACGCACACAGCAAACTCTAAAAGCAAAACCACTTCAATGCCGATGATTGCATCTAAAACATGAAGCCATAAAACACTTAACGCCAGCGGAGAGTCCAACACTACACTATACACAACGCGAGTGGAAATTCAGTGAGTGAAAGTGAAGTGTTCTTCGATCAATAGTGATTACTATGTACAAGGAACCCACCAACGGATGTAATCTTACACCGATGGAATTTGTGGATAAGCCTTTTGCAAGATAAGTCTTTATGTTTCTTATATGCTAGTTGATTCCTACTACTGCACTGTCTCCTCTTTTCAAAGAGCTACTCCCGAGAGATTTCTGTAAATCTATATAAATCATAAACCTAATAATGTTAACATTAAAGTCATTCATCTGAGCATAATGAACGCATTTGGCTAGGGATAAAATATATTTGATTGCTTATTGTTTGTATATGTATATTATTGTGTTGTATTTGATTGTACTATATGTCTTGTTTTCAGGAAACAACGAACGAATATTATTGTGATTTATGTTATTATGTGTTTTGTTATGTATTTACAGGACATAATTTCATTTGTGGTTCAGTAATTTACTTAATCAATGATATAATAAATAAGTAATTATTACATATATACATATATCTTGCGTTCATTATTGTGGTTAACCTTGACAATTAATTTATCACGTTCCAAGTGATTTTATCTTGTTACCTACGAAGAGTCTCAAGAGTTATGCTAATTATCAGTGGACACACCCAAATCGCCCATTGAAATGTCAGACTAACATGCTCATGTAAATCATATTGATTTGATAACTATATTGAGTCAAATCCGACAAATATAATTTACTTTTCCATATGTGTATTAAATATAAATGATACCCAAGGAAAGTGGGGCTCTACAAATGTCAATTACAACCCCATTCAGTTAAACATAAATGGCTTACGAATTTAATTAAACCCAATTCATCAATTTATAATTGGATAATTTAATAATTCATAATAATTAGCATAATCGCATTAAATATAAATGGCGCCCATCGCATGGCAAAAGAGAGCAGGCAGTAGTTGTAGTTAGATTAAGTAAAATAATATAATACAATAAGATATTTGTAGTGTAAGGTTAGCTTGACTGGTGACTGGATATTAACAAGGAGTAAAGCTAAAATGGCCAGCAGTAGTTCAGACAGCATGAACTTCGACATCAACAACCAGTTAGGTGTACCCGACAACGGAGAAGAAAACTCTACGGTCGAACCGAACATAACTGAGGAGACGTCAGAGGTCAGAGCGCGGGGACCAGAGTCCCAACAACCACAAGAGGAAGTGACACTGCGTTCACTGATGGATTTCATGCGTACACAGAAGGAAGAAATTAATGAGAAATTTAAAGTAATTAATGACAGTCTAGAAGAAAACAAAAGAGAACAGAATGAGAAATTCGACAAACAGAACGAAAATATCGCTGTAATTAATGAGAAATTCGACAAACTAGAAGAAAAACTAGACAGTCATAAAGAAGATGTCAAGCGAAAGATGGCCGAACAGCTCGCGCAAATACAAGCGGAAATGCGTGACTACAAGACCATTTGTGACGACAAAATAAGTGAAGTCCTGAAGAAACAGGAGGACACTATAAAAGAATTAAAGGACGACAATACAAAAAGGTTCGAAGAAGTGTGGGAAACCCGGGAGTCAGATCGTCAAGAAGTAAAGAACCTCGCACAAAACACACAAACCAGTATTAAGAAGGTCCACAATAAATTAGAATCACACATCAACAATAACCAAAAGAAACAAGAAGAATTAAGAACCGAATTATACCACACACTTTGGCAGCAGCAACAAGAACTAGGAGAAACAAACAACACACTACAACAAAAAATTGAAGAAGTGGACGGCAGACAGAAGACGACTGAACAGAAACTGGACGAAAACGTCAAAGAGAAGACAACCCACATTCAATAATTGAGGTGTCAATTAGAAAGACTGCGGCGACAGATAACCGAAGGGGATTCTGGGCCAAGTAGAACAGTCAATGGACAAGTACAGGTGGAACTTAAATACGATGGAACCGACAGATTCCCGATGGAGTTCCTAAAAGAATTGTCGGAGTTCCAGGAATTGTATTACTCGAATAGTGACATTAAATGGATCGGGAAGCACCTAGAAAAGGACGCAAGTATATGGTGGCGCGTAATCAGGGACCAGATATCCACGTTTGAAGAGTTCAAGTAGGCGTTCACGTTGAAGTATTGGGGATTAGAGCGACAAGACATCATTCGTGATAACCTCGAATACGGGAAATTTACGTGGCACGGACTGATTACGGCTATCCAGTATATAGAAAGGATCCTATTATGAAAGCCGACAATTAACTCCCGCATTAACTGACCGACAGTTGATAAGAAAAATTTCTAAGCATTTTGGTAGAGACCTGCAGATCGCTGTAATCACACGCGGGATCACCACGATACCTAACTTTGAAGCTTTAATCACTGAATACACAAGTATTCAGCCAAACAATAGAAATAACAGACGGGCACTTTATCGGCTAGCTAATGAAGAGGAAAGCGGAACTAACAACCGACCGAAGGGTAGCTTTGCAAATAAAAGCGAAAGTGACAGAAAACAAGTTTGGCAGGGGAGGCCACAAGGGACTCGCTTTGGGACAAGCAGTATAATGGAATAAACACTGTTGATTTCGTTAACAGTACGCCAAGCATGAGCAGGGCGACTGACGACACCACTCCAAGGACGAATACCGACAACAATGGTAAAAAAAAAAACACCCCTACACAGCGAACGACTTAGTTTTTATAAACAAACACAACTTCACCAATAATGTCAACATATTATTACCGGACCTGAGGAATGACCTGCTACAAGAATATGACGAGGAAATTGATAAACAAATATTAAAATGTCCCGAAATACTTATTAAATTTAACAACGGCATTACGGTATCGGCACTTATTGACACAGGCTCTGTTATTAACGGCCTATCAGAAGAGTGGTTCAACGTGAATAAGAAAGACATTGAACCATACGAAATTTTACCAATGACAAATTCCCTCATCATTAGTGCTGTTGGGAATAAATCCAAATTAATCAGAAAGCAGATACTGTGCGATATTGAAATTGACGGAATTAAGAATGAATGTGTTTTCTTAGTTATACCAGATCTCATTAAGCCGTGCATATTAGGAATAAGTTTTTTACAGGAAGTGGGATGTCGCATCGACATCGGAAATAAGAAGATAGAATTAAGGAATGCAGCCGATGAAGAGGTGCGCGCCGTACCCATCATGAACATCGAACTACTAAATAATGGAGAGGAAGAAGAGATCCTGAGGAATATCAACGAGAAGATAGCAATCATGGATTGTCAAGATGAAGAGATATTGGAACGATTGAGGGAAATACTTATAAAGAATAGGAGAGTGTTCAGGGAATGCCCGGGGAGGATAGAAGGATACGAGCATGAATTTCAAGTCACGGACAGGACGCCCTACTTTCAACGGGGTTGGCCTGTACCACTTGCATATAAGGAAAAGGTAAAGGATGAGATTGACAGGATGCTGCGGTACGGAGTGATAGAACGATGCACGAGTCCGTTCATAAATCCACTCGTCACAGTCATCAAAAGAGATGGAAGGGTCCGTTTATGTCTCGATGCAAGAAAGATAAACGGCGTAACGATTCCCGATTATGAAGGCGTTTTCCCGATCAACGAAATTTTGGCAAGATGTAGTGAGATGCGCTACCTTTCTACCGTTGATTTATCCAGTAGCTTTTGGCAGGTGCCATTGAAGCAAGAATGCAGAAAGTATACCGCGTTCATGTATGAGGGAAGGTGCTACCAATTCACTGTAACACCATTCGGCCTCAGTACCAGTTCGGCGGCTCTGACACGCGGATTGGATACAGCCTTGGATGAAGATGTCAAGAGAAACACGCTAATATACGTCGATGATTGCTTATGCTATTCTAACGACGTTCAGACGCACCTAGCACATCTAGAGGCACTATTAAACAACCTCAACAATACAAACTTGACCGTTAACCTCAATAAATCATAGTTTTTCAGAAAAGAAATCTCGTATCTTGGATACCAACTGACAACACGCGGCATCCAAGCTACGGAAGAGAAAGTAAAAGCCATTATGGATTTCCCGAAGCCCAAGAATCAGAAACAGTTAAAAGGTTTCTTAGGCCTCACTAATTTCTATAACCGCTTCACGAGTAAATATTCGGAGACCACGCAACCTCTACATGAATTATTGAAGAAAGATCGCAAGTTTTCATGGACGGCTGAATTAGACGATTGTTTTGTGAGGGTCAAGAACTTATTTGTGGATGCTGTAATTTTAAGATTTCCGCGCCCAAACCAGAGGTACTACATACAATGTGATGCTAGCGATTACGCATACGGAGGACAACTTTATCAGCTTGATGAAGAAGGGGAGACTGGCGTGATTGCCTTCACGAGTAAAACATTCAAGGGTGCCGAGCGGAACTACTATACCACAGAAAAGGAGCTCTTAAGTATCGTTAGATGCTTAGAAAAATTCCGCATGTATGATCTCGGTCAACCGTTGACGATAATAACTGACAACAAGGCGTTGACATTCCTGAACAAATGCCATCTGAATAATTCGAGGATTACGCGATGGATTCTCGCTGTACAAGAATATAAATTCGATATCATCCATTGCAAGGGCAAAGACAACATCGTAGCCGACATATTAAGCAGGTACCCACACGATACGAAACTAGACGAAGTTCAGGACAATACGCATGAGTATTTGGTCAATCACTTCACCGTTAAGATGAGACTCGAAGTACGAAAATTAATAAAAAATATTGGAAAACACCAAATAGAAGATAATAAGCTTAAGACTATTATTAATAAAATTAAGGAGGGAAGTTTAGACCAAAATTTAAATAAATTTTATAAATATGCCAATAATAAATTATATAGGCGGCAGCGGAACTAATGGAAGCTATATGTTCCTGATAACGTATCTGGGGACATAATCGCTGAAATTCATCAGATGTTTGGACATTTAGGGACGAAAAAGTGCATGAGGATGCTCCAGGAATATTTCACGTTCGACCGGATGTTGAAGAGGGTCAAAGCTTATACCCAAGCATGTGACGTTTGCCAGAAGTGTAAGGACACCAACAACAAAGAGCTGTTTGGTGGCACACGCGCAGTGATACCTACAGCAAGAGGAGATCTGGTAAGCGCGGACTATTATGGACCCTACCGACAGGAGCAGGTGGCGTTAAATATGTACTCGTAATAGTAGATAATTTTACAAAATACGTTAAGTTATTCACCCTCCGAAGAGCAACAACCACCACGCCATTGCGGAGAATAAAAGCTTATTGTGAAGAGTTCGGACAACCAAGGGCCATTTTGACGGACAACGGGACCAGTTCACTTCCAAAAAGTGGATCAACGGTTTAAAGGAGTTGAACATCCAACCGAAGTTTACCGCAATACGAAACCCTTATACTAATCTTGCCGAGAGGATTAACCGGCAACTTGGGAACTTGTTCCTAATTGTCGTGAGTGACCGACATACTAAATGGTCCCAATACGTAAAGACAATCGAAGCGTGTCTGAACGAGGTGTACCACGAGACAATCGAAATTACCCCTCATGAAGCACACCTCGGTACGAGACCTACACGAGCATGGGAACAATGCTTGGACAAAGGAATCATTAACAGTGAAGGAAAGCGCGAAAATAATATATTTGTAAAAATCAAGGAGAAACGAGAGAAGCACGCGAAGCGTTGCAACGAGAGTAAGAAGATAACGAAGTTCGCAATAGGCGACAAGGTGTTGGTAAGAACATACCATCAATCAGACGCTATGTTGAGAAAAATCGACAAGTTCTTTGAACTATTTTCAGGACCTTATAAGATCAACCGTATCATAGGCGAGACCACGTACGAGCTCGTGGAATGCGACAGCAATAAAGTACGAGGAAGATTTAACGTGCGACAAATTAGGCATATCATGAGCCGGCGAAAGAGGTACGGATGATACAAGAAAGTAATAATGACTCCGGCTGCTAGATGACTACAAAGCGGAATACATGAATCAGGTAATTTGTCCCGCGAGACCAGTCCAGCTAGCCAAAGAATGATGTAAGTTTTACTATACTGTGTTTAATTCAAACTTCAATGTCAATTGTGTTTGTGATCACGATGTATTCTTTATGTTAATTAGGTATCTAAACATCCATGTGTATAGAGTAATTTGATAACGTGTACCATGTATCAAAGGGACATTATGATACAATGATACAGGACATTAAATAATTGTGAAATAATAACTTGATAAAGATGTAGTGTATCGAGTAATTTGCTTATACAATTAATAATTTAAATATGAGACAATCGATTTGTAACTTTAGGAATAAGCGTCTAGGTATACATCATGAGGTAGGATGAATCCTTAATTGTTTATTAATTATGCATCTATCATTTATTAATGTAATCATTTATAATATGTGTCACAAGTTAATCTTATGTATGTATGTATTTGTTTGTTTAGCGACTATAGTTATGAGACACTAGTAGTGAATTAAAAGTATTTTCTTGTTATGTGATTCATCGATGTACGATCGAATGATTTAATTGCTAGCTAATCTTCAGCTAATTTATTATGTTATATATGTATAACGAAAGAATGTAGACAATAGCGAAATAAACTGTCTAATGACTCGATGTAAATATTTTATTTCAATTATTTACATGAAATAATATTGTATAATCCGCATATAGACGGATAGAATGTAAAAAATGCGTTCATTTCACTCAGATGGGCGGCAATAAATTCGTATAATCATGTAAGACCCCAAGATAGGGAATAACTATTAATTGCACCATATGAGAGATATAGGTCATCCAACCATGACTATTCCAAAGCAGACGTCCACGACTGGGACAGAGCGCAGAAATTGGATCAGATGTCTCCTGTTAATCCAACATCCAATCCAATTTGGGGACAATATGGTGATCAAAATTTTAAAAATTTATAATTTCTTGATCAAGTGGCACGCGCGCACACTCGAGTTGACAAACCAGGCCCAAGTCGTAAATAAAACGATTAGAGACACGTCAGACCCGACGCCAGTGGGAAGACAATGAAAAAACGTCTGAGTACACGCTACAATAGAAAATAGTGTACGTCGTTGACAGCACGAAGTTAGCTACGATTTACAACGCCAAACAAACCAGACAAAAAAAGGCATAGTCCAGTAGCCTGGTTACGCAGAAGTGAAATGGAACACATGCTGTGGGGTTAAGTTGTAACGAGCACATGTATGCACGCTACACCCCGTAACAAAGGGTGCAGAGAAATCTTGACAAATATGTAGACAATAGGACGGATATTCAATGAATACTAGAGATATACACAGCCCAGCAGGAAAGCACGCCCTGACGTCCAGTCAGATTTACATCTAGAAAGCGTGGGACCCGTCCAGGGATGACGCCCAACGAAGAGTTGACAATTGGCGGAACGAGCGAAGGGTAAATGAACAATTGGCCAAGACACTGCAGACTCTTAACAAAAGCTATATCGGAGTGCCTCGACAACGTGGAAACAAAACGTTGATAGACAGGCGGGGAATTGCTCTAGTTTCTGAGAATCAGCACAACGTTCGTCGCTGGGATATTCCGGGGATGCCCGTCGACCAACGAGAGTTCGGCATCTTCCAAAGGAACTGGTGGACAGAGTAGTGACAACTTGAACGACGAATCAGGAAACCGATGACAAAAATCTACAAGGTGGTAGGAATTTAGGAACCTATCAACAACGGCCGAAGGCGTAGAGATGAGAAAATTGCCTTCTGGGAGAGAATGATTGATAAAAACTGTTTGCGAGGACGCGGAGCCCAGTAGTAGAAGAGTAATTGAATAACAGTAGTAATATAGTAGAAGTAGCAGTAATTGAAATAGTTTACACGACTTACTCAACTTTTAACTCGGTTAATCAATCAGTGAAATTGTAACCAAGTCGCGGTCTTAATCGGACTTAGACATTCAACTCAATCGCAGTTCTACAAAATGTATGTTCGATAGTTTATATGAGTTACCGAACTTAACGCCGTAATCAATAGTGCGAATAGGCATAACTATCGTTGAATACCAGTGTATACGTGACTCTAGACTACGACCGACACGCAACATAATGCAATACGAGTGAGTAACAATCCGAGAGTAAAACATTGGGTGACGACTTCAGACACTATTCAACCGTAATGATTCTCAATTTTGGGCATCTGAACTGAGTGAATTAACACGAACACTAATACGCACATTGCATACATTACGTCCAAGGTAGACAAAATAGTTAGCTACATGAACACGCACACAGAAAACTCTAAAAGCAAAACCACTTCAATGCCGATGATTGCATCTAAAACATGAAGCCATAAAACACTTAACGCCAGCGGAGAGTCCAACACCACACTATACACAACGCGAGTGGAAATTCAGTGAGTGAAAGTGAAGTGTTCTTCGATCAATAGTGATTACTATGTACAAGGAACCCACCAACGGATGTAATCTTACACCGATGGAATTTGTGGATAAGCCTTTTGCAAGATAAGTCTTTATGTTTCTTATATGCTAGTTGATTCCTACTACTGCACTGTCTCCTCTTTTCAAAGAGCTACTCCCGAGAGATTTCTGTAAATCTATATAAATCATAAACCTAATAATGTTACCATTAAAGTCATTCATCTGAGCATAATGGACGCATTTGGCTAGGGATAAAATATATTTGATTGCTTATTGTTTGTATATGTATATTATTGTGTTGTATTTGATTGTACTATATGTCTTGTTTTCAGGAAACAACGAACGAATATTATTGTGATTTATGTTATTATGTGTTTTGTTATGTATTTACAGGACATAATTTCATTTGTGGTTCAGTAATTTACTTAATCAATGATATAATAAATAAGTAATTATTACATATATACATATATCTTGTGTTCATTATTGTGATTAACCTTGACAATTAATTTATCACGTTCCAAGTGATTTTATCTTGTTACCTACGAAGAGTCTCAAGAGTTATGCTAATTATCAGTGGACACACCCAAATCGCCCATTTAAATGTCAGACTAACATGCTCATGTAAATCATATTGATTTGATAACTATATTGAGTCAAATCCGACAAATATAATTTACTTTTCCATATGTGTATTAAATATAAATGATACCCAAGGAAAGTGGGGCTCTACAAATGTCAATTACAACCCCATTCAGTTAAACATAAATGGCATACGAATTTAATTAAACCCAATTCATCAATTTATAATTGGATAATTTAATAATTCATAATAATTAGCATAATCGCATTAAACAAGGTATTTGACTTTATTCAATTTTTTTTTTGTATCGCTACCTCCTGTTTGTATACAGGACAATTGCGTGACCGTGAAGAGTGTTGCCTACCACAGTTAATGTACTTCATCGGTTCGGGACAAGGATCTTCGCCATGGGCTGACCTTCTACAAAACATGTCATCATTCGGTCACATCTAGATGCCGTGTGACCAAAACGCAAGCACTGAAAACACTACATGAGCTGAGAGATAAAGAGTCTCACGCTCAGCCGATGGATTCCTGCTCGCATTTTCTCTAGCACTGTCATCTTGTTAAAGAATAAGACATGGGAGGTGGAAGAAAGTGTCCCTCCCTGCGCATCATCAGCTTCCGAGTGCTACGACTCCTCGTGGCGCTAATTCAGCTCCAATTTCTTCTTCTGTGCAGTTTAGTAACTCACGGCACACTACCACCACCAACCTTGTGGTGTTCAGAGTAACGTGGGGACTCACCTCAACTTCCGTGTCTCCTCGATTGCTTCAACGTAAGTATCCTTGCCCCTTCCTGGTCGGTTAGTGTCTCGATCAGTAGATCACCACTCATTTTACTGATGTCCGTAACAGGCGGTCCAGTACAGGCAGTGACGGATTTCTGTATTAAATATAGGCAGAAGACTGGTTTAGTGAAGTTCCCTTCTTTCCTTTTAACTGTCAAATATTTAGGCACCACAGGCGTACTGGCTGACGGCGCTAAAAACTTCTGTGCACCTACCATAATGTAGTGCCTTCTTCTCTTCACCCGCCGAGGAGGACTTGTTCCTGGACGAGGGGTTTTGAGAGACCCCTCATCCCTGAATATTTTGGCGTCTCTAACATAGAAGTCTCACGACTACCGAAGAAGCAAACAACAAACCACCGCGGCAGGGCCCTCGAGTACCACGTATAGCACTAAATACAACAGCGTACGTGCAGATGCCCTGAGGCCATCGTTCGCGACTCACTACCGTAGAACAATCCACCCATTAGTTACGGTATATTTTCAACACACAACCTTGTCAGAACGTCATTACTATTACCTTGTTAGCCAGCTAAAGGGACAGCTGTTGCCCGCCCTCCACGAGGCCAAGATGAGGCTCGGGAGTAGGGTTGGATTTCTGTGGTGGGGGGGGGCCACGATTTTGTTAGAAACGTCCTTACCACTTTTCCATCCTTGGAAACGTCACACATAAATCTCTGATACCTGAACATAGACGTGGGAAGTGAATTAAAAATTGATTACAAAAGTTAACCACGACATCAACGTGTAATAATTAGATAAATGCATTCAAATACGTCACCAAAAATTGAAGTTTATATTCTATAATTAATTTGACTAAACTTTTTACTCGCGATTTACTTAAGCAAAGACTATAAAAAACGAGCAGTTTCTCGAGTTTAGCTACAAACTGGTCCGTGTTGATAGTAGGTGTGTATCCTACAGTTGTGTGGTAAGTAAAGTAGAATACAAAACTAGAGCCACTTTTGTTTGGCAGCGGCGTTAGTCGACCAAATGAAGTCATCTGTTACGTTGTACGTCATTAGCCTACCAAATAAAGTTTTCAGCTTTCCCCTGCACTATCAAATAGTGTACTACGTTACTTAAATATATTTTATAATAGTAGAGTCAAAACGTTTACAGTCGGAGTCAACTTCAATAAATTATTTTCCGGGCTGTTGCGGCGTGGTCTTCTTCTTTCGATTGCAGCTGTGACAGTCATCTTCAGTGGGACTTCTGTTTACCGTT
Source organism: Magicicada septendecula (assembly GCA_034769895.1). NCBI lineage: Eukaryota > Metazoa > Arthropoda > Insecta > Hemiptera > Cicadidae > Magicicada > Magicicada septendecula. Next base: position 229,064,688 of record CM068374.1, on the reverse strand, counting down.
ATTCTCCTCCGGCGATTGACGACCATGGAGCAGAACAGTAAACAAAAGACAAGGCGCACTAAAGCTTACTGCCACAGCTGCAATCGAAACCTCTAGTTTATAAGAAGAACCGGAGGAACAGAATTAGTCATTCAATTAAGAACAAATAATGTCCATTTATTTTGTATTATACAATATACAGTACAATACATAATATATTATTTTATGTACAATATTATATGCCACATAAAATTATATTACACAGGATTATATACGTTTTCTTCTGCAAGCAGTTTACATTTAATATATAATATAAGCTACGTGCAGAAGAAATCGTATAGACATATACTTATGAATAACATAATAAGAAATTAACACTGCAAGAAATTATAAACTTGAACAGTCACTATGAAGCTCAGTTGTTGAAAATTCACAAAGCGACATCTAAAGCTCAATGGTAGAACTAAAATCTTTTGTGTGCTGCAAGACGTATATTTCGCGTGAACACCTGTTCATTTCCAGATATATCTGTCAGTTTATTCACTCTTTACCAGCTGTTTGAAATTTTTCTGCCACGCGTGTTTTTAAAATGCACAAAATCAAACATCGTGTTGTGATGAATTCTCTGTTAAAAACGTTTTAGCACCAATGGAAAATCAAAAAGAAATTGTAAATGTGTTAGGAGATGCTGCGCCTTCAGAAACAACGGTAAGTGGGGCACACTCGAGTTTAAACGTGGTCGTACAAGGTCTGAAGACTATCCCAGCAGTGGACGTCCAAAAAGTGAAAAAAAATGGCATTATTGAAAAAATTTCATAGGATGTAGGAAGACCGCAGATTGAGGAGTGGATGACGTTGCTGAAATCATAGGCTTCTCATATGAGCGTGTGCATCATACTTTAACTCAGAACTTGGTGTGAAAAAGCGTTGTGCAAGATGGCTGCCGCATCTGGAGTTGTAGTATATTTTTGGGCGTCCAGTGTGACCACGTTTTCAATGCTCGTAAGACCACGTTTACACACAAATACCTACTTACAAACCGTTGGATTTGAAGTCGCAGTATCTCCTGACACATTTACAATTTCGTTCTGAATTTCCGTTGGTGCTAAACAATTTTTAACAAAGAATCACACCACCATGTTTGATTTTGTCCGTTTTCCAAAACACGCATGACACGTCAATTTTAAATAGCTTCCAAACAATGAATAAATTGATAGATAGATTTGAAATGTTGACAGGACTTAATTAATTAATAGGAGTACAAATCTTGCAGCCCACGACAATTTTTAGTTTCACCGCTAAGCTACAGTTGTCGCTCCGCGAACTTTTCAACTGACCGTCATACCATGAACAACATGGAAAACATAAATTATATACATTTGATACACACACACGATATAATAATGTAATTCATAAATAAAATTTTGTTAGTGGAGATAACCGTTCGTAAACTTGTGTCGACACGTGTTTCCTGGCGCCTTGAAGGCGCTAGTTATGCATTTTGTACAACCTCGGTGTACAAGTAATTTCTTGTAACACGTTGCTCAGGCGAGTCAACACAACAATGTGCAAATAAATATTTCACAGTTGCGATTAAACTTTTGCTCTTGTCTTCATGCGTAAATATATATATATATATACTGACGTTATGATTGGTGTAATTTAATATAATTTAATAAACTAACGTGACAGTACTAATTTTAAAAAAAGCTTCAGGTTTCAATCACGGTTTCTATACTGATTGGTACGAATTCTTGAAAATGAACAATTAAAGATTAAAGGGGAAAGAGGGTAAGTCCACCTTTTGTCCAATTTCAGTTAGGACTGGCGTTGTGTTGCTAAAATTTGATAGTTTATACTACTGCTACGTTCTGGTTAAGAAAGATGCAAGCGATAGAAATATTTTAATGTAGAAAATACCTATTCAAAAGAAGAAGGAGGTAAGTCCAGTGCAAACAAGGAGATCCAATGCTTACTCCTTTATTAAAACATGAATGATAGTTTTCATATGTTGTCTGAGTTACATAATAAACATCAATACAGCTGATTAAAACTCTAAATAATTAACACTATCCTGTTAATCATATATCTTATGAAACTATAGAACAATTATCTCTGAAAATTAAAATACCCCTTTCGAGTCAGTGCCGGATTTAAGCATAGGCCACATAGGCTGCAGCCTATATATATGGGCCCGCACCACAAACAAAACGAACAGTCAACTTGCACAAAAATTGTTTGGTTTGTGTTTTAGAGAACAGTAGAAGTTAATAGAGGAAAAGGTGAATAGGATAGAGTGGGGCAAGTGTCGCACTTAAATTTAAAATTCATGTCAAACTGCACTCATTACACTGAGACTCATTGTATTTTGACAGAAACATCACGAACCCCTTAAGGTTTGATTGAGACCCCCTTTTTATAATTTTAACTACTGCAACACATGTAAATACGTGTATATTTCCAAAACGTGTCAAATGCAAAATTTGCCCCCCATAGGTAGGGCAAAAGTTTTAAATTAAATTAATTTTAAATAAATTAACTTTATTTAACTTTAAACAACATCGATGAAGGTGAAAAGGAGAAAACTGTCATCAGCCACGAGCGGTGGATGTACAAACTCCTTCTAGAAAAGAAAGTCAATGAATGTTTTCCTAACATGGAAGTGGCACTTCGAATGTATTTGTCAATGATGGTTACCAATAATAGTGGTGAAACATCATTTTCGAAGCTGAAGCTGATTACAAATAGGCTTAGGACAACCATGTCAGAAGATAGACTAAACCTTTTACCTCTTATGAGCCTAGAGTGATATTTTGAAACAGTTATCTTATGGAGGTGGCATAAGCAAATTTGTTAATATTAAGTGCAGGCGAGTGCCAATTAATCAAACCAAATCCTAATGAAAGTAGTATACAACAATCTTTTTATGATGCAGAAAAATTATGATTTACAGATTTGTACAATGTAAATATACCCTGTAAATATACCCTAATACTTGTATGTTGTTTTCAAAAACATGCTTAATTTGTGATAATTACAATGACATTGTTTTACTTTCCTTTCTAAATCAGTTGTTTTTATTTTTCCTACATTGTTATTCTGTTTAGGGTCTTTTGAGTGTAATACAAAAACGAGTAACATTTTATTATTACTTTCATAGATTCCAGAATGCCATTGTACATTGAGTTACCTTGAAACCGTTAAATTGTTTAACATAGTATTGAAAATTTACAAAAATCAGTGTATCCCAATTTAATTTGTACACTTATCAATTATTTTATTGGCAGTTTTGAAATATATATATTTCAACATTTTCCGGGACAATTGTTCATCGTTTTACTTTCCATACCCCCCAGGCCCTCCAGTAGTTGCGGGGCCCGCACCACATGTTAAGCCTAGGGGTCCACTAATTCTAAATCCGGCCCTGTTTCGAGTATCTCAGGAGTAATAGTGTTTACTTATAAAAAGCGACCAATCAGGAAACTTAAGTTTGAAACAAGTCACCATTGATATCATCTGTCATGTAATGGAGTTATGGTATCATCTATAACGAAAAGTTGAGAATTCCATTAGGAACAACAGTGTCAACTTTTGAAGTAGGAGGAATTTCCGCATTAGCAAACTGCATACCAAGATACTTCAACAAAGCACACAGAAATTAGGATAGAAAAAGGAAGTGAATGGGAGTATAAGTTAGAGAGAGAGAGAGAGAGAGAGAGAGAGAGAGAGAGAGAGAGAGAGAGAGAGAGAGAGAGAGAGCGTGCTCACTGAAGAACAAGTGTCGCTCACCTCTGTTTCATAAGTGGTGGTTTGGTGGTTACTGTGGCTAGGAAACAAGATTTCTTATGTTAAATTATTGGTACGCGGATGAAAAAGTGCTAATTACAGGTTATGGTTAGTGCTTGTGTTGTACTTACTTCAATTTTTCCTTATAAAAGGTAAGGTTATAAAAAAATTATTCTTCCTTCAACGTAAAGGAGCAATTTCAAATCTTACGTTTAATAATAATTAATACAATATATGTATTATGAAAAAACACAAGGGTTACTGGAGTAAAAAATTGATTAAAAAAATTATAGTCTCACAAACTTTAAATTTGTCTCCTGTAGAATTTATCAAAATGGACTTACCTCATTTTTCGCCTAGAAAAATTAAAATTAAATGTAAAATTAATTATGGAAATAAACAAAATAATGTTGGGAAGTCGACCAGATGATTACACCACGGCAAGTTGCCATCGTAACGAATCTGATGTAAACAATCTGTTGGGTTGCATAGCTTGCTTTGTTTATAAATGTCAAACATATTTTTCTTAAAATACTGAAAGTTGGTTAGTTAGTTAGTCTACTATTTAAATCAAGACTGACTATACAAATAAAGAAGTTAGGCAAAGGTTCCACGCTTCGCCTTCAATTTGCCTATGCTTAAACGACACATTTTGGATACGAAATTCAAAAGTCGACTCCGGAATATAATTTTACGGAAACATATTGTCAATTCCTTGCCTTATTGACAATTATGTTTTTGCAATTATTCAGCTTCCCCCGAATACAACGATCAGCGCATTACCAAATAAAATAAAATTAAATTAAATAATCGCTATACGGAACCATTTTCGTACTTTGCTCGACGTCATGTTCTTTGCCTCCCCCCCCCTGTTCTTTCTCTAGTAAGGTTTTAACTAGACAAAGTCAAGTCAGTCGACAAGCAGAAATAGCCGTGGGCAGAGTTTCTCCTCGTCTCCAAGTCGACGCCTAAGTGCGGAGCCTTTTTACCAAGGTATTTATTGTCATTTCAGCCACTATGACTCAGTACCAGTAACTAATTATATTGCTTTGTCATTATTTGTAACTGTATTATATATATTTTATAAAAAAATTGTAATCTGTAACGAACCATGAAGTAACATGTTTGTAACCGTAAAGCCTCTCAACAAAAGCCATTTTCAGCCAGTAAAATACAGAAGAGAAAAATGTGTAAATTTTTATGTCAGTTTAATATTCTTTGTTAGAAAAGAAATATATCAGAAAAGAAAGATATGTAATTTTTCGTCAGTTTGATATTGTTACAGAATTTAAAGATTGACTTTGTGATTGTAATAGTTATGTTATAAGTGAATGTAAAATGTTATAAAATTGAATGTGTGAGCAGTAATGCTAAACGTATACTAAAAGTTGTGGAATTTACAGTAGGAACTTGGTTCCAGGTTTGGGGACGATAATTCCATGTTGGGAACAGTAATTCCACGTTTGAAGACAGAAACTCCATGAACGAAAACAGCAACCCTACGAACGAGTTAAGAATCTCAGGAATCCAGGGCTTCACACAATTTTACCTTGCTGATACAGATACGTCCTACGAGCTACATGGAGGCTCGAACCTGCAACTCGCGAGCACATGGCGTGAACACCATCGGACTTGACGCCATCATACACAGCTAGCCGTTCAAGTAACAATGTTTAATTATTATTAACACCCAGTGCTAGTCCTACACAGTCAATAAAGAAGGAAATGTGAACATTTGCCTTTCAAAGACTTTAAGCTATAAGTAAGAGTAAAAAACTCAATAACAATCCGCAGCATGCTCGCTGTGCGTAGTTAATGTTGTACACTTGTATTGATTTATATGACTGAATTATTCTGATTAATTTGGCTCAGAGTTCGATTCCTTTATAAATTGCAATTTAATTTATTCAGCTTCTAATATTTTAACAGTTAATTTATTTAAGATCTAAGGACCTAATATTTGTAATTTTGATACACTGGCTGATTCGTAATCATAAAAACATAAAGAGGCTAACTCTGTTTTATTTTATGAATAAACTCGTTCAACTCTGCTCACCAACTGATGGTTTATTTATTTTTTTTGTAATGCCCCCCCCCTTCATTACACATAACTTAGTTACCATATATGCTTTGATGAACGCTATATTTACAAAGAGTTATAGGTACTAGTTAGTTTTAATAATTATTGTGATATCTGTGTTACATTGTTGTAGTAGGTCTATAATATTGTTGTATCGTGGTATGTATGTTACACGCCTAGTATCTGGGCCCAGCGTTGTATGCGAGAAAGCGTGTACCGAAAGAGGCGTGTCACAATGTCGTAATACAGGAAACAGAAGACAATCTGCTTGTAGATATAAAAGGCGATATTTACACTTAATAAAATCCTACAAAATTACACAAAATCAAAAACTATGGCATTTGTAGGTATACAAACAGTAAGAACGAAGATCGTGTGAACAATCGAATTTCGCAGCAGATTTATAATTTCATTTACCCGGGATGTAATATATCATACGAACCAACACTGGCTGAGGTAATAAATTATAAACATTCAGAAGCATCCGTGAAACGATCCACAGCATCTAAAAAACGAAACAAGATAGGAAATCCGCATGAAGTTTTACAAAACAGTAGTTATATCCACTTTGGCCGCATGCGAAATACCAGTAGCAACCTTGAGATACGAGTATACTAAATGGAAAGACGTTGGTAGGCCGAGGAGGAAATGGGTTCCAAAACAGATCAACTAGGACCTAATCATCTGAGTGAAGATGGTGATGATTATGGAATAATGAAAGTCAGAAAGTGTGAAGAAAAAATTCCAGTTTGCAAGAGAGTTAATTTATGTTCATTCACCAATCAATGAATTCATTCTTCATTCACCAATCAATGAATTCACTCTTCATTTACCAATGTACAGCTTATAAGTTAAACGTAGTCGCATTCATAAACGAAGTTTTATATGTGTACTACGTTATTGACAACAAAGAAGTAGTTTCTATGGAAACTCACCGGTTCCCATTTTCGATCACGCACCAGCGATCGGCCGCAAATGTGCGACACGTCCTTATAAACATTTTCAATGTTAAAATTATAAAACTACAGCGAGGATTAAAAGAGGTGAACAACTTTCGAAAAACAAGCGGTCAACAAATTACAGTACAATACACAATTTGTTAAAGCGTGGATCTCTTACAATTTGGAAACTTGTGAAAAAAGACACAAATAAATAGTAAGATAAAAGAAGATAAATGTGACATGTAGTCTGTTATACGGAGAAACGTACAATTTTACAATTTTGTCTTGAAAATAGAGAAGCTCTAGTTAGGAGAAAACTGTTCCAGTTGTTAGTTGAGCCGTTAGATAGTAGGCCCTACTGTTCATGTATTTTAAATGAGACGAAGCGCGCTTCTAGCCACTCTGAAAACATCATTATCTTCTTATACATGATACGAGATATAGCATCGTCATAAATAAACGTTTACTTGCATAAGCTAAATAAGGAGTAGTTTGTAATGAAGCGTGATAATAATTCCAGTTTAATAGCAGGCGTGAGCAAGACACTAGAGCTGTGATCCAAATTACTTTTAACTTTCCACTCGTCACGTTAGTATGGGAAAACAAGCGTCCGTATCAAAAAGTTCTTGAAACAAAATATAATCTTTTATCTACAACTTTCTCACTGAGCGCTTGCATCTGATCAAAAAATAAAATTCCTTGCTTACTACGCTTTTTTTAAGTCACACGCATAATTTTCTCTTCAGATTTGCGAAAAAATGTCAGGATATATAAAACTTAGAAGAGTGTTTATTGTCTTGATATGCATACTATTGTAGTCCTTAGAATTTTTTGTTTAAATCTGTATATGATTCATATAACATACCGTTTGATATAGAGATAAATAAGAGAGAAAATAAAATAACGCACGTATTCGTAGCCGAACTGTAGTGTTATCTTTTTAGTATAGTTACGGGGTCAGCTTCTTCCATTTACTTAATGGCCTCAATTAACCTCTGGAACAAATGTGGTTGCATTAGAATCGGCCGAACGATAATGCGGGTTGACGCAGTTTTCAAGTGCATTATGTGTGCTAATTAATATTTTATGCAAACGTTTGAGCTTACATAGGCGATAGAACTTACACAGAGTAAAATTTTACTTCAGTGAAAGTTTCCAAGTACTTTCCTTTGTGTTCGATCGCTACACGCTTAACAGACATGAAGCTTCCTAGGACAATTCACGGAGTGACTGAGATACGGATTTTTTTTACGTAATTTAAGAGGAATATCTCAACAAATAAACATAACTAGAGATGGATTTAGATACAAACATTCGAAGGTGCAATAATGTATATAGGGCGTGTGGGGGTGCATGAGTGTATATTGTTACAACACAAAAAACCACCCCAATACAAGGGAAAAAACTATGAATCAACTATATTAAATGTTTAACTAGGGAAAATAAAATGACTATGACGAGACAAATGACTACATGACCCAACCCAAGTGATTGACCCAATAAAATGAAATAAAATGAGAAGGTAAATGAAAAAGAAACAAACAAAAAATAAATGAAATAAAATAGGAAGATATAAAAAGACACAAACAAATTATATAGAAAAGGAAATGAGAAATATTAAACTCAAATGATGATGAAAAAGAATCAAATAAATAATAAATATAAATGATAATTATTAAAATCAAATAAAGTAATGACAACTAAAGTACACTAACCAAAGAAATAGAGATTAAATGTGGTGAATAACTCTATAATGATATGAAACTTGTTAACAGTATAACTAACAATTATGAATAAAATAATAAAAAACCCAAAAGTGAGAGATAGGTAGGGAGTGAACATAATTAAGTGAGAAAAGAGAAATTAATGTTAGGGAATACCCACTAGTAACACTCAAATAACATAAAAAAGTGCAAGGTGCCAGTGTAAACCTGAAATAAATATAAAACCCTACAGATCAGTATAGACACCTAAAAACCAGTGATAAATACTACAGTTTAATGGTGAAAAGTGCCAGAGAGTAAGAACATTATTGTTATTAGAATTAAGAGTGATTGTAGATTAGAAATTTCAGGGAAAAAATCCCATGATGATTCAAAATATTAGTGTTACCATAGTTAGGTAGAAAAAGAAAAGATATAGTAAGGAATATAAATGCAAAATAAGTAAAATATCCTATGTTCAAAGGGATAATTAGTAAGATAAAATAAATGGTGTGATAATGTTAGTCACCAAAATAGTTAAGAATAAACAAAATATAAACCAGATTAGCATAGTAACTGTTAAAAGATTTGTTCAATTAAGTTTATGAGAAGGAATATGGCTGATAAAAGTATACAGACCGGAAACCTATATGTTGTGTTATGTTTTATAAATCATAGTAATTAATAGACAAGTTATAAAAAAGGCCAATATCAATAAGTAAAAAGATAAATTCTGACAAACATAATACTACTGGAAACGCAAGTAGAAAATAATAGACAAACCATGATTGTGTAAGGTAAGGGAAACATACAATTATTATAAAACAACCCAAATCAATTCAAAAAGTAAACAAGTCATAAGTGACACTAAGAAAACCCTATGTAAAGGTAAAATAATCTTTAATTTGTGTAAAATAAGAAAATGTAGCCAATTACTACTTAGGCCTATGAAATGCCTAACTGTATAAATCCAAAATCAACAAATTGTAAGAAATTAACTATTGCATTAGAAAATCCAGGGCAAGTAACTAGTTAAGTAAAATTAGAGAATCATATTAAGATGTAAAAGTTAAATTAAGAACATAAAATAAGAAAGAAATGTAATTACATAATATTAACATTATTGTCAAAACATTAATACATAAACAAACCCAGCTTTGTGGGATGTCAAAATGATCTTTGAAAGAAAATAGGAACAGTTGTGATAATATCTCATACATAGATAAGAAGACAGAAGAATAATAGAAAGCAGAAGATATTTAGTCATTTTGAATAAAAATTCAAATATCATAACAATAGACTTAAATTATGAACAGCCAATGAGAAATAGACAGTTACCATAACAACCGAACATTATTTATTATTATTCCGTTAAAAACTGTTAGTTCATTATTGAAGCTCAAGACGAATAGACGCCAACCCGTAATCGACTCAATTTTAATTTAAAACAGTAAAAAAGTGTTCAAAATTAATAACATGAAGAAACGAGAAGTCTGATGAGGAACTAGTCCATCCAACCGAGGCCAAAGACCAGATTATTAAATTCCAAATTAATAATTTAGACCAACTAATCCGAAAAAGACGCCAGGCGTAATTAAATTCATAAATGATGGAAGATTGATGACCAAAAAGGACCCAACCTATTTCGAACTGAATAACGCTTCACCCTAATTCAACAGATTTGATAAGTATTGCTGAATTACCCGAATTTATGGAATAAATTCTTATTAACTTTTTCTCACAACACTATTAACTCTCACTACGAACTGATAATCAAATTTCTTTCAAGGATTAATTAAAAATAAAACACTAAACTTGTATGAAACCAGAAAATAACCTGGATAAAGTTACTAACTTTTAACACCCTTTTTAAAACTTCAGGAACGAATTGTAATTAAACCTTATAGTAAGTAAGTACCATCAATGTAAGGTAGTGTACTTTATTGTAATCATTATTAATATTTTTTCGTAACCATAAGAACTCAGAATTGTTGAACGAAATTAAAATAAACTTTTGTTGACGCCATGTCTAACTAAATCGTTCTGAATCGTTCGCCAACCTTGGGAATTAATTGTCTTATTACTGCCGGAGCAACTTTGTTTAAAATCCAGATATAATTTTGTATAATATCGAATAACAACTAATTACAAGTTAATAAACTAGTACAGAGTTGTAACCACCGTTCTTTATTTTATAGTAAATTGTATTATATGATTTGTGTACATTAGCGATGGGCGAAGGTGATGGTAAGCGCTAGACGTCGGAAACTCGGCGAACTACCAGCGATATTAATCAACCCGCAAGTGGCGGGAGTAATTTGAATCCACCATACCGCTCAATCGTCCTATTTTTTAAATTGTTTTCAGTTTAAACAATTTGGCGCCACCCGGGATTTACAATCACATATCAAAGGACAGGTAAGGTTCACACTCGCGAGTACTGGTAATTCGTGAGATCGCGACGGACATCGTCAGCATAAATGTAAAGTAACGACTACAACGTGTGAGGCGAACACACGAAACACACTTTTACAGAGCACATACAGAGCTACTCGTTACAAATTAACGACCACAACGTGTGGCTCTAAGGAACGCAAAGATCTCGTCGTTACAATATATAAAGTAAATATATTCGTATATAAAGCGCTTTAAATACATATAGGTATATATTGCAACAATACATGTATTTGCATATTTGCCCAGGGCGGTATGTTTGTAAATATTTAGCATAGAAAATATATGATGAACAGTTTTTAACAATATTATGCAGGCTAAGAATTGTCAGAAAGCGTACACCTGCCCCGCGAGTGAATACAGCGCTTGTGTGTTTGTGTGTGTGAACGTAAGCTACGACAGGCAAAGACTACGATGGGGTGATGCGTATGAATTGTTGGTTTGTCTGTAATCAGGTTTTAACCGGATAAAAATAAACTAATTAATACATTTTAAACCTGTGAACCAAGACTTACCCCAATTATAAAAACACCCATTACATTAAGGAATTTTTAACGAATATAGTGATGTAAGATTATTGCAGAAATGTGCAATAATAAAGACGCTAGGTAATTTAATGTTAATTACTAGTGTAATTAAATAGTAATTAATAAGTATGTTATATGTGAGTGACCAGAAAAAAAATTACGCAAACGATGATATCGCTCGTGCTACGAGTATGTTTACGAAATCGCGAAAATAAACCAAAAAGTGATTTGTAATTAAAAGGACGCTTTGCACGAAGTGACAATATCTAACAGGTCGAAAACAGTCCTGGACTTGTCAGATCGCCGTCCAGTATAAATACCATCGGCAATTTTGGGGCGATCTCAGAGACTCAAGATATCTTCACACAACGTCACGCTGCTGGTCTGCCGACCGATCGAACATCTTTACCACACACACCAAGACTTATGGAGGAACTCTGGACCATCACAAACAACAAACCGTAGAGACAGAGAACACAGCATCAGCATAATCATCATCATCAAATTCTCAGGATTCAGGACACACGCAACGGTAACGTCGGCAGTACGCAGGTGATGAATAAACAATTATATTTTTGTTTGTGAAAAGAACTCTTAAAAACAAACTTATATATGAACAGTAAAGACTTGTAGTTTTAAATATAATAACTGTACATAAATTTAAATGGTAGTTAAAGAAAATAATTTAATTTAACAAGAAAATTTAAAAATACTAATCTTCTGTTTTATGTTAAAATTTGGGTGTGTCAGTAGAAATAAATAATAGATTGGAAGTAAATGTTATATTTTTTTTATTGTTTATAGCAACAATTAGTTTTATTCTTGAGATTTAATATTATTTTTGTTTGAAAATGAGTTCCTATTATTATTTAAAATTTGAGTCAACGTCAGACACTCTGAAATAAAAAGTGTTTAGATAATTTGTTTAACATGTCTGTTTAGCTAGTAAGATTATATGGTTGTTTATTTTTATATGTCGTGAACAGCATAGAAGGTTATATTGTATTTTTTCTAAACTTATAAACGAGAATAATTTTTTTTTTTATTTTTATAATTCGAAATTTTAATATTTGTATATTTTTGATTAATATTAATAAATCATAGAATGACTATTTTGAAACGGTTTTAATTAATTATTTCATGTCATCAACATCTCACTCCTCTTTGAAAATTATTTTTTTATTGTGCAACTTGACGCAACGAGAATAAACAAATCCTGCGACCTGGCCGGTGTAATACACTTCATAGTTGCGTTGAGTACATGGTAATGTATTTGTGTAATTTTTTGAAATACTTGTAACGTTGCAATATATATATATATTATAACGATTCATATAGTCGACCCATCAGATCGTTATATGAAAGTGTCAAACGGTGCTAGTCTAGCGGCGTAAGCAAGAGAGAGAGAGGGAATAATCACAGCCATCTCTGTCTAACATCGCCACTGCTACTACTGATGCGTGCACAGACATGAAATTTTATTCAATTAATTTTATTTATTAAAACTGCAATATCTTCAAAACTAATAAATATACGGCAATTCCGAAACCTGCATAGTGTTCAGCAATTAAAGCTCTATAAGTAGCCAAAATATCAACTAATATAATTAACACTTAAAGAAGTTATACATAAGAAGAACGCCAAGAGATATAACTAGAGAATTAGGCTAGGTACGAATTAGGTGTTTTCACACACATACAGAGAAAGACCAAAGCAATAATATTCTGTGGTCGGATCTTTGAAATCACGTTTGCAAATACCTGTAATCAAACGATTTGCAAACAGAGGAAGTATGAAATTAGCCAGTAATTCTCTACCATCTCAAACTTGTTAAGGAGCGTTTGACCGACTTGTTCGATATTGTTTCAAGTGGAAAACACATGATTTATTTGGAACAACCAATCACAATCCTGTATTAAGAGGAGACGCCAACTAAGAATGAGGGAATTGAGCACTCTTCGTTCGGGCATTAAATAAGCAAGACGTGTGTTAAATACGAGCTAAATTGCACCAACAACGCAAAGTATTCATTTAAATAAACAGTTCGCGAAGTGGTCCGCAGTAGCAGAGGAACTAGTAGGGTTCAATACATAAGCTCGTTGCGTAATAATTAATTAATTCAATAATTAATTAACAGTGAAGTGACCTGTGCACCAGGGTAGCTACAGCATCTGTAATTGTCCAGGATCATCAGTCAACGTTATTGGTCAACATCATTTCTTCTGAGCCGAACCATCAAAAGGAGTGTCTCTACTGATTACTATCTACGGTCGACGCATCAATCAGATAAGAAATATATTCATTGATCAATGAACATAAATAACAAAATAAATAATTAAATCAATAAACATTTTTTAAAAAGACACTATATAAATTCAAATTTTGTATTTAATTATTAAGATTAGATATAAAGTAATATAGGAGTGTTGAATGGAGAGTGAGGTGTAGTGTTGAACGTGCAAATTATTGCAGGCCCGTTCTTTAGCACTGGTTTGGGAGATATAAAATCCCTAAATAAACCAGATAAGAGCAATTGGTCGTTTGGACATTTTAATCTTCACTTTTCAAGCACATTCATTCACCAATAAGATTTAAGTTAGCAATAAGTCATTAACTTAACTTTTTTTAAAATTAATACAATAACAGAATCATTAATTAAACAAACTTCAACAAATTTTTAAGAGTTATTTGTAACGATTACTCTTGAATTTCCACTCACTGAACGAATCCTGAGATAGTGTGTCTCTGTGCTCTGAGTTAAGCTGAATCCGTGTCATTTGTATCTGGGATTTGTTCTGGCGCCCAGGTAAAGTAAAAAGTCACGGGTAAGTAAGATTTGTTCTATCATTATATATATAAAGTAGATAGATAGACAAAAAGGTCTTTATAATATATATATATTGCAAAGATACGTTTAGCATAAGTCTATGTATCAACCCCTGACTGAGGTATGATAACATACGAACGCACGTATGAGATGTAAAAGATGTAAATAATAAAAGTAATGTAATAATTAAGCGTTAGGTAGAAGAGATAATAAAAGAAATAAACGTATTAATTAATTTTAAATAAATAAATAATTGTAAGTGAGCCTGCATATGGAATTAAAAGCCTAGTTGGTTTTTAAACGCAGCGAGGGGAGAAGAAGCACGCACCGACTGGCAAGGGTGACGTCATAGTGACAGGCAGCCGCGTGTGTATCAGCCTGTGTGTGTGTGTGTGTGTGTGTGTGTGTGTGTGTTAGTGTTAGTGTGTAAATGAAGAACAAGTTGAATTATGCATACGATTGTGGAAAATTTTACACAGTTTTTTAAGTACTGAACGAAAACCAGAAGTCACACGAATCAGAGACATATGTAAAAATAAAACTGGCGCCTGGCGCTACATTTAGACATTAAGTGGTCCATGATCGTGGGAGCCTTTCAGCCACCGTGTGAAATTTTGCCATAACGTCCATAGTTTACACACCTTAATGTTCATAATTTGCATAGGTTAAGTTTAATAATGTACCTAACGATTTGTAAAAGAATATTTATAAAAAAGTGTGCGCTTCGTAGAAAGACGCATAGGTTGTAGGCCTAATTAGTAATTAAATCGATGCGCGGACCTGTTCAACTTTGTCCAAACAGTTTCCAACAGGAATTGAACGACAGCGGGAGTATAAAACCCCAGCGAGCGACACACGCTTTCTCAGATCATCAACAGACAGTACGTGAAATCCCGCATCTCGCAACCGAGAATTTTACAAAGTTAAGTAATGTTTTAAACCGTATTACGTAACTTTAAGTGCGATGGAACCGGCAGTATGTCGGTGAAAGTAATAGTGATACACGATTTATTAAAAAGACTATAATATCGTAATCTACGAGGAGTCGTAACGTCGATGAACTTCAAGAAGTCCACGTAGAACTTCGAGACATCCACGAGGGACAAGACGAGGAGAGGAGAGGAACCAGAGCAAAATACTAGAGAATCCAGGGACAGCCACATGCAGCCGTACATCATCACGACCAGAGGTCCACGTCTGAACTCAGCATCCAGTAGACGGAGAGAGTAATTTCAACGACGCAGAGACAGAGAACGTGATACCGAAGAGGATCCAAAAACTCGAGAGTCCAGATGACGGTAACGACACAGTTAAATGGTTGCAGAAATATGCAGGTGAAGTCAGACATTTATTTAATATTATAAATGACCCTGAGGTCTATCGAAAGAAGGCTCTAGATTCCATATACAAGTTTACATAAACTTTATTATATTTTTATTTTTCATAATGAATAATCAATAAATGTTCAAAGAATAATAATTGATAACAGAGAATATAAATGTATTAATCTCATAAATAAATGGTCAGTATAGAAACCATATTTATTATATTTTTATATTTTATTAGATAATTAAATTCAAGTATGAGAGTTAATTGTTAAATGTAAGTACAGAAAAAAAAGTTGTGAAATTAATACTGATAAATAAATAAAATAAATTATAAATAAAGAAATATAAAGTCACGGTGGACCAATAATTAATATAACGAATCAGTTAGGACACCGTAGTCTACAATGACGAAGCAACCAACAATGGACTTCGAAACGATGTTTAAACGACCGCAAGAGGAGTTGAAACGAATAGTGAAGGACTAAAAACTCAATTAGAAAGTAGCAATGAAAAATTAGAAAATAAATTAGGAAGATTAGAAGATAGTAATACGAGATTAGAAACTCAAATAGAAGATAGTCGTAATAGATTAGAAATCACTACTGAAGAATTAAAAACTCAGTTAGAAAGTAATAATGATGAGTTAAAAAGTAAAATAGATAGTATTAATACGAGGTTAGAAGAGAAAATAGAACTCGTCAGTAACACTTTGAAAACAGAGTTTACTGCACGCGTTGAAGCCGTCGAACAGCGTGTTCAACAGTCACTTAATGAACAAGCTGTAAAGATCGATAGCAAATTCAGAGAACAGCGTGAATATACAACACGTGAAACGAAAGAACACATTAGACAACTGGCTGAACAGTGGAATGAAAAATTTTAAATTACGAAGCAGGAGCAAGATCTCAAAAATAAAGACTTAAATGAGCGCATCCTGGACAACACAAACAGGACAAAGGAACTCACTGTGAGGACCGAGACAGTAGAAATAGCCGTGGAAGAGGTCACTAGAAAAACTACGCACCACTCCATGGAAATTAACAACATGAAAGATGGACTGCAAGAGGAGGTAGAAAAACTACGAGCGGAGGTCAAGAGACGACCAAGTGCTATAATGATGTGTGCTGCAAAAGTAGAAGATCGAGAGAAGATCAGTTTTAAAGGTAACAAATGGGAGAACCCCATAGAATTTTTACAAAAGTGTGAACGAGAAATGGCAACAATAGGAAGCAACCTAAGCGACAGAGACCGTATAGATTTTGTAAGTCGACATTTCCAGGAAACAGCATCCAAATGGTATACGATTGTTCGGGACCAAACAGAAACTTATGAACAGTTCAAGGCATCCTTCGAAAATCGGTACTGGAATATACATGCCCAGAGAGAGGTACGAGACCAGCTGGAGTATGGGCGGTATTACGTCAACAGCAAACGATCCATGGAAGACTACATTATACAACTCGTCGAACGATGTAAGCATCTTAGATCAAGTTTCACGGAGCACGAATTAGTATTAAAACTAAGCTACCATTTTGACAGACACATTAGACTCGCCGTATAAGCCCAAGGAGTTAAAACCATTGAGGAACTTCTTATCCTTGTGAAGCAATCATCACAGTTTGTTAATAAAGGGTACGAAAGTAGAGACAACCGGCCGCAGCAGTAGCAGTATTCTACGCAAAATCAAATACACCACAATTCGCCGCAGTTCGAGACTAAAGAAGAGGACATGCGGAAAGAGAAGTGGAAAGAGTATAAACAACCCTATGAAAAAAGTAACCCGACTCCGAATAAAAGAGCGTACGCACATCCATTTACGTCGAAAAAACACGTGAAACCGTACAATGCCAATGTACAAAATATTAACACAAATAATAATCATAATAATAAAAGTAATTATGAAAATAAAATTGTACAACAGCCGACACGCCCGTCAACGTTCAAAGAGGAAGGGGGTGATCGTAGAACGCCAACCGACAAGAAAACTGTATGACTACAGAAGGGTAACAAAACGCCAGTACGGACAGGCTTAATAAACGACCTGCACACACATGATTTGCATAACGCCCTAAACAATATACAACAGGAAATAATGTTGTCTAACACCTATTGTCCTATGTTAGGGGGAACAATAAATAATTTAAATAAGTGGAACGATGTTAGAATATTAAACATTACATATCAAACATATGATAGAGTTAAATATTTTTTAAACAATATAGCAAATGAACAAAACAAAGATCTTCAAATAAGTCACAATAAAAAATAGTATATTGTACAAACTCGTCAATTATGATTGGAAAATAGTCCTATCACCAGAGATGCTAAAAACACTAATTATAACATGTCATCAACGTTTAGCACATGCGTCTGCTTTAAAATGTCATTTAGCCTTAAAGGAAGACTTCATTTTGAATAATATGTTTAGAAGAATAAAAGCAATCTTAAAAGGATGCTACGAATGTCAAACAGCACGAATCTTCACACCTACGTAGATATGCAAAATATCAAGACACAGGAAAAGGGAGAATTAGTAGCAGTGGACTTCCTGGGCCCATTTCCGAGAGCTATTCACGGGGGTACAAAACACATACTTGTATGTATAGATGTGTTCACCAAGGCAGTTCGACTCTACGCTTTTCGAAGACCCACCACTAAAAGTGTACTGAATGTCATACTACGCAAATACGTACCGAAGTATGGTCAAATCAAAAAGATATTGAGTGACCAAGGTAAACAATTCCAAAATAAAGCATGGGCAGGAACGCTAAAGCAGCACGGTATACAACCAGTGTTAACGTCAATACGACACCCACAAGGAAAGCTTGCTGAAAGGGTAAATAAAGAGTTAGGAAAACATTTACGCATCTACTGTAATGAACAACATAACCGATGGGCAGAGTACATATCATTTTTTGAACAAGCTACAAATGCTACATACAGTGAAGCTACGGGATATACTCCGGTGGAACTGGAAACGAAAAAAGAACTAATAAATTCTGGTCGAAAAACATTGATAAACCTCCAAACCAAAACCTGCAAATTCCATTGATTCACAAATACGACAATGCGAAGAAGAGGATGGAAAAACTTGGAGAGAAGAGGATCGAGAGGTTCAACAGAACGCACAAACTCATCACATTCCATGAAGGAGAGAGAGTGCTACTAAAAAGCAATCCAGTGGGAAAACGAATCGACAATACAGCAAAGAAACTATTTAGACTGTACGAGGGACCCTACTTATTACAAAGAAGGAAAGGACGACACACCTTTATCGTCTACGATCCGACAAGAAGAAAAACTATTGGAAA
This sequence comes from Magicicada septendecula, assembly GCA_034769895.1. NCBI lineage: Eukaryota > Metazoa > Arthropoda > Insecta > Hemiptera > Cicadidae > Magicicada > Magicicada septendecula. Next base: position 229,045,752 of record CM068374.1, on the reverse strand, counting down.
GTACCATGCATCAGCATTCCGTAAATTCTATGGATAAAGAAATAAAACCAAAGTCAACTTATAAATCCATGGGAGGGACGTAATCCACCCAGGGAAAGATTGAAAAAATTTTATGAACCCTTATAACCACCAAGTGTGAGTTTAATAAAAAAATAAAATGAATAATTTCTGAGCAAAGAAATAAAATTTGAATAAAATGCAAATTTTATTTTACCCAGCAGGGGAATTTATGCAACGATACGTTTAGCATAAGTCTATGTATCAACCCCTGACTGAGGTATGATAACATACGAACGCACGTATGAGATGTAAAAGATGTAAATAATAAAAATAATGCAATAATTAAGCGTTAGGTAGAAGAGATAATAAAAGAAATAAACGTATTAATTAATTTTAAATAAATAAATAATTGTAAGTGAGCCTGCATATGGAATAAAAGCCAAGATGGTTTTTAAACGCAGCGAGGGGAGAAGAAGCACGCACCGACTGGCATGGGTGACGTCATAGTGACAGGCAGCAGCGTGTGAATCAGTCTGTGTGTGTGTGTTAGTGTTAGTGTGTAAATGAAGAACAAGTTGAATTATGCATACGATTGTGGAAAATTTTACACAGTTTTTTAAGTACTGAACGAAAACCAGAAGTCACACGAATCAGAGACATATGTAAAAATAAAACTGGCGCCTTAAAGCATCGCACCCAATCATAACCTTAAACGGTAACCCTTGGGCCACCAGGAACACCACTTGGATCACCCTTCCGTTTTCGCACCCAATCATAACCTTAAACGGTAACCCTTGGGCCACCAGGAACACCACTTGGATCACCCTTCCGTTGCTCGATACATCTATTTGTACCTGTTGTCTTACTGACTTGTTCATTTTGCCAGTAGCCCCTACTATCACCATATTATTAATTGGTAGGGTTGGTATTGGTTCTTTACTTATTGTTTTAATTCTATTAAATTCCACCTTGTCAATGAGCGATACATTCGCTCCTGTATCAATTATAATTTCAGTTGCTACCCCTTGCAATTCAGCATTGATAAAAATTATTTGATTGTTATCTTTCTTTTCTGAGTATTGTCCTTCTTCCATAAGGTAATTTCTTATGTTCCTTAAATAATAGTTTTCATTGATCATCTTGACTTTATTTCTTGTAATATCTTTGTTTATTCGCCCGTCCAATTCTCGCAGTGATGGGCCGGTCATAGTTCTCACTGCTGTGTCTAGTTTTCCGCCCTGTCTACTTGCTGAGTACTTGTTATGGTTTCTCCAAGGTTTCTTCGCGAACGATCTCGGGAGCTTCCCCCTCCTGGGTTGGTTTCCTTCCTCTTCATCTCTTCTATTGCTATTATTCGGATACCTCCGGTCATTGTTGATATTGCGTCTCCATTCTCGGTTTTCACCACTATTGTTATTATTATTTTGGCTGCGGCCATTATTTTGGTTGCGGCTATTATAATTGCCTTGGTTATTTCTATAATTATTATTATTATAGCCATTACCACCATTTCGATTATTACTGTTATTTTCATGGTTCCCATTTCGGGGCTGGTTTGACCTTGGTTGTTGGTCTCTCCAATTATCTCCCCTGTCCATCTGGGACTGGTCATACTGCCTCCTTGATTTTCTATAATAATCTTGGTGTTCATAAATCCCAAGCAATCTTTCCATATCAGCTATGGTCTTGATCTGGCTGCATAGTGTGGCTTGGACAATCCCCTCATCAAAGTGGTGTGCCATTTTGGTAATTAAGCATTCTTCAGGGATCTTTGGTTCTAAATTGCGTGCTACACACACCTTCCCGAGAAAGTAGGCTGTCGGTGACTGGTAATTGGTGGCGTTGTACCTTCCGTGGCAGAGATTATCTCTGATTATATTCTGTACTGACTCTGACCAGTATTTTATTCTGAAGGTTTGTTTGAACCCCTCATACGTCGTTATTTCATTTCTGACGGCCCACCACCAGTTATCGGTTATCTCCTTGAAACTGTCATCCAGTAGATTCTTAATCATTGTCCAGCGGTTCTCCTTGGTTCTCTGTAGACATTCGTCCACCCGCTCTATGAATTCCACTGGGTTCCTGCGATAAGTTTTAAAATTTATATTCTCTCTGTTGTCCAGCATATTATGTTGAACACTGCAGGCTGGTCTATAGCTCACTCTGTCGGCTTCTCTCAGGTTCTTCAATTGCACTTCCTGGATGTTATCAATTCTTCCTGTACTATCATTCATTTGGTTTTTTACTCTGTTCATTTCCTCATTAACTCGTTCGATTTTTTCTGAGGTGTTAGTTTGTAAATCTTGCAGTCTTTCTTGTGTTCCTTGCTGTACCTCTGCTATCCTAACTTGATTGATGTTGTCTGCTTGGTCTATTCTGGCGTCTAACTCTGCTCTGACCTGTACAATTGTTTCTTTGTTTAGTTCCACCTTTTCGACTATTTCGGCTGTTTGTTGCTTCCTTTCTTCATTATATTCCTCTACCCTTTTGCCAAGAGTCTCGTTGATATTTTCAATTTTTTCATCAATTCGTTTTAAATCTCCCTTTTGTCCATCAATAATTTCTCTCAACTCTTTGTTGGAGCTCTCAATTTTCTCGTTTATTCTCCTAAAGTCTTCCTTAGTACTCTCATTTGTACTATCTATTTTCTCATTTATTTCCTCGATTTTACTTTCCAAGTTCTCACTAGTTTGTTTATTTTGTTCCTCCTGTTTCCTAAAGTTTTCATCAGTGTTTTCCTTAACGCTATTTATTTCTGCTTTCATTTGTTTTAATAAATCTTCTCTCAAGACCTCGTTTTGTTTCCTGGAGTTTTCATTTATTTTTTCCTCCATACTGTCTATTTTCTCAATTATTTCCTCGATTTTTTTCAAGCTTTCATGAGTACTGTTTATTTTTTCCTCCTGTCTGTCTATTTTCTCATTTGTCTGTTTAGTTTGTTCCTCCATTCGTTTAAAATTTTCATTCATTTGTTCCATGAATTTCAGTAAATTTGCATCTCCTCTGGCCTCTTCTTTATCACCCGCCTGTTGTTCCATTTCGGTGTCTAGTACTGTTTCTGTCTCTTCTTCCCGTCTACCTTCTTCCGTTTCTTGGTCCTTTGCCAACCTTTTCGATACTCCTCTTGTATGCATTTCCGTTTTTCTGACAGTCGCCAGCTGAAATTAGGTTTCCCGTATCATTAATAATTACGTTAGGATCGGTAATATTCCCTAACTTCAGCCTCACTGGTTGGACGCCATCTGTAATATAACAGTGTATTTGTGGGTTTTATTTTTGTTTATCGTGTTGCTTTTAACTCATTTATTGTGAATAGTTTAGTAGTGTAAATTGACCCCACTTGTGTCAAAACGGATCTTGTTGCCGCAATCGATAGTGTCCTCGAGCGCCCCGTTCTTCTTCCATATACTTCGGTCCGTTCGCTGCTCACTCTCCTGTTGATTTACCTGTAAACCTTCTATTTTTCTACAATGACAACTCCTTTTGTCCCAAATAACAATATTTATTTGTATTTTAGTTATTTAGAGAAATGAACAGTCGACTTGTGTCGATACAAAATATTGGTCGGGTCGACTCCACCGCTCAATTCGACTTTTACACTAACAAGTTTCAATAAACAAATTATTTATAATAATATATTAAATCTCAGGGTTTAAGGGTTCTTTAAGACTGTCATTAAATTCAGAGAATACATACAAAAATACAATACATTACAAAGGTAAGTAAAAATTTTAAATCTTAATACTATATGTTATTATTTTCCGTTGCCAGGCAACAAGGCTATATTGGCAAGATGGCCGCTGAACCAACTATCCATGTGCTGTTACAAATTATTTTAAAATAAATGTTTAAGTGTTTACAGTTTTAGTTTTTAAGGTTTTCCTTCAATAAATGATCACTGGTGTTTTTCTGTAAGTGTAGATAGTGTCTACGATAGTGTTGTGTAATCGTACCTGTAGTGTGGTTAATAGTTAAACTTGGTGTCACTCACAGACGTTATGAAAGTGTGTTCATTATAGGCAGTCAGGATTTTCAGAGGTTCTGCGTTCAATTGTAGTTTTATTTTAATTATTTTCGTCTTCTTATCTTCCACAGTATTTATAGCTTCTATTGGTTATTATTTTTCATCGCCAACTGTCCAGAAAACATTATTATTATTTAATTAAAAACTTCTTCATTAGAGCTCATCTGCTCTCTGCAATGGTTAACAATACAATTCTAAATTCCTGCTTTTCCACCAACGGTTTCGTGCCCTCACAATACTGGCCTGTGATTGGTCAAAACTGAGAGTTCATAAGGTCACATGGTCAGTTTACAAGATTTAAATGTACATTTGCCTATAAGAAAAATACTCCTTTTTTAGCTTTAAGTCTCCTAAAATTTAAAGTACATGTTTTTCTTTATGTAATTGTGAACATTTTGATACCTTATTTTATATAAATTGTTTATTATAAAGGGTGGTTTCCCACCTTACAAAATTTCTAACTCTGGGCCTACACTTTTAGTTTACTGACAACATTTTACTAATTTGTTATATTTTATAATTTACATTTGTTATTACTGAATCTCTGATTATGAACCCTTTTTCTGATTTTAACTATTCACTAAACGAGTCTGGACCCTTAACATTATTTGAACAATAGTTACAATAAAATCCTTTAACATATTATTTAATATATTGCTTCTGTGGCCTAGTTTACAATTATAAAATGATAAATAATATACTTAATGTTAAAACCATAATTTAATAAGAATAATGACTTAATAAGAACAATAACTTGATAGGAACAGATTCATCCGGCATGGTATGTTTTTGGGTATGGCCTACATGGTGTAATATTGTATTTTACAATTAGTCACAAACATTAGTTGACTGGCATACCTTTCAGCCATCCCATTAATCTTAATCATTACTAACTTTAACTAATCAATGATTATTTTATTGTTCATGGGTTTTCTGTCCCTAATGTATCACCTTCTGATTCTGTTCATAGGCTCTAAATATTTTTAATAACATAGTTTATGAATGTCGGTCATAAGCCCTGGCATAAAACATAAACATAACTGGTTATGCCAAAACCTTTATAAACATCTTAACTTTATTCTAAACTCCCATCACAACTCTCTATTAATATGGTTCTTGGGTTTTCTTTTAACATAAAAGTACTTAACCCACACCTTTTCCATTTCCCCCTCACTGACACTTTTAGTTTGGGAATATCACTTGTACATCACTATATAATATCAGGGATCACTAACTTTATTCCCCACTCCTTCACGTTTACATAACTACACAAAGGTTTGTATGTATATTATATACTTACTATAATACATTTTAATTAATTATTTTTATTATTTGCATTGTATTTTTTCTCTTATCATTTATATTGGACAGTCTTTTTTTCTGTAACTACAGGTTGTTTATTTTTATTTGGTTTATGTGGATAACATAGGCGACTTTGCCTACTGAATTGATCCGTTTTGGTTTTATGATGGGGCTACTATTATGTCGCATTACAATATATATTCGTAGATGTAACCTTTAGAAGAGCAAGGGTACGATGGGATGAATCACTGTAGAATAAATACGACATTGACATTCTACAGCATGAATGATTTCGGAACTCTCCTTATACCCTCTTCCTCTTCAATATACGCTAAAAAGAGAAAATAACCCCCGAATTTGGAAGAAATATTTTTTAAATCGTATAAATGCATGCAAATATCACTGGACAGGTCTAATAACATTTTTAATCAAACACTTCTCCTCTAAACGTTAAACCCCATTTCCCCCTATTCCATCTTTTATTTCGCGGCTCGTCTGTCGCTTGCATAGCCCTGAATATTCTTTTATGTCTATTAACTATTATGTTTTTGTGTTCAAATAAGCTAAAAGAAAATAGTTATAATCTCGAAATGATGCTATTATAGTGTAAATTTTGTTTGTGTATAGAATTTAACTTTTTCAGCATTTTCGTAAAAGGCATAGACAAACGAACATATAACAACGGTACATTCAAATTACATGCTACAAGACATTCAGTGGTGTTAAGAATCGAATTGAACAAAGTTGTAAAAAATAAATTTTTACCCGTTTAACCCATTTCTCTTGTAACCAATAAATGCACGCAACTGTTCTTGAATCGTTTAATAGCGACAGCGGTTTTCTATTCTTCGTGTACTGTTACTCCGCATCTCAGAAAACAAAGCTTCCACGTTTGGACTTGCATTTTTTTCGTTGATTATTAAACTTAATACATACTGATATTCTGGTTTAACACCTGTCAGATATTTTGGTTTGTTACATTGCACGAGCAGGAAATGTGTGAGTGCTCGTCGATACACATGTATAGACCAATACACTTACATGCGCGCGCGCACGCATGCACACACACACACACACAGAGTTGTGGAGGAAACGGACGCTCTATATACTTATTATACATTTACCTGTATAATTGGTTATAAGAAATAAATTGAAACTAAAAGTATTGATAGTGTTACTTTACACTGTGACTTTATTAAAAGAAAATAAGAAGCAAAAGAATTTATAGGCCTATCTCCCTTTGGGAATACTAATTTAAGTTTTCACTAGGAGTAAACAAACTGAAATAGATTTAATATTAAATTATTTATTCCATTTTGGTTAGACAATTCAGTTGCGAAACTCAGGCAATGAAATTTAGAGTGCACGTAGTAGCACAACAAAGAATGTCAAACAAATTAACGTGAGATGTGCAGTGAAGTTAAAATCATCTCCGAAATCACATTAAAAAAAGTACTATATGGCCTATCAGCCACTCTGTAGGTTATAACACGATAAAATCCCTTTTTCAAAATTTACAAAGTTGGTGACTAGTATAATATATAATGTGTTATTATAATCTGTATTATAGGCTATATCTGCATAACACACGAGAATAAATGTAACATCAGTATGATTTTTTTTCATATATTAAAAACAGTCTCTTTGGCATAGAGATATTCTGAACTACACTGTTTTGCTTCGTTTAGTACTAGTATGGCAATAGGCACATGCGCAGAAACGAAATTCAGCACCAAAAAGTGGCTTCAACTCGTATACTCGTAATACTATTAATACTTGTAGTACTCGTTTACTTGTTGTTACTTGTGTACCCGTAATACTCCTAATACTCGTAGTCAGGGCTTGATTTCAGGGGGAACGCGCCGAAACGACGTCCGGAACCTCTTGATCCAATAATAAATTACCGAAAAAATATATGAAGATAAAAACCTAATTATTACAAAAATTTACTAGGCCTACTACTTTTTAAATTTTACTCCTTATCAGCCCACTACAAAACTAAACATTTGTCGAAATCAAACACCAGCACTGAACTTCATCTTAACTACTATCGTTCAAAAAATGTCCCAATGGAGAAAATGAAATAAAAAAACTTGCTTCAAAATTAAAACTACATGAAAGGCAACTGATTGGGAGCTTCCGAGAATATGTGAATTCCTGAATTTTTCCGGTGAGTCTTTCTACCTTGAAATATGCTATTGAATCAATAACAATATGTTCAAGTGAACTGATTTCTGGCCATCACACAGCATTGGACATAAAGATTCAAGAAACAAACAATATGACGACACAATTATGAACTATGGAAACTTTTTTAAACTGTCCGAATCACCGAAACCATCACTTAAGAGTTTGATTGAGGCTCCGGGATGACGCCATCATCAGTGACGTTTTCGATTGTCGTGCGGCTAACCTGACGATGAAGCTCTTTAGAAATATTAGTAAACTTTATTACCTTTTTAGACACAAGTTTATACGTATGTTATATTTTTTATAAGGCTTTAAAAATGTAGACCTAATTTGCAATAACTACTGCCTAAACTTATACGCTAATATAAAATACAAGTATATTTGTGCCTGTACAACTTTTGAATTAATACGTTCCGGCATCTATAATTTTATAAATCACCCACTGCTCGTAGTACTCGTTTACTTGTTGTTACTTGTGTACTTGCTTACTCGTTAGTTGCGTAGGGGGATCCCGCGACTCGGAACCGCGAGACCGCGAGTAATCGGAACGGGTATTGCGACTTTCAGTTATTGTTGAATCGGAACAGGTACTTCAACTTTTCAGTCACTGTTATATCCGTTCCACAAAAATATCGTTCTAAAATACCTGTTGTAGGTATATCGGCCTACCTCTACGAGCAAACTGATCGGACGCTAGCGTGGCTGCTCATACACACTTCATGCCCCGCTAAACTCTCAGCTCTACTGAGCTGGCCGTAGCCTTACAACGTTACGTAAATAAAGACAGAATGTGACCACGATAATGACCCTCATTTTGATTACAAAATATTAACTCAGCCAATTAAAATAAAACAATTAAAATTTTCATCCATCGATCTGTCAGTTATATAGTTCAACTTACGACTGTATAATAATTATTATGACTTTAGTCAATATGTTTTAATTGTCGTTGTCGTTCATGCAACATTACTGCTAATGAATCATACGCAAGAATCTGTTAATCATACATAGGCCTGTATATTGGCCTAGTTGGATAAAAACTCGTATCTCTAACATTATCTTATTTTAATTGAATTAATAGTATTCTGTAAAAGTATTCATCACAACTTGACAGTCACAGCAAAATGCTCTTAAATATTATTACATGCCATCTTGTTTAACACACTTAACTTAGCTTCTTCTTCTTCTTTTTCTTCTGCTGCTGCTGCTGCTTCGTTTTATTGATGTCTTCACCCCTGTGCCACATTGAGCTACTTCAGCTATACGGCGATTCTTTGTAGAACTTGTCTTATTCTTCATTTTATCTTAACAACTGTTAAAGGTTCTCAAATAATTTGTATGTGGTCTATTACCTGGCCAAGGAAAGACAATGGCATTATTTTATGCCAGAGAAGTCCTGACTGATTGGGCTTTTTGCCAAGGTCTCTGCATGAAACAAAGTCTCCATTAGGCAATTGCGGAGACACTTGGGTTTTAAGGACTTTTCTATACTGGTCCAGCTTCATAATCCCCTGTACAATATACAGTCTCCTAGTTCCTTTGCAGCTCTAAATTATTATTGAAGACAGTGTTTCCCTGTCTGTGCAATACACTAACATCTTATCTTTTAATCGGCACACGTTTTGACCACTCTCTTCACCTGTTTCGTGTATGGGTTTATCAGAAAATACAAAATAATACAGAAAACCTATATTTATTTGTTTAACCGGGTTAGGTCTAAATTATTGGCATATCCTTAGTTTCACTTAACTTTTCTATCAGAAGAATTACGAAAAAAACTAAGGTTAGGTTAGGGCCTTAATTATTAACACGCTAATTAAAATATTATGTATATATATTGCGACAGTACAAATAAGTGATGTACTGAGCATTGAATATAAAAAATTTAAATACCTACCTAATAAACTGTAAATAATTTATAAAGTATTAGAAATAAGCATGTCAGGGATTGCAAGCTTGGCTCAGACAAAAATATGAACAGGTGTTTCGACCTGAATCGACGTGCGTACACACACAAATGTAACTGAAAGTGTGTACACCAGTATTTTGCTAGTGTGTGTGAACGCAGGTCTATGCAGGCGAGTTTACCACCCCAAGATGAATAATTGCATAATTACTGTTTTTCCGTAATTATTCATAAACTATAATTAAGGAGTAAAATCCAAAAACACAATAAAATGTAATGAAATTTAATAAATACTGTGTACAAAAACCACGTGAAAGTGACACACCGTACGAGTGTAGTAGTGAAATAACTGTGTACAAATCGAAAGGGTTAAGTTGCAATGTCCAAAATTACAGTGAACATGTGTAGTGAGAATAGTTATAAGATGAGTATAAGAGTATACTTACAGGACTCTGCAATTCGCAGAAATATAAGAAAGAGCGAAATTGACAAAGAGTGGGGGAACTGAACCCAGAGACAGTTTCTGACATGTCGATTTCGTACAACTGCAGGTGTTGACCAAGACATGGGTATAAATAGGACACACACGCTACAGTTGTTCTCTTTCTTCAATCAACCACAGTGCAGCGGGAGCTTCTGCCCGTCCGCACAGAATATTTAGTTTTTTGTAAATAGTTTCATCCTTCCAGTTACATACAGTTATGTAACTGGATTGTAAAACAAACAATTTTTAAGTAGTAACAAAATTACATAAGAAGATCCACATAAGAAGATCAACTGACGTCCCAAAACAGCACGAGGAGAAGTTCCAGAGAGCGATACGACGCTGGAGAGAGTCGACTCTGGACAAGAGAGGAGCGACGCTGGACAAGAGGAGAAGAGCGAGGCGACTCTGGACAAGAGAGGAGCGACGCTGGACAAGAGGAGAAGAGCGAGACGACGCTGGACAAGAGAGAGACGAGGACGATTACAGATGGATCCAATGATTGAGTATGATTGACGACAATAAGGTGATAAACAACTTATTTATCTCTTAATCGAACAATTAACTCAAAGACAATTAAAGACATTCTTGTTCTATTTAAAAGTAAGAGCCAATGTTTATTGTAAATATAGAATTAAAATCATAGATGTTATTGAAGTAAGATTAACGTAAACAAGAGCTCAAATTAGTATTGAAATGAAAAGAATTCAAAGCATTTAAGTAAAAATTAGCGTTTCATATAAATCAGTACTGAGAAAAGAAAGATAAATTCAGTAACTATTAATATTTTTGAGTTACGTTACAATATATAAAAAGATATTTAAACATTGATATTTTTAAACACACTAATTGACTGAGTAGTCTGGAAATGAGATTTTTTTTTACAATAATTAGTAGAATAATATATTTAGTCAGTAAGGATGTATATAGCATAAGCCTTACGGCATAGTAACAAAATAATAACGAATGTTTTAAGTCGAAGTAAGTGCCATGTGCACAATTTTATTAATATCAAATAAATTTGAAATACCGTTACAAGTTACATAGAGTTCTTATTACAGATACACCTGAAACCCAATTTAAATTGTACTTATGTATATTGTAATAAATCGTGCAAATAGAAGATGATGACGGCCCACTGTTGTGAGCGTCAATTTGTTACCACCAAATTATTCTCTAGTTTATTTCTTTATATGTGACTCCCGTGTATCAACGTTAAGCCCCACGTTGTGAACGTCAATTTTTTAACAAATAAATCTGTTTGTTACTTTATTAACTATATTTGAGGATGTTTAAAAGTCCCACTGTTGGGTTCGCCAATTTGTAACAAATAACTCTTGTTGTTATTATTTATTCCGAGTGTAATACGGTTGCGGGTTTATCGTTAATTCAGCCCACGTTGAATTCACCAATTTGTTACCAATTCAATCTGTTTATAAGGAAAAATATTTATTATGTTGTGGATATTATTCGGTTGTTGATTATAGACCTGTGTTAATTAATTATCAAGTTTTTACCACAGAAAAATGCTATATTACGGTTATTATAATGAATAATTCAGTATTTTTCTCCAACCCTAGTCACTATGTATTATCTAAATTGAAAAGAGCGGAGTGTGAAGAGAGTAAGTTAGTTCTCTATTCTCCCGTATTCACCAGCTGTCTGCAATCGAGCGCTGTTATTAGCGAATGACCCGTTCTTATAGGTTAAGTTGTTCCACTTGACGCTTTTATCACTTTCTTTCCCTGTAAATTACACCCTATTCGAAATACAATAACACAGACTCGTCAAATACAAGGATTCTTTATTTTGTATTATTTTAAATTTCCAACAGTTGCTTTCTTCGGTTATTACAGCATCATATCTATCATACAATACCGAATCGATTTGTTATTGAACTCGTGGTTTATGTTACAATTTAATTATAATTTTCAGTTTATCTATTATCTCAGGGTACGTGTAATTCTTTTAACTATTAGTAAGGCCAGGTAATGCAAATTCAGGTTACTAGGTATTACAATTTAAATTAAAATCTTATTATATAAAGTATTAACATAAGCAGGTTTTTACCAAGCGTTTACAAGATACTCAGTCAGGCCGTGTTCCACTAACGGTGTCAGATCGACGGGTGATGAAGAATGGCTAGAATTTATTCACCTCCAGCTTCTCAATAAAAGTCGTTGTTAGTGTCCCGGGATGTAATAGAAAGTTCAGTTCTTGATCTTCGCTGATTTTTTCGTTTCTGGTGGTCACAGGTCCCGATGGAATTAGTGTAGTATTAAGTTCTTGCTCTGCAGTCAAAAGTGAGGTTCATAGGTAAATTTAATTCTCTTTAATTTTTGTTGTATGGTATTTATTCAATTCGACTTCTCCCAGTCTGGAGTATCTTCATTTATTTATGGTTTCTGTTATAACTCATTTAGTGGTAAGTTTAGTTCATTTTTCTTAAGGTTTTTGATTTGAATTTTGTAGATAGGTAGTTTATTCTCAAAGTGATAGTTTAGGAAGTCGTCCAATCCGTCTTTAATTAGTGTTTGCATTTTAACGTTGATTTGTAATAATTTTATTCATGAGGTTTTGTGGTTTTCTCGCGATTTTTAATGACTGAACTGTCCTCGTTTACATGTAACAATTGAATGTCTAAATCAACAAGATTTCCTGCATTTTATTGCCCTAACAACCATTGCTTCTTCTGTCATTGGATAATATTTGTTATCCTAGAGCCAGAATTAGGAAATATTCTTACACTTATTTAATATTTATTTAATTCTCCCTGCTTGGAATTACACTAAATCACATAAAACTTTCACTTAATCTGCCTTATTAAACCGTATACATTTTACTACATTTTCTTCTTAATTTACTTATTTTAAAAGGTATTATTTCCCTTTACAAAATACTAATTTTTAGGCCTATTAGTTTTATTACAGGTGTTATAATTTTTTGTTTTTAATTTAATTTTTCTTACCTGACCTACTGTACAAAGAGTCACTGGCTTATGGCCCATTATTTCAATTTTAATTTCCTGATTTCAATTCATTATTATTATTTAGTTCATCATTGAATCTCCTTGGTTTTTAACATAATTATTATGACCACTTGACAATTTATTTACAATTATTGTCTTCCTGGCCAAGTTTACAAATATTATTTTAAGACATCTTCATTAATTATTTAAAGTAAATACACTTAACATAATACCATACATAATAAACACACTTGTATTTAATTACTTAAATACGAGTTTAACATGAATGAAAAGAGTACCCACTACTTAGTACTTCCTTAAAGCAATGGCTCCGCACTTACTACATACAAAACACAAAATAAATATCATGTAAACTCAATATCATGATAAAGTACAACAACAAGTACATTTTATAAAACATTAAATATTAATTTAACAGTCTATTATATTCAAACTCATCCACAGTAAACTCATCTCATTAAACACAGTGTTTATAGTTTACATCTTACACTGCTCATTCCATATTTTATATTTAGGTACACTTTCAATATTTTATTACCTAGTAACCTTACTAGGTATCATCAATGCATTTTTTAGGTAAGATTGGCCCTCTTGTACTTAATTATGGCATACCTTGGGCATTGTTTTCAGTCAGTTGACAAAGTTTTTATGTAACGTCGGGAACCTCAACTTTGTTACGTTACAATATGTATCGTTGCATAAGAAATGGCGTCCAAGACCGTGGGGCTCCGCAAACACAAATAAATTTATATTTGCAGTTGTATCGTTACATAAGAAATGTCGCTTCCAACGTGGGGCATCACAAATTTAAATTATATTATATTTGCAATGTTATATTGTTACAATATATTTACATTGCTGTACTAATTTGTAGTATTTTCTACAATTTCTTAGCCCAAATCAGTTTAATCAGTTGTTAGCCACTATAAGCATAATTTTTACACGGTCAGTGCATGAGAGGCCAGCGATACAAAGTTCCTTCCAAGAGCAGTCAATAATACTTCCGTATCATTTATGATTTTATATAAGTTAGTTATAAATGTATTTTCTGGTTGTCATTATGTTTTATTTATCCACCTGGCCAAGTTTTCACTCCAATTATGGGCTTATTTTGGTTTTTCGAACGTAGTTGCCTTTCCGTTTCGAACCTGGAGCCTCACCACATTTGAGTGAAACACTGTCAAGAGCTCTCTGATTTTTAGAAACAAAGTTTTCTTTGTATATCATGTTTCTTGTTTTATTGAGCACACAACCAAGGCCTTTTACCTTTGTTATAGGTCTGCTAACCTTTTCGGAATCTTACTTTTCAAGGAACACACCGCTGAGATCATCATCAGTAGCAGCAGCACACGTCTTTCAGTGATTAGTGCTACCACTAATTTTCTTTCACAATAAATCTTGATAGTTCAATGCATCACACAATTCAGACTAACCTTCCAACACGTAAAGGACTGCCAGCATGTTTTGGTCTCTTAATGTCTCTTGGCCTCCAATTTTCGCGACCATCTGTCAGCTTCCAGCTTATGCAAATTCTTGTAGATGTTATCTATTCTAGTTTGGCTGCGTATCCATTTAATTGATTTTCCTTCTACTCTTCTTATTATCAGCAAAGCCCTGACCACCCTTCTTTGAGCAGTCTGCGGTGTGTACATCATTTTTATTTACTGCGTTTGTTTCTGTCACTCAGGTCATCGCAAAAAAACACATACATTTAAAAATTTTCCTTTTAAACGGGAAAATGTTCTTTGTTCGTTTTTCTCAGTTTTAGTATTACACATATTTTCAAAGAAAATTCTCTTTCACATTTTTCTATCAATAATTCCTAGCTTTATTACTGCATTATTTTTTAATACTTTAAATAAATTTTCAATTTGTTGACAACTACTAGACTCTTACCTCCTCGGCTGGTGCATCTTCATTAAAAATTATGTCTGTTTCTTCCGTATTTATTTTTGGTCTTCATACTTTCCTCGTTGAGCTTAATGATCGTATTCTCCATTTTAATTTCGTTTTCTCCAGACAACAGTGTGTCATCCGAAACTGTCAAATTTTTAAAATGTACTCCACTTCCACCTCGGTGTCTCTGTTACTGTATTTTCTTACATGTACATAACTTACGGATACGTATAGTTAAACAAAATATATTTATGTACCATAATACTGTTTGAATACGGTACACTAACAGTACGGTACGTAACATAATACGGTACACTGTATTATAAAATAATATTATCAATTCCTCGTTATATGTCAGTTAATATTACTCCACAGTTATACTCATAATTTGTAGGCTATTTCCCTTACGAAAATAAAATAGTGCTCCCTAAATAATTGTTAGTGGTGTTAGTAATAGTCAGAATGTGCACAACAAGAATTTAAAAAAATTATAATACAACAGTCTTCTACGTTTACACCAACTGAAACTGCGACAGATAGAAGTTAAAGCTACACCAACTTAGGCAGTCTACTGATCAGGTTGTTTTACGACTAATTGCACAGTGTATGTGACAAAATACCAAATCACAGTACCATCATATACTTACACGTTGCAATCCTACGTTCAGTAAGGTGCAACCCTTACTGGAAAAACACAGCAAAATTTATTGGAAACTTACGATCATAGCAGGGAGCAAACTGGAACTACGTGGTTGGACTTAAATGAAGGAATGAATGTCCATATAACATAAGGCAAAGATAGAGAAGTAAACGACAAGGTCTAGAAAGAGATAATGGAGAACATACAGAACAGGAGTACCAAACAGATCTGAATGAAGTGGAAACTGCGCGTCATGGACACTGTAACAATATAAATGAAGAATAGTGTTATTAAAACAATTTAATCGTCAGCAAATCAAACTGTAGAAAACATAAGAAACTCAAGGGACGAGTAATGATACTTAATAAGTGTCGAGTAATCATACAACTAGAAAGATAAGCCTGAGTAAAATGTTTACAGCAAACGTTTCACAGGGTAAATTCCTGAAGCAGTAGAAACATTTACAACGAACGAGAATAAACTCTTCCAAAAGATAAGAAAAAAAGAAAAGAGAACCACTAAAGAAGAAAGCCGATGAAATGATGGAACATTATAAGAATGAAATAAGAAAACTTTATAAATATTAATATACAATGTTGAAATTTATGCACCTAAGCATTCAAAGAATTTCGACGAAACCGAAACATCGAAGCATGATAATGTTTTTAGGCTTTTGAAACGTATAGTGTGGATTACGTTTGGCGGATTACGTAAATCATTTCCTAACCACAGACGATCACAAACAGACCGTGTAAAACCAAATTTATTCTCACTAAAACGTTTGCTAAACTCAATGTCAGCAGCGATTATTTCTGTCTTGATGCGTTTACATATCAAATTTCTAGACTGTGGGGAATAGAAAGTGTGGAAGCGTTACGTTTTTCGATGACGATTTTTGTGGAATGACCCCCAGCCTAAAAACATTATCATGTTAAAATCTGAACGAAGAAAACGAATTGAATTTATATGTCATACGTTTTTTCTTGTATCTGTTTAATATATTGTCACGACCATCTCACGGATAGCCGTACTGTACAGTGGAAACAAAATACAGACACCAATAAAGTCATTAATTACTACGTTTAATTAATCACAAATAACAATGTGAAATCAACAAGGTTCCCTCCTATAATAATTCAAGTTAAATTTGTCCATACGCAATATTATTGGCATCTATTAAGCACTAATGATTTCGCACTAATTATAACACAGAAATCACTTTCCACAATCACTTGATCCGTACTGTACAATCTCGTCAGGTGTAACTAACCAACTAAGCCGGCCGCTGTTGCTTATATAGGTCCCGCAGATGTTTCCGAATAATGATTCATACCCCTGCCCGCGTGCCAGCTAATTTGCGTAGTTACAAGTACTCTCGAACAGTCTGGAGTGCTACGTGAGTGGACGGCCTTGACACAGACGCCGCACGCTGTGCTAGTCGAGAAGCACGTAGATTGCCACCTCTCGATTTTTCGAGAGCATTACGTAAATGTCGTGACATATAGTCTACATTTTACCAGATGCTGGACTATTAGGTGAGAAACCACAATAATAATCGTCTATCTTTCTTAAGAATATGTTATTACTCTATTATGTCGATAAATTTCATGTTAATATGAAATTTATCTAATTTCATATATCTAATTTCGATAAATACATGTAAAGATAATAAAGTAATCTTGCTAACAGAAAGAAATTAAACAGTTCAACAATGGAGAGAATGTTTCTAGTGTATCTTGAAAGGAGATTCAACTGGAATGGTATTATGAAACAGATACTTTGATTGATTTGATTGGCTACAAGAAAACTGGATGTGTAATCAAACGCTCAAACCCGGTATTGAATATCAGGTACAAGCCACCGGGAAACACCGAATTATGACGGAGTTGCTGAAACATGAGTATTACTACCGATATTCTGTTGTAACAATACAGTAAAGCTTCATTTATACGTTTTTCAGGGGACTTCGAAGAAAAAAACGTATAAGTGTGAAAAACGTATAACTGAAATAGAACACAAATATTATAATTAAATGGTGTAGTACTAAATAGAAATAACGTATAATTTACAATTTGGAATAATACAGTAGGTATTTATACAGCATAAGGTATAGAGGAAAACACTCAAATATAATTAATCAGTTCCCCAAAAAGTCCGTTATCTTCCCTTGTTTTTTTTCTTTTCCTCGGCTATAGAATAAACTGTGCCCTCAAATCTTAACAACTGCGTCATAATTTCGTCGGATACATTACGGCGGGTTACAAAGCGTTTAATTGTCTCCAGGGCGTTAACTACATCACTAAAACACACGGGGGGTCTGCGTTGCTTGTTCATCATCATCATCTTCTTCTTCGTCCATTTCCTGCTGAATGCCATCAGCAATCTTCGATATGGTCACGGCTTCTGCGGTAACAACATTTTTGTCAATGTTGACATAGTCGTCAAACGACGCATGCCCTTCCAGTTTCCCCCATTCCACACCATCAACGGGAACATCACAGATATCTTCATTACTACAGGTTTCGCTATTCCCGAATCCGCCTTTGTGAAAGCAGTTGCGGACAGTGAGTTGCGATACTCTGTGCCATGCAGCTGCGGTGTAATGTATTGCCTGTTAGAAGAGACCAAACCGTTACGAGTTTGTGCAAAAATAGAATTTTAATAGACCTATACTGTAATTTCTTTAGATAGGTCTACGCCTATAAGTAATTTTATATGAGGTTTATCGCATTGGCTATACCTGGTACACACAGAAATCAATTATAAGATTGAGAGTAATGCCAGAAAATCACGGTAGAAAATACAGGTAGAAAAGAATCCTATACGCTTCCCCTAGTGTAAAAACTTTTAATCTTTCTGAACAAACTGATACTTTTTTCATTCCAAACTATTCATTATTTATGAAACAATACGTTTTTGAAATACCGGCAAAGCATCGCGTAGAATCGTATGGTACAGTATTGTTTTCACTAGTTACAAGTTATAAAAATCACGAAGAAATCATACCTGCAAAATGTGAATTTTTATTTCATCCTTCTTTTCAGCGTCTACCACAGTGGATGGCATGCTGTACCAGCATCTTGCGATAATACAGTTTAACATTGCGGATTATCCCCAGGTCCAGCGGTTGCAGTTCGCTTGTGCAATTTGCGGGGAAAAATTCCACTCTCACGTTCTTTAGATACGATGTAATCAGGAGGGTGTGCCGTGCATCTGTCCACAATGAGAAGAATTTTTCGACCTTTTGCGCTCATTTTTGCATGGACGCCTCGCAGCCAGTCTTCAAACACTTTTGTAGTGATCCACGACTTTATTGTTGTTAGCGTATTTCGTAGGAACCGTTTGCAACATTTTTAAAACACCGCGGCCTCGCAAATTTCCCGATAGTTAAGGGAAGCAGTTTTTCACTTCCGTCACTGTTTGCGCACAACAACACTGTTACACGTTGTTTACTCCGCTTAACACCATGACAGCTGTCCCCTTTGAATGCCATTGTGCGGTCAGGAAGTAAATATAAAAAAAGGGCTGTTTCTTCGGCATGGAACACATCTTTGGGATCAAACTGAGATGTTAGTTCCCTCAAACGAGTTTCTTTCCACTTACGCTCTGTATTAACGTCTACACTCTTACTCTCACCGCACACGCTTTTGCTGCCGATGCCATGCCGTACCTTAAATTTATGTAGCCACCCGGTCGACGCATGAAAATCTTGAACACTGAACCTGGCTGCCAGTTCATTTGCTTTAACTGGCCCGCTGATAGGAATTCCTTCCGCCCTGTGCTGCTGGAACCACTGTAACAGACAGTCTTCCAAGAGTTCGTATTTTCCACCTTGAATACGTGTTCGCTTATCACTTGAAACACCAAACACACGAGCACTTTCTTCAATTTCGGTTGCTTTAGCTAAGATTGAATTTAACGTCTTGGCAAGAGCAATCCCTAACTTCTTGGCGATGTCTACTCGCTTCTTATTCCCGCTTTCCTTCACTACTTTCAAAATGTTTAATTTCTCAGCGATCGTAACGCACTTCCTCTTCCTTCCACTCATTTTTCACTTACGATGTTACCTATAATAGAAACAGTAACGAAATGATGTCGACGAAGCGATGGAGCTTTACGAGCATTGAACAAATACCGTACGTTTCTAGGAATCAAAGCTTGCTCAAAGGCCATAGTCAACTGCAAACTCAGCCGACTGGCACTAATTAACGATTCCCTAGAAATGTACAGTCTGTTAAAATATTTGCATTTCGACATTCACATGATATGCATTTTGTGATATACGCAACGTAAATTGCCAAAAATTATTTAAACGTATAAATGAAGTTCGTATCTCCAGAGACTTGAAAATTTGATCGTATAAGTGTAACAAACGAATAAACGAAAAACGTATAACCGAAATAAAATTAACTATATTTAATATTACCTTGTGTATCCAGGTACACTGGTGCTCCTCCTTGCAACTTCAATGTTTCTTTAAAAAACTACGCGTTTCGGGACTCATGGTCCCATCATCAGGTTGATAAAAAACAAGAATCACTCACATGGAGTACGTCAACTTAATAAGAAATAAATAAAAAGTTTCACTCGCACATACCGCGTGTATACAATTACACAACTACACGATGCGCATCGTATCGGAACTTGCAAGCGACTAACCGTTACGCGTCGCACTATCTCTACCTTTATCTATGTAAACATGTCTTTAACATAGATAAAGGTAGAGATAGTGCGACGCGTAACGGTTAGTCGCTTGCAAGTTCCGATACGATGCGCATCGTGTAGTTGTGTAATTGTATACACGCGGTATGTGCGAGTGAAACTTTTTATTTATTTCTTATTAAGTTGACGTACTCCATGTGAGTGATTCTTGTTTTTTATCAACCTGATGATGGGACCATGAGTCCCGAAACGCGTAGTTTTTTAAAGAAACATTGAAGTTGCAAGGAGGAGCACCAGTGTACCTGGATACACAAGGTAATATTAAATATAGTTAGTTATATGCAACTTGGAGACCACAACACAATATGTAATACGAAATAAAATGACACGGAAAGTATAGGAATTTTGCCGGGACCTTGGAGAAAAAACGAGTAAGTGTGAAAAACGTATAAGTGAGAAACGTATAAGAGAAGTTTTACTGTACTACTCTTCACTGCACAATTATACTGTAATATTGAATAGCTTTATTACTTCATGTTCCGTAAGGAAATGGAAGTATGGTGATCGCGAAAAAAATCGTGTTCGAGATAAGGGCTGATTCTGATTGTACTACCCTTAAAACATGAAAAAAGTCATTTTCCGATGTGTGTGTGTGTGTGTGTGTGTGTGTGTGTGTGTGTGTGTGTGTGTGTGTGTGTGTGTGTGTGTGTGTGTGTGTGTGTGTGTGTGTGTGTGTGTGTGTGTGTGTGTGTGTGTGTGTGTGTGTGTGTGTGTGTGTGTGTGTGTGTGTGTGTGTGTGTGTGTGTGTGTGTGTGTGTGTGTGTGTGTGTGTGTGTGTGTGTGTGTGTGTGTGTGTGTGTGTGTGTGTGTGTGTGTGTGTGTTTTCTATGGCGAACGATAACTGCCGCATAAATTCAAACAGAATCAAATAATTTTTTTGCATATGTGCCCAAGTTGTAGAGGACTCAAGGCCTATTGATTTTGGTAAAGATCGGTTAAGGGGGAGGGGTAGTTTACCTGCAACGTTTTACGTTTTAATAAGAATAAAGTACTTAAAAATTCATTTTAACTTTTTCAAACAATGCTAATTGTTAAAAATAAAATAATTTTGTTGCCAGGCAACCAGGTTGTTCGGTTTGGATGTAGGGGTAGTTTACCTGCAAAAAAGAAATTTTTATATTATAAAAGAAATCTTTACCTACCAGTAAAGAAATTAACTTGTAAAAAGGCAGTAGAGTAGAGCGGTAGGTTAATAACGCCGGCTTTGGGGGTGACGACTATAATGAATGTACTTTTAGGCTAAGTCACGTTTTGGGACAGAACTGTCATAAAATTGTATTATTCGCTAAGATAGTAAGGGTGTTCGCCAACGTTGTAAACTTAAGTGCATGTAACAATAGATACCGTTAGACGAGAGAGAGCGTTGTGTGAGAGAAATAACTATAGACGCTAGTTTTTTAAGCACGTGGAACACGGAAAAACGTTGGGCGAACCGTCATAGGTTGCGCGGGAGGTTTTCGGTAAGCAGATTGGGCGAATTTGTATTTAGCGGTAGTTTAAACCTATAGGATCGTTTTGCTATCGAACGTAGGTAAGGAAAATTCAAAGCAAGTATATATTATGAACTTAGAGAGAAATGAGTTAGTCTTCTTTATATCGGCGAAATTACACGAAGAGACTCGCGTACGCTGTTTTGCGTTAACTATATATTTTAATAAGTAATGTAAAGAATAAGTAAATTCGCAGAAGTAACCGAAGTACGGGAACGCGATAATTACTAACACTAAAGTTATAAAGCTTCATAAACCGTAATAAGTAAATGAGTGAATGATCGGAGTAATAACATACAACAAGAAGTAATGATACATATAAAGTTCCATTAATTCAATACGTTGTGGTAAATCACGGAAGAAGGCGAATTAGTTCGGATTAAAGTCACGACGGTGTGAGATAGTCGAGCCGCACGCGACGCGAACTGTGTTAGATGCACTTAAGGTCAATTCAATAATCTTTGTGTCCAGAGTGTATAAGTATACGACATAATTATATGTATAACCAATATGTCAAGTGTAGTGTACATCTGTGATAAAGTGAATTAGTGCATTCTTAACCAAGATTAAACACGCAACAAACGGCTGCTGACGACTCATCGACCTGCAACATCTTCAGGACTACGCACTTCGGAAGGATTATTACGCAAGTAACGAATAAATGAACATTTGATTATATATTGTTTGATAAATATATGTTTTTTATTCAATATAGTGACTCAATCTGTCAGAAAAGAACTCATTGCTATTTAATAATATTCAAATTGTAAGATAAAACGATCCAAGTCATATTAACAAATTTTGTAGTATATAAATGCAAATGGTTCATTAAAAGTTGATTTATACATTTTAATTTGTGTTTATTATTACTGGCGCCCTGAGGTATAATCAAGAGTCGGTACACTGGAGTAAGTGTTATAGACTATTAAATAAATTATTAATATTATTATTGATCAAGGTAGTTTGTAATCTTATTTCTCACATGCTCGTAGGCCAACGTAATATGCAAATGATTAATTTAACTCTTTCATAAAGGCCTATCAAGAAGTGTATTACAAAGTGTTTAAGCCGAAAACTTTTTAACTTTAGGAACACCGCAGATTAAAATAGAAGTCAAAATTTTGAAAAAATTTTAATAGTGTATGGGGAACACTAAAGTGTGAGGAATTGTATTCAAAATATAAACTCATTCTCTAGTAGTTTGACAAAATTAATATCTTCTGTACCGCCATCGAAATATCTGTAAACTGTTTGCCAAAAACTTCGTTTGTTTTCGGATATATTATTTTCAGATAACTAAAATACATCTGTGCCTCGGAGGTAAAGGGCACTATGTCACAAAAATGAAATTTTACAGGAGAGCGATTTAATTTATTTTTTTCAGTTCCTCTCTTCCTCTCACCTCAATGCCTGCAGCCCTGCTTGCTTATTTATGAATATTCTTTATATAAATGTTGTACAGTTACTTATTGGCATACTAGTTTTGAGAAAATAAAATTATAATTTAGATTATTCTTTTGTAGTTTATTTAAAAAATAAAAACATTTTTTAGTTGGTCATAGTGCCGTCTACCTCTGAGTGTTTTTTAGTGGTTGAGATAGTGGACTTGAAAAGAAAAGGCATTATGTATGTTGTAAAACTCAGTATGTACTATCAAATTATATTATTTTCAGTTACATATTTATATTTGTGAAAAGTATTACATATAAGCCTACACATATCTATGGCCTAGATATCTCAGCGTTTAAGTACATAGCGGTCCATAGCGTTTAAAAGCTAGGAATAAATTATTTGTCATTTAGGAATTATGGTTGTAAATTTATAGTATTCAGAATTTTTACTGTTTTCTGCATTCACGGCAGTAAGAGAAAGTAATAATGATTGTCAGATTTTCAATTGTTATTTTACTACAAAAAATATTAGAGCAATTAAGGGTTTCGTAATTTTTCTGTTACTTTTTTAGCGTACACCAGGCCTGGCCTAAACCTTCTTGGTGTTTCTTCGCTAATGTTAAGACTCAAGCGTACGAAGAACTCTGCTCACAGCTTTGAAAAAGTAAAATGTATTAGGTTGATTTTATCTAATAATATATGTACTTCATTCAAAATAGTGATCAAGTTCTGCAGCTCAGTGAGCTGACTCTTGTTTATTTATGTAATCCAATATAATGCAGATAATGAGACGGTCAGGCGCGCGCGCGCACACACACATACACAGAGAAAATTTAATCTTAATTGTCATCTCACGACGGATTCTATGTAGTATAAATAATTTTTTACACAGTCGTACAAAAGAGGCGTATCCGTACACTTCAAACTATAGTAAGAAGGTTACAAAGGTGACGTAATAAGAGAGTCTCTCAAGAGGTTGTAGGTCACAAAACTGCCTCCTATGACGGTCGGTGAAACAAGAGGGGAGAAGAAGAAACGAGATACGCTGCAGTTGTTTCAGTGACTAGCGTTTCGCCCGCGGAACTGGTACTGGTACTCGTGCGCGAACGCTATAGAACCGTACCCGCGGCCGAGTAGTGCGTCTCAACTGTGTTTGTGTGTAACCACATTTACAGGGTTAACATCTGATCCTCTAAACGAGGTCTAAAGGTAAGTTTAGTTATTTATTAAATACAAAATTTTTCAAAACATCAAAAGCTATGGTCTGCTCAACAAATTTACACTCTGAATAATGAATACTGCAAACATAATAACATTACTTTTAATTATTAAACGTTCCTGTAAATTCACAACAACAACACAACACACACTGTAGTCAGTTCCGTCACTGTATTACGTATGAGATGTATGAGATGCGTGCGTGCGTGCGTGCGTGCGTGCGTGCGTGCGTGCGTGCGTGCGTGCGTGCGTGCGTGCGTGCGTGTGTGTGTGTGTGTGTGTGTGTGTGTGTGTGTGTGTGTGTGTGTGTGTGTGTGTGTGTGTGTGTGTGTGTGTGTGTGTGTGTGTGTGTGTGTGTGTGTGTGTGTGAAATGTAGATTATTGTATTTCAGTGATAAATGTCACAAATGGATACTATACTAGTAAGTTTTACTTCTCCATATCGCTAACAATTACATTTAGTCATCACTGTCATAAATATTAAGTGTTAATTAATAAATATTTGCATCATTAGCAGCCGTACTTTTGATTGTCCTGATATTAAATGTTAACGAAGTATGAACCGACTTAAAGTATCAGGAACGTCAGTGTTTGGCAGATTTTGACACATGTTTAATTTTAGTTAACACCGAACGTTTCACCCATTCTTCGATGAGGCACCATCGGTGGTGGCTGCAATATTAAAACTTCTTGAGTGTGGTGTTAATTTGGGGTCAATTATCAACTGAGTACATCAGTTGACACTTGCGGAGAACATTTTAAGATAGGTAAATATTGCCCATCTTGTGTGTGTGTGTGTGTGTGTGAGAGAGAGAGAGAGAGAGAGAGAGAAGTATTTCAATAAGATCCGCGTATTAAGGATTGGATATCAGAAATTGATTCTGTAAAAAATGGCTGATTCAATAATGCGGAGACGATAACATACGGTGTGTTGCAGTTTACGTGAGAATTTGATTAAAGAAAACTCAGGTTTAGTTATCCAGTGAGCCTTGGGTCTGGTTAGCTACACTTTCTGCATGGCTAACCTCGAATTGTCAAAGGTCTACTTCGAATGCACGTTTGTATACTTTTAGTGATAGGTATTTCGTTAATAACGCATTTAAGCCTACATCACTCGGGTTTGTAACAGACATAGTAATGAAATAATAGTATTACAATTAGTATGGAAATGAACTGTAGGTAATCAACAACATTTTGAACGAAAAACGAGATAAAAATACAGAAGTATAACGGAAATAGAAATTCATTTGATCATTTAAATTATATTATGTTCTACGTGACGTAAAAACGTAAGTAATTGCCACTCAGATGTAGACAAGTTACTGTGTTCATCAAAAAACGTTTAATGCCTAATGCTTAGTTAAATTGATTATGAAAATTTCAACACGCGTTTAAAAACAAGAGTTTTCGTGCTCGTTTCCTCAGATCAGATAAGATTTGAAGCACGTTTTTATAATTTGTTTCATATTTGTCACATCTGATGTTTTATGGTTTGTCCACTGATAACAAGACAATCTGATAAGAGATAAAGCAACACAGATTTATAGGCGCGAGTGTTACGATGAATCTGATTTGTCCAATTATTTTCTTTTTAAGCTGCGACTTCAAAGTTTACAGTTGGAGAACATTCACGGCACGCACACACACGGTGAAAGGTTTTTGGATTTCATTCATTGGTATTGTCCGCTCCACCGAAACGCGTGTAAGTGCAGCACCAAGTTATATAGCTTGGTGCTGGTAAGTGGCCGGTACAGCGATGACGTAGTCGTTTGCCGCCGAAAGTTAGCTGGCTTTATTCGGCCACGCCTCCTACTGTCGGGCAGGAAACTAGAAAGTCGTAGTAGTTTCAAAAACACGCGTACAAACTGCAATCTGATTATCAGAAGAAATTTACCTTTTTATCATAAATAATGCCTTCTTAAATATGAACTGTGTAAATCAGCGGCTCTCAGAGTATGTGACGCGACCCCAAGAGGCGCGATACTTCTGAAAGGGGGGAGGGAAAACACATTTCGGGTATTAAATTAATATCAACTCAACCTAAGGTAGTTGCAAAAATAAAAACATTTAACTTGGCTGACAGCAAAAAATAGTTTAGTGAATAGTCTTGTTTTAGTAGACCTACATTTTAATTTAATTACAATAATTATTTTGAGCCTAATACTACATTACTTGACCTCACGGACCACAAAACATCAATATGGTGGTTATGAACTATCCTAGCTGCCAACTTTGTGAACGCAGTTTCTTACCGACATTATTTGTCACACCACCGCTGAGCCAGGGGCCTTCACAATTTTTTCCAGAGGAGGTAAAAAGGATAAAAATTTTGAGAAACGCTGGTGTAAATTAGACAGTGTCCTTCCTTTTATGACGTGTCAGGTTTTGACAATCAATCGTAACAAATTCTATCAAAAGGAACAATTTTATTCAGTGACATATTACAAAGTTCGTTTGCACGGCTACGAAGTCGCTCCACACCCGGGTTGTTAACTGAGGTGTGGAGAACAGGTTAACCAACCCGCGTCTCTAATTTGGCTACCTGTCAACAGACGTTGTTATATGAATTTCAGGCATGGGCTACAGTCAGTAGAGATTAAAGGAAACCAGTCGCTTGTCAGAGAAGTGTGGAAGAAAGCATTCAGGACTGATCAGAATAGATTCGTTGGCGTTCCACCCTGTTAAGTAAAAGATGCACTAACATCTGTAAAAGTGTTAAAGTGGAACTGTGACGGACACGTGTGGTTGGTATGGATGATGATCGATAAGCACTTAGAGCAATGATATGGACACTGTATACCTATAGGCAAGCATGTAAAAGGGGAAGACGCAAAAACGATGGCGAAATGAAAGAGTTAATTCTCTGGTGTAACGTGGATGCGACTAGCACATACAGAGGGGAACGGGACAAGATGGTAAAGGAAGCTGCGGAGATTGGTGACGGTAATGGGTGTTTGGGTTGCTGTTGGGTCATTACTGTCAAAATGTACATTTGGTTTATTTGGTTAATTTTGACATTTTGGTTAATTTTGTTAGCCAATATACAGAGTACATTTGGTTTTGTGAAGGGCATACGTATACGCATGCGCTGGGGAAATATTTGCAAATCTTTACTGTAGCTGATCACATGGGGATTAGAGTCCTGAGACTCATAGGCTTGACCTTGGAGCAGCCTTTGTTAACATTGGGATAATCTTGACCATTAATAGTAATAAAAGGAAATATTTGTTGCTAGAGGGAGATGAGGTTAATTTGTTGCTAAAGGGAGATGAGGTTAGTTTACGACACACGACATGTAAATTGGAAGTTTTTATACACGCTAAATAAAATCTTGGTTTTCCTGTATAAACACACAAATACCACAGATTTTCGTATTTGTCTCAATTGTATGTTAAGCGAACCTAACGCTGAATCGTACAAAACGTAACAACGGTTTTTTATAATTTTCAATCTTTGCTTTCAACTTACTCTTAATGTACAATCTATTTTACGTTTAGTTTACAAATAAAAGTACTTAATAAGCTTTCGTACTCAGTAAGGTTTCTTTCATGAGCTTCGTTGTTGTCTGTATTAGAACAAACTATTCTGTAGTTTTACACACGTCTTATTGTTTGAAGTCCAGCCGTTTTATTTATACTGAGACTATTCTAGCCACTGACGACACCTCGTCTTGAGAATAGTCGGAAGGTTTGGCGTCAATAAAACTAACCGTTGATAAATGTCGATTCCATTTGATGATTCTCCGTAATTAATTTGACTAAGTTTTCTTGCCGGAACGTTGTCAGTCTTATTGCAGCATTATTGAAGAGTTCATTTATGGGTTTATTAATGTGGTCGACGTTGCGAGTTTCGCATACGACACAGCGTGACCTGAGCGAACCGTTTATAAATGCAGCTCCCAAATCAGTTGGTCATTCGTGATGTATGACACATCGGGAAGCATTTGTTATCATATACAGATAGTTTTAATTTTGATTTCTTTGGAGAATCTTGGGTTTTGATGTGCGCTTCAGATTATTATTTTTTCGAATGATACCCGAGCCTATCCGTCTACTAAGCAATCCACGTTTCTTACTTTAAATTTGACGTCTTGTAGCTTCTGAATGTGATTGTTAAGCAAATTCTGTAAGCACAGATAAATTACAATACATGATGTCTCGGTTTAAACCGGTGTGGAAGCGTTGTTTAGATCAATGATTCTCAATCGGGGCCCGCAGAATGAAGTTAAATTAATAAACGTATTACGAACAGATTTATAACCAATGTCACAAGTGTGTTTTAACGAATTTGTATATTGTTATAGAAAAACAATATACGTGTCTTGACATTTCAAAAGTGATCGTATTGGTGCCTATCAATTTTTACAAATAGAATAATCACTGTTGCACACCACTATATAAAAATTATTCCGATTAGCGCTTTCAAGCTTCACAGCTCATCGTCAGATGGGAAAGATTTTTCCGATTTAAACAATACAGGAATTTGAAGTTTTCTGTTAATTTATTGTTTAATTATATTATTCATATACGTGTATTTAGATCATTTATATATTTAGCTGATATCCTTAAGAATATCCCTTATTGTCGTCTTCATCATCCATGGTGCTAACAACTCGTTACTGAGTTCTGACCTCCTCCGGAAGCCTTCTTTAACGGTTCCCATCCGACGCGACGTCTCTCCAGTTCCTCAGTCTAATTAGTTTGGGATCATCGCTCACATCATTAATCCATCGCAGCTTTGGCCTGCCTCTCTTTCATCCAGCTGCATTCTCAGGACTTTCTTCTGTGTTTCATCCTCCGTCATCCTCATCAAATGACTGGCCTACCTCAACCTTGATAATTTAATATATTTTATAATGTCCACATCCCTAAAAAGAGCGTATAATTCTTCATTACAATGTATCCTCCGTACACCCCATTTCACATACTTGACCATAAATTTTCCGTAATAAGTTTTTTCTAAAGTTAAATGTATCTTGCATTTACGTTGGTGATGGTCCTTGTTTCCTCTCCATATGTCAAGATCAAGTTTTATGGTAGGTGGATTTTGTTGATCTTGACATTAATCTACTTCTCATCTGCTTTACCTGTTCAAATCTGCTGCTGAGATTCGCTGTCTCTGTAATTATAATTTTACAACCCATTAATATATGTGTATACGCTTGAGTATATGTGTGACGGGGGTTCGCGAGAAAAAATTAATTTCCGCGTTGCCAAAAGGTTGAAGAACGCTGGTTTAGATCATTTCAATTTTAAAAAGATAAGAACTGGGCAGTATCGTTAATTCGAAATGAGGAGCAGTGTTTGTATGCCAGCCAGGGCTAGTGGATTGGCCAGGATTATACTGCAGAATATTATACGAGAAACTGGTTTAGGTTTAGCGTATAGTGAAATTCGTTAAGATACCGCCCGTGTTATGTAACTACAAGCATGATCTCACACTATCTGCGTGTGCCCGTCACGATTCTCTATGTAACTACAAGCATGATCTCACCACTATCTGCGTGGGCCCGTCACGATTCCCACTTTACGTCTGTTATAGGGCACACTACTGTTACTGATATTCGAAAGCGACGTTTTGAACTCGTTGCTGTTTGCAGCCTGTTTTTTATCTTCGCAAGCATTGTAGGCGGTTAACCTTACCAAAAACGAAAATTGCCGTACATGTCTTTAGATTTTGTAGTTTTTATCTGTAGTACTAACGGTACTGACGTCACTAGTACAGTGTATCCATAACACTAGGTACTAGAAAACGCTGTCAAAATTCGAAGAAATGGAAAGTATCGAGAGAGGAACACATAAAGTCAAAACGTGAGAACGTATGACGGTAGAAAACTCACACCTGTATAGATTAACCTGTTGATATGGGATAAAAACAAACGCCAAAGGCCTGAAGGAAGAGCCTATATAACATATCACATCGGTAGAAAATGTGATAAAAAGAAATGTAACGGCTATAGGGAAATTACAGAGTTATTATGCTAAACGTTTTCTGTAAAATATGTATTATCTGGCATACTAAAAATCAGGATAAGTTCTTACGCTGAAAAAAATGTTCAACAAAACTAATGTGGTTTGAAACAGGTAGCGCAAATCAAGAAGCTGCGACGACCCTCGTGGCCAGGAAGCAGGTGCCTCATATATACAACAGACCCTAAAGACGGGTGACTTGTGAGTAGCGCCTGTACTGCTGAGCGCGTCGGACCGACACCGCGTTAACGTGACCGATCTGAACAGTCTTGTACCAATGAGTGTGACAAGCTGCCCACCGAAACCCAACGTCAAGGAATCCAAAAGTGACACGGGTGAAAAGCGAAGAGGCCGTCTAACGTCACCTCATTCTGGGACCACCACTCTCTAATCGTAGCCCAAATGTTTAATACCTTTATACGAATATACGATTTTTGAACTCAATGATATTACCCATAATAATACATTAAATCTATAATAACACCGGTAGACCACAACTTAGTAGTCTTATGGTAGCAAAGTCCCCTGTCTAAAGATATTCGAAAGGAAAATGACAAGAAAATATGGCCCCATTAAGAAATAAGGAACTATGAAAATAAGATGACACATGGCTGGAGGACCTTTGAAGGCGGAACAGGCAGCACCTTGCCTATGCCGTGTTGTCGTGTGAAGATGATGATGGTGGAAATAAGATTCATTTATGGCTATGCAAATGTAACCAAAATATTGTGAAGTTAACAGGGACATTTACCTGCATTGTTTTGTGTTTTAACAAGAGTAAATTACTTAATTTTAATAAATAAGTGTCCCGAAAATAAAGTCATATTAATCCACTGTAAAATGGTAAATGAGATAGTTATATATAAATGGAGTGGTTAGTTGAAGGGGGAGGAAGTGACTTTTTGAAAATTGCTGTGATGAAATCAAGTAAAGTACGAATATTTAATTTTGAAGGATAAGATACCTTAGAAATTACATGTATGATAAAACTATTACTAAAAGTTTAATATTATGAAAGTTTAAATATCATTAATGGTGGTGATTGGTTGAGGAGGAGGGATGATTATCTGCATAATTCAGTTTAATTATAAGAATAACGTACCTAATTTTTATAGATAAAGTGACTCGAAAATAACATTATATTAAACGACTGCCCCATAATAACAAAAATATCTATAAATAGTGAAAATAGTTTGAAGGTGGGCGATATTTTTTTAGAAATTATCGAACCAAAGTCAAGTAAACGATTTTAAATATAAATCTTAGTACATGGAAGTCATGCATGGTTCTCCATACCGATATTTGTCATTCGAATAATGACAGTAGCCAAGCCAATAATATATAGGGAAACCCGCGTTGAATGCTACGGAGTGCAATCGATTTGCAATTAAACGAGTATGGATGTGTGTGTATGTGTGTGTGACAGAGAGAGAGAGAGAGAGAGAGAGAGAGAGAGAGAGAGAGAGAGAGAGAGAGAGAGAGAGAGAGAGAGAGAGAGTGAGAGAGAGGGGGGAGAATTCTTCATGCAATTCACTGCAAAATGACCACGGAATTTTCGCTTGCGTGGTTATTACTGTACGTGTCGATACAATACACTGCATGTATAAAACAAACGATATGTTCTGAATGCTTTCTGTTTAGATTGCCGTACATTGCCAGACGCGTACGTACAATTATCAGATATCAACTGTAATATTTCTCAAAACAAGTAACTTTCTTATCAACAGGCTTGTTCATTATTATTCATGTCCATTTAGAATAATCTAAATTACGTTTCAATTAAATTCAAAAAGGGAATATTGTAAAATATCTTGCATATTAATCGTGATAACATTATCATTCCTAATAAACCGTATTTGTGTGTCCATATTTAAGAAAAAGTAAATATAGAGTGTCCGGGGTGACATAGTTTCGTTAAGAAAGTATTTAACCGGATCAGGCCAGAATTTTTGTTCAAAATCTGATTAGACTATACATAGAAAATCTAAAAACATACAAATAACTTTATGTCTGAAACCTCCTTCTTCTCTCCACAATTTTTAAAATTCAAACAATAAATTTCTGTTATCATACAGCTTTCTATTTTTCTTCTCCTCCTCCTCCTCATTCTTCTTCTTCTTCTTCTTCTTCTTCTTCTTCTTCTTCTTCTTCTTCTTCTTCTTCTTCTTCTTCTTCTTCTTCTTCTTCTTCTTCTTCTTCATCTGTTTAATATAGCTTTTTTTACAAAATTTGATTACTTATAAAATCAAATGTTGATAAGATAAAACACAAACGTCTTAATATCTTTAGGCTTATTGTCTTTCCTTTGTGCCTTGTTCATTCGTCAGATTTTCATAGCTCTTCCTATAGAAATCAAAATCATTAGCACTGTTTCCCTGTCATCCAGCTGGTCGCTCCTAAAGTTTCACTGCGCTTGAGTGTGTTTCACTTTAGGCCCTCTCTCCCTTTTTTTGTAGCACTGCAAGGTCTTTTTCCACCGATAATCAGTCCTTTTAACCAGTTAGTCGGGATTAACATACG
The DNA here is from genome assembly GCA_034769895.1 of Magicicada septendecula. Classification (NCBI taxonomy): domain Eukaryota; kingdom Metazoa; phylum Arthropoda; class Insecta; order Hemiptera; family Cicadidae; genus Magicicada; species Magicicada septendecula. The sequence goes on along the minus strand of CM068374.1, from coordinate 229,013,011 downwards.
TACCTTGTAACGGAAAATTTGACCTAGTTATAATTTTAATAAAGAAAATATGTTGAACATAGAAATAAGTGTGCGTGAGAAAGCAGAGAGGCGTAAGAAAGCTAGGTGGGAATAATGTGAAAACAGAATTACTTGCTAAAAGCTTAATAATGCATGTACGGTATGTTGAGGCACGATTTGGGACACTACTGCCATAAACTGTATTATGTTCAGAGAGTAAGGGTATTTACTAAATGTTGTAAAACCTAAGTGCATATAACAATAACTGGCGTGGGAAAGCGATGTCGTTGTGCAAGTGAGAGAGAATGAGACGCTACTTTCTGTAAACACGTGTGCGCGAAGAAACGTTAGGCGAATAGGAAAAAGCGTCATACGTTACGCGGGACGTTTTAGTTAAGCGGATTGGTTGAATTCGTATTTATCGGTAGTTTGTACCTATCAGAGCATTTTGTCGTAGTTCGTAAGTAAGGGAAATTTGAAGCATGTATATATTGTGAACTTAGAGGAAATAAGTCAGTCTTCTTTGGGCAGTCTTCTTGATATCGGCAGAATTGTACGGGAGACTCGTGTACGTTGTTTTGCGTCAAATAATATAGATATTTTAATAATTAAAGGAAAGAATCAGTAAATTTCTCAGAATAACAAAGTACGGGAACACTATAATTATTAATATTAAAGTTATAAAGAAAGTTTCAGAAATCATAATAAGTCAAAGAGTGTATAATCGAAGTTATAATAATCAATAATAATAAATAATAAATATATACGAAGTTCTGTTAATTCTTTAAGTAGCGGTAATTCGCGGAAGGAGGCGTTGTAGTTCAAAAGGAAGTTGCGACGGTATAAATTAGTCGGGCCAAACGCGACGTGAAGTGAGTTAAATGCACTTACGCTATTTTTGTCATCTTTGTGTCCAGTGTAATTATACAACATAGTTAGAGTTATAATCCACATGTTAGTATAATGCATTTGTGATAAAGTGATTTGTGCAAGTTTAACCATAATCAACACGACGACGGCTGCTGACAAACCACCGATCTTCAATAACTTCAGGACCACGCACTTGGAAGGATTTATGCAAGTAAAGAATACTGAACATTTAAATTATATATTTGATAAATAAACATATGTTGTTATGCAACATAGTGACTCAATCTGTCATAAAGGACTCACTGCTAGTTAATTATATTTAAACTTTTTCAATAAGTAATTCAATTCATATAAGAAGATTTTAATTTTGTAATGTATAAATACAAATTGTCATTAAAGTGATTATCATACTTTAATTTGTGTTTATTATTACTGGCGCCCTGAGGTAAATCAAGAGTCGGTACACTAGAATAAGTACCATAAACTATTATAGAAATTAATATCTAGCATATTTGATAAAGATAGTTTGTGAACTTATTTTTCACATGCTCATAGGCCAACATTAATTTTCAAAAATAATAATTTTAACTCTTTACAAAGGCCTAGCAAAAAGTGTATTAACCTTTATTTGATGTAAGTTGTCTGTTGTATTCTTCATTTACTTCAAACGATCGTGTTTTCGAAGTAAAACTAACTTCCTATGAAGTCCATATCGACACACTCAATAATAAAAAATGTATTTATTTTTAATTCCGAATTGTTCTCTTACAGGTCTATTCTATTGTTTACTCTGTACCAACTAACATTAATCACAATTTATTTATCTCATATGTTATTGCTTCACAACCTTCCAGTTGAAACCATTCTACTAGTTGTCTGGTCTTTTTGTAGTTCTTTAATCTATCACATGCATAATCTGGTCAGAGTAAGTTTTAATTCCGTTCTTGTATATCGTTTCAACCATCTTCTTGCCTCTGTTGTATAACAGACCATTTTAACGTATAAACACATCCTGTTTCTTAATAATTAAGTGAACAAATAATTTAACAGCTGGTGGGGGATTGAGTTGATACAGTGAAACCGTTCAAGAGTCTAGATAGCAAATTATTGAATGGAACGTTGCTCTCATAAAAAAAGAGGATTCTAAAGATTGAACTCGAAGTAATGAAAAATCTTATTAAGACTTCTGTATTGAGCGTGGCTCTATATGGACCAGTGGGAAGACAGAACGGCTTCTATGCATGACATTGATGGGAAATGCAGAGCATTTATGTAAGCATAGAGTGAGCGAAGATAAAGCGTTTGAAAATATACATGAGATAAAAGACTGTGGAAAATCCTCACCAGAAGAAAGTATCCAAAGGAATAAAAGAATTAGAAGCTTAAGAAGACAAAGTAGACACCTGACTATCCTGTTTGACGAAGATTGAAAAGGAAAATTCTAGGAAAAGTCGACGAAAGATCCTTCTTAAATCGAGTGACTCTAGAAAAGAGTTTAAAAATCTCACAGATGGCGATAAAGACAATACGCTGACGACATCAGAATATGGCCGTCACCAGTTTTGAAATATCACAGTAGGTGCTTTTAATCTCTCCTACGTGTCTTTTCAGTTTTTTTCTAACTCATATTTGTTTAATGTCATCACCAGTTGCAATACATTGGAAATGCAATAGTTCTCACTCGTAGGTCTGTAGTTTCACATAATATCCATTTTGAAACTTTTCACACGTGTCGAAAAACCAGAAACTATTGTGTAATAAGTGACACGCCAACACAGCTTACTAGATACGTTTTACACGTCGTTGTCTTTTTCTTTTTCTTACATAACTCGGCTTTGAAGCCTCTTCAAGTGCCGTGATATTTCCTTCCTGTAGTCAAGGTGAGAGCAGCTGTTCCCTAACGTCCGATAATTCAGTTTTTGACTTATTGTCAGGTCTGTTTTGGGAAACCTTCATTTCCACAGTTTGCAAGTTATTGTCAGTAATATTTTGCATGCTACGAACGAAAGGTAATATTCCGTTGTAAACACGTACGTTTATAAACATATTTCGAAATCCGAATAATAGTTAATTGACCAGTTCGTAGTTTTGTTGGAAATCTATTTAGTTTCCATTACTAAATAATAAAATTGTAATTCTTAGCTCGGGCGTCCATAAGTATATGTGTAGGTCTCCCCAGGCCCATGTATAGAAGTTCCAAGTTTCTCCGGTTTGTATCTTCTCTTCCACGATAAGGAGGACATCCTCCTTATTCGAAGTGTTGCTCAGAAATGTGGCGCTTTTAGAAGTTTTGCAGTAAGCGGTTTACTGTCACATAGACGATCCGCACTATGGTTATCGACAACCGAGCTACATTCACGAAGTCTTCCGTCGAGTCTTTGATCAACTACGACTACTGTTTGTAACTGGATTCTCCATATGGGCAGGAAGTTTTTACAAAAATCACATGACCGTATAAGTTACACCCCAAGACCAGCTATGAAAAAGTTGCCTAGGGTCTGTTCCACTCATACGTCAAGCTTACGAACAAACGTCTTGCGGTATCGTCCAAAGAACGAACACCGAGTCAGCTTTTCTGTGAGCGAAAAGAGAAACGACCGGAGACTTTAGCCGCTAGTCTAAAACCCCCGTTTTAGGCAATTGACCGCTTTGCAACTGTATAAAATGTTTAACCCCTTCAAAGTTTACTGAATTGTGTTTAAATTATTGATTAACATCACTGTATGTGTGTGTTTGCGACAAGTGGATGGACCGGTGACTAAACAATTAACGTTTACTGATGACCTATACAAGTAAGCACGTTTTCAATACACAACATTTATGTACGTCCTGTAGCTGTGACAGACGAACTGCTGTTCTAATACAGATTTTTGTCGCTTAGCAAAAATTTAGTTTTGTAACAATGAAATCTGAAAACTCGTCATAATCATAAAATTGTTTAAACAGTAACTTTAAAGAATACATTCGGGTTTTCATCAAAAACATTCATTGTCTATCAACTACATCCACAAAAGAATAATCATTTAAATTAGATATAACGTTCGTGAGTTATCACTGACGGACTGAAGGCTCTAGCGGACTTCTCGTGTACTTTTCAATAAACCCATTTTAAATCTAATTTAGTAAATATATTCTTCTCTGCACTTGGAACAAAAGGGGAAAAAGTAAAGCTAAAATGCAACCACTCATTTACAGATACATGTGCGCGCGCTTTCATGGGCAAATAGACATCTTCCAAATCTGCAATCCTTATTTATGAAAGTTACAAATTTGTTGTTGTCCCCATCCCGGTTTGTTGACGCCTTCACAATATTTCCATTTCTTACAGAGCATAGAAATAAAAACGGGAAAATTTATAAACAATACTTTTTATATGACGCTAACCAGGCATCCAGTTCATTCCAAAGTAGATGCAGTTCTGCAGCCAATCAAGCGAGCAGAGAAACCGTTGGCGTAGAGTCATTCTAGTGAAAACAACGGCGAGGTCATTATCGTCGTGCGGTCACAGTTTGAAATGCACTCCGCTTTATTGCTTTCACCTGTCCAAAGCCTTTCTCAATAATATCCGTAACATGAGCACTGTAAATTCACTATAAAATCAGCTATTCGTACGCATCGTCCAACGAATTAGTATTGAATAAAATTCTGTTAACTCATATAAGCTGATAGAAAGTGTTAACTGAATGCTTAAGAGTATTCATATCGCTTCTATATTAAACATTCTGGTACACAATATATAGGTCTTAATCGCGGACCATGGGAACAAGGAACAGTGAAAGCCTTACGTATCGAGGTGTTACGCGTTGTATTTCTTTAGCTTCACGTATATTTCCCCTAGTATCAATTCCTATTCACAGTTCCTTTCGCTTCTTTATACTTATTAAGGATTCTGTTTTAGCTGCCTCCTCTATATTTCAGTTAGCACGTTCTTCGTATCTGAATACTGAACTGCTAAATAATAGATACCCTATTTGAAATCCGTACGTTCTAAGTGTGCTTTATAAATAATTATACACTACTTATTCATTTTTATGGTTTCCTTCATTGCATGATAATTCAACAATTAATAAACTGAAATATCCGAACATCTAATGTCTACTAAACGGAAACAAGTCGCTTGTTCTCCGCCAACAGAGATAATATAATTCAGAAACCAGGATACAGTGTAACGTACGCAGACGACAGAGGTCGTGGTTACAATTCACGACTGCATTCACACTGGACACGGTCGACTGGGCTCGTTGCCGTGACCAGTCCAGTCTATCACTTAACTGGACTGATCTAAACTGCAGCGCTAATTAACAGCTCTTTTGTTTTTACGTTTATAACAACTGATACAAGCCTAGACTGTAGCAGGTTTTTTCGATCAAGTTACTGGAACTCATGAAACAGGCATATTCAGTTTTTCTTACAGGCTATTGAGTGTATTGTACAAACAATATACCTAATGAAAACAAACTAGTTTATTTTCGTGATCAGATTAAGTTATCCTTCCAGCTAGTAATTGTCGCTAACGTTTAGGGTTCAGGTAGCGAATGTAATGAAAGTTATAATAAAAGATACATTAACTAAACACCCTTTAATCAGTTCTTCTGATTATGTAATTATACACCCACTGTTGAATTAATTGTTACCAGTACACACGCATACGGGGTGCGCGCGAGGCCACATACACGCACTCATTACATACATACATACGCGCACGCGCGCACACACACACATATTAATACTGTTTGAAACCAAACAAAATGCTCAATTTAAATTAGGTTTTTTTTTCAAAGCCTGAACAATATAGTCTCAACCTCAGGGCATGTAGCATATATGATATAAAAGAAATTTACAAACAAATGATTAGTAACGTTGATTAATTTTATTTTTTTTAATTACTGTAACAATTTATTAATGTTCAGTTTGTTTTAAAATGTTTTAAAGGTTGCCGGGTAGATCCGCCATCTTGTCAACACCAAATTATTACTTATGTAATGGCCGCCGCCTAATACTGAGGCTAACCTCAAAACTCGTTTCAGCTAAAGTGTAGTTGTGAATGTTTGTTTTATACTGTTTAGTTTTACGGTGAACTATTTGGAAATCAACACTGTTAATATCACACAATAATGTACACTCCTTGAATGTTCGGTTTTGCCACTAGGTACACGGACGATATATCAGAGTCGAAGTGTTATGTCTGCAATGCAGCAAGGTTATCTGGAATTAATGTTTTTTAAATACAATATTACTCTTTACCTGGTATGTATTCTTAGTGATATTACTTGGTTAAATATTTGTTGCTAGGTTTTCTTTTGGAGGCCGTTAATTATATTGAGTCTTGTAAAATATTTCGTCTGTAGGTTGTTAATTATATTATCCCTGAAAATTACGTTGTTTTGACATTTTGAACACCATTATTATTCACTACGACTGTTATTCCTTACTTTGAACGATTAAATTTACAATCATTAATAATTATTAGACTTTTTTCACTAATACACAGTGCTCTTCCGCTTTGATCTTTCTGATTAGACGTTTAAACAAGAGTGAGTTGGCGTCTTTTCTAGAATACGTCATTGTTAGGAGAGCAACTTCTTAATCTTAATCTTACTTGGATTTGTTGTATACTAATGTTTTTAAAATCGTATTTTTGTCTTTTACGTATTTTTTTGTGGTCACAGTATATACTTTAATTACCCTTATTTTATATTATTTACACTTTGTTTGACATTCAACATTTATTTACAATTTACAAGATTTATTATAGTACCTAGCTTCACATATACCTTATGATTAATTAGGTTTTTCTTATTTGGACTATTACATACATAAATTTAGGTTAATTATTTCCAAATTTTAGATACACTAGTAAAAATTTAGCAATAGGCAGTTAATACTGAGACTGTAGACATCGTTGTATACCTGCGAGTTAATATTACAAAAGATGGATCAGACCAACCAGAAATAAGGAGAAGAATTTCTGTGATAGATAAATCTCACTTACTTTCCCCTGCTACAAATGTTTAAATCCAAACATGTGCACCAGAAAGGCAAAGTGAAATATACATGAAACTATTTAAGGCCAATTCTTTTTGTGGTTCCGAAATATGGTTGCTTACTGAGAGATCTAAGGAAATCTAGACGCCTTTAAAAGGAATATCTTTGGGAGAATATTAGGACCGGTGAATGATAACGGACTCTGGAAAATTAAATTCGATTATGAAGTAAGCTGTGAGTGTAAGGTATTACGCGTCTCGGAGTTTATAAACTACAGAGGTTGAGATGAACCGGTCATGTAGTAAGGATGGAAGAACATGGAAAACGGAAGACAGGACAGGTGTAGACTCTAAGCAGGCATGTGGTAAAGTAAAGTAGGTCTAAGCTGTTTGGAATCATCGTAGAAACGGTCTATTCCAAACACTTGGTAAATGTTATAGAAAATCTCTACCGCATCACAAAAATTGTTGTAGATACTGGAAAGGGTACAACATATGAGATTTTAATAAATCAGAGGATAAGGCAGGTGTGTAGTACATTACCCGCATTACTACAGGGCAGGTGGTTAGGGATAACCAAGAGACCGACCAAAAGACATGGGAGGAGAGTCGCCAAGGAGGCACGGAGAATTGGAAGGGTTTAACGGTTGACAGAGAGCCAGGACCCGACTTTGTACTATACCGCCATAATTGTTTATTTATTATATCAACTCTTCTCCTTCACTCACGCATTCAGACAAACTCCCCGTTCCGTCTTCAAAGGATTCCACCGTTCGCGTTCTTCCTGTATTTATTCTGCTATGGAGTCTATAAGACATCACTTATGTAGCGAGTCTATTGTGTGGTATTCTATCTAGATGCTCCTACCATCTATTTCTATAATATTTTATCGTTTCTATTATTTCGCTTACTTTCAATTTTTGTTATTTTGTGTCATCTTTTCTTATTCAGCTGATAAGTTGAGATACATCCTGTAACTCCTGCAACTTCCATCTGATAACATCATTACTTCCACTAAGAAAATTAATGTGTTTCCTGTTTTTGTTTTCTGTTGTTTCTGTATAGAAAAATTTTCTTTAACCAGTGCCCCTCTGGCGGGAAAGCGATGCCACTCTAGTAGTCTTCCATACCATTTAAGAGGATGATCGCTCAGTTTTTCATACCGCTTAATAATTAGTGCAGAATCGTTTTATGTGTTTAGACCATAAGTGGATCCAAGTAATTATTAAACAGTTTTGTTACCAAAGGCAAACCGTACTGTGATCTTTAAAGTCAACACGTGATTACGAAAAAACAGTAAGTCAATGTGAGAACAGTTTGTCGTAATTTCTAAAAATAAACAAAACAGCGTTTCATGCTCACGACGTTACCTTCAAATTGTAAACAATACGAAAGTCACGATAGGCGAGGAGCACGCGTACCAGTGCGCCGACGCGCGGTTACGCAATATTTAGAAAACCAGTTTGACCGCTTTATGAAAGAGGAAAAACAGCTACTCGGCTGTAAACACTGACACACACAACATACAACACCTGTCCGCGTATTTGGCACCGCATCACTGGATTCACCGCAGTACACGCGCGCGCGCGCGCGCACACACACACTATTATAATTATACAAGTGATTCAAAACGGACTTTTGAAAGCATATAGAAATTTATTCAGATGACTTACAAAGTCGGTTGAGGTACCACTTTAAAGCAAAATACATCAAGTTTTTCATCAAACATTCTGGTTCGATATGAGCACCATTTGTGATGCGGTAGACATCCCACCTGAAGTTAATTTCATTACAAACTCGAGCCAATACGTCGGTTGTCACTTCTGCAACTGCGGCGTAAATGCGATCTCTCAGCTCAGGGAGATCAGCAGCTACAGGTGGGTCAAATACTCGATCTTTAATGAAACCCCCCAAAAAAAAGTCCAGCGGGGTCAAATCTGTGGAGCGAGGTGGCCATGCAATAGGCCTGGGAAACGGTTATGAAGGAAATCCCACCCGTGTAAGCTGAATTTCATTAATCTGAATGAGATGGTGCCCCGTCTTGCTGGTGGTGAAGTCAGTGATCATGGTCATCTTCGTCTAATTGTGAAATAAGGACATTTTCAAGCATATCCACGTACACGATACCATTTATGTTTTTCTCCATAAAAAAAGAACGGGTCATACATCTAACATTGCTGAGGGCACAGAAAACACTCACTTTTGGGCTGTCACGGTCATGCTGCAATGTTACATGTGGATTTTCGCTACTCCAAATTCTGCAGTTGTGGGTGGTCACCTTGCCACTGATGTGAAATGTTGACTCATCGCTAAAGATTGCTTTGTCCAGGCATGTCTCATCGGTTCCTATTCGATCCAACATTTCTGCACAGAAGTGTTGGAGAGCGAATTTATCAGCTTCATTAATTTTTGTAACATGGAAAGTATGTATGGAAAGTTAGGTGCAAGTTTTTGCGTTATACGCGCCAGTCTCACGTCGTGTTGGTTTCGTAGGGTTACGGGCAAAGCTCTCTCTCTCAGTTGTTACACACCGGCATCAGAAACTTGCGGGCGTCCTGTTAATTTTGCATGTCGTACAGAACAACCAGAGGCGGATTAAGCCGATTGGAGGCCCCTGGCGGTAAAAAGTTCGAGACCCTTAGACCCAAGCCCCAAAACAAAAAAATAGTGTAAGGAAGTGATGGCTTTTTCGGAAAGATTTCAGTATTAGACTTTTAATGACTTGCTTAAACCAGCAATATGTATCTAATAATAAAACTCAATGTTTCAAGAAAAATCAGAAATTTATTCAAAAAATTTAACAGTAACTAAGTTACCTGAGTGCTTAAAAAAGGTTTTCTATATGAATTTGAGTCTTGTTTTCTCTTTGGCAAATTCATCAATTATTTTTGCAGTATCTATTTCGTCCAAAATTTCTTGTTCTATGTATAATATGGCCATGTTGTTCAATCTGTCTTCTCCCATTGTACTCCTTAAATAGTTTTTAACGCGTTTCAAAACTGAAAAAGATCTTTCAACTGATGCATTTGATATCGGTATTGTTCAAAATATTTTCAAAATAATCTCTACGTTAGGAAAACTTAAAGACATTTCTCTTGCAGCTCGATAAATTTCTGATGCGGTTTTGATGGTATCTTTGTTTTCTTGTAGAAATAGTAAGAACTGGTCCAGTTCATCGTCAGAATTAGAAATATCAATGTCATTTTGTAAGTATCCTTCAGTTTTTTTATAGCGTTCTTTTTTGGTTCAGTTGGTAATCTTTGATCAAAAAATACCCTAAAATGTTCTATAACAGCTTCATACGTCTGAGTTCTTCGAGATAGTTCTGCCTTGGTGCTATCGCATATGACATAAAATGAATTGACAATGAAATTTTCCCTTCTTGCAAATTCATGGCCGACTTCTTTGCTTTCATCGAAAAACATTTTTCTAGACGCGATATAAACACACAAGCACTGTCCTTGCATAACCGCACACGTGGTCGAGCGATAAACAGAGAATAAATGATACTAGCAAATCACTGAAATCAGTGGAGTGTGAACTATTAAAAGGCTCTATTCTACTAAGGTCACTAGAGAATTTTATCGAACATTTCAGAGAAGAATTTGGAAAAGTTGAAAAAGAAGCAACTGAGTTATCAGGTCTATCATTTGATGAAGAAGATGGACAAGCTCGTAGGCCAGAGGAGAGATGAACAGTGCTAAGAGTAGTCAAATGTTGCAAGAGTTTGGATAGAGATTGAAATCTGAAACTTTTCAATCTATAGGAAAGAAACAAAGGGCAGTAGAACATGCCAGAGACTGTCATTAAATAAGTTTACATCCGCACTATATATTTACGTGAATTATACTCTAAAAATAATTACTTTTTAAAAACAACAATAAATCCTTTTATTTCTTGAAAAAAAGAGCAAAATATTCGTCTTGTCTGCCCCCCTATCAGCTGATCTCGCGGCCATGCTGTGCAATTCAGCCACTCCGTAAAGAAAACCCAACTGAAACGGGACCATTTCATTAATATATACTACGTAAACGTACTACTATTTACTTACTACTAATGGTACAAAAAACTCAGAGACAGACTCAGACTCTTAAGACACAATGGATTACGTGGACTCAAACTCGAACTCGAACACAATGGATTACGTGAGCGCTGCAAGAGTAACAAGAGTGCAGTGATGCCAACGGTGGCTACCGATCGCAACGCGCAGTCGCAATTTCAGGCGGGATTTCACGTATTTATTTAAAATGATTCAAATGCAACTTTTCATACAGCTAAGAGATTTGTAAAAATCAATCACTTCTTATTACTAAGATGTATATTTGACATTATAGTATACTTGATGTAGATAATAAATTAACAGTTTTAGTTACGAGTCTTTCGCTTTTGGCTTTTGCGTTTACATGTAGAATACGTGAATAATATTAAATATTGAATCTTTCGCTTTTCTGTTGTGGCAGTTTTTAACTAGGAATCTATCGATCTCGGGGCCTTTTGGAGATTCGGAGGCCCCTGGCGGCCGCCAGGTCCGCCAGCCGCTTAATCCGCCGCTGAGAACAACCAGTTTCAACTACAGTTTGGTGCCAAAAGTAAATTGTAGGACTACTTGGAGGACCTTTACCATACTAAGTACGAAAATTTCATTGAACTGTAATAGCTGACTTCGTTTCATGAAACTAAAACACACACGGAGCATGTTCCGCACCAATGAAAGTAGCCATTTTGAACAACAGTAGTGCTAACGCTTCTGATGGCTGCATTTGGAACTACGGCACTACTCGAGTTAGACTTGATGTGATTGGCTTGATGTGATTAGTGGCTCAACAGACTCTGTAAGCCATCCGAATAAATTTCTATATGCTTATCAAGTCCGTTTTGAATCGCCCTGTACATTTACATACTATTGTTCTGTCAGGCCCTAGCCTGGGAGAATTTGCCCCAAATGGACGTCTGGACCAATAATTTTTTTTATATAGAAGGGGAAATATGCTTTATGAACCGTTAGAGGAGGCCGTGCTTCCTCTGGTGTGTGGGACTCTCGACCACTAAAAAACCCACCTCTAATTCAGGCATTCATATCCATCCTGGAACCACTTAGCGTATTACTTCAGGAAGGAGCCTATTGCGCCCTTATCGGGCTCCTTCTAGTTGTTCCTCAGCTTCTATTGCCCGTTGGGTGCAAGTTGGGCCTGCCTTTTTTTTCTAATAGGACCCACTGAATAAATGCATTGATGCGGTCCCATTCCGCCTCATTACCACGAAGCATAAGCGCAAGTTTAATGTTACGTGAATATTTTTAAATACAGTCGACTCTCGATAATTTGACACTCGTTAATTTGAATCTCTCGATAATATGAAATTTTTTCCCGGTCCCTTGAAAAATACTCGATAAATTGAATAAAATCAATATTAATTGGTCCCCTCGGTAATTTGAAGTTGAAGGAATAGTATCTTGCCCGCCAACATGCAATAATTTGAAGTCCGGGCTTCCCTACTCTCTATTATTTGAAGCGTTTATCATGCACAGACCTGTCGTTTGTTTACATACATGTACAGACCTGTCGATTGTTTACATAAATGAGATATGAGTGCGTTTGCAGTTCGCATTCCAGTCTTCCTTCAAACGTTAAAGTGAGTCATGTTAATGTTTGATTTGTGTTATTAAAATGAATTCAAAAAAGAACAAGTGTCTTTCCATAAGTGAAAAAAAGCGTGTGATTCAAGCTGTGGAGGATGGACAATTAAAAAAAGATGTCGCTAAACAGTTTGGCATTTTACCATCGACATTGTCGATGATTTTGAAAAACAAAGATCGCATCACCGGAAGTGCCTTAATTGCGAGTAGAAAAAGGTCACGCCAGGGTGAATTTCCCCGTCTTGAAGAGTGTTTACTTAAGTGGATTCGTCAGTGTAGAGGACAAAACGTTCCCGTCGGCGGTTTCATGTTGAAGGAAAAAGCCAAGTCTTTTGCGCAGTCTCTTGGAATTAAAGGATTTGCAGCAAGTGAGGGGTGGCTCTCAAATTTCAAAAATCGACACGGCATCACATTTAAAAAAATCTGCGGAGAGAGCGCCAGCGTGGATATTTCCATTTGCTCTCAATGGATTGACGAACTAAACCAACTTTTGAATGGCTATGACCCAAGGAACATATTCAACACAGACGAAACCGGGCTTTTTTATAAATGTCTTCCTGATCGCACTCTGACGTTCAAAGACGAAAAGTGTCATGGAGGGAAACTCAGCAAGGATAGATTAACTGTTCTTTTAGCGTGTAACATGGACGGTTCTCAAAAATTGAAACCACTAATTATAGGGAAATCTGCGAAACCACGCTGTTTTAAAGGAATAAAATCGCTGCCCACAGCTTATAGGTCAAACAAAAAATCGTGGATGATGACAGTTGTTTAATGAATGGCTGACCTCAGTGAACAGTGACATGAAAAAGGAAAAACGCAAAATCTTACTGTTTTTGGACAACTGCACCGTGCATAATAACCCACCACCATTAGACCACGTAAAATTGATTTTTTTTCCAGCCAACACGACATCAAGATTGCAACCGTTAGACCAAGGCATAATTCAAAATGTTAAAACTCTCTACCGTAGAGAAATTGTTTCTCTTGTGCTGGATAGCATTGAAAAAGGTGAGAAGGTAAACATAACAGTTTTGACCGCTATAATCATGATTGATCAGGCCTGGAGAAATGTCAACCCTACCACTATTTATAACTGCTTCAGAAAGTGCGGGTTTAAGCAAACCGAAAACGTAGAACAGTCATCGGAGCCGCCAAAAATTACAAATTCTGACTCAGGGTGGGGACTTCTACCTCTAACTATGGAGAATTAACATTTGAGGATTATGCTCATGTTGACGATGACATCAGAGTCCACGGTGCCCTAACCGATGCCGAACTGTTGAATTTGGCCCCTCTGGATGAGGACGAGGAAGAAAACGAAGAAGAACAACCGCCAATTCCAGTCACATTGAGCGAGGCAAGGAGATCTCTTACTACCCTACGCCCTCAAAACCGACACAAGTGACGATTTCTTCGCAGCTCTCACCACTATCGAAAATTCATTGGACAATGATAGACTGAAGTCGCTCACTCAACAGAAAATTACGGACTTCTTTTCAAAATGAACATTTGTGAATAATTGTACAAATGTTTAAAATAATAAATCACGAATTTTGATCAAACTCTTGTTTACTTGATTTTTTTCCTCCCTCCCTCTTGGTTATTTAAACTCCTGTTATTTTGAACTCTTGGTAATTTGAAATGTTTCTCTGGTCCCTTGAGTGTCATATTATCGAGAGTCGACTGTATATGTATTATTTGTTACGTATTTACTATAGGCCTATTCATACACCAGTATTTTGGAAATAAAATCAAGTAAGCTTAACTGAATGACTAGCAAGAATTAGGGAAAAATTGTATGAAGACGAAAACAAGAGAAGGCTACTGAATCCACCACTCACTATAGACAAATGGTTAAGAGTCTGAGATTTGTGAAGGAAATTTCGGAAGGCTTAGGCAGAGAGTTGGGCAAATCGGTTTCTTGGTTTTAATCAACCGTTTACATCCATTGACGCTCTTAGTGTAAACGTTTTCCCACGCATTCATTTCCAGTCTAAGCTAATTTGTCACCGAGTTTTCTACCTAAAACTAACAAACACTGTCAGAATAACGAAGTCTTCTGCAATGCTGTCAAAGCAGCGACGCGGTTTGTTGTTCCGAACGGACTTGTCGGTTCAGTCCCACTGCCATAATGACAACCGTCAAAACTGCCGAGCGGCTGTTTTCTCACAAAGAGAATATACGTGTTAATTACTAGACGTCCATCAATGAACAGAAACTCTAGCCGCTTCCGAGACGTAAATAGGCGTAACAATTTCTATTAATCGTCCCAACAATTACCGCACTGTTTAGTCCTACGGTGGTGTTTTACAAAAGCGGCCGCGAGTTCAATTCGTAATAAGAATGTGACGTATCCGAGCTACTAGCAAGCCTAGTGGCTGATGAAAGTGTCAGTTTAAACTTTCTTAAAACTCTTTTGTACGCTAAAAGTGCGGATAAATTACTTTTTACGTAATTCGTCGCGTGTTTTGCGCTCTCATGAAAGGAACACTGCATCACGTCTCGTCTTTGTGAACGATAAATTTTTTGCAAGCGTCAAGACGAAGGAATAATGTGCCAACTGGAAACGCTTTCTACGCTATAATCTCTGCAACAGTTTCTCCGATTCGCCTAATCTCTTGCTGTCACAGTTTTCATTGAGCCAGTTATCATTTTACCATAGACATTACTTGGGATCGAGGGCGATCAAACCAACATACTCACTACTAGAAAGCAAGAAACTGTTACCAAAAAGCTTAGTACATCACAAATACAAGTACGCGAACTCTATAATGTGTACGCCATTCTAGGTTTGTTCCGTTATAGGCCTACAGCTGTTGTTAGTGAATACGCTGTGTACATGTCAATGACAACAAAATTAGGCTATTTCTGTGGGTAAAGCACAGTTACTTTTCGATGTCGGTACTACAGGAGATAACGTTCTGCAGCTATATGTTCTTAAAACCTCTTTCTTGCCGTGCTATCAAATACGTTTCATCATGTCTCCCAAAAATGTTCTAATATTATGGTTTTCTTTATTTTACGTCGAACATGTTTATAACCTGCGCACACTTGTAGAAAAAAGTTAAACAAAAAACACCCTTTCTTTGTTTTGACCCGACCCTTAAACCGAGGTGTTCAAAAATACTGCAGAAAAACAGAAAACAAGTAAAATACCATTTGTAAAAAAAAAGAAAAAAAATTGATTACGGTCAGCGGCACGGTAGAGATTCAGAGATGGACTCACTGGGATGCCGAGAAAATTTTAAAAAACTCTGCTGACCTCAGAGAATGCCCTTTTTCAAAATTTTCAGATAGGGAACAAAATTTCTGTTGCTTCTGAAAGCTCTTCATAAATCTGATACAATGATTTTTTTCACCTTATAACCTCATTCCCAAGAGTTGGTGTTCGACCGCATTCTAAAAATATGACCATCTATAGCTATACATATGTTCCATATAGGCCTACCTCTTTTTTAAAGGTCCTATCAAATATAGCCATCGTTTCTCCTCATAACTTTCTAATATTTATAGCACGGCTGATAACTATGATATTGGGTTCGTGTCAGTGTCAGCCCTCTAATCATAACTTTCTGTGTCAGCAAATATGTACTATTTCTGTCCCGTTTATGCGGGTTTGTGCAGTAACTTAAGAAAAACCAGACACTCGATCTACGTGAGGAACCGTTCTCTGCTTCACTGTTTCTGTTCTCTGCTATAAAATTCCGTACCGTTGTTTTTCGATCACGTAAGTAAACATACAAGTATTATTGCTTGTTACTAGTATTATACAAGTATTATTGCTTGTGCTTTTTTTATCGCGCAGAAAGTCATTTTTAATGTTTTTAATATTCTACTGAAATTACAATAATGTATTTTCCAAATTCGAAAAAAATCGATAACTTGAACTACCCTTCTTAGCTCGGTTTATCGACTCTCAACTGTAGTCATTCAGAGGTTTGGATGGATCTTAAAAGCAACTATTTATATTAGGAAACCGACAATAATTATTGCAGAAATATAGTACATTAACCAGTTAGATAAATTGTTATAATCTGTATGCATGTTAAATACATTATTTTTAAATTTGATTGTGAAAGTAATCGAGATCATCAGAATATATCAGAACTAGCTTTTTACTAGATAAGATAAAAATTGAAGTAATATCTGAATTTCCTGATGTTACTGTCATTACGAACAATTGATGGACAGCAGATTTTTTCCTTTCCATCCACATGTCATGGCTGACAAATAAAATATAACACGTTTGGTATTTTTTATTTCTACGTTTGGTCTAACTAATAATAACGTCTAATAATGACATGTCAAAACTGACGCATCTCAGATGAGGTATTGAAGAAGGATGCTGAGAACTCTTGGCCATATCGTGTACTACCAGTTAGTTGTATTTAACTAAGAACAGAAACGTGTATGCTATCAAGGAAGGAAAATTAGCTATTTTGAAGCACCGTAAAGAATAAAAAAGTGCCATGCAATTTAAAATCATAAGAATGACGAAAGTGAGGACTGTGTTTAAGGTTTGGACAGGATGATAGCCGACGCTCTGCTCAAAGCCGCTTTA
Source organism: Magicicada septendecula (assembly GCA_034769895.1). Lineage (NCBI taxonomy): Eukaryota > Metazoa > Arthropoda > Insecta > Hemiptera > Cicadidae > Magicicada > Magicicada septendecula. Next base: position 228,995,958 of record CM068374.1, on the reverse strand, counting down.
AACAAAATGATTAGTAGTATCCGATGAGAACACGGCGAATAAATAAGAAGAACGGGTTAAATACGAAGTAACACATCAACATTTTCAAAACGTTGCGCTGTATTCTAAACATTTCAAATAGATTTCTTCTGAAATGACTTCTTACGAAATTCAAGTAAAATAAATTAGAATCGAATTATCAATGTAATAAATTGGGTCAGAATTCATACACTACTTTTCTCCTTCTTTTTTTTCTCTTCTTCGTCTTGGAACGTCAAACAATCTCTGTACTGGTGAATAGCCAATTCTAAGTTAATCAGATTGGCTGCTTACCATCCCCAGTTTAAAATCCTCATAGGCCTTTCAAATCCTTTTCTACAGCCTAATAACCTCTTACCTGGCTTTATACGTGTATTTCTCTCATCAACTTTTACACACCCTTAATAATCATATCTTCATTATCTTAATAATCGTATCAATTTGTATAATGCACTGGACCCCGGATCGTAACTGTTTGTATATTTAGTACAAGTGGAAAAGATATTTTCCATTTCGAACTGAACGGAGCGTTTTTTCGTAGCTCTTTTAAAACGGAATGGTCCTTTATTACATAGATTTGCTGCCGTTCATGGAAATTAGAATTTTTAGAGTGCGTCGTCATTTTCTGTCCTCGTTACTGTACGAGTTGACTGAGAGAGAGAGAGATCTTGTCATCATCATCGTCATTATATATGACTCCGCAATCCTTGTTGGCTCTTGCCTACACCTCGTTGCTACTCTCTTAGACCTGATCTGTGTAACTGAGCTTTATCCCTAATATTGACCTTCTCTTCGCTGGTCACTGACTTGTAGCCAACTTCTACGATTCCAATGTTTCGTACTTTTTACGTAGCCAATCCATCATAGTCGGCCAATATTAATAAATTTAGCTCTATTTGAATCGCCATGTGCCTGATGTAATCCGAAATCGCTTGTTTTTACCCGAATTAATTATAATAAATTCGTCCATAAAAATATGAAACGTGTTATAAGTAAAAAAATTTCAGTTTTCGTCAAATTTAGTTAATATCCAAGTTTTTCTATACCTAAAGTTTCACTTGACTAATACATCGTCAGTGGGATCTGGTTAGGTAGTCGTCTCTTTTTGTATTCAGATGTCCAGTAGATGGCGCACAAGAGGCAATATTAGGGGACGACAGGATGCATAGATTGTGTTCTGTATGTATACACAAATATATATAAATCAGAAAACAAGGTTCTTCCCAAGTCATCTGTTCCACGAGAGCAAATCGATAGGAGTTGACGATGAATCGGAAACATCTTGTTTTACGTGTCAACTGTAACGCAAACGTAAGCTTTGAATTTAACGACACCCCTGTTAACAGTTATAAACCCACAAGAAACAAAACAGTAAAACGCACACCGCAAGTAATAAAATAAACACTACCTCAGTTGTTTATTTATTTTTTTATTGCCTCAGTTGCTCAACCATTTTTTTTTTATCACTACGACTATTCACAGCAATAAGATCGGGACAGGATTTTATCTCTGATGAAGTAATCGCATGGTTATTGATTGTGTAACAGGAAACAATTCGGCCTGTCTTCTGTAGCAGCGTCTACAGCATTGTTATAGCTCCCAACATACATAATGCCCAGTTTATAATGACTTTACGGTTTATAATTTCAAAATGACATTCAATTAGGATTATACAATTGATTCGTTTAAAAATGTACTTGGTATTACAGAACGAGTTACGAGCCAATTATCTGTTACAATCTTCGTTTTCTAATCTTTCTAACAAATATTAAAGGTAATAGCGATTAATTTTTTGTATCTACTGTATGCCAACTAGGGTAGGCCTATATGTACGAGTTGAACTCAGGGGCGTATATACGGGAGGACAAGCGGTACCCCCAGAGGATCGAAAAAAGTTAACGAATTTTGTTAATTTCTTAATTTTTAGGCTATTTATTAATGTTTTCGGTTATGCACGCTAATATAGTAATAACTCTCTTTTAATATGCAAACAGGTTTATTACACCCCATTTCCATATCCGTTTGTGAAATATATAGGAAACTCTTGAGTATCTTCTAAACAGTGTTTCAACAACGCGTAGCGCGTATTTTTATTGAGTTATTACCGTTTACTTTAATGGGATTGATTTCAGGATGTTATCATACGTTTTTCAACCACTTTAAAGATAGTATTGTTGAGTAGTCTTAACTTGTTTCTTCTTTTGAATGAACCCGCCTTGACTGGACCTCCCCCCTCTAAAGGCCAAATTCTAGATACGCTACTGGCTGAATTACAACATGTGTACTTCATACCGGTACTTATGAATCGCAACATCGCTCGACGTTTCACGTTCTACCTTCAATTTTTCCTGCCTCTTCAGTCTTCTTATCCTAGGTGGTAAGTCTCCATCGCTTCCCTCCACTCCATCTGCTACGAATCCGCAATCTCTCACAACAGAGTCGAGAACAAACTTCTAGGTATCAGAAACATAAAAACTGTAAACATAATTACTGTGTATGAAAAGCCTATAGAAAAGCTGAAATGATTGCGTCGTTCAAATACAACGTAAAAGTAAAAAAGGAGAAGAAAACTTCATACCAGAAGACTATAACACCTTGACTAAATAATAAAATCGGTAGGCCTAATATTAAAACTGCCATAAATGTCTGTGGGGATTCATGACAAGACGTCGTATTTAACCCTTGCATATTTTTTCGCTAAACTCATTCAGAAACTAGGAAAAACTCTACACCTTCGAATTCCATAATTCACAAAAGCGTAAATGTGTATTTCATGTTTTCCGAATACTGCTTCTGCGCACACAGTGCGGCTCTGTATTCCGATAGGCCTAACCGACTACATACAGTACATTAAAATTTATGATCCGGTCGCTCACCTAACAAAAGTAACTACCTAAGTGACAGTTATTTTAACGCATTATTTGGAAGATTACAAAGTCATTCAGATTCTAATTACGATACTGTTTGACCGTTTAGAAGTGACACTAATTACCGCCTCATTTGTGAACCGTTGTTATACAAAACAGATTTAAAACTCAAAAGCTACCGCTTTTGTTCAAGCAAAAAGAACCTTCTGATCAAAGTGCTTTTGTACATATCAGGATATCATTTACACATTATCATTTATATATTAGAAAATATGAGTTCATTTGATAAGGCCCTCTCAATCAATACGTATGACGAAGATAATACACTTGAGTTTAGTAAGAAACCACTTAAGAACCACTCAGCACCTAAACATGCATCCACAGATTTAGAACTAAAGCAATCAGCTTTGCAAACCATCCACGAAGATTATCCCGAGCAAGAGTGGATCCATATCTACACTGACGGCTCATCAATTCCAGGCAATGGAAAAACAGGAGCTGGGTACTATAGCCGCCTTTTCCAAGGACACTTAGCCGTGGGCAGCCCTCTTAGTAACTACGATGGGGAAATCGAAGCAGTTCACGCTGCCGTTGATGAACTGGAAAAAATCATTCCCCCTTCAAAAGCTGTGCTCCTAGTCGACTCGCAGGCCGCAATACGCAATCTATCACGCAACTCTCAAACCGACTGCCAAAGGACTATCGACTGTAGAAGGAAACTGGAGACCCTGGCGAGCCGAGGGTGGATCCTAAAACTCCAATGGATACCCAGTCATGTCAACATCTGGGGCAACGAGGAGGCCGATAAACTGGCCAAGCAAGGCACAACCTTACCCCAGCCTACTCGCCCGCAGTCCCTACAATCTTCCAAAGCTCAAATAACCTGCGTCGTCAGCATATGGAATAAGCAAAGACTCTCTGAGGCGGCCGCCGGTAAAAAATGGGAAAGCCTCGTCACCGACGGTCCAATCAACCCCAACCTCCCTCGTGCAGTGTGTGTCGCCAACTTCCGACTAAAAACCGGACACGACTATCTCGCTTCACATCTGCACCGCCTCCGCGCGCTGCCAACCCCTGAGTGCCAGCTGTGCGGCCACGCGACGATGGACGCCGACCATCTGAAAGACTGCCCGGCCTTAGACCACACCCCGTCCAACGAGGACACCGAGATCGCCGAAGTCCGACGCTACTGGTCAGCGCGTCGCCTAATGGCTCAACAGCCAAGGGTGGGCGTTGGCTAGTAAGTAAGTAGTTTAGTAAGAAACGATTACGCCTAAAGTATAACTTACTTTGTTTACTTACTTTCTTGTTCTAAGAGTCGATTACATTTGTTCCTATTCTTCGCTCTAGCCTTCCACTGTCTGTTATGAAATCTTCCTAGGTTTTCCCTCATTTGATTCTCTATTCTAATTCTTAGTCTTCCTCAGAGCTTACAACCCATCCACCGTTACAAAAGATATTTACTTTGTAGGCTGTATTTCGCCTGAGCGCCAGTCTGTTTATTTTAATGAACTCACAATATCCACCATTATGGCGCCTGTGCCAAGCGCAACATCAACCGCCCCCTTACATATGATTGTCTTAACAACACGCTTCTGTGGAAATTCCCTAACAATTCCAATTATTAGTGTTGTTACGTGATAAGTGTCTTACAGATTCCGCACTTAGTGTCACCTGGCTTTATATGTAACCTTCGTCCACATTATTTCGATTTTCCAGGTAGAACCTTCATACACGCTAATTTCTGCATCAGAAAGAAGAAAAAATCTATATAACTTATCATAAAGGACAATTCATTTGATGCAGTTAATAAGTTCACATAACTTAACTGGGTAACGTGATAGATAATTAAGGGTTCATAAACACGACAATACATGACATGATACAAGTATGAAAGAGGGAATAGTAGGCCTATGCCAACAGCAGACTATTAAGAAAAGAACTCATTAGTCGCAACGCAAAAGGTTTGAAATAAAGATTGTAAGACGTGTTTATGGCTAGGTTAAGAAGATTATAAATGGAGAATAAGAAACAACCAGAAGATACATGAGCTACTGAAGCATGAGGACACTGTAAGATTCGTAAAGGGTTAACAAAACAATGGCTAGGTCACCTAGAGCGGATGGATAATCAGCGTATGCCAAAGACAATCCTGAGGTCGCAAGACTATAAAAACAGAAAGAACGGCGACCTAGGATAAGATGGTTGAATGATGTGCTGGAAGACCTAAGAAGAATGGATGTGAGGGGTTACACTGAGATGGCAAGGGATAGGAGACATCGGAGAAGACTGGTGTTGGAAGCCAGGGCTCACGCTGAGCTGTAGTGCTAAAGAAGAAGAAGAAGAAGAAGAAGGAGATAGAACCTTCTACTAATTTTTGACGTGATGTCTTATTGGATATATTTTCTTGATACTCCATACTCCAAGTTCATTTACCTGCTCTATGTCTTGTTCAGCTACGGTTAGGCTTTGAAGTGCCCGATTAGCCTATAAAAAACGAAGTAGTTTGCATATACTTGGTTTTCTACATAGATCTTTATTCGTACTTTTCTGAAGGCTTCCTCGAATGCATTAAAAGCTCTTCTGTTTGTGTTCTGGCTATCATATCTACGTATGCAAGTAGCTGGACATAAATTCCCTGTTGTACGAGAATTTATTCCTCGTATTTATTTGATAATTTCGCACCACTAACTATATATTATTACTAGATGCATTATAATGTCTACGTGTACCTGTAGGATAGTGAACAGCGATTTTCACAATAATATAACCCGACGATATGATCTGATTTCTATAGACCTACTATCGTGACTCCACTTGATAGTCAAGCGTCGCTTACATGAGTCCAGTAACCTGGCTGGATGACCACACGGCAGCGGGGGGCTTCTACACTTGAAAGGGTAGAGAGAGTGAGACGATTACATTACATTACACTACAACGCATAAAAAAAAACACACTAAGAAATCAAATACTAAGGACACAACGCGCTTACGTCAAATGCATATTGTAACGTACCGAATATTACGTTTGTACAAATACTTACTGATGTCGAACGTCTACTCACCAGTTCGGCCGTTCAATTCGAATTTACTGCCTCGCCGTCTGGTTGACCAACACTGCTTAGTGAATCGACTTCGCAAAATTTATTTATTCTATATTTAATTGCTTTATCTAATTTTATCTTGTGTTGTATAAAATCAAACTTCCAGTTTAAAGTGGTTACAAAGTTTTATTAACAGTTCGGGATATGATTGATAATTACAATTTCTGCAAAATATAATACATTAATCTTGCGCCGGCATGTTTACTTTTTCGGTGTTGGCTATTCTGTTCGCTACGTCCGTATGTAGACACTGCGATGGCGTTTAGTTTTCTTCGTTTATTTAAATCTCAGGGGAAAGTTCTTTTGACTACAGAAAATGTTGTTTTACAGACTAATAAAAGTACAAAATCTTACAATATACCTTATAACTATTATTGAATAGGTGATATACTTAAATAATAATAGTAAATTACCGCTGTGGGAATTTAGTTCCTTATAGGTTATTGATGCTTAGCAAACCTTCCGTTTTTAAAACAGATTCAGAAAAAATTCAAATTGGAGTGATATATTTATTCTAGTAGAGGTATTTGTGAAATAAAATTACGTTCCAAAAGTTTATTAAAGTGATTAGTGAAGTGAAAAGTTTTATTCAATTATTGTGGATTGTCTGGTGTTTTTTCGGTGAAGTATTTAAAATATACTTAACTCTCTTTCGTCTCTGCTTATCATGGGTAACAATTCTCTGGAATACTGCTGCTTGTCCCTTCTGGTGTAGTTCCGTGAATTCCAGGTTCAATTTTCATTAATGGTCCAGTTATGGTGTTTAAATTCCCTCAGTCCTACTGGCGGATGTTCGTTTCAAGGTTCAGTTAGGTGTTCTTCTATTCTTCCTTCTGTAGGTTGTTAATTCTTCACTGGGTCTTCTTCAGCAATTTTTACAGATTATTTCTTATTTCCTGGGTTGAATTGATTTAATTCTCACTATTAGTTTCATTATGGTTATTTATTGTACCTTCTTAATCAATGTTTCAGATAAAATAGGCTGATTTGCTTCTTTTTATATCTTAGTGGGCTTCATACATCCACCCTACTCAAACTTCAATAATGGAATGATGATTTATTAACGGTTTCCTATGTAACAAGGTTTTGTTGTCATGGCAACTCTCTGTAAAAACCTAATTCCCATTGGTTGATAATTTATAATATTGTTATATCAAACTAACGTTTTTCTATTCAAAATTATTAATATCTTTTAAAGTATTATAACTCCCTTATACTACTTGTAATATTAAATACAATAACACCATTATTTTGCTTTTGGTTTACACATTATTTTGATACCACCCAAAGTTACCTTTGGTCAATTTATAACAGATTACTAATTTTTCAGTTTGGTATTTCTTTAGTTAATTACATTTAAACTAATCACACTTCCTGTGATTCTAATCTATCCAGTTTTGTACCCTATACTTTTACTTTGATACCTAAATAAATTATACACTTTATTTTATTATTAGCTATTGTTTTATATTAAAATTCACAAAATTCTGCTCATCAGTTCTAAGCCTAATGCCTAGATTTCATAATTCACCTACCCTATACTCTTAACAATTGTTTATAGTTATTTATGTTAATTTATTAGGTTACTAAACATTATTAATGAAACAAACTAACTTAACTCATAACATTTGATTGTTTTTAATCATCACATAACATTATATAATTATTTAATACCTCTTTATAGGTCCATGCCTGTATCTGAATTTTTTACATGTTTTAATGGTTTTGTTTTAACATAATTTGCCATCTAACAATACTTTGGTTATTTACCATCAAAGAAATCTATAACAAAATTAAATATTAAATACTCACTAATATTCCCTGATAAACTCATTTAAGAGAATATAGTGTCTAACTCCCCTCTGTTTTCAATCTAACATATTACTTTTTATATTTATTTCCTAAGTGTTTTTTTTATATAACTTTATAACATTCCTTAACAATAACACAATATATCTTTTATCCTACTTATACTATACTAACAAATTATTAGAACTGGGTTGCTATATTACTTATAGTTTGTTATTACCAGTTTATTATTTTATAGTTAACTACACTTCACTTTCTTTAACTAGTGTTTACGTGTTTATCCTACTATCACTGGGTCCTATAGGCTACTGGTTTTTTATTGATTATCACTTTTTATTCTCTTATCACCTCTTTACTAATAACTATTGTTAATCAGGTTCCTTTTATTTTAGTGGCTTTTGATAGCTTCTTATTTAACATTGTATATTTTATTCATATCTTTGATTTTACATTTCCCTTTCTTTTATCTTTTCTATAGATTACAGATTACATATAAATTACATGTGTATTTTCTATAGATTACATATTATTTATTGCCCTATCTAATTTTGTACTTTTATTTAATATACATTATTTTAGTTAATATTTGGGCTCTCATAATTGTAGTCATATTGTGGTTTGGACTATTGTTTTTGTCTCACCTTATCCAATCTATTGGGTTTAGTCCTTGTCATTGTCTTAGTCATTTTTTTAGTTAGTAGTGTTGTGCTATCATTCTTCATGTTGTAACCTTTTATTTTCCTTCAGTTTTCAGCTTTTCTTCCATTAATTATACTAGTAAGTTTTGTGCGATATTATATCACGTTACAATATGTAATCTAAAGCACTCGTCTTTTCTTCGATCCGGCTAAGAACATTAGAATACAGTATTATGTATATTTGGCCGCTGGTATAAATGAGAAACCTGGATACTCGAAAAAAAGAGCACATCAAAATGTCGGAGATAGGCTACAAAATGCTGTGTAACAACGATTTGTTGGCGTAACTAACGAGTCCCCAAATGCGGAGTCCCAAATTAAGGAGGCACACATAATATGCGAAGTTTAAAAATTTAGTAACTTTTATCTACAGGCGCAAGTGCCAAGATGGGAAATAGATGGCATTTTTGTATTCTGGTTATCCTTTTATGTAATCAGTACATTGTGTATTACGTGTTGAATATATTTTAATATCTTAACTAATGTATATGTAATTGTGTTCTTGGTGTTCCTGTGAGACTTCAGTGTTAAGAAAATTACAAGCAAACCACAACTCGTTGACATCATAAAACGTAGAAAGACTTCTTTTTTAGAGTGCATAATAGGTTAAGAGGAATATGATGTGTTCCACATATGCTTAAAAAACATATGTTCGAAGAATAGGAAAAACGTCATGCATAAGGAACATTAAGGAGTGGATCAACAGAGTCAGGGGAAGTTTAATACACATTACACGGACAAGCTACCGTAATAGCCGCCGATAAGACACGGTATCTAAGAGGGGATCATTTGATACTTGAATAAAAGAAAAGTATGACAGAGTTTAACTTTTTGGCTTACCTTCTTTCTCGTTTTTCTCCATTAATTAAGTTTTCCCTTCTGTCCTTACCCGTGTTCTTTTCCTTTGTCGCTCTCTCTAATGCCTTTCTTGTTTCCTTTTTCTCACTCTCTATCCCCCTCCCTCTCACCCCCTCTTCCTTCCTATTTCTCTCTCTTTCCCATCAATATACGTAACACATCCTTTCCTTTCCTTTTCCTGGTGTTACAACCCAGCGAGGATTTTAGCCTGCTGAATGACTTTCTTCCATTCCGCCCTCTCATTACACATCCGTTTCCATCTCCTCACGTTCATACTTCTCAAATCATCCTCCACGTCATCCAACCATCTCTTTCTGGGTCTGCCTCTAATTCTTCTTCCTACCGGTCTCTAATCTTCAATTCTCTTAGCCATTCTTCTGTCATCCAATCACCTTACGTAGCCCAGCCACTCAAGCCTCCTACTCTTAATAAACCGGACTATGTCAGCACCCTGAATCATTTGGTCCAGTTCGTGGTTCATAATACGTAATACAGTTTTATTTAATTTTCACCCATGTTAGATAAATTGATCTACTGATATTATTTAATTCTCGTGAGATTAAATAAAATTCTCGAGTTTCTTGTTTTAAAAACTGTGCCAAGCGTAGGAATCAGGAAATATTATATAAAATGTAATGGCTAATACCCACAAACTGGCTGGGATGTTAACCATTAAATATTTGAAATGCTGATGAATTTGATGCCGCAGAGAATTTGAATATGACTTTACAAAAGAACGCTTAGAATGAGGGCGACGATGTGGGCCCCGTATCTCCTATTCCATACCGATTATGTATGAATCACTATAATTCATTATCCTGGTCAAAAAATAAAGAAGGTAAAAGCATTTTGCGAAAAAATTCTTTTCCACGTTCGTTTTTGACCATTCCTTCTTATTGGATTGCGAAAGTATCACTAGCTATTTTGCTACCCCCCAAAAAATTCTAAAAATCTTCTCCCCACTAAATAAAAGTTAACCTAGTAGTCAGAATCATTGAACGAAAAATTCATAATGAAACAGAAACGTAAGAGAAAATTATAATTAAATTATCAATGTATAATTTTAAATTTTAGTTTTAGTTTTGCGGAAAAGGAAATCATGTCCAAGACTTTCAGGTGGACCTTTTTTTCACAAGTTCCTGACGACAATGTGTTACTAGTGATAGTTGGCCACTCTCCAGCAGCTGGAATTCCTACTGGTATTTCTGATGTATGGCTAATTGATATACATATCAGAAGTATTAATATCCGTACACTTGACTGTGAAGTTAAAGTCATGGGAGCGTCATTCTCTGAGATTTAATAGAAACATCACTGGATTCTTCAACAAACGCTTGCTGTTATCACTCGTCGATGGTTCCATCTACTTAAATTATTGTCACTGTCAAGCTTTAAAAATTTGTTTAACTCGCCACTTTCAGATTGGATAGCGCGTTTATTTGCGCCTTTTCCTGTGCTCTACATAGATAGTCTTTGGTCAGATATAGTTTAAAGAAAAACTTCACTTCGAACAACGGCAATCTCATGTTAAACGAAATTTCGCAAAACACGGAATGAACGAAATTTCGTAGCATATTGCACGGTACACTGAATGCAATGAGTCGGACTGACGGCGCTTGTGGCTTGGTTTTGGGGTAGGAATAAGAAGCTGGGAAACTCATGAGGTACAGATGAAATATTAAGACATAAAACGGTTCGCGCAGATCGTAGTGGGAGCAGGAAGGCAGTGAAGGAAGTGGGCTGTGAGGTGACCAACCATGACGCACAAGCATGTGACACACTAAACATGCAGCTGTTCTGAACACAAATTAATTGGTCCGAAAACAACGCGTCAAAGCTGAGCATGTGCAATGAGATCTCTTGACACAGCGCAACCAGACACGCTTGTCATGTCTAATTACGAGTATTTTAGCTGTACGCAGGAACGACGACCGCGTGGGGGAAACTTAACTGAGCAGCGGGCGGATCCCAGAAGAACGCAACGCGCTTGTACAGACAGACTAATGTTAAAATAGTAAATTTTCCGTTTGTGTGCTCCCCTCAAAGAATATGCCCAATCACCTTAATGCTACGTACTTTAAACATTTATCAAATATCCACGTACATGTACTTTTTAAATATTAAAACACATTTTTATTCGCAACAAAAAATATACTATTGTGTATATGGGAAATTATGTATTGTGTATACAAAATATAATATGGGAAATTTGTGTTTTGAAATCCCCCCTCCTCCCGGTAGCGCTGGCTCTGCAAAGAAGAGTAATGTTTTTCAACTGGACGGGAAAAAATAGGTACTATATTCTGTACACACAAATTCATTAGACAGATTTCTTGAATCCACTTCAATGCATAAACGTTTTTCAGAACACTTTAAAGCCCATTAACATTTGAAAAAACGCACATCATTTCGGTAAATTTTTATCGTAAAGCGTGGAATGTCAAATTCCATTTTCAATTTTTCGATTATGCGATTATTTGCATCGACATGTAGTGAAAATCGCATATAATTTTAGTTAGATGAAAGAATTCGTATAAATGTATGTGTGTATGTTATAAAATAGTCTGTTTACGGTTGCAATCGTTTTCCATTGTCACATTTTTTATGAAAAATGTTTCTAGTATACTAATATAACACTAATGTGTACCTGTGACGCCAAAAGTTGATGTTGTTAGGTTAACACGTAAATTGAAATTACATATGGAAACCAATACGACCTAATGTAATACTCGCTTTTTTTGTGAAAACCACGTAAAAACCCCAACTCGATGTAAGGCGGGGCGGCCCAAGGGCTACCCCTTGCCTATTACTATACATGTTTCCCTTGTGGCTACTGTACATATGATACATACTTGTGGCAGAACTCTTTTTCTATTAATACTCGTTTTTTCACTAATACTCGGGTTTTGTGCAGAGATCACTGGAAAAGAACCAACTCGAAGTAAGGCGGGGTGGTATACATTTCTCCCTTCTTTTGTGATTCATAGAAAATTTGCTTGCAGTGAAGTTTTCGAGTTTTTGCTGAATATCACAAAACATTATTGGAATAACAAATCTTGTTTTCCTTTTTCTTAATCTTACTATTCAGAAATACTTGTATTTTTCACTTTACATTTTCTGTTGTTGTTTTTGTTAAAAACGTTACGTGCTTTATTTTAAATATTACTCTGTTACAAGCATTGTATATACACATTAAACGTCGTGTTTTCTAACCGTGGCTCTTATTTATTTAAACAGTAAACTAAAAACCAAAAATCATTATTACCTAACCTCACAAACCAAAACGTTACATATTTTCGCTTTACATTGAGAAACAGTTACAATCAAATCTATCTAACTCCTTAAAAACATTGAATGGGTTGAAACAAGGAGATGCCTTAGCGTGTCTGTTGTTCAACATAGCTCTAGAAAAGGTCATCAGGGATTCAGGAATTCAAACTAGCGGACACATATTTCACAAGGAGGTAAGGTACTGCTTCTGGCATATGCCGATGACATTGAGGTCATAAGTAGGTCTGAATCTGGCTTAAAGGAAGCCTTTCAAGAACTGGAGTTGTCCGCTAAGGCTATGGGCTTGGTTATAAACCAAAGCAAAACCAAATATATGGTTGTAGGTGCCAACACTCGTGCCCTGTCCCTGCGCATTAACGATTATGAATTTGAAAAGGTTCAGGTTTTTCCATATCTCGGGTCATATGTGGACTCTGGAAATGACTCCTCTAGAGATATTGAAAAACGAATATTATCTGCTAATAGGTGTTACTACGGACTGGTGAAACATTTTAAATCAAAATTAATAACTAAAGATACAAAAGCCTCCCTATACAAGACCTTGATTAGACCAGTCCTGATGTATGGCTCGGAATGCTGGGTGTTAAAAAAACTAGATGAGCAGATACTATCCGTTTTTGAGAGGAGGGTACTGAGGAGAATCTATGGCCCTGTGAGGGAAAACAACATTTGGAGGCGACTGCATAATCGAGAGTTGTACGAAAGGTTTAAAGATCTTCCGATCGTGCAACACATACAAATTAACAGATTGCGTTGGGCTGGTCATGTGCAGAGAATGGCGGAGGATAGAATCCCAAAAAGAGTGATGAATTATTTGCCGATGGGAAGGAGAAGGAAGGGAAGACCCCGTACAAGATGGCTGGACCAGGTTGGTAAGGAGGCAGTGAGGCTGGGTGCAGCAAACTGGTGGACATTGGCCGGGAGTAGAGACCAGTGGGGAAGATTTCTTTTGGAGGCCAGGGCCCGGACTGGGCTGTAGCGCCGAGGATGTATGTATGTATGTATGCATTGAGAAACAGAATAATTTACAAATATTACACGTCTTCTTGACATCGCTGTATATCGATACAATCGCATAATCGAAATATCGAAAATGTGGTGTGGGTATGGATATTGGGGGAGGACCGTTTAATATCTAAAATAAATGTTAAAACAAAGAGCCTTGAGGTCATTCTTGTGCGCGTGAGGTCTCGAAAAATTAACTGTCCAAATAGCAGTATCGTACGGAGCCAGTAAATTCCGAGGTAATTGATAATAAAGTGCACGCATGCCAGTGGGCACAGTCACGACACGAAATGTCCTTCCTTCCTCCGGCTGCGTTTGTCGCTCACCGCATCGTGTGTGACTCATGCGGCAAAGATTTATTCCCGTCCTCACATAGACATTGATTTTTATCGTATCAGGTGAAAGTCTAACTGTCCTCACTTGCAATTTTCATGCATTTAAGTGAACTCGGCGATTAGTTCTAGCTGCATTGTAATCGCGTTTCGATCATGACCGGTATTATCAACCCAGACGAAACTATGCGGTAAGTTGTTAATAATCAGAAATCTAGAGGCGTAGTTAAATACGCTACGCTGCGCACGTTCTACGCTGTGGTTACGTAACTGACTTTTTAGAATTCAAATTTTAGAATTTAGGACCAAAAATATTCCTTTTAAAACGTTTATTTTTAACACTTTCGTTTACTTTAACGCATAATTAGGCAGTCTTTCGCTGTTGCTGGCTGTGGAAGATCGTTTTACAAGTTAGAAATTATTTGATATCTAATACGACAAAAGAAATGCTATCAAATCTACCCATAGTAAATACTGACCACATATATAAGTATTACTCTAAAAGAATTTGCGATAAGAAAATCATTACTTTTTTTGAACAGCAATAAATATTAGTACTTTTAATATTGCAAATGATGTTTTGACATACAAGACTGAAAGATTAATAACTGAACGAGCGAAGCGAGTTCTCAGTTTTAACTCGACCGTTTGGCATTTGTCTTTCCGTCTGCCTGTCTGCTGTCCGTTTGGAGTATGTTGCACGATAACTTTTGAATAAATCAACCGATTTTCGTAATACTTGGCGCGCGTGTCCATACTTTTACCCTACGCCACTATTGTTTTTGAAACTGATCCTCCTCAAAAATTGTGGAGGGGGTGGTAAAATGTTTTGCAAAATTGTGAAAAATATGATGTTAGTTTTAATTTTTTTTATTTTGTGTCACCGAAGGTCAAAAAGTGGGTCAAGCTTTTGATGGAATCACAAAAAACCATGTGGCGTGTCAAATGAAAGGTATGTCTAAGTAGAATCTGAATGGATTGTTCAGTTTTGAAAATTTCAAAATCTGAGACGTCTCAGCTCGAAAAGTGGGTCAAAGTTTTGATAGAATCGCAAAAAACCACAGGGGTATCAAATTAAAGATAAAATTACTCAAAATCTAAATACAAAAAAGGAAATTACAAAATGTTAGAACATCAGGGTCTAAAAAACGGATCAAAAATTGTAAAATTCCATCTGGTATCAGACTAAAGAAAATTTTAATCCACTTCGAGTGTAATGTTTCATTTTTTGGGGCACCATGAGTAAAAAATGGAAATCAGAGTTTTTAAGAAATTGTAAAATATGTGAACATAAAATTATGAGGACTTTTATTTAAAATACAAACTCAGTATCTCTAATAATTTGACAGACTTAATATCTCTCAGTACTGCAAATTTTAGATCGTCTTTATGAACCTGTCTTTACAAAACATATAGTGTTAGGCCTATCAGTTACGTATATTTGTACAAAGTATTCAATATAAGCCTACAGATATTGTAATGTGACATAATGAGAGTCCCAAAACAATTAACGAAACTAGTCCAAATAATAATAATAAAGTCAGAATAAATAAAATCAAGTATGTAACAATTTAAAATAAAAAGTACAACACAATAGTGTGACCAATAATAAACCATGTATTGTGAAAAACTAAGATAAACCTTATGAAAAGTGAATCAGTGTAAAAGTGAAAAGTGAAAGGTGAAAAAACAAGGGTGATTATTAATCACACAGATAAGACTGTTAAGATTAATGATCCCTATAATTTCATTAAGTGTGAAAACCCCCAAATAATTCAATATAAGAGGCCCAACTCTTATAAGTAATATTGTAACATTGTTTATTGAAGGGTTGTATAATTATTAATCCCATGTTTGTTTTTCTTTAATTAGGCCAGTGCCAGTAATTGTTTAGCATTCATAAACTATGTGTAAAAGAATATCAGAAAAATATTAAGCCTGTAGGCAAGAATAGAAAGTATGTGTTACGGCATAATACCAAAACATGCTTAAATAGAGGCCCATAAACAATATAATAATGGTCCATGAATAGAACCTAATAGTATGAGGATGAAAATGGTATTATGACCAATTAACTAATTTATGTTATTGTTTGTGAATTAATGAATCTAGTCTTGGCCATGAAGGCAACATTTTAATAGTATGTTAAGGGTTTTGTATTAGTTAATAAACATTGTTAGAATAAGTTAAAGAAAAATGTAGTAATCTTTAAAACAAATGTAATCAGGCAAAAGGGTTCAAAACAGAAAACAATTTAATAATTAATGTAATTTAGACAATGAGTATGAAGTCAAATTTGAGGCCTAGGCCGAACATGAAATATAAAATAGAATAATGTCAGAAATGATTAAGTTATCAAATCAATATAATACAATAATAACAAAATAGGATCAAAATTTAATAATGGACAAGTCTTAGAGTAATTGTGTATCAAATGAAATTAATCTAATGAAAATTAAGTATTGTATCATAGTGAATGTAAGGGCAGTGTTATAGTCCAGATTTATAGATTTTGTAAAGGTGAAAGGACACCTAATATGAAGTTAACTTATACAAAATTATATACCAAAATGTAGACCTTTAAAAAAGGAACAGAAATATGTAAACCAATTTTAGTTTAAACAAAAATTAACAAGGGAGTATTTTTTGACTGTAAAGGCAAGGATATAATTTTAGTTATATATGCCGCTTGACCTCAAGTTCACGGAAACTGACCAATCAAAACCCGAGTCTACTGGTCAAAAAGCCGTTACAAAGACGAGACGAAGGAATAATTGTATTGTTAGACGCCACGCTGAAGAGTTGAGTCTAATAGTGGACGCTTGTGGAAAAACCAAACCAATCAAGTAATACTCGGTCAATGTTATAAAATAAACCAGTGAAGTAAGAAAAAACTCCAAGACAATTATAAAGAATTAATTACTGACCGATGGAAGCATAATTCTACACCAGAACCACAAAAGACGCTAGCGAGGGATTGCTTGCAGTATTCCAGGAACGTAATTATAACTCTGAAGTATTTTCATCACCACAATATACACTGATCAACTTCACTACACCATATAAACAGTTTTCAGTGACAATTGGAATACCCATTGATCATTAATACAGTGATTAATGATAATAACAATTTTATTTAAAACCAAAAAACATTCAACTACATGACGTTTGGGTTAGCCGATTAAGCGGCCATCTTGTTTATTATTCTATTTCCAGTGCCGACAGAGTTCGTTACCGCTGACGGTGAAAAAAACTAAATATTTTATTTTGTAAACATTAATAATTCAGTTTTATTATTTTATATGTAATTGTAATGAGTTGTACTCCTTTTTTAAAGCATTTTCTGACTTCATAGCTGGCCCAAAGAACCCTAGCCCTGAGATATTTAATTTATATTAAAATTATTTACAAATCATTGAAGAGCGGATTCAAATATGAATCGATACTGAACTGTTAAGGTCGATCCAAGACCGAACCATTTATGTTGTTTAACCAATAAGCTGAAAAAATAATAAAACAAACCTATGATTACCAATACCAGAGTTGTCACTTCATGTGTGTGAGTAGAATAAGAGTTTGTTCACAGGTATTTGTGGGAGCGAGCAGGTACGTAAGGCGAACATAGCTTTGCCGGCGACAAAAGAAATAAACTAACCTACAACTGCCAACATACGGTTAGAGCCGATCGCCTTGTCAACCAGAAGTGCGGGAAAATTTAAAAGCACTAGCCCACAAATACAAACGCTTTTTCTCAGAACAACATTATACAGAAAACACTCGTTATAGAAATACGCATCCTACGTGCGGCAAAATAACCGTATATACAGAATACGCACATTAGTAATATTATTACAAATTGTCAACAACGTGGAGCTTATTTAAACCTCAAACAAATTTACATTACAAGGTGGCGATTACAACGGTGAGGCGTAAGACACATCACAACACAAGTACACAATAATAAATTAAACGTTATAGAATTATTAATTGACAAGTAAACACGAAGTATATACGTTATAATATCTATCGAAACATACGCAAACGTAAAAGTTAAGACCAAATTATTCGCCATTATATTTATAAATTTAACTAAAAAAAACAATGAAGCGGTTTGACATTATTAGTGTTTATCGCATGATTATCTGCTTTACAGTTGTTGTTTTACTAAAACAAATACAAGTAATCGGGGTTTTTGTAATTTTTCTGATAACTGAAATTTCGTATTAAAATTTACATAATAAATGTATTTTGTACAAAACAGTGAGCGAGTTTATAAATAAAATTAAACGATCAGGAAACTAGTAAATAAAAATATGAGATTTTACAATATTCACTTAAATCATTCACTTCCCCAACTCATAAACCTATAATAGGAAGGGGGAAGGAAGAAACCAAAAAGGTGCCATGCGAATTGCCTGTTTGATTTGAATCCAGTCCTTAGCTTCATCACTCTGCTATCAACTATCAACATATTGCTAGATCCTGTTCGCCGGATGTTTGAGACAACCAGTCCTTCCGCCTTAGCGGTCAGAGAATCGGTAAGGTAACTACTGAAACTAATTCTACTAGGGTAAGGGGCTAACCTGTGACCTGGCCCAACATGCTGAGCACTGGTAGGAGGGTGCTGGGAGCCTAAAATGAGTCAACTGCGTGAGACAAATAGCCTATGAGAGCGCACGTCAGTCGAGTACACTGCGGTTAGGACTACGCCTAGTATACCTTTAATTTACCAAAATAAATACTCCAGGTCCCCATTAGGACTGGTTCAGTCCAGAGTTCGGCTTGACGTAGTGAAAAGCGATCCATCCTGACGTGGATTCGAAACCATGATGCCCAGCTTTGAAAGCCAGTGCTGCACTGACAACTGCATAATTCAGTCGATTTTAATTACTCATTATCACACTCACGATTTCATCACTGCTTCCTTTGACTGTCGTGCGCCGACGGTCGACTGAGTAAGAGTGTTCAGCAACGTCGCTCCACGACTTACAGCAAACATAATAAAGTGAACATGAATACCCTAAGCAGGGCGGCGCGGCGCCTACATTTGAATGACCGTCGACTTTCTAAACCATGCGGACTGTAATGAACTCGGCTTATTCTACGCTATACTTTGCATAATCAGATAGACGCTACACATATATAATTAGGAAGATTATACACTACGCCTCTCTGGCAAAAACTGTATCTGTGTGAGTGTGTTGCGGGGCTATCAATTTTCGTATACATATACAAGTCAAGGACGTGATATCTCTATAATAAATATACATACATCTTTTCATTACCAAAAGGAAATTGTAATGTTTCTATATCCACGCAGGAACACAAATAATTAAATGAATTTATTATACTGAGATTTTTATATTTATAATAGAATAAATAATTTATAATATGTATTACAACGATACCTTTTATGTATGCAGGTTGTATAACGATACCAGGTGTAACTGTAATAAGAGTAGTAAATTTATGAGTAGTTAAAAATTCATGTTTATTGTTAAAAAGCATTATAAATCATAAAACATTGTTAATCATCTCCGATCAAGATAGCACTCATTATTAAGTGTTTATCTATTAAGTTATACGGTGTTACACACATTTAAAACACTCTTACATCTAGACATGTTAATAATCTTAATCTAGACATTTATTCAAATTGATTCAATAAAAGAAATAAAATTTAAATGTAATTAAGTTTTATTTTAATTGAATTCATTTAAATCAGATCTGACCTCAGCTTACTCAGTCTATACCAATGTTTTTAAAAATAAATTTAAAATTAAATTAATTAGGCCTACTCTTAGACTGGCATTTGTTTCGTATTCAAAATTTAAATTATTCTTTTCTACAAAATGCAAATATCAAATCATTTCAATTATTTTTCTTTGATAAAAAAAATACTATCTCAAAATTAAACTCTTTTTTTTATATCTATCTATACGCGATCGCTCATTCTTACGACTAAAACATTTATATAAAACTCTATTACATTATTTACCTAATTATCAACTTTTTTGTTTTAATTCATTGTCTCTTTATATAGTCTTTATGAGCTCTTTAAAAAAAAATCATTTATAAATGCATTATGCATGTCACCTCGAGTTTCGATGATCTTACGACTTATTGACGGGGTCCAGCGTTGTCCAGAGTTGGGTTACCGCTCCTCCTGGCTTGGCGTGGTCCTGGATATGTCCAGAGTCCAGCGTCGTTCTCCAGCAGTGTGTGGTCCGTCCCAGAGAATTAATATCGGCTGCGAGGTGGATCTCGTTCGGCTGTTAGGCGTCTAAAAAGCATCTCCTAACGTCCAGCATCTCGCGTCACTCTTTGTAGCTTCTCGGTAGATACTCTTGCTGACTTAAACGGTCCCGGTTCTCTACGTTTCCCGTAATATTGTAAACATAATTACTGAACGTCTTTATTCGTTCGTAGATGAGACTTATAACAAAATAAAACTGTTCTGCCGACGGACAGCGTGTCCGACTGCAACTGTTTTGAAAAAAAGAGAAGGGCTTCCAGTTGAACCCTTGATTTATACCCTCTCGAGATTCCGCACCTGTTGGTTCCGAAATTATCCTGTCGAGACCTGCAGATCACATGATAGCCCCCACTCCCGAACCTTTTCATATATTTGCAATTTTTTGCAAATGGCGATGTTTTGTAAGGAATCGAGATAGCACAAATCATAGATAATTTTATGAAGCACTCACTATATTAATTTGAGCGTCTTAGTGTAATTTGCGTATTTTTGGCACACTTATTTCGCACTGACCTCGCGTAGTGTGTCCTATTAACGTCATTTTCTTACTGTGGATAACTATAAAATTTACACACACTTTGGTGCCTTTTGTTTGTTTATACACTAATTAGTTTTCACACAGTGAATTAAAATAATTATTTTAGTAATTAATTGGGGAGGGTTGCTGAGATTCCTGTCTGTACATGCATCACTAACACACACAAGATACACGCGTAACACACATACAATCGAGCAGGTGTTCCTTGCCTGTTGGAACAGGTTAATTTCTCCCCTAGTATAACAATGAAACATTTTTACAATCCCAGATATGTCCATTTACCCCAAACTTATAATAATTTTACAAATTTTATATTTATTTAAATCAATGCTCAATACAGCATATTGCTGTATCGTTGCAGTATATATACATATATATATTGTGTGTGTGTGTGTGTGTGTGTGTGTGTGTGTGTGTGTGTGTGTGTGTGTGTGTGTGTGTGTGTGTGTGTGTGTGTGTGTGTGTGTGTGTGTGTGTGTGTGTGTGTGTGTGTGTGTGTGTGTGTGTGTGTGTGTGTGTGTGTGTGTGTGTGTGTGTGTGTGTGTGTGTGTGTGTTTAAAAATACCGAAAATGCTATTTTAAAAACATCATGTACTACCATTCATATAATTTTTAGTGAATTTAAACCTAGACAAAGTATAACAGAATTTAACTTTAATTGTGTATATACGTAGTCTACTGTATAAACTTCAAAGTTATGATTATTCCGAACATAATGTAGGTAAAACGAAAACAAACACCTGCAGGCTAGATATCTACAAGACAAAAACGGATATATTAACTCTGTGTGTGTGTGTGTGTGTGTGTGTGTGTGTGCGCGTGTGTGTGTGTGTCAGATTTAGCGACAGGGTAGCACATAATTACCATATTTCATTAATGTTAAATTAATTAAACATGTGTCCAAACGAGAAAAGTGAATATTTGAGAAAGTTTATAGCGTATATTTTTTAAATATAAAGTAGATTAAATATTTAAATATATTTACTAATAAACGAATAAACGATAATCATTTGAAATTTTTAATCGATCTTTCTATAATTCATGCTAAAACTATTAATACTGGAATAGTTTATGCAATACGTATAAATAGACCGATATAGTATAGTAGGACTAATGTTAATCATGGTGCGCAGCGATGCACTGTTGAAGTCGACCTAAACTGCCGTTCCAGATCCCAGCTAGCGAAAGTAAAGTGCCACGGCATATTATCAGCAAAATAACTCCTAGCAGACGCGGTCTGCCTGAGGCTAAGGCTACCTTAGCTAAAACTAGCGAAGGCCTCGAAATTCCTGATCAATCGTGAGGACAAACGGCGATAAATGTAACATCTACTCGGCTGTATCTGTCGTAATATTTCTGAAAATGTAGTCCTACATCGGGCCTGTTCTGCAGAAAGCCGGCCTTTCAGAAGCAATTACCAGGACAAAAAGTTTCCGAATACGATCGAAGTTTTTCGATAACAAAATACTAGCCCTCGTCTGCACGGTTCGATATTTCTCCAGATAGAAATGTCGGCCAGGCCACGGAGGTGACACCACTGTGCCGTGAATAAAACAGGAATAGGATTGGGGTCAATGTATCGGGCAACTGTGTTGTCACGTCGTGCAAGATCTGGCTCAAGTGTTAACTTGTATGTCATTTCAGACGAGCAGTGGTTACTATGACGACGGCCAGTGATGTGGCCAGGCCAGCACCAAGTGAAATGAGGACTCGCCGTAAATAGCGAAATTCATGACCGCGCAAAGCACATAGCGTCCTGGCGTTCATCAAGCTGCAGCCTGGACAACATGCAGATTTTGAAAACCCGGGTAGGCCAGTCAGTCTCGATAACATCAGTGAGCGCAATCGTTGACTAGAGTTTGGTGACCCTCTCGGCTTGCAGTCAACGAGATAGTTCTGATGGGAGCGGCGTAAGCCATTGTCGGCAGCACGTTAGGGCTGGCCATTGTCTCGTCTGACTTTGATGTCTCCGACCTGTGTGTAGTGTGTGGCATGCAACGCATAATAAACACCTGACTCCGTACTGTACTGAACACTTCCGCAGTGTGTTTGAACTTCGGGCGGATAGCAATTAGTAAAGTCTCATTAATGCACAGTGGGTAATTGTATACAACTACACTTGCCACATCCGATTAGTTTTGATATAAGGGGCCACGAATTAAAACTGTTGCAAATACACTACGTATATACTGAGAACCAGTTATCGCTCGGTTCTCGCGGAGTAGCTGTCGGCAAAAATAATCCTTAATATTTTTTTCATTTATTGTGGGATCTGTCCAGTCAGTCGGACAATAAGTAGGTCTACACTTCAAGGTACGTTAAGTGCCGTGTCCCAAATCTAGTACTAACTAGATACTACTACTTGTACTAGATGCTACTCCAGTGGATATAACATGAGAGCTGAGCGCCTCGGCTATCCTATTACGTCGATTGACCACCTTTCTCCTAAGTCGTATACTGTCTTTTCTTTCCGTTAATGTTTGTCGCAGCGAGTTCTCTTTCAAGTTTTAGTGTTCTATTTAGGCTACTACTTTTCTGTTGGATGATGCCACAAATCTTATGTATAAACCCAAGTAAAGGTGTGTGAAAGAGTTTGCCACTAATCAAAAGAAGTTAAGAAAATATGATATTTCGGATTCAACTCGTTATCAATTATCGACTGCTAAATAAGAAGTTTCATTTATTATTTAAATACTTTCTATCACACTTCGATATGTTTTTCAGCTTTCATCGGAAGTTCTTCGTTTAGTGAACGGCAACGGCCACCCAGACAAGACACAGTAATGCGTAGATGGATTTCGCTCACATGCACCCTCATCAATCTTGTAAATGTCTCTCATTCCCCGTTTCACAAACGTTTGTTAATTTTATTTCTAACAGACCGTTTGTTAATTGGAGAAATAAATATTAACGGCCTTTTTCTTAATAGCCGTTTCACCAACGCCTCCGTTACGACCCGGTTAGTAAACACGACTATGCTACCATGATAATGTCGATTTTGCTTCAGATAGGCTGAAAAATTAAAATAACTTGTAAACAATCTGGAGGGTGACGTGCCTGTTTCAATATTTTCTATTTGTCAAGAGTATTCGTACGTTTTATATTTCATTGTGAATTTTGTTTTACTCCTGTTATTGAAGTATTTACTCCTATGTAACCTCAATTCAAGAATTTAAGCGTAATTTTTTTTAAAGACTATTAGCGTTCTATAAATTCTGACTCGCTCAAATGATCAACACCGGTAGGTCTAATCTATACCGTTGAACTTTGTTTTTCGTCTACCTTTGGATAATTTTTTAATACCAACATTACTTAAGCGTAAAAATGTTCTTCTTGATCTATTTTTGTTTGTCACAGCGAAAGACCAGAAAACAGATTAAACAAATTTTCTGGTTACAGAAATCAAACAAATATGAGCATGTTTTATTCGTGTTACACGAACGATTACTTCACGGAAAACAACCTACATAAATGACACCAAACGTAATTTTAAGGTTAGCTCTCGTCCTTTTAACGGGTCGTTACTTAACTAACAGGGCAAATATCTCCCGTTAAGCTAACTGGCTTTTTTAACGGCCGATATCTTTAACTGAGGTTCGTGAAACGGGTTTACTCCCGATAAATCCTTAATGGATGATTTATCGGCCGTTAAATTCTTAACGGAGGTCGGTGAAACGGAGCAACAGACTTTTCTGTCTGTCGCATATTTAACCGCTTGGCTCCTGTTTCACAGGCAAACGTGTCTATCCATTCTGCTGCTTCGACTTTTTAATTTCTCGTGTCCGGTGGGGCTGTTTAAGAATTAATGTAGCGCAAGTTTGTCGGCGATTGTCGCTTTTGTGCAGTTGGTCTAAGAAAATCACAAACAAAGGACAGCATTAAAGTGACTCAAATAAACAGGAGGGAAATACTAAAAACGAGAACATCAACGGTCAGAAAAGTCCAGACTGAGAACGTTGGTTCAGTAGTTATCCTCTCCACCTGGTCTTATAAATGTCATTACACCGCAATGCTCTGTGCGTGTTATGACTTCCGCTCTCAAGCTGGCAACAGTGTCGGTATTGTTAGGGACATCACCGGCTACCAGTTGTTTCCCACACAAACAATTTATTACGTTACTGTAAACACCGCATGAATGTATTTTTATTCTTTGCAAATCGTTGTGGACCCTTGGCCCTGCAGATGAAACAAAAACCACTGACAAGGGGAATCATTCTTTTGGCCTCTCTAGACAAATAAAACTCTAGTCTTCCATGACTCCACAGTCCGACTGCTCCTATAATACTCCCGTCATGACTGTTCTACCTCGCTTCATACTGTCAGCGTTTGATGTCTAAGACCGCCTTCATAATTTCATATATTCAATAATGGAAATAGCACATAGTCCGCTCAACATTTCAGGATGTGCGGATGTCCTCTTTTATTAGGCTATACAGTGCCGTTCTGGGGCGATTTTCCGTTAGTGGTTAGATTTTCGAATTCATTTTGCAATTTCCTCCTGCTGATGACTGAACTATATAAGCACAATGATAAATGAAAAAGACTATCTGTATATATAGTCTAATTCCGTATATATTTCTCGAGTATACTACAAAAAGGGGAGAAATAGAATTATGTAAACAATTATAATGCAATTTATGTAATTAACCTTTTAGTAAAATGGACAATAGAATGATTGTAGGCCTAATAGGGATGGAGAGATATTTTGAAGTGGACACAAATTTGTCTGCATCTTCACTAATTTTCATTACAAATAGGAGTTTAAATTTGTATACCGGTCTTCATTTGTTATAAGCATATTCTCAGTATTACAAGAATGAATACAGGATGTAGTCTATATGTAATTTATATAATAAATATAAATAAATTAATTCTTAATTTATTATTAATATCATTGATAAGTTATTATTAATAATATTAATACAGAAAATAAAATTTTATTAATTGCATTAATAATGTTATCAATACAATGAACTACAAAAATTTTTTACTTTATTAATATTACATTAAATTCATTAATTTTATATATTAATATTACAATAAAACAAATTACTTCCTCGTAAGTATCGATTTGAGTAGGTCTATAGCTTAATACTTATTTTTACAAGCTGATTAGTTTTGCATTGTCAAACTGCCTGTGATGACGCAAACTTTTGACTTCGCAAGATACCTAATAAGTAATAGTAAAATCTGTTTTTATATAATCTAATAATTTATTTTATTTAAATAATAATTACGTATGTTTAAGGAAACAAATATTTGTTAGTAAAAGCACTGCGTATATGTATGGGTGTTTCCCTGTTTCAATTCAAACACGATATATCCCAGAAAATATTTGCTCCAATCAGTTAAACAGAAAAATCGTTGTAAACCGCGTATGGAGGCCAAGTTGTTGGCTTTTTGTCTTGGCAATTCGTTGAAACCCAGGCCACTCCCCGAATCACCCAGTAACCTTGTTAAATTAAGTGGTACCGTGGATACTTGATTCGCTGCTCACAGTTGTGCTAAACGGACCAAAGACAATGCTGCCAGCCAAACAATGGTAGCCTGATACGTATCCGATTGTAGTGTCACTGTACCTACGGTAATGAAGTGTTGAGTTAAAGAATCGTTGCTTCGAAATCGTACTGCGATAGCAAACGCATAACAGACTGTTAACAACCAGTCACCTGGTTGGTGTAAACGTAAACTGATAAGAAGCAACCGTTATACACTTGTTGAAAACAGGCGACTGTTTGTCTCAGGTATGTGACCCCCCCCCCTTTTTCTTCACGTGTACACAGCGCGTCACGGACTCGTTACCGAGGGCTGTTTTGAATAGCCAGTGAATCAGACTGGCCAATGATAGTGTTAATTTTATTCTTGCTCACATTCAGATTATAGAGATAATTATTACTCAGATTATAATTATTAGGCCTACTTTCCATTTCATTTCAATATAATAATAATTTACACAATGAAAACTGAAATAACCTTTGAAAAACGTAAGTAGCAATATTACAATATTAACTTGGCATTTAAGTACAGGAGAAATGAACAGGAATTCACAATATAATGGAAAAATTCAGTGGAAATATTGAAAACAATATAGTCGATGAAAATGTTGTAGGCCTACAAAGGTCAATCACTCTGAGGAACAATTTATTCAGCTGAGAGTTGGATCTAGGGTGAGGTAGTTTTCATTGTGGCGAAAAGGAGCAAAAATAGGGGTTGTTTGTGACTATCTCGATAAATACACATTTAATAAAAAAAAAGTGAATCAATACTTTTTATAAGTTTAAAATATTTCGAAAAAATCTGTCTTTTTCTTTTCTCAACGTTAAAAACTGACCGATATAAAAGATGAAGTCTGTTAGTAGCCATTTTGCGATCGCCCAATTCCCGATTCTTTTTTTTTTTCGAAACAACTTGAAAACTATACATTAAAAATAATAATGTTTTAATTCTTTTTTTAAAGCGTACGACATTTCTTACAATTTGATATTTACTTCTTTCATATCACAAACAGTAAATGTTTTTAATCACAACCAGTAAAGACAACGGCATATTCAAAGATAGAATTAATACTGTCATGGTCATTTTCTGTGCATTACAGCCTGAATCATTTTAATAAGAAAATTATACTTGTTAAGTATGTTACTAGCTATTAATATCACTATTGTTTATAAAAAACAAGTGGTTACGTCGTAATGTAGGCCTAGTTCATGAAAACTAAAATCTTCATTTATATAAGAAAAGATAGAAAATTAGCATTTTACTGTTATTCATCTGTTATATGATTGAAATTAAATTTTTATAATTATATTTAAAATTCCTTCAGAAATTTAGCTCGTTATTAATATGACTGCTGTATGTTTTGTGTTCTTATCTCGTGATGTATTAACGATTTAATCCACTAATGTTTTATCCGCAATGAAAAGAAGAAAGGATAACGATTTTCTAGTTGTCCCTTTAAATAGTTCAACCACATTATAAAAGTAATTTTTATTTAGCAACTTTAACTAAACTATCGCGTATATACTTTGGTACAAGCACTGGAAGTGTATACATTTATAAACAAGACTGTTGTTGGTAGAAATGACTGACATAACCGTGACACTGGCCAATTATTACTTCTTAATTAGCTGAGCCTACACAATTAATGTGGCCGTGATAGTAATTAAGATACAGAACTTTTCGTCACCTGGAACACTGTTTTGCTGATTGTGTTTTGTGTGTTAGGTTTATAGGCCTATAGGTTTATCGTGAAGAATTGTGTATGTACAGGAGTGGGATTGTAATTTTATTTTTTCAGTTATGTTTAAATCATTCGTAGTTTTATATTTATATCAATTATTATTTTATAAAATTAGGCGGCAACGAATATGTTTGCCAATTGTTCATAATTTTCGCGAATGGTGTAGTCTTTATGTGTATCTCGTGTAACCTCAAAGTTGCAGTTTAATCTAAATTTGGTTGCAGTTTTTTGGAAACCGAAAGAAATTTTTATCATGTAAAATAAGGATTGGTCCAGCAACGAAAATTTGAGTCCATATTGTAAAATTATCATTCTTACAGATAAAAGAAATTCTTCAACGTACAAATACTATAGTTTATCTGTTACAGAAGGTATGCTCTTCACATATGGAGTAACGGCTGAAAACGCTAAGTCCTTTATTTCGATGTCTGGATGTATACGCGTTAGAATTTATATATTAACAAGTAGTACATAAATATGGAACATATTCAGATCCAACAAAGCAACCCGCCTTTTACATTTACAAATACATTTACAAAATATTTTATTAAACAGTACAATCATTGTATATTAGCTCACGTTCCTTAAAACTAGTCATCCGCAGTGTCATTTGCTAACTACTCAATAAATTAGACCTCAACAAAATATTCTCACAACTAAAAATCATGACGTTTAGATTCCACAAATTGAGAATTGTCAGTTCTCACTACATTCACAGTACACAGTAACAATAGGTGTCAATCCATCTCAACTACAAAATACATATACAAGAAAACACATTTATATGAACTTGCGTAATGTTTGTAGCTTTTGAAGTGATAGAAAATTTAGTGCACCGACGTTATAAATTATGCTTTCTTAATGTTGGCGATGAAAAATAATGATTAATTAAGAATAATGAATAATTATCGTTTTACGCGTACACTTTAATTGTGAACGTAATGCGATCTCTAACGAAATATACACAAAGGCGAATTAAAAATACAGTTACATAGTTCTGCGTGTACAGGCGAGATATTTTATAATTTTCAGTTTTGATTCTCCCACCACATACTCCAAATTAATAATACTAAATTAAAAATATGTTCAATATTTTATTAAAGGTTAACCATTTCTTTGTCTCAATGTAAATGAAAATCTATCGTATGGCCTACTAAATCAGATAAACTGTGATCGGATTGGTTCTTCTTGCTATCCAGTTCTGAGAATTTTGTTTCATGTTACTCGAGAAGTAGGTATTAAGCACCTAACTGTTGTATTAAGCTTTCTCCGATACCGTCAAAATTTAGCCCTGATGTTAACCAGTTTATTTTTATTTATTTTTAATTCAATCATACCTAGGAACTAAAAATTACTAAGTTAGCAAATTAAAATCTGAAATTAATGAATAAATTTACATTATTTAATAAATTAATACTACTGAAAACCTTAATTGGTAATTGACGTTAATATTACTCATGTTTTTCATAAACAAATCGTCTACTAAGTTACTAGCACACGATTTTGTTGGGTACGTTTCGTAATTTCAGATATCAAAAGATGTTTAAGTTTTGCGATTTTAACACCGAATAATTCGTTTTAGGAATGATTCTAGTCGTGCTCAGTAATTTGCGTCATTTGATCACTTCTAATGGTAATTCGGTTTTAAATTATTGTCGTAAATATGCAGATAATTCTTCATTAAATTTCTTCTAACAAACGTGCTCGATTTACATAATAAATTGTTGTATCCCACCAATAAAGTTTTATGTACATTTAAATCGTAATACAACATTTTTAAAGTATTTTTAACTGAAATTTTAAAACATGATTTAAACTCACGAAACTTCATCTTTCTCTGACGACTCTGAAAATAAATATGGCGTAATATTAGTTTATTAGTTTTCTAATTCTAGTTTAAAAAAAAAATCTTTTGTTTTATTATTAGGCCTAATGAAAATGTTATAACACTTAGACCTAACTAGATCTACGTCTAACCTGCAATTCAAATAAGCGTCCTTTCTAAGAAATAGGCCTATAGGTAGGCCTACACTCAATCAGATTACTCTGTCTGTAATCAAACTTTATTCATCTTTCGTCGATCTTAATTAATGTATCTTAATTACCTATAATAAAATATATTTTTTTATCAAAAAAACTATATTTTAGACCTACAGTTTAGTGACAATGAACAACTAATGAAATAACATCGAAATGAAAAATATGTAACAAATAAAACAAATGACGCGCTAATTCTTGACACACTGACGAGTTGTATCCCACTTTCTGTATCATCGTTTCAGTAGGTGCCCAGCATAGGTGTACAAGGATGCGTGTGTGACCAGTATCTATGTAAATACAACGCTCTAGTTATCTATTGTTAATCAATTATTAACTTAGGCAACGGCGTACCATTGGTACTTCGGGGAGGAGGGGGTCTTGGGCGCTATAGCATCTCCCAAAATGAAATATTTTTAAATCGGACGAAAGTCTAAGAATAATATTTTTGTATTATATAAACAAACAAAACACAACTGTGTTATGTAATCCTTCCCAAAAAATGAATGAGTCACAAATTGTTTATTTGAACAAACGTTTCATAGGTTTTCTACGCTTGCTGTGGACAACCGACACTTCGGACGGTGTAAACTACTTATTTGACAGATAACGAATCCAAATATCGGTATGGAGAACCATAGTACCTACTTCCATGTTCTAAAATTTTTATTTAGTTCTTACAACATTTTATCATTTTATCATTAATGATATTTATTTTATCAGTTTGATAATTTCAAAAAAAAATATCCCCCACCCTCAAACTATTTTCACTATTTATAAATATTTTTGTTATTATGGGGTAGTCGTTTAAAATAATGCTATTTTCGAGTCACTTTATCCATAAAAATTAGGTACTTTATTCTTATAAAGATTAAATGCATTTTTATTTAATTTCGTCAAACTCATTAAATCAATAACAAACGTGAAAAAATTCCCCCTCTCCTTTTAACTACCCTTTTTATTTATAGATATTTCATCTACCTTTCTATGGTGGATTATTATGACCTTCTTTTCAGGATACTTCCTGGATAATCAAAATGAACTACTTTACTCTTGTTAAAACGTAAAACGTTGCAGGTAAACTAACTCTCTTCCTTAACCGATCTTCACCAAAATCAATATGTTTTGAGTCCTCTACAACTCAGACACACATGCAAAATATTATTTGATTCTGTTTGAATTTGCGGCATTTATCGTTTGCCATAGAAAACATTCTACACACAGACACGTAAAGGAAAAGACTCTTCTTCACGTTTTGAGGATAGTACAATCAGAATCAGCCCTTACCTCGAACACGATTTTTTTCACCATCACCATACTTCTATTTCCTTACGGAACATGGAAGTAAAAAAGCGATCAGTAGCTTTTGTTTTAACTGAAGGGCGCAAACAAACATAAAAAACTTATTATTCTAACCAATAATGCAATACTTTTCATATTACTGTCATGCTAATATCATTATTCACGTTAATTGTAATCTAGTCTCAGTGTGATATTCTATTTTTGTACTAACTTACACTCGAAAACCATGTGATATAAGATTCTGCGAAAAAGCATGCTACAAGTAACCGAACTATTTGACAAAAACATAATTTTGTCTACCTTCTTTTTAAGTGAAAATAACAGATGATGAAGCCTTCTAAAGGTGAAAGCCGGTTTAGGCTGTAAGGTAAATCTTTACGATTTTACTTATAAAAAACTTAGTGTTCCGAGTCGTCAAACAATAGTGATATTTTGAAAATAACAGTTAAAAGTTTTAAGTTTCAATATTTTCTGGAGGGAAACTCGTGCAGTGATGCCAAAATACTCTACTCACAGGTCGATTCCCATAAAGATAGTATTGTAGATTGTTAGCCCTGCGAGTTGTCACGAAAGGTTGTCGTATACCATAATTTTTCTTACGTAGCTGGACCCCTTTACACTCTTCTAAAGGCTTGAGAGGAAAGGATGAAGCCTTAATTACTTCAAAAACATCTGCCAAGATTTAATCCTAAGTGTTCAGTGACCTCCGGCACATATTTTCCCAAGCTAAATCAACCCGGGGACTCGAAAACGCGAATTGGTGTATGGTATTGCTGAGGATCGAAACCAAGACCTCTAGATTATTTGGCAAGCATCAGACCAGCTTGCCAATATTGAATAGAATGAATAGTTTTGCGATATATTTTGATGGTCCCATATAAACAATAAAATCAAAAATATAAACGAGACGTTATTACAACAGACGAATCATGATATACCGTTTAGTGTTAATAACTTCTTTAATATATATAGCTTGTGTAATATATATATATTCCCTTGATCTGTACAGTATTGCTTATCATCGCAGAACTGTGCGACTCCTATCATCGAACAGCACTAGAGACGTTATACAGCGGTTGCTGGATACGAACTGCGTACGCTAAATCCGAAACAGACTTCCTTCGTGGACTAGTGGTTAAAGTTCTTACCTCCTGTGCAATAGATCGCGGGTCCGATTCCCGTAGGTGTTCAGCCGTCATTGTGAGTTTAAATGTATGAGAAGGTCAAACATCCTAGAAGCGTGTTTATGGGTGGGACGAGCGGGACCGGACCCACCCCCCAGAGGGTCGAAAAAAGTTGACGAATGTTGTTAATCTCTTAATTTTTAGGCTTTTTTAATATCTTTTTAGGCTGTGTACGCTAATATAGTAGTAGGCCTAACACTTTTTTAAATATACAAACAGGTTTATTACACAACATTACCGTATATGTTTGAAATATGAAATATAGGAACAATCAATTCAGTCAATAAGTATCTTGTAAACAATGTTTCAAAAAATAAACGGGTATTTTTATTGCATTATTACCGTTTACTTTAACGGGGGCTGATTTCAGGATGTTATCATACTTTTTCAGCCACTTTAAAGATAGTAATGTTGATTCGTCTTAATTTGTTTTTTATTTTGTATGAAGCCGACTCGTCCCCGGACCCCCCCCCCCGGGAAAAATTCTAGATACGCCATTGAAACATCCTGGTACTAAGCAGTAGGCTTACCCACTACTCGCTCGCGGAAGGCCGTGTGTCAATTTCACGCCTCAATCGTACTTTCGCGTTACGAGTTATAGCTAAGACAGTTTTAGTTCTTGTAAGTATTCTGAGATGGATTGTTAGATGAGGTAGCTCTCTGTGACTCACGTGTACTCTGTACTGCCCCGTGAAAGCTTAAGAAACTGGTAATGAAACTACAAACGCCACGAAACCTTTCCCCAACCCACGAACCTAGAGATAGAACCCTCATTGGTTAAGTTCATGATACCAGAGCAATCTCCGAAGCTCAGCCCAATGACGAATACCGACACTCCAAGGGTTTGACCGAAAGAATCAATCAACAGATTGTCAGACTGCTTTCTTGATTTACTTCGTAGTAACAAAAGAAGCGATATACCGTCTCTCTGTCATTCGGCTTACGACATCAAATGGATGCTAAGCTACCGACAGGACTTCTACTTCGCAGGTTTCACTGACCCAGCTCCGCCTAACAGTCGAGACAGCTGAACGAATGGCTCTATTTAAATTCAAACCCTCATACGCAGACAGTTGCAAAGCACTGCTTCATGATGGGTTCATTTCAGACAGACTTTCCCTCGTCTATCCGCTTCCATTTAAGGTGCGAATAATTATCTCAACGGTGCTGTGCTGTCGTCTGTTCGCTGATGTTTGCATACAATATGGTCTGACTTGTACCAGTGACCGGATCGTTGGCCAACATTCACTGCCGCCGCCTCGTTCACATAGGCTACATTCCTGAGTAAATCGTTACCTCACTGCAATCGTATTAAGTAAATGTTTCCCGTTTCTCACTGATACTTCTGTGAAGTTAGTGTGTGCGCACGCGCGTGAACTGAAATCTTATAAATTCTACTTCCCATACGAAGCGTAAATCCTCGCTCGAACTAATTCCTCTCCTTCAGAATAGTTAGTTCAATTGTTGAAGATTCGTGGAGATTAAAAGACCTAAAAGCGCCTAAACTTCTGCGCTCCCTCGTGTCGTGTAGGGCATGACTTCCAAATGTGCGACGTTTGCACTGAAGACGTCGACACAAAAAGATAAACTTGCTCTAGGTTAAGTTGTCCGGGAAGCTCTTGCATAACCTGGCCCAACAGAGTACGTCTTATTTCCTTGGCGTATTCAGACGAATTCTTCGAAAATTTGTAACTATAAACCGTAAAATGTCGATTTACGTGGTTCATTTCATCAAGGCGATGAACGGTTAAACAACGATTCACGTGATAAACAGTATACTGGCATGGCCGTAGCTGCTTGTGTAGCTTTTTTCTTATTAGATACAAATACTTGGCTACAAGTGACATACATTACATAGTTATAGTTCCCGATAGGTATTACAGATAATAGATATCATTGAGAGTAAATCATAATACTCAGGAGCAAAATAGGGAGTATTTAGCAATGGCAGACCTTCAGCCACTGTTATATTTTAATAATCGTTGGATAAATTTGACTGTAGGTTTTGATATATCTATTGATGGTCACATTGACAAAAATCAAAGTAACGAAGGTTTTCCAAAATTTGAAAAATAGTTTGATCTCTTTTTTCGAAAAATTACAATTCTTCACGCTAATTTCAGTAGCTACGGTATGTACAGGACAGAGAGATATCAAACACTTTTGGTTGCTTGATTCACACACTAGAGTCACAAAGGGTAAAAGAGCAACATCCAGAGGTGTATCGTGGTGTATGCGTTTTGTCAGTATTGAAGAACTTCATACAGTTTTACATCGCAATAGGTATGAGAATAACAAAGGGTAATTATACAAATGTAACCCCGTAACGCAGTAATCCCAGTCTATTATTGAATTTTCAAAGCACGAGTGTAAGTATAAAATTCAGTATTCTACTGGTGCTGGCTTAGTAATGGTTCAATATCAATTTTAAATACTACCGCAGGAACATGCCCCTTCAAATAAAAAAAAATTATTACAATCGTTCTAGCCGTTCTCCAACAATCGGCGAACATATATAAAAAAATATAGTGACGAATATAGAACCTCCTCCTTTTTGAAATTGGTACAAAATCACATATAAAATAAGTTACTAAGTTACTTTCTCAAAAAGTGCTATGCAATTTGTTGTAAGTGTCTGAGAAAGTCCTGAATAGATGCACTTCCAATTACGCCCATAATTCATAAAAACTTTATTAAAATATTCTTATAAACTGAGTCACTTTCACATCTCACATTGAATACTGCTAACACTTCACTGTATCACGCCTTAAAACAACTATATTGAAATCACTTTTTCGTATGGAAAATGACGTCATAAGGACATAATCGATCTCCTTTCTGCTCGACCGGTGAGATAAACAAATTAACTATTAGCATACGTTCTGCCTCTCTGTCTATCTATATAATCTCTCTCTCTCTCTCTCTCTCTCTCTCTCTCTCTCTCTCTCTCTCTCTCTCTCTCTCTCTCTCTCTCTCTCTCCCTCCCCCCTCTCCCTCTCTATACATACATACATGCATACATACATACACAGCAAGTCTCGTCACAATTACAGTTTAATAGTAGTGAGGTCAGACGTCAGACATTGTTCTTAGCCTGAATCGAGCCAATGGGTGAGGATGTACGATGTACTATGGGCCAAACTTTGGTAGCTGAGAAGAATTAGAAACCGCGTGTTAACATTTTACTATCTCCTTCAAATTAGATTTCGCCTCCTGATCGTGTATGCATCCGAACCACCTTAGTTTTAGTATGTCTCGCAGTGTCTGCATTGTTTATTTTCTTTTCGATCTCCTGATTTCTGAGCCTTATTTACACTCATTTATCTACCTTCCTCTGACTCTACGTACCTCTCACTATTTTTCTTTCTTCTCTCAAATATACTTTCTTCATCGACACGTGAGATATAAATTGTCTCCATTGCATATACGTACCACTGCTGGACGAATTACGTATGGAGGTATATAAAATTATAAGCACCCAGCGAGGGTCAGTTCAGTTTACTTCCGGCGATTACTCAGTGCGTTTCAAGTGGCTCTTAGTGAAAAGTGATTATTGTGCGGAACTCTATTAGTTGACATTATTTCGTATGGAGAAATTTAATTATTGTACGAGTATAATCTTGTTGAATAACTTGTTGATTACAAACTGTTAATTGTGATAATTAAAGCCGGTGAGTAGTGACTTCATTGGTGTCTTGTATTTTGTTTTCCACTGCACCATACGACGATCAAGGAGACTGTCGTAACAATATACATAAATAAAAATGTTATTTTTATTATTTTGCAAAGATTTATTAACGAGCCGTGTTTACATGTTAAATAATGGAATACGAAAAACTGGCTACATACAGTATCGGTGGACGGTGGTTTTGCATAATGTTTGCTTTGCCAACGTTACTGATTAATTATAGTCGTGTATTATCTGCCGCAATACTCAGTAGCAGAACGGCCATTCCAATGCTCCACAATCGCGCATTAGTCGCGCACCTTACGACATACCTTGTTCGACTTTATGATACCTCTGTGTACGACTCACGGTCTATGAGCACAAGCACAAGCACATACGACAGATGCGCGCAAGCATTTACACTCACAGTCTTCCGTGTGCGCAAAATACTAAAACTTTCTCTATTCATTCGAAGAAATAAATTTTATGAAACGTTTTAATGTTTCACAGATTCGTTAGAAAATAGACCTATGTAATTCGTGGAGGTCTTCGAATTCGTACTCTTACTTCCTTTGTCCGGCCGCTCGCCGTAACTCTCTTTGTTTCTTCAGCGACGTCTTCCTTCCCTTACCTACGAACCATCAGTACATCTGAATCTCTACCACCAATAAGGGTCAAACGCCCTCGGGCGATTCTTGATGTCAGCCCCCCGGAATGTCAGCCTCGCAAAGTTATTTCTGAATAGCACCTAGTAACTTACTTTCCCCTACGTTTACTAGTCTCTCTTCAGGGGAAATATTGGCGCATTGCTTGGCCCTGGTGCCTCTTGCCACCGGCACGGAGGTTCTCTGCCTCGCGGGGAACGACCGACGTCTCAAGGCGTCTGCCTACTGTGTCCGAGACGGGCGGCATTTGCTGTCCAAATCGCCATCAGAGGTATTGCTACAAAAGCATCAGATTGGTCATTCAACAATATTCCGGCGCCATCTAGAGGATATCTTGGCGTGTCCCTTCCCACTGTTAGGTAACCTACCAAAAAGACCAGCAGTCTTTCATCTGGCAGTCATCGGGCACGAAACAGTGTATTCATTATCTTGTCGACTTTATTCGTCTTCAAACTGTGTTCTGCCCAGTCTGATCTCTTCCTTATCCAATTTATCGGTATTGCTTCTTTGACAATTTTGTCAGATTTATGATTTTTAAATCATAATATCTTGTTAGTTACTATTGATATTAAACGACCAGATATTGCTAACGTTTCTCGTTGGCCAGCAGTGCCACCCGCGGCTGTACCACGTTCCGAGCTTCAGCAGGGATAGGTATCGAACGATCTTCTCGGATTTGGCTTTGGCCTGCTATCGGCCGTGAGGGGGGGGGGCAGAAATACGAAAATAAAACGAGACAGTTTGTATTCGGAATAAAAAGGAGAGACGAGTGAGTAAGTGAAGAAAGAAGTTAGGCTTCCGCCCACGAGTCCTGGCAAGTCGATAAACGTGTCAGTTCAGTAATAAAGCTTACTATAACAGTAATCGGTGTGACTCATCAATCGCGCACGTACGCGCGCGCAGATACACACGGAGAGAGACGACTAAGAGACCGTAGTTAATTATTATCTAGACGGCATAAGACTATTAATAATCAAGTTGCAAGAGTTGATGACTTAAATTAATCATGGTCCATGCTCTTCAGCGTGTGTGTAGGACTTTTTTATTGAGTGTCTTGATCAAATGGAACGTGGCGACCTCTCTTCATATGCTCGTAAATACCCGTTCACAGATTCTCTCACTCGTCTATAGTTTAACGCCTGCCTCGAACGGTTAAGTAGACTGGGGCAAAATATTTTGCAAGGCTGTCTACTTTTTATGTACTTATTTATTTGCTTTTTTGTGTTTTTTTTTACCCTTGACGTCCTCGACCATCAAGGTATTGCAACCGACACACACCTTTGTCAGTCTCGTATTGAAGAACGTATGTGTGATCTAAGTTATGTAGTATTTGTTTCAGATGCTCAGAACACGAAAATCCCACGTAGCCGGGGTATTCTCTATTGAATATTAAAATTTATGAAGTCAAAAAATCGGTATGGAGAACCATACATGACTTCCATGCTCTAATTAATTATAAAATTATTTAATATGTACACTCAGAACGAAACTAAATATAGTAGCATTCTTTTGGTAAAAATGCTGAGAAAGATAATCAAAATACGAATTGTACATAGTTGCTAATATTTTAAAAACAAAGAATTAATTTGATTAAATTATCTTTTATTTAAAAACAACGCGAAAGAAAGCGAATACCGCCCAGCGTTTGTAATCTGTGAATTTCTGAAAACGAAAAATTATTTTGATTACGTATCCGTGGTTACGATATTTTTTTTACATGGGACGATGTCAATTGTTTTACTGAAATTTTTTTACTTCAATGTTCCATAAGGAAATGGAAGTATGGTGATGGCGAAAAAATCGTTGTTAGTGATGAGGGCTGATTCTGATAGTACTACCCTCAAAACGTACAGGAAAGTCATTTATCGAAATGTGTGTGTGTGTGTGTGCGCGCGCGCGCGCGCGTGTGGAAATTTGTCTATGCCGAACGATAACTGCCGCAAATTTAATCAGAATAAAATACTTTTTGCATATGTGCCTGGGTTGTAGAGGACTCAAGGCTTATTAATTTTGGTAAATATCGGTTAAGGGGAAGGGGTAGTTTACCTGCAACGTTTTATGTTTTAACAAGAGTAAAGTACTTAATTTTGATAAATGAAGTATCCTGAAAAGAAGGTCATAATAATCCACTGTGGAAAGGTAGATAAAATATCTATAAATGAAAAGGGTAGTTGAAGGGTGGAGGGTGTAATTTTCTATAAATTAAAATGATAGTTGAAGGGGGAGGGGATAATTTTGTATATGTGTACTACGTTATCGGCAACAAAGAAGTAGTGTGTTGTTAAAATTCCTTCCCGGCCTGCGTGGCCGTGGTCCAATGTTTTCTGCAAAACCAGACGTTCGGCAGTGCCATCGACTGCCTTCATAACTGAAAATCGGGTGCGTTAACGTGAGGTAGTATACGTTTGTGACCACAGTACTGTGGTTAAGGCTGAAGAAAGAAGTAATTTCTATGGAAATATTTTATTTCGAAAATGATTTTAAATATATTAACATTGCTTTTACTTAATTTACTTAATTTGCTTAATTTTGATTATATGATTGTGCTTTAAAGGAATTCATCGAATTAAAAAAAATGGTGACTCTAATGCGATATGATGACAGAAAATGTTATCAGATTCTATTTTACTTTTTAAAGGCCCAAAATATCAATACATTTTTAATTAGTCACTTTCAGTGCATGTAATCTGAATAATTATGAGGGTAGATTTCGTTACGGTATCATATATTCTAAATAGATGTGACTGTAATAAATTTGGTATAATGAAATATCATATGGTTAAATGGATACTTTTATGGTCATATATTGAAACGGGATTAGTTATAGTGTACCATTCTTTCGCTCACTGTCTGACTTTATATAGTTCACAACGAATTATTTTGTCTGTAGATGAACAAACTCCCTCCCTCTACGGATTAAAAATATGTAGATTCACAATAAAATTCCTCCATCCCAAAATTCTGAAAATATGTTATTTTTTGTTTTTACTAATTAAAAAATTAAAAACTTTAAAACACCATAAAAACTAAGAAGAAAAATTCGTTCTTCTCCACTCACTTACTGTAAAAATCAGTTGATGCTCAAAGGCAGTCCGAACTATCCTATCGTACTTTTTTTAATCGCTTAGTCGTTTTAATCCATTTTTAATGTTTTAAATGTCGGTTTTGGCGTTTTAAAAGCTTGATGAATTTTTCCAAAAATGACTTTCAGACATGTTTGCTTAGACTTCATAAGTAGGCCTATTTGTTAAAAAATATGTATTTCGTTGAATGAACAATGCAAAAAAAAATTATTAATGTTTATGCGCTATCGTCTGAAACTTCCGGGTGCACCAGCAGAACAGCAGATTATTAGCTGCAGCAAAAATGGCGCAGTGTATGTTATCTGTTGTTCCATCAAAAACATGGACGTAGATATAATCTGCAGAGAAATTCTTTACGTTGTACTGAAACGAACGCTTGACAGTAATCACTACGAATCGCACATTCATAAAGTATCAGCGGGTACACTACAGTTTAACGCGACAATCGAACTTGCGGTTTGTAATCGAAAGGAATTTCTATTGCTTTCTCTTTGCATAAATCCTGCGTTCAAACGTCGATTCCACAATAGGCGACGTAGGCGATCCTGCTACAGTTAGTAATTATATGATATTTAATGAGCATATTTCTTAAAGATTTAGAAACATACGATACTGATCAATTGATTACTTTATGTTTTTTTAATTTTTGATTATTCAGTTGCTAACATACGGGTATTTACTCGTATATAAATTTTAATATTATAGTTCATCACTAAAACAGTAATTTGCTTAAATATCTTCAATAAAACACATTCAGTCCAGTTGTGACCATGTAAAGGGATTATAGGCCTAAGTATAGCCTTTAAGAAAACGCACAGACTTGACTTAACAAATAAATAAATGCTTGAGTAAATGAAACAACATACTGTTATTACAATTTTTTATATATATTTTGTGTGTGTGTGCGCGCGCCCGCGCGTGTGATTAGGATTAATTAAATGCGGAAACAACATAATTAATATATTGTTATTTATTTTACAATAATATTATAAAAATTATATTTATAATAATTTATAATTTATTTATATTATTAAATATTAATTATTATTATACTACTTTTATAAAGAGTGTAACAACACATATTTTTTAAATAATTTATCTGTGTAAATACAATTATTTTAAACGCATTCATTTATTATTAAATCAGATGGGCAGTAGTGTCTAACACTTGAAGATATTGGAAAGACGATTCCTACGTTCAGCAAGAAAAGTGAAAATGTCAGATGAAAAAATATGGAAAAGCCAATCATAATAATGTTAAATAAGACTATGCCAGCGGATGAAGTGAACATTGATTTTAAAATTTGACAGTCGTGGCAGAAATAAAATATCTGGATTAAGCAATAATAAATATTATTTATAGTTTCGGTGCCAAAAGTTGTTTGTTCACTGAATAAGATCGCGATGCATTGCCTTTTGGACTCATGAGAAATATTATGAACATTAAACTGACTTCACGTGTAAAGGTTTAGTTTTTAAATCACTTTGTGCTTCCTATATGACTTATGGGTCTAAAGTGAGCAAAAATTAGTGGTAATTAAATAATACTGATAACCACTTTTAACTTCTAATGCTTATTACTGAGTTCAATCAGCCTTCATTAAACGTCATTCGAATCACTAACAACAAAAGCTAGCTTCAAATCGCCTGTTGGTTCCAATATTCACGGCAGTTAAGATTCTTGAACTAAAAAGCGCGAATAAAAAACATAAAAATATGATTAAAAGTCCTTATTAGATTTAGTAATATTTGCACCTAAATATGAGGTCGATACAACGCGCGATCGCGCCGTGTTAAGAACTCGTTTACTGTTACTGAAACGCAAAGATAAGAAATCGATACATGAAATCTTGACATAGAATTAAACTAGAAAGTAATCCTCAATCTCGAGTAATTACACGGAATTCGTGTAAGGTAAGGTAATCTTGTGAATCAGATTACAACTCACTCAAGGCCATAAGTAGGCTGTATACGAGTATATCTTACAAAGTACAGTATAGGTTTTCTGTCTTTCCCCTCATTCGCTTTCTCTTTCAATCACTGCGGCTTCATTCCGTTGTGGTAAAATAATGAATGCGTTAAAATAATAAAGAACAAGTCCATCAGGCGCATTCAACTGACCCGTTCAATCGATAAAAAAATATTCGCAAAGTATAGATTGTATATATTTTTTAATTTAAACGATAACATTTCAATTTGTTTCATGAAAACGTTAACAATTGCTGTTTGAACCAAATAGTTCTGTTTCAAGGCAACAAAGTTGAGGAAGGAAAAATATTAAATTTGCAAATCAACATTCTTGTAGGCAATACGGTCAACCAGCTCATCGGTGGCATGGTGATTACGGCGCGAGCGCGCGCGCGCGCGTATGTGTGTTTAGTTTGATGTTGGTATGAAAGCACAGTTATTAGCATAAATTATTTTAATTAACGTAGATCATGACGACTTGAGTTTAAGGTACTTTATACATGAAAAGGTGTTATTCCTATTTACACTTTCCTGTTAAATTTCCTGTTTACATTTTATTGTAATAAAAAAACATGTGTTGTAAGCAGACAGCACTTGCAGACTCGAAAACAAATCTAATCTTATAATAAACATGTTGTGCTATAAAACTTGAAGAAAATAAATAACACATTACTTTAAAATTTGCTCTGTGTGTGTGTGTGTGTGTGTGTGTGTGTGTGTGTGTGTGTGTGTGTGTGTGTGTGTGTGTGTGTGTGTGTGTGTGTGTGTGTGCTTGAGTGAGTGGGCACGTGCAAAACTGGTCCATTCTCGTAAACCGTATCGGCTTGTGAGTGTACGTATGCGTTATCAACTTGAAACAGTTGTGTTCAACCTTGAATACGCGTATATTTGACCCACTTGCAATGGATCCTAACTCGTATGCCTATCAACAAAATCTCCATCTTACACAGTACATGCAGCATCCGACACCACAGAACCCAGGGCATTTTCGCTGCCTTTACCTCAAAATACGCCATATAATGCAAATGTCTATCATCCACACACTATGAGCGACCAGTGCCACGGGCAACATTCTCATATGCCACCACAGATGAACGTCCCACCGTCATTACCACCACGTCACACAGAAAGTGAGTGGCAAACCATACCCATTGCACGCAGCGCGAAACGTCTGCGGAGTCCAGACGACGAAAACCACACACGCAAACAAGTTAAACAGAGAAACTATTGGTTAAGTAACCCAATCAGTACGCAAAACAGGTATGAAAGATTAGACGACAATGGAAGGGATCTTTCAATCAGAAGGGACTGAAAATCAAACGAATAACCCTGACGAGCCTAAACCCCCATCAATATTTTTTGCAGGTGTTAAACAAATCACTCCACTTATCGACTTGTTAAATAGAATCGTCCCAGATAAATACGCCATCAAAGCACTTCATAACGACTATACCAGCATCATCAAGGCATTAAAGGAAAAAGACATCGAATTCCATACATTCCAATCAAAGCAGTCAAGACCATTTCGCGTGGTTT
Organism: Magicicada septendecula; assembly: GCA_034769895.1. Lineage (NCBI taxonomy): Eukaryota > Metazoa > Arthropoda > Insecta > Hemiptera > Cicadidae > Magicicada > Magicicada septendecula. The sequence continues at coordinate 228,952,503 of CM068374.1, read as the reverse complement.
TAAAGAATGTACATCCGTCTACAAACATAGAAAAAATAAAAAGCGGCATTCAAGAACTCGGGCAGATGTCATCAACATATTGAACATCAAGCAGCGAAAAACAAAAGAACCGCTACCGCTATTTTTCGTAGACATAAAACGTAATGATAACAATCACGATATTTATAATGTACGTAAACTACTGAATTTAATTGTTACGTTTGAACCTCCGCATGTTAAACAAGAGTTACCCCAATGCATGCGATGTCAACGATATGGACACACGAAAAACTTCTGTACAAGAAATCCCCGCTGCGTCAAATGCCTGGGTAATCACTTTACAAAAGACTGCTCTAGGACTGAAAGAACCAATGACGTGAAATGTGTAAATTGTAAAGAAAACCACCCTGCTAACTACAGGGGTTGCTTAACATATCAACAACTCCATCAAAGGCATTACTCACGACCACCTTTAACTCAACAGGGAAACCAGGATATTCTCCAAATACCTAGAAGACCGCTACCCCTGCAACCACTTCAACCAAACGGACATCCTCATAAAAATGGAAAAAATAAATGTTTGTATTTTGAAACCATAGCCACCTAAACCTTTACAGCCCAAATCATGTCACAGGTTTGCAACCCTCACATGCTATTAGGTACATAATGTACCTACCTGCTAAGACTAACAACCTGCTAAGACTAAATTAATTAACCAATAGCGTACATTTTTCAGATTATTTAGTGTGACCAATACCGAAACAATATGACAAATATTCTAGGCCTTATACTGTTTTAAAATACATGTTAATTCACATAATATACGGTTGTTATTTTGGAGAGCATTACTGTTCAACAGATAAAACTTACGTGTAAAATTCAAATGTGATACAACGTTATTTCTAAATCTTTATTTATTAGAAATGAAGTTTTTGTCGTCACATCATCGCCAATTAAAATATTTATTTTACGCGAATTGTGTGTGTGTGTGTGTGTGTGTGTGTGTGTGTGTGTGTGTGTGTGTGTGTGTGTGTGTGTGTGTGTGTGTGTGTGTGTGTGTGTGTGTGTGTGTGTGTGTGTGTGTGTGTGTGTGTGTGTGTGTGTGTGTGTGTGTGTGTGTGTGTGTGTGTGTGTGTGTGTGTGTGTGTGTGTGTGTGTGTGTGTGTGTGTGTGTGTGTGTGTGAATTCCCTGGTTGCAATATGTGTGAGCCGTCATTGCACTTCTGTTTCCGTCGGCACACTTGCCGTGTATGTAATTTTAACTTTCTGATGGGTTTACGTTTCCCGTTGCTGTTTACAGGCGTGATTTGGCATCAGCTCAAGCGTTTCAACATAGGTCTTACCACAGATCATTATAATGTGTATTAATTGTTTAGGAAATACAGAGAACGATTAGATCATTTTGGCGTCATGGGATCAATTTCAGAAAAAATTGAGAAAGAGGGAAACGTCTATTCAGTGAATGTTACCTTTGAAACAGTACTAGCTGACCCCTGGCTTCTTCTTCTTCTTTAACCCTACAGCCCAACGTGAGTCTTGGCTTCCAACACCAATCTTCTCCAAAGTCTCCTATTCATTGGCATCTCAGTGTAACCCCTCGCATCCATTCTTCACATCCTAGGTCGGCCCCTCTTTCAGCTTTTATAGACTTGCGTCCTAAGGATTTTTTTTTGTATACGCTGATCATCCATCCGCTCTAGGTGACCTAACCGTTGTATTCGTTGAGCACTTATGAATCTTACATGCCCTCATGCATCAATAGCTCATCTGTCTCCTGGTTATTCCTTATTTTCCATTCGTCATCTTCGTTAACCGGGCCATAAACACGTCTTACGATCTTTCTTTCAATCCTTCTTTGTGTTTCTTGTTCCTTTTTTGTCAATGTCCATTCCTCGCCTCCATAAGTAACAACCGGTCTGATAAGTGTCATGTATTTTTATTTTTATGTTACGACTAATGAGTTTGCTTGTCAGTAGTCTACTGATTAGCATAATATCCCCTATTTCCTATGTATATCCTGTCATGCATTCTCGTGTTTATGGACTCCTGCGCTAATTATTTAACGTTAAGCTGTGTCTGTTTAGGCGTCGATACTTTCATCTTACTGAAAGGACAGTACACATACGTTGTAAATTATAGCCCTATACGACAAACATCTATCCATATATCTTTATTCCGTCCATCGTTGGATCAAAGACTACCTTTAACGTTTCCAGTCTTCCATATCATTTATTATATTGATTCATTTGTATCCCGCGTGTTCCAATTGTCTACTCAATTCGTCTGGATTCTTCGTGTACCTGTTTTTATTTTCTGTTACCTCTAACGTTTTGTATGTTATTGTACCATCTTTTTTACCGTTCGTGAATATATCGTTGGGGGATCATCATCATCAAGCGTGGCTCTACAACCCTTGGCGGGTCTTGGCCTGTTCCAAGAATCGATTCAATTCCTCCCTATTGCTTGCCCTGGCTTTCCAGTTTCTTATGTTCAGCTTTCCGAGGTCCTCCTCTGTCTGGTCTTTGAATCTATTTCGGGGTCTTCCCGTTTCGTAGGCTGTCCTTTCTCCATTCTCTGTACGTGTTCAACCCTCCTTAGCCCGTATATTTGATATTTTGATTGTCGGGGGATAGTGGAAGTTAAAACGTCACGTTTTCCAGGCGGGTTGAACAGTTGATAGAACATGACAGGATAAAACAGACGACTAGTTGGGATTACGATTTGGGCATGACATAACGGTAAAGGGGATTAAATACTAATCTCTTCCTGGATCGAGGGGGATACTTATGTATCCGATACATTCATATAAGAACATGCCTTATTTGGTTTCCAGGTACAATGACGATAACCAGCAGCGTGTCTTTGTTGCTGGTGGTTATACTTGTGACGGTTACGTGGACGTCGGCGCAAGAAGAGGAAACTTGTTATGCGGACAACAGGAATCCGTATCTGTACTACGGCACAAAGACAGCATATGAATTCGTTTACGAGAAAAGACCTCTACAACCGATACCTTGTAAGTAACCAGCAATGATTTTATATATTGAAATAAGAAATAATAATAATAATTATTATTATTATTATTTTGTATCGGCCATCTAAGGACCACATGCCAATTTCATTTCTTTATTCTTTGTTCTTTTCTTTTTCTCCAGTATTTTTTCATCTTTTCTCTGTGTATCTTCTTCCTGTCTTCAGTCCACTTTGAACCTGCGTTTTTCTTTCTCCTACCCTGGACTCCTTCCATTGTTAACACTTTTGCTCGAAAAACGTCTCTTTCAATTGCTTCTTCTGCGTTTATATTATTTTTTCTAAATCATTTTGGACTTTTTTAATCCAACTTGATGTTGACTTCTTCTCCCACAGATATTTGAACCTATTGCTTTGTTAACCTATTGTCATCCATTCTATATAAATAATAGTCTTCTTTTTCTCATTGTGTCTGTTATATTTTCTATACTTTGATATATTATTATTATTATTTAAAAATGTGCTAACCTTTCTCCTTGAATAAAACTAGTCGAAATATTTTTTAATACTTTCAGTGCTGACTCCTTACAAAGACTATTAACACCAGAAAACAGGGAATTTTTAAGATTTTTCAAAAATGAATATTTCATTTAATCTTTCATCAATGATAATATTCTAAACATCAAAATAATAAACAGAGTTTCCTAGTTAAAACTGTATGAAACACGTACTCGTATCTGTCGTTCAACCGGACTCTACTAAAAGTCCGACCAACACTAAAATGGTACTTGGGTACATCTGCTGGGGAAATAAAGTGAAGTGCTTGCCCTAATTGTGCAAGAACAATATAATCTGTCTTAGGGTTACACCACCCTTAAAGCATACCTTTTAAGTATCTAAAAGAGGTAGCTTTAAAACAAAACAAAAAATACAAAAATACCAACTAATTACACAGAAGCACTTTAGATACATTCATGTCAATGAGAAGTAATTTTATTGCAAATTAGGCCAAATTAAAGGTTTCTGATGTCCACTTTCCTGGATCATCAACAGCAGACTTCCTTTTTCATATTTTGATGCATTACACTGGTTCATAGAAAAAGAAATACTGGTTCTTATTGTGCGAAGAAATAAGTACTTATTTGTAAACCGATCTTGGAATTTATTCAAATATTTCTTTCATTCAATTAAAAAAGTGTTTAAAAATTTGTATACTATTGTAATAAATTTTCTGACAGTGTGTGTATTTATATTTGTGTCGAAATCATTATGCGTACTATAACGATTAATATTGTCGTCCTATCTGAGCGTTATATGAAAGTGTCAAACGGAGAGAGTATAGCGACGTAATCAAGAGAGAGAGCGTATAATCGCAGCCATCTCTGTCTAACCTCGTCACTGCTACAACAAATGCCGGTACGGACATGAAATTTTACTCAATTGAATTTATGTGTTAAAACTGCAATATCTTTAAAACCAATAAATATACAGCAATTCTGAAAACAGCATAGTGTTCAGCAATTAAAGCTCTATAAGTAGCCAAAATATCAACAAATATAATTAACATTTACAGAAGATATACAGAAGAAGAACGCCAAACGAAATAACTCGAGAATTAGGCTGGGTACGAATTAGGTGTTTTCACACACACACAGATAAAGACCTAAGCAACACTATTCTGTGGTCAGATCTTTGAAAACACGTTTGCAAATACCTGTAATCAAACGATTTGCAAACAAAGGAAGTACGATTTTAGCCAGTAATTCTGTGCCGTCTCAGACCTGTCAAGGGGCTTTGCTCGACCTGTCCGATACTGTTTCAACTGGAAAAACGCATGATTTATTTGGAACAACCAATCAGAATCCTGCATTTAGAACAGACGCCAACTCTGACGGAGGGTAGCGGGACTCTTCGTTCGGATCTTCAATGCGCTAGACGTGTGTAAATTACGTGCTTAATTTCACAAACAAGCAAAGTTTCATTTAAGTAAAAAGTTCGAGAAGTAGTCCGCAGTTGCAGAGGAACTAGTACAGTTCGACAACAACTCTCGCTGTGTAACACCACATTAATTAATTAATTAATAATCAATTGTGAATTGACTGGTGCGACAGAGAGCTACAGCATCTGTAATTGCCCAGATCATCGTTCAACAGGATTGGTCAACATCATTTCTTCTGTGCTGAACCATCAAAAGGAGGATCTCTACGGATTCCTATCTACGGTCGACGCATCAAACAGTAAGAAATAGGTTCATTGATCAATGAAATAAATAATAAAGAAATAATAAAGAAATAATAAACAATTTTAAAAGACACTCAGAATTTCACACTTTGTATTTAATTAGTAAGATTAGTTATAACATAGTATAGGAGTGTTGAATGGAAAGTGAGGTGTAGTATTGAACGTGCAAATTATTGCAGACCTGTTCTTTAGCACTGGTTTGGGAGATATAAATTTTCTAAATTAAACCAGATAAGAGCAATAGGTCGTTTGGACGTTTTAATCTTCACTTTTCACGCACACTCATTAATTATAAGAGTTAGGGTAGCAATAAGTCCTACAATTAGCATTTTTCAAGAAGTTAACAAAATAATTAAAACGTTAATTAAACAAACTCAAGCAAATTTTAAAGTGTTATTGTAACGATTCCCCTTGAATTCCACAATCACTGAACGAATCCTGAGAAAGTGTGTCTCTATGCTCTGAGCTAAGCTGAAACCGTGTCATTTATATCTGGGATTTGTTCTGGCGCCCAGGTAAAGTAAAATCATGGGTAAGTAACGTTTTATCTATCATTAAATATATAATATTAGTGTGTTAGGTAAAAGGTAGCGTTGTAGTACTAATATATACATTGAAACTTGTCCTTCACAGTTATAAGTCACAGATACTAATTACTGCTGATAGTCTCAGTAGTTGTAGCATTTGTTTCACTCCATCCTCTCATCTCATCTTGTTCTTAATGTAGTACACAAGTTGGCTTAGACATCTGTGTAATTCTTGGTCCTCACAAAAGAATTCATTAAAATACTCTGCGGCTTCCAAGTATATAATCACCAATCAGATCTTTAGATAACTTGCAGGATATCAAGGTACTGAACAGTTATACCAAGTACTTATGCTCTTTCTAAAGATAAGAAAAGTATTGTATTTATGTTCCAAATCTAAAATGTGTTTGTGTTGTAAAATGTGTTTATGAAGAGGCAGAAATTGGGGAAAAGTCAAAGGTAGTGTATTAATAACACTGACAGTGGTAGCAGTGGATGAGCTTGCATGGTCTAAAATGCAGGAGGGTCCAGTTAAAAATATCGGTATGGAGAACCATACATGACTTCCATATTCTAAGATTTATATTTAAAATCATTTTCAGCCAAACAGCCAGGCTGTGTCTTACCTGCCTTTTTATTGCTGTATTAAATGAAAAATATTATATTACATTAAAATGAAAAAATTATAATTTTATTGCCTGGCAACAAAATTATTTTATTTTTAACAATTACCATTGTTTCAAAAAGTTTAAATAAATTTTCAAGTACTTTACTCTTGTTAAAACGTAAAATGTTGCAGGTAAACTACCCCTTCCCCTTAACCGATCTTCACCAAAATCGAAAGTCATTGAGACCTCTACAACTCAGGGACGTATGCAAAAAATTATTTGATTCTGTTTGAATTTGCGGCTGTTATCGTTTGCCATAGAAAATACGCTTGATAAAAAAACGTTGCAGGTAAACTACCCCTTCCCCTTAACCGATCTTCACCAAAAACAATAGGTCTTGAGTACTCTACAACTTAGGGCTGTATGCAAATAATCTTTTGATTCTGTTTGAATTTGCGGCTGTTATCGTTTGCCATAGGAAATACCCTTGTTAAAACATAAAACGTTACAGGTAAACTACCCCTTTCCCTTAACCGATCTTCAGCAAAATCAGCAAATCTTGAGAACTCTACAATTCAGGGCTGTATGCGAAATATTATTTGATTCTGTTTGAATTTGCGGCTGTTATCGTTTGCCAAACAAACAAAATTACCCTTGCTAAAAAAAAACCGTTGCAGGTAAACTACCCCTTTCCCTCAACCGATCTTCACCAAAAACAATAGGTCGCGAGTACTCTGCAAATCAGGGCTGTATGCAAAAAATTATTTGATTCTGTTTGAATTTGCGGCAGTTATCGTTTGCCATAGAAAAAAAATCTACAGACAGGCAGACACACAGACAGACAGACAGACAGACACACACACAGACACTTTTCGGAAAACGACTTTTTTTCATGTTTTGAGTGTAGTAGAATCAGAATCTGCAATAATCTCGAACACGATTTTTTTTGCCATCACCATACTTCCATTCCTTAAGGAATATGGAAGTAAAAGGAGTGTACATAATATGATGTCATCATTTATTAAAGTCTGATAATTTTATTTATCTATTGTATCTTTTTTGTAAAGTCAGCTGTTTAAATATAACATCCGAATTAGATGTAAATATTGACTAAATATCACTATTACGTTAACGACTCGGAACACTAGGTTAATGTTCCGAGTCGTTAACAACCTAGTGTTCCGAGTCGTTAATGTAATAGTGATATTTAGTTAAGTAACGGACACGTCATGGACAACAAAATCCAAGAAAGTAAATATTGAATTTTCAATGAGTAAAGCTTCACTTCCATTTTTACTTCCATATTCCTTAAGGAATATATGGTGATGGCAAAAAAAATCGTGTTCGAGATTATTGCAGATTCTGATTCTACTACGCTCAAAGCATGAAAAAAAGTCGTTTTCCGAAAAGTGTCTGTGTGTGTGTGTGTGTCTGTGTGTCTGTAGATTTTTTTTCTATGGCAAACGATAACTGCCGCAAATTCAAACAGAATCAAATACTTTTTTGCATACAGCCCTAATTTGTAGAGTACTCGCGACCTATTGTTTTTGGTGAAGATCGGTTGAGGGAAAGGGGTAGTTTACCTGCAACGGTTTTTTTTATCAAGGGAAATTTTTTTTTTGGCAAACGATAACAGCCGCAAATTCAAACAGAATTAAATAATGTTTCGTATACAGCCCTGAATTGTAGAGTTCTCAAGACCTATTGTTTTTGGTGAAGATCGGTTAAGGGAAAGGGGTAGTTTACCTGTAACGTTTTATGTTTTAACAAGGGTATTTCCTATGGCAAACGATAACAGCCGCAAATTCAAACAGAATCAAAAGATTATTTGCATACAGCCCTAAATTGTAGAGTTCTCAAGACCTATTGTTTTTGGTGAAGATCGGTTGAGGGAAAGGGGTAGTTTACCTGCAACGTTTTTTTAACAAGGGTATTTTCTATGGCAAACGATAACAGCCGCAATTCAAACAGAATCAAATAATGTTTTGCATACAGCCCTGATTTGTAGAGTACTCAAGACCTATTGTTTTTGGTGAAGATCGGTTAAGGAGAAGGGGTAGTTTACCAGCAACGTTTTTTTACCAAGCGTATTTTCTATGGCAAACGATAACTGCCGCAAATTCAAACAGAATTAAATAATTTTTTGCATACGTCCCTGAATTTTAGAGGTCTCAAGGACTTTCGATTTTTGTGAAGATCGGTTAAGGGAAAGGGGTAGTTTACCTGCAACCTTTTACGTTTTAACAAGAGTAAAGTACTTGAAAATTTATTTAAACTTTTTCAAACAATGGTAATTGTTAAAAATAAAATAATTTTGTTGCCAGGCAATAAAATTAAAATTTTTTCATTTTAATGTAAATCATGTATAAGAGAAAATATATCGCGCTTGGCAGGCGATATTAAGATTTAAATATAAATCTTAGAATATGGAAGTCATGTATGGTTCTCCATACCGATATTTTCTATACAGCTACAAAACACGTATCACACACACACACACACAGAGTTATAATGATATAGTGAGTGAGAGAGGGGGAATATGGAGGAAGAGGGGCCTACTCAGAGGCAAATTCTCAGAGCGAGCAATGCAAACAGTGCTTGCCCAAAGAAAATCAGGCAAAAGTAAATAAATGATTATATTACCAGCATTATTGTTGTCACCAAAACCTGTTTCATATGCCTTCCTATCTCTCATCTTTTGAAAATCGGTGGCACATTTGTCATCTATCTTCCAGTCAAAATGATATTGACTTGATCAGAGTCATTAATGTCAGTTCGCTTCCAGTTCTGTGCGCTCTTTTAACACCTGACTGACCACACCACCCCCAATGCAATCACTAGAAAAAAAATGCTTTGATGCACTAACTATGAGTTGACCATAATTTCAGAGGTCTTACCATTTATTTAAGATTTCATAACTATACTTTTATCGTCTAGTCTTCTTTTTTACATTAGGCTACAGTTAGAAATACTCAAATGTATAACAATGTATGATGATTTGCTGGTACTTACATAGAATGCTAAACAGCACAGTACCTGGCTCTCAGAGATGCAAAATGCAAACTCTAGCAATTGGCCTGGCTCAGTGAAAATGTGGCCAATTTTTTCTTCTCTTGTTTATTGTTTTGGTTGTCACTGTTTGAAGTTAGCTCCCCACAGTGTTTCCTTGGTACTGATTGCTGAATTTTTTTTTTAACTAGGAAGTAGAATCACAATTTACTAAATGCCGCTTTTTTAATCTTCATATTAATTACACTTTATGAATATTTTTCTCACAGCAACATAAACAAGGACGTACCTTAATACTTTTTAATGATTTTCTAGCACTGTAATTTTACGTACATGTGCTTATATTGTGCTTAGAGTCGATACTTGCTCTCAGGGGCATATATTCTAGGCTAGCTAGGCTAGCTGCGAAGTCCAAAGATTAAAGCACAAAAAAATCTATTAGGAATTTGCATAAAATTGTTCATTTTATCGAAGTCAGACGTGTTTCCCTCACGTGTTTACTTCTGTTTCGTAGTAGCGTAATTACTAATTACAGACAATACAACTTCGCATATAACGGCGCATGAATCGCTGCAACTTGCTTTACTCAGCCTTCGCAAGTAACTTGGTGGTGGCAATGACGTTATCGTAGGCTAGGCTTCGTTCCTTGGAGAGCTAGCCAACAGTGAGACAGTAGGCCGTGTGGCACGCAAAGCAGTTGTTCATTTTAAAATTAGTTCTAATTTTGTGAATGATATTTTGTGCTGTGAGGTTTGAATAATAAATTAAGATGAGTGATATAGTTAATAAACTATTGACAAAGACACAATTTGCTCAGCTTCCGTATGAGGATAAGCTTCAAATTATAAAGATGGTAGGCCTCAGCCATCCCTTCTAGAACTTAAAAGTGAACATAAAGAAAAGAACAGAGTGTATACTAGATGTTTTAGTGAGGCCAACTACAAAAAATACCCTTGGTTAACTGGATTGAGTACAACTAATAAATTGTACTGCTGGGTGTGTTTGCTTTTTTGCACCGATACAATTCCTTGGAATAAGACAGGATTTAATAATTTAAATTATTTGGTAACGGCTTGTGATAAACATCAAAAATCACTAGTCATATACGAGCATTCAATACGTTACAGACATTCGGTTTTCAAAGAATCGATCATTCCCTTAATTTACAGAAGAAGATTGCTGACAGTCTACATAATGAAAAAGTAAAGGAAAATAGAATTATTTTAAGAAGACTGATTGACGCAGTAACATTCCTAGGGAAGCAAGAATGTCCATTTAGGGGCCACAATGAGTCTAGCGATTCAACAAATAAAGGCATGTACATAGAACTTTTGGAATTTTTATCAACGTATGAGCAAACAATAGCGAACCATTTAAAAACCGCAACAATTTTTAGTGGAACGTCACCGGTAATACAAAATGATTTAATTGACGCAGTAGGTAGCGTAATTACAGACAAAATCAAATCAGAAATATCTAATGCAACATTCGTTGCAATATTACTTGACGAGACAACTGACGTAACCAATAAAAGTCAATTATCAACAGTTTTACGATTTGTCGATAATGAAGGAAACTGTCAGGAACGATTTTTGCACTTCACTGACGTCAGTTTAGACCGAACTGCACAAGGATTGTTCCAACATGTCACCAAGGTTGTAGATGATTTAGAATGTTCAAAAAAACTTATAACCCAAACTTTCGATGGAGCAGCTGTTATGGCCGGCTGGACTTCAAACCTTGGTGAAAAATAAGTACCCATCAGCAACTTTTATTCATTGCTGTAGTCACAGGCTGAATTTGGTTTTGTCAAAGTCTACAAATTTTGTAGCAGAATGTAAACGGTTTTTCATCACTTTATCAGGAATAACTAGCTTTTTTTCACATTCTACAGTCCGCACAAATGCTCTAAAAAACTTTATGGAGAAGAAACTACCGAGAGTGGCACCAACAAGGTGGAATTTCTCATCAAGGCTTGTAAATACTGTCAAAGAATACAGAAGGCCTCTTATCATGTTCTTTTCATCAATAGAAGATGAACCCGGTGACTGGACAGGTGAAGAAGTGAATACTGCTTCAGGCTTTGTTTGTTTTTTACGTGAATTCGACACTAGATTTCTTCTTCTTAGTTTCAGCAAAATATTTGCAATTTCTGATGTTCTGTTTGACATAATGCAAAAAAAAATGTTTGGACATTTCTTACTGCATGAACAAAGTCAATGAATTCTATGATACTCTGCAGAAAATTATAGATGAGGATTTTGATCTTGTATGGCCCCAGAAGCTACAAGTAATTCTGAATATGAAGATAAAGAATATGAACCAAGACACAAAAGACAGAGAAATGATGACCGTTCCAAATGGCAGCGTATTTGTAACGAAATTCTGGACACAGTGATGGCCCAGATAAAATTCAGGTTTGAGTCCCAAAAGGATCTTAAATTCATGTCTTTATTGGATTCAAACAATTTTGATACATTTTGTAAAAGTTTCCCACAAAATCTGATGACAGAACTTGAAAAAAGAAATCAGTGAATGAAATTACTATTTATATGAAACTCAATAATTTGGACATAGTGTTTAGTGAAGTGTACAAACTAGCAGAATTAACATTGACATTTCCATCTACAACTGCAACTGTTGAAAGAAGTTTCTCCGCTCTAAAGAGGATTAAGACTTACCTCAGAGCCACACAAGGACAAGTCCGGTTAAGCAACTTGGCTGTTATATCTATTGAGAACAACATTCTTCTTAATATGAAAAAGTGGTCAGAAGAAACATTTTATGAAAGTGTAATCCTGAAATTCACACAAAAGGAGAGAAGAATGGAGTTCTTGTTCAAATAAGTCTACACAGAGCCGTCGTCGAAGTCAGACGTGTTTCCCTCACATGTTTACTTCTGTTTCATAGTAGCGACTTGTAAACAAATACGGACATGGTTTAAACCCATGCGGTTTAACTCTATTTACGTTAATGCTGGGACTGTATTGTGATTGTGGCTGTGTGGATTGTTGACATCACTGACCAGGTATTTAACTTTCGTCGTCGTTTTTCCTCATATTTCTATATCATATTTTGTTTTCATAAGCTCACTATGTTTCTAATGGAAGTACTCTATGCGCCCTATGTGCTATATTATTATGTATTATATATTCATATCTATCTTTTACACCTATCTATACAATGTATACTCTGTCATTACCAATAGAAACTATTTACTTGATGGTTTAAACTAACCGATAAGTCAAACTTCTTCAGTATAATTATATATTATTTCCTCATGATGTAATGATATAGTTCTTGCTTTTTGTAGTCTTTTGTAATCTTTTATTTGTTTCACTACTGCCGTCCAGCCCTAGTGGCTTCGGCGGAACAAATGTATGCTATAAATAAATAAATAAATGAAGTACTGAAGTTCTTTGCTTGCTTTTGTCTTTCTAATGATGCCATTTCATAATTATTGTTGAAGTATCAGTCATTATTATATAAGTTAGAATGCATTGGTATGGTGTCACAAAATCACATCACTTCAAAAAGCTTGAAATGTGAACAAGGGGGATCCCCTCCAGTGCATTTTCTTCAATTCTAAGGTGAGCTAGCCCAGGTCTCGAACTCAGCATACGCCACTGCTTGCTCTACCCATTGGGTTAGGAATCGCCACTGGGGCTATTCAACATTTTTCAAGGCCACATGACTCCTTAAATATGTAGTAAAATAATAAATACAATGCAAAATAGAAGTGAGTATGATAATAGTAATCGTTAATATATGAAGTAACATATACAAGAAGTCCTGTGGACATCAGAACATTCTTCTTATGGAAAACTGTATGTATATCACACATGCATTTTGCGTGCGTGCGCACACACACACACAAACACACCCACACACACATGCACACACACACACAAACACACCCACACACACATGCACACCCACACATCCATTTTTCATACATAATACTTTTGTCAGACTTCACTGACAAACAACAATTTGTTTACACAAAACAAATGGTTACACGGTACAGAATAGTCTTCACATCTGCTTCTTGTTTTCCTTTACTACTCTGGATTATGTAGTTTATAACATTAGTGAATTGGTAAATAGAAAACATGACAGTTAAGAGTTTTAATTTAATATTAGATCAGTAAGATTAATTCACAGCATGCAAACATTTCTGCAGTCAATATGCACGCAGTCAAGCAGCATGAAGCAGCTTAGATTACCTGACTCAACCCAGCAAATTCAAATGAATCCAGTTTCTGTCCCAAACACTGGATTCAGTGAATTAATTATATACTTTTGTTGATAGGTATGTGAACATGTTAAGCGTATAACCACAGCACAGCTCTAAGGGCAGGTTTTGTAGAGAAAGGGTCATAACAGAAGGTTTTAAGGGTGAGGGCTACTATCCCACAAATTGCTAAGGTCAGTCCAAGGCCTACAAACAAAAAGACACTGACATCCCAGGTTAGCAATTACTTTTGTTAATTTCAGCCCAAAAACTTTTGGGGTGTAGATCTTTATGCCCTTCCATAGATCCACCTATGCTTGCAACTAATTTATATTGATTACTAGTCACTTTGACCATTTTCCCCATTTGTATTCAAGAAGGAGGTAGAGTGGATTGTGTTTAGTTGTAATTCATTGCATGCTACACTCTTACTGTGTCACTGCCTTGAATGCGATTAGTCATAGGAACACACAGAGGTCACAGTGAAAGCACACTTGCTGCTCTACTTTGTTACATTAATTTTTCAGTTTTTCTTCACTTTGAATGTTTTCAGTACCAAAACAGTAAAAAACATTGTTAAATCACATTTTCTGTTTCACTTCACCACTTACAAACTTAGTCAAGTGCTGATTTTATAGATAAAACTTATGATATTTTAAGAACCCAAACCAATTATTTTATATTCACCAAAACTAACTGCTAGACCACTATCAACCATTTCAGTTCTCTACATTATGAGGATCAACTGAATGATTTATCATTGGCTAGACTTCACATGACAAACACAAGCATATAAACAATTGAACAAATATAACACTGAACAAAGGAAATACATATGCTGCAAGTGGAACAAGTAGAAGTGAAGATGAGTGGGTGAAACTAAATTTCTCAGACTTTTGTTGACCAAGTAAAGCATTAATTTGGCTTCCATTCACCACACATACTTACAGCTCATAACTGTGATGTTATATTTTCAGGCAATATTAAGAATATGAAAAATAGAGAAACAATAAACAAACCCCCCTCAAAATGGCCTTGCAATGGGTTTACATTAATGCAGTCCTTATTAGCAGCAGTAAGCTAAAACCCTCATTCAGTAATAATATATTGTTTCATAAAATTAAGTACTAGTTTTAAAAACATACTTTTTTTAATATTACTTCCATATTCCTTAAGGAATGGAAGTATGGTGATGGCAAAAAAAATCGTGTTCGAGATTATTGCAGATTCTGATTCTACTACACTCAAAACATGAAAAAAAGTCGTTTTCCGAAAAGTGTCTGTGTGTGTGTCTGTCTGTGTGTCTGTCTGTCTGTCTGTGTGTCTGTCTGTAGATTTTTTTTCTATGGCAAACGATAACTGCCGCAAATTCAAACAGAATCAAATAATTTTTTGCATACAGCCCTGATTTGTAGAGTACTCGCGACCTATTGTTTTTGGTGAAGATCGGTTGAGGGAAAGGGGTAGTTTACCTGCAACGGTTTTTTTTTTATCAAGGGAAATTTTTTTTTTTTTGGCAAACGATAACAGCCGCAAATTCAAACAGAATCAAATAATGTTTCGCATACAGCCCTGAATTGTAGAGTTCTCAAGACCTATTGTTTTTGGTGAAGATCGGTTAAGGGAAAGGGGTAGTTTACCTGTAACGTTTTATGTTTTAACAAGGGTATTTCCTATGGCAAACGATAACAGCCGCAAATTCAAACAGAATCAAAAGATTATTTGCAAACAGCCCTAAATTGTAGACTTCTCAAGACCTATTGTTTTTGGTGAAGATCGGTTAAGGGAAAGGGGTAGTTTACCTACAACGTTTTTTTAACAAGGGTATTTTCTATGGCAAACGATAACAGCCGCAAGTTCAAACAGAATCAAATAATTTTCTGCATACAGCCCTGATTTGTAGAGTACTCAAGACCTATTGTTTTTGGTGAAGATCGGTTGAGGGGAAGGGGTAGTTTACCTGCAACTTTTTTTTTCTATAGCAAACGATAACTGCCGCAAATTCAAACAGAATCAAATAATTTTTTGCATACGTCCCTGAATTGTAGAGGTCTCAAGGGCTTTTGATTTTGGTGAAGATCGGTTAAGGGGAAGGGGTAGTTTACCTGCAACCTTTTACGTTTTAACAAGAGTAAAGTACTTGAAAATTTATTTAAACTTTTTGAAACAATGGTAATTGTTGAAAATAAAATAATTTTGTTGCCAGGTAACAAAAATAAAGTCATTTTGATTATAAAATATAAATATTTACAACAAGAAAAGAATTTTCAGTTTTCAAAATTTAAATATATTTTTATAAAACAATGGGTTCTTCATTGAGGTGGGGACCATGTCACTCACTCCATCTCAAGCCTCTCCCATTTTGCAGAAAAAGAGGACCCTGTCAAGGCTGATACTTTGACGACAGTGACAGGGCTTTCCACCAAATTCAGCAGAGTGACGTAGGCCCAAATTCAGCAGATAGGCCCAACTCTGATTGGCTCCTCAGATTTCCCCAGCGTTAGTAGGTTCTATGAAAATATTTTATTTCAAAAATGATTTTTTCATTTTAATGTAATATAATATTTTTCATTTAATACAGCAATAAAAAGGCAGGTAAGACATAGCCTGGCTGTTTGGCTGAAAATGATTTTAAATATAAATCTTAGAATATGGAAGTCATGTATGGTTCTCCATACCGATATTTAAACTTGTAAATACATCATAATGTGATAAAATAAAATAACTAAAATGTGATTAAGACAAAACACCAAATTGCAAATTCTCATCACCGATTTCAGGATTATTTAATTGTGATGTTCTTCGCATCGTCAGTACAGAAGAGTTAATGCCTGGTTCCAATATCTGCTGTGCCCCTATGAACAAGAACAAAAAAACTAATCACAGCAAAATGATTTGGAATATATAGACATTATATAAACCAACTGTATCTAATTTTAAATGATAAAATACATTTCCAAATTTAAATACTATTCGAACGCTACACAACAAATTACACAATATCACTGCCCCCACCACCAGCACCAGGAATGCAGCAGATATCAGGACCATGCAGTAACTGTTCCACACTGACGATGTAATGAGCATCAGGAAACGTATCTCCATAAGTTAAAACAAGTTTCTCTGTTAGTCACTTTATAGATTCAAAATTTAAAAAAAATTAACCTCATCAGTTTAAAATTTAAATAATTCTTTTGTGAAGTAAGTAACACTGGTAAATAGTGATTTTTAAGCAAAGTAAATGCATCAAAGTACAAGACACAACTGGTATCAGCAATAGCATGTGTACGGTCATGCTAACATTTCATAACAACCAATAACTTGGCATATAAGGGAATTAAATATATTTTAAATAATTATAAAATCGTTATATCTATTAGAGAGTGTATTTAATTTTTTTTCTGTTTGCAGCATGCACTCCAATTCAGGTTTGGGTTGTAGTCAGACATGGCACACGGTATCCTGCACCTTCTGTTATCACAGGATTAAGGACACTTTATGACACACGAAACCAGATACTGAACAACCATGAACAAAGGAAAAGTAAGTGTGCAAAATGTTTTAAATAGATTAATTAATAATAACGATAATAGTAGTAGTAGTAGTAGTAGTAGTAGTAGTGGTGGTGGTGGTGGTGATGGTGGTAGTAGTATAGATACTTGGGACTTAAATTATATGTAAAAACTTTAATAATGCAAGAATTTCATTATTAGATTTCAAAAATCTAGGTAGACATAAGAAGGAAAAATCTTTCACATTAAAAAGGAGAAAGACTATGAAGAATTATGAAAGTACTAGTCTACTAGATTTGATATATAAATTGTATACCTGTAGAATATGGCCAAAGTATCCTTACATAATCTTGCAGGTGCCTATGTTGCACTGGTAAATACTCCGACACTTGAAACAGTGGTTCTGTGGCTACACCTGGAGTTTAGAAGTGTGTTGCTATAGGGGAAACACCTTGGTCACCACAGGGCAATGTTTTCAGTGAGGTGCTGTAAAAGATCAACAGCTTTTGTAAGGATGCTTGTCTACAATCACTCAGAAGCCTATGCCTAGACAATAGCTACTGTCGTGACAGCCTAGTAGACTCAGCTATAGAGCCAATCAGTGGTTATAGAGCAGACTCACCTTATAGGTTATAGAGCTATAGAGCAGACTCAGCTATTGGCATTCAGGGTGGTTCCAATAGAGCCAATTCCCATAATTAGAATCAGACTCTGTGTAAAGAAAAGTCCCCAACCTTATTTTGCAGCCAGTAGTGTAGATACCTTAGAAGAACCAAAGAGATTACCATAGACAGAGAGGTGGAAGATGGGTACCATAACATAGAGTGTCTGCAAAGCAGGTGGTGTGGTGACAGTTGTGTATACTTGGTTTCCCCTAGTGTGTCTGAAACAGCTGGAAGAAAATAAACCTAACACGAACTAGGGGTCTAGTAGGCCAACAAGAATGGCACCTGAGTTTGACTCCTCAGTAATGTGTATTTATAATGGCAGGGGAAGCACCCCATTACATTGACAAAACCTATGAAAATGAGTACCAGTACCTGGTGTAATACCTACAAAAGTGTTTCCAGAATACGTTGACTTCACAGCACCACTTCAACATTACCTGACATCAGATGTAAAGAATGCTTCTTGTGAAATGTTTGGTAGTCAGAGCACAACTATGCCATCAGCACTTATGCAGACCTTCTGTAGTACTATTAGGACTAAGTACAAGTTTTTATCAAAATGTTCATGCAATTTTTAAATTTCCTATATTAGAAACTCTCTGATTCGAAAAAACTTTGGGATCCTGGTATACTTGTTTGTAACGACTAACAAAATTTTCAACCATATTGGCTGAATAGTTTGATTCAACAGCATATTGATTTGTTGGCAGTTTTTCAACATCTTACACAATTCGGAATCAAAGCACTTGCATTAATGTTGTTAAAATTTTCTGATTCTGGGCTGTTTGGGCGTGGTCCAGTTCTATACGCATTAGCAGATGTTTCAGCCATGCCATTGACGGCCATCATCACTGCAAGTTGAGCTTCATCTAATGTAGATATCACACGTTAGTGATCACAGTACTGTGGTAATGGCTCACATTAAGTTTTGTTAAATGTAGTAAACTTACATTAAGTTTTGTTAAAAAAAAAGAGATACACTGCTGTAACATGATGAAAATATTGCAAAAGGATTTCGTATGTCTGGTATACGTCAGTTTTACAAGTGGTACAAAACTTAAAAGTCATGAAGATTATAGTTTTCTGTTCCATGTGTTTTTATCCTAGGTGCAGAGGTCAATAACGGTTAATATTTGGGCATTTTATGCCTCTCACATGAGGCTGTTTGTAGAAAATAGCTATTATTCATAAGAGGATATAAATTGGGTCCATAGGGACCATGGAAATTGGGCCCTGATAATGTATTAGTCTAAACATCATTGCTTGATCGAGAACTCTGGGCCAAAAATAATACCCTATTGATACTGTAATGCTATATCCACCCCCAATGTTGTGACCTACCCCTCCTCAAGACTAAAAACAATCATGAAAGGACATCTTGTGATTACTGAAGACAAAAAGCAACCAAACTTGTGACAGTACACAAAGTGTATTCCAGAAATGTTATGAAGATTGTAAAATACATTGGCATCAGTGTGTTTATCTGATGGGCATTATTTTGAAAGGGATGATATAAAAGAATAAAGACACAAAACAAAACAAAATTACATGAACTATTTGATCAAATCTCATACATCCCGGACAAACCTAATCTTGCATTATCTACAGAGTATTGGCTATCACAATCATATCTGTTGTTAGTTTATTTATTTTAAAACAATATTTTACTTGTACACATTATTGTTACAATTAAAACAACAATTATTGGAACTATTTAATTGCCGTAATATTTACCAATAATAATAGCAGTATTGTTGTACAAATTTTTCTAAAAGTTGTAATAGAACGGTTTACGGGTTTCTAACTGACCGTTTATTTTTGTTTTAAATTGCAATAACTTTTAGTTTAGTTTATTATTTTTATTGATTTATTTATTTCAATTCAATCTAGCATTGAATCCAACGTAAATAAATCCGATGAATGCACTGGAAGTTAGTTAGTGAAGTGTTTTCAACTTTGATTAATTTATTTAAATGGTTATTCTTCCATCGACTAGATGAAATGGTGACGTAGATTCCTTGCTGAAAACATAAATATTTCGTAATAACAATCACTTACTTGTGGTGAGTCTTGCCGATCTTGCAGGGTCGATGTAGCAATCTAATCTGTAGATTGACTTACCGTATTTAAATTCGCCACTGCGTGTCGAGCTATCCAATAAGAGTCGTTCACCTGTTCTGAAATCTAGTCTATTGAAATGAACTAACTGACTCCGTTTGCTCGTATAAAATAATAATTTATTCAGTTTAATACTCCTTTTTAATGATCTGAAGTATCATTAATTATTTTAATTCAAGTTAAATAACATGAGTTGTTTGTTTTATAAAATTTGTCTCAGGGTGGTAAAACTGATTTACAATATCAGTGTATGGCTAAATGCTCTTTGGTTAAAATTAATTAATTCACATGTGTGTGGGTTCTTTTAGCTTGCAGAATACCAAATTATTTAATAGAACTCTTATTCTACCATTATTAGGCAGTTTGAAGACGATTATAATTCAATCATCTCTTAATAATTTACATTCAACATTTATAACCATGCCTGCTTGGGACATTTTAGGTTAACAAAATTATTAGTCAATCGACAATAAAGGATTTAAAGAACGTTTGTTAACGTTAAAATAACTCTTGATAAAACATTTAAAAAGTGAACAATAAAATAATATTTTGAAACAGTGTTATTGAATGGAACATCTGAATCATTATTTGACTCTACAAAAAGGTAATTGTATAGTTGCCAGTATTTATGTAGCTTGACAACCCTAGTTTCTTATTCATAATAAACATAAACATTTAAATAGTAATAGTAGTAGACTCTTCCTAAATTACAAAACATAAATAGCATTGGGAATTTTCATTAACTTTCGTTAATTATTTCATACAGTTGACAATTCTCAATCGTTTATGAATGCAGGTTGGTTTGATCTATGTTTAATAAACAACTTTAATCATGTGTGGCTATATCATACTAAGTATTTATACATAATAAATTATTGATTGTTTGCAAAATTCTTAAAAAATAGAATATTCAAATTAAGTTGAGGATTGTCTTTAATACTGTTGATTGTATACTATTGATAATACACCTTAATCTACATACTTTATTTAGACATATTACTGGAATGTGGTTCGATTATATCGTTTTTCAAATTCTTAATTAATATTGTAAAAATCACTGTACTCCCTTTTTTTAACTTAAATCCCGGAATTGCTCTGGACTGAGCAATCCTTATTACGCACTGTTACACTTAAAACACCTTCGATACTAGTTTAGTTATGTTGGCACAAATTGAGGTTAGGTTGCTTTGTTTACAACGGTGACGCGCACAAATTATATGAACAGCTGTTTTTTTACGCTGGCGAGTAGCCGTCTGCCTTCCTCTGAAGTTGATTAAAAAGTGTCTGGAACATGCACCTCACTCTGCCGTTCCGTCTTGTGATCATTGTAAATTTGACTAATTTCTTGGATCTGATTGGTTGATGATCTTTAATTTGATGCACATACCCCCTCCATGCAATATTTTAATTGTTGTTATTAGCGTGGGGTGTCTGGTGTGGAGATTATAAATATTTGCTCGATTTGACACAAATATCTTATAATTGTAATAACTTTCTTATTATGGCATAGATTTCAAATCTAAACTCATCACTGTATTGGTAACACTTGGCTCTTTATTTTGAGTCCACTCATGGTGTGCTTTGGTTCATTATTAAGGGAGTTAATGTTTGAGATTATCACATTTCACTATTCACTATTAATTGTATTTATTCTTAAATTAAAACTATTTAATGGCACTCATGCCTACTTGTGGGCATGCCTTCCAAGTCCTCCCACACTTCTCACTTATTTGTTACTTATATCTAAAGACAAAATGTAGTTCTTATGTTAACATTGCCTTAGCCTATGAGTCTATTAATTGTATTTACATATTATTCATAATAAAAGGTACCTGGGTAACTTCTGTATTACCCCAGTTGTAAACAGTAAGTTGTTTCAACTACTGTGAGTCTTTGTTTGTCTTTAATGTATAGTTATTCCTTAGTATTTTTGTCATTAATATGACCTTCATTGGTACTATCAAGTGTACATTTATTTTAACTCTTATTCGGGATTTTATTGTCTTTTCATACTATTATTTAGTTTGAATAGTTTACTAGTAGCAGTATCTTGATAGTTAGTCTTGTGTTTTTAACACACTAGTCTGTTCCTTAGTATATAGCATTGGATAATAGTAATTACACCTGGTGTCACGTGACAGGTGTGCTTAATTATTCTTATTATACATTATGTCATTTATGTCATTGCTTATAATACTCTTATGCTATTACAATAGTGGTATTATATCTTACTTATGACATAGGTATTCTTCAGTTATTTCTGTTTAGCATTATAATGTGGTTTTGTTTATGTTTCACATAGTGAGTCTCATTTTGGCTGGTTTTGTTCACTTTCTTTACTTAAATTCTTATATAAAAATTACTCTTGGTATCTTATATTGGTATTGGTAGAAAGCTTATTATTTCTACTTGATTTAAGGTACAAAATATTTTAGTTTAGGTATGTTTTTCCTACTATTAAATATGAAGTTAGGTGGACAATACCTGTATCTTAGGTTATGTGGTTTTATTATTTGTAGCAACAATGGGTGTATTAATACATCTTTACATCTTTTAACCTTATTTATTCAAGTCTAATGTTATTAATGATAACTGGTAATTCATTATTTATTTCCTTTTCTTATCTTACATGATTTTTTGATTATTTGACCAACAATTATTCTTGGATTTCGTTGTCCATGACGTGTCCATTACTTAACTAAATATCACTATAGTATTGACGACTCGGAACACTAAGTTTTTTATAAGTAAAAACGTAAAGTTTTACCTTACAGCCTAAACCGGCTTTCACCTATAGAAGGCTTCATCAGAGGCTGTCGTAGGTAGCGCTGTTCGTCTTGTTGTTGGCGACGAGATAGTTTTTCGAAAGATCGAAGCTGTGTGTGTGTGTGGTGAGATGTGTTCGAATAATGCGTGCGATTTGAATTGTGTCTGTTTGTTTAGGATGTCGTTTTTTTTTTTGTGTGTGTTTGTATATTTCTAATTGTTCTAGAGTGTCTAGTTTTCGGCCTTTTGTGTGTACGTGTAGTATATTCATGTTATTGTCGATGTTTTTATATGTGTGGTTTGCTTCAATGAGGTGGTTTGCGAAGGTAGATTCTGTAGTGGTGTGGAGTGCTTTTGTGTGTTCAATGTATCTCTGTTTGAAGCTACGTCCTGTCTGGCCTATGTAGAATTTATTGCAATTTGAACAATTTAGCTTATATACACCGGGTAGATCGAATTTGTTTTGTGCTTTGGGCATGCGTTTTGATAGTGTGTGTTCTGTTTTGTTAGTAGTTTTGTAAGCAATTCTGTATCCTGCTTTTTTGAATTTGTGGGCAATTTGTTCTGTTTGTTTGTTGATGTATGTTAGTGTTATGAATTTGTTGTTTTCTGTCTTTGTCTGTTGTTTGTTTTGTGTTTTGTGTAGGAGTTTACTGACTATTGTTCTGTCATAACCGTTAGATTCTGCTAGATATTTTATCGTGTTTAGTTCGTCTTTGTAGTCTATTTCATCTAAGGGGATGTTGTTAAGTCTATGTATCATGGTTCTAAAAGCAGCTAGTTTGTGTTGTATTGGGTGATTGGAGGTGTATTTGTATTTGTGTATTAGTGTGTCAGTTGTAGTTGGTTTTCTGTATATACTGAATTTGTGCCTGTGTTCTAGTTTTGTGATGGAGAGGTCTAAGAAGTTTATGGTATTGTTGTGTTCGTATTCGGCAGTGAAGGTTATGTTTTTATGTATTTTGTTTATGTGCGTTAGTAACTGTTCACATTGTCTTTTGTTTCCCCTGTATAGTATTAGAATGTCATCAACGTATCTGTGCCAATATAGTATTTTATGTGAGTGTCTGTCATTGTTTGTGACAAAAGCCCTACATTGAACAAATCCGACCATCAGCACCTACACTCCAAGCGCTTCCCAAAATCCATAAAGAAGACATTCCGATCCGCCCCATTATCAACTACCGTAATGCCCCTGCACACAAACTGGCAAAATATCTAGACAAAATTATTAGACAACACACACAAATAGACAACAACATTGCAGTAAAAAACAACACTGACCTAGTAACAAAAATAAAAGACATACACATCCCCCATAATGCCACATTAGCCTCCTTTGACATTAAAAACCTGTACACAAACATCCCCATCTCTGAAACAATCACCATCCTACAAAACAAACTCAAACAGAACAACACACCAGACGAACTTATCAATGAAATAACAGAAACTCTGAACATTATCACAAAACAAAACTACTTTACTTATAACAATAAATACTACACACAGAATGATGGCCTACCCATGGGCTTCCCCATATCCAGCATTCTAGCAGAAGTCTTCCTCCAACACTTAAAAAAAACAAAAATACTCACAAACAATGACAGACACTCACATAAAATACTATATTGGCACAGATACGTTGATGACATTCTAATACTATACAGGGGAAACAAAAGACAATGTGAACAGTTACTAACGCACAAAAACAAAATACATAAAAACATAACATTCACTGATGAATACGAACACAACAATACAATAAACTTCTTAGACCTCTCCATCACAAAACTAGAACACAGGCACAAATTCAGTATATACAAAAAACCAACTACAACTGACACACTAATACACAAATACAAATACACCTCCAATCACCCAATACAACACAAACTAGCTGCTTTTAGAACCATGATACATAGACTTAACAACATCCCCTTAGATGAAATAGACTACAAAGACGAACTAAACACGATAAAATATCTAGCAGAATCTAACGGTTATGACAGAACAATAGTCAGTAAACTCCTACACAAAACACAAAACAAACAACAGACAAAGACAGAAAACAACAAATTCATAACACTAACATACATCAACAAGCAAACAGAAAAAATTGCCCACAAATTAAAAAAAGCAGGATACAGAATCGCTTACAAAACTACTAACAAAACAGAACACACACTATCAAAACGCATGCCCAAAGCACAAAACAAATTCGATCTACCTGGTGTATATAAGCTAAATTGTTCAAATTGCAATAAATTCTACATAGGCCAGACAGGACGTAGCTTCAAACAGAGATACATTGAACACACAAAAGCACTCCACACCACTACAGAATCTACCTTCGCAAACCACCTCATTGAAGCAAACCACACATATAAAAACATCGACAATAACATGAACATACTACACGTACACACAAAAGGACGAAAACTAGACACTCTAGAACAATTAGAAATATACAAACACACAAAAACAAAAAAAAACGACATCCTAAACGAACAGACACAATTCAAATCGCACGCATTATTCGAACACATCTCACCACACACACACACAGCTTCGATCTTTCGAAAAACTATCTCGTCGCCAACAACAAGACGAACAGCGCTACCTACGACAGCCTCTGATGAAGCCTTCTATAGGTGAAAGCCGGTTTAGGCTGTAAGGTAAAACTTTACGTTTTTACTTATAAAAAACTTAGTGTTCCGAGTTGTCAATACTATAGCAACAATTATTATAATTATAAGACAATTCTAATTCTTTCTTACATTACATTGATGCTGTGCATAACATGTCATTATGCTTTTATTTACAGCTTCTTTTATGTTAACATTATTGTTATTTCCACCCTTTGTCTAATATAGGATTTCCCACTCGTTTACAATGTTATTAGTTGTATATGGTTCATCTAAGTTAGTCTGTTATTGTCTATATTTTCAATCTGTAAGTTCTTCAGTTGCTATTCATACGGGTAAGATGTTGATCTATAGTTGACTGCCTGGCTCTTGGAATCTATATTTTATGCCACGGTTGTTAGGTGTCTTTCTCGTAGTATGTTTCTTCCTTGTCTTCATTGGTTCCTTACTGACCGAAACTATTGGGTTTTGGTTCCTGTGGTACAATCATTGTTTGCTGTATCTTCTTTCTTCTTATAATTTTATTATATTTGTTCTTTACCATTAATTTTTATTAACTCTTGTGTTGTGAGTTTATTCTTCTCGATGAGTTGCTCATGTAGTTTCATTCGTGGCATTTTGGATTAAACACTTGGTGTGTCTCGTTGACTCAATTATCCTGACATGTGTTAATATTTTGGTTACTGAAATATTGGGCTCATATGTCTTGTTACAAAGTATATAAAATGTTTTTATTTGTAAACTATTTACGTATCAGAAACATATTTGTACTTAGCAGAGGTGTGACCTAGGGTAGCATTAAAGGGTTGAAGAATAGTGTTGGCTGCACTATTTTATAGCTCCACTATTGGCTACACTAGTGTTGGCTCTCCTACACTGTTTTATAATATAAAAATGTATAGTATTATTACAAACTTGAACCATAAATTGTATCAGTATTTCTTCATATGTTAAAAGACTTGAATATTAGAAAACTAAAACTAGAACTAATAAGGCTTTTGGATTAGATTATTTAATTTCCAAAAATTGTAGTTTTAGCGTAATAGTCAGACCATCAGAGGCTTAAATACTAAAATTAATTTTCTTGTAGATGGTGAGTTGTGTGACAAAGACTTGGAAAACTTGAGAAGATGGTCATTCAATGTAACAGAAGATCAGAGTGATATTTTAACACCACAAGGGCGCGAAGATTTATTTCTTTTAGGCAGAAGAATTAAAACCGATTTTCCTGACTTACTGAACTGGGCATACACGCCGGAACGATATCAAGTAAGTGATACTGGCAGTGATAAAATTTGTAAAGACATTATACGAATATCTTATGAATTTGCTACACACATGTGTGAACCCACTTTAAATACTACCATCCATAGGTCCCAAATCTTCTTTTTTCCTTCTATATTAATATACAAATCACGACACTTGAGCAAACCTTACAGTATGATCCCCATTGAAACCAGTAGTGTCTATGAAATCTCCTGGAGCAGCTACAATAGAATTTACATTAGGCAGTTCCACAAAAGGATACATGAACACACAATAGAACACATGGGATCAATGAAGAGGAGAGATGACACATTGGTACCCTTACAGTACTAGAATACTACAGAAATTAATGCCAGATTCAAGCACATCTGCTTGAAGATTCTACTACTATATACTACTATTTATAGAAGAGTCAATTAACTCTTTTAAACAAGAGTCATTAAAGCAATAGAGGTACAGAAACAATCTTACTGCCTCAACAACAAAAAATAGCAGTAATCTCAATGCAATCTCGACAGTTCTTTTGTGTCCAATGCATACACCAAAATTACAAAACATAATGTGCTGCAAAGCTATCACCAGCAATGTTGATCACAGCAAATTAATCATGAACCACCACTACAACAAGCGCCAAGCATTTCAGCACGATGGCTGAAAACAAACATAGTCCTGAATTAGACATCAGAGCAGATGCCATAACACTGAGGAAAGAATGAGAAGAACAGAGTCACTAGCAGAAACCCATCAACTCTGATGTTATATAACATACATGCATACGCACATGTGTATGTGAATTTATCATCCTGCACAATAAATGTTTTGTAGGATAAATTAAGAAAAAATTACATGACTGGTATCATTGTAACACATTATACATACTGTATTGTATACAACAAATGTACATTGTAAATTCAACATTGTAATGCATTTTTAAAGCCAAATATTTACAAATCTAATTTTGCCCCCCTTCCAACAATAGTCTAAATAATAAATATCATTTTACTGACATTCAAGATGTTAAACTAATAAAAAGTATACAAAATATCGCAAAATGAATATGTGGGAAAACCTCAGAATATATACAAATACAATAATAATAATAATAATAATAATTCATTGCTTAAAGAACAAATTCAAATGAACATAAAACTATTTGATTTATTTAAAATATTTTGTTAATAAATAAAAAATGTAAATATTAAAGATTTTCAATTTAACCAACAAAAGCAGTTCACTAGGTAAACAAACAACAGTCAAAATATTTAAAATGAAACACTGGTACAAATTGATTATTCATTGTCATATATTTTTGATGATGCAGATTATCCTTGTAAAATGTACTTAAGGTCAATTAGAATAATTTCAAATTTACCTGAAAAGAAACTTATTACTTTTATAACACAATGTAACATTTAATTGCTGATTACAAACCATCAAGAGTTACTAACAAGAAAAAATATATAGGAAGTATGTGTGTTTTTTATGAAGAAATTATATTAAAAAAAAATTTGTTTTAAATATGTAAATAACAAAACCCTCAAATTATTTTTTAATATAAAAACTATTAAAAATTTATAAATGCATACAGATACCAACTGAAGCACATAATTAGACCTGTACTCTTCTCTGTGTTTTCAGAGATTAATTAATTAATTAAATTGAATTGTGTTCATGCACAATTTTTTTCATCTATACTCTTTATCTATATAGTTCCTGGAAATTTCTTCCACTCCTACAAAGTACAGAGATTTAACCAATAACAGTATGATTGGCTAGAATACAGTTATCTTGTGAGGTGAAGTGAGCAAATAAAAAGGACAGTAGGAATGAGATTAAAGTTACTTGTGTTACAACCCACTGTATTATTCGTTACAACACAAGTCTCTCAAAACGTTCATACTATGGTAACAAGTTTGAAAGTTGAAACATGGTATTTTGGATATTAACATGAAGTCTGAAGTGGTAATATGATATACCTTGCTGATTATTATTCAGTTAGTCAAGATCAGTAGTTTGTGTATCTATTTACCAGCAAGAAAATCAACCACTACCAGCTACAAATGATTTCTAAACTCTATCCATTTATCTTTGTTACTGTTTATCTTTTTAAATAAGTATATGCCTACATTAACAGCACTAGTTCAGTTTCATTTAAGGTTATAAAGTTGTAGTTGATACAAATCGTGGCGATAGTGCTACAAGTCCTTGCAGCCTAAATGCAAGTAATTTTATTAACAGGACAATCTGATTGGCAGACAGGCAGTCCTTCAGTTTTAAGAACACATTATTACACCAAAACCTCCTGAATAAATCTTTTGACCACAGCAGTTATAGCATTGAGAGTGCTGAAATATTACAATTCTGCTATTCAAAGACCCAGAAATCTCATATTTTCTGATACTCTAGAGTGTGGCAAATGTTGGTAAAAGCAAGGTAATCCAGCTATAGACCTGATGAAAGATTTTGATCAGTTGCTTAAAGATGCATTGGGCAAACACCTTGTTGTGAGGCTAATAAAATTTTTCAGTCATTTCGCACATGCGCACAACAGTCTTGTATATTATATCATAGTGTGAACATCACCTACATGACTGAAAAGACCATTAGAACCATGTGTATGACATAGACAGAGGTAGTGGATGAGTCAGATGGTAAACTGTGTTCACAATGTCTCCCACCTCTCCTCCCTAGACACTTTATGCTATACTTGTAAGTGAGGGTAATTTTTTGGCAGGCTCAGCACAGACCACTGCTCTAAAAAGGCTCTCAGGCTTCTACCTGTTCGTTCGCATGTAGGGAAGTTTTTCTCACTTAATTTGACTCTAACAGTCAAAACCATGCTGTTAGAGTATTAACAGATAAACAAAATGCTGAGGAATAAGACCAAGACACCTAGGGTGAAGAATAATTCTGTATGTTAACACAATTTAACACATTTCTAATTATCATGCACTGTAATAAAATTCAGTCACAGAACTTGAAAAACTAGCAGTTACATAATTTTTGACTTTGTTAACATTGCTCAAGCTGGAATTTGTACTTAAATCTTAATCCTCATGAACAGAAGTAGTACACATAAATGTGGTTGGAAGTGGATTTTAGACAGTACTCTAATTGTCAAACTGCAAGGACTAGCCAGAAACAACTAATAATTATAACGCCTTTCTGTCCACTAGGCACAGAGTTTTTGCTACCTAGTCATAATCTGTTGTTACTAGATAACTAGATTTTCAGCATAAGATAAGAATCTGTAATACTTATCATATACTTTTAAAATAATTAACTTATTACAGGCTCTTAATTTGTTTACTAAATTGTTTCAGTTCAGGCACACAAACACTCAACGGTCTCAAACAAGTTGTGAATCCTTCGTACATGGGATGTTTGGAAGTGATGCGCAGAATGTATATATTCCTCCACCAATTCCTAATGACCAAATGCTATGTGTAAGTCATATGACATATGATATACATATAATATATATCTTATGTATTTTCTGTTGTTTCTTGAATAACAGTTACTACTTTTGAGAGGCACAAGTACTACTCTCAGAAAATGACTTTTGTGTGTATAAATTATACATTGATTGCCAAGCCAAATTTAAAAATTTTTCCCTGTACACCAAAGTAAATTTTCAGAAACTTGAGATACAAGAAACATCCCTTAAACATCAATTTAAATAAAAAAATTCTGTTTGCTAAATAATTGTATTTAAAAAAACCTGTTGTAGTCACCAGTGTTTGGTCTGGTGTCAGCCATAAATGAAGTTGCCAGAATAGGACCGAGGCAGACATACCTTTTTGCAATGCACATTTATCATCCAAATCCCAAATGCAGTCACCTCTTGCATGCAGTGGGGCCTCCTTCATTGACCATAAGTCTGCTGAGCTGTGGTCTGCCGCCTTGTCAGCTGCATATGTGATTTGTTAGAAAGCTTTGAATCTAGCCTCACTCCTAGGTATTTAACTTCCTTCTTTGTCAATTGTTTGGCTCATGTATCCACATGAAAGCTACCATTATCTTGATTGTGTGAACAGTTTTTGTATTATTGTTAGTTATTTATAAGTGAGTTGTTCACAAGTGAGTTTTCGGAAAGGTGTGTGTTACAATGAGCATATTTTCAAAGCAGACACAGGAAATTGTAAATAAGAAAGAAATATAATTGTAATTGTAAATAAGAAATTAAAAAATTGATCAATTTAGGATAACAATATATTACAATGCTGGAAAGTTATCAACAGATCTTTCTGATCAGCTAGCCTATCCGGCTATGGTATAGCTCTCCATTGTTCGTTAAAATGGTACTGAAAAGTAGTAATCAAACTTCTTTTTAGAACTGCCATGGTAAATACATCATGTATAGTCATGTATCCAAAAAGAAAACTTAATTACAGATTTTAACAATTAAATTACACATATATTAAAAATAAATATTCCATTATCAGATAATATATTTTTATTTTGTAAAATAACCTAGTTATTTCAAAACATGAAATTTTGTAATTTATGTACCTAAATAAGATGCCAACCACAAGAAATCAGAAAAATTTGTTGGTTCCCCATGTGATAGTGGTAACAATTTCTTGTAAGATGTAATTTGATACTATGCTTCCTCATGGTGTAAAAATTGAAAATTGATGATAGCTGTACATCCTCTGAAGACATAGCAGATACATTTCTATATAGAGAGTAGTGTCAGTCACATAGTGTGTAGAGCACATTTTTACAACGATGCACAACAGACACCAGTGTCTACTATAGGACCATGTAAAAGTCAGACAGTGGACACAGGTGTCTGCTGTGGCAACTCGCTGTATTGAACAACTGCATTGATACATGTCAAATAATGTTTCACAAATTATATTTAAGTTGTAATAAAAATCCACCATCTTTAACTCTGAACTAAAATGTTTCTACAGTATTATACTTTTTGCAGTATTATAAAGCAATCAGTCTATTTTCTATAAATGTTTTTGTTTATAAAAATTCTTATAAAATAAGAAACAACAATGAGAAATACAATATTGGTTGTTCATAAGCTTGATAACGATGACTACTCATAACAAATTTTTTGACTAAATTATTCAACAATTCAAAATATTTTTATTGTATATGATGACTCTGGGACTGGTACTATTAGTATAAGTCATTCTCTCAGCAAGATGTTGGTACTGTTAGGATGCTGTTTAAATCTGTTGTTATTTCCAACTGCACAAATTTTCTATGATAGGCCTACCATTGGTGAATAAATGAATAAAATTTATAATTCATGTACATGATGATATTAAAATTAGTTATATATTGTGCTGTTGGTACTACTGATTGAAATCAAACAAAATGCTCAATGTGAATTAGGTTTTATTTTAAAGCATTAACATATAAATTCTCAACATCAGGACATGTAGCACATATAATACAATAAAAATATTTACAAACAAACAACAATCGGTATGGAGAATCATACATGACTTCCATGTTCTAAGATTTATATTTAAAATCGTTTGCTTGAATTTGATTCGATAATTTCTAAAAAATATCCCCCACCCTCAAACTATTTTCACTATAGATATTTTTGTTATTATGGGGTAGTCGTTTAATATAATGTTATTTTTGAGTTATTTTATCTTTAAAAATTAGGTACTTTATTCTTATAAAGAAACTGACCTACATAGATAGTCATCCTCATCAACTGATCCCCACCATTAATGATATTTACACTCTCATAGAGTAATAGTTTTATCATACGTAATTTCTAAGGTACGATTCCTTCAAAATTAAATATTTGTACTTTACTTGATATCAGCAAAGTAATTTTCAAAAAATCACCCCTCCCTCTTCAACTCATTTATAGATATTTCATCTACCTTTCTACAGTGATCTACCTTATCAGGATACTTTAATTATCAAAATTAAGAGGTAAGTTACTTTACTCTTGTTAAAACATAAAACATTGCAGGTAAACTACCCCTCCCCGTTAACCGATCTTCACCAAAATCAATAGACTTTGAGTCATCTACAACTCGGGCACATACGCAAAAAATTATTTGTTTCTGTTTGAATTTGCAGCAGTTATCATTTGCCATAGAAAAAATTCTACATATAGACAGACACTTTTTATAAAATGACTTTTCTTCATGTTTTGAGGGTAGTACAATCAGAATCAACCCTTATTTGAACACGATTTTTTCACGCTCACCATACTTCCATTACCTTACGGAACATTGAAGTAATAATGCAATTCAATTAACTTTATTTTTTAACTTACTATAGTAATTTATGAATGTGCAGTTTATTTAAAATATTTAAAAGTTGGTAGGTAGAGTCGGCATCTTGTCAACGCTAAACTCCCACCTGTGTAATGGCCAATGCCAAAAAGGATGCTAAGCCAACAATTCTCTCCAATATTACAGTTCAATTGTGAATATTTATTTTGTATAGGTCTTGAAGGTGTACTGTTTGAAAATCAACACTATTAATGTAACATAATAACATTAAAGTGCTTGAATGTTCAATTTGGTTACTCAGTTATAAAAACGAATTATTAGTGTCCAAGAGTTAGTTTTCCATGCAGTGAAGGTTGCCTTCAATGAATGTGTTTTAACATGGCTGGCTCTAGTATAAGGCCGGAATATTAAACGTGGCAACGTTGTGTCTGACGCCTATAAGCATAGTGTAATAAAATGATAAAGTGTACACGTATATATTATATTTTTATTTAATTTCATAGCATTACTAAAATCATGAGTAGGCCTATTTATAGCTAAATCTAAATTATAGGTCTGTGCACACTTAGTTATAGCCTATGCTTAAGTTGAAGAAATTAGTGAATTAGTGTTAGGCCTAATGAATTAATTTTGTTCACATTATTGAATTCATATCATATGAATGAGTTAATTAGTATGTTTCTTAAATAAAATAACAGTATTTTACATAATAAATTTTTAATTTGCAAAAAATGAAGAATTATAAAACTGCTGTTAACCAGCAATTAAAAATGTTCTTCCCATTCTTTCTAGCCTAACCTTTTTACAAACTTTACAATTTTCAATTTGTTTAACAAGGATTATGTACTGTAACAATTTACAGCAGTGCTCTATGTAGTTACTGAAATTGAGAAAAACATCTGCTTTCAGCCATACAGTAACTGTACAATTTGGGAAAAAACTATTGCAGAACTGACACAAGAAAAGAAACGTTTCCAAGAGACTCCTTTGATGAAAAATGTAATAAGTAATGTGAGTCACAGGCTGGGATTTCTTTACAACTTGTCTATGGGTGAGTCTGTTTCTCTACAATTTTTATAATACTTTTAAATATAAGTAATATTATAAAGTTATGGTTTAATTATAACACTAAGGACATTAAAAATGCCAACTAATCTATAACAATTTTTTGAAGAAGAGTTTACTGTTCATAGCTCTTGGCACAAGTTTCCCAAACAATGGAAGTTGTACAATTCTAAATGAAAATATCGGTATGGAGAACCATACATGACTTCCATATTCTAAGATTTATATTTAAAATCATTTTCAGCCAAACAGCCAGGGAAGGAATTTTAACAAAAAAATACTTCTTTGTTGCCAATAACGTAGTACACATATAAAAAAAAATTATCCCCTCCCCCTTCAACTATAATTTTGATTTATAGAAAATTACCCCAGCCCATTCAACTAGCCTCTTCATTTATAGATATTTCATCTACGTTTCTACAGTGGATTATTAAGATCTTATCAGGATACTTTATCAAAATTAAGTACTTTACTCATGTTACAACAAAAAATGTTTCAGGTAAACTGCCCTTTCCCCGTAACCGATCTTCACCAAAATCAACAGACATTGAGTTCTCTATAGCTCAGGCACATATGTAAAAAGTTATTTGATTCTGTTTGAATTTACGGCAGTTATGGTTCGTCATATAAAAAATTACCCATGTTAAAACATAAAACATGAGATTTATAAAACATATCTAAGATTTATATTTAAAATCATTTTTGAAATAAAATATTTTCATAGAACCTACTAACGCTGGGGAAATCTGAGGAGCCATCAGAGTTGGGCCTACCTGTCACTCTGCTGAATTTGGTGGAAAGCCCTGTCACTGTCGTCAAGTCCCCACCTCAATGAAGAACCAATTGTTTTATAAAAATATATTTAAATTTTGAAAACTGAAAATTCTTTTCTTGTAAATATTTATATTTTATAATCAAAATGACTTTATTTTTGTTACCTGGCAACAAAATTATTTTATTTTCAACAATTACCATTGTTTCAAAAAGTTTAAATAAATTTTCAAGTACTTTACTCTTGTTAAAACGTAAAAGGTTGCAGGTAAACTACCCCTTCCCCTTAACCGATCTTCACCAAAATCGAAAGTCCTTGAGACCTCTACAATTCAGGGATGTATGCAAAAAATTATTTGATTTTGTTTGAATTTGCGGCAGTTATCGTTTGCCATAGAAAAAAAAACGTTGCAGGTAAACTACCCCTTCCCCTTAACCGATCTTCACCAAAAACAATAGGTCTTGAGTACTCTACAAATCAGGGCTGTCTGCAGAAAATTATTTGATTCTGTTTGAACTTGCGGCTGTTATCGTTTGCCATAGGAAATACCCTTGTTAAAAAAACGTTGTAGGTAAACTACCCCTTTCCCTTAACCGATCTTCACCAAAAACAATAGGTCTTGAGAACTCTACAATTCAGGGCTGTATGCGAAACATTATTTGATTCTGTTTGAATTTGCGGCTGTTATCGTTTGCCAAAAAAAAAATTTCCCTTGATAAAAAAAAACCGTTGCAGGTAAACTACCCCTTTCCCTCAACCGATCTTCACCAAAAACAATAGGTCGCGAGTACTCTACAAATCAGAGCTGTATGCAAAAAATTATTTGATTCTGTTTGAATTTGCGGCAGTTATCGTTTGCCATAGAAAAAAAATCTACAGATAGACACACAGACAGACAGACAGACACACACACAGACACTTTTCGGAAAACGACTTTTTTTCATGTTTTGAGTGTAGTAGAATCAGAATCTGCAATAATCTCGAACACGATTTTTTTTGCCATCACCATACTTCCATTCCTTAAGGAATATGGAAGTAAAAACCAAAGAAATGGAATCTATTACACAACTTGTTAATGAAATCAATAAAGGCAGATAATTAAATTCAAGGAAGAAGTAAAAGACTGGATAAACAGAAAAAAAAACAACAAAGTTGAGTTACAGAGAGTGTATGGAGTACTAAAAGATGTTGAAACTGGTGATACCAATGAGGTAACCAAAAAGAAAGGTATGAGACAATTTTGGCTTTCAACATATATATTGATGTTAAAATTGCTGATCCACTCTATAGAGGTATTATGCCACTCTGTAGACGTTAAAATTGCCATGACCACTGAGGAACTATGTCAAATGGTAGTCAACCTTATTGCTTTGGCAGTCAACCCATTCCCTAAAGTTTGGTTTGAGTCTTGCGGTCCATCTTCCTCTGTCCTTCCAATAATCTTGCCAGTGCTGGAAAGTGACTTCCCTGGTTTCTTTCCTGCATCTCTTCTTTTAAAGAGGTGTTTTGGCTCTTAAGCCAAAAGGTCTATGTGAACCACTCCTGTTATCACAAGGACTACTGGCTCTGACATTATCCGATAAGAGGATTCCACTCTGAGGACTTCTCTGCACTGATGCCTGTATTTCCTGTATTTCTACATCTTTAGTGCATCAGCCCAGATTTCACACTCATACAAGAGATTTGATGCCATAATCACCATTAACAGTCACCTCTTGCATGCAGTGGGGCCTCCTTCATTGACCATAAGTCTGCTGAGCTGTTGCCTGCCGCCTTGTCAGCTGCATATGTGATTTGTTAGAAAGCTTTGAATCTAGGCTCACTCCTAGGAATTTAACTTCCTTCTTTGTCAGTATAGCCTCAGCTCCTAATTGTAGCCTATATGATCGTGGGGATGTCGCTGACTGAGCAATACTATTTTTGTCTTTTTGGTAGCTAGATCCAGGCCATGTTCTTCAAGCCAAGATTTAGCTCACAACATTACTTGATTCAGACTTCTCTGAGCGTCCCCAGTGTTCCGTGTTATAATCATGGCTGCGTTTCATCTGTGTAACCTACCAGGAAAGTGTATGGGAGTATCTGTAATTTTCCATTGTAGAATACATTTCAGAGGTGAGGATCCAGAATTAATCCCTAGGCAGCCCTGGCAGTAATTCTCTTCCTAGAAAGTCCATTTGTCATATTATGTATTAGTTAGTACCTTATCACTCAGCTAGCATTCCATCATCTGCAGAAGGTACTTTAGGATCTGGAAAAACTCACTTAGACTGAAGCAGAAAGTTGTCACAAATGTTTGCCAAGTGTACGCATGTATACTACTGATAAAGTCAGCTAGATTTTTAAGAAACATAGTGTATGGCCTACGTTCAAACCAATTAGGAAGGTAGGGTTGCTCTTACCTTTGGCAAAGAACAAGATGCCTCTTTCAACTCCTGATGTCTGCAAGGTTCTGTGAAGTTGTGTTGATGTGTTAATGGGCAAAATGGAGACAGATGTCATTACAGTCCACAAACTAATGAGGCACATGTAAAAGTGAAACAGAAAACTTAGCTGGAGTGTGTAGCTATGAAAATAAACATCAAATTTTATTTGAGAAAATCAATAGTTATTGCCAAAATTCAACATTTTCTGCAGTAAGAGGTGTTAGAAATTCACAATGAAAAAATTAATTTTAAGAAGGATGACAATTATAAATCATCAGGAGTTTGGAAACTGGTTTTAAATACGAATATAGGATCATTGTAATATAATTATTTGTTATAATTCTGTTAAAATGTTATTATTTTATAAATATATATTAATTATATTTATTTTTAATTTCTGTGTCCGTGTTGTGTCTGTGTCCGTTATAACAAATGAAAAAATATAGTGAATGTAATGTAAAAATGTTGTATGAGTTAGCGTTGAGGCGTTACCTCCACGCACTTTTTGTTACTTACTGTTGACTGGATCCTCTGCGGTGATGTAGTCCTGTAACACAACTTAATACTATGTTTTTTGTGGGCGCCACTTGGAATCGTTTGTTCCAAGAATAAAATGTGATTATTAAAGAAATTAAAATTTTTAAATCTTACTTCTATGAAAAAATATAAACAAGTCAGTTTAGCTTGAAAAAATCAGGTAAGTTTAATGATTCTTCAAAAAACAAACAAATCGTCTGAAGGACTAACATTCATAAAAAATTATACAATTGCAGAGTTACTAAGGGAAAAAAAATTCACAAGTTATTATTATTATTATTGACAATTCTATTTATCCAATCAAGTATCGGCTAGTATTTTCAATTTTTTACTCAGTTGAAAAGCATGAGTTTATTACGTGAAAAAATCTTTACTCTCAGGACGTGACTCCTTTGAACTACCAAGACATATCAATAAGATGCCTTACAAGGAAAATTAAGTGATTTGAAGGTGTGTGTGGCGTGTGTAGTACAACTGTGTGATAAATGTAACCAGGTAAAAAAAAATGACTTTAATTTTGGTAACTCACGTTCCAATGGTTAATTAATCTCGCACTGGACACTCCTCTCGGGTAGTTTTTCAATCTCGCCTCTTCATGTGTGCACTGAATCTATTTTAAGTCAAAATTGCGATCATTTACAATTTCCGCACTTTTTGTGAAAACGTTTGGCAGTAGATTCTCGTTCAAACCCCGCCACTACAAATCAGCTGCTCCGCGTTGATTCCCAAATTGGCCGCCACAGCGCTGATTCCCTTGCAGTATCGAGAAAGGCTTTGTGTTTGTTTGTTTACGTTAAGGGGGTTATTGTCAAGTTAGTCTGTCTATGCGAACACAGCAGAATTGGTTCTCTATTTAAAGTTTTGGTCCCTCCTGGGCCGTTGACGTTCTGGCTGCGTGATTTCTATTAAAATTTGCCGTGTTGCTGCTCTATTTCAGCAACACATTGGCGTAGATTCTTGTAGAGGTTATGTCAGTCTGTTTGTCAATGTACGGGAAAAGCCTTTCTTCGGGTCTTGTCGATTTCTCGCCTCTCGGTTTCGCCTTAGCTGCATTGATCAGTGTCGTGGGCGATGCATCTGTTCTGGAGTTCAAGTTTCAAGTGTTTTTTGGGTCGAATTTGGTCTCTCTTTTATACTAATTCAGGCTGATTGTTTACATCGACTTCCGGTATATTTGTGTAAAAATTCTTTCTAGATTGTTCGAGAATAAACGAAATGGAACATCATGGAACAAATTTCATTTCCGTCGAAGCTTTTAGAACAAATTTCTTATTCTTCATACTAAGGATAATTCAAAAATTACTCTGGTATTTATCAAACAATACATTACATTAGTACTCACAATTTGTATGCCATTATTACATTTAGATTCTCTGTTTTCAACTGAATCTAGTGATACTAATTATGATTGGTTTTTAAATAAATTAACTCTAATAAGTAACACAATATACAACTCTCACCTTGGATTGTTGTCATTGAAATTCAATTTTTTAGAACAAAAAATTGTTGTGAAACTATTATGTTTCTTCCACAATCTGAACATATAACATTACTATCTTCCTATAACAAAACAAACAAATTTTAACATATATAATACATAGATAATTACAATTTTACCTGGCCCCTGTCTATGGCCTAGGTTTTTGTCAATGTTATAACACAATAATTAGTCTCTTTCTTTAACATATGTAGTATTTCACTAGTGTACACTCAGAGTTTATTATATTGTCTGTCTTTTGTGATACCTGGTTACTCTTTACACATATTATTTTTATTACAGGATAACATAGCATCACATTGATTGGTCTTGAGATGTCCTTCTTCATGGTGTGACAAATCTCACTCTTATAAGTTAAATTCTTTCATAATTGATCTTATTTTCAACTGAGTTTGTTCGTTTTTAAGGTATACTGAAGTATTGTACCATTCTATTTTATTCTTGTCAACATTTTGTAAATATTTAGCCAGATATGACTATTTTTGTACTGGTTGATTGGATCCAGCCATACATGGTATAGGTAAATATGTTGCTAACTCGATTATTACAATGTTAAAGTTAGTCAAATATATTAGTATAGTCGCTTTATATTATATTTCAACTTTCTAATGCAATTTGGTTGCATTTTGGCAACATTAAATCCATAAATCATACAATATTATATGCCTACCACATGTTTTTAGTTAATACTGTTTTTTGCTATTTTGACTGACTTTTATTCATTTGACAGCTTTCTTTATTTAAGGTAAATTGTTCACTTTTGTCTGCTTGATAATTACATATAGTTTTTATTTCAATCTGATAATAATTAATTTTTTCATGAAATCTGAGTGTTTGGTCTCAAATCCAACACATTCATATTTTTTTGTCATAACAAATATATAATTTTTATTTTAACTTAGATTCTTTCTAATAATGTATTTAAGTCATTTAATACATTTATTTTATTTACA
The DNA here is from genome assembly GCA_034769895.1 of Magicicada septendecula. Taxonomy (NCBI): domain Eukaryota; kingdom Metazoa; phylum Arthropoda; class Insecta; order Hemiptera; family Cicadidae; genus Magicicada; species Magicicada septendecula. Next base: position 228,912,485 of record CM068374.1, on the reverse strand, counting down.
TTACATAATAATGGATCATGTCCATTCATTCACAAAAATAGTTCTTAATACTTTATTCAGAGTTATAAAACTTAATAATTAATGACGTCATTTTGGTTGATTCTGACATTATTTGTCTCTCTTATAGTATCTTATGGTTTTTTCACTGTTATTCACTTTAATAATATATATGGGGTTTGTGTCATAGTCATAGTTTGGTCGTTTTTCATGTTATTAGTAATAATTATTAGACAATATTACACAATTTTTTAGGACTACTTGGGTTCGATACTGTTCACCTCACTTTCCTCTTATGATAAGTTGCTATGTAAATGATTTCCTTTATGGAACGTTCTGTGACGTTACACCGTGTATGCTAAGCAAGGTCTTCTTTGTTTTCAAATCAATATGTTTTTAATGTATGTATGCATTTTGTTTAGAAACTGTCTCAAGAATTTATGACATGTGCCGTTATGACAAGGCATTTAACTTTTCAAATATTTCACCTTGGTGTGCTGCTTTCACTAAGAACGAGCTTCAGGTAAGTGTCATTATTGTTAACAGTGCTTTAATACGTCAAAAATATCAGTCAGTTTCTCTGAACATTAATCTGTATTCTGAAATATGCTTTTTTATATATTTATTTACTTGTTTTTCAAGATCTACACTTTAAATGAGTTCTTTTAAGAGTGTCACTAACCCCCATACTGTAGTATGTACCTTTAAAGACCAATTGTGAGCATTTTAAACAAATGGAGTGTCATGGCACAGGCATGCAGATTAATCAGTTTTGGCTATGATATTGGAGCACATATAAATACATATGATATGTAGCAATTATTGATTATAAAAGGGAATCCAGGGTCAAGAAATCTGAGCACTTTCCAAAGCAGGGTGTTTATGCTTCACCTACATTTCAGGATTTATGGTTTTCCATAACATCCAAACAGAATTTGGGCCCGTCCAACCTATTGACTACTCAGCCTCATCAGCTGTAAAAGTTAAGAGCAGTCTAGGTATTGTGTTTATATCTGTTCATGTCTAATTTCATCATTAAAGTAATGTTGCCTGACCTACATTTACAACTAAATCCATCAGGATATAAAAAGGGTTTAAAACTTCCAACACCCCAGCCACCTCTGTTACATGGTCTACCAGAATAGAGACATTTTAAGTACCGGTGTTAAAAAAAATTATATATTTTTACTACAAATTCTTCTACTAAGATTCTAATATTTAAGTACATATTTTCATCATAAATGTACGTTAAATACATAGAGCTATATTTTTTCCATAAAGCATGTTAAATATTTAAAAATCCTAAATTTAAAAAAATTGCTTATTTCTGTATAATCTATGAATTAGATTAAGAAAATTTTAATAAAATTAATATAAATCTATAAATAAGAGGTGATAAATTAAACAAATTATTAAATAATAAATTCAGTAAATTGTAAAAAATATATTAATGGAATTTCAATATAGATTTCAGCCTATAACCAGCTTTTTTTGTGTAAAGACAAATAATGGAAAAAATGCTGCAAACATGGATATGATTTGCATACGTTTCTCATAGATTTTAGATCACTATTTAACAGAGTATGAACAGAATGAAATTATATGAAGCTATGAATAGTCAGGAATACTGCAGAAAGTAGGCTCACAAGGATTACAATGCGTGTTACAAAAACAAAAGTTAAAATTGGGAAAAAATTATATTTTGAATTTAATACAGGCCAACAGTTAAAAAACCCAATAGCTTAACACCTTGATACCTATTAGTTCTATATGTATTGGGATTACATTAAGTTATGAAAAAACAGACCAAAATGGCACAGTCTTCAATAAAATTAGTCAAGTATATTAGGCACATGGTGACAATAGTAACATGCACTGTAGTGAGGTTTGGGAAATTGGTTGTAGAATCTTATAAAAAACTGGAAAAAAGAACTGAGGAGATTGGTTTAAATCTTAATGAAACACTCAGTATAGTTATAGAATATATGATCAACAGCCAAAGGAGACAAAAACAGCCAAAAGAGGCAACTGCAAGTTCTGACAATAGGAAATAAAATATTCGGAAAAGTAATTAACTAATATTTAGGAAGTAAATTTTGGAAGTGAATATTTAAAAAAGAAGTTAATATTTAAGAAATGGTATTGATATTGGGGGTAGAATAAGGGTTTTAATTGTGGAAAATGTACATGCTTGCTTTGAAAAGATGTCATGTCCATGACATGTCTGTTGATTAACTAAATATAATTATGTCACTACTAACTCGGAACAAAAATTTTTTTATTGGTAAAAACGTAAAGTTTACCTTATAGCCTGAACCAGTTTTTGCTTACTATAAGCTTCGTCATGGAACTTCATATAAACTTCACATAAGTATTTATATGTGCTCCAATATGATAGCCAAAACTGATTAATCTGCATGCCTGTGCCATGACACTCCATTTGTTTAAAATGCTCACAGGTGGTCTTTAAAGGTACATACTACAGCCAATAAGAAGCAAAATATCGACTACGACTTAAAAAACAAAAATTTGTAGAATTCTAATATTATTTGTAGATGTGAAACTTGGAAATGGCCAACAATGACTAAAAAAAGTTAAAAATATTTGAAAAAAATTTACAGGCATTGCACAAATGCAATGCACAGAGAAGGGCATTGAAAATGCTTCAATAAATCTAAAAAATATATATATTTATGTTCATTCACCAATCAATGAATTCATTCTTCATTCGCCAATCAATGAATTCATTCTTCATTTACCAATGTACAGATTATAAGTTAAATGTAGTCGCATTCATAAGCGAAGTTTTATATGTGTATTACGTTATTTACAACAAAGAAGTAGTTTCTATGGAAACTCACCAGTTCCCATTTTCAATCACGCGCCAATGGTCGTTTTTAAAATGTGTGACACGTCCTTATAAACATTTTCAATGTTAAAATATGTGAAAGATCTATGGACCAGTTTATGAGACTAATAATTATCATTCCAGAAGTAACTATCATCAACAAGAGCTGGATCAGTTAATAAAGAAAAATAATAAACTAAGACTTAAAAAGTTCAAAGCTTACAATGGTCAGGTTAAATGGAGCAAATAGGTAGTACTATTATGCCTAAAAGGATTATGAAAGCCAAAGTTTTTTCTAGGAAGAAAGTAACACTGGTTTATGATGGATGGAATATGTATTGGAGGATTTAAAACGATGAAAGCAAATGTATAGGGAAAGAAAAATAAGAATAGAGTTGTATGGGGGAGGACTATAAAGGAGGCCAAGTGCTGCAGAACCAAGTGGTAGGTAGGTAGGTTAAAGTGGTAAGTGACACATACATTATGCAAGTGGTGCCACTTAGAATTTAAAAGTAAATTGTAAAAGAAGCTTACCATATAAAAAAATGTTTATAACATTAATCAATATATGATAGAGGTATTTATAAGCATAATAGTGTGAATACTACTCACTATATAACTAGGTTCTCAGTGAGTGCTTACAGACTTCATTGCTCCCTACCACTGTACACCATAGAGCTGAATGTCTTATTGTAGATGGATGTCTCAGACCTGCCAAGTCTCACGCATTGAGCATGAGACACATGCATTCGAGGCCGATCTCACGCTCACACGCACGCGAACTAAAATCTCACGCATTTTATCAATGAAAGACATTAAAATTTTATTTTGAAATTAACTTTATTTTAACTCCTGTTTATTGTGTTTCACAGTCTCTGAATACCGGTCATTTAAATATTGATGTGAAAGATAAGTCCATAGTCGCATAAAAGATTGCGATTGTCACTAACAGATGGCGGGAGCGCCTCTACTGGCTTCGAAGGAAACGCATACGGCCGATTCGACGCGTCACTCATAAGTTGTTTCATGGAAGAACGAAGCGTGTGCAGTCTGTGTTGTCTTCAGATTCAGAAAAGGAGGATGGTCCTTCTCCGGGAGGAACTTCTCCAAAAAGAAATACAAATCCCTGATCTTTTGCGGGAGCTGCTAAATATAAAACCCGCTTCAACGTTGCCTGGCAAGTAAAGTATCCTGTATCTGCACTTTCTGATGATCCATCTGGATCTGCCTTTCGGTGTGATGTGTGTGCACAAACTTTGTCCTGTGGACATCAAGGTGAGGCGGATATCAAAAGACACTTTGACTCCGATGCTCATAAGAAGCTTATGAAATCTAGCAGAAATCAGCCTAAAATATCTGACGTATTCAGCAGACCTAAGGACGATCGAACAATGGAAAAAGTAAGTAGCCTAATGTTTATGTATTTTAGTTATAAATTATTGTTTACTGGCATTAGTTAAAAATGTATTTCTTTACCTATCAAAGGCACCAAAAACTTATTTCTTTACCGATCGACCACATTTCGCACTCTAACCTATGAAGTGGACGACGCTACTGTCGGGGAAAAAAGTATGTAGACTCGAGTTTAAAGTCCTAAATCTCGAGAATGGCCTATCTGATTCTGTTCAAATAAATGTTAAACTAAACCTTGTTTATTTATATTTTTTGTGGTATCATTAAAAAAATTTTATGTATCGTTGAAAAATATCTATGAAGTAAAATGTAGAAAAAGTACCGGTTTTTTCACAGTTTCCAACTAAAAGTGAAGTTCAAACAGTTGTTGTAAAAAAACGGCTCATTCAATTGTTTTCAAATTTTTACACAGTATAGATAGGACATTTTTAAATATAATCCTAAATTTTTAGAATTTTATTTTGTTTATTTTATTAGTTGCTGTTAAGTTTCAAAACCCTTACAAAAATCGTAATTTGAGGTGGAAAAAATCCGTTCAAAGCGATACTAACATCTTAAAGACATGAAGAGAATGACTGGAATAAAGCCAAATATTTGTATACATTTAGTACACGTAAACAAAATTTTATTTGTACAAAAGTATTTGTCCCTTTCGTTGGCAGTAGAACGGTGCTGCAGAGCCAACCCCCGTTCTTGCGGGGAGACTGCGATGTTGCCACATCTATTTAGCGCCGTCTTCGAACAGCTGACAGACTTTACAGAAAACAGCCAGATCCAATTTTACCATTTCCCATCAGCTTTTTCTCACGAGGGCTTTAGACCTCCAAAGGCAGCTTTAAAAATGTTTTTTTTTTATTTTTTATTTTTTTTATTTTATATTTTATAATTTTTGTATCTTTAATCTTCCATATCAGACAGGTCTCCATCAAAATCGAATTCAGTACTTTCAGAATCTGAATCATTTTGTAGGTCTATAATTATTGGTTGCACAACGTGGCACAACCACATTTTATAATAGTTATACCTTATTTTCAGGTTGGTAGATCAGAAGTGAAAATAGCAACACTTCTTGCATGCCACAACATCCCAATTGCCACTGCTAGTCATTTGAGTCCACTCTTCAAGGACATTTTCCCGGATTCTTCAATAGCTCAGAATTATGCTTCAGGAAGGTATGTAAGAGAATGTGGTTATAAAAATAAATTTATGGAAACATGTGAGCAATAGAAGAGCATGAACCTTGTCACTGATTTACCCTAATTCGTTTATCATTCCTTCTTGCAGATGGAAAACTACATGCATTATGAATGGGACTATTGCACCATACTTTCATTCTCAGTTGGTGCAACACATGCAGATTCATCCATATTCAGTTCTTGTAGATGGTTCAAATGACACTGGTCTTGAGAAATTAAACCCACTGACTGTATGCATCTTTGATATAAGATCACGGAAAGTTATGACTCATTTTTTGGACATGTGCACCACCACAGGTACTGGAGCAGCAACAGCAGCCACAATTTATGACAAGATTTCAGAGGTACTAGTGAAAAACAGCATTCCCTGGATTAATTGTGTTGCTTTTGGTGTTGACAATACGAATGTAAATATAGGTGTTAGGAACTCCATCATGTCACGAGTCCTTCTTCAGAATAAGGATACTTACTTCATGGGGTGCCCCTGTCACCTAATACATAATATTGCAAGGAGAGCTGCGGACAAATTTCTTGAGAGAAGTGGGTTTGATGTAGAAGATATGTGTGTTGATCTCTACTATTATTTTGATAAGAGCACTAAGCGCAAATCAAATCTTAAAACATTTTGCTTATTTTGTGATGTTGAATATCACAAAGTAGTCAAACATGTAAACACTAGATGGTTGAGTCTTGAGAGAGCAGTGGAGAGAATCCTTTCCTTATTTGATGGACTGAAGAGTTACTTTTTGTCCAATTCTGAGAGTGAGCCACGTTTTAAAAGACTTAAAACGTTGTTCAATAATCCAATTCTGGAAGTGTATTTGCTCTTTTACAATGCAGTTCTGCCAATGTTCACTATTATTAACAAGTATCTTCAGAGGGAGGATCCATGTATCTTTGCTGCTTATCAATGTTTGCATGAATTTGTGAAAAAAGTTCTAGGTAAAATTCTCCCCCCTGAGAAAGTTAAAGAGGTTGAAGGTTTTGGATTCAAAGATCTCAAAGTTGATATAAGAGAAGATCAACTGGATGATGAGGAAATATTTATTGGGATTGCAACTCGACAAAAACTGACTACTCTGTTTCATGAAGGTAGCATTAGCCCTAAAGACTATGCTGAATTTTTAACTGCAGTTAGGCAGTTTTACCAGGAAGTAATTTCTGAGGCAACCAACAAGTTACCATTGAATGACAACTTGCTGAAACATGCCAGATTTGTTGACTTTTTTGAGAAAAGTTCAGTTCAGTTTAGTGACGTAGAATTTTTTCTCTTGAGGTACCGTAACATTCTTTCACATATCCACCCAGTGACTGAGATAGAACCACTATACGATGAATTTGTGGATTACAAAATTTTAAAACAAGACAGCATCCCTGAAGATGTATGGGAAAGTGCTAAAGTCCAAGATGAGGAGCAAGTAAGTCGGTACATTTACCGAATGGATGTAATTTGGGCATATTTATCTCAGATGAAACTAGCAAATGGAGAATTAAGGTATAAGAGGCAAAGGTTGCAAAGTTGGTTTTGATAATTCCACATTCTAATGCTGGCGAAGAACGTGTTTTTTCTATGATACGGAAAAATAAAACAGCTTTTAGACCTTCAGTGAACGTGGATGGCACATTATCATCTGTCTTGACCATGAAAATGGCCATCCCTGAGCCATGCCACACATTCGAACCACCAAAAGAAGTGGTGGCTAATGCTAAGAAAGCAACATATCAGTATAATAAAACACATAGCAATAAAGAGTGAGATTTGTATTGTTTGCAATTAAGTGCAACATTTGGTATATATTAACTTGTGTTCTGTTGTTTTCCACAAAACTGATGAATATTACATAAAAATAATTTTCAATATAATAAAAAGTGGTTTGATAATGATTAATTATGAAATAAATGGATATATAAAATAAATTTGTTGTCTCACTCATTTTCCTTGAATCTCACTCTTCCTGACCAGTGATCTCACTCAGTTACTCTGGGGACCCTTGGCAGCTCTGAAGTCTATAACCCCATAATCGCTTAATACACTGCAGCAGTTGTCTGCTGTACTTTAGTGGATAACCATTGTGTTAATCTCTAACAGTTATCTATTAAATATCACTATTACTTTAACGACTCGGAACACTAGGTTTTACTTCAGAAGAAGCCTTTTAAAGGAGAAAACCGGTTAAGGCTGTAAGGTAAAACTTTTTGCTTTTACTTATAAAAAACCTAGTGTTCTGAGTCGTTAAAGTAATAGTGATATTTAGTTAAGTAACGGACACGTCATGGACAACGAAATCCAAGAATTTGTTATCTATTTTTGCAATGTCAGTTCCTTTCACTCTGTATCATTCTATTGCAGTATATTTACTCATGTATTTACTGTATGGGTTCCAATTTTGTTATTGCCTTATGGTGAGGTGTGGTATTGAATGTGGGCTACATCGTTTACCATACTTGACAATTTAAAACCATAAAGTAACTAGTTATTTAATTTTTTATTTTAATGGTGTTGCTAATTTTCAATTACATGATTTCAAAATTATTGTAATGTAAACAATTCAGCCAACAGGATAAATAAAGCATATTGTTACGACGGTCTACTCGATCGTCGTAGGTACAGTGGAAACAAAATAAGTACAAGACAACAATTAAGTCACTAACCACGCCTTTACTTGTTACAGTAAAACAGTTTGTAATTAACAACACAGTCTCTACAACAAATCAAATGAAAATTGTTCACACGCAATAAAATTAACAACACAGTCTCTACAACAAATCAAATAAAAATTGTTCACACGCAATAAAATGGCCACTAATATTAAAACTCAATTGTATTACAATTATACCGTCCGAATATAAAACGCAACACTTCAATAATAACTACTTGAACGTACACAGTAATATCGCAACTATAACTCTCGGACCGCACTATCCAAAATCGCAACTGATACTAAACTGAACATCGTTTGAGTACCAGTATTTATAACTAGTCGAATATCTAGACGATTCCTAATTGCGTCGTAGCGTGCGTATGAACTACGTAATTAACTGCGGCCTTGAAACAGGCCGAGCGCCCAAGCGAAGCCCGGCACAGTCGAGACGATTCTCGCAAAATGCGTCTAGTAGCACGCTTACATTCTGGATCTCTCTGGAACGTTCGATAAACACGTAGATTGTTCGTGATGCCGTAACACTTTCCCCTCCTTAAGCCTGTTCGTCCCGAACTGGCAAACCGTCTCCGAAGTAATACTCGACCAGGCGATCTAGATGGACGTCCTTGCGAAGGATAATTTTCCCGTTCTTCGAATTCAGTCTCATGTGATCCGAACATCACGTTCCCAGGAATGTGAGTTTTTCGCGCAACCACTAGTTTCACTGGAATCACTCCCGTTGCTTCATGTATTGATGACCTAAATACCACTGGCTGATCCAAGTTTGTTTGGTTCTCGTCAACAACCTCTTGCGTAACCTCATCTTCAGCCACTTTACCCTCGGGCGCTTCTATCCGCTCAGGAACAAGCAAGAGTTTTGTCTCGACACCCATAGTTGGCTTTCCAATCACTTCTTTTGTCGTTATACTTATTTGTACTTCCTCTGCTAGTTCTTCCTCCATTTCCGCTTGCAACAGGGAGGGTTCCTCTTGACCAGAATTGTTGACTTTTTCTTCGACTAATGCCACTCGCTTAATCGAATGGTTGGTAGACCCTGTCATTTTAGCCATGCAAAGCTTTATCTTCTCTTGGCCAACCTTCAGGACATTCTCTCCTAAGTCCACAACGAATCCGTAGGCATTCATAATGTCCGTGCCAAGAATCACTTCATCGACAATGTCTGCAACGAGCATTTGGTGGCTAAACTCAAGAAGACCCAGGCGTACACATACGTCTACCTTTCCTAGCACCTTGACGGGGCTTCCAGTCACAGTCTGTATTGTACAAGAGCTAATTAGAGGATGGCGGTTACAGACTAAGTCAGGGTGCACAATGGACACTGTTGCGCCCGTGTCAACTGTAAATGATGTTGGTTTACCATCCGCAAATCCATTAATAATCAAGTTTCCACTGATCTTATGTAGCGTGGAAACTGTGTGCTGTTCTGGGGCTTTACTTCTCCAATTGGTGCGATCAGTCTCTTCTCTCGGTATCTTCTTCTCCCAACAGTCTACCTGTAGATGACCACGTTTTCCACAGTTGTAGCATTTCGGTCTTCTGTCTTTTTCAAATCATTGCGACTCTCTTGAACTTTTGAATTGTTTGTCCAACAACATTGTTTTTCTGCACCCATCATAACGGTAATGTGATACAGGGATCTTCTGACTGCAATGTGATGGCACAAACCCATTAATGTAGCGGGACGCTGACTTGGCAGCTTCAAACTCTAGGGCGTGAACAAAAGCTTCTGAGCTATCTCGGTGTCTTGCCATTCATAACACTTGCTGAAGTTCACAATCTCTGATGCCATCAATAAATGTCTGCACCGCAAACCTTATTCGGAAGTCTTCTGGTGCTTCAGGATAGGCCAATCTAATCAATCTGTCGATACTTGCTTCAAATTCTTGAAGACTTTCCCCGGAACGTTGTCGTCTTGTTCTCAACTGAGCGTAGTACACCTCTCGCAAATGTTTATCACCGTAGTGTAATTCTAGAGCTTTTATCAACTCGGCATAGATGTTCTGGCTGTCAGGTGGCACTTTCTGTAGTAATTCTGCCGCAGGTCCTTTTAATGCAAGAACGAGTGAAACAGCCTTGTCTTTCTCTGTCCAATTATTTGCGCATGCAGCAGCTTCAAATTGGCGGAGGTACGTTGCCATGTGACTGCTTCCGTCAAAGGTTGGAGCTTTGACATGAACTGTCCCTACTGCAGGCAAAGTGACTTTCTCTGTTAACTTATTTTCTGTGTCTTTTTCTGTCTTTATTATTGGTACAGTCTGTTCAGAAATTTGTTTTGATTGAATCTTCATGCACTGTTCAACTTCAATTTTAATTTGTTCTCTTATGTTTGACATTGAGTTTTCTACTGCAGATATTTTTGTTGACTTAACTTCTCCACAGTCAAGACAGATTTTTCTACTTCAGCTATTTTATTTGACATGGATTCTTCTACGTCAGATATTCTGGTAATCTGATTGTTGAGCTCACCTCGTAATTCTACCTATGTCACCATGTAGGAGACCCAATTCTGCGGTAGTATGTTCTTGCATCTGCTTTTTTCATGAATTAACACTTTGATGTCACCTACTTCACGTTTACGTTCCTCTGCTTCCTGCTTACATCGTTCCTCTGTTTCTTCCCTTTCTTGTCTTCGTCTTTCCTCTGCCTCCAACAGGAGGGTTTTCTGTCTGTCTTCTGCTTTCTCTGCATCCTGTCGTCGTCATTCCTCTGACTGCAACAACAGCGCCTGGAAATTTTCCATCATCTGACTGGCATCCATTGTTTTCCGATTAAATACGAATTACACTCGTCTTGTACAAAGTGTCCACTGTTTCCACTGTTAACCGTTTTATCCCACTTCTGACACCACTGTTACGACGGTCTACTCGATCGTCGTAGGTACAGTGGAAACAAAATAAGTACAAGACAACAATTAAGTCACTAATCACACCTTTACTTGTTACAGTAAAACAGTTCGTAATTAACAATACAGTCTCTACGACAAATCAAATGAAAATTGTTCACACGCAATAAAATGTCCACTAATATTAAAACTCAATTGTATTACAATTATACCATCCGAATATAAAACGCAACACTTCAATAATAACTACTTGAACGTACACAGTAATATTGCTACTATAACTCTCGGACCGCACTATCCAAAATCGCAACTGATACTAAACTGAACGTCGTTTGAGTACCGGTATTTATAACTAGTCGAATATCTAGACGATTCCTAATTGCATCGTAGCGTGCGTATGAACTACATAATTAACTGCGGCCTTGACACAGGCCGAGCGCCCAAGCGAAGCCCGGCACAGTCGAGAAGATTCTCGCAAAATACGTCTAGTAGCACGCTTACATTCTGGATCTCTCTGGAACGTTCGATAAACACGTAGATTATTCGTGATGCCATAACAATATATTCAAACATACTGTTGTGCATAGGGAGACATTAAGATATGTCCATTACGGTTGAGTTGAGTCAACATTGAAATGGTGAATGGGGAGAGGGATTGCTTTCCAGCTCCTTACAAATTGCAAAAGTGCATTCTTCATCACTGGTAGGCACTAAAACGCAGTATATGATACACTACATACCGTACATAAGTTGCAACAAATGGTACAAAACTTTGTACTTTAAAATACAAATACATTGTACATAAAATACTACAGGACTACAGGGTCATAGTGATTTGTTTTAACAGATGTTTGAATGTTTCAATTCAACAGATACTGGAATACAACCAAGACATCTTCTATTATTACAAGTCTGGGTATGGAACTGACCTCAACCTGAGACTAGGCTGTCCGCTTGTTAAGGATATGATCGAGAGATTCAGGTAAAAATAAATAAAGACATTAGTAATTGTTTCTATTACAAAACTTACTTTTAGGGCTACACAATGTACAGGGTCCGGCAGTGAAGCGGGAAAATTAAAAGTACCCAATTTTTTCATGAAACATTATCAGAATTTTTTTTACAGATTTGAGTTGAGTAAAGTATGCCATTATTTTACTTTTTAAAAATAACGCCGCTCAAGTGAGAGCCATTTCTGTGTAAACATTCTTCTAATCTTGACTGAAAATTTTCCATCACTCGACGAAGCAGGTCAGGTTGAATCCGTGCAATTTCTTGTCTGATATTCGTTTTTAATTCCGGTATGGTGTGCGGTCTATCAATGTACACCCTGCTCTTCAGAAATCCCCAAAGAAAAAAGTCGCATGCGGACAAATCTGGGGATCTTGCAGGCCATGAGATGTCGCCATATCTGGATATGAGTCCGTCCGGGAAGAGTTCTCTTAAAGCAGCCATGGACACACGAGCAGTATGACTTGTGGCCCCATCCTACTGGAAAAAATTAATTTCCGGAAACCTAGGGAGCTGTTGCATCAAAAATGTTCTGACCATGTGTGTGTAGCGGTCTGCATTGACAGTTGTGGTGTTTCCTCTATCGTCTTGGAAAAAATATGGCCCAATAATGCCAGATGATGAAACTGCACACCACACCGTAACTTTCGGACTATGTAATGGCTTTTCATGCAACTCACCTGGGTTTTCATCATTCCAATATCGACTATTTTGTTTGTTTACATATCCATTCAAATGAAAATGTGCTTCATCTGACATAAACATGCGGTGAATAAAGTTTTCATCATCATTTACACGTCACAATATGTCTTCGCTGAAAATCCTGCGAGCCAGCATATCGCCATCTTTCAACTCCTGGATTACTTGAATTTTTTAAGGATGAAAAGATAAGTCTTTATGCAAAATTCGTCGTAGCGATGTGTCACTAATGTTTAGTGCAGATGCATGTTTCATTGCAGAACGTTGTGGACTACGCGTCAATGCTACTCGAACTCTTTCAATGTTTTCCTCTGTTCTTACAGACCTTGTTGCTCCTCTATGCTTTAAGTTTAATGTGGAACCAGTTTCTTCAAACTTTTTCACCCATGACATAATTGCATGAGCGGACGGCACTATTCCATGTCGTGGAATATTGAAATGATTACGAAACAATCGTTGTACAGAAGTCACACAGTCACCATTCTTATAAAACGATTTTACGCAGAAAGCACCGGACCACTGCTCCATGTTTAACAAATGGCATTAAATGTAAAACAAAAATCGAAAACCTCCATGCCCTCTCGTGAACAGAAAATGAACTATTGGACTTTCAAAATTTCCCGCTTCACTGGCGGACCCTATATAAACAACTTTCTCAGTTAGACAAAATGTGTGTTTATTAAAAATTTGCAAATAATATAGCAAAACTAGCGGACCCGGCAGACGTTGTCCTGCCCGAACGTTGGCTTGCCTGATATTAGTGGGTTCAGCAAACGTTTTTTCGATATTCGAATTTTCGATAAACTATATACTAAGTGACATTTGACATTGAGTTTGACATTTCAATCTTTTCGTTTCGTCATTGTGTGATTTGCTGTTGCCCAAAGCAAAATCAAAAAATGAGTGCAATTTCTCGTTATCCTGCGCCGTTCAATTCTCGTATCATGGCCGGACGATATTTGGTGCTTGTCATTGGCACATTTGGCGAAAGAGGCGGTACTTTTCGTGAGATTGGTGGTAAGTATAATAATGTGATTGCAAAAAAGATATTGCTGTTTTTGTATGTGTGTAAATGTCTGACAGTTTTTTTTTCATATGTATTAGCTGTGTGGAGAAGACTGCGTGGAACTCAGTTGGTCCGTGAGCTCATAATGGATCTACAGGCGACTGGAGATGTGGCGACTCATGAAAATGGACGCTTCTACGCTGTGGATCCACTGAACCATATGTACACCGAAGATGGACTACGAGTAGCAGAGGAATGTGACGCCTTACCAATAACATATGATGCAAATTTGGACGATTTTCATTTTGATTATAAATAATAGCAAACAAAGAAAAAACTCAAAAATCATTTCCATGACAGTCATATTTTTATTAATGTAAAAAAAGTAAAGTATATTGAAATAAATGTTGAATCTTAATACTAAAAGAATTAAAGTTTGTTTTGTTTTTATCTTAAGGCGAGTTGATGAACAATGTTTTTCGTCAATCCCTGAGGTGTATAAATGAACAAACTTGATGGTTTGCCAACGCGAGAACACGCGACATATAATTGGCCATGTGAGAAGCACGGATTTTCTAGATCCAACCCACAAATGGACATTGTTTGGCCTTGTGACTTATTAATAGTCATTGCGAATGCCAAGCGAATTGGAAATTGCAGGCGTCTGAATGGAATGGGCGAGTCTGAAGGGATCATTGGGATCCGTGGCAGGAGAACAACTTCACCTTGAAACTTGCCGTTCAAAATAGTAGCTTCAAGAACATTGCCCATGATTTTTTTTATGACCAATCGCGTGCCATTGCATAGCTTTGGTGCATTTAAATTCCGAAGCAAAATGATTGGTGAACCAATTTTTAATCGCAAGTTATGTGGTGGCATTCCCGGTAAATCCAGTGAATTCAAGAATTCAACAGGATAGTTGACTGCTTCGTCAGGATCGACAACAGTGTCGATCGATTTGAACGACATCTCATTGCCAGGCAATGACTGTTGTATTTTGAAATTAATAGCGTCAACATCGATATTTTTGCGGCCAAAATAGCTCGTTCACGTAGCCACGCATGATTAATGTAATTAGCGCGCAAATCTGGGAATATGCTTTCAATCAAAGCATCTTTCGTGGCTACCATGTTGCAAAAATTGTCTGGCAATTTGATGCATTGTGTATTTCCATGCAATAGAATTTTTCCATTGCCAATGTTGAACAATTGTTCGGAAAATGACAGTGCCAATGGATCGTTTTGCAGTTGAACACGCATATTTATGGTAAGGCGTAATGTATTGACATTTCGCCATAGGTATGATTGTTTCAAACATGCGTTAATTTCGTCCGCATATGTAGCGCGTGGAATGACCGGCAATGTCTGTCTGAAATCACCGGACAGCAGCAGTAGAGCGCCACCGAAAAGTCTGGTATTATCGTTGAGATCTTTCATCGTTCTATCGAGAGCTTCAAGTGAATGCTTGTGGGCCATAGTGCATTCATCCCAGATAATAATTTTGCTTAATACATTTTAGGTTAGTTGTCTCCAAGTCGCTTATATTAACAGTGAATCAGTTGATCGATATTGTCCACGCGAAAGCAGTCGATCGATATAGTCCACGCGAGAAACATAAACTTTCATGTTCGCGTCTGTGAGTTTCCAATATCGTAAAAGTGCACTTTTACCGTAATGATTTTAGTGTTTTTAATTTTTTAACGATCTCATATGAGTGATTAAGATTCTGAAGATGGCAATTCGTTGCCGAAACGCGTCAAAATAAGACGAGAAAAACGAAGTCGCACGACGGATATATGGTAAATATCTATTATATAATAATTTTGCATTTTTGCAAAACTTTAGCCATGCCGGAATGCTTCTTTATGTTGCACATTGCGTCTGGATTTGTGTGAACGTTCAATGGCAACTTGAGTGCTGAATGTGCAGTCCGTCCACCATCAAGCAAAGTCGCTGCAATGCCTGATGAAGCAATTGCCAACGCAATATGATTTTGTGATCGAATGCGCGCAAGTATCAGTGAGATGAGGAATGTTTTGCCAGTGCCGCCTGGTGCGTCCAAAAAAAAAAATCCGCCTTGTTGTGCTGCAATTGACAAATTAATTCGATCGTATATGTTCTTTTGCTCAGTAGTGAGCAGTTGCTCATTATTTGCAACAAAAGTAGTCAAAGAGGCCGCATTGAACTGTTGTTCGCGCTGAACATCGCTGTTAATGATGTCTGTTGCTGGGCGGGTAGGCGATGGCATACCGAAATGAATGAGTGGCATATTCGAAATGAGAATGCAAATATCCTCAATCTTTATTAACGCCTCGTTATATATTTCCGGCAAAAAATCGATATTGGGTTCTTGATCAGCGGTCCGAATACGATGCAGAATGTCTTCGCTCATGGAATCTTTATATTTGTCCCAGAGAGCAGAAGCTTGCGACGGAAAACATGTCGTCAACAATATGGCGAATAATTGGCGAATTTTGATGAGGAGAGGTCAGTCCTGCATCTGTAAGTGTGAGATCCCAATGGTTATCATCTTCCAGCAAATGCAATTCGCGACACGCACCGTGGTACGTGTCGTACAAAATACCATTGACTGTTTGGAAGCAAGTATTGGAAGGACGTCGGTCCAGGAACGTTAACCAACAACAAACGCAAGAAGAAACATTCGCGTTGCTTTGGATGGACTGTGTATAATCGGCCTAATGTATATCCCATAAATATGCCGTCGTATCCTTGGGCTGGAACGCCTCGCTTTCGTGGGTCCCACTTTTTTGACTGTTTGTTCCACGTGAAAAATCGTGGCACATCAGTATACATTAATGTCTTTGCGAATTGACCGAAAATACCTGGTCGGTTGCATAGTTCGAAAAACTCAGTTAGTGTGGTTTTTGGGGCAGTTAATGCTCGTTGTATAGCAGTCTCTTCAGTGAAATAAACACGCTGTCCATTTTCAAGGTGCACGGCCAAATGTATAACAGCAGGGTCTCTGTCGTGTATGGGAAAACTCAAAATGAGCCAAACTGCTTCATTGCTGCTAATGTATCGGCCCATTTGGTAACGTGTTATTTCGTCGTTATCATTTACATTTTGAATAGCAAATACAGCCATATCGCTGCCCTTATGAACGTATTTGCAAATGTATTTGATGGACTTCACCGAACTGCAGAACTCAACGTTTATGTGTGCTTTGTAGGTTTTGGACAGCAATGGCGAATACGGAACCACCCAGCGATTGTCAATGTCAACCGGATTTCCACCGTTTGACATGCGCAATTGATATGATTGGCCACCATTGTCTGTGTCTCTACGACGATACAATGGATAACCATCAATATTAGTGATAGTATCGTTTATACACATTTTTGGGAAACGTTTCGTACATTTTCCATTGTCCATGCACGGCGCCGTCATGTTGAGATCACCGCATGGACCATGGATCATGTTAGCGGTAACAATGTCAAACAACTCTTGATCGATATTCCGATCCGGAATTTCCGCTGAAATAATTTTATCAATTTCTTCTGGCCGTACTTTGTCGACCAACCAAATCAAAATATGTGCATGTGGCAAACCTCGTTTTTGCCATTCAACAGAATACAGCCAGCAACGTGTTTCGCCGAATACAAAGTGATGTGTAATCAAGTTCACCAACGATTTTAATTTTTGTTTGAAGACACGTGCAGTGATATCATGGCGATGCATTGCTGTTTGACCTGGCAATAACGAAATTTTAATTTCATCCCAGTTTGGATTGCACGTAAATGTAATAACAAATCTGGTCAGCCGTACGCGCGCACGAAAGTCATGGCGTCTTGAATGTATTCTTGCATATGACGCGGACTACCAATATATGATGATGGAAGAATATATGCGGTACCGATGTCGTTGATATTAGTTGTTCCATCTACGTTACTGACAATAGCATCACGCAAATGAATGTACTCCTCAGAACGCAGCTTCGCTTGATTATACTTGATGTACCGTAATCGCTCGCTTTCAATTTTCGCATACATATCAACGATGTATTGATGAAACAGCTGGCGGCATCGGAGAATGTTGTTGTCTTCATTGGCACGAATCATCAACCGATATGCGTAGAAGTTCATCGCGCTCACTTTCTTGTTGGTTTCTGCACCTGCAAAGTAAAAATATAAATAAGACAAAAAGAAATTAATCGTACAGAAAAAGAAAAAAGAAAATAATGTGTAGATTGTACCTGTCGCTGGATTTCTTTGTTTGATGTTGAAATGATATCCATCTTCTCCTTCCCAAAATATCAATGGATATTGCAAAGCGTCGTAAGAACGATGACTGTCTTGAATTGTCTGCACCGTGTTATCTCTGCGTTGGATCCGTATATCTCGACGTTCATATGCGTCGCCAACCATAACAACTGCAACTTCATTAACGGTTGGTGCATTGTATCGGCCTGCGTGCTCTCCAGATGGTACTTTGTCTGCTTTGATGACGATCATGTAGCTGTCGTTTTGCAGTTTGTTTGAAACGGTATTGAACAACTAGACCAACTGGTTGTGATTTCGCAAAAACGGTTCCAAAGTCGCCACAATTTCTCGCTCCTCCATCTGCTCGATGTGGTTGTATTGGCAGCGTGTGTTTATTTGTTGCTCCTCATCGCCCATGAAGTAGATTTGCAAGAATTTTGGATCGGCATCAGGCATTGACATTAAAGAACCAATTTGATGATACACTTGGCCCTGAATCTTAAACGTTGATTCAAAATTGCGACCATCCTGATTCTGAACGATTTTTGTTGCTCCAAATGATGTCATTTGGAAGCAAGAATTGAATTTACGAATTTTACGCAAAAACAATTTTGATTGAGGTGTGGCTCCAGCCAATAGTGTTTTCAATGGTTCTGGCGGCGAATTCAATGGTGGCAATACAACTTTTCCAGACGCGCAGCAGAAACCGGCCGATTCACCTTTGTATTTGAATGCATGGCAGTGTTGGCATTCTTTGTTCATAGCGCCGATGACAATTTGTGAATGTGACGAATAGTCGATGTCCGACTCATATTCGAACGCAAGGCGGAGAAGTGATGCACCTGTCAATGCGCGATGTACTTGCAGGCGCTGTCGTTCATGTGCTCTGTGTGCGTCGGTGGTGGCTTGTTGACGCGCCTGTCTTTGTCTCAATGCATTAGCTCGAAGGCGTTCATTGAGTTGCTTTTGACTTTCATTTGCACGTGTGTCTGCAACCTGGTCTCTTAAATTTGCATTGTCCGTCAGTTGATCTTCTGCCGTTCTATTTAACCGACGGGTCCGGACTATTTGTGAATTCCGTGTACGTCGACCAATATTTCCTCCTCGTCCACGAAGACGTGGCATTGTTCTGTAATAAACACACAACACATAAATATAAGTAACTTATATTTGAATTTTATGGATGTTATAATTTGTTGAACAAACTTACATGTTGTTTATTTTCGATGAACCGTTTAACACTCCGTAAATTTTATAGAATCATCGACACAAATAAGCACTGAAAATGAAAAGTTGCAGGTTAGATTGATTGTCATTGAATGCACATGTATATAATTGAAATTCATGGAAGATCATGTAAGATATTCACTTGAACACTGCACCTTACACATTTGCACAATGTATGTGTTTAAGTACACTTAAAACGTTATTTCAATATGTTTTGTCGATGAATAATACACTCAATATGCACGCAATTGTGATACATGGAATATCGAAACACAGCGAACAGAATTAATGTCAAAACAACGTCAATTATTCATGAACTTATGGTTTTTTCATTTTAAAAAATATTGGGGGGTGGGGGGGGGGGGTGAAATTTTGTGGTTATATGTTCTGATATGCGAAAAATCGTAAAAAAATAAAAAAAAAATTTTCGACAAAAAATAAAAAAAAAAAATATCCTGGAACCCGATCGCAGCGCCACCTACCGGGTCCAATTGTGAATCTAAACCAAGTACACTTAAAACGTTATTTCAATATGTTTTGTCGATGAATAATACACTCAATATGCATGCAATTGTGATACATGGAATATCGAAACACAGCGAACAGAATTTGAAATGTCAAAACAACGTCAATTATTCATGAACTTATGGTTTTTTCATTTTAAAAAATATTGGGGGGTGGTGGGGGTGAAATTTTGTGGTTATATGTTCTGATATGCGAAAAATCTTAAAAAAATAAAAAAAAAATTTTGTCAAAAAAAAAAAAATTTCCTGGAACCGATTGCAGCGCCACCTACTGGGTCCAATTGTGAATCTAAACCATCCAGGGACCCACTCAAACACACACACAAAATTTCATCAAAATTGGTCCAGCCGTTTAGGAGGAGTTCAGTGACATACACACGTACAGAAGAATTATATATATAAAGATTTAAATAACAAACACAAATAGAATAGGTAAATTATGTACATACTTTAAAATTGTTTAATTGGCAACCTATGTTTTACTACTACTACTACTACTACTACTACTACTACTACTACTACTACTACTGTTGTTGTTGTTGTTGTTGTTGTTATTTGTTATTGTTATTGTTGTTGCTGTTATTATTATTATTATATTATTACTAATAATAAAATGGTGTAATATTAATAATCACACAATGCCACATCATAATTATTAATATCATTAATTAAATAATATTAGTATTAACATCATTAAATTATAGGATGTTAACAAAAAAAAAGAGTTATTAAAAATTTTCTTCTATAAATACCTATATGTTTAAAATATTAAAAATTATTTTGACATTGTTAATGTTTCAGTAAAATGGAATCAGAAACAGCTGGCCAGCCTAATGGAATATTTTACTTTGCTCACGGTGCACAAGTGAATATGCTTGCATCTCGTTTGGGCTTTAACAAAGACTCACAGCCTCTGACACATGAAAACTACAATGTTATGACAAAACGAAAATTTCGTTCATCTTTACTACTACCATTCACAGCAAACATCATGGCTGTGTTTTACAAGTGAGTGAATCTATACTATACTTGTCTTATTCATTAATAAGATTAGATTTAACAGTTGAAAATAATTAATTCCCATCACTTTTTTCTTTCTTCCTTTATCACAAAACTGTGATGTTACCATGACGTTTTGTGATAAGTCGACTAATCAAATTTCATTTGATCCTGGTTATGATAACTTCAGTCAGGTGATTTTTTTATCACATATATAAAAGGTTTGATGAAATTAGACCTATCTCCTAAAAAATACAGAATGTCCTGATTTTCTTGTTTCTGCATTAATATTCCATTAATATTCTAATACTCTTAAAACATAAGGCCCACTCAAAACATGCCCAGTGTTGCTTTATTGCCATAGGCCTGCTGAATCAATTCAAAGATTTCTCACATTTAATTTGCTAAGTTAGCTCTCTGCTCAGGTTTGAACTACATAAACTGATACACATGTACAAGGCTCCTGTAAGGTGCAGTTGAGCCTGAACACGTGTCATGTTACATACAAACTCATATTAGTCCAGCATAATAAGTCATGTAGGTTGCTGGTCCGTAAGCATGCCCATGCTGAACTCTGTCTCCTTACTAAAGAACTAATCTCAAAACTTGCTACTGAACCTAGTTACACATTTAAATGTCCTCATACATATTCTTATATTTTCAACTATACATGACATTTTCTAATTTATCTTTAAGCTGAAACTACCATTATAAAAATCCTGTATGGAAGATATTTATACATCTGGTCTGTATGTATGAATGAGTGTGATGCACCCCATAAAGTAAAATAAATAATTTCTTTATTTTGTTAATTACTATCTTTACAATATTTATCTATTTTCCAGATGTACAATGGGTGAAGAATATCAAGTGATGTTTTATCAGAATGAAAGAGTTGTAGATTATGAAGGCTGCAATGTGGGACTCTGCTCATGGAAATACATTAAGGCAAAATTTGCAGATATTATCAAACCCGAGACTTGTAATGTAGATTTTTGTAAAGACAATGAAAATGCAGCTCCTGCATTAAAGCAATCATATTTCTGGTTTCTCGTGTTAACTATATTATCGCGAAGTTATTTTTGTTAGTCATTTATGACTTCATGTATTCATACAACCACATTCCATCCCTTCGTATTTGTGATATCTGAACACGCTGTGACATTTAAAATTGGGATACTTTAGAAAAAAATATCCAATCAGAATCATTTTCCATATAAGAATGTTCAGATTTTAAAGTTCTGTATGTGAAGTCTACTGCATGTACTGATGTACTGTTAAAACAGCTGCTGAACATTTTTATATATCAGTAACAAGTCATGTTTGATGTCTGCTCTAGATAGGTTACTTACTCTCCCCTGTTCATGCATCATTGTACACATGGAAATTATATTTTTTCTACATGTAAAATGTATATTTTATATGAGTTGTATGTGTGTGTGTTTTAATGTAGTATAAAATGATTTATGACATTTGGGATTTAGAAGTAACGTATTACAAAAAGTGATAGTGAAGTTCTGTTATTATTCATATTATAATTGGGAACTTCTTTTGGTTCATGAAGTGTTTTACTTTCATCAGTTCTTTTTCATCATATTATTAGCTCGTACTGAACATTATCTGACTTATGCCTGCTACTCAGCAACATATTCAGCTCTCTGTAATATTAAGGGATTCTTGGATTTTGTTGTCAGTGACATGTCCTAGTAATTATATAATTACCTTATTATCCACTCTAGTGATACAAAGTTTCGTCAGTTATGACGCGTTTCGGGACTAAGTCCCATCCTCAGATAACACTTATTTCAATAAACTAATACAATAAAAATCGCAACCATGATACTGGTCAAGTCAATAAA
This sequence comes from Magicicada septendecula, assembly GCA_034769895.1. Lineage (NCBI taxonomy): Eukaryota > Metazoa > Arthropoda > Insecta > Hemiptera > Cicadidae > Magicicada > Magicicada septendecula. The sequence continues at coordinate 228,889,982 of CM068374.1, read as the reverse complement.
ATAAAATAAAATAAAACTACAAATCGCATGTGAAATGATTTGTAGTTTTATTTTATTTTATTTTATTGACTTGACCAGTATCATGGTTGCGATTTTTATTGTATTAGTTTATTGAAATAAGTGTTATCTGAGGATGGGACTTAGTCCCGAAACGCGTCATAACTGACGAAACTTTGTATCACTAGAGTGGATAATAAGGTAATTATATAATTATATAATAAGTGATACGGTACGCAGAAAGTAATTAATTGACATGTCCTAGTATTACTAAGAACTTATGAACACTATTCCAATGTAGAATACAGTACTTTAGATTCAAATACTTACCTTATTGCCTGAGATTATATGCACAAACATCAACAGCAGCATGGAAATTCTACATATACACATGAAAGACAGAAAACTAAACACACTCGAACAACTTGAGACATACAAACACACGAAAATGTGTAGAAACAGCATCCTAAACAAACAAACACTTAATAATATATATAAAACTTTCACTAATGAACTTACTGTTGTCACTTCCCAAACGTTTCGAGATGTTGTTTCTCTTCTTCAGTGGATGTAATACTGACTGTCGATTACAGAATAACCTTTACGGAAAAATAGTGTGTGTGGTGGGGGTTGATGGTGGGAAGGGATTGGCGCTGAGGTTCGAATTGTGTGTGTGGATCAGTGTATCGAATAGTGTATGTGATTTATAATGTATTTGTTCATTTAATATGTTATTTGGTTGTAGTGTGTGATATCTGTATATTTCAAATTGTTCAGCTTTGTTTAGTTTTCTACTTTTAGGTAAGTAGTGTAATATTTCCATGTTGTGTTCTATGTTTGTGTAACTGTGGTTTTCGTTATGTAAATGTGTGGCAAATGTGGAATGTATGTAGTTTGTGGTGAGGGCTTTTAAATGTTCAGAAAATCTGGAAGAAAAAGATCTTCCCGTCTGGCCGATGTAGAATTGTTGGCAATCATTACAATTTAATTTATAAACCCCGGTTTTGCTGTATGTGTCAATGTCTTTGTTAGTATTATTTATGTGTTTTCTAATGGTGTTGTTGGTTCTGTAGGCTACTTTATAATTGTGTTTCCTAAATGTGTTTGCAATTTTATGTGTATTGGAATTGTAGTATGTAAGTGTTATGTATTTGCTGGGTTGTGTGCTGTTGGTCAGATGTGTTTTACTTTTTGTGTTGAGGACTCGTTTGTGTAGTTTATTTATTAAATCGGGGTTGTATCCATTTTTGACTGCTATGTATTTAATTGTGTTTAATTCATACTAACAAAGACATTGACACATACAGCAAAACAGGGGTTTATAAATTAAATTGTAATGATTGCCAACAATTCTACATCGGCCAGACGGGAAGATCTTTTTCTTCCAGATTTTCTGAACATTTAAAAGCCCTCACCACAAACTACATACATTCCACATTTGCCACACATTTACATAAAGAAAACCACAGTTACACAAACATAGAACACAATGACCTTACAATCACCAAAACAAACAACACACACACATACAAAATATACAGAAAACCCACCACATCAGACATGGTCATACACAACACATCCAGCCACCCAACTCAACACAAACATGCAGGTTTCAACTACATGCTCCATAGGCTCACTTCAATACCCATAAACACACATGACTACCAAGATGAATTAAACACAATTAAATACATAGCAGTCAAAAATGGATACAGGCAGTATTACACCCACTGAAGAAGATAAACAACATATCGAAACGTTTGGGAAGTGACAACAGTAAGTTCATTAGTGAAAGTTTTATATATATTATTAAATTAATAAAGTGAACGAAGAGGATGCAACAACAAGATAAACAAACACTGTTTATATCACACATACTATTTTACTATTTGAACACATCTCACAAAACACACACACAACAATGATCTTTCAAATAGTGGCACAATCTCCAAAAACAGAATCGACAATGTTCCAAGTGTCAGCCTCAGAAGAAGCTCCCAATGAGCAAAAGGTAGCTCAGGATATAAGGTAAAAATGTTTATCTATAATACTTGTGTTCTACATCAGAATAGTGTTCATAAGAATTTTGAGGTTCTTTCCATATTAAGCCCAGGACCTAAACACCCCAGTGAGTATTACAAATTCACAACTAATTGTTTGTACTTGTTAAAGATACAGTGATGCATGGATGTAACAAGTTCTGTATTTCCCAATGACAGCCTGCAACAGAAATAAAAATAAATTAATTATACTATACGAAATGTTACATAACTGTTAACATAATTATAAAACCAGCTTTGTTAAATTATTAAAAACTTATCCAACATTTCAAACCTTTGTCTGTTCATGAGAATGCTAATTCTCTTTTGTTAATTCTGCACGAGGTAAAGCAGAACAAATCACTATGAACAAAAAAATTAAAATTTTTATTTAACTTTATATGCATCTTTTAATTTCACAAACATTAATCAATGTTTACAATTTATGTGTAGCCTATAATTATAATTAACAGTTAAATTACCAGTAGATTTAAAATACAAATATACAAATTTTTCAAACTTTTGCTGTATTGGGATAAACATAAGACAAGAACTGAACCATCTATATTTTGTTTTTAGTTTTTTGATGCTATTTCTAGTAGTTTCTAGTTGTTTTAAATATGCCAAACCAAGTTAGTGGAGAACATAATATCACATTTCACCAAAACCTGAGACTGTGAAGCACAAGTTTGAACCTGTATCAATGGAATTAAACTTTTGAGTTCTGACTCACCTATGATAATATTGAGTATACAAAAAATGAATGTTACACTTCAGAAGAAAGTTTAAAATACACTGTTCTAAAAATCCTATATCTTATATGTACATAGATTTGTGTTTAGCACGCGCACGCATGTGTGTGTGATATCCATGAGCACATACGTACATCTGCAGGAGTATTTGCTTCTTTCTGTCTTTGATGAGTCTACATGGTATAATAACAATTCAACAAATGTTGCACCTGTGTATATGTGTTTTTATATAATCCTTTTGTTTTGATGTCCCATTAATAACAAAAGTTTTAAATAATCATATAACACTGACCTTGAATAACTGACGTATTTCATAACTATGTTCTTAGGTATGGTCAGGCCTATAGTCAGAACAAAGTATTAGGGAGGCAAAACATTTTCCAGAAGGAGCAAACATTTATACATTTATATATTTTCCATTTTGTATATATAGTTATACCCTACAGATCAGTTTATAATTCTTCTACCATCTCTGATGATGTAGCTTTGATCGATAAAATGTTCATAGGATACATGTAGTTCTACTATACAGATGAAATTAATTATATTAAAGTATATTAATTGCTAAACTTTCACTTGTGAAAACTTACTTTGTTTTTTCCCCGTACGCGTTTCGGCGTGATGTTCGCCTTCCTCAGCGAGGTGTGATACAGAATGTCCCAATGTCACAAATTTCTTTTGTGATTATGCTAAACAACACGAAACTTTGAAAAGTTACAGTTCTTCAGTACACATAGATCAGAGTATGTCTTGTGTTTCCTTATCTCTAACACTTTCTAGAAACGTTTTGACAACCACAAGTTCTTCAATTGACGAACTGTTTATTCCTGTAAACAAAAAGGCCTGCTGTTATCATTTATAGTAAAATGCCCCACATTTTACTACAGAGTACGCCATTCATTTAACCAATTAACCAAGCAGCTCAAAAACAATGGTTGTTGTTTTATTTCGAGAAGTTATCAGTTATGACTTGCTCAATTGGCTCATATTTTTTAGATGAATCAAAGTCTTCATTGTTTCTGTTTGTGGTAAGTGTACATGTTAATGTTGTGTCTCCATGCTGGTTATTTATCGTTATGTTCTATTAGAGGCTTCTTGTTTAAAAACAAAAGTGTATACTGGATGAAGTCACTTTAATTTTGCAATTGCCCAGTGTCATATTCAATGACTACACTACTCACAAAAGCTGTTCATCCCATAACACTAGTCTTATTCATGTTATATATTCCACAAATAACTTATACAGTACATCCATGCCTAAAATGATGTCAGCATGCTATATGAGCTAATGTAGTATTGGTAATTCTATAACAAGGCTCTAGAGGCCATACAGGTTTGAGTAGCATCATCTCCATTTTATTTAATCACTAAATCAGCAAAATTTTTTGTAAACATAATTAATGCGGTCCAAGTCACTGTATGATAATGATATAATTTACCTTATAATTTCCGTCAAGTGATTTCTAGCGTAATTTGAGCTGGGTTACGCGTTTCAGGCCATATGACCCATCTTCAGACCTTCACTCCAAAGGAGCTCGTTATAAATTAAAATCCATATTAAAACAAATACACAATAAATAAATACGTAAAATACAATGAATGAACATATTATAAGCGTACTAGTAACCGACACGGTGCACCGCGTGTAGCATGTCAAGACTGTGTCGATGGGCACTATTATTTAGTTTTATCTTTAAGCGATCGCAGCGCGGTATCATACAGTGGGTTGGACCTGAAGTTGAGTTTATCATTGAGTATGTCGTCACATATATTGGGGTTATTATGACCTCTATATATCTCGAATTCTTTGAGTGCATCCATGTAACGGCCCTTACTACAATAATGTAGAGGTATAAGGTTAGCGTTGAATTTGGTATATGAATGATTGCTTGAAATTAGATGCCGTGTAAAATTAGATTTAATATTTTCTAGGGAAAAATCACCCCTGTTAAAGTGCGTGTGTGGTGTGTGTTCACGGAATCGTTTGATAAAAGGTCTACCCGTTTGGCCAATATAAAAACGGTCACAATCGTCGCATATAAGCTTATAAACACCGGGTTTGGGTTCAATGTTGGTCTGAACGATTGGACGAACCAAGTTCCGTAGACGGTTATTTGTTTTAAAGGTAATGGTGTAACCTATTTTACTTAAGGTGGATGTTAGGATCTTAGGCATCAGCTCGGTGTATGTTGTTGAGATGAATTTCTTATTAGGTGTATTATCTTGTGTCTGTGTGGAACGACGGGCTTTGTGTTTTTTAAGGATGTTGTCAATCATTTGGCACTCATAGCCGTTGGCCATAGCTATGTGTTTAATTATGTTGAGTTCACTCTCGAAATCATCATTATTTAGGGGGATCATCAAAAGCCTGTGAATGAAACTGTTGTAGGCCGCTAATTTTTGAGAGAAAGGGTGGTGTGAGTCTGCATGTATGTAACTTTTTATTTCATTATTTCTTTCTGGCTGATTAATTTCAATGAGGTTTTTAAAAATAAAAATAATGAATCGAAACTTTGTAAAGATTTTTTTTTAATACTTTTGTATAGGCAAAAGTTATTCTAGAGTAGGCAGTGTCTATCCTGTTCCCCCTGGCTCTTAGAGAATGAGTGCAGATTGTTAAATATAGCACTTATGTATTAAGAAAATATAATTTATTACAAGTATTATTTGAATCATAAATTGTTATGCAGTTATTAAAAACAATGAATGTTCATTGCTTTAATGAATAAAAAATATATTTTTTTAATAATCAATGTATATGTTCCAAAACTACAGTGAGTTCCAGTCAAGTCAAGTGAGTTTCTAATGTTTTCTATATGTTTCACAGACACATAGTATTATAGTTCATGTTTTCATCACACACACACACACGCGTGCGCGCACAAATTACTTCAAAAACCAGTGCTGGTTTTACAAGTTTATAAAATGGTGTCAGTGTTATTCATTTGTAATGTTACTGTTAATATTCATAACCAGTTGGAAAGTTTTCATTGAACAAAAATTATTAGTACTTTTTATATAAATATTCTAAGATGCATTAATATGTTCGTAAATATTTGCTTTTCATTAGAATTGTTTTTCATTTGAAATCACTATTAAGATCCTTATTTAAATACAATATACTTTTCATTGTGTGTATGGTCACCAAGTTGCAATGGTTAATTTTAAAATAGGTTAGATACCTGATAATCCTTCATGCAACTTACTTTGGTCGCTAAGCACGATGCGTTTCGGGATCAAGGCCCCATCTTCAGGTGCTCACTCGGGTCGAGCTCATCAATTCATAAAAACACACACTTAAAACATAAAAAACACTGAATTAAAACACTCATACTGAGTGAGAGGGGACGATGTGCATCTTCCCCTCTCGCGCAGTATGAGTGTTTAAATTCAGTGTTTTTTATGTTTTATGTGTGTGTTTTTATGAATTGACGAGCTAGACCTGAGTGAGCACCTGAAGATGGGACCTTGATCCCAAAACGCGTCGTGCTTAGCTACCAAAGTAAGTTGCATGAAGGATTATCAGGTATCTAACCTATTTTACAATATACTTAGTTTTAAATTGAGAATAGAACTTTTCAACATATATTACCTTTATGATTCATGCACAGTATCCTTTGTTTCCTCCTTCATGTGTGATTGTACTCCAAGTCAGTTTGCCAAGTAACTTTATTACCTTCTTGTACTTATACTACAAATGCCTTACAAAAATCTTGTAGATTACTGACTTTATTTTTGTAGAATAAAGTGCCACTAATTTTTGAAATATTTAAGTCAACACAGTATGAGTGACAGGAAAATTAAAATATTCTGTGCATTGCTCACTATGAACTTCAACTATGAATGTTATTGATGTATTAACAATCTTAATTATCTTCTCTCCTCCCGTCTGGCACATACCTAGCATCTATTCATACTTGTGTTTATGTATGCCCACTGGATTTTATTATTGAATAAGCAGTAATCGTAATTTGAATAGAATAATTTTTAAAATATATGTAAAATGTACCTGTCTGTATCTCATGTCTTTCCTTTTAAGTGTATATATATAATAAATCTAAAAATATAAATCCGAATTTCTTTCGTACACATTGCCTCCTGTTTCAAACATTTGTGAACTGTTTTGATCCACTTGGTTAAATATATTTATTGTATTTGTTGTTATTATGGTTATTCTTATTTAGTGTAAATAAGAGTTTATTATAGTTTCCTTATTATTTTTTGTATATACGGTAGTTTATTTGTGATGTAAGTATTAGATTATTATGTTAAGAATACTTTACTAGAAAGGTAATAAATATGTATTTGATTATTACATAAATAATTTGCTGCCTTTTTATTATATTTGAATGCTACCCATCCATAGAGTCCTTCATAAACATTAGTTACAATTCCTTTTATTTCACACACACACACACACACACACACACACACACACACACACACACACACACACACACACACACACACACACACACACACACACACACACACACACACACACACACACACACACACACACACACACACACACACACACACACACACACACACAGCAAATAGCTTTTTCAGTCAAAACGTGATCTGTTTTTGAAGTCTTCTTCTGATTTGGCCCGCATCAAAAATGTCTTGTATGACAATGTTTCACCCATATTACAATGAGCATCCTCAGGTCTCAGTGACAATGAAGATGGCAAGCAAACTCAGTTATATAGCATAGAAGTAAGTGAATGTGGGTGGTCCAGTAAGTGGACCCTGCCCTGTCGGTGTTACACTGCTTGCATTATTTGTGTGATCACTCAACTCCTGTACAGTCAAGCCAGATAGGAAAGGATGGCAAGTTGTGCCGTCATACAAGACATTTTGATGCGGTCAATACTGGAAGAAGACTTCAAAACCAGATGGACATTGGCTGCACAAACCTATATGAGAAAACATGATCCGTGAAAGAAAAGGCTATCAAACAGTTGTGAGTGATTTTACAGTTTTTTTAAATTTCTATCACTATCAAGACTCCATTTGTGACTGCATGGCCAGATGAAGCATCTAGTTATGTGTATGCCTTCTAAAAACAGTGATTTTGGTAAGTTTAATGGTTTTCACTTTTATAATTTTTATGAGATCCAGTATCATCTAACATGGCAACGTATGTCAAATGAGAAAAATAAAATTTGTTTAACAGTACTAAATCAGAAAAAATAATTATTTATTTATTTTACTTAGTGAAATAACAAGTTACACCATACAATCTTAAACACAAGTTGTAACCAATCTGTCAATGCAAAAAATTATATATCACTTTACACTTTTGTTCAGTAAATACTGTACATAATATAACACACAACAAACATCTATACCTTGTGCTATGTGCAACACATGAGAAAATGGGCAAGATAGGGAAATACATTGTTCTTGTGGAGAAACCTCTTGTCTATACTAGCTAACTTCAAAATTTTGTAATTATAAATTGACTTCAAAATAATCATACAATACTGTCACGCATTATAAATAATGTTACTTTATGTCTTTTGGGTTACTTTAAAAAATGTACAGTTACAAATATAACTATTACAAAAATAAAAATTCCTATACTGAGAAAAACAGGAGTTTTAGTTTGTTTAGAAACTCAACTTGCACTTACTCGGATGCCAAACACTTAAATGAAATTATTTTTTGTGTGCTTTGCAGGTGCCTTGAGACAATGGTGGCATTAAATTCCATTAATGTAAAAATACTGATGCAAAGAAAATATATTTTGTTACATTCAGCTCAGTTTTTTTTCATAATTGAGGGCAAAAAGTCGATCAGCAAGGAACTTTTTTATTGTTAGGGACAGCTGCATGGTGTAAGCGAGAGATTTGTTCAGAGAGCATCAAAATTATTTTTGAGACCCATCCTACCTTATTACCCCTTTGAATAATGTAAATACAGAGCACTTTGTAATACACCATATAATCTGACTGGCTGCACCATTGTTACCTAGCTCTACTATGTTTACAACTACACCCACACACACACACACACACACACACACACACACACACACACACACACACACACACACACACACCAGCGGCAGCTCATCAAGGGAGGCTAAGCCTCCTCAGTAAAATTGAAAAAAAAATAGACAACTAGTAATAGGATGTATTTATTATGGTAACTGAACGTGTAATCAATCTGTAATTACAAAATTTGGCACTTTAAATTATCTGATTATTTAAAAAAAGTTTTTAGTCGCGTGTTATCAATAACAGTGCAGAATATTAGCAGACAGAGGCTGGAATCTGAGTTGCCACTGTAATACTCACATGACTACTATGTAAGAACTGTGCTTGGTGGGTGGTGGGGGACGCTAGTGCAGTTGTAATCGTGTATAGGAGGCAACGAGCACAGAGTACGAATATATAAATGATGGCATTGAGTCAGTTAGTCTCACGGCACGATGGAAAGTGATACGTGTTAATTTTCCGCAGGCTCTATGTTCTAGTGCTCCCTGTGCGTATATGCTATTATTATTTATCTCTTGCCGGCATGTGTTGGTGATCTCTACCACAAGGATAAAATGGATTTAGCAGAAGAAAGTGTAAGTGATGTTGCAGTGTCTAATGAAGACATTGTTATATCACTACTGGAAAAACCATTTTCCCAGTGAGTGATTTTGAGAGAGGTGAAATGCTCAAAAGTGGTCGACCTACCCCAAAATTTGTCCTTCTTAAAAGATATAAAAATGAATGTAGAACTTTACAGTCTTCATGGTACGATCAACATAAATGGCTATGCGGTAGTGGAGCAAAATCTAAATTATTCTGCTGGCCCTGCTTACTACGAGTTAGTAAGATATATAGACTCGTATTAAGCACAAATAAGTCTATATGGTCTGCTGAATGCTTTGAAGATTTAAAGAACTTGTCGTGGACGTTGGTTAGGCATGCATCCTCCAAAGGCCATTTAAATTTATCTATCACTAAACAGCCTATCAAAACAGACATTAAAAGTATCTGAACTTTTAAATGAGCATAGCAGATTGGAAAAAATAAAATATAACAAGGAAGACTAATCCCGGCTCAGATGATTGTGCCGTACCCTCCCCTTCCTCAGGGCTCACCAGCTGCTACTGATATACACACACGTGTGTGTGTGTGTGTGTGTGTGTGTGCGTGTGCGCATGCACGCGCGTGCCTGTTATACTGTTAATTTATTGTTACATCAAACATAATGGTTGTGCTTGGTGTTTTATAATATGTCCATTTTTTCACGTTTTACTGTTGATTTAATGAGTATGATGAATTTAAATAATAAAAAATATTTGAAAAAGTCAAACCAACTGCAAAAATGAGAAAGATATTTTAACACACCTTGAAATTCTATTATAAAAAGCTCTAAAAAGTGAAAAATAATTTTTACATTGAATGCTATGCATTACAGAATTACATTTTAAAAAATCGGTATGGAGAGCCATACATGACTTCCATGTTCTAAGATTTACATTTAAAATCATTTTCAAAATGAAATATTTCAATAAAAACTACTTCTTTCTACTTCTTGCTTCATCCTTAACCACAGTACTGTAGTCACTGACGAATACCACCTCACGTTAGCGCACTCGATCTTCACTGATGATGGCAGTCGATAACACTACCGAAATGTCTAGTTTTGTAGACTACGCCAAACATTGGACCACGCCAAACAACCTGGGAAGTAATTTTAACAAGTAACTACTTCTTTGTTGCCGATAACGTAGTACATACGACATATAAATAATGATTGAGGCCAGAAATAACGTGAATTGTGTGTGTGTGTGTGTGTGTGTGTGTGTGTGTGTGTGTGTGTGTGTGTGTGTGTGTCCTGCCGGCCTTTTTATTGTGGTAATCACAATAATAATAAAACTTTGAAAAAGTAAACATTACATAATTGAGATATGCTTGCCTGCCAGGAACGATATATTTTCACTCATATGTGATTTAAATTAAAATGAAAAATGTAGAATTTTGTTAAAGTGAAATGAAATGTTTCCATAGAAACTACTTCTTTTTTGTCATTAACGTATTACACATATAAAACTTATAAAATTTACTTCCTCCATCATCAACTACCATTTTAATTTATTAAAAAATTACCCCCTCCACCCTTCAACTACCCTTTTCATTTATAGATATTTTATCTATCTTTCTACAGTGGATTATTATGACCTTCTTTTCAGGATACTTTTTATTTATCAAAATTAAGCAATTTAATCTTGTTAAAATGTAAAACGTTGTAGGTAAACTACCCTTTTCCCTTAACCGATCTTCACCAAAAACAATAGGCCTTGAGTCCTCTACAATCCAGGGCTGTATGCAAAAAATAATTTGATTCTGTTTGAATTTGCGGCTGTTATCGTTTGCCATAGAAAAAATTCTGCACACACACACACACACACACACACACACACACACACACACACACACACACACACACACACACACACACACACACACACACACACACACACACATACACACACACACACACACACACACACACTTCAAAAAATGACTTTTTCATGTTTTGAGGGCAGTACAATCAGAATCTGCCATTACCTTGAACACGATTTTTTTCGCCACGACCATTTCCTTATGGAACATGGAAGTAAAAAACTCTGTACTTCAACATTTATTATGAATTTATGTACTTAGTATTGTATTCTACATGACTGAAAAATATGCTTTCATATATCATTATTCCAGTACTTTTTGAAGTCAGTGCCAAGTGACTTTATGAAGTGTGAACTTCATATACAGCATTATGGTATTCCGCTCACTCCCATACACCTTGCGACCATAGGCCAGTAAACTGGTTAAACGTGTAATGAAATAGATGAAATGAAAAAAAATCGGTATGGAGAACCATACATGACTTCCATGTCTCAGATTATATATACAATCATTTGGTACTGCCTTTATGCGTACCCACAGTTATTTCGATAATGCGATTTTTGGGCATAGATATGTAGTGAATATCACACATAATTTTATGTAGTGAAAGAATTAGACAAATTTTAATTTTGTATGTTGCAAAATAGTTGGCTGGTGATTGCAATTGATTTCGTTGTCATTTTTTAATGGTAAATGACTGTAGTAGTAATTTATCACCGGGTCATGGCTGTGACACCAAAAATTGATTATGTTAGGTTAACGTGAAAACTGAAATTATACATGGAAACCAATACGTGTGTAATGTAAAACTATTTTTTTTTCTAAAACCACGAGAAACCCAACTCAGAATAAGGCGGGAGTGGCCCAAGGGTCAACCCCTTGCCTATTATTATAGGCCTACATGTCACTTTTTTGTGGCAGAACTCGTTTTTTTGGTAAAATTCATTTTCCGACAAGTACTCCTTTTGTGACTAACAAAAAACAAGCATCCATTATGTACAATTTGTAGAGTATATGTTGTCATTCCTTAATAGTGTTTTTGTTTTTTCATTAACCATAAATATTTGTATTTTTCATTTTGTATTTGCTGTTGTTTTTCCAATTTGTAAACTTAAAAACGTTGGGTTCTTTATTTTAAGTGTTATTCTGTTATAAGCATTGTATTACACATTTAATGTTATGTTTTCTCAACCACAGCTTTTATTTATTTTAGCAGTAAACTAAAAACCCAAAACCATTATTACCTAACTACCAAATGAAAACAACATGTATTTTTGTTTTACATTAAGAAATAGGGAAATTTACAATTAGTACACTTCTTCTTTTCCACACCGTAATATATCGATACAATTGCATATTAAAACATCGAAATGTATTGGGGGTACTCATACAGTTCCAATCATTTACTTGAATTCAGTTCGATAATTCCTAAAAAAATATAGAATTTTGTCAAAGTGAAATAAAATGTTTCCATAGAAACTACTTCTTTGTTGTCAATAACGTAGTACACATATAAAACTTATAAAAAAGTATCTCCTCCCTCATCAACTACCATTTTAATTTACCCCCTTCCCCTTCAACTACCCTTTTCATTTATAGACATTTCATCTACCTTTCTACAGTGGATTATTATGACCTTCTTTTAAGGATACTTTATTTATCAAAATTAAGCACTTTACTCTTGTTAAAACGTAAAAGGTGGCAGGTAAACTACCCCTTCCCCTTAACCAATCTTCACCAAAATCAATAGGCATCGAGTCCTCTAGAATTCAGAACTGTATGCAAAAATTGATTCTGTTTGAATTTGCGGCAGTTATCGTTTGCCATAGAAAAAATTCTACACACAGACAGATACACACACACAGACACTTTCCAAAAAATGACTTTTTTTTATGTTTTGAGGGTAGTACAATCAGAATCTACCATTATCTCTAACACGATTTTTTTCACCATGACCATACTTCCATTTCCTAATGGAACATGGAAGTAAAAAACAGTGTTGCCATTTGATCATGAGGGCTACAGTATTTCACCCTCATAAAAATTACCTTAAACATAAGGTAGAACAGACAAATTCACATTTTCAGCTCATCATATAATGTACCTTACTGGTCACTTTTCTCTTGCAGGTGCACGAACTCTCTTCTCATTAACACTGTTCACACTCTAAGCAACTCCTAGCAGTTTCTAACCCTGCTATGACTTGGTTTTTTAATAAAATAATTTCAGGTGTGTTAAAATACTTTTCTCGTTTTTGAAGTTGGTTTAATTTTTCTTTCAAATTTTTTTTGTTTTCAGATTTTAATATAATTTGATAATTGTGCTTACATAATTGATTAAATTATTTTTTCATAAATATAATTTGTATATAGTAAGAAAAATATATTTAAATTATAGGCATACAGATGAAATATGTATCATGTATATGAGAAAATATCATGCTAAGGAATCTGAAAAACAGAAAAATTCATCTTTTAAAAAATACTCACAAAAATGCTAAATCATGTTCTCAAGAGACCTCTGCTGTTCAGCAAGCTAGGTTGTCACAAAATGAGAGATTATATGCTTTCTAGATTATCTCAAGAGTCACCAGCTGCAAAACCTGATCCTGCCTCATTTGTATCTGTGAACCTTTGAGCAATGAATGGAGCAATCAGTGTGACCTTGATTCGTGATCGATTGGATCATGAGTCAAATGAAGAGCACCAGCATCGCCTTCATTTGAGTCACCAATGTCTGGATGGCATCATAAAAGGTTGATGTCAGCACGGGATCGTAGTCGGAAAGCCAGACAAAACGAAACAGAGAAGCAAAGAACACAACGCTTAGAAAACATATGTGAAAATTACAAACAACTAATTGTGTTGATGAAGATAATTTTATGTCATCAATAAATTAATTCACTGATGTTCCATGTGCTGTGTGTAGATAATTATTATACCCAAGCCAGCATTGTAAACTTGAAATGTCGTCCTGTGCTGATCTTCTACCCAATGATTTAGTTGAATTGTCTAATATGGTGGTATGCAGGCATTTTTCTACCAATATAAAGAAATTTGAAGTTTCTTCTCATGCATTTTGGATTAAAATGGACATCAGGCATGTACCACCAGAATTGAAGAATTCATCAAATATAGACCAACAAATGCTGGCAAGAATAATTCCATTTTCAAAAATCATTAAGGTGCAGAACAGATGCAGCCAAAATTGGTGTAAAGAACAATTCAATTTATTTGCTCCAGACATCGTAGAAGTTGCTGAACAATTGCTACATTGTATAATGCAGGATAGTAATTATAGCAGAAAGTCATTAAAATCTCCAGCAGCACAGACAATTCCAAATAATATTTGAACGAGTAAGAATTGGACTTCAATTTATATACTGACTCTAGACTCAACTTTGCCAATGTATTGAATTACAGTATTTCTGAGATAGTTCATATGATAGAAAATGTGGAAACAGAGATGGTATACAAATGCAGACTCAACATTTCGAACAAAAAATTTCAAAGTACCTATTGATGAAATAAATAAACATGTAACTATAAATGATAGCATGTCGATTTTACGTGGTCCATTTAATCATGGTGATGAATGGTTCAACATCGATTGACGTGGGAAACGGTGGACTGGCATAACAGCAGTTGCTTATCTAGATTGTTTTCTTATTAGATCCAAATACTTGGACTATAAGTGACATACATTACACAATTATAGGTGTTAGGTATTATAGAGAATGCATATCATTGTGAGCAAATCCAAATACTCAAGAGCAAAATAAAGAGTATTAGAGAAGACCTTAAGTCACAGTTATATTTTAATAAACATTGAATAAAATTGAATGTACATTCTGATATATATTGTTACCGTACGAGATTCCCCCCTCTATATAATTTATGTTTAATGGGGTCTCTGGTATGTAGTATGCTGTAATTATTTTTATAATTGATAAATATGATTTATTTAAATTCTTGGATCACACAAAAGGCCGAAAACTAGACACTCTAGAACAATTAGAAATATACAAACACACAAAAACAAATAAAAACGACATCCTAAACGAACAGACACAATTCAAATCGCACGCATTATTCGAACACATCTCACCACACACACACAGCTTCAATCTTTCGAAACACTTTCTCGTCGCCAACAACAAGACGAGCAGCGCTACTAACGACAGCCTCTGATGAAGCCTTCTATAGGTGAAAGCCGGTTTAGGCTGTAAGGTAAAACTTTACGTTTTTACTTATAAAAAACTTTGTGTTCCGAGTCGTCAATATTATAGTGATGATTTATTTAATTATAGTGTGATAATTTATTATGGATAAATTAATAATTTGCTGGTCTGTTAATGAATGTAACGGTAGCGTCGAACTTGAAGTCGAACTCCTCTTCTATGGAAAAATGTCGTCATTGTAAGTAAAATTCAAGTGTTGTTTGGACAAATAAATTAATATAAAGAACACTTTTCACGTACCTGGTTGTCGTACTTGATGTTCCGACGTTCACCGCCACTGAATAAACTGTCAAGTTTCCCTTTTGACCAGTTTAAACTTTATAAGCAAGGTTTTATAGCACCTTGAATGTTATGTGGGCGCCATATGGGTTTTCTTCGAGAAAAGTTCCCATAAAAAACAAATTTCTAATTTTAAAATTGTGTATGTTCACTTTTTACTGTTGTTTAAATGCTTATGGCTTTTAAAATAATTCAAATAGTGTACTGAAAAATTTCTGTTTCAAATGTATCTCAGTGTATGCAATACTGAGAGTTGCTTATCTAAATTGAAATAATTGGAAACAAAGGTTATGCTGTATAACATTATGGGTTTATTATACCCTCTAAAATCAGATTGAATAAAAATACATTTTTTATACTAATACAATTCAGATAGTAAGTCATCCGTCTGCTACTGGTCTAGCTCAGTTAAGCACAATCTAAAAAAACTCTTATGTTTATTAACAAAATTTTAATGTTATTTAACTAGGTACCTCAAGGGTAAGTTCTGGAAAATACAAAATAGAACGATTATTAATTGCTTTTAATAGATACTACTATGATAGTAATTCATTTTTTGGCCTCTTTAAAACTTGCACTTATACATTTGGTTAACGAGAATTTCGTCTGCTGTGACGATTTTAAAAAAGGAAAAAAATGAAATAAAAGAAATTTAAAATCTCACATTAAAACAGAACATAAACCCTTAAAGAAAATGATAATGTAACCCCGCCTTAATACCCAAAATAAATAGTTTTAAAACCAAAAAGAATTCTATAATAAAATTGCGATAACACCCCTTAATAATTAACCCGGCTTTAACCTGCCGAAACCGGCATCAACACGCATAATTACCCGTGAATATGACTAATAATTGTATTAAATCGGAACTTGATAAAAAACATAATGATGTACAATAATAAAATACTAAGTGAGAGATACCGTAGTATAATTAAATATAGTTAAATATGTCAGAGAATAATCGAGTAAATATTAATCGAATATGGAACTACTTTTACGCTGACAAGCTACCCGCGCGCGGACAGCCTCTTCACCCCTATACTTAGCCAGTTCAGTTGTATCTCAGACACCGCTGCTGATACAGCGTACAAAAGTATGTAGTCGATATAAAAACCTATAAACGAGGAGACGCTTGTGTGAGATAGCCGGATGATGTAAAAATGACGTGAGTGTATGACAATGACATCTCTGTAACAAACTAACATCACCTACATGTGATGTTAAACTGTTAACATGTAACTGTTAAACGTAAGTAACATGTGCGGTACAACAATGTGAATACCAGTGAAAGTTACAACCCAAAACCTACCGCAAGCATCTACAGACCCAACAGACGACTCATCTTTAGGAATGACGGCAGATTTCACCAAAACACGATAGCCAGAAGATCTCCAAGACACCCTGCACAACCAATGGAAGCGCCGATTCGCCGACGATGTTACACACAGGTATCACGGAAGTTCAACTTCCGTGGTTCAGAACTTAACTTAAAATAATACATGATAGACACTTAATTAACCAATGAAAGTAAAGTAAAACACGAAAGACTGACTTAATTATCATAAAATTGTAATTTCATGCTTAGTAATAATATGTGTTAAGTTTAAGGCTTTTATGAATATAACACGTTAAAGTTAAATAAGCCCATTCTTCAGATGGCACGAAATAAAGATGATAATTTTAATATCATATACTGAAACAAAATACTCGGATCCGAGGGCAGTAAAAGCTATGTTAACTCATTAATTAATCTAATTCTATTTGTACAAGAGGTGCAAATGTTTTTACTTTTAATATACTCATTGCTAAATTTCTTCGGAGATGTTAAAACTTAATGTAATAAAGAGATGTCATGGTCCAAAAAGGTGAGTGAATAAATCTACAAACCCCTGTCAATATTCCTCAATTCATACTTTCCAGTTATTTATGATTTTGTAAAGATAATGGCAGCCTGTTTAATTTACCTGAGCCAATTAACCAGGTTCCCGAATTGTAACGTGTGCCAAACGCTACAAATGCGCCACTCTGCTTAATTAATGAATAAATGATAATTAGCAAGATAAAATGCCCTGTGTTTGTCATTTAATATGTGGTAGAATTATTCACTCTATGAATGTTAATTTAAAATACGCAAAAGGAAGAATTGAAGTAAGTAAATTCAGAATTAGGATAGTGTGTTTTTATAATCATTATGTGGTGTAATAATATAATATAATATAATAACCATGATATATAAGGTAAGGATATTTAAATATAATATAATAATTATTGAAACATTGTAAGCCTAGGGTAAAACCTGTTTAAAAATGCATTCCCCAACTTGTCTGTTTAACGACAATCTCAGACAAGAAAATGACCTGTTCCCGCTTGTACCAAACTACCCCTTTGTTACGCTCTGCCACCTCAAGTAGACAATACATCACCTCCCCCTATTGTATTACAAAGTGTGTGACCCCTTGCCCAGTAACAAAAGATTTCAGACACATGTTGAAAATTAAATAGAATAAAAAAAAAAACAAGTAAATAATTTTATTATTGAAATGCGCCACTGTTTTTTTTGTTTCATTTTGTGTAAATGGTTAGTGTACTTAGTGTCAATTATAAAATACTCTATTCTGTATATCTATGCACTCAGTTAGGAAATTGTATGTAAAGGTAGTATATTGTACTTACATTGTACTTAGAGGAAATTGTACTTAGACTTTTTCTAAGTAGCAGATATGAATAATATGGACGATATTTATAAGTGTATAAATATAAGTGTATATTTTGTGTGAGATTACGCACATACTCGTATATGATTATACGGGAAAAGATTAGATTGTATTATACCAATTCATGTATGTACGTGTCAAAGTATTCAGTCTCTAACACGTCAATTTTGCGACAATATCAGTTCTGTAGTTTTCCTGTACAAGCCTGCATAAATGTGTATTTCGTGTTTCTATTGACACGATGAGTTATATGAACTACTGACTAAATAAAACAAGTGTACTAATTAATTTTATGGAATGATGCTTCCCGAAGTAAACAAACGAGTTCGAAACAAAAAAGAAACCGTCTCTTAAATCAGACCAAAGTAATAATAATAAATAATAAGTCATTTAAAATAAAAAGTTTAATAATATCGTAAATTATTATAACATGTTAGTATAATTATAATTATAAAAGTGTAACAAAACTCAGCTTAGTAACGGGCCGTAACATTGCGTACGCATCGCTCACTCCACCCCTTTTTGAAGCAAGCCTGTGCAAGTTAATAAGCTGTCCACCAGCTATTGTTAAATGGAACAATAGAGAAATATTCTCCCTCAAGAAACTTCCCCCTTTGTACGCATAAACTATGCCATTGTTTGAAGAAAACTAGTTTGACCCACATTCCACAGTAACAGCTGATCGTTGAAAGTAAAGTGTTTGTCTCCTTTTGTTTATGTATTACAGCTGATCATTTAAAAACAAAAATTATTATCTTCGTGAAATTCCGATTCTCTCAGTAGCATAAGAAATTAGGATAAGAATGAATCTAAGGTCAAGTATAGGGATTGGCTTTAGATTTCTGTAGTAGAATTAAGAATTATATATAGGTAACGTAACAAGTCATAACGGCGCCGCACTGAAAAATTCTTTACAAGGGTTAAAGAATGTTCTTTACAAGAGTTAAAGAAAGTGCAGAAAACTAACTACTAGAGTTAGAGTATGCAAAATGTAATCAGTCGGGCCACGATATTGTGAGTTACGGATAATTAGGGAAATTAGTATTAAGAATTAAAATATAAATTAGCATGGTAAGAAGTGAGATAAACGGAATTTCACGGAGGAGAACATTTAAATGAACAAGATCATTTAAAGAGATATAGAGAAAACAAATCGTGTACTAAATTAAATTTTAACACAGAAATCCCCGAGCATACTCCCAGTACGTTGCTCACCAAAAAAAAAAAACCGTAAAATACTCACCCGGTGTCGATATTTAAGCGGAGGAGTATGTGACGATTTTAAAAAAGGAAAAAATGAAATAAAAGAAATTTAAAATCTCGCATTAAAACAGAACATAAACCCCTAAAGAAAATGATAATGTAACCCCGCCTTAATACCCAAAATAAATAGTTTTAAAACCAAAAAGAATTCTATAATAAAATTGCGATAACACCCCTTAATAATTAACCCGGCTTTAACCTGCCGAAACCGGCATCAACACGCATAATTACCCGTGAATATGACTAATAATTGTATTAAATCGGAACTTGATAAAAAACATAATGATGTACAATAATAAAATACTAAGTGAGAGATACCGTAGTATAATTAAATATAGTTAAATATGTCAGAGAATAATCGAGTAAATATTAATCGAATATGGAACTACTTTTACGCTGACAAGCTACCCGCGCGCGGACAGCCTCTTCACCCCTATACTTAGCCAGTTCAGTTGTATCTCAGACACCGCTGCTGATACAGCGTACAAAAGTATGTAGTCGATATAAAAACCTATAAACGAGGAGACGCTTGTGTGAGATAGCCGGATGATGTAAAAATGACGTGAGTGTATGACAATGACATCTCTGTAACAAACTAACATCACCTACATGTGATGTTAAACTGTTAACATGTAACTGTTAAACGTAAGTAACATGTGCGGTACAACAATGTGAATACCAGTGAAAGTTACAACCCAAAACCTACCGCAAGCATCTACAGACCCAACAGACGACTCATCTTTAGGAATGACGGCAGATTTCACCAAAACACGATAGCCAGAAGATCTCCAAGACACCCTGCACAACCAATGGAAGCGCCGATTCGCCGACGATGTTACACACAGGTATCACGGAAGTTCAACTTCCGTGGTTCAGAACTTAACTTAAAATAATACATGATAGACACTTAATTAACCAATGAAAGTAAAGTAAAACACGAAAGACTGACTTAATTATCATAAAATTGTAATTTCATGCTTAGTAATAATATGTGTTAAGTTTAAGGCTTTTATGAATATAACACGTTAAAGTTAAATAAGCCCATTCTTCAGATGGCACGAAATAAAGATGATAATTTTAATATCATATACTGAAACAAAATACTCGGATCCGAGGGCAGTAAAAGCTATGTTAACTCATTAATTAATCTAATTCTATTTGTACAAGAGGTGCAAATGTTTTTACTTTTAATATACTCATTGCTAAATTTCTTCGGAGATGTTAAAACTTAATGTAATAAAGAGATGTCATGGTCCAAAAAGGTGAGTGAATAAATCTACAAACCCCTGTCAATATTCCTCAATTCATACTTTCCAGTTATTTATGATTTTGTAAAGATAATGGCAGCCTGTTTAATTTACCTGAGCCAATTAACCAGGTTCCCGAATTGTAACGTGTGCCAAACGCTACACTGCTTATATCCTATTTAATATTGTAATAACTAATTCTAACACATATATTCTTACATCGGATTATTAAACCCTCTAAATAAATGAATACAGTGTTTTCTCTGAATAGTTTGATTGTTTTTGCATCAGTACAAATATGTTAATAGTTAAAAATCAATGGATGGTATATAACAATGAAATTGGTCACTGTACTACCTTGATTTTTAATCGTTTAGATTAAAAATGAACACTTTAATGATCGGATTATATTGATCGCTAATACACTGCACTTTAATCGCACTTGGAAACAAGAAATAACCCTCTTCTTACTAATAATGGGTTGTAGCCTTTATAGGTTAAGTTAAATTTGCTCGTTCCGAATACACGCACTGTTTAAAAAGATTCACTATTAACTTTCGATGCACTTATATACGATGACTCGCCTTTCCAATAGTTATTTTAATAAAATTTAACGTATTTACTACTATTTTGCTGTAGTAGATTATTAAAATATAAAACAAGCCGAGACGCAACTGGTTAGCTCTTGAAGAATGAAGCGAATGCGGAATTTTTAGCGTCCCTCTTATTATATACCCCGCTTCTCGATCGCCGTTAGGAACAAATTGCGCTAAGTAAACTCTTTTGTGATTGGTACAAAATTCCGTTATAGTGATGTAATGTTTTTGTCAGACACCACCGATGCGTCTCTCGTACCCAATTGTCGTTATTGTTTGTATTCACCGGCAATTTCTTAAATCTGGTTAAAAAATGATGCTAACACTCGTTATTAAATTATTACAATTCCAATCTCTAAGTTATTATCATCAAATTAAAGCTTAGTCTCTGCTCTTTATTTTGATATGGCTTAATGCCGGTTTGAACCTAGCTTTCACTGACAATACATAAAACTAGTGTTTTGAAACATGGTTTCTTAGTGTTGTCTGCTAATAATGCAAAATGCGACTATTTTCCTATCTTTTACATTTGATTATTTATCTCTGTGTTCTCTTTTGAACGTGATTACATGGTTAAAATTACATACATTATTACAATTAAAAGCTGTTTACAGCTGAACAATATTAAATCTTAGTATAATTATGATAATACATTATTCTGACAATTCCTTACTCTCTAAAATCATTTTTACATGGCCTACTCATTTTAAAGGCATACAATATTAATTGAGTGGTGGTATTTCACACCTTATTCGTTATATTTACTATTCTGTAAATTTAATGTTAATTAGGGGTCCTGTTTCCCTATTAATTTACTGACATAAATTCGTTTATGCATGGTCTAGATACAGTTATGGTACAAGGTTTATTCCCTGTTTATTATTATTTCTAATTACATCTCATTTAATTAGGAAGTCGCTTATACACATAAGGCTTCCGTTTATAATTATCCTTATTTTATATTGTTACATCTTTGTTGGTAAAGCTATTCTTTGTAGCTTTTTGGCTACAGCTAGTATAGTAATAGTCTTTGTTATTTATATATCATTGTTCTTCTATTTTCAGCCAGAATGCTGTTATTGTTATTACTTTATTAAAGTCATTGGTTATTCAGTTTCTATTTACATGACTCTACACATTAATGTCATGAACTGGTTCACTTGACAGCTTATTTGTGAACTTTGCATGTCCATTAGTTATAGTCAGTCATTGTTTTTAACTTTACTAAAAATGAACTTTATCTTGTGAAAAACTTACTTTTTTCTTCGGACGCGTTTCGGCTTAAGTATCCGCCTTCTTCAGCTTTTTGGTCAGACTGCCATCATTTCGTAACGGTTTTTGTGTGGAAGGTGTAGTGGGGGTGGTGTGTGGAGGAAGGGGATTGGTGCAGGGATTCAACTTGATGTTTGTTTTTTGTAAAATTGTGTCAAAAAGTGTATGTGATTTATTTGACACAATTTTACAAAAAACAAACATCAAGTTGAATCCCTGCACCAATCCCCTTCCTCCACACACCACCCCCACTACACCTTCCACACAAAAACCGTTACGAAATGATGGCAGTCTGACCAAAAAGCTGAAGAAGGCGGATACTTAAGCCGAAACGCGTCCGACGAAAAAAGTAAGTTTTTCACAAGATAAAGTTCATTTTTAGTAAAGTGATAGTGCTGTGAAAGAAGAGATGAACAATCAAGACAACTATTGTTTTTAAGTTGTAGTGTCATGCAGTGTATTCATCACTGCTTCTTGGGATCCCTCCTCTTCTTTCTTCTATGCTGGTACCTTCTCTTCTTTGTTATATTCATTACAATGATTCACTTTATAACTTTAGTGTCATATTTTACCCTTCTGGCGTGTGTTTTGGTTATGTAACCTTTTGTGATGTTACAATATGTTGATGGTCATATTGATGAAGATCAAAGTAACAAAGATCTTCCAAATTTGAAATATTGTATTATCCCTTTTTTGAAATTCACAAGTATGGGATTCTTACAGGTATTCATTTTCAATAGCTATGGCATGTAGAGAACAAAGAGATATCGAATACCTTTGGTTGCTCAATTCACATGCTAGAGGACTAAAGGGTTTTAGGGCAACATCCAGAGGTGCTGTATGCGTTTTGTGAATATTGAAGAACTCCAGACAATTTTACATTCTAATTTAAAAATAACAAAAACTAATGATACAACATAACCCTAGAAACACAGAAATCCCAGTCTATCATTGAATTACCTTACCAAAGCACAAGTATAATTAGTAAATGTAGTATTCTGCTGGTACTGGCCTCAATACTAGTCCAATACTAATTTTAAATACTATGGGACCACCACAGGAACATGCCCTTTCAATTAAAAAAGAATGTAATTATTTCACTACTGATTCGGAACACAAAGTTTTTTATGGGTAAAAACATAAAAGTTTTACCTTATACCTGAGGCTATAAGGTAAAACTTTTATCTTTTTACCCATGAAAAACTGTGTTCCAAGTCGGTAGTGAAATAATTATATTTAGTTAAGTAATGGACATGTCATGGACAACGAAATCCAAGAAAAAAGAATAATTAAAATTTGCCCAGCTGTTCTCGAATAATTGGCAAACATACATTAAAAAAAACATACGGACAAATATAGAACCTACTTCTTTTTGAAGTTGGTTAAAAGTACATTTCAACTTTGTCAAACAATGGTAATAAAATTGTATTTTTTCATTTTAATTTAAATTGTTGATATGCGAAGATGTGACATTCCTGGCCGGCAAGTATTTCATCTCCATCATGTAACGTTTACATTTCCGATGTTTTATTTTATGATTACCAGTATCAAAAGGGAGGAAGCACACACACACACACACACACACACACACACACACACACACACACACACACACACACACACACACACACACACACACACACACACACACACACAATTTGCTTTATTTCCAGACTCACTCATGATTATTTGCTTACGTTTTCACACATTTTAAATGCAGAGTTATCAACATAAACACACAGCAACTATCCAGTGTGAAAGCAGAAAAGATGTCCAACATAGAGAAACTCGCTTCCTGTGGATCGCTGGCCAGTGTTACTACATATGTTTCAGAGTAACAGTTGTAACAAGACGTGTTTACAAATAATTATTTTCTTTCTGTTCATGTACAAAAAATATAAAAAAAATTTTATTTATTTTAAAATTTTCAAAAAAAAATTTTATGTTTTGGTTTTTGTAAACACGTCAATATTTAATAAATAATTCTTGTAATGTGGTCGTGTTGAAAATTTAAATTCCTTTAAGTTATTTTTGGCAATTATACCACTTGTGGTTTGCTGTAAGTAAATTCAGCGTTAATTGGATTGTCTCGTTCACTAATCGATTTGTGATTATTCTTCCTTCTCATATATATTACTTTCACTAGAGTAATGGCTGCCTTTCTTGCAGCTGATGTAGTTCACTAAACTCTATTTATAGTTTAGAAATAAATTTAATACCAAAAATGTTGAATTACTATGTTTTATTAACAATTATTGAAAAAAGATCGATTAAAAATCGATTAGGTTATATTGTTCGACTCTTTCACAGGGTGAATCGATTGTTGTTACATTTGTTATTTGATATAAATATTTTCAGGGTTCTTTTAACGGTTACGTTATATAGTCAGAGAAGGGGCGATGCTAAAGTATAACATTACAATAAAAAATCTTAATAGTTAATAATTACAAATTTAGTTATGATATATAATGTTTATTAAGTAAAAAATCAGACCAGTTGGCTGTGGCGACGAATCTTATTCCTTGTGGGCACTTTGCATGCTGGGAACCATCATGGCCGCTCGCTTGTTGACGAAGTAAAACGAGAATGGTGTTGATGGATTTTCTTTAAATAAAGATGCCTTCACAGCTGCTTCCTCGTCTCCGCAATATTGAATAATGTTTCTGGTGTTGTTGGATTATCACTCGTTCACTGTTCTGTTGTTCACTCGAGAAAATGTGTGTTTTATTTTTAAGATATGGTGTTGTAAAAGTTCGTTTCAGTCGTCTGGAAATTAGTAGTGTTAGTGGTTCAATTTCTTATTTCACTAGTTTATGTTGTGTATTCACTGGTTTCTATGTGTGTAGTTGTTATTTTTCACTGCATTTATCATTTAAAAGTGTTCTGCCCAAATTCTCAAAATTTATAGTAGACTGTTTCAACTGTTATCCGCCATTAATCGTTCCGGTATACTGTTATTAGCACGAGCTTAATTCACCTGTACTCTTTGAATGTTAATTAAGAACTGTTTTACTTCCTTCGTTTCTGAAATCTCTTAGCCAATTTAATATTAGAAAAGAATACTTCTAATATTAAGTTTAATCTAAACTTAATTTTCTTAAGTTTTATCTACTTCCGATGCATTCAATTAAAGTACATTATATCATAGAATATATTTTGGTTATTAATTAATTTCATGTAATAGCAAATACATAATCGGTTTCTTTAACTCCTTCTGCTTAATTTGATATACAATAATCCATCTTTATAAAGTTTTTTATCAAAATTGCTATATTTCTGTCATTTTAGAAAAGTAGGCTCAATATTCTGTTTCCTGTCCTTGTCCAAAATTTAGCCATTTTATGTGTTATAATTATGATGATATTAAATCTCAGATTGGTATAAATGTTTATCTTTCATCAATTTCTTGTAAATTTATCAATTGATCATCCTTTTAAATATAATTAATGAATTTCTGATTCCCCTCTGAAATTGTTAGGTATTGCATTTGCAAATTTTTGAATAATTTTATACATCTTTTTATATTATTCCTTTAAAGTATACCTTTAGTTATAGTATTTGGTGATTGATTCACCTTACATAAATCTCATCAGTTTATTTGGTTTATTTTAACTTAATTACTCCAATATAATGTTATTGAAATTTCCTATCTGGCCTAGATTTTATGGTTTTAGATATACTGTTTTTTGAATAATACTATGTCTATACCACTTCTGACTTTCTGAAGTTAATATAATATTAAATACAATCTCCTTAAATAACTATTGGAACATGTAGCATTGTATTCATGCTCATCATACACAAACAATATTTAAAATTAATTATTGGTCTTTAAAGTCAGACATTTTAGTTTCAGTTATTACAAATAACACATAATAAACATTTTATAAAATAGTATGGTATCATACTGAGACCTTTTAGTCTGTACTAACACTGTAAGACATAATAAACATAAATATAATAATAATAAATCTTATTCTATACACCACCTTGAAATATGGTGTTCATAGGCTTTAACACAAACATAATCAGCCATTTAATTTTATTTTCCTTAAATTTAATTTGGTTACAGTCCTTTCTGTTTATTTTTTATTATTACATTTTAATCCCCTTGTCACTGTATTTATTCCCCACCTGCTCTCTTTATCATTCACATTTTAAAGAATGTTTTTTGATAAAAAGTGGCATCTTCTTTGAAACATTAGTAATGTTTTCATAAGAATACTTCCTAACATTTTATATTGTATTTATAGCAAACATTAAAGTTGTTTAATTGTACATAGTTGAAATATCAGTTACACTTATACTTGAAGTTTATTTATTATATTGAAATAACTTGCACTGGTTCACTTATATTTTTGGTTCTTGTTTACTCTTGAGTTTTACAATACTCCTAGACCAAAATCTTAAAGATAAGGGACAATGAAGAGTTGTTTAATTCATTACATAATAACTTTAGTGGGTGCACTTTTATTTACTATCCTAAATACTTTTGTTTATAACTATTTTACATTTTTATATGAGGTTCTGGGTTGTTATACTTTCATGGGTGACATTTAATCTTTTTTGGGGTTTGTTATTCTTTGTAATAGGTTTTCCTTTGTTATATCTTGTAGTTCTTCCCATTCTACATTTTCTTCTCTTCACAATTCTTCCATCTTGGGTTCTCCAAGGTAATCTGGTTTTATGGTTCGTCGGTTTGTTCGGGGTATCTTCTTTACCTGCTCCTATCCTACCTGGGTATTATCCTGATTTTATCTTAGTTTTTGTAGGATTTATTTCTCTTGATACATTTTTGTTGCATTATGATGATTAACTTTTATTTCTTTCTTTTATGGTGTATTTTACTTCGACATTTAATTATTTTCATTTGAATTTTCTTTTTATTTAATGTAATTTATTTGAATTATGATTAGATTGGAATTATGATTTAGTGGATTATCTGTCATGCTACACAGTTCACAGACAGATATTTGTTTTGAAGGAATGGACCCTCTGTTAGATACTCAGGGTTCATAAGTGACTCTGGAGCACTCCTTCTTTTCCACATGTTTGTTCTATGAAATGTATACTGTTTAGATTCGTAGCTTCACTCTGAGCAATGCTCCACAAGAGAATATTGAAAATTGTTTCCATGTTGGACCCTCAGACACACAATAACCTGCTTAGAACTTTAGAAACTTCAGCAACACTTAATGGACATCAAACATCTTTGACAGGCCTTTATACAATTCAATGCATATTGTATTGTATAAAGACACTAATTTAATAGAATAAATATGTTAATAAATGAATACAAACTCTGTATTTTGTATATTTATTTCTATTGTTTTAGAAGAATTACAAACCAATCTGTGTACATAAGTATGTATACATAATGAAATATATATAAATGTTTGCCCCCTCTGGAAAGTGTTTTCTCTCTTGTAGAAAATATTGGCCCCCCCCCTTCCAATAGCTAGTTCTTGACTACAGATGTGGATGAAATCGCTTGTGTTAGTTTTATTGTAATTTGTATTTGGATATCTTTGTGTACCACGTATAATATGTGGAAAATAATTCCAATTACCCATAATGTCTTATAACAAAGGAATAATTATCCATAAGCAAATGAAAAAAAGATGTAGGGAAAAACATCTAAAATATTCATGTAATAATGCTTTGCTTTAGCAGGAATAGGTGTTTGCCTATTTTTAATGCTACAAAATCAGTAACAGTGTTCCTAATACTGAATAATAGTCATTAAACCCATTAATTTTTTTGAACTTTGAAATTAGCAGAATTGCTCATAGTAAGAATTCTAAGTAATTCATAATAATTCTGCTCATAATAAGAATTTTATGAATTTTCTATTCATAAAATTGACTTCTGAAGTAAAGCTGGAAACATATTAATAGGAATACAGTTGAGCATGATATGCTTTGTTCCAATTACTGTATTGACTGTTACAAATCAACTGTTAAAAAAGAATGAAACACTTGGAGTCAATTGGTCTGGGAAGCAAATGAAAACTCAATTACAAGGTTTGCCCCAGACATTAGAGTAAATTACAAGAGTGATCAAATGGTGTCATCGCTTCCAAGTGGGGACATCTTGGTTTGAAACCATTTCAAGGTTGATCATTGTTCAACTGCACTCTAGGTCCAATCAACTCTTGACTAGTAACTTCACCAGCTGGAGATATAAAGCAATCTCCACACTGCCCTAATTCTTCTGAGACAATGTAGTTTGACTTTCGTTCATCTTAAAGCTTGTCCAACAGAATTAACCTTATCCAAATTATTGTAGGTTCATGTTAATGTCTACTCACAGCCAGTCAATCCACTCTTAGATAACTGAGAAAAGAAAATAATAATAAATATTACAAAGCTTGTGCCTTAATAAAAGAAATATTATTTCATACAATTTTTAATAACTGATTTCTACACATTAATATTATACATCTTCACACTGATTCATGCTAATGTATGCAATGACATCTGTATTCAACAGTCCTCAGTAGTCATTTGAGAGACACTTATTCAGATATTCTTGTGACTATATGATGTTTTTTACAGTTTGTGTTTTTACACTTTTATACTGAAAGCTACTTCCATATGTAGTGGATTATGTTATTTATCCATAATGTGCCCATTAATATAATCTTTAAAAACGTAATTCTAAATTTGTCCTTCAGAATTATAAGTCAGTAAGTATTAATTTATCTCTGCTGATGTTCTTAACAGTTTGGGAGCATCTGTTTCACATCCCCTCATCTTGGTCATAACATAACCACAGCCAGTGGCGAAGCATGACAAAATAATTTGGGCAGACATAAAAATATTAGTCAAAAGCAACTTCCTACTAAGATTGTTGACGTTCTTAATGAACCAGCAAAACTATAAAACTGTGGTAAATAGCAGTGGCGAAGCTATTGATAGGTTTCTGAGGCTTAGCCTACCCAAAAAATAAATGAAAAAATGAATACATGAAAAGTTAACGTTTCAGGATTATCGTATGTTATAAGTTCATAACAATTGATTTACAAAACGCACTCTAAAAGCACGGTACGAATGGAACTGCCGCCAGGCTATGTGAGGCTTTCTGGCAAAGCCTCTCTCCCACCACCATTTATGACGTGCGACGGGCGTTATGTGTGTGTGTGCAGGAGGGGAGAAAGCTGTTGCGTTGCGGGCCAAGAGGCTAGTCTCCGTCTCGGGCAGTGAGCGTGAACGGGTATATCTTCCGTACTTAGTGCAATTAATTATTCACTCTACCAATTCAATTGAACATTCCATTTCTGAAGGCGCTGAGCTTCAAGCCATGAAACACAATGAAATTGTGAAGCAAAACAGATTTGTAATTGAGAGACTTATCGATGTTGTGTGCTTCTTAGGTAAACAAGAGCTTGCTTTTAGAGGGCATTTTGAAAGTTTTAGAGGGAAGATGAAAGTTCCGACAGCAAAGGTAATTATCTTGAATTATTGGAACTTCTCTCCAGACAAGAACAGTTTTTACGTGATCATTTCCAGTGCACTTCCAGTTTTAAAGGTACATCAAGTACAATTCAAAATGAGCTGATTGAATCAGTAACTGACGTAATTAATGAACACATTAAAGAAGAATTACATTCTTGCGAGTTTGTTAGTGTGCAAGCAGACAAAACCCTTGACGTTTCTTGTAAAACTCAAATGAGCATCATTCTTAGATTCTGTACGCAAGATGGGCCTAAAGAAAGGTTTATTGATTTCTATGATGTTTCAAAAGACAAAACAGCTGTAGGGTTATCAGAAGTTATTATCCATGAACTTAATGCTCGGGAAATTACTGACAAAATAGTTAGTCAAACCTATGATGGGGCCTCTGTAATGGCAGGAGATCGAGGAGGCGTCCAACAGTTTGTGAAACAGGTCTGTCCACGAGCTACATTTTTACATTGTCACGCTCATAAATTGAATCTCGTGTTATTATATTGTTCAAAATCAATCAAACAAGTTAGACTTTTCGTTTATAATCTTGCAGCTTTCCATACATTTTTCAGTAAATCCACAAAAAGAACACAGCTGTTAGAAAATAAAGGATTTAGATTACCACAAACATGTACCACCCGTTGGAATTTCAATTCCCGAGCAGTGCATACAATTTATGCAAAATACAATAAGCTGAAAGATGTTTTCCACACAATTACAGATAACATTGAAGAATGGGAAATGCAGTCATTCAACTGTGCTTCTGGCCTGCTTAATATCTTGAACAAAACACAATTCACTTACCTGCTTTGCCTTTACAAACAAATTTTTGTATATATAGACCACCTTTTTGCACTCCTTCAAAACAAAGTAACATCGGACATAAATATGTGTAATACTGAAATCCAGAAGACCATCGGAGTAATAAAGAATATGAGATCAGAAAATACTGTGAAATCATGTGTTGAAAACTCTAAAAAGATTTGCAATGATTTCAGTATAAGTGAACAAGAATTTGGGTCCTTCAAACTTTTAACCTATGAAATTTTGGACACACTGACTGTACAAATGGAAACGCGTTTTGGAGATATTGAAAATATCAGATTTATCGAATTGCTGGATCGAAATTGCTTTGGGGGATATAAACTAGATTTTCCTGCAATGAAATTAAACAACCTTCTGTCCACGTATCCATTTTTCAACAAAGAACGATTGGAAAATGAATTAAAGAATATTTATGTAGATGAAGAAAAACATTTACCCCCTGTAGACCTTCTGAAATTCATAACTAGCAATGGTCTTCAAACCATCTATAAAGAAGTGACACGACTTATCAAGTTGGTCTTGACATTTCCCGTTACTACAGCTTCCTCTGAAAGAAGTATGAGCACATTAAAAAGGATAAAAATTGCCTCCGAAATTCAATGACAAATGAACGATTAAGTTCTCCCAGTACAATCGCCATTGAAAAAAGTTTAGTTAAAGAACTTTCTATGGGTCAGAGTTTCAAGGAACGTGTAATTGATATTTTCACAACAAAGAAGAATCGACGTGTGGACCTATTGTATAAAAAAATATAAGGTAAGGAAGCATATTTATATTTTATCAGCCTACCCAGTACTTACACATTAGCTTCGCCACTGGTAAATAGAGATAATGCTACCTCTATCAGATAATAGCCCTAGTGACTGTCGCATTCATTATATATATAATTAGGTCTAAATATAAAGAAAAAACTATAGTGTTGTTATTAGTGTCATTTATTAATCTTAATTAGGAAATATTTTCGAAAAATATAAATTTTACTCACATTTTTTTGAATGATGACAAATCTGGATTACTGTAGGCATTACACAATAATTGTTTCATATTTTCTTGTAAATGAGTTCCACATGCCGCGTCTTGAAGTTTGCAAAAATATCTATTACCCTTTCCTTGAAAGTTGGGTCCTTTGTGCACATAAATGTCAATTCTTTTCCAATGGACAAAGTAGCCAACTGTGATAATCTTTTATTTTTCATAGCATTATGAAGTTTGATCATAATTTTGATCATCTTCAGTATACTCATTGAACGCTGTCGATGCCGATGTAACTGGAATACTCAGTACTAATTTCAGTAACCTTAATGTTTGTTCATACACACTATCGAGCTGATTCTCCACAATATATTCTAGCTGTTTAACACACAGAAGCATTTTATCATCACTGTTGTAATGTTCAATAAGTCATTGCACAGTGTTACCCAGTCAAAGAATTTTGGAAACAAACATTTCAGCTTGTCAAACTGGAGTTGAGGAATATTCCTCCGAAATTCAACAAACTTTTTCTTATTTAGAAGTTCTACAAAAAATATATTTTCAAATTCGTCAAATCGGCCTTTAGTTGCACTGTTACAGAATCAAGAATTTCATAAGCAATGCACTTATGCACTTCACTTACAGATTCCTGCAATACAGTATTGGGGTTAGCATTCATGCACCTACATTCGTCCATACAGTTTTGCAACACTTTATTTGAATGCAGTGCTGCGATACTTTCTTTCACTGTCCTAATTTCATTAATCCAGAGATTTACATCACTTCTAGATTTTGCCTGTAGCATATTAAACAGATGTGGAGTAAATACAAAAATTCGATCATATACGCACAAGTAAAACATGAAAGATGTCGACTTTAAAATTTTAGGAGACCAATTGCAGCACTCACAGACTCAGGATCCCAATCATCACACTCAATAATGTGACAAACTGCATGATATAGTTCTTTGTAATGTTCTTTGATTGTTGAAACAGCCCATGAATGGTAATTCCAATGGGCTGATGCTGGGTGAGGAAGTTTAAACTCTTGTTCTCGGAGTAAATCACATCTAGCAGCAGATCTACAGAAGAAACTATGAAATGCAGTTAAATTACAAATAAACAATTTGACTTCTTTAATATTTTTTACACTGTGTAACAAGACCAAAAGTTGGTGAGCATAGCAACATACAAATATTGCCTGTGCACACTGTTGACAAACAACGGGTTGTACTCCACCATGATGACCAGCAGTCACAGAAGCATTGTCATATGTTTGGGTTACTAATTTATTTTCAATGTTATATTCTTTCAAAACTGAAATGATTTTATTAGCTTGAATGAAAACAAAATTAGCCAAGTTTATTTCATCATGAATTGTTTCATTAATAGCGATGGAAACAGACTCGATTAAGTCATTCTGAATTTCAGAAGATGTGCCTTTAAATACAGTGTTGCTTTCTATATGTTACTTCATGAAAGACTCTTCCATTGCCAGTAAATTTAAAGTTTCTAAATAATTGCCCTTATTAAGAGACTGCTCATTTTCCTTATGACCACTAAAAGCTAACTCTTACCTCCCTAAATAACAAACTGTAAAGGTCCTTACTTTTTACCTTTTAACTAATAATAATACACTCGTCATAAAATAATACTTACCGCTGCCAGAATTTTACTTACCGTCATAGTCCCCGTAAAACTTACCTTATTAAATTACCCAGGTCACCACGATATTTTGAGGTTTAATATCGAAACCATTCTACACACTTGCCCTTATAAAAATCCCGCTATCTGACTACCCTTATATATCAGAAGAATCCCAATTACGTTAAACGAGTTGTCAGCACAGAAAACTAGGAAATGGTAATGACATAATAACTTACAACTAACACATATTTATGACGATTTAAGCATTGTTTTATTTACCATAATAATTAACTTCTTTACTCTTCCAATAATTTGGTTAATAGGATTACAATATTATAAATTCTATAGATTATACAAACCAGTAACGTTTTCTTTCTCCCCTTTCTCTCTCACACACACGCTCTCAATCTCTTTATATATTCGAATAAATCTCCGTTATTGAGCTCATTATGAATTTACTGTTTACTATAAACTTTTGGCCAATTATTATAAATTTCACTTTTACTTAACTGTATGAAGTCCCCAGTATTGCACACTATGTCTACTCCATCTTCTTCACTTAACTCCCAGTTTTCATTCACTCCACTTTTTTATACACTGTTCCTCCGGTTGAACCACTGTTTACTGTTGTTTTATTACAATACACTCTTTGGTAGACCTACTGTTAATTTTTTCGGTCTACCAACGTTTTTCCGAGGCTACTGTGAAATTACGTCTTCACTGTTTGATGAGTTGTAGTGGAACTGGCCGCACGTTATTATTTGTACACTTTTAATACTTTTGAATGTTTACACACTTTCTTAGATAGGCCGGATTTATTTTAACGGCCTATCTTGTAAACCCGAGGCCACTGTTTTTTAATTAACAAACTTTACTGTCTGATACTGCTTACTACTGTTCACTCTCTGATACCAAACTGCAGACTGTGATTCACAAAGAGCCTGCTGCTGGGCGGTTATGCAATACGTCTGGCAATTGTTTAGGTTAACTGTATGTATGTTGCACTGGGGCTCCCCACAGGTGAAAGTCTGGCAATTTGGAAAGTGATTGAAATGATGATTTGAATTAATATAAAATTAAACTGGGGTGGCTCACAATTCTGTACCGTTACAAAACATCTACCAAACGACCTTCTATCCTTTGATTTCGAGCCACATTTTCATTGTGCTGTACTGCTTGAATTCTAGCTGATCCGGTTAAGCAATGTTCTATTCTGTACGTCCTAGCATGTGAAACATCTCAGAATTTTTTATGAGTTTTGCTATCACCATGTTTAGCAGTTTTAGGTTCAAAATTTTTTATAGTTCCTCTCCATTAAACATCAAACAAACAATAATAGCAGTGCAGAGTTTTGTTTCGCTTACAACCAGAGAGCCATCTATATTTACTATATCAAACTTTCTGAAAATTTTTCCATCCTTCTGCCACAAATCTAAAGGCGGCCAAGATATTTTTGACTTTAGCAATAAACTTTCACCTCTAAAGGTAATGTACTGATTTCGTATTTTAACAAAAATACTAGCGAATCAAAGTTGTCACAGTTCATATCAAATAATTCTGCGATAGAACTGGTACTAACTGTATTCATTTTGATGTAATAAATCAATTAAACAGTACGGTATGCTTAAAACACTTAAAGGACAACACTTAAAAATGTTTATTATTAAATAATTAGTATGTAAATGATCACACGCTTCTTAGTTTATAACACTATATACAAAATTAAAAATACTGTAATTTGTAAACTCAACAAAAACATATTCACTACGGGCGCATAATGAAACAAAAAGGCGGCCAGGCGAAAATTCTGTACTGTTCAGTGAGGGGAGACATGTCTTCTGATGTGATGTAGTGGACACACTATTATGCTGCGCGCGCAGGTCCTCTCCCGTTGTCATCCACCAAAGCCCTCCTCACCTCCAGCCTTGTTAAAAAGACATTCCAAGTAACGTCAACCCTGCTACCCCGCATCGGCTGCATCAGACAGCAAGGTTCCATAGATCACGCGGTTGCATCATGTCGCATAATATTTAACTTCTTAAATTAGTTGTATACCTTTTCTGAGTATCTTACACAACGTAATTCATAAATAAAAATGAATTACTTTCTGAATAAATTATTTGGGGAGATGCTGTCACCATGTCGCCACTGACCACAGCACAAGCGTTCGGTCTCTTGGTTGTCCAGTCTTACTTTTTTCTTTTGAAACAAGTTTTAGTATTTTTCAATGTCTATCCACTGAAGTCCTTACACCATTGTACATTTGAAATACTTGATCACAAAACCTCCATCATGAAAACTAAGATGAACTTGGTTCTTTACATAGTAATATTACTTCAAAATTTCTTGGTCTTCTGTTAAAAATTAGTAATATATAATCAATGTAATATTCTTATTAAAATACCCTATGCAGTAACATGTTTTCCTGTTACTGTCCATGGCTCCACAAATCACGCCCATCTATGTATTACAATAAGTGATGTGAATAAAACTTAGCAGTTGCTAAGTCTTACCTTTTTCTAAGGAAGTGCTAGGTTTCGAGTGAATAAAAAGGCTAGCAGTAACTAGGATTAGTAATTTCTAGGATTTTCCGGGCTTCTAGTTGTTACTTAAAAATTGATGTGAATAAAGAGAAACTTCTAACTTTTAATGTTAGCCGTTTCTAAGGAATTGTTAAGTCAGTCCAGGGGCATGCTAGCTTTCAAGCTAGTCGTTAGTTTTATTCGAGCAATGGCGGAGTTTATGCACGTGCGCAAACAAAAAGAGTACGCTGTTCGCCGGGAAACACGTAATTGTAAAGAACTGTTAAGATTCGAGTCTGAAAGTGTGGATTTCTTAACCGCCGAATTCTTAAATGAGACAGACACACGAGGGGGAGCTCTTTCTCGAAGAAAACAAATGGAGATATTCCTACATTTTGTTGCCGACCCAGGATTTCAGTCAGGAACTGCCGAAGATGTTGGTGTACACAGATCTACAGCCTGTAAAAGTTTAAGTTATGTAATGGATCGAATAATCGACAAATCTCATAAATGGATCCACTTTCCGGCAACAGCAGCAGAAGTAAATGAAGCGAAAATTCTCTGGCAAAGACATTTTCGTTTACCGAATGTAATAGGTGCTCTGGACTGCACCCACGTGAAAATAACAAAACCCAAGTTACATGGGGATGAGTATATCAGTCGAAAGGGACATGTCCTATTAATGTCCAGGGTACTTGTGACGCCCTTGAAAGATTTACGAGTGTGGGTGCAGAATGCAGACTGGCCAGGGAGTGTTCATGACGCACGAATATGGCGCAGAAGCCCTGTCAGGGGAATTATGTCGCGTTTTGATGGTGGAGCATGTCTACTTGGTGACTCCGGCTACGGAATATCTCCATGGTTAATAACACCTTTCAAACCACCTGCTAACGCAGCAGAAAGAAATTTCAACTTGTGCCATTCCAGGGAAAGACTCATCATTGAAAGGTGTTTCGGGCAGCTGAAAAAAAGATTCCCAATTTTGGGAAACTGTGTCCGCGTATCTTTGAAAAAAGTGCCCAAGGTAATTATATGTTGCGCAATCTTACACAACATTGCAAAATTCCTTAATGATGTTTTTTATGACGATGATTATGTCTTTCATGAGGAGGAAACTGAAGAAGAGCAATGTGAAAATGCAGCCACAACACTTAGGGGGCAGCAGAAACGCCAAGAAATGATGTTGTTTTTGAATGAATGAAAAAAGAACAGAAATATATGTCAATTTTTGTCATTGTTTTATGTAACTTTATTAATTTAGATTGTAACTGAATTGTATTGTATTACTATTGTAATAAAGTTTTTTCATGTACAAATTAAAAAATAAACATACAATAAAAAAAATACACAACCCCAAAAAAAGTTTAATGTTCTTGCGTGTCTGCGCATACTCATTGCACGCACACATCCAAACATGCACGTAAGCGTAAGCGTAAGCACGGTGGCATGTACGCCTACGTTTCGCAATTTTTGTTTTTTTAATTATTTATTTTATTGTAAAAAAAGGATTGGGTTTAAAGGAAATACATTTGTTTTATTACAAATTTCGGTACACAACATAACTTTCTAAATCAGTTTGAGTAGATACATCTGACGTTTTCTTCATACTTTCAAGTTTAATTCTCTCTTTCAAGTGTCATCTTGTTAATTTGCATTTGCTGCAGTAAAACAATTCGCTGAATCTGCGGTGTCGAAAGATCAATCGTCTCATCACTTTCATAAGCCAAAACCTTTTTAGCACTTTTTCTAATTTTAGTTGCCAACTGGTTTGCTTCATGAGTTACGACATGAAAGCCACAAACCTAGCTATAGCTAAGCCTAGCAAATGCTAACCCAAGAAATTGCTCAAGTTTTCCCGAATACTTCTCAAACTAACTTAGTTCTTTCTACCTAGAACTAGCATTTGTTTATTCAACTGAATTTGAGAAAAAGCTAAAACTACCTATTAGATACTAGCTGGTAGTTGCTAGGTTTTATTCACTTCACCCAAAATAACATCATCTTTATACTAAA
Organism: Magicicada septendecula; assembly: GCA_034769895.1. Classification (NCBI taxonomy): domain Eukaryota; kingdom Metazoa; phylum Arthropoda; class Insecta; order Hemiptera; family Cicadidae; genus Magicicada; species Magicicada septendecula. The sequence goes on along the minus strand of CM068374.1, from coordinate 228,851,743 downwards.
AATATTAAAACACATTTAGTCTCTTTCAGGTCAATAGATTTGCTCCAAGGTTTTTTATCTCCTCCATGAAATAAACTTGTTTAATTCGGCAAAATAAGTGTTTGTTTACTAACCATTTCATAATTTGATTCACGGGAGAAATTTTTTCACATCTGGGAACCAAAAAAAAAAAAAATCAGTGGGGACAAATCTGAGTAAACTGAACATGGGGAGCAATTTCAGTTTTGTAACATAATTAGACCAGCTCTGCGGCTGCAATATAGATGAATGGGCTGGAGCAATCCCACAATAGAAAAGAATCTTTTTTTACTAAACATGGCTTTTTTACCTTAATTTCATTATTTAAATGTTCAGCAAAGATGCATTGTACTCTCTGGTAATTGTTTTGTCCTTTTTCAAATAGCCACTGTAGATTATACCACAGATCTCTCAGAAAAACATTGGATATAAGCTTTCCTAGCCATAGAACCTTTTCCACTCTCTTTAGTGCAGGTTCAAACCATTGTTTTGGCTTGTCTTTCCTTTCTGGTTGATGTGGTGTATCCATGTTTCAACGGTTCTGATGTTACACAAAAATTCATCTAAACGTCTTAACACTTCCAACTTGTTGTTTGAAGTGTTTGTTCCTTCACATTTTTTATCAATTGTCGGAACAAAGTATCCACTGTGTCGACAGCTCTCTCATAGCAAACATCCTTGGAAAAATGTACACTGATGAGATCCCAACAGTTCAGAAATGTCACACTTTTTATCTTCTTATTCAACCGCCACACCATGTTTTTATCAATAACTTCTGCTATAGTGACATCAACAGGGTAGCAAAAATGTTCAGTGTCACTCATGCTCCTTTGGCACCAATGAGCATCAAGCAAGCCACTTATAAATCATTCTAAGCAAAGGTGTAGACATACCATATTTATCAAGCCTTGATTTACTTTCTGCTGCCATTTTGACTCTTAGAAAGTAATGTTTAATCAATGCTTTGAATTTTTTCCCACTGTATGAAAAATAAGGAGCTGACTGACTAAAATGCTTGCCAATCACACACTCAGCAACAAATCTGCTTATAATGTGACATTACGTGCCACTGAAGCAACCTAAATGAAGTGCTAACAATGTCAGGGAGGTGTCACCACTCAGGTTTTTGCATGGATGTATCGAACAACGCCACAGTTACAAACTCCATTTCTAACATACTTCAACAATACATGTATGCTTGTATATTAACATTTGCTTTTAATTCCCTACTGAACGTCCATGTGTATTGTAATTTGTACCATGTCCAAAGTTTCTCTTCAAAAAAATAGTCCTATCAAAACACTGCGGTTCTTGTGTGTCATAATGTCTTACTTGAAAATATCGCCAGAGAAAAGTACTGCTTCTACAAACACTTCAGACTCTGTCTCTAAATTTGTGAATTATACTTTAATACAAGTTTGTTGTACATTTATTTTTTATTATACTTATTTTTCTTTTACTTGTATATTTCATATTTAGGAGGTAGAAAGATTTTATATTTTTTGAATATTTTATTAATTTTAGTATATTATTTTACACTCAATAAAATATAAGTAATATTTTAACTAGCAACACTTTAAACAGAGCATTATGGTGAAAGGAAATTTAAACTGGCAATATTTTGAACTACATTATTAATGGGAACACGTCTGGCTGCATTTTGATGAAGAATAAAATGTTTCATCTTATCATTTAAACTATGCTTTAGATCCATGTTTTTCGGTATCCAAGCCACTTATAGTATATAATTAGTAAAATAGTTTACCTTTTTCTTGTCCGTCTGGTGGCCTTTTCTCTATATTTCATTCAACGCGTTTCAGGACATATGTCCCATCATCAGGATATCCCTTGTTGAAGTTCGTCGATCGTTAAAATATTAAAAACACTGTACACACAATTCTACACATAACAATAAATATAATATAAACATAAAAACATATAAAATACCCAGATTTTAGACACACACGATATCGGTGGTGCGCACCACAACATGCTATAGTCGACTGCCTGTCGTGGTGCGCACCACCGATATCGTGTGTGTCTAAAATCTGGGTATTTTATATGTTTTTATGTTTATATTATATTTATTGTTATGTGTAGAATTGTGTGTACAGTGTTTTTAATATTTTAACGATTGACGAACTTCAACAAGGGATATCCTGATGATGGGACATATGTCCTGAAATGCGTTGAATGAAATATAGAGAAAAGGCCACCAGACGGACAAGAAAAAGGTAAACTATTTTAAACTATGAATTATCCAAGACGTTATGTCTTGTTTGGTGATTGTTTTGTGACGTTATGTTGGTTGGTGTTTGTTAAACATTGTACCTCTTAATAACTGCATATGTAAACAGTGGGCTCGTGCAGTGACGTCATCCCCCCCGCTAAACTGCTACCAGCGTGTCCCATTATGCTCGTCGCAGTCAAGTTAGTTAACTGTTAAACTCTGAACGGACGACAGCCTTCATCGCCACGGCTATGTAATTCTTTCAAATCGGAATATTCCATTTCAATTTATTTTTATGCTTTTCAGTACTTAATTCATTACTACTTTGGCAATGTATGGCGCGCTATACTGCACGGGCCATGCAATCATTTTCACATAAATTTAAATAAACAGTTAATTCAAAAAAATACAGTCCATTACGTTATTTCATATCTTACCAGCCTCACGTTGTAAAACCAACTCAAGAAAATCTCGAAAGCGTCGAAGACGTAACATTTGGTCCTCCGGGCCGGATCTATATTTCATTTAATAGGCCCAAATAACATTTTGGTCAATCCCGAATCTTCTCAAACGTAAAATTGCTGGCCGTGAGCATACATTCATTACTTTCAAAAAAAAAAAACTTCATACTTGGCCGTACAAGCTTCTACAGGACATCATTTCTAAGACCGCAAGATATGCCAATTCATCGTCACTTGTCATTCATCAGTGAAAATTAGAACTTCAAGCCTGCACAGAGAGCTACAACTTCAAACATCTCCCGACAAGTGGAAACAAGACTTGCGCCACCAATCTAAGCCCAGCCAGACAGGATCGCCAAGGAAACGACAGGCAACGGAGCCATCTTAAACCTGCCGAGGACTCTCATAATTCAAGTGACTATGAACTTGTATTTCTCCTAGTTTCTCAATTATATAATTTTATATACAGTAAAAATGAGTAATATTGGCAAAATAATTTTTATATAAACAGAAATCAGTTTCAAGTGACTATAGACCTATATTTTAACCTATACAATTTTACAAGAAATCATTCAGAAACTTAAATAATGGAATGAAGCTATATTTATATTTTTAAATGAGTCATATTTTCAAATAATTTTCATATAACTATTTTTTAAAAAATAAGTACATATTATAATAAGGAATTAGATTAAGTTATATACCACTCACTGGCTGCCGCATTATATCAGAATTTGATAAAATATTCAAATTACATTAATTGTTCACCTGTTCTGCATTTATTTATCGATTTCGGTTCACCAGCTTGCAGTTCAATCATGACTGATGTGAAAGCTTTGATTAAAAAACGTGGCACAATTAAAGCCTCTATATCCCGTATAAACACCTTCGCGGACAATTTCGATCCTGAAATAAATTATCACCATCCTTTAAAAATAAAACTTCGTCACTTGATGGAGTTGTCCGCGAAGTATGATGAAATTCAGACCCAAATTGAGGCTGATGAATCTGATTTCACATCGGTAAGTGACAGGGTTCAGACAGAGGATGATCTCTGCACTATTGAGTGTAAGCTGCACAATTTATTAGAACGTGTAGAAGAGGTGAGCAAAAAACCATTAAATCAAGCGGAAGTTATGCCAATTAAGGCATCCCCTATTCAGTTAGAGCCAATTAAATTTCCCTGCTTGTCAGGCAACATTATTGATTGGCAGCACTATTACAACATGTTCTTGGAGTTAGTACACGTCAGAACGGACATCCAGAAATTGCATTATTTACATTCTTCACTAAGGGACGAGGCTTTAAATGGAATAAAGTCTCTCCCAATCACCCATGATAATTATGCGGTAGCCATTGAGCTATTGAAGGCCAGGTATGATAGTAAATTAATTGTCTCAGCGTATCATGTAGGGAATGTCTTGGGCATGAAGTCCATTCAGCAAGAGTTCATGGTTGGCATTTCAAAATTTATTGACGAAATCACCGCAAATACAAATGCTTTGAATTCATTGAGTTTACCTGTAAATACTTTTGAAATTATTTCTATTCAATATTTAACTCAGAAACTCGATAACCAGACATGTCGACTATGGAAGTCTATCCGACGAAAGATTCCCTAATTTCAACAATTTCATTAAATTTTTAAATGGTAGAAGGCAATTAATGCAAAACGTTGGCGCATCAACCAGTTCAGCAAACAGAACACAAGTTAGCGATAAGATTGCCTATCGCAAGACTATTAAACCCGTTGAGCTCACTAGGTCAACATTTCATACTAATATCAACAATAACATTTGTCAGCTGTGTCGTGGTAAACACAGACTGTCTGAATGCCCACAATTCGTGGCTACATCTCCCTTTGAGCGAAAGAACATTTTACTCAAATACAAACTTTGTTTAAATTGCATGCGTCGAGGCCATAAGCCCTCACACTGTCCTTCCAAATTTTTTTGTAGGACATGTTCTAAACGACATCATACAATGATTCACGTATCAGGCAGTAACACTTCAAACAGGGGCAACAATCAATTTCCCTCAAATTACAAACAAACAAATCTATTCTGTTATCCACCGCCGTCTGCATGACAACGGACCAAGCCGGTAGGAAGCATCCAGTAAGAATTCTATTAGATTCAGGATCTCAAGCAAACTTCTGTACCACGAGTTTCGCACGCCGCATGGGTCTAAAATTAACCAAGTCTCAACTACCCATCACTGGTATAAACAATTCCCTATGTCAAGCTGACTTTAGTACAAGGGTAAGGCTGAATTCCCGTTACAAGGATTTCAATCTGTATGTGCATTGCGCTGTGCTTCCCAGTATTACGAATAATCTCCCTGCAGAATCGTTTAATATTTCATCCCTAAATATACCAAAAAACACATTCTTAGCTGACCCGCAACTAAATTTTCTTCACAAATCGACATATTACTTGGTGCCCAGTACTATTTACAATTGATTGAACCTATCAAATTCATCCACAGCCCACACTTTCCCATAATACAGGAGACAAAATTGGGATTCATCCTTGCTGGTAACCTGCCTTTTAATGTCGACATGAAAAAATCTGTTTCATCATTTATAGCGTGCGAAGATAACAATGCCATTTCATCGCAATTAAAAGACTTCTGGCAATTGGAGGACGTTGCAGTCCGTACTCCCTCAGTTGAGGACTCAGAATGTTAAAGTCATTTTATCGCTAACACTTTTCGCAATAATAGTGGTGTCCCTACCTCACAGGGGATACAACTCTCATTTGGGCGATTCTCTTCCCGGAGCTATTCCCGGATTTCAATCACTGGAACTTAAGTTCAAGCAGAACCCTGCTCTTCATAAAGACTATAGTAAATTCATGCAGGAATATTTAACTCTGGGTCACATGTCTTTGCTTGATTCTTACGATTTGTCAGTCAATAAGTCAGACACCTTCTACTTACCGCACCATTCGGTTTTTTAAGGGCTCTAGTATAACCACCAAATTGCGAGTTGTTTTCGACGGCTCTGCCAAAACAACAAATAATTTGTCCTTAAACGACACATTGATGGTTGGTCCCACGGTCCAGCAGGATCTTTTTTCGATTATGTCTCGGTTTCGAACGCACCGATACGTCCTCATTTCGGACATTGAAAAAATGTACCGTCAAATTTTAGTTACTCCCAGAGATTCTAATTTGCAACGAATTGTTTGGCGCGACGCCCCCCGTAGGGAACTTCAACAGTACGCCTTGAGGACAGTCACATATGGGACTGCAAGCGCTTCATTACTGGCCACAAGATGTTTGTCACAAATAGCCCAGGAAAACAAAACTCAACACCCTATAGTCTGTTCTGCTATCGCAAACGATTTCTATGTGGACGATCTCATGACCGGCTCAGATAACCCACACATTTCATCACAAATGAAGTCCGACATTACAAATTTATTAAGTCAATACGGGTTTACTTTACACAAGTGGTTTTCCAATGATCAAACCATTATACTTCACACGCCAACTCTTCCCTTGACTTTAACAAGAATCAAACTATACGTACTTTTTTTTTTTTTTTTTTTTTTTTTTTTTTTTTTTTTTTTTTATAGAATTGCTAAACTGCTATAATTGTTTTTATTATTTAGACAAAGCTTTTTGTCATTACTGACATCTTCAGGTCTTAAACAACCACCTGGTCTTAATTTAAGAAAGGTCTTAGGTTGTTTAAGACCTGAAGATGTCAGTAATGACGAAAAGCTTTGTCTAAATAATAAAAACAATTATAGCAGTTTAGCAATTCTATAAAAGAAAAGTAAGGATGGCTGCTAATTTAAACAATACGAAGAATATACGTACTTTGGGTATTCAATGGGACATTAACGATGATAGTTTTATATATAGCTTTCAAAGAAATTTCGAAGTGGAGGTATTTAACAAGGGAAGGGTATTATCCGTTATCGCCGGAATTTACGACCCATTAGGACTTATTGGCCCAGTTACATTTTGGTGCAAACATTTCATGCAGATACTGTGGTTAACGGGAACAAGTTGGAACGACCCCGTCAGACTCATTATCTAATCAATGGGTAGAGCTTTATGCTCAGTTGATATCAGACACTTATTTTAAGATTCCAAGATCCGTAAAGAATTTAAATAATTCCCAAATCATTTCATTTCAACTCCATGGGTTTGCCGCCGCTTCAGTAAAGGGTTACGTGTGCTGCATTTATGTGCGAACGGTGTATTCAAACTACAGCATTTCATCAAACTTATTATGCTCTAAATCTAGAGTCGCCCCCTTAAAGCAGGTAACATAACCCCGACTTGAACTTTGTGCCTGTCTCTTATTGGCTCAGTTGGTTTCCAAGGTTGTAAACGCTGTGAGTTATAAATTTGACGAATTGTATTTTTACTCCGACTCAATGATCGCCTTACACTGGATTCACCAGCAGTCTTCCAGATGGAAAGTATTTGTCTCCAACCGCGTTGCGGAGATACAGCGACTCACTGCAAAGGGTACCTGGCATCATGTCTCCTCACATGACAACCCTGCTGACATCCTATCGCGTGGTTGTCTACCCCGTTTTTTACACTGTCACCCACAATGGTGGTATGGTCCATCCTGGTTGTCCAATGAGTCATCATCATGTCCCACCAGTGCTTTCGATGCCCATTCACCCTACACTCATCCCGATCTTGATCAAGAAAAACGTAAACAAGACCAAACCACTGGTTGCCACTTCATCTACGCCTAATTACTTTGAAAACTACTTTTCGCTTTCAAAACTTCGTGTATTATCTTACTGCCTTTGTTTCATTCGGAACTCTAAGACTTCCCATAGCTGACAGGAACACTTCTTTTTTAACTTCCCATGAGCTACATGGCACACTTTTGATTTTATTCGTCAGTCCCAGCGATCGCACTTTAATATCGAAATCAAGGAACTTGAGGCACAATGCTCTATCCCTGATAATAGCAAATTTCTTTCACTTAACCCCTTTCTGGACCATATGGGGATATTATGTGTGGGCGGACGCCTTCAGCACTCCCAGCTCACCTATGATGGCAAACACGAAATCATACTCCACCCGCATTCTCATCTCAATAAACTAATCATAGAAGGCGAGCATCTTCGTCTACTCCATGCAGTGGTACTATTGACGCAGTACTCTCCACGTCAGAAATACTGGATAATCAATGATAAATCGTACATACGTTCAGTAATACACAAATGCATCACTTGTTTTCGATTCTGTGCAAGGGGCTCAAGCCAATTATTAGGACAATTGCCCTCTTCCCGAGTTACTCCTGCTAAGCCATTTTCTCAATGTGCAATCGACTATGCCGGTCCTGTATTTATACGTCTGGGCGGGCAGCGTTCCAAATCGATTTCAAAGGCTTATATTCACCTTGAATTAGTTTCAGATCTCACCTCAGACGCTTTCATAGCAGCCTTAGGACGTTTTATAGCTCGAAGAGGCATCCCTTCACAGATATTTTCTGACAATGGTACAAATTTTCGTCGTGCTAGCAGTACACTTCACGACTTACACAAACTTCTTCAATCAAACGATTTGAACAGACTACCCAGGACTTCACCAGTGCCCAAGGAATCAAATGGTCCTTTATTCCCCCGTCAGCACCTCATTTCGGTGGCCTGTGGGAGAGTGGAGTCAAGAGCGTCAAGTTTCATTTGTGGCGTGTTGTCGGCAGAACCATTCTCACATTTGAAGAGTATTACACCATTTTAACTCAAATAGAGTCCTGCCGCACCTCACGCCCCTTGTTCGCCATCTCAAATGACCCTAGGGATCCCGAGCCTTTGACTCCAGCGCACTTCTTGGTTGGTTCTCCACTCACTTCTCTCCCGGGACCTGACTATTCCGAAGTCAAAATTGGTCGTTTGGGTAGATGGCAGCTGCTGCAAAGATTCACCCACTCTATATGGAAGAGGTGGTCAAGGGATTATTTGCACCAGTTACAACAACGCAACAGATGGCGTCTCCAGTCAAAAAACTTGGCTCCCGGACAACTCGTCCTTATTTTGGAAGGTAATTCCCCCCCCCCTGTAGTGGAAACGCGGTGTAGTCACTCAGGTCCATTTGGGTCAGGATTCCCTAGTGCGTGTAGCGGATGTTCGCACCGCAAACGGCCCATTCACAAATTATGCCCACTTCCAGTGGTCTCAGATTAATCCCACTACAACGTTCAAATGACATGTACTATTGACTTTTATCGCATTCTCGTGCTTCATGCCTGGGACATACGCCGGGAGATCGCATGCTATGCATTTCTTATTCTCATTATATTATTATTATGCCTTTTTATTATTGTATCATGTATTATTGAATTTTGGGGTTATTATTCTATTATTATGCAATGTCAATTATTGTGTATTTCGTATTATCATATTATTATGTATTAGTGAATTCTGGGGTTTTATTCTATTGTTATGCAATGTCAATTATTATGTCTTTCGTATTATCATATTATTATGTATTGAATTTTGTGTGTTATTATTCTATTATTAAGTAATGTCAATTATTATGTCTTCTTATTCTCATATTATTATGTGTTACTATGTCTTGACACTTATGATGCACTATTCATATAATAACTCAAACTGCAAAATCGCCCGATTTTGTGCGGGCAGTATGTTAAACTTTGTACCTCTTAATAACTGCATATGTAAACAGCGGGCTCATGCAGTGACGTCATCCCCCCCTGCTAAACTGCTACCTGCGTGTCCCATTACGCTCGTCGCAGTCAAGTTAGTTAACTGTTAAACTCTGAACGGACGACAGCCTTCATCGCCGCTGCTATGTAATTCTTTCAAATCGGAATATTCCACTTCAATTTATTTTTATGCTTTTCAGTACTTAATTCATTCCTACTTTGGCAATGTATGGCGCGCTATACTGCACGGGCCATGCAATCATTTTCACATAAATTTAAATAAAGTTAATTAAAAAAAATACAGTCCATTATGTTATTTCATATCTTACCAGCCTCACGTTGTAAGACCAACTCAAGAAATTCTCGAGAGCGTCGAAGACGTAACATTTAATTACATAGCCGCGGCGATGAAGGCTGTCGTCCATTCAGAGTTTAACAGTTAACTAACTTGACTGCGACGAGCGTAATGGGACACGCTGGTAGCAGTTTAGCGGGGGGGATGACGTCACTGCACGAGCCTGCTGTTTACATATGCAGTTATTAAAAGGTACAAAGTTTAACAGTGTTGTACTAAAACCAACGAACTTTCATTACAGGAAACTTGCAAAGAAAAACCACTGACATTCACATTTGTTTTTATTATATAACTACAAATAAGTGTAATTATATTAACCAATTTATACACATTAAATATATTAATTATAAAATTAAAGTATATATCTCTTTTATAGCTTTATAATAATTATTCTTGACTTGCTTTATAAATACCTCGTTCTTGTTTTATGCATACATATAACAGTATAACAATGTTCATATATACATATTGGTACATCCATACACTGCAATACATTCTGAAGAAATAAACTGGTCTATCAAACCCAAGATTTACTGAATACGGTTAATCAATAGTGAGCACTGAATAAAAAAAAAAACATGTACAGCTTTTCAGTTTACATAAGAAACAAATGGCACTGGTCACTTTACATGCCATACATGTAGGCCTGATAGATAAGCAGTTCTGGCACTAGGGTACTAAGCTAGATTCAATTCCTGGGCAGCAGCATAGCAACAAAGATGCATTTTTTTGCTACCAACTTGACTTTGGAAACAGTTGATCACACTGCCTTACCTTAATGTTGTATGAACAGGCTGGCAGTTACAACGGAATACATCACTAATTTTTTATTGGTAAAACATTTTATCTTATAGGCTGAACCAGTTTTCGCTTATTATAAGCTTCATCAGAGGCTGCCGCACTGTCCGTCTTGTTTTTGGTGATGATGCCGTCATTCGAAAGATTGGTATGTGTGTGGTGTGGTGTGGATACGTTCAAACAATATGTGTGATTTAAATTGAGTATTATGTGTATATAAGATACAACTGTATTAGGAAAATCACAGGCAGTAATGCTGAAGACAATGTTGAGTTAGAAATGTAAATAGAGAAATTCCAAAATAAAACATAAGCAGAGGTGATAATAAAATCTTTGTATATTTGTTTTGTGGTTCTGAATATTGTTTTAATTAATAAATTATTTACCTTAAATTATCCGCCGTGTTATTTCTTGTGACTTCGTCTATTACGCGTTTCAGAGCTTATGCTCCATCATCAGATATTAAAAAGGATAAAACTATCACTCTTGCGAGATCGTTAAGTAGTAAAAAATGTCAAAATTTGCATGTGAACCATACGCGGATTTGGGTGCGCACCCGTTCAAGTTCATTCTGCCACTGAGCGGTTGCTACCTTATCATAGCCCCAGCGAGCAGACGCAAGGCGGTATCGTACAATCGGTTGGATACAAAGTTCATGTGGTCATTTAACACGATATCGCGACTCCTTGGGTTTGCATATGCACTGTAAATTTCAAATTCCTCCAAGGCATTCATGAAACGGCCCTTCTTACACACATGTAATGGTATTAAATTGGAACTAAAATCTGTGTAATTATGATTGTGTGAAGTCAGGTGTCGGGCGTAATTTGATTTTATGTTGTCAATGTTTCTTATTTTCTTAGGTAAATGTTCTCGAAATCGTTTAAGGAAACCTCTCCCAGTCTGTCCAATGTAGAAGCACTCGCAATCATTGCATGTTAACTTATGTATGCCAGTTTTTTCTTCTGGAGGCGTGTGTTTTTTCGGTTTGAGAATATCCAGTAACTTATTATTAGTCCTGAATGAAATAGTGAAACTATTATTATTCAATACAGAAGACAAAACCTTAGGCATAAAGCTAGTGTAATTAGTAGATATAAAAAATGTTTGCGTGTTGCTGTTTATTCAGGGTTTAAGCATTCTTTTTTCTGTTTTCTCAACAGTTTGTCAATGGTTAGACTATTGTAACCATTGGCAACCGCGATATATTTTATGACATTTAGCTTATCACGAAAGTCATTATCATCCAAAGGAATTGTCAATAATCTATGAATGAAACTATTGTACGCTGCCATTTTATATGAAAAAGGATGATGAGAGTCTGCGTGTATTGTGGTGTCAATGGTAGTCGGTTTCCTATAAATGTTGAACTTCAGTTTATTCATCTGTCGAGTGATGGTTAAATCTAGAAAGTTTATCTTGTTATCAACCTCTGTTTCAAGAGTAAACTGGATGTTTCTATTTATTTTATTTAAACAGTTTTTAAATACTTCGATTTGTCTTGTAGTACCATCAAAAAAAAAAACGTATCGTCTACATACCGTGCATAAAATATTATTTTATTTGCATATATATTATTGTTCAACAAGTGAGTATTCTCATAATAATTCAAATAAATATCGGCCAGTAGGCCGGAGAGGGGTGACCCCATAGCTAGGCCATCATCTTGAATGTAAAACGAGCCATTAAAAGTGAAATAGTTTTGTTTCAAAACAACCTAGAGTAAATTAATTAACTCATTTATCGTCTGTGTGTTCATGCAACTATTGTCAGATAAATTGTTTCTCAAAATCTGTAATGTATCTATGACTGGGATGTTCGTGTATAAATTAGTTATGTCGAACGACGCCAATTTGTGGTTAGGTTGTAGTTCAACAGATTTAATTTTATTAATAAAATTATTGTTGTTCATAATACTATGATTATTATGTAATTGTAAATTATCTTTTATCAAACGAACTAGTGCTTTTGCAGTTTTGAAGCCAGGAGCAGTGGTAAAGTTCACGAGCGGTCTGATATGTATGTTATGTTTATGAATTTTAGGCAGTCCCTGTGAATATCGGGGCTTTAGCGTTGATGGGCTTTAAGTAACGTCGTGTGCTTGCATTGAATAAATTGATACATTTATTAATACAATTGTTAAGTTAATAAATAAATATATCGCGGTTGCCAATGGTTACAATAGTCTAACCATTGACAAACTGTTGAGAAAACATGAAAAAAGAATGCTTAAACCCCGAATAAACAGCAACACGCAAAACATTTTTTTATCTACTAATTACACTAGCTTTATGCCTAAGGTTTTGTCTTCTATATTGAATAATAATAGTTTCACTATTTCATTCAGGACTAATAATAAGTTGCTGGATATTCTCAAACCGAAAAAACACACGCCTCCAGAAGAAAAAACTGGCATATATAAGTTAACATGCAATGATTGCGAGTGCTTCTACATTGGACAGACTGGGAGAGGTTTCCTTAAACGATTTCGAGAACATTTACCTAAGAAAATAAGAAACAATGACAACATCAAATCAAATTACGCCCGACACCTGACTTCACACAATCATAATTACACAGATTTTAGTTCCAATTTAATACTGTTACATGTGTGTAAGAAGGGCCGTTTCATGAATGCCTTGGAGGAATTTGAAATTTACAGTGCATATGCAAACCCAAGGAGTCGCGATATCGTGTTAAATGACCACATGAACTTTGTATCCAACCGATTGTACGATACCGCCTTGCGTCTGCTCGCTGGGGCTACGATAAGGTAGCAACCGCTCAGTGGCAGAATGAACTTGAACGGGTGCGCACCCAAATCCGCGTATGGTTCACATGCATATTTTGACATTTTTTACTACTTAACGATCTCGCAAGAGTGATAGTTTTATCCTTTTTAATATCTGATGATGGAGCATAAGCTCTGAAACGCGTAATAGACGAAGTTACAAGAAATCACACGGCGGATAATTTAAGGTAAATAATTTATTAATTCGTACAAGTGATTTGGTTACCATATTAAACATGAATATTATTGTTTTAAGCTTAGTAAACATTACAAACTTCAGTAATAGTTTCATAAAACCGGACTCATGTATTGAAACACTAGCACGTATCTCCAGCCAGCTCATTTTCTGCGCTGCTGTTTAGTTTACTTATGTCTTTTCATGTAAATGTCTTCCCTCATTTGCCTTAGTATCTAAACATCTGAATGCATAATTTGGTATGGTATTAGCACAATCTGAAAAAAATGTCTTGGATTTGATCAGATCTCATAAGTTTGAGGCTAATGTGCTATCTGTTAAAAGTAATTCTCACAGACAGGAAACAATGGAAAACGTGTACGCAAGTACTACTTTTGAGCACAGATTTAGTAATATATTAGCCTCAAGAACAATAACTACCTTTCTAACACATCACCACTAATCTCATTAGAATGTTATAAATTTGAAAGTCAGCTGAGAGGTTCAACATTTATGCCAATATAAGGCATGCCCTGTTCCCAATGTTATTCTTCACACCCCTCCCTTCCCGATTCCTTCTTATTATGGATTTTTTTGACATCTGACTCAATTCTAAAAGTTACTGACCAAGCCATAACATAAAACGCTAATGGCAATCCTACTGTTCTTTCTTCCTCCTTCTCTGAATCAAAATTTTGATCTTACCTTGATTCATGCAGTGTTAGTGTATGTCTCACTGTTTATTCTTTGGAAGGCTTCTTCATGGATGACAGACATCGTCAATAATGACAACACTGTCTGCATAAGTACTTAATTCATTTTGCTCAATACAAGTCCTGGTTTGCTCTGCTTCAACTGAATTAAAGGGTTATTTGGGCCAATATAACACATCAAAACAAGCCATTTTAGCAAACTGCTTTACAACAGATATGTATTGAAAAAAAAAAATCACAAAAAAACAAATAATATATTGTTACGTAATACAGAACGTTCTCGTGCTTTCGATGGTGTCAATCTACAAGCTTCTCGACTAGCCCTCCCATGTGTTTCTGCCAAGGCCGCGCTAAAGTATCCTCTAGAATTTCAAGTGGTTGTTAAGGACGCACATTATGGAATCCTGTAGACTATATAAGTAGCCCACACCTGCAGCTTAGTTTTCAGTTTACTTCAGGCGATTAATCAGTGCGTTTTCAAGTGGCTATTAGTAAAAAGTGATTATTGTACGGGAATCTATTAGTTGACATTATTATTGTTATTGCATGTGGACAAATTTAATTTGAATTATTGTACAAGTATAATCTTGTTGAATAACTTGTTGATTACAAACTGTTAATTGTGATAATTAAAGCTGGTTTTTAGTGACTTCATTGGTGTCTTGTATTTTGTTTTCCACTGTACCACACGACAATCAGTGAGACCATCGTAACAATATGTTCAAATGTTGCCATTTACCATACAAAATGTAGTTAACTGTACAAACAGTAAGTCTTGGAAGAAATGGCATAAGCCCCTGACCTATTCTTGGCAGATGAGTAGAAGTTTTATATACAAAAAAGCAGGCAAACATGATGGTTTCTCCGCGTCAAAGAAAATATAGGTTACAACCAGCTACAACAGTAACAATTGATAGACATAGCAGAAGGCCTTTATCACAGGGTCTGCTGCCACTCAGAGCAGAAGGGGTGCATTTAAACTTAATCAACTATCATTTTCTCATTAATTCTGTTCACAAAAGGCTTTGCTACATGTAGTAAGAAGTTAAATTAAGTCAAAAACTTAAACAGTCAGTTTATCATGTTTCTGAACAAAATTTTCCATGCTGAAAAAGAGAGCAGTTCAGAAAATACAATTGGGAAAACATATGCCAACAAAGAAAATACACTGCAATCATTGCTAGCACAAACATGTAAAACATATCAAGAGCTGCACACTTGTACATAATTTTGATGCAATTCGTAAAGGCTGGGCTAAAACAATGTCAAATATACTGTATACTTTACTGGTTAACAGTGTGTATTGTATGCACATTCTGCATACACAAACATACAAAACAGACTAACATGCATAGTAAAACTAATAATTAAACGAAATAATATATTTGATTCTTGCAATCATAGTTAGGTAATAAAATATAATAACATTCACACAAAAATAATTATTATCATTATTATGTTCAGTCGTATTTTAATAATGTTTGACATTATCACAAAATTTATATATT
Source organism: Magicicada septendecula (assembly GCA_034769895.1). Lineage (NCBI taxonomy): Eukaryota > Metazoa > Arthropoda > Insecta > Hemiptera > Cicadidae > Magicicada > Magicicada septendecula. The sequence goes on along the minus strand of CM068374.1, from coordinate 228,836,045 downwards.
AATAAAAATTTCTTTACAGTTTTTATTGTGAAACTAAAACTGATGTAAAACTTATACATTACTGACAAATAACTAACAATAAATTATATATATACACTTTATACAGAATAAAATACATTTTTATAAATTAGACCATTTTCATATTAACTTATTAAATGACATGCTTTTTTATGACCTGGTACACTGTGTATGGCATGACTGTTGTATTGACTTTGATAGTAATGAACTGCAACATACAGCTATTGCTTCTGAACATCTATCCCCTTTCCAGAGATAACTCTTTTGAATCTCTCAATACTTTTATAACTTGTGCATTTTTTATTACCTAAAAATTACAAAATACAATACATGGTAAAAATGTTATGTAAAAATATACTCTGAATCATTTTATAGTTTATTGTACAATGTACTTTAAGTTTATCCGAACATCCTCAAACATACATATCCCATAAAATTTAGTTTTACCATATTTTGGAATGCACAAAAAATTAACTTTGTTTCTGACATGTTATATACAAGCGTTTTCTAAAAATAATATAATATAAACGATAACTATAGCACATGTCTTTGGTCATACGTATGTTATAATGTCCCCACTCAACAATTGCTATCAAGGGTATAAGTAATTTCAATTAATGTAAAAAAATAAAATATTCGATTTCACATCAGTATTTAATTTAAAATTAATAGGCCTATTTACTTTAAAATTATAGATGTCATTCAAATTACAATATTTGCAACTATTTTAAAAGTAATTTATTTTTACTCCGTTCTCTATCAATACAAAATGTTTTAGTCGACATATTGATGGACTTTCTGTGAATAAAACTGTCATGCCATAAAATATCCTGCCATTCGCTTATGAATTTAAAAATTAAAACAAAAATTAAATTTATATGTGTTGTATTTACATACCTACTTACAAATAACTACATATTGAAAATAAATAAATATTTTAAAATATCCTTTACAAAAACAAAAATATATTATTACACAATCACAGTAATGGCAAGCTTGCGCTTATTTCTTAAAAACGATTACAGTTTATATGATACAGCATAGTTGTAAATTTTATAGTCTAACAAGGAAGTTGTGTCACGAATCATGCATCGGCATTGGTTCAGGTGAAGCCATATCTTGCTTTTTCGTCCTTTTCATTTTGTTGCTAGTCACAGGATCCACACCATTCACTTGTTTTATTCCATCCTTTTGTGCACTTTCACTGTTTCGCTTTTTCCTATTATTAACAGCTGTATCCAAGTTATCTTGTTTAATTTTTCTACCACTGTTACTGGGTTCTGAACAACTTTCACTATTATGTTTCTTCCGTCGGCCAGTGTCCGTACCACTTTCAGCATCAGAGCTGAACGATGAATCCTTCCTTCTACGTGAAGAACCAGAATGCAATCTCGAACGTCCTGGAGATTCTAAATCGGAACCACCACTCATTGATGATTCTCGTCTTCTTGAGCGGCTTTTAGTTGGTGAAGTGCAGTTGGCTTTTGATTCAAACGTTTCACTTAATTGTCTGTACTTAGCTTCCCACCACATATTTTGGCGTTCTACTACATCAGGATACCTATAATGTGTATTAATAAGAATTAAAACACAAGGACACATTTTAGTAGAAAAACAAAATTTAAAAATGTGTAAAAATTAAAAATTTGAAATCACTAAGTGTTAACACTTTCATTTCTTCTCCGTTCAATTCAAACTACTTAACAGTGACGTAAACACGCCATAACATCTGAATTTGAATAAGATGGTCTAAATAAAAAATAAACTTAAATGGCTCCACCTAAATGCTTTATGTAAACACTCTTATCTATACAAATACTTTAACACTTAAGTGGGCCTTCATTGTTAGTACATCTGTTTTATTACACGAACTGGAAAGCTTGGACTTCATCAAAGATCTCTGTATAAAAAATAATGCATTTGAGATAAGGACCAACAGATTAAGAACCCCATTAAGAACACTGGACTTCAAGGTTATAATACAAAATCACAAATATCTGACCCAGTGTATAAATAACATCATGGGAGATAATACAGACTCAACAATATTAGAAAATATTACAACAAACGGAAATTTTCTTATCTCCATTGCACTGTTGACATTCAAATTATCACACTGATTGCCAATGTGTGTGAGAAGAAAAATAAAATAATTAAATGCAATAATTAAAGACTACCCTTACTAAAAATTTTATTAACACAACTTTTGAGTTTTTTTGTTTTTGTAATTTCATTTTATTAAAATTTTTACACGTGACAGTTAAACCCACTGGAACGTCTCGCCAGTGTTTTGTAACACACACATACCACATACCAGTTGATGCAATGTCAACACATTGATTTCTGAATACTATTTCAGTCTGAAATAACTATTATTATACTATTGTAGGCATATACTGAAGTCATTTTGTTTGGGCACCAGTGAAGACAAAATTTGTATATACCTACTTGTCAATAAAATCCTTGTCTGGAGGCAGGCAGAGAACCCAACCATTGCTGCGCTTCAATTTAGCAAACTGGCACAAAATGTTTTTTAATTCATCTGCTGGTAAACGGACAGTCATTGAAATTTGTTTTCTATCTACTGTTTTCCCTTCATTCAATAAACAAAGCTGGAAAACAAACACACTAATTAATCATAACACCCATTATTTGAATTTTTACAGACAAATTATCATCAGTCACACAGGCAGATTGAAAAAAAAATAACTTACATAAAACTGCCAGGGTGGGGGGGGGGGGCGAGAGAGGGGGCAGGGAGGGAGAGAGAGAGAGAGAGAGAGAGAGAGAGAGAGAGGGGGGGGTAAAAAAAGCAATGATTTTGATTGATATGTATAATTTATAACTTCTAAGGCTTACATGGTAGGAGTCAATGTTGTTAAAATCTGATCCCGGGCTGTTTGGCCATGGTCCAGTGATATACTTGCTAGCAGACATTTCAGCCGTGCCATTGATGGCCACCATCAGTGTAATGGCTCATTAGTGACCATGTGTGACATTTTACGTTAACAAAAGCTCAAAATTACAAAGATCTAACACAATAGAACAAAGATCTGTAATGGTACAGAATTGGGAGGCAGAGAATGTTAATAAAATTGCCAATTCATACAAGTACAACCTCTTGGGAACCCCTGCTTTCACAAAGCTGCACACAATGTTATTGAAAATTGTTTATGTCTGGAGCCTGCCCGGCTAGACGTATTATGTAACCGCTGACAACTCAGTCTCTCTGTGAATTACAGAAAAACACGTAATTGCCACAACCCAGTTTTCATCAGGCGATCGTAGTAGTCAGTCATCGTTGAACCAGCCAAGTAGACAGCAGAGCCGCGCGGTTCTAGTAACCATTAATCAGTGCAAGCAATATACAGCAGTCAACTTGTATCTTTCGGACCGCGCGGTCAACAAATATAAGTGCTCGAGCAAATTACAGTCGGCCGACCATAAATTATAATGTGTATATACATTGAACCAAAGTAACCAAAAGGTGATAAAAAAAAAGAAACAACAATTAAACTCAATGTAAACTAGTGTCGGAGTGCGTCAAAAGGAAGAAAGTGGCCAACACGAGGGAGTGCAACAAACCATATGAACATGTGGCGGATGGGTAACTAAACGCACAGAATATTAACACTTAAACCAATTTTAAATAAATAGTGATTTTCCATTATAAAATGAAAATTTAAAATGTAACTCCATACACAGAGATCTCTAAGGGAAAGGGGGCTTATAAAAGAAAGAGGGAGGGGAGAAGAAAGAGTACTGGTTCGTCTAGTACAAGTGATTAAAATGTAGTTAAGGAAAGTTGTTTTTTGGATATATCATTGTTTTCTTTTGACCAAATACACTGTTACTCACCGTCTATGGCCTTTCCGTGATGTTATTTCGTGTTTACATGTTTCTAGGCACTTGCCTCATCATCAGAACTTATAAAAACTAATCTATGTCATCAATGATGACATGTGTCAAAATACTAAAACACAATACGGCATTAAACTATGTACAGAACTTGCTTTAAAAATGAGCACGTCAATGTTAGGTGTGCCTTGCAAGACAACACGCGCCGTACTGACGAAATCTAAGTTTTATCTTGACCATATCGCATAGCGGTATCGTACAGTATATTTGATTTATATTGTAATTGGTCGTTCAACACGTGTGGCTTGGTACTGGCGTCGTTATATGCTTTATAAATCTCATATTCTTCAAGGGCGTTCAAATAACCCCCTTTATTGCAGAAATGAAGGGGCATTAGATTCGAGCTAAAATCCGTGTAACTGTGATTGTTGTCTATAAGGTGCCTGGCGAAATTTGACTTGATATTGTCAAAGTTGTAAACTCGTGTAGGGGGTCTATGTTCAGAAAATCTTTTCAAAAAACCTCGACCCGTCTGGCCCACATAAAAACCCTCACAGTCGTTGCAGACTAGCTTATAAACTCCTGTTTTATTTTCAAGACTGGTATGTTCACGGCTGCGGAGATTATTTAAGATGTTATAACTAGTCTTATAGGAAACAACTATGTTGTTGACTTTATTAATGGTTGACTTAAAAATCCCTGGCATGAAATGCGTATAAGGTGCCGCAATGTACTTGCGTGCCTTTGTTTCGAGGTTCTCATTTCTATTATTTATATCTTTAGTTTTATTTTTAATAGTGTTACTCTTCTTTTTCTTTTGTTTTTTTAAAATATTATCTATTATTTTTTCGTTGTACCCGTTGTTAAACGCAATGACTTTAATGGTGTTTAATTCTTCGATGTAATCCTCGATGCCAAGGGGTATAGACAATAGGCGATGTATCATGCTATGGAATGCAGCTAATTTCTGTGAAATGGGGTGGAACGATGAGGCATGTATGACAGCGTCAGTCATCGTGGGCTTCCTAAATATATTAAAACATAGTTTTTTAGTAACAAAGTCCTTAGTTACTGTCAAATCCAGAAAATGTAATTGACCTCTAACTTCATTCTCCAAAGTAAACTGTATTTTGTTATTAATGCCATTCAAGTAATTGTGGAGCTTGTCAATTTGACGATTTGTGCCTTTATACACCATAAAAGTGTCGTCGACATATCTACCATAGAACACCACATTGTAATTATGTGTAGGGTTTGCAAACAAGAAAGAATTTTCAAAGTAATTTAAGTACACCTCCGCTAGAATACTAGAGAGTGGGGAACCCATTGCCAACCCCTCCAGCTGTCTGAAAAACTGTTTGTTATGTGTGAAATAATTCTGGTCCAAAATCACTCCCAACAATTCTAATATTTCATTTATGCAATTAGCATCCAGTTTATTGGTGTTAACAAGGTTAGTTCTTAATAGGCGTAAGGTTTCACTCACCGGTACATTTGTATACAAGTTCACAATGTCAAAAGAAATAAGTTTATAGTGGGGTTCAATCATCAGGTTTTCCACTTTTCCAACGAAATCACAACTATTAATCAAACTTCGATTATTAATCAAATGTAAATTGTGTTTTAATATACTCACTAATTTTCTAGCTGCTTTGTAACCGGGTGCAGTGGTAAAATTTACTAGTGGTCTAATAGGAATCCCCTCCTTGTGAAGCTTTGGCAGACCTGATAAAACAGGCGCTTTAGAATTAATTGGTTTTAAAGAACGTCTAGTACGTTCATCAAAGAGATGTGTACACATGTTTAAGCTACGATTAAGACGTTTTACATATAAATCCGTGGGGTCAGAGGTTAGCAGGGTGATATTATTATTTGCAATGAAATCTTGTATTTTATCATCATAATCATTCTTATTTATAATAACCAGAGTGGTTACCCTTATCCGCCTTAGTGACAAGGGCTTGATCGTCAGATAGTTTTTTCTTTAATGTTTTTAAAATCCTACGTTCGGCATTATAATTAGTCATAGAAGGAATAAGAGAACGTACGTTATTAAATTGGTTACGTATAATTTTGTTAAATTTGTTATTTATTACGAACCGTGCTTCATCTTGTTCTTTTTGTTCATTAATTGCTTTAATCACAGTTTCGGCACTAGCAACTTCAGTTAGAATGTGCCTTGTGTTGAAGTTCGGCTTATGTAATGGGAGATTGTATTTTAATCCTTTATTTAAAAGATTTTCTTCATCAGTATTTAATTCAATCGAAGTCAAATTACATAGTCGTGTATGGAATACGTGTTTACAACTAGTATTACTGGTTTTAGGTATTTGATCGTCTATTAACCTTTGTAACTTGTTAAGCTGCGTCGTACGCATATTGTAAACAACTATTTCTATCGTACTGTTTATAAATTCCAGATAATGATCTAGTGCAGCTGGTTGTACGTTATTAAGTAGTTGTAAGTGTGCTCCATACAATTTAGAATTAAGAAGTGATTTTTTTAATATATACGACCTCAATTCCTCTTTAATTCTAAAAATCTCTGCACGTTTTTTAGCTTTCATATCTGCAATAGACGAGCCTTTAAACTTTATAATAGCGTAATTTGGAATAACCTTATTTTTCAAGCATGCTTTATTAAATCTAATATGCAGAATGGTCTTATGCAATTGTGTTTTAATATTCTGAAATCTGCGTACTACGTTATCACGACTATTATTATTCACTTTGATTTAAATGGAATAACTCCTATTGTAGTCCAAGCCACGTGTATGTTAACCAAATACACTGTTACTCACCGTCTATGGCCTTTCCGTGATGTTATTTCGTGTTTACATGTTTCGAGGCACTTGCCTCATCATCAGAACTTATAAAAACTAATCTATGTCATCAATGATGACATGTGTCAAAATACTAAAACACAATACGGCATTAAACTATGTACAGAACATGCTATAAAAAAATGAGCACGTCAATGTTAGGTGTGCCTTGCAACGAAAAAATAATAGATAATATTTTAAAAAAACAAAAGGAAAAGAAGAGTAACACTATTAAAAATAAAACTAAAGATATAAATAATAGAAATGAGAACCTCGAAACAAAGGCACGCAAGTACATTGCGGCACCTTATACGCATTTCATGCCAGGGATTTTTAAGTCAACCATTAATAAAGTCAACAACATAGTTGTTTCCTATAAGACTAGTAATAACATCTTAAATAATCTCCGCAGCCGTGAACATACCAGTCCTGAAAATAAAACAGGAGTTTATAAGCTAGTCTGCAACGACTGTGAGGCTTTTTATGTGGGCCAGACGGGTCGAGGTTTTTTGAAAAGATTTTCTGAACATAGACCCCCTACACGAGTTTACAACTTTGACAATATCAAGTCAAATTTCGCCAGGCACCTTATAGACAACAATCACAGTTATACGGATTTTAGCTCGAATCTAATACCCCTTCATTTCTGCAATAGAGGGGGTTATTTGAACGCCCTTGAAGAATATGAGATTTTGTAACGTGTCAAAAATATGGGTATTTTTATTTATTTCATTTTTGGGTTTTATAAAAGATTTGTAAATTTTATTTCTCAACGGTGACCAGAACACGTGGTGAATAGAGCAGTGTTGTAACGAAGCAGCAACGCAATATAACATTGTGCAATCAGTACAGAGGTATGCAGCAAGCCTCATTTCCGAGAATTTTGTTTGAATGTGACCATGCGCCTGTACGCGCGACACAGGTATACGCTCGGGGTGACGCTCCCGTCCAAAAAACCAAGATGTCAGGAAGCAAATTTTATTCAACCTGGTCTTACTAGCTGGCGGATACAAACCTTAAGGGCCGCCCATCTCGTGACGTTAGCCAGTGCCTCACCAATATCGTATACTGTCATCACCCCAACAACTACATGGATTGCATGGGACGAAACTCCTGCGACGAAACCCAAGGCAGTGATTTCCACCAAAAGTATGAGATCACGTTAGCTTCACCTGCTACGTTTTCCCTCCCAGTTTGTTAACTGATCGCTCCGGCGCCGGACCGAGCCAAGTCGGCTCTCTATAAGATTTCACATTGTAACAGGAAAAAGTGAAATCATAGTGAAAATACGTGACCGCGGTCGATAATACAGTGAAGAACAGATTAAGTAAATTTCGGACATGAATATTAACTAAAAAGGAGTCACCATGAGTGCGCGCAAAAACCACGTTGCCGGTGGGTTTTATTCCAACAAAGGTTTAAGGGCTGTGGGGTATTAAAAAATGGTCTGGGGTTTTTAAAAAATTAAATTGTATGTATGTGAGAGCGGCAGGCTGGGCTCTTTACGTTTGTATGTATGATAAATAAGGTAAGGTAGTTATTAGGTTTTCTTAGTTATCATAATTTTCTGAAGTTGTAATTCGAAAGTCAAAAAACCAGGAGAGAGAGTAACAAGTTTGTTCTGATTTTATACATGTTTTTAAATGTTTCACAATCATAAAAAATAATAACCATTATCTTTCTAATGATAAAATTTGGTATTTAACTTCCTTCAAAACCTTATTTCTTTTGATGTGCTGTCAAGTTCGTCGAACGAACGGGGTTCGTCCCCACTATGCGATCCGGCCAGATCGAAAGTTAAAGGTAAGTGGGAGTTTACAATTATAACTCATAATTATAAAAGTAACCGAGTGTTACAATTGTTGCCGTGAACCAGGATGTAATATAACAAAAAGGTTGTATTACGCCGGCCTACATTTTGACAGTACATTGAACGAAGTACGGTTGCGAAAGTAAAATTGCAGTTATGTAAACTTGCGTAATTATGGTATAAGGCTGATTTTATGTATGTCGTAATATAAGGTTTGAAAAGAGATAAATCATTGGTAGTTATTACGCAAGTAAAAATAAATCAAGTATAATGTTTGAGAATACTAAAAGTAATATAACCAACGTAGAGATGAGTGAAAGTGATCTTGAGTCGCAGTCGATGAATAAAAGTGGTATGCTGACAGTTGGACCGAGCGCTGTTACAGAAACAGCTGTCGGCGGTAATATAATCGTTCATTCCACTCCGATTGCGGCTCAAACACAATTAAGCGAAACAGATGTTGATTCTGGGATTCAGTTGACCCCAGCTTTAACCAATAAAAATAAACAACCCGATGACATGGATATAATGAGTATTATGTTGAAGCAATTCAAAGAATTAAATAAACGTTTTGATAGAACTGACGAAAAATTTGAGAGTCGCTTTAACGCTAATGATGAGAAAATTGAGATTTTAACCAATGACTTTAAAGAACAGAAATTAAAATGCGAACAGCAAAATATTAAAAATGAAATTATATTTAAAGAAATTAAAGAGCAGAATATTCAGTTGCAGCAGAGTATTAGTGTACAATTTGATGAGTTAATAAATGATATACGAGACAAGAATAAATGTTTAGAAAATGCCAATGAAATAAAAAATAGTTTGAATAAAGTAGAACAGAGTAAGAGTAATACAAAAGAAAGTTGTAATGGCAATGTTGTATTAGATAAAGAGTTAACAAATGATGACGATGATGTAATTGAAAGTGTAGTATCTGAGAGTACTGATGAGTTTGTAGAATGTGATTATGAAATGTTAATGTGTGTTTATGAGTTAGAGAGAGAGAGAGAGCGAAAAAATAGTATAGTGGTAGAATGGGGGCAGAGGGTAAATTTTCCCCTTATTGTTTCTGAACCAGAGTGTTCACAAGTATTGTTTAAGAAGGGCAAGAGTCCCGTGTTAGTAGAAGATTCGAAGTGTTTATTTTTGTTGTATAATTTTGTACCCTCTGTCTGGAATAATATTGAGAGTGTGATATGGTATTATGATGAGAGAGATTTAAATAGAGAATTGTATGTCGAGAGAGAAACAGAACTGTATGAATTAAATAGAAATTATGATGAATGGAAAGAAAGGTTAGAAGTATATTTAAATAAGAATGATTTAATTGACAATATAAAAGTAAATAACCCAATAATGAATATAATTACTGATGGAGAATTAACACTTAACGTAGACTGGATGCATGATTATTTTGATAAAACGGATAAATTGAAATTGTCTGGTTATGACACACAAAGTAACCATTTGTTTGTCAATAAAACTGAAAAGTGTGATATAAAAGAAAGATTAATCTATGACGATGGAGGGTAGGCCATAAAACAATAAAGGACAGTTATAAATATTTTGTTTTATGGTTTCTGACCTGGCAGATTTGGACATTGAAGCGTGAAAAAATGGAAACAGTTAATGACAGAAGTTTGTAAATAAATGTAGTAAATTTATTTGTGTGTATTGTAAAATGTTAAGTAAACAGTAGGTATGTAGGTAATTATTATAATAATAATATTAATATTTGCAATTTAAATAAATAACCGAATAAATTTTGAAAACAGTAGTTGGTTAATTGTAAATATTTTGATAGTAATGGAATTTGTATTTTAGTAATGAATTTAATTAAAATAATTGGAGATGTCAAATTCCTCCAAATATGCAGTCTTTGTGGAAGCGAAAGGGCGATACAGTCCTCCATAAATTGCAATAGCGTGTGTGGATGGGAGGTGGCTCAGATGAGCCACGAATTTAAATTTATAACATAAAAATTGCTAACTCTAATTTTGATCTAATAAAAATGCTTGTGTTCCGTTTAAATAACTAGATGCTCATACATTCACTATAAGGTGTTCATTCTATATTTTTTAAATGTGGTATTTTATTGTAGTAGGGTAGATATAAGAATTGATAAAAGTATATGTTTTGTATAATTTGTGTATTTGAAATCAAGTAGGTAACTAAACCGACTGGCAGGCGGTTGATGTAATATTATCAGAATCAGAGAAAGGGGAAACATTGATGGTAGATGTAAGTATTGATAAGCAAATGTATTTAATGTAATCTGCACAATTTTTTGGAAGGTGTCTTCACTTTATTAAGAATATCAGCTGATCGGTAGTAAAGGGTCACTGTAAAATTGTTTATAGATGTACAAGGTAATTAATGTCATATGTGATGTTTTAATGTGTTAAAGATATTGTTTTAAATAATGAAAAAAGTAAGTTAATAAGGCTGAGATGTTAAAATGAATTGTCAGAAATAATAAAAGATAGTTTGTGGGTGATGAATATTTTATTGGGACAAGCAGATCAGTCCAAGTCCAAGTCAAAGTTCAAGGGGTAGTAGAGAGAAAAATATTGTTTTGAGTTAATGTAATATTGCTGTGAGATAAGGTAATAGAATTTGAGAAGTATTGATGTTGACACAGTAGTCATGGAGAATATATGTAGAGTTTTGAGGGATATATTGATGTTTATAATTGATGATGTTATTTTGTTGTAGTTGAAGTGAGGTAATAAGATTGAGATTTTGGGGATGGCAATTTTGTAATAGTGGGTAGTGTAATGTGGGAGTCCGCAACATAAGGGTTGGGACGGGATGGGACCGATTTAAGGAGAAGGGGTCGCCTTAGGTAGAATCCAGGGACCAGATTAAGTATGAGCTTTTTGGGTGGGGGAAACACGTATCCTAGGTACAAAGGGTTAGAGAGTATTTTATATATATAGAGAGAGAAGGTGGCGATTTGAGTTTAACGATAAGTTGGGGTTTGGAGATTGTTGGATAGATGTTTTGATAGAGATGGGTGTCATGTTAGTTAAAGTTGATGAGTATTAGAGTCAGAGGGGTAGAGATTATAAATGTAGGCCTACCAAGGGGTAAATTCAATTGTTATAAGTATTTAAATCACCCACAGTAATGGAGAATAAGATTGTCAAATAAAGAAAGAGATTTATAACAAGAATAAAAAATTTTTAATTGCAACCAGTGACAAATTTTGATAGAATTTGGAAATGTAAAGTTGTAAAAGTTATTTGAATAATTTAAATGTCAATTTGATTGTTATTTATAATAATATTTTGTTATTTTAAAGGTTTTATTTTATTATGTTTTTGTGTGTCAAGACAGAATTTTACCGATGTTTAATGTGTTTACAGATGTAACTTGTATATAACGTATGTAGGTCAAGGTTGTGGACTTAACCTAGTTTTGATCAGCTGATAGTGAGGTCACATACTAGGCATGTTTAGCAAGGAAGTTAATCCAACTTTTGTTATTAACTGATTTAAATAATTTCAATATGAAAAGAAAAATATTTTAAGAAAGTTAAATTTTTTGAATTTAAAATTTGTTTGGAAATTTTTTTTGAAAAAAAAAAAAAAAAAAAAAAAAAGATTTTGCGCCTGCCAGATAATGGATATTTTTAAACTTTGATTATTTTATTGTTTGTTTAATAACCATGTTTATTATTATTGAATTATTTTATTGAATTGCCTTGTTAGACTCTAGGTGTAATGACATGTTAGGTTAAGGACGTTGTTATTTTTAAGAAGTGTTCAATTGATATAATTTTCTGATAACAAAAAACAAAAACCAATGAAGAGAATAATCAAAGTAGATACAAAATTTGTGATTTGATTTTAAATGAAAACAACCAGTGAGTTGTAATTTAAGTAAATTTTCCAAGAATTTTTCAGTTTTTAATATGTAATGTGTGTGTGCGTGAGTATCTGCTAAAGGCAGCCCAGATTGCATATAAGGGGAAACATATCGGTGGAGGATCTGGCATGATCTGAGCCAGGGATTGAGTATTTTGGGGGTAGCATGATAGAAGGCGAGGTGCGCTGTGGTGCGTGTCTGTTCGATTTTTCGGTGTTGGGATCTCTTACAGAGAAGTCCAGTGATCTCGTTCAGATGCGTCCATGGTCGCCGAGCCAGGGGGGTCGTTTACCCATGCAGAGTAAGAACAGAAGGGGGTTGTTGGCACCAGTTCCTCACCGGTCCTCTTAGGGGTTTTATCAATGAGATTTCTTCTGTTTTGGACAGAAGACTTCTCATTGGGGGGGGGGGGTATTGTAACATGTCAAAAATATGGGTATTTGTATTTATTTCATTTTTGGGTTTTATAAAAGATTTGTAAATTTTATTTCTCAACGGTGACCAGAACACGTGGTGAATAGAGCAGTGTTGTAACGAAGCAGCAACGCAATATAACATTGTGCAATCAGTACAGAGGTATGCAGCAAGCCTCATTTCCGAGAATTTTGTTTGAATGTGACCATGCGCCTGTACGCGCGACACAGGTATACGCTCGGGGTGACGTTCCCGTCCAAAAAACCAAGATGTCAGGAAGCAAATTTTATTCAACCTGGTCTTACTAGCTGGCGGATACAAACCTTAAGGGCCGTCCATCTCATGACGTTAGCCAGTGCCTCACCAATATCGTATACTGTCGTCACCCCAACAACTACATGGATTGCATGGGACGAAACTCCTGCGACGAAACCCAAGGCAGTGATTTCCACCAAAAGTATGTGATCACGTTAGCTTCACCTGCTACGTTTTCCCTCCCAGTTAACTGATCGCTCCGGCGCCGGACCGAGCGAAGTCGGCTCTCTATAAGATTTCACATTGTAACAGGAAAAAGTGAAATCATAGTGAAAATACGTGACCGCGGTCGATAATACAGTGAAGAACAGATTAAGTAAATTTCGGACATGAATATTAACTAAAAAGGAGTCACCATGAGTGCGCGCAAAAACCACGTTGCCGGTGGGTTTTATTCCAACAAAGGTTTAAGGGCTGTGGGGTATTAAATGGTCTGGGGTTTTTAAAAAATTAAATTGTATGTATGTGAGAGCGGCAGGCTGGGCTCTTTACGTTTGTATGTATGATAAATAAGGTAAGGTAGTTATTAGGTTTTCTTAGTTATCATAATTTTCTGAAGTTGTAATTCGAAAGTCAAAAAACCAGGAGAGAGAGTAACAAGTTTGTTCTGATTTTATACATGTTTTTAAATGTTTCACAATCATAAAAAATAATAACCATTATATTTCTAATGATAAAATTTGGTATTTAACTTCCTTCAAAACCTTATTTCTTTTGATGTGCTGTCAAGTTCGTCGAACGAACGGGGTTCATCCCCACTATGCGATCCGGCCAGATCGAAAGTTAAAGGTAAGTGGGAGTTTACAATTATAACTCATAATTATAAAAGTAACCGAGTGTTACAATTGTTGCCGTGACACCAGGATGTAATATAACAAAAAGGTTGTATTACGCCGGCCTACATTTTGACAGTACATTGAACGAAGTACGGTTGCGAAAGTAAAATTGCAGTTATGTAAACTTGCGTAATTATGGTATAAGGCTGATTTTATGTATGTCGTAATATAAGGTTTGAAAAGAGATAAATCATTGGTAGTTATTACGCAAGTAAAAATAAATCAAGTATAATGTCTGAGAATACTAAAAGTAATATAACCAACGTAGAGATGAGTGAAAGTGACCTTGAGTCGCAGTCGATGAATAAAAGTGGTATGCTGACAGTTGGACCGAGCGCTGTTACAGAAACAGCTGTCGGCGGTAATATAATCGTTCATTCCACTCCGATTGCGGCTCAAACACAATTAAGCGAAACAGATGTTGATTCTGGGATTCAGTTGACCCCAGTTTTAACCAATAAAAATAAACAACCCGATGACATGGATATAATGAGTATTATGTTGAAGCAATTCAAAGAATTAAATAAACGTTTTGATAGAACTGACGAAAAATTTGAGAGTCGCTTTAACGCTAATGATGAGAAAATTGAGATTTTAACCAATGACTTTAAAGAACAGAAATTAAAATGTGAACAGCAAAATATTAAAAATGAAATTATATTTAAAGAAATTAAAGAGCAGAATATTCAGTTGCAGCAGAGTATTAGTGTACAATTTGATGAGTTAATAAATGATATACGAGACAAGAATAAATGTTTAGAAAATGCCAATGAAATAAAAAATAGTTTGAATAAAGTAGAACAGAGTAAGAGTAATACAAAAGAAAGTTGTAATGGCAATGTTGTATTAGATAAAGAGTTAACAAATGATGACGATGATGTAATTGAAAGTGTAGTATCTGAGAGTACTGATGAGTTTGTAGAATGTGATTATGAAATGTTAGTGTGTGTTTATGAGTTAGAGAGAGAGAGCGAAAAAATAGTATAGTGGTAGAATGGGGGCAGAGGGTAAATTTTCCCCTTATTTTTTCTGAACCAGAGTGTTCACAAGTATTGTTTAAGAAGGGCAAGAGTCCCGTGTTAGTAGAAGATTTGAAGTGTTTATTTTTGTTGTATAATTTTGTACCCTCTGTCTGGAATAATATTGAGAGCGTGATATGGTATTATGATGAGAGAGATTTAAATAGAGAATTGTATGTCGAGAGAGAAACAGAACTGTATGAATTAAATAGAAATTATGATGAATGGAAAGAAAGGTTAGAAGTATATTTAAATAAGAATGATTTAATTGACAATATAAAAGTAAATAACCCAATAATGAATATAATTACTGATGGAGAATTAACACTTAACGTAGACTGGATGCATGATTATTTTGATAAAACGGATAAATTGAAATTGTCTGGTTATGACACACAAAGTAACCATTTGTTTGTCAATAAAACTGAAAAGTGTGATATAAAAGAAAGATTAATCTATGACGATGGAGGGTAGGCCATAAAACAATAAAAGACAGTTATAAATATTTTGTTTTATGGTTTCTGACCTGGCAGATTTGGACATTGAAGCGTGAAAAAATGGAAACAGTTAATGACAGAAGTTTGTAAATAAATGTAGTAAATTTATTTGTGTGTATTGTAAAATGTTAAGTAAACAGTAGGTATGTAGGTAATTATTATAATAATAATATTAATATTTGCAATTTAAATAAATAACCGAATAAATTTTGAAAACAGTAGTTGGTTAATTGTAAATATTTTGATAGTAATGGAATTTGTATTTTAATAATGAATTTAATTAAAATAATTGGAGATGTCAAATTCCTCCAAATATGCAGTCTTTGTGGAAGCGAAAGGGCGATACAGTCCTCCATAAATTGCAATAGCGTGTGTGGATGGGAGGTGGCTCAGATGAGCCACGAATTTAAATTTATAACATAAAAATTGCTAACTCTAATTTTGATCTAATAAAAATGCTTGTGTTCCGTTTAAATAACTAGATGCTCATACATTCACTATAAGGTGTTCATTCTATATTTTTTAAATGTGGTATTTTATTGTAGTAGGGTAGATATAAGAATTGATAAAAGTATATGTTTTGTATAATTTGTGTATTTGAAATCAAGTAGGTAACTAAACCGACTGGCAGGCGGTTGATGTAATATTATCAGAATCAGAGAAAGGGGAAACATTGATGGTAGATGTAAGTATTGATAAGCAAATGTATTTAATGTAATCTGCACAATTTTTTGGAAGGTGTCTTCACTTTATTAAGAATATCAGCTGATCGGTAGTAAAGGGTCACTGTAAAATTGTTTATAGATGTACAAGGTAATTAATGTCATATGTGATGTTTTAATGTGTTAAAGATATTGTTTTAAATAATGAAAAAAGTAAGTTAATAAGGCTGAGATGTTAAAATGAATTGTCAGAAATAATAAAAGATAGTTTGTGGGTGATGAATATTTTATTGGGACAAGCAGATCAGTCCAAGTCCAAGTCAAAGTTCAAGGGGTAGTAGAGAGAAAAATATTGTTTTGAGTTAATGTAATATTGCTGTGAGATAAGGTAATAGAATTTGAGAAGTATTGATGTTGACACAGTAGTCATGGAGAATATATGTAGAGTTTTGAGGGATATATTGATGTTTATAATTGATGATGTTATTTTGTTGTAGTTGAAGTGAGGTAATAAGATTGAGATTTTGGGGATGGCAATTTTGTAATAGTGGGTAGTGTAATGTGGGAGTCCGCAACATAAGGGTTGGGACGGGATGGGACCGATTTAAGGAGAAGGGGTCGCCTTAGGTAGAATCCAGGGACCAGATTAAGTATGAGCTTTTTGGGTGGGGGAAACACGTATCCTAGGTACAAAGGGTTAGAGAGTATTTTATATATATAGAGAGAGAAGGTGGCGATTTGAGTTTAACGATAAGTTGGGGTTTGGAGATTGTTGGATAGATGTTTTGATAGAGATGGGTGTCATGTTAGTTAAAGTTGATGAGTATTAGAGTCAGAGGGGTAGAGATTATAAATGTAGGCCTACCAAGGGGTAAATTCAATTGTTATAAGTATTTAAATCACCCACAGTAATGGAGAATAAGATTGTCAAATAAAGAAAGAGATTTATAACAAGAATAAAAAATTTTTAATTGCAACCAGTGACAAATTTTGATAGAATTTGGAAATGTAAAGTTGTAAAAGTTATTTGAATAATTTAAATGTCAATTTGATTGTTATTTATAATAATATTTTGTTATTTTAAAGGTTTTATTTTATTATGTTTTTGTGTGTCAAGACAGAATTTTACCGATGTTTAATGTGTTTACAGATGTAACTTGTATATAACGTATGTAGGTCAAGGTTGTGGACTTAACCTAGTTTTGATCAGCTGATAGTGAGGTCACATACTAGGCATGTTTAGCAAGGAAGTTAATCCAACTTTTGTTATTAACTGATTTAAATAATTTCAATATGAAAAGAAAAATATTTTAAGAAAGTTAAATTTTTTGAATTTAAAATTTGTTTGGAAATTTTTTTTGAAAAAAAAAAAAAAAAAAAAAAAAAAAGATTTTGCGCCTGCCAGATAATGGATATTTTTAAACTTTGATTATTTTATTGTTTGTTTAATAACCATGTTTATTATTATTGAATTATTTTATTGAATTGCCTTGTTAGACTCTAGGTGTAATGACATGTTAGGTTAAGGACGTTGTTATTTTTAAGAAGTGTTCAATTGATATAATTTTCTGATAACAAAAAACAAAAACCAATGAAGAGAATAATCAAAGTAGATACAAAATTTGTGATTTGATTTTAAATGAAAACAACCAGTGAGTTGTAATTTAAGTAAATTTTCCAAGAATTTTTCAGTTTTTAATATGTAATGTGTGTGTGCGTGAGTATCTGCTAAAGGCAGCCCAGATTGCATATAAGGGGAAACATATCGGTGGAGGATCTGGCATGATCTGAGCCAGGGATTGAGTATTTTGGGGGTAGCATGATAGAAGGCGAGGTGCGCTGTGGTGCGTGTCTGTTCGATTTTTCGGTGTTGGGATCTCTTACAGAGAAGTCCAGTGATCTCGTTCAGATGCGTCCATGGTCGCCGAGCCAGGGGGGTCGTTTACCCATGCAGAGTAAGAACAGAAGGGGGTTGTTGGCACCAGTTCCTCACCGGTCCTCTTAGGGGTTTTATCAATGAGATTTCTTCTGTTTTGGACAGAAGACTTCTCATTGGGGGGGGGTATTGTAACATGTCAAAAATATGGGTATTTGTATTTATTTCATTTTTGGGTTTTATAAAAGATTTGTAAATTTTATTTCTCAACGGTGACCAGAACACGTGGTGAATAGAGCAGTGTTGTAACGAAGCAGCAACGCAATATAACATTGTGCAATCAGTACAGAGGTATGCAGCAAGCCTCATTTCCGAGAATTTTGTTTGAATGTGACCATGCGCCTGTACGCGCGACACAGGTATACGCTCGGGGTGACGTTCCCGTCCAAAAAACCAAGATGTCAGGAAGCAAATTTTATTCAACCTGGTCTTACTAGCTGGCGGATACAAACCTTAAGGGCCGTCCATCTCATGACGTTAGCCAGTGCCTCACCAATATCGTATACTGTCGTCACCCCAACAACTACATGGATTGCATGGGACGAAACTCCTGCGACGAAACCCAAGGCAGTGATTTCCACCAAAAGTATGTGATCACGTTAGCTTCACCTGCTACGTTTTCCCTCCCAGTTAACTGATCTCTCCGGCGCCGGACCGAGCGAAGTCGGCTCTCTATAAGATTTCACATTGTAACAGGAAAAAGTGAAATCATAGTGAAAATACGTGACCGCGGTCGATAATACAGTGAAGAACAGATTAAGTAAATTTTGGACATGAATATTAACTAAAAAGGAGTCACCATGAGTGCGCGCAAAAACCACGTTGCCGGTGGGTTTTATTCCAACAAAGGTTTAAGGGCTGTGGGGTATTAAATGGTCTGGGGTTTTTAAAAAATTAAATTGTATGTATGTGAGAGCGGCAGGCTGGGCTCTTTACGTTTGTATGTATGATAAATAAGGTAAGGTAGTTATTAGGTTTTCTTAGTTATCATAATTTTCTGAAGTTGTAATTCGAAAGTCAAAAAACCAGGAGAGAGAGTAACAAGTTTGTTCTGATTTTATACATGTTTTTAAATGTTTCACAATCATAAAAAATAATAACCATTATATTTCTAATGATAAAATTTGGTATTTAACTTCCTTCAAAACCTTATTTCTTTTGATGTGCTGTCAAGTTCGTCGAACGAACGGGGTTCATCCCCACTATGCGATCCGGCCAGATCGAAAGTTAAAGGTAAGTGGGAGTTTACAATTATAACTCATAATTATAAAAGTAACCGAGTGTTACAATTGTTGCCGTGACACCAGGATGTAATATAACAAAAAGGTTGTATTACGCCGGCCTACATTTTGACAGTACATTGAACGAAGTACGGTTGCGAAAGTAAAATTGCAGTTATGTAAACTTGCGTAATTATGGTATAAGGCTGATTTTATGTATGTCGTAATATAAGGTTTGAAAAGAGATAAATCATTGATAGTTATTACGCAAGTAAAAATAAATCAAGTATAATGTCTGAGAATACTAAAAGTAATATAACCAACGTAGAGATGAGTGAAAGTGACCTTGAGTCGCAGTCGATGAATAAAAGTGGTATGCTGACAGTTGGACCGAGCGCTGTTACAGAAACAGCTGTCGGCGGTAATATAATCGTTCATTCCACTCCGATTGCGGCTCAAACACAATTAAGCGAAACAGATGTTGATTCTGGGATTCAGTTGACCCCAGTTTTAACCAATAAAAATAAACAACCCGATGACATGGATATAATGAGTATTATGTTGAAGCAATTCAAAGAATTAAATAAACGTTTTGATAGAACTGACGAAAAATTTGAGAGTCGCTTTAACGCTAATGATGAGAAAATTGAGATTTTAACCAATGACTTTAAAGAACAGAAATTAAAATGTGAACAGCAAAATATTAAAAATGAAATTATATTTAAAGAAATTAAAGAGCAGAATATTCAGTTGCAGCAGAGTATTAGTGTACAATTTGATGAGTTAATAAATGATATACGAGACAAGAATAAATGTTTAGAAAATGCCAATGAAATAAAAAATAGTTTGAATAAAGTAGAACAGAGTAAGAGTAATACAAAAGAAAGTTGTAATGGCAATGTTGTATTAGATAAAGAGTTAACAAATGATGACGATGATGTAATTGAAAGTGTAGTATCTGAGAGTACTGATGAGTTTGTAGAATGTGATTATGAAATGTTAATGTGTGTTTATGAGTTAGAGAGAGAGAGCGAAAAAATAGTATAGTGGTAGAATGGGGGCAGAGGGTAAATTTTCCCCTTATTTTTTCTGAACCAGAGTGTTCACAAGTATTGTTTAAGAAGGGCAAGAGTCCCGTGTTAGTAGAAGATTTGAAGTGTTTATTTTTGTTGTATAATTTTGTACCCTCTGTCTGGAATAATATTGAGAGCGTGATATGGTATTATGATGAGAGAGATTTAAATAGAGAATTGTATGTCGAGAGAGAAACAGAACTGTATGAATTAAATAGAAATTATGATGAATGGAAAGAAAGGTTAGAAGTATATTTAAATAAGAATGATTTAATTGACAATATAAAAGTAAATAACCCAATAATGAATATAATTACTGATGGAGAATTAACACTTAACGTAGACTGGATGCATGATTATTTTGATAAAACGGATAAATTGAAATTGTCTGGTTATGACACACAAAGTAACCATTTGTTTGTCAATAAAACTGAAAAGTGTGATATAAAAGAAAGATTAATCTATGACGATGGAGGGTAGGCCATAAAACAATAAAGGACAGTTATAAATATTTTGTTTTATGGTTTCTGACCTGGCAGATTTGGACATTGAAGCGTGAAAAAATGGAAACAGTTAATGACAGAAGTTTGTAAATAAATGTAGTAAATTTATTTGTGTGTATTGTAAAATGTTAAGTAAACAGTAGGTATGTAGGTAATTATTATAATAATAATATTAATATTTGCAATTTAAATAAATAACCGAATAAATTTTGAAAACAGTAGTTGGTTAATTGTAAATATTTTGATAGTAATGGAATTTGTATTTTAGTAATGAATTTAATTAAAATAATTGGAGATGTCAAATTCCTCCAAATATGCAGTCTTTGTGGAAGCGAAAGGGCGATACAGTCCTCCATAAATTGCAATAGCGTGTGTGGATGGGAGGTGGCTCAGATGAGCCACGAATTTAAATTTATAACATAAAAATTGCTAACTCTAATTTTGATCTAATAAAAATGCTTGTGTTCCGTTTAAATAACTAGATGCTCATACATTCACTATAAGGTGTTCATTCTATATTTTTTAAATGTGGTATTTTATTGTAGTAGGGTAGATATAAGAATTGATAAAAGTATATGTTTTGTATAATTTGTGTATTTGAAATCAAGTAGGTAACTAAACCGACTGGCAGGCGGTTGATGTAATATTATCAGAATCAGAGAAAGGGGAAACATTGATGGTAGATGTAAGTATTGATAAGCAAATGTATTTAATGTAATCTGCACAATTTTTTGGAAGGTGTCTTCACTTTATTAAGAATATCAGCTGATCGGTAGTAAAGGGTCACTGTAAAATTGTTTATAGATGTACAAGGTAATTAATGTCATATGTGATGTTTTAATGTGTTAAAGATATTGTTTTAAATAATGAAAAAAGTAAGTTAATAAGGCTGAGATGTTAAAATGAATTGTCAGAAATAATAAAAGATAGTTTGTGGGTGATGAATATTTTATTGGGACAAGCAGATCAGTCCAAGTCCAAGTCAAAGTTCAAGGGGTAGTAGAGAGAAAAATATTGTTTTGAGTTAATGTAATATTGCTGTGAGATAAGGTAATAGAATTTGAGAAGTATTGATGTTGACACAGTAGTCATGGAGAATATATGTAGAGTTTTGAGGGATATATTGATGTTTATAATTGATGATGTTATTTTGTTGTAGTTGAAGTGAGGTAATAAGATTGAGATTTTGGGGATGGCAATTTTGTAATAGTGGGTAGTGTAATGTGGGAGTCCGCAACATAAGGGTTGGGACGGGATGGGACCGATTTAAGGAGAAGGGGTCGCCTTAGGTAGAATCCAGGGACCAGATTAAGTATGAGCTTTTTGGGTGGGGGAAACACGTATCCTAGGTACAAAGGGTTAGAGAGTATTTTATATATATAGAGAGAGAAGGTGGCGATTTGAGTTTAACGATAAGTTGGGGTTTGGAGATTGTTGGATAGATGTTTTGATAGAGATGGGTGTCATGTTAGTTAAAGTTGATGAGTATTAGAGTCAGAGGGGTAGAGATTATAAATGTAGGCCTACCAAGGGGTAAATTCAATTGTTATAAGTATTTAAATCACCCACAGTAATGGAGAATAAGATTGTCAAATAAAGAAAGAGATTTATAACAAGAATAAAAAATTTTTAATTGCAACCAGTGACAAATTTTGATAGAATTTGGAAATGTAAAGTTGTAAAAGTTATTTGAATAATTTAAATGTCAATTTGATTGTTATTTATAATAATATTTTGTTATTTTAAAGGTTTTATTTTATTATGTTTTTGTGTGTCAAGACAGAATTTTACCGATGTTTAATGTGTTTACAGATGTAACTTGTATATAACGTATGTAGGTCAAGGTTGTGGACTTAACCTAGTTTTGATCAGCTGATAGTGAGGTCACATACTAGGCATGTTTAGCAAGGAAGTTAATCCAACTTTTGTTATTAACTGATTTAAATAATTTCAATATGAAAAGAAAAATATTTTAAGAAAGTTAAATTTTTTGAATTTAAAATTTGTTTGGAAATTTTTTTTTGAAAAAAAAAAAAAAAAAAAAAAATTTTGCGCCTGCCAGATAATGGATATATTTAAACTTTGATTATTTTATTGTTTGTTTAATAACCATGTTTATTATTATTGAATTATTTTATTGAATTGCCTTGTTAGACTCTAGGTGTAATGACATGTTAGGTTAAGGACGTTGTTATTTTTAAGAAGTGTTCAATTGATATAATTTTCTGATAACAAAAAACAAAAACCAATGAAGAGAATAATCAAAGTAGATACAAAATTTGTGATTTGATTTTAAATGAAAACAACCAGTGAGTTGTAATTTAAGTAAATTTTCCAAGAATTTTTCAGTTTTTAATATGTAATGTGTGTGTGCGTGAGTATCTGCTAAAGGCAGCCCAGCTTGCATATAAGGGGAAACATATCGGTGGAGGATCTGGCATGATCTGAGCCAGGGATTGAGTATTTTGGGGGTAGCATGATAGAAGGCGAGGTGCGCTGTGGTGCGTGTCTGTTCGATTTTTCGGTGTTGGGATCTCTTACAGAGAAGTCCAGTGATCTCGTTCAGATGCGTCCATGGTCGCCGAGCCAGGGGGGTCGTTTACCCATGCAGAGTAAGAACAGAAGGGGGTTGTTGGCACCAGTTCCTCACCGGTCCTCTTAGGGGTTTTATCAATGAGATTTCTTCTGTTTTGGACAGAAGACTTCTCATTGGGGGGGGGGGGGTATTGTAACATGTCAAAAATATGGGTATTTTTATTTATTTCATTTTTGGGTTTTATAAAAGATTTGTAAATTTTATTTCTCAACGGTGACCAGAACACGTGGTGAATAGAGCAGTGTTGTAACGAAGCAGCAACGCAATATAACATTGTGCAATCAGTACAGAGGTATGCAGCAAGCCTCATTTCCGAGAATTTTGTTTGAATGTGACCATGCGCCTGTACGCGCGACACAGGTATACGCTCGGGGTGACGTTCCCGTCCAAAAAACCAAGATGTCAGGAAGCAAATTTTATTCAACCTGGTCTTACTAGCTGGCGGATACAAACCTTAAGGGCCGCCCATCTCATGACGTTAGCCAGTGCCTCACCAATATCGTATACTGTCGTCACCCCAACAACTACATGGATTGCATGGGACGAAACTCCTGCGACGAAACCCAAGGCAGTGATTTCCACCAAAAGTATGCGATCACGTTAGCTTCACCTGCTACGTTTTCCCTCCCAGTTTGTTAACTGATCGCTCCGGCGCCGATCAGTTAAGATCGAACGATGTTAAGATTTCACATTGTAACAGGAAAAAGTGAAATCATAGTGAAAATACGTGACCGCGGTCGATAATACAGTGAAGAACAGATTAAGTAAATTTCGGACATGAATATTAACTAAAAAGGAGTCACCATGAGTGCGCGCAAAAACCACGTTGCCGGTGGGTTTTATTCCAACAAAGGTTTAAGGGCTGTGGGGTATTAAAAAATGGTCTGGGGTTTTTAAAAAATTAAATTGTATGTATGTGAGAGCGGCAGGCTGGGCTCTTTACGTTTGTATGTATGATAAATAAGGTAAGGTAGTTATTAGGTTTTCTTAGTTATCATAATTTTCTGAAGTTGTAATTCGAAAGTCAAAAAACCAGGAGAGAGAGTAACAAGTTTGTTCTGATTTTATACATGTTTTTAAATGTTTCACAATCATAAAAAATAATAACCATTATCTTTCTAATGATAAAATTTGGTATTTAACTTCCTTCAAAACCTTATTTCTTTTGATGTGCTGTCAAGTTCGTCGAACGAACGGGGTTCATCCCCACTATGCGATCCGGCCAGATCGAAAGTTAAAGGTAAGTGGGAGTTTACAATTATAACTCATAATTATAAAAGTAACCGAGTGTTACAATTGTTGCCGTGACACCAGGATGTAATATAACAAAAAGGTTGTATTACGCCGGCCTACATTTTGACAGTACATTGAACGAAGTACGGTTGCGAAAGTAAAATTGCAGTTATGTAAACTTGCGTAATTATGGTATAAGGCTGATTTTATGTATGTCGTAATATAAGGTTTGAAAAGAGATAAATCATTGGTAGTTATTACGCAAGTAAAAATAAATCAAGTATAATGTCTGAGAATACTAAAAGTAATATAACCAACGTAGAGATGAGTGAAAGTGACCTTGAGTCGCAGTCGATGAATAAAAGTGGTATGCTGACAGTTGGACCGAGCGCTGTTACAGAAACAGCTGTCGGCGGTAATATAATCGTTCATTCCACTCCGATTGCGGCTCAAACACAATTAAGCGAAACAGATGTTGATTCTGGGATTCAGTTGACCCCAGTTTTAACCAATAAAAATAAACAACCCGATGACATGGATATAATGAGTATTATGTTGAAGCAATTCAAAGAATTAAATAAACGTTTTGATAGAACTGACGAAAAATTTGAGAGTCGCTTTAACGCTAATGATGAGAAAATTGAGATTTTAACCAATGACTTTAAAGAACAGAAATTAAAATGTGAACAGCAAAATATTAAAAATGAAATTATATTTAAAGAAATTAAAGAGCAGAATATTCAGTTGCAGCAGAGTATTAGTGTACAATTTGATGAGTTAATAAATGATATACGAGACAAGAATAAATGTTTAGAAAATGCCAATGAAATAAAAAATAGTTTGAATAAAGTAGAACAGAGTAAGAGTAATACAAAAGAAAGTTGTAATGGCAATGTTGTATTAGATAAAGAGTTAACAAATGATGACGATGATGTAATTGAAAGTGTAGTATCTGAGAGTACTGATGAGTTTGTAGAATGTGATTATGAAATGTTAATGTGTGTTTATGAGTTAGAGAGAGAGAGCGAAAAAATAGTATAGTGGTAGAATGGGGGCAGAGGGTAAATTTTCCCCTTATTTTTTCTGAACCAGAGTGTTCACAAGTATTGTTTAAGAAGGGCAAGAGTCCCGTGTTAGTAGAAGATTTGAAGTGTTTATTTTTGTTGTATAATTTTGTACCCTCTGTCTGGAATAATATTGAGAGCGTGATATGGTATTATGATGAGAGAGATTTAAATAGAGAATTGTATGTCGAGAGAGAAACAGAACTGTATGAATTAAATAGAAATTATGATGAATGGAAAGAAAGGTTAGAAGTATATTTAAATAAGAATGATTTAATTGACAATATAAAAGTAAATAACCCAATAATGAATATAATTACTGATGGAGAATTAACACTTAACGTAGACTGGATGCATGATTATTTTGATAAAACGGATAAATTGAAATTGTCTGGTTATGACACACAAAGTAACCATTTGTTTGTCAATAAAACTGAAAAGTGTGATATAAAAGAAAGATTAATCTATGACGATGGAGGGTAGGCCATAAAACAATAAAGGACAGTTATAAATATTTTGTTTTATGGTTTCTGACCTGGCAGATTTGGACATTGAAGCGTGAAAAAATGGAAACAGTTAATGACAGAAGTTTGTAAATAAATGTAGTAAATTTATTTGTGTGTATTGTAAAATGTTAAGTAAACAGTAGGTATGTAGGTAATTATTATAATAATAATATTAATATTTGCAATTTAAATAAATAACCGAATAAATTTTGAAAACAGTAGTTGGTTAATTGTAAATATTTTGATAGTAATGGAATTTGTATTTTAGTAATGAATTTAATTAAAATAATTGGAGATGTCAAATTCCTCCAAATATGCAGTCTTTGTGGAAGCGAAAGGGCGATACAGTCCTCCATAAATTGCAATAGCGTGTGTGGATGGGAGGTGGCTCAGATGAGCCACGAATTTAAATTTATAACATAAAAATTGCTAACTCTAATTTTGATCTAATAAAAATGCTTGTGTTCCGTTTAAATAACTAGATGCTCATACATTCACTATAAGGTGTTCATTCTATATTTTTTAAATGTGGTATTTTATTGTAGTAGGGTAGATATAAGAATTGATAAAAGTATATGTTTTGTATAATTTGTGTATTTGAAATCAAGTAGGTAACTAAACCGACTGGCAGGCGGTTGATGTAATATTATCAGAATCAGAGAAAGGGGAAACATTGATGGTAGATGTAAGTATTGATAAGCAAATGTATTTAATGTAATCTGCACAATTTTTTGGAAGGTGTCTTCACTTTATTAAGAATATCAGCTGATCGGTAGTAAAGGGTCACTGTAAAATTGTTTATAGATGTACAAGGTAATTAATGTCATATGTGATGTTTTAATGTGTTAAAGATATTGTTTTAAATAATGAAAAAAGTAAGTTAATAAGGCTGAGATGTTAAAATGAATTGTCAGAAATAATAAAAGATAGTTTGTGGGTGATGAATATTTTATTGGGACAAGCAGATCAGTCCAAGTCCAAGTCAAAGTTCAAGGGGTAGTAGAGAGAAAAATATTGTTTTGAGTTAATGTAATATTGCTGTGAGATAAGGTAATAGAATTTGAGAAGTATTGATGTTGACACAGTAGTCATGGAGAATATATGTAGAGTTTTGAGGGATATATTGATGTTTATAATTGATGATGTTATTTTGTTGTAGTTGAAGTGAGGTAATAAGATTGAGATTTTGGGGATGGCAATTTTGTAATAGTGGGTAGTGTAATGTGGGAGTCCGCAACATAAGGGTTGGGACGGGATGGGACCGATTTAAGGAGAAGGGGTCGCCTTAGGTAGAATCCAGGGACCAGATTAAGTATGAGCTTTTTGGGTGGGGGAAACACGTATCCTAGGTACAAAGGGTTAGAGAGTATTTTATATATATAGAGAGAGAAGGTGGCGATTTGAGTTTAACGATAAGTTGGGGTTTGGAGATTGTTGGATAGATGTTTTGATAGAGATGGGTGTCATGTTAGTTAAAGTTGATGAGTATTAGAGTCAGAGGGGTAGAGATTATAAATGTAGGCCTACCAAGGGGTAAATTCAATTGTTATAAGTATTTAAATCACCCACAGTAATGGAGAATAAGATTGTCAAATAAAGAAAGAGATTTATAACAAGAATAAAAAATTTTTAATTGCAACCAGTGACAAATTTTGATAGAATTTGGAAATGTAAAGTTGTAAAAGTTATTTGAATAATTTAAATGTCAATTTGATTGTTATTTATAATAATATTTTGTTATTTTAAAGGTTTTATTTTATTATGTTTTTGTGTGTCAAGACAGAATTTTACCGATGTTTAATGTGTTTACAGATGTAACTTGTATATAACGTATGTAGGTCAAGGTTGTGGACTTAACCTAGTTTTGATCAGCTGATAGTGAGGTCACATACTAGGCATGTTTAGCAAGGAAGTTAATCCAACTTTTGTTATTAACTGATTTAAATAATTTCAATATGAAAAGAAAAATATTTTAAGAAAGTTAAATTTTTTGAATTTAAAATTTGTTTGGAAATTTTTTTTGAAAAAAAAAAAAAAAAAAAAAAAAAAGATTTTGCGCCTGCCAGATAATGGATATTTTTAAACTTTGATTATTTTATTGTTTGTTTAATAACCATGTTTATTATTATTGAATTATTTTATTGAATTGCCTTGTTAGACTCTAGGTGTAATCACATGTTAGGTTAAGGACGTTGTTATTTTTAAGAAGTGTTCAATTGATATAATTTTCTGATAACAAAAAACAAAAACCAATGAAGAGAATAATCAAAGTAGATACAAAATTTGTGATTTGATTTTAAATGAAAACAACCAGTGAGTTGTAATTTAAGTAAATTTTCCAAGAATTTTTCAGTTTTTAATATGTAATGTGTGTGTGCGTGAGTATCTGCTAAAGGCAGCCCAGCTTGCATATAAGGGGAAACATATCGGTGGAGGATCTGGCATGATCTGAGCCAGGGATTGAGTATTTTGGGGGTAGCATGATAGAAGGCGAGGTGCGCTGTGGTGCGTGTCTGTTCGATTTTTCGGTGTTGGGATCTCTTACAGAGAAGTCCAGTGATCTCGTTCAGATGCGTCCATGGTCGCCGAGCCAGGGGGGTCGTTTACCCATGCAGAGTAAGAACAGAAGGGGGTTGTTGGCACCAGTTCCTCACCGGTCCTCTTAGGGGTTTTATCAATGAGATTTCTTCTGTTTTGGACAGAAGACTTCTCATTGGGGGGGGGGGGGTATTGTAACATGTCAAAAATATGGGTATTTTTATTTATTTCATTTTTGGGTTTTATAAAAGATTTGTAAATTTTATTTCTCAACGGTGACCAGAACACGTGGTGAATAGAGCAGTGTTGTAACGAAGCAGCAACGCAATATAACATTGTGCAATCAGTACAGAGGTATGCAGCAAGCCTCATTTCCGAGAATTTTGTTTGAATGTGACCATGCGCCTGTACGCGCGACACAGGTATACGCTCGGGGTGACGTTCCCGTCCAAAAAACCAAGATGTCAGGAAGCAAATTTTATTCAACCTGGTCTTACTAGCTGGCGGATACAAACCTTAAGGGCCGCCCATCTCATGACGTTAGCCAGTGCCTCACCAATATCGTATACTGTCGTCACCCCAACAACTACATGGATTGCATGGGACGAAACTCCTGCGACGAAACCCAAGGCAGTGATTTCCACCAAAAGTATGCGATCACGTTAGCTTCACCTGCTACGTTTTCCCTCCCAGTTTGTTAACTGATCGCTCCGGCGCCGATCAGTTAAGATCGAACGATGTTAAGATTTCACATTGTAACAGGAAAAAGTGAAATCATAGTGAAAATACGTGACCGCGGTCGATAATACAGTGAAGAACAGATTAAGTAAATTTCGGACATGAATATTAACTAAAAAGGAGTCACCATGAGTGCGCGCAAAAACCACGTTGCCGGTGGGTTTTATTCCAACAAAGGTTTAAGGGCTGTGGGGTATTAAAAAATGGTCTGGGGTTTTTAAAAAATTAAATTGTATGTATGTGAGAGCGGCAGGCTGGGCTCTTTACGTTTGTATGTATGATAAATAAGGTAAGGTAGTTATTAGGTTTTCTTAGTTATCATAATTTTCTGAAGTTGTAATTCGAAAGTCAAAAAACCAGGAGAGAGAGTAACAAGTTTGTTCTGATTTTATACATGTTTTTAAATGTTTCACAATCATAAAAAATAATAACCATTATCTTTCTAATGATAAAATTTGGTATTTAACTTCCTTCAAAACCTTATTTCTTTTGATGTGCTGTCAAGTTCGTCGAACGAACGGGGTTCATCCCCACTATGCGATCCGGCCAGATCGAAAGTTAAAGGTAAGTGGGAGTTTACAATTATAACTCATAATTATAAAAGTAACCGAGTGTTACAATTGTTGCCGTGACACCAGGATGTAATATAACAAAAAGGTTGTATTACGCCGGCCTACATTTTGACAGTACATTGAACGAAGTACGGTTGCGAAAGTAAAATTGCAGTTATGTAAACTTGCGTAATTATGGTATAAGGCTGATTTTATGTATGTCGTAATATAAGGTTTGAAAAGAGATAAATCATTGGTAGTTATTACGCAAGTAAAAATAAATCAAGTATAATGTCTGAGAATACTAAAAGTAATATAACCAACGTAGAGATGAGTGAAAGTGACCTTGAGTCGCAGTCGATGAATAAAAGTGGTATGCTGACAGTTGGACCGAGCGCTGTTACAGAAACAGCTGTCGGCGGTAATATAATCGTTCATTCCACTCCGATTGCGGCTCAAACACAATTAAGCGAAACAGATGTTGATTCTGGGATTCAGTTGACCCCAGTTTTAACCAATAAAAATAAACAACCCGATGACATGGATATAATGAGTATTATGTTGAAGCAATTCAAAGAATTAAATAAACGTTTTGATAGAACTGACGAAAAATTTGAGAGTCGCTGTAACGCTAATGATGAGAAAATTGAGATTTTAACCAATGACTTTAAAGAACAGAATTTAAAATGTGAACAGCAAAATATTAAAAATGAAATTATATTTAAAGAAATTAAAGAGCAGAATATTCAGTTGCAGCAGAGTATTAGTGTACAATTTGATGAGTTAATAAATGATATACGAGACAAGAATAAATGTTTAGAAAATGCCAATGAAATAAAAAATAGTTTGAATAAAGTAGAACAGAGTAAGAGTAATACAAAAGAAAGTTGTAATGGCAATGTTGTATTAGATAAAGAGTTAACAAATGATGACGATGATGTAATTGAAAGTGTAGTATCTGAGAGTACTGATGAGTTTGTAGAATGTGATTATGAAATGTTAATGTGTGTTTATGAGTTAGAGAGAGAGAGCGAAAAAATAGTATAGTGGTAGAATGGGGGCAGAGGGTAAATTTTCCCCTTATTTTTTCTGAACCAGAGTGTTCACAAGTATTGTTTAAGAAGGGCAAGAGTCCCGTGTTAGTAGAAGATTTGAAGTGTTTATTTTTGTTGTATAATTTTGTACCCTCTGTCTGGAATAATATTGAGAGCGTGATATGGTATTATGATGAGAGAGATTTAAATAGAGAATTGTATGTCGAGAGAGAAACAGAACTGTATGAATTAAATAGAAATTATGATGAATGGAAAGAAAGGTTAGAAGTATATTTAAATAAGAATGATTTAATTGACAATATAAAAGTAAATAACCCAATAATGAATATAATTACTGATGGAGACTTAACACTTAACGTAGACTGGATGCATGATTATTTTGATAAAACGGATAAATTGAAATTGTCTGGTTATGACACACAAAGTAACCATTTGTTTGTCAATAAAACTGAAAAGTGTGATATAAAAGAAAGATTAATCTATGACGATGGAGGGTAGGCCATAAAACAATAAAGGACAGTTATAAATATTTTGTTTTATGGTTTCTGACCTGGCAGATTTGACATTGAAGCGTGAAAAAATGGAAACAGTTAATGACAGAAGTTTGTAAATAAATGTAGTAAATTTATTTGTGTGTATTGTAAAATGTTAAGTAAACAGTAGGTATGTAGGTAATTATTATAATAATAATATTAATATTTGCAATTTAAATAAATAACCGAATAAATTTTGAAAACAGTAGTTGGTTAATTGTAAATATTTTGATAGTAATGGAATTTGTATTTTAGTAATGAATTTAATTAAAATAATTGGAGATGTCAAATTCCTCCAAATATGCAGTCTTTGTGGAAGCGAAAGGGCGATACAGTCCTCCATAAATTGCAATAGCGTGTGTGGATGGGAGGTGGCTCAGATGAGCCACGAATTTAAATTTATAACATAAAAATTGCTAACTCTAATTTTGATCTAATAAAAATGCTTGTGTTCCGTTTAAATAACTAGATGCTCATACATTCACTATAAGGTGTTCATTCTATATTTTTTAAATGTGGTATTTTACTGTAGTAGGGTAGATATAAGAATTGATAAAAGTATATGTTTTGTATAATTTGTGTATTTGAAATCAAGTAGGTAACTAAACCGACTGGCAGGCGGTTGATGTAATATTATCAGAATCAGAGAAAGGGGAAACATTGATGGTAGATGTAAGTATTGATAAGCAAATGTATTTAATGTAATCTGCACAATTTTTTGGAAGGTGTCTTCACTTTATTAAGAATATCAGCTGATCGGTAGTAAAGGGTCACTGTAAAATTGTTTATAGATGTTCAAGGTAATTAATGTCATATGTGATGTTTTAATGTGTTAAAGATATTGTTTTAAATAATGAGAAAAGTAAGTTAATAAGGCTGAGATGTTAAAATGAATTGTCAGAAATAATAAAAGATAGTTTGTGGGTGATGAATATTTTATTGGGACAAGCAGATCAGTCCAAGTCCAAGTCAAAGTTCAAGGGGTAGTAGAGAGAAAAATATTGTTTTGAGTTAATGTAATATTGCTGTGAGATAAGGTAATAGAATTTGAGAAGTATTGATGTTGACACAGTAGTCATGGAGAATATATGTAGAGTTTTGAGGGATATATTGATGTTTATAATTGATGATGTTATTTTGTTGTAGTTGAAGTGAGGTAATAAGATTGAGATTTTGGGGATGGCAATTTTGTAATAGTGGGTAGTGTAATGTGGGAGTCTGCAACATAAGGGTTGGGACGGGATGGGACCGATTTAAGGAGAAGGGGTCGCCTTAGGTAGAATCCAGGGACCAGATTAAGTATGAGCTTTTTGCGTGGGGGAAACACGTATCCTTAGGTACAAAGGGTTAGAGAGTATTTTATATATATAGAGAGAGAAGGTGGCGATTTGAGTTTAATGATAAGTTGGGGTTTGGAGATTGTTGGATAGATGTTTTGATAGAGATGGGTGTCATGTTAGTTAAAGTTGATGAGTATTAGAGTCAGAGGGGTAGAGATTATAAATGTAGGCCTACCAAGGGGTAAATTCAATTGTTATAAGTATTTAAATCACCCACAGTAATGGAGAATAAGATTGTCAAATAAAGAAAGAGATTTATAACAAGAATAAAAAATTTTTAATTGCAACCAGTGACAAATTTTGATAGAATTTGGAAATGTAAAGTTGTAAAAGTTATTTGAATAATTTAAATGTCAATTTGATTGTTATTTATAATAATATTTTGTTATTTTAAAGGTTTTATTTTATTATGTTTTTGTGTGTCAAGACAGAATTTTACCGATGTTTAATGTGTTTACAGATGTAACTTGTATATAACGTATGTAGGTCAAGGTTGTGGACTTGACCTAGTTTTGATCAGCTGATAGTGAGGTCACATACTAGGCATGTTTAGCAAGGAAGATAATCCAACTTTTGTTATTAACTGATTTAAATAATTTCAATATGAAAAGAAAAATATTTTAAGAAAGTTAAATTTTTTTTGGAAATTTTTTTTTGAAAAAAAAAAAAAAAATGATTTTGCGCCTGCCAGATAATGGATATTTTTAAACTTTGATTATTTTATTGTTTGTGTACTAACCATGTTTATTATTATTGAATTATTTTATTGAATTGCCTTGTTAGACTCTAGGTGTAATGACATGTTAGGTTAAGGACGTTGTTATTTTTAAGAAGTGTTCAATTGATATAATTTTCTGATAACAAAAAACAAAAACCAATGAAGAGAATAATTCAAAATAGATACAAAATTTGTGATTTGATTTTAAATGAAAACAACCAGTGAGTTGTAATTTAAGTAAATTTTCCAAGAATTTTTCAGTTTTTAATATGTAATGTGTGTGTGCGTGAGCCCAGTATCTGCTAAAGGCAGCCCAGCTTGCATATAAGAGGAAACATATCGGTGGAGGATCTGGCATGATCTGAGCCAGGGATTGAGTATTTTGGGGGTAGCATGATAGAAGGCGAGGTGCACTGTGGTGCGTGTCTGTTCGATTTTTCGGTGTTGGGATCTCTTACAGAGAAGTCCAGTGATCTCGTTCAGATGCGTCCATGGTCGCCGAGCCAGGGGGGTCGTTTACCCATGCAGAGTAAGAACAGAAGGGGGTTGTTGGCACCAGTTCCTCACCGGTCCTCTTAGGTGTTTTTTCAATGACATTTCTTCTGTTTTGGACAGAAGACTTCTCATTGGGGGGGGGGGGGTATTGTAACGTGTCAAAAATATGGATATTTTTATTTATTTCATTTTTGGGTTTTATAAAAGATTTGTAAATTTTATTTCTCAACGGTGACCAGAACACGTGGTGAATAGAGCAGTGTTGTAACGAAGCAGCAACGCAATATAACATTGTGCAATCAGTACAGAGGTATGCAGCAAGCCTCATTTCCGAGAATTTTGTTTGAATGTGACCATGCGCCTGTACGCGCGACACAGGTATACGCTCGGGGTGACGCTCCCGTCCAAAAAACCAAGATGTCAGGAAGCAAATTTTATTCAACCTGGTCTTACTAGCTGGCGGATACAAACCTTAAGGGCCGCCCATCTCATGACGTTAGCCAGTGCCTCACCAATATCGTATACTGTCGTCACCCCAACAACTACATGGATTGCATGGGACGAAACTCCTGCGACGAAACCCAAGGCAGTGATTTCCACCAAAAGTATGAGATCACGTTAGCTTCACCTGCTACGTTTTCCCTCCCACTTTGTTAACTGATCGCTCCGGCGCCGGACCGAGCCAAGTCAGCTCTCTATAAGATTTCACATTGTAACAGGAAAAAGTGAAATCACAGTGAAAATACGTGACCGCGGTCGATAATACAGTGAAGAAGAGATTAAGTAAATTTTGGACATGAATATTAACTAAAAAGGAGTCACCATGAGTGTGCGCGAAAACCACGTTGCCGGCGGGTTTTATTCCAACAAAGGTTTAAGGGCTGTGGGGTATTAAAAAATGGTCTGGGGTTTTTAAAAAATTAAATTGTATGTATGTGAGAGCGGCAGGCTGGGCTCTTTACGTTTGTATGTACGATAAATAAGGTAAGGTAGTTATTAGGTTTTCTTAGTTATCATAATTTTCTGAAGTTGTAATTCAAAAGTCAAAAAACCAGGAGAGAGAGTAACAAGTTTGTTCTGATTTTATACATGATTTTAAATGTTTCACAATCATAAAAAATAAAAACCATTATCTTTCTAATGATAAAATTTGGTATTTAACTTCCTTCAAAACCTTATTTCTTTTGATGTGCTGTCAAGTTCGTCGAACGAACTGGGTTCGTCCCCACTATGCGATCCGGCCAGATCGAAAGTTAAAGGTTAAGTGGGAGTTTACAATTATAACTCATAATTATAAAAGTAACCGAGTGTTACAATTTATAAAGCATATAACGACGCCAGTACCAAGCCACACGTGTTGAACGACCAATTACAATATAAATCAAATATACTGTACGATACCGCTATGCGATATGGTCAAGATAAAACTTAGATTTCGTCACTACAGCGCGTGTTGTCTTGCAAGGCACACCTAACATTGACGTGCTCATTTTTAAAGCAAGTTCTGTACATAGTTTAATGCCGTATTGTGTTTTAGTATTTTGACACATGTCATCATTGATGACATAGATTAGTTTTTATAAGTTCTGATGATGAGGCAAGTGCCTAGAAACATGTAAACACGAAATAACATCACAGAAAGGCCATAGACGGTGAGTAACAGTGTATTTGGTCAAAAGAAAACAATGATATATCCAAAAAACAACTTTCCTTAACTACATTTTAATCACTTGTACTAGACGAACCAGTACTCTTTCTTTTCCCCTCCCTCTTTCTTTTATAAGCTCCCTTTCCCTTAGAGATCTCTGTGTATGGAGTTACAT
This sequence comes from Magicicada septendecula, assembly GCA_034769895.1. Lineage (NCBI taxonomy): Eukaryota > Metazoa > Arthropoda > Insecta > Hemiptera > Cicadidae > Magicicada > Magicicada septendecula. Next base: position 228,799,999 of record CM068374.1, on the reverse strand, counting down.
TTTAAATTTTCATTTTATAATGGAAAATCACTATTTATTTAAAATTGGTTTAAGTGTTAATATTCTGTGCGTTTAGTTACCCATCCGCCACATGTTCATATGGTTTGTTGCACTCCCTCGTGTTGGCCACTTTCTTCCTTTTGACGCACTCCGACACTAGTTTACATTGAGTTTAATTGTTGTTTCTTTTTTTTTATCACCTTTTGGTTACTTTGGTTCAATGTATATACACATTATAATTTATGGTCGGCCGACTGTAATTTGCTCGAGCACTTATATTTGTTGACCGCGCGGTCCGAAAGATACAAGTTGACTGCTGCATATTGCTTGCACTGATTAACTGACGGTGAGTAACAGTGTATTTGGTTAACAAACACGTGGCTTGGGACTACAATAGGAGTTATTCCATTTAAATCAAAATGAATAATAATAGTCGTGATAACGTAGTACGCAGATTTCAGAATATTAAAACACAATTGCATAAGACCATTCTGCATATTAGATTTAATAAAGCATGCTTGAAAAATAAGGTTATTCCAAATTACGCTATTATAAAGTTTAAAGGCTCGTCTATTGCAGATATGAAAGCTAAAAAACGAGCAGAGATTTTTAGAATTAAATAGGAATTGAGGTCGTTATATATTAAAAAATCACTTCTTAATTCTAAATTGTATGGAGCACACTTACAACTACTTAATAACGTACAACCAGCTGCACTAGATCATTATCTGGAATTTATAAACAGTACGATAGAAATAGTTGTTTACAATATGCGTACGACGCAGCTTAACAAGTTACAAAGGTTAATAGACGATCAAATACCTAAAACCAGTAATACTAGTTGTAAACACGTATTCCATACACGACTATGTAATTTGACTTCGATTGAATTAAATACTGATGAAGAAAATCTTTTAAATAAAGGATTAAAATACAATCTCCCATTACATAAGCCGAACTTCAACACAAGGCACATTCTAACTGAAGTTGCTAGTGCCGAAACTGTGATTAAAGCAATTAATGAACAAAAAGAACAAGATGAAGCACGGTTCGTAATAAATAACAAATTTAACAAAATTATACGTAACCAATTTAATAACGTACGTTCTCCTATTCCTTCTATGACTAATTATAATGCCGAACGTAGGATTTTAAAAACATTTAAGAAAAAACTATCTGACGATCAAGCCCTTGTCACTAAGGCGGATAAGGGTAACACTCTGGTTATTATAAATAAGAATGATTATGACGATAAAATACACGATTTCATTGCAAATAATAATATCACCCTGCTAACCTCTGACCCCACGGATTTATATGTAAAACGTCTTAATCGTAGCTTAAACATGTGTACACATCTCTTTGATGAACGTACTAGACGTTCTTTAAAACCAATTAATTCTAAAGCGCCTGTTTTATCAGGTCTGCCAAAGCTTCACAAGGAGGCGATTCCTATTAGACCACTAGTAAATTTTACCACTGCACCCGGTTACAAAGCAGCTAGAAAATTAGTGAGTATATTAAAACACAATTTACATTTGATTAATAATCGAAGTTTGATTAATAGTTGTGATTTCGTTGGAAAAGTAAAAAACCTGATGATTGAACCCCACTATAAACTTATTTCTTTTGACATTGTGAACTTGTATACAAATGTACCGGTGAGTGAAACCTTACGCCTATTAAGAACTAACCTTGTTAACACCAATAAACTGGATGCTAACTGCATAAATGAAATATTAGAATTGTTGGGAGTGATTTTGGACCAGAATTATTTCACACATAACAAACAGTTTTTCAGACAGCTGGAGGGGTTGGCAATGGGTTCCCCACTCTCTAGTATTCTAGCGGAGGTGTACTTAAATTACTTCGAAAATTCTTTCTTGTTTGCAAACCCTACACATAATTACAATGTGGTGTTCTATGGTAGATATGTCGACGACACTTTTATGGTAAAGGCACAAATCGTCAAATTGACAAGCTCCACAATTACTTGAATGGCATTAATAACAAAATACAGTTTACTTTGGAGAATGAAGTTAGAGGTCAATTACATTTTCTGGATTTGACAGTAACTAAGGACTTTGTTACTAAAAAACTATGTTTTAATATATTTAGGAAGCCCACGATGACTGACGCTGTCATACATGCCTCATCGTTCCACCCCATTTCACAGAAATTAGCTGCATTCCATAGCATGATACATCGCCTATTGTCTATACCCCTTGGCATCGAGGATTACATCGAAGAATTAAACACCATTAAAGTCATTGCGTTTAACAACGGGTACAACGAAAAAATAATAGATAATATTTTAAAAAAACAAAAGAAAAAGAAGAGTAACACTATTAAAAATAAAACTAAAGATATAAATAATAGAAATGAGAACCTCGAAACAAAGGCACGCAAGTACATTGCGGCACCTTATACGCATTTCATGCCAGGGATTTTAAGTCAACCATTAATAAAGTCAACAACATACAGTGGAAATCGTTTAACGCGAAAACGGTTACCACAAAATATCGGTTAACACGAAATACCACTCGGGTACCGATCGCCGTTTGTTATGCACAGTGTATTATTTGTACGGTTAACACGATAGGTTTACCTGAAAAATATCGGTTAACACGAAAAATTTTTGTTAAAAATAATTTTTTTTTGGCTGGCTTTTAAGTAAGTGCATACAAAATAAAGCCACACAAGTACGCCCAAAAGCTTGTTTTCGATATAAAGGAATCCATTCTTCATCTCTAAAAGAGAAAGAGCAGGTAGTGACCATAGTTTGTTTTGCCTACCAAGTTCTATTTACAGTACGTACTGTATACAGTGTACCATTGTTTATGAGAAACCATAGCCTCTCCTTCAGCACCAAATGTGTTGTTCATTGACCGCAAATAAACCGTTATCGCTTACATTAACAACCTACTCTATAGGGTGTGGTGAGTTCAGTTCAGTTGTATTCTGTGCGTGTACAGCAGTGGTAAAGTTTGCGGTACGGTACCGATAACATTTTATTGTAAAAAATTTACTCAGTTGTGAGGATTAACTGTTTACTTTTTTACTGTACAAACTTCTTAGTCTTTTACAGCCAGTTAAGTGACGTTAAGCGTGTGACGTGTACGTGTTAAGTGAAGTTACGCTTTCGTAAATTTCGTTTTTGCAGTCCGGAAGTAAAATGGAGAAGAAAGTGTGTAAACAAAGTGCCCTCGCTTTAGAAAAAAAAGTTGAACTCCTCCAAGCTGTTAATGAGGGTATTCGAACTAAAACAGAAATCTGTAAAACATTCGGTATACCAAACTCGACGTTACCCACGATTATAAAAAACAGAGATAAAACTTTAGAACTGTATGAGTCGGGCAAGTTTGAACCAGGCAGAAAACGTTTCCGTAAGGCAAACCACGAAAACTTAGAGGCTGCTCTTCTTGTTTGGTTTAAGCAAGCAAGATCACAAGATGCTCTTATTTCTGGACCACTACTGATGGAGAAAGCAAACGTTTTTGCTGAACAGATGAACTTAAATTTCACTGCAAATCCTGGCTGGCTAGAAAGGTTTAAAAAACGAAATGGCATAACCTTTAAAAACATCTGTGGCGAATCAAGACAGGTGTCACAAGAAATGACATCATCGTGGTTGCAATCTACGCTGCCTGCAATTTTAAAAGACTATCCACGTAAGGATATTTTCAACGCCGATGAAACAGGACTATTTTTCCGTTGTATGCTCGATAAAACACTTTCATTCAAAGGGGAGCAGTGCTCTGGTGGTAAAAAGTCCAAAGAGAGAGTGACAGTGGTGGTAGGTTGCAATGCTGATGGGTCAGAAAAACTTCCGTTACTTGTTATAGGAAAAAGTTTAAAGCCGCGCTGTTTTAAAAATGTTAAAAAGTTGCCAGTAGAATATAGAGCTAACAAACGAGTGTGGATGACGTCTAAAATTTTTACCGAATGGCTGGTTTCGTTAGAAAAACATTTCACTTCTCAGAAGAGGAAAATTGTGTTAATTATTGACAACTGTCCTGCCCACCCATGTGACCTAAAATTGATGGCAATTAAACTTGTTTTTCTACCACCGAACACGACTAGTGTCCTACAACCTTGTGATCAAGGTATTATTCAAAATTTAAAATTTCAGTACAGAAAGTTACTTCTGCGGAAATACTTGGCCACTATTGAGGGGGAAAAAGATTTCTGTGTAAATGTTCTGGATGTTTGTAACTTGTTAAGAACAGCATGGAACCTCGTGACGCCTACAACAATTCAAAATTGTTTCGCTCATGCTCGACTGATTTTGAATTCAGAAACTGAACAACCCGAAGAAAATGAAATTGATCCTACAATATCTGAAATGTTTAATCGTGTGTCATCTGTATTAAATGTTTCAATTTCTCTAAATGAGTACGTGACTGTCGACGAGAACGTAACTACGGCTCCCGTATTAACAGATAAATTAGAACAATTTGTTGAAAATAAAATAGTGCAAAATTGTGTGCAAAGAAAATAACGGATTATTTTAAATAAAGATAAACACGAAAACTACGGTAAAGTTGAAAGACATACAGTAGTCTATAAGAAAATCTAAATCATAGGACTAAATTTAGAACAGCTAATAATAATTTTAAGAAAATTTAACAATAATAAACCATGAGGATAAATAAAAGGTTGTATTTGTTGCATTTTACTAGACAGTACAATAAATAATCTACAGTACACTATTTGTTCACTTCCTCATTTTGTTTCACTTTTTGTTCGCTTAACGCGAAATTCGGTTTACACGAAAAAAATAACTAGTCCCCGTCATTTCGTGTTAACCGATTTCCACTGTAGTTGTTTCCTATAAGACTAGTAATAACATCTTAAATAATCTCCGCAGCCGTGAACATACCAGTCTTGAAAATAAAACAGGAGTTTATAAGCTAGTCTGCAACGACTGTGAGGCTTTTTATGTGGGCCAGACGGGTCGAGGTTTTTTGAAAAGATTTTCTGAACATAGACCCCCTACACGAGTTTACAACTTTGACAACATCAAGTCAAATTTCGCCAGGCACCTTATAGACAACAATCACAGTTACACAGATTTTAGCTCGAATCTAATACCCCTTCATTTCTGCAATAGAGGGGGTTATTTGAACGCCCTTGAAGAATATGAGATTTATAAAGCATATAACGACACCAGTACCAAGCCACACGTGTTGAACGACCAATTACAATATAAATCAAATATACTGTACGATACTGCTATGCGATATGGTCAAGATAAAACTTAGATTTCGTCAGTACAGCGCGTGTTGTCTTGCAAGGCACATCTAACATTGACGTGCTCATTTTTAAAGCAAGTTCTGTACATAGTTTAATGCCGTATTGTGTTTTAGTATTTTGACACATGTCATCATTGATGACATAGATTAGTTTTTATAAGTTCTGATGATGAGGCAAGTGCCTCGAAACATGTAAACACGAAATAACATCACGGAAAGGCCATAGACGGTGAGTAACAGTGTATTTGGTTAACAAACACGTGGCTTGGGACTACAATAGGAGTTATTCCGTTTTCTTTTGGTAATTATTATTAGAGAATGTAAGCGGTTAGGATGAAACCATATAATTTTTTCCATGTAGTATAAGAGTTGAATTTGTAATAGCAAGAAAAAGTAGAGCCAGTAAAAATACATTAATATGTTATGTTATTAGTTCACAAAGTAAATTAAAGAAGGTTTTGCTCAATAAAAGAGAAAGAATTTGTTAGAATCAGAAAGACTGTGTTAGCATAATTATTTCAAACTTAAACCTAAATAATCCCTCTGCAACTGTTTTCGTCTATACGACCCTGGATTGAAACCCCAAGGTAAGAAAAACGAAGTAAAGTTTTATAAATTTAATAAGATATATTATTTGCAATAAAAGGACGTAAAGTCTCAGTGGCGCCCGAAGGCAGGGACTATTTGTATGATTTATTATAATCACACAAATTGGACCTAATGTAAGTTGCAGAAAGGGGTTATTTGGGAGTGAGGGCGGTTGTGTAAGTTAGAAAGCATAATCGTATGTAAACACAATAATATACAAAATGGAAAATAAGAGTGACGAAGTCAACAAAATTGACTTAACTAATACTAGTACAGACAATCAAGTAAATACGATAGTGACCGAAACGGTAGTAAGCGAAATAAGCCTAACCGAGTCCGTGACAATGGCAGGCGCTAGGATTCATTCAATGCCTATCCAAAACAAACAATGTGACAATAACGATATAGTGAACATGATACAACTGTTTGAAAAGCAAAACATAATGTTAAAGCCTATCCAAAACAAACAATGTGACAATAACGATATAGTGAACATGATACAACTGTTTGAAAAGCAAAACATAATGTTAAGTAATAAATTGGATGAATTAAATAAACGATTCAATGAACGGTTCAATATAATTAAAATACAAAAGCATGATGATGTAGATAACATTAGAGAAAGAGAGGAGAGTACAAGAAATACAGGTAAGTGTAGTGAGAATATAATTAATAAAATAACGGAGAACAAGGTGAGTAATAATGTTAATTATGATGAGGAAATAATTAACAAGAGTAAAATAATGGTGAATAACAATAACAAAGTAGTTGATAATGAGGTATTTATGCATGATATGGTAAATAGTAGAAATAATGATGAGAGTACAAAATTATTTGGGGTTAGTAACGGAGTAGCACTTAGTGTTTATGAATTTGAAAGGGAGTATGAAGATAGTTTATATGTAGAGTATGAAGCAGAGACTTCACGAGTGTTTTTGGAGGACGAGAGTTCCTCGATAGTTTTTGTAGAAGATAAAAGATCTTCAAAATGTCCCTTGGTTTTTAGTGTATCTGGTAAGGCCAGATGGTGTTCTAATAATGTGGTATTGCCCTCTGAGTTGAGTGAGAATGTGAAATTGGGTTGGGAAAGTAATTATAAAGAGAGAAATAGAATGATGGAGTTGTTTAATGTAAAGAAAGGTTATAGAGAATTTATAGAGAGAATTAGTAATATTAAATATTTACCTTATGAAGTAAACAATGATTATAGTGATGATGATGATAAACATTTACCTGTTGGGAGAATTAGTACTGGTAGTAGCAGATAATTGTGATAATGATGTAACTCACCTGGGTGTAACAATAAATACTAATGGAGACTGGACAAAAAATAATAATGTAGACTTGGCTTATGATAAAATAATAATGGGGGATAACCCTGGGGATTATTATTATGGTAAAACGGATAAAAAGATTTAAATGGTTATCACACAAATGGTAATCATACTCTGTATGTAAATAAAAACGAAATATGTAATGCAGGCATCAGACTAATTTTCGATGATGGTGGTTAGATAAATAGTGAATGAACATTTAATTATTTGAGTTAATGGTATAATTACTTGGCTTATTTATGTAATGAAGTGTGGTAAACAATGCAATGACATGACGAAAATTTGTAAATAAATTTGTATGGGTGTTAGATGTATTGTATATTAGGTTCTATTGCTGGTATGTATATTGTTTGTTTTGTGTGACCAATGTTTACAGTTAGGATGGAATGGATAATAATAATATTTTATATTGATGAATAATTTAAATTTTATTATGAAATAAAATAAATACAAGATGTAATGAAATGGAGTTGATTGTTTTGGATAATGTAACTAAAGTAACTTAAACCGTTGAATAAGAGAAAAAATTAAATTAAACTTGAGTAGGAATTAAATTAATTTAAAATGTGAATTTTAGTAATGAATTTAAATTTGTTGTGAGTGGAATTGTAAAATAAATGGTAACTGATTAAAACGCAAGGACTAAAATATTTATTTAAATGGAAAATTGAGATTAAAATTGTAATGTGTATAACTTTTATTTAAATCCAAAGGAGAAATGTTGGTGTTACCTGTAATATGTATTATATAGTAAGATGGTTATGATTTATTTGTATTTTATGTAATAAATTTGTAATTTTGGTGGGTAATAGTGTTTTGTGAACATTATACAATTTGTATGGGCTTTATATGTATTAACATTGCATGTGTGAGCATTATGTAACTGTGTATGAATGTAGAACAGCTGTATTAGTATATCAGCAAATTAAATGAAAAACCAGTACTTTGAAAACAGTCAACCAGTACTTTGTTAATGACATACCAGTGCAACTAAGAGGAGACAAATCAGTTGGGGATATGGAATAATGGAAGGCCGTTTAGTGATATTTTAATTGAATGTTTCAGTCAGGTGATACTGTGGGGCGTACCTGTTCTGGCCGGTGCGTCAGGGCAGAGACATCTAGTGTCTGTCCGGCTTTGCGGTGTTGGGATCTCGAGAGGGAAGTCCAGTAAAGTCGGATAGGGGCAGCCACAGCCACCGGGCTAGGGGGGTGAGTACCCATGATTTTAGTAAGAATTTAAGGGGGGTTGCGGCGCTATATCCTCGCTGATACTCTTAGGTTAGGCAATGAGAGTTTTTATGCTTCGGCATAAAACCTCTCATTGGGGGGGGGGTATTGTAACGGTACAGAATTGGGAGGCAGAGAATGTTAATAAAATTGCCAATTCATACAAGGTACAACCTCTTGCGAACCCCTGCTTTCACAAAGCTGCACACAATGTTACTGAAAATTGTTTATGTCTGGAGCCTGCCCGGCTAGACGTATTACGTAACCGCTGACAACTCAGTCTCTCTGTGAATTACAGAAAAACACGTAATTGCCACAACCCAGTTTTCATCAGGCGATCGTAGTAGTCAGTCATCGTTGAACTAGCCAAGTAGACAGCAGAGCCGCGCGGTTCTAGTAACCATTAATCAGTGCGAGCAATATACAGCAGTCAACTCGTATCTTTCGGACCGCACGGTTAACAAATATAAGTGCTCGAGCAAATTAAAGTCGGCCGACCATAAATTATAATGTGTACATACACTGAACCAAAGTAACCAAAAGGTGATAAAAAAAAAAGAAATAACAATTAAACTCACTGTAAACTAGTGTCGGAGTGCGTCAAAAGGAAGAAAGTGGCCAACACGAGGGAGTGCAACAAACCATATGAACATGTGGCGGATGGGTAACTAAACACACAGAATATTAACACTTAAACCAATTTTAAATAAATAGTGATTTTCCGTTACAAAATGAAAATTTAAAATGTAACTCCATACATAGAGATCTCTAAGGGAAAGGGGGCTTATAAAAGAAAGAGGGAGGGGAGAAGATATAGAGTACTGGTTCATCTAGTAAAAAAGTGATTAAAATGTAGTCAAGGAAAGTTGTTTTTTGGATATATCATTGTTTTCTTTTGGTAATTATTAGAGAATGTAAGCGGTTAGGATGAAACCATCTAATTTTTTCCATGTAGTATAAGAGTTGAATTTGTAATAGTATAACGGTACAAACTGATGAGGGTCTGTAATTTGAAGCTTTTCATTTTTTATTTAACAAGAGTATATTTTTGGTCACTGACTATAGCTCCATGACTGGTATGGTGAGGTACAAAAATGCAGACTATCAGCAAAGGTGCGTATTCACGCGTACAAGCGCGTGTGTGGGCCGACGTTACCAGCATAAAAGTCACGTCGAAAAATTCCTTCTCGCCAGGTGCATAGAGAACAAAGGCAGTCGGCCATGAACATCTAAATACTATGGACATGAGCCGTGCGCGTCCGCCGGCTGAGCACAGTTTTCGTCTCGCCCGCATGTATAAAATGTTAAATGTGAAGTAACAAATATAAACTAGAGTGGATTAACAGTCAAATATTTCTTCAAAACATGTAAAATCAGTGGAAAATACGGAATAATCTAGGTAGTGCGCGTGCACGAGGAGTCATCCTATGAACGCACCTCTAAGGATCCTAAAAAGGGAAGTAAATTAACACAGAATCAATAAAATCTTGCAAGTTCACTAAATTAAATAAAATGGGCTCATTGAGGGGGATATAAAAATGTAACGCATGAATGTGTGTGTGTGTTTGTGTGAATAAAAAATATATATTTAAGAAGTGCTGAGTTGCGATCAATTACATATAGAGTTAAAATTGATGATTTAGTATAATCCATTTTTGAGGAGAACAGAAAATGTTGCTGGTAATAATTACTTTACTTGTTTTTTATCAATTGCGCCTTGTGGCCGAATGTGTTTCGTTTTGTTGATTAAGGGGTTAAATGTACAAGTGTATGAGAAAAATAAAAGGGAAATGTCATTGGTAAACAAAAAACAAACGAGTTATTTCCTGAAAATAACCCATTCTGTTCTTCCGTTCGCCTAAATCGAACCTGGTCCAGTGGTAAGTAAATTTTTGCTTTATAGTTGGTAACAAAAAAAAAGATGGCGTCCGAAATACGGACGAAAACAGTGAACGAAATTAAAAATTAATTAATTAAAATATATTTAAACATCACAATAGCAAGAAAAAGTAAAGCCAGTAAAAATACATTAATATGTTATGTTATTAGTTCACAAAGTAAATTAAAGAAGGTTTGCTCAATAAAAGAGAAAGAATTTGTTAGACTCAGAATGACTGTGTTAGCGTAATTATTTCACACTTAAACCTAAATAATCCCTCTGCAACTGTTTTCATCTATACGACCTGGATTGAAACCCAAAGGTAAGAAAAACGAAGTAAAGTTTTATAAATTTAATAAGATATATTATTTGCATAAAAGTATTAAAGTCTCAGTGGCGTCCGAACAGGGACTCAATTTTATTAATTAAAATAAATTCAATTGTCTCAACTCAAAACAGCTTCTTGATTAAAACTGTAATAAAATTACTACTCAAAAGTTGTACAAGAAAATTACTCACAATGTAATCTCTGGCTCTGGCCATGAGGTCTGCAGGGACACCATTGTGATCACTGACAGTGTCCTTTGGATACACAATGTCAGACCTGACAACCCAGTTACCCTGCACCAACACCGCACACTGTTGTACACTCCGCAACAACTTTACTACATCCCCTGCACCAGCCAACAGACCACTTAACTGCCCAAATGTTATCACTTTCACTGCAACAGTAATACAAAACTTATCAACATTCATGTTATGATTTCATGAAATCTGATAAACTGCACTAATTTTTATTTTGAGCAATAGTTGTCTTTCAATTATAACATACAGTCCCACACTTAGGTTCTCAATTTCTGACTACAAATATCAAATGTTATTTTGTTAAAACGATCAACTATGCTGAATACAGTACAGCCCAAACTACAAAAATATAAAGTAACAAAAAGCCAATTAACATTAACAGATGAATAATATGGACATTGCACTTTCAAATTAAAAATTTTAATAAATATTTTTATAACATTTAAACTTTTCTACAAAATAATTTCAAATGTTCAATAACAACATAACTGTTAATTCTATTCCTTCATTTTCTCTAATAATCTACGAATTAAAGCGATAGTTTCTTTATAGATGTTTCTTTGGCCAGATCTATTTGTACTATTTGTATGTGAAGGCATCTTGGCAACATTTCCAATATATGTAACTATTTCTTGAAAATGTCGAGCCACCTGCTGAAAAAGTACCACTGAAGTAGCAAAGAAACTGTCAACAAAGAAGGACCACAACCTTAACACCCAGTATCCCCATGCCCAAATAAAAACAAAGATTAAACACTGGTGATAAAAAAAGTCAGAATATTATATGCCAAGAGTATTGTGTGTGTGTGTGTGTGTGTGTGTTAATCCTTACAGTGAAGATTCTGTATGGGATAGTCTTAAAATTCCAAGCCAATGTCTCACTAAACAACATGCATTTACACAAAAATTCATTAACACATTCAAGACGAGCTGGCCCGCAGTACCGTAGCGTCCCATAAAGACGAGGTGTGGGCATAGCTCGCAGTCGCGTATCTAACTGCGTAATAAACGTAATACGGCTCCCTGCTCGCTGTTAGTCACATTGAAACGATAGCAGTATTAGTAGTTACATTTTTAAATCTAGATGGCAGCAGCAATTAGAGTCTGAACACAACAGTAACTTTTTTTTATATGTCGTATCCAGCACTGTACTTAGCCAAGCCACGTGGTCGGCACATGAAAAATGGCTTCTCGCTACTTGACGGAAGATGAAATATGTGATATTCTATGTGAAGATTCGGGTTCTGAAGGTTTTGTTAGTGACAGTTTTGATACGGATGAAGAAGTTGAAGATTGTATTGGTAAGTTTATGTCTGAATTTGTGTTTGTTGCTTATAAATTGACCCATTTCATTGTGTGTTATATGACTGCGTGTTTACTACACCTATCTTTATTAGAACTATTTTCGCTATAAAAATTAGTAGGCTGTTTTGTTACACCAGAAAATATAGGTAAAAGTACAGCTTGATGGCCTCACCTTCGATTTATAAAAAACACTTATACTTCCTTATTTAGACCTACTGACTATTATTCTCTAGCTGAATTCATTAGAAACGATTATTAGTTACAGGCCTATAACTGCAGGCTTTTTACAGCCTCACTTTCAGTTTTTTTATATTTTTAACTTATAAATCATATTCGTCCCTATAAAAACAATTACAGACATACAATTGAAAATAACTATTTCATAATCAAATGCTTATCTCACTTCTTTTCTTCTTTGCAGAAGAGCTTCCTGATGTGTCGGATGGTCCATCCAATATTTCTGAAAACAATGAGTCATGTTTCTCAATGTAATGGTACACAGCATGGGGGGGGGGGCAGTACAAATTTCGTATGTCCCTACAGAAGACTACTCATTTCCAGGAAATCTTGAATGGTCTTCCCAAGCTATCCACAATGCTCCAGATAGACGCATATTTGAGGAAGACTCTTATATCTCTGCCCCACTTGATTCTCAATCTTCACCCCTCGATTGCTTTTTACACTTTTTTGATTCAGAAATTGTAAACAAAATAAAAAGTGAAACGAACAGGTATGCTAGCACTACCATCGCAAGGCTCAGGCGTTCAAAAAACTGAAACCACACAGTAAATGGCAGAAATGGACAACAGTCAAAACTCCATGAGTTGTATGAGTTCTTTTCAATAATACTGCACATATCTGTTGTACACAAATCAGACTTGAAAAAATACTGGAGCCAAAGACCATTTATCCATACTCTGTTTGCTGGAAAAATGTCACGCGATAGATTTTCTTCTATTTTGACAATGCTCCACCTCAACAAAAATGAAAAATACGTGCCCCGTAATGAACCAAATCATGACCCCTTATTCAAAATAAGGCCATACACAGATTACCTTAAGAACAAATTCAGAAATTATTTTATTCCTTCAGAAAACCTGACCGTAGATGAAGGCATGTGTCCTTTCCGTGGCCGTATACATTTCAGGGTTTATATGAAAAATAAGCCTGAAAAGTATGCAATGAAAATATATATTTTAGCAGAATCTAACTCCGGTTACATATTGGCTTTTGAACCATACACAGGCAGAAATGAAAACAATTCTCTAGTTTCATTGTTGCGTCGACTCCTCACTGGCTACCTTGGTAAGGTGCATACCATTTATATGGACCGCTTCTATTCAAGTCCATTAGTTCATGATTTCTTGTGGCAAAACAAGACTTTGGCAGTAGGCACAGTCCAAATAAACAGAAAGTTCATGCCTAAAGATTTGAAATTGGAAAAACTGAGGAAGGGAGAAATTAGATTCCGCCATTTTCAACATTTGACTCCCTGTATGTGGAAAGACACCCGGGATGTTATAATTCTTTCTACAAAACATGGTGCATCATGCAGTGAAGTTAGAGTTAAATGTAAGGGTGGATGTGAGATAAAGGTCAAACCGGATGCAGTGTTAGATTATAATCTAAATAAAGTCGGGGTTGACTGAAATGACCAACTTGTTACCTAATACCCTTTCAAACGTAAAACTTTGAAATGGTGGAAAAAATGTTTTTCCACATGTTCATGAGATCAGTGGTAAATGCTCATATATTATACAAAAAAAAAGCTCTAATCAAATGCCACTTGAAACTTTCATGACCATTATTGGAGAAGGGCTTGCTAACATGTCTGGTCAAGAAATACCTGCTACACTGAGAGGACAAACATCTTCGACTGCACATCGCCTTTCAGGAAGACATTTTCCTCAGAAAATTCCTGCTACAGACAAAAAAGCAAGACCTTGCCGTTCTTGCAAGGTATGTGGGGATAAACAGAAGAAAGAATCAGGAAAGTGGGCTAGGAAAGAGACAACATTTTACTGTCCATCATGTGATGTGGGACTCTGTGTGCCAGATTGTTTTTGTTTCACACAAAAGCAGATTACACACAAAAATGAAAATTATTTTAATTTTTTGGTTTCAGTGTTATATTATAATGTAGTGAAAAAGTGTTTAGTATTATTTTCTTTATTTTAACTGAAAAATTGAACATAAGTAAAACTGTAAAAGTGACATAAGTCAAATTGCCAATGTGAAATTGTTTTCAACGCTAAAAACAGGGTAAGTTTAAAAATTAATATTTTATTTATTTTATAAACTACTGATATAAAATTTGCACTAAATTAATGAGAAAGCTTGGTTTTATAATATAATATAGCTTTATATGTTTAAATATTATATGGTTTAGAAATATAAGCTTTTGCAAAAACGCAAAAAAGCCCAGTCTGTACGGTACATGAATGCATTTTTCATATAGTCCTGAATGTGTTAAAAACTCAATGTTGAAAATAAACGCATGAATTTTCAAATTTCCTACAACACAAAATGCCAATTCCTAAAACATATATGCCAAAACTATTTCCTCACGTGTCTTTCAAAAATTTACAAACATATTTTTTCAATATAAATTCTGATACCCATAAGATAAAATTTCTATCCTTCACATTGAAAATCAATACAGAAACAGCTGTATACAATTTTCAATTTGTACTAAATTCAAATTTTTATTAATTCTTTAAACTTGTTACTAACATTTATAGGTTATGTATAAATATGACAGGTACTGTTTACCAGTTTAATATTTTCTTTAAAATTGCATCAAGTCACTAACACTATCACTTCAACTAATAACTGATTTATTTTTCCTTCTTGAAAAATAAACTTTGTCATTTCTTGAATAAATATTTCAAAATAACTTTAATAAAACACTACTACAGCACACTGTAAACGCAATGGCCTACTCAATCACATGTTAAACCAATACCCCTCTTAGTTAAAGAACAAACAAATTTTGTGATTAAAAAGAATAAATCCTTCTTTACAAATGTATACAAAGCAATGCTATCTATTAACACTAAGAGTGAGAGGTTCACAATCTCAGCATCTCGCAGGTACCTATTACAATGTATTCTGGTTAAACACAAAAACAAAACTGGGTTGCACACAGAAAGTTGCTTCACTTAATAGGTCTGGACGCAGGTTATTTGGTCCTTTTTTTGGTTTTTGAGGTCATAATTTGCACGAGTAGACTAGTGAGGCGACAAACTATAACAATAGAGAACACTCTAACAACCATAACAACAATCCAATGATATGTGTTCGGTTTCAGACTTTCTGTGTTTGTCCTTGGCGACATACCATAAACCAACTACAGGAACCACTAGGGCCTTCAGGATTCTTAAAAATAGGCCTACTCATACTATTTCATTATGTCGTAATTGTAGTATTATTATATATTTATTACTGTATTTCTTTACACGTACTTCACTAGTAACAAATCTTGTAATTGTCGTGTTTTCTGTACTTAAGAGTTATGTTTGATTTTCCATTATTATGAAAATTGACTTTATAAGGTTTATCTTACTTACTTTCTAGAAATTTCGGATAATAGGGCCAGCCACTTAATTGGGCCAACTAGATAGCCCCGACGTGTCCCAATACAGCAGAATCCACTGTACCCCTTTCCCCCCACAACTGAATAAGGTCGTCACGGAAATGGCCAAAACGTCTCGTTTTGTTTTTCTGCGAATCTTGTTGGTTGTTTGTTATATAAGTTTATTAACAGTGTTGTTATCATGGATTAATATGGACCAACTCACTGATAACAACCATGATTTTAATATGATGTACAACTCGGCAATTGTTTACCAGTTGGGCATCACAGGTTTGAACCCATCTCAGAGCATGTCAATTTTTACGTGAAATCCAATTCTGGACTCGCCCAGCCATGACAGGTAGCAGGGCTCATCAAGTATTGGTAGGCCTAAGAGGCTTTCCAGCTATGGTGTATCACATGGTTTAAATAATGTAGCCTAACTTCCGCTGGCCCAAGTACTGACAAGAGAATAAACACAGAGACTTTCACTAGAGCAGGTGTTGTAATGAAAGTAGTAAGAGAGTAAGTACATATACTGTATTATGTTTATTTCAATGTTGTTTTTTTCTTTTAAGCAGCACAGCAGCATATGATAAACAATGTGGAAAGTTCATGTCATTGGCAAAAAAACATTTTTACAATTATGCATAATATACGGTACACAATAGTATACAAGAAACCTCTTACATGTGTTGTTAAAACTGTAGAGAACAAAAATAATTCAGTACAATTTGCACTGTTTTCTGACAATCACAGTGTTTTAGTAAATCAAGGCAAATGTCTTGAGTTTTAAATAAATTTATAAAACCAAGTATATTAATATTCAATTCCCAGTATTAAATGTCAAGTATTTTCATATTTGTCTAAAAAAGATTAAAGAGTTGACCAAATACTGAGAATATTAATTATGAAAAAAGATCTTATGAATGACATGATCTACCTAAAATCACACACGAACTTTAATAAACAAATCAGCACAAACAAAAGGACTACACCAAAATACACATTCAACAATAATACTTGATGTAATCAGTCGACTTTTAACTCAATGATAAAATATACATAATGTTTGCTATGCAATATGAACATTTTGTAATTGTTATATTAATAAGTTACCGTCTTTTGTATTTAAATTTATTATTACACTTTGTTGGTTCAGGTAGTCGCCATGTGGTTGTTACCAACATAAAAATTTTACCTACGGGTTCCAAGATTCTATAAACGAGCGAAGAAACACTATGGTTGTAGAGAAATAATAGACTTTGACTGCATTAGATAAAACTTGTGTTTATTAATGATCGGAATTTTTCATATTTTATAACAAAATGGAATCATTCTGCTTCTACAAATCCAAGATAGCTGCGGGACATTTTCCCTACATCAGCCTTTATGTATGATACATTTACACAATATATATTTTGACTTCGAATTACTCTTGTTACATATGGAAATGAATACAAGCAATTACTGCTGTTTTAATAATTCAAATTACTTAGTTATGTAAATCACTTAACGTAAACCAATGCTTTTATGTGATTTATATAGGTACCTACACACCCTCACGCATACCCACACACACGCTATTTGACACAGTACATTTTATGTATTAATTACTGAACTCGAATTAATTAGGGGCAGCATTTTATCTAATTTAGAAAAGGTTTACTTTCCTGTGTTCAGGTGTCGAAAATCGACCCAGGCGTCACTCATGGTTTACACTGTTACTCGGCCGAACTATTAAAATGTTTCTTCTTCCAATTTTGCTCACTGCCTCTATTTATTTATAAAAGACTGTTTAAATATAGTAATATATCAAAATTCACATTTTTACTTGTTTTGCGGGCCCGCACAAATATGTTCCGAAACTTAACAGGTGTTGCTCGCGCGAGCATGGAATTTTGACTGGGCTGAGAAATAGGCGCTATTTTGTGAAGCAACTGTTGTGGTGTGATCAATTCTGATTGGTGTTCAGTTTGTATCCTTGCGCCAGTGGACTGTTTTTTGCTTGTTGACAAAACTGGTGACACACATCGTTACATAATTTGCTGACGCAACGCATCGCCTGATGTCTAGTTGTGTAACGTGTTTACAGATCTTGTTACATAACGTGTTTACGTTTTTTTTTTTTTTGTTCGTCATTGTCCTTGAACTGAGTTTGGTACAGTTGCCGGTTATTAAAACTGTTTACACAATATTATTAAACAAGTCTGTATTCATACGGTTAACAGCAGTGCAGCCATGTTGCGATCGTTTCAAAATAACAAATTTACCCAAGTCTATAATTTCTGTCCCTCTCACTCAACAAGGGATAAAGTTATTATTATTTATTTATAAAAAAAATACAAAATATGTTATTTATTATCAATAAAATATAAACTTCTTTACATTGTCTCAGGTAGGCCCCAAAAATGCCCCGCTACAATACCCCCTCAATGAGATATTTTATGCCGAAGCATAAAAAATCTCATTGACACATTCATACTTGCTAAAGGGATCAGCCAGGATATGTCGCCACAACCCCCTGTATGGTTTACAAAAAAGAATAATCAACTCACCCTTGGTCTGGTGACTGTGACCGCATCTGCATGACAATACTGGACTTCTCTCTCGAGATCCCAACACCGTAGAGTCAGACAGATACTCAACGCCCCTGCCCTGACGCGCAGGCCAGCTCAGGTCCGCCGCCACAGCATCACCAAACACTGAAACAACAAATCACAATATTAAATAGTGGCCTTATACAACACCATATCCCCAACTGATCTATTCCCCCCTAGCGGTGCTGGTTTGCGCTAAGAAGCACTGGTTTTGTTTTTACTCACTTATTACTAACATGTATATATCAGAATACCTAACATAACTTAACATAAGAAAACACAGTACATTAATAATTCCTTTTAAAATAAACAACTTACAATTAAAATGTTACACTCTTTACATCATTAAATTGACATATAAAATCAAAAAATTACTTTTAAACTTGATTTACTCTTATCAATTCGTTTCTCAAAATTACAAAAATTATTTATTTATTTTTTTTTTTTTTTTTTTTTTTTTTTTTTTTTTTTTTTTCAATTATGGCCATCATTATTCCATTTCATTACTTTGGGTGATTCTACGTTATTCATTATTTCATTATAATTTACTTCATCCATTTGGCATTTACTCATAATCTTACCCCTTTTATTACTCTAATGCTCCCTTACAAAATCTCTAACTAGTATGACACCCCACTATCAAAATTTTACTAACCCTTCTCTACCTCTAACTACTTACTACTTTAACTCCAATCGCCACCCTCTACTCTTATATAAAAAAAATACTCTCTAACCCTTTGTACATAGGATACGTGTTTCCTTCCCAAAACTCATTCCCTTATGTTGGTCCCTGGACTCACCCTAGGTAACCCTTTCCGGCGCCAATCGGTCCCTATCCCGTCCCAACCCTTATGTTGCGGACTCCCCAAATACACTACCACTACTACAAAATTACCATCCCCAAAAAATCTCAATCTCATAACCTCACTACAATTACAACAAATTAACATCAACAAATAAACAATATATCGCTCAAAACTCTACATAAAATCTCCATAACTACTGTGTCTCCACTTATTTCTCAAAATTCTATAACATACATTAACTCAAAACAACATTGCAATATTTTCATTTCCACTATTACTTTAACTTTTACTTCGATTTGGACAAATCTATGTCCCACAAAATTCAACTTGAACTGACTCAAACATTTTATTCAACTAATTATTATCACCCACTTCTATCTTTTACAACCTATTGAAAATTTTACTTATTACAACTATTTTTCATTTTATTTTAAAATCTGTAAACACATTGAAAACATATTATTATATTTTTCTAATACTTATTCCTAACATACTAAATGCAAACAACACAATAAGACATAATAACACAATATAAGAAGTATTTAGTGCATCTATTTTTTAAATTCAAACAAAATTATTGAGTAGCAAATCATCATTATTAATTAAAATATATCAAATTTTCAATACGTTATCCCCTTGGATAACCTCCCAGCCACACACACTATTTCAGAATTATGGAAGACTGTGGCGCCTTTTCGCTTCCACAGAGACTGTATATTTTGGAGCAGGTTTTTACCTCTCCGTGTCTCTGCTTCCGCTGTTAGGTTTAAAATTGTTGAACATCAACATGTTCTCGTTAATAATTATACACCCTTAAACGGATCTACCACCTGGCTCTGCTGTTCCTTCTCGAACAGAGTGGCAGCCGCTGTTCCATAGTTTGGTGATTCCCCTTTTATTACCCCCCATCAATTTCAAAATGCACCTTTACAACGATAACAGCTATGGCCAGTTATGGTCAGCGCGTAATCGTAATGTGCCCCAACCATAGCTGTTAAAGCTAAACCAATTCCACGGTCAGGGTTCGGTGAGGCCGTGACCGCCCGAAAAGTTGGGGAATCACAAGTAAAATTAAATTTATGAATTTATATTTAAATGACAATATTAATTTAGATAGGGTTTTAACCCACTTTGTATGGAAGCTTAACCATTATTAACATAAAATAATTAATACAAAATCTACAACCTTCCCCCATAGCCGTTCCACACTACACTGTTATGTCACTTCATTGAGCACCAAACTACCCCCCAAAATTATCCCCACATCTTGTATTGGTAACAAGTTCTTATATTACTACACATTTCTTCAAAACGTTCCTATACCCACTAATACTAAAATCCAACCATTATATTTGGTCACCTAATGCTAAAAATTTAGAAGAGAAAAAACATTTTTTTTTTTTTATCTTAAATTTAGAATTATACACATCCAAAATTATTTTGGGTTTTTTTTTTTTTTTTTTTTTTTTTATATTTATATTTACATAGGAGGCTGACTCTATTGTCATAATATAATTTGCTGACGCAACACATCGCCCGAAATGCCGGGTCTTGCTGCAAAACGCATCGGAACCAGGTAGATATACTACGTGAATTCACGTCCCCCCTCTAAAACACACTACTCCCCCTCTCCTACCATTTCTTCTACCCCGCCTTCTACCGTGCTCCAATGCGTCCTGCCCCAAAACTCGTCGTTTCGGGCCAAACAGAAAATATTGTCAAAAGCTCCATTTTAATTTTGCCCTTGACACTAAAAAAATTTAAATAGAATGCACTGCCTTTTACTTAAATGCAGCCTCCATTATTTACAAACACTCTAAGGCAGTGCAGGCACGTGACAGGCACACCAAAACCGCTGCACCGGGAGTGTATAAGAAAATAATTTATGTCACGTACCTGTGGGGTCCCCCTCCCCGTTCAAATGTGCAGTTAGATTTTCTACTTTATACCAATTTTGGTGGAGCCGGACCATCGTTGTTTTCACCGCCCGAAGGAAGATCCGCCAACCATGGCCCGCCTCCGAGTTCCGAATTCCACGGCCAGGACTGGTAAGATCGTGACCGCCCGAAAATGGGGGAGGATCCCTTCTGAAAACATACAATAATATCTGAAAAACTTATTTATAAACATAACAATTAAAGTGACCTATATAATTTTAAATTCGTCGCATTTTGAGTACCTACTATTTCCTGCGTCGCTGGGTTCCTCAGCACATACGCATTCTGCATTTTTATGTCTATGACTTCATAAGGTCCTTCATATAACAAGAAAAACTTTTTTATTTCCCTATCTTGAGCACTGGACAAATCATGTCTTTTTACTAACACTAACTGACCTACCTCATATTTGGTCCATTTACCCTTAGCATCATGTTTCTGTTTTCGTCGCTCTCCTCTAGTAAGTAAATTCTCGTTCGCCAATCTAATCTTCATATTCCTGTCCAAAATGTGACCTTCAGGTGGGTATGTGAAAAGTTGTTCTAATATCCTGGGCGGCCTTGTTCCCCTGATCAACTCATGCGGCGTAAATCCCGTGGACTCATGGGTGGTACAATTCAGCCACTCCTCTACTTTTTTCACGTAGGATGGCCATTCTGTGTGTTTGGCGTGACAGTACGCCCGGAATATCCTACCAATCTCTCTCATCACCCGTTCTGCTTGGTTCGACTGAGGATGGTACACTGCCGTATGCTTGGGTATGATGCCTTCCCATCCAAGCGTCTGCCGCCACTTGCCGCTTATAAACTGTGGACCATGGTCAGATAATATAATTTTCGGCTTTCCCACATTAAGCATATAATCTTTTACTATTCTCTCGCTAAGTACCTTACTCGTTGCTCTCTTGATGCTATATAATTTTACAAATTTTGAAAAAGTGTCTAAAACTACAAATACATATACCACACCCCCTCTACCTCTGGGTAACGGTCCATATAAATCAACCGCAACTAGATCAAAAGGCTTATCTACTTTTATATAATTCATCTCTCCTTCCACTCTATAATTCACCACTTTCGATTTTTGACATAAATCACACACTCTCAACACTTTTCTCACTCTCCTCTCCATATTCTTAAATATACATGACTCTTTCAAAACATTTGCACACTTTCTCGCACCAAAATGACCATACCTTATATGACAATCCCAAACAATTTTATCTATTAACCCATCAGGTATAATTAACCTCCAATCACGCTCCCCACCATCTACTTTTTTAAACAAAATGCCTTGATATATTTGAAATCGCTCATTATATTCAGATCCCTCTACGTCTGTTTCTAAACTAACAATTATTTTACCCAGTTTGCTATCAGATCTTTGTAAGTTTTTAATGTCACTTAATTCCTCACCAAAAATCCTATCTTCTCTAGTTAACCTAAAAATTTCTATTTCTTTAAGGTCCCTACCAGTCTTATTATCTATAACATCTATTCTAGAAAGTGTATCTGGTACCTTATTATCTGACCCCTTTATGTACTCCCATGAAAAGTTATATTCCTGTAAGGCTAATACCCACCTGGTTAATCGGCTGTGCGTTAGCTTACATGAATTCAGAAATGACAGTGCCTTGTGGTCCGTCCGGATGATCGTAGTATTCCCTAGTATGTACGTGCGGAATTTACCCACGGCGAACACAATGCTCAGAAGTTCCTTTTCTGTTGTCGTGTAATTCTTTTCCGCCGATAACAGCGATCTACTGGCGAAGGCGATCGTTAGGTGTTCCTTGTCGCAGCTCTCTTGGTATAACTCAGCACCTAGCGCTACATTGCTGGCGTCGGTCTGCAAATAAAAGATCTTATTAAAATCGGGATGATTCATCATTATCATATGACTGAACTTTCTCTTAATTTCATTAAATGCAGCTCGTTCCGCGTCGCCCCATCTCCACTGTTTATTCTTCTGCAGGACAGAACTCAGTTTGGATGTTGTGTGTGCGTAGTTCTCCTGGAATTTCCTGTAAAAATTGCATAAGCCTAAAAAACTCTGTAGTTGCTTAATGTTTTTAGGTTCAGGGAATCGCATTATGGCTTCGACTTTGTCAGGGTTGGCTAATATCCCCTCTTGTGTAATAATAAATCCTAAAAAGTGTATCTCTGTCTGCAGAAATTTAGACTTGTCCCAATTCACTGTTAAACCCCCTACTTGTAGCTTATCTAATACAAATTCTATGTGTTCTAAATGTTCAGTGAATGTTCTAGAGGCTATCAAAATATCATCGACATACACAGTTAAAAAATCTAAGTCCTTAGGTTGTAAAATATTATCTAAACATTTGATAAAACTGGCAACACTGGTGTTTAATCCAAAAGGTAAGCGTTTAAACTGGTAATTCTTACCATTAAAAAGAAAAGCTGTATATTTCCTACTCTCGGTTGCTAATGGTACCTGCCAGTATCCAGCGGTCAGGTCTAAAGACGTCATGTATTTGACTCCGCTAAACTTTTGTAAAATCTCATTTATGGGTTCCGGAGATTCTCTATCCGGTATAATAATTTGATTTATTTTTCTAGCATCTAAACATAACCTTACCTTGCCATCCTTCTTTATCACTACCACCAAAGGGTTTGAATAAGGTGATACTGAGCGTTCAATTATGCCTCCTTGCATCATCCGGTCTAATTCCTCCTGTACGGCCCTCCTCTTCGAAAACGGCACCGGGTAGCTTCTCTGCATGTATGGTGCGTGGTCCCGAACTTTCAACTCACAGATGTAGTCCTTCGCTTTCCCTGGTGATTCATCAAACACCCCTCTGTACTGCTCCACAACTGCCCACAGCTCCTCTCGCTGAGTACTTCCTACAACTGTATTTTCATTGAAAAATTTATCGGCTCTATTTGCCCACACACTCTCATTACGCTCATGCATCTCTCTCTCCTCATTTTCTACACCATCACTCTCTAGACATATATTTATTTTAGTTTCTATCTCTCTATCACTTATCTGTTTATGTAACATTTTTATTCCAGTGACTTTAGCTTCATTTACTACTTTCTTAAACTCTATTCTGACTGGTTTATTCCCCTTCTCAAATTTTACTATTTGTTTATTAAAATCTATTACTGCTCCGTTTCTTTCCAAAAAATCATTTCCCAATATTACATCTAGACTTAACCCTTTAACTACTAGGAAAGTATTTTCAAATTCTACTTCATTTATTAAAATATTTAATTGTACTTGTCTGGTTATTCTTTTACTTCTCACCCCAGTTACCCCCACTACTGTAACCCCTGCAACTGGTAATGACGGTATATTCTTGTTTAACTCTTTTAATTCACCCATGACATTTTCGGAAATTACTGATATCTCGCTACCGGTATCAATTAAAGTTTTGTAATTCTTACCTTCAATGTTAATCGTCACCTCAGTCAATCCTGTTCTGCGTTCCACCACCTTGTTCTCCTCTTCTTCTAACAACTCTTTTGCCATATCCACCTTGATGACGTTGTTTGTGTATTCGTTAATTACTTGGACCCGGTCCTCCGTTGACAATGGCTGGGTCCGCTTCCCCATTGTCTTCCTCAGTTTTCCGTGGATGGACCTGCTACAGCTTGATGATTTCCTCCTCTACCTCTATTGTGATTTCCTCCTCCCCGAGGCGCTCCTCTATAAAATTCTCCTCCTCTCGACTGTTGATTTGGTGGTGGGTTTGTCCTCTCGTTTCTGGCGCACTCCCTGGTTCGATGACATCTAAAACAATTCGTTCTATTAGCATAGTTATCAATTTCACAGGCTCTACACCTCCAACTCTCGCCCCTATTATCGAAACTTCCTCCCCGCGCTCCTCTATAAAAATTCTGTGTACCCCTGTTATGATGGAAATTATTATTATTATTATGGTTATTATGGTGTGGTACTACTGGTGTGTTTGGACGTCGTCCCATATCGCGTTCCCCTATATTCTGTAATACATCTAACATGTTTTCTAACTCACTTATACTTGTAATCTCTCTAGTCATTAAAGTTATTTGCACCTTTCTGGGCAGGTGTTTGCTAATATGTCGTACAAATGATCGGAATGGCAACGGCGGTTCTAAATACTTTGCTTCGTTATAAATGGTCATCACATATATGGTTAGGTGGTTATTAATCCTACCAAAATTCCCATTACCCATTATTTTACTTCTTAGTATTTCTTGGTCTTCTTCTGACCAATATTTGTTGCGGAAAGCTATCTCAAAATCTTCATAACTTTCCCATTCGGTATGGTGTACTTCCGACCATATCTCGGCACTACCTTTGAAACATTTGATAATCTTCAACAACTTAACCTCCCAGCTACTATTATTAAACCGATTAAATTCCCTAACCCTATTTAAAAATTGCATTGGGTGTACTCTACGATTGTCACAATTGAAAGTTTCTAATTCTATTTCATTATTTGTATCTCGTGTCATAAATACTCGTTCAATAACATTGTTTACATTTTGATTTTTCACTAAACTTAATTCATCTCGCACATTACTAATATTTTGTTCAAGTGAATACAATTTTTTATCATTACTATATTCAGACTGTACATTATTTTTTGCTATTATTTCAATAGATTCATTTACTGCTTGTATCTCCGTCTTATAATTACTTTCAATTTCATATATTTTTGAGTCTATCTTATTTTGGTGTTCATCAATATTCTGACTGAATTTTTCAACTGTCATTATTACACTACTCAATTTACCATCAGTTTCAGTATTACGTTTAATAATTTTAGCTTCTATGTCATTGTTATACTCATTCATTGAATTTATTAATATTTCGTTATTTTCATTGATTTGCTTCTCAACTCTATCTATCTGACTATCTATTTCACTAAATTTAACATCTGTCTTTTGTATTGAATCATCTAACTTAATTTCTACTTGGCTGATTTTATAAGTAAATTCTACTTTGGTATTTTCACAATGTTTGTTAATTTCTTGTATCTCATGTTTCAACTCTTTATTCTGATTTTTTAATAACTCTTCAAAACTATTCTTTTGGATATCGAACTTTTCATTGATACTACTTTTGAACTCTTGCATATCGTTTTTCTGTTCATTAAAAAGCAATTTCATCATCTTAATCATATCATTATCTTCAGCCGTTTTATTCGCGACTGGTGTTGAGTGAACACCTTCATGCATGATTTGAGATTCAGTTATGCTTATCTGGCTTTCATCTACACTGTCAGTGACGCCGACAGTTTCATGATTGTCTGCCATTTTTCTTAAAAATTTTTTAATATATATTTCTTTATTAAAAGCCTATTATATGTAACATATACTTATTGAAAAATATTCTACTCACCCATCTTGAACATAACCTCTTACGTTTAATTTACGTACATACGTAAATACACATTCCAAACAACCATATCATTTCTTCAACAGGTCCACCTTTGCATAATTTAATTTATGCAAACGGGTCCAGCTGTAAGGGCGCCACTGTTATATTAATAAGTTATCGTCTTTTGTATTTAAATTTATTATTACACTTTGTTGGTTCAGGTAGTCGCCATGTGGTTGTTACCAACATAAAAATTTTACCTACGGGTTCCAAGATTCTATAAACGAGCGAAGAAACACTATGGTTGTAGAGAAATAATAGACTTTGACTGCATTAGATAAAACTTGTGTTTATTAATGATCGGAATTTTTCATATTTTATAACAAAATGGAATCATTCTGCTTCTACAAATCCAAGATAGCTGCGGGACATTTTCCCTACATCAGCCTTTATGTATGATACATTTACACAATATATATTTTGACTTCGAATTACTCTTGTTACATATGGAAATGAATACAAGCAATTACTGCTGTTTTAATAATTCAAATTACTTAGTTATGTAAATCACTTAACGTAAACCAATGCTTTTATGTGATTTATATAGGTACCTACACACCCTC
The DNA here is from genome assembly GCA_034769895.1 of Magicicada septendecula. Lineage (NCBI taxonomy): Eukaryota > Metazoa > Arthropoda > Insecta > Hemiptera > Cicadidae > Magicicada > Magicicada septendecula. Next base: position 228,772,957 of record CM068374.1, on the reverse strand, counting down.
ACGCATACCCACACACACGCTATTTGACACAGTACATTTTATGTATTAATTACTGAACTCGAATTAATTAGGGGCAGCATTTTATCTAATTTAGAAAAGGTTTACTTTCCTGTGTTCAGGTGTCGAAAATCGACCCAGGCGTCACTCATGGTTTACACTGTTACTCGGCCGAACTATTAAAATGTTTCTTCTTCCAATTTTGCTCACTGCCTCTATTTATTTATAAAAGACTGTTTAAATATAGTAATATATCAAAATTCACATTTTTACTTGTTTTGCGGGCCCGCACAAATATGTTCCGAAACTTAACAGGTGTTGCTCGCGCGAGCATGGAATTTTGACTGGGCTGAGAAATAGGCGCTATTTTGTGAAGCAACTGTTGTGGTGTGATCAATTCTGATTGGTGTTCAGTTTGTATCCTTGCGCCAGTGGACTGTTTTTTGCTTGTTGACAAAACTGGTGACACACATCGTTACATAATTTGCTGACGCAACGCATCGCCTGATGTCTAGTTGTGTAACGTGTTTACAGATCTTGTTACATAACGTGTTTACGTTTTTTTTTTTTTTGTTCGTCATTGTCCTTGAACTGAGTTTGGTACAGTTGCCGGTTATTAAAACTGTTTACACAATATTATTAAACAAGTCTGTATTCATACGGTTAACAGCAGTGCAGCCATGTTGCGATCGTTTCAAAATAACAAATTTACCCAAGTCTATAATTTCTGTCCCTCTCACTCAACAAGGGATAAAGTTATTATTATTTATTTATAAAAAAAATACAAAATATGTTATTTATTATCAATAAAATATAAACTTCTTTACATTGTCTCAGGTAGGCCCCAAAAATGCCCCGCTACATAATTAGGATTCTATGTTTTGAACAGTTTTAAAGTTTCTAGTAAGCTCTTAATGACTGATAATGTTTGTAAGCTGAAGATGAAAATTGGCCCATATTTCAATAATGCATCAAAAGTTACAAAGATACCTGTACAGAAATATATTTGTTTAATAATAATAAAAAAAAAAAAATGAATAACAATTTTCATTACTAAAGCAACTATAACTGAAAATGAAATACCGGCTTAAAAAGGAGGGGGGTAGTTAAATGGTGGGTTACAATTAATGTTAAAACAGAAGTGTACCTTTCAATATGAAAATCGTGTAACTTTTTATTTTCTAATATCCTGTGTTAATCCTTGACCCTAAACATTATCAAATGCAGATCAGATGTTTTCAAATCTCATTAACACTGGATGGAACAGGTTTTCATACTAAATTACTAATTTCATGTTATTTGTACCGTTATGACATTTCTACATTTGAATACATCTGTAAGGAGAATAACACAGCTAGTAGTTTCTCAAAACTCAAACCTGTTGCAATACACTTGTGATGGTACAATCATGGTACATTGTATAATTACATAAAATATGGTAACGAGATCATAAATATTGTATTTTCCTATTTTTTGACATACCCAACCCAACCTCAAACACCCTATATAGAATATACAGTGAGTGGACTACATTACAGTATTTGCCAGGATTTGAACTAATTCACGACAAAAAACGGTGTCACATCACAAAAACAGTGTGCAGTTATTGAGATAAGCAGAGCCAAGCCTTCGTTACGTCAGAGGCGGAGAATGTGTTGACAACTACAAACGGCGATGTCAACAACTTAGACAAAGGAATGTGACGTCAATACACCCCACTTCCGCAGATTTCAACCAGAAATTGCCGTCATTTCATCTGCAGCTCTGATTTGAGCCGGCCGGCCGCCCATTCACTTACGAGTGAATGTTTAACTTTTTAGACCACTGTAGGTGGTTAATAAACAATATAAATATAATAAGTACAGTGCGCCAACTTCAAGATGTGACCGGGAAAAACTCGCCGAACTCGCGGTGCGCGAAGTTCGTGCAAACCGAGAACAACCAGCAACACTACATTGGTGAGAGCGTTCCTTATATATTTTGAATCCTTTATTTCCCAATATATGTTATTGTAGAAATCAAACATTTAACAAATTATTCAAAAATTCAATCTAAATTTAAGGAGCTCCAAAATTTAAATAAGTTGTACCATGATAATGAAAGGGTGAGTGGTTGTGTGCGTGCATAATTATTCTAAGTGCTGGGTTGAGCACCACTATATAAATATAAATATATACATGTTATTATTGTATAATCATTTAAACATATAATCATTAAACTTAATCAAAGTTATTATTACACATTATGTTTTTGGAAGGGTTACAGTTGGTTTTAAAAAATGTTATGTAACAAAGTAAAGAATAAAAAGGGGTATTTCATTGGTAACAATTAGAACAGCTGTTTTGTTATTTCAAGCAATTTCCGTTTCCTATGACTTCGCGTAACGAACTTCTGGCCCATGACTTAGTTAATTGCATAGATGGCGTCTTAGTTTTTGTATACATAACCACATTTGTGAGATATAATATATCGTATCTATAAAATCAAAATAAACGTAAGTGTACAGGTGGCGCCTATACGAACAGGGACCTTATGTAATATTATGTATGTATATTATTACATGGGATACGCCTAGAAAGAACACGGGAAAAAATTGCTTGAGGTAACAGACAAAATTTTATAACTAGTAAACATAACCCCACAATTAGGTAATACAATTGTATGCATGCGTGCATTACACAATTGCCAAAATGAGTACTAATGACAATATTACGTTAGAAATAGGTACAACTAATGTAAATTTGACTGGCGAGATGGATGTACAAACACCTCAAACTAGTCAGATTGACGAGGCGCATACGCCTGTATCTGTAGAAATAAAGAAAGTCAATACATCCATTTCAACTAGTTTAGATAGTAAGCAGGATGAAAGCAATGCAATGATACAATTGTTATTAAAACTAGATAAAAAACTAGACGAACAGAAAATCGATTCTAATATTAAATTCAATGAATTAAAGAATGAAATAAAAAGACAAAATTGTCAATTTGAGGAGAGAATTAACACAGTAGAAACACGTTGTGATAACATACAGAAAACCACACTAGCCATTGTTGATGACAAGTTCAGTAGTACCATAAATGATTTAGACACTAAAATTGATCTAGTACAAGACACAGTAAATAACACGATTAACAGTAAATTACAGTCAACAAGTACAGAAATACAACAGAAATGTTTACATTTTGTAGAAAGTCAAGTAGAAGTTAAAACCAATGTGTTGCAAAATCATTTAGAAAACATTGAAATAAACGTGATAGATATTACTAAAAATTTAGAAGCTATAGATAGTACTATGACTGAACATGAGAAAAATACCAAGAGTAGATTTAATTTGTTACAAAGTAAGAATAAAGAAATTGATGACTTAACTGTACAAAATAGTATGGATGTGCATGATAAATATGATATGATTGCAAATAATTTGACCAGTGTAAAAAACGAATTACAGGGAGAAATAAATAAAAATGTTTCAAGCATAACTGATAGAGTAGTAGTAACTAGAGATTTCTATAATGAAATAGAACTAGAGAATTTTAGTCATGAAAACAGAGTAATACATCCCATGCGATTCCTTAATCAGACTAGGGATTATAATCATTTTAGTAGTAGTAGCTGGGAAGTGAAATTAAATAAAATTATTAAATGTTTCAAGGGTAACTCAGTCATATGGGCTGAAGCTCATAGGTTAGAATGGGATTGTTATAATACTTTTGAAAAAGCTTTTAAGGGTAAATATTGGACAGAAGAAGAGCAGGAGACTTTAAGAAGCCGTATTATGGGAACGGGTAATTTCATGGGACGTAACGTTAGTAATAATAACATTACTATTTATGTAACAAGATTGTACAACGAAGCTAAATATTTAGAGCCTCCTATACCATTTAAGTCATTTGTTAGGTATGTTAGTAAGCACTTACCTAGAGAAGTGCAGGTCACTCTGATGACTAAAGAAATAGAAAATCTTGATGAACTGGAAAGGGTATTAGATATACTACAAAGTATAAATGATCGTGAAATGGGTAGACGCCCTATACAACCAAATATGTATAACCATAACAATAATAACAATGAGTTTAATCGGCCAAGGCCTTATTTCAATCATACTGGCAATAAATATAATGTTAGAAATGATTTACCGACACCAGGCGGTTGGAGTTGTTCTAGTTGCAGGAAGGAGAATCGGGGTCACATGCAGCATTGTTATTTCTGTAAAGCACCAAGAAATAACCAAGTAAAGCAATTCATACCTGCGAACAGAGGAGCCCCTAATAACAGAGGAGCATCGTATCACCATCAGGGACCAACACGCGGACACCCTGTGCCATCAACAAGTCATAATAGGACACAGCCGGAAAACTGAAGTCAACAGTGGTAAGTAGGACCCGACCACTGTTCAAGGAAACTCATGAGGTCCGACCCATCGAGAACTTACAATCCAACGTAATAAAAGCAGACATCATTGCCGATTTATTGGAGGAGGAGTGTAACACGACATTTGAGGTGAGAGCTGGACTCACAGAAATACAGGTAACAATAGATAATAGAAACTTTAAAACACTTGTTGATACAGGGAGTGAAATTTCAGTAATAGCCGAGAACATTTTAAGTGAATTGAAAGAATTGAATAAGAATATTCCAGTTTTACCCGTAGCAGGGGTTACAGTAATAGGAGTCACGGGGGTACGTAGTAAAAGGGTGACAAAACAGATACATTTAAGCTTCTCAATTGGAGATATGAATTTTGATAATACATTTTTGGTAGTCAAGGGGTTAAGTTTAGACATCATTTTGGGAAATGATTTTTTACAAAGAAATAAAGCTGTAATAAATTTTAAAGAAAAAATTTTGGAGTTAGATGGGGGTGATCGGTCTGTGAAAATTAATTTTGAAAACGTGATAAATAAAGTTAGAACAACTGGTGTGAAATTGTTACAGAAACAAGTAGTTGAGAATCACTTAGATACTAAAGTAAATTTTTGTATAGAGGGTGAGTATTTAGAAGATGTTGATAATGAAATGAGTAATATTAATAATGAAGTATGGGAGATAAGGGCGGATGAATTCTGTAGTGGGGGTGAGGTGATAAGGAGTGGCCAACGTATAGCGTTATGGCAGGTAATAGAGCAGTTTAAGGGAGTGTTTGCCGATATTCCAGGAAGGGCAAAAAATTATGAATGTATGTTACAGATAAAGGAACACACACCATTCATGCAGCGGAGCTATCCAGTGCCTTACTCTAAAAGACGAGCGGTGCAAGAAGAGTTGGACAAGATGTTAGATAATGGTATCATAGAGAGGTCAGTGTCTCACTACTCAAATCCGTTAGTGGTGGTAATCAAGAAGGAAGGAGGAGTAAGATTATGCCTAGACGCAAGGAAAATTAATCAAATTATTATACCAGACCGAGAATCACCAGAATCTATAAATGAGATCTTTCAAAAGTTTAGTGGCGTACGGTTTATGACATCATTAGATCTGACTGCTGGATATTGGCAGGTACCATTAGCAGAGGTAAGTAGGCAATACACAGCATTTTTGTTTAACGGAAAAAATTATCAGTTTAAGCGACTACCATTTGGGCTAAATACCAGCGTAGCTAGTTTCATTAAATGTTTGGATAGAATTTTGAGACCAAAAGATTTAGATTTTCTCACAGTTTATGTAGATGATATTTTAATAGCTTCACGTACATTTGAAGACCATTTAGAACATTTAAAATATGTGTTAGGAAAATTAGAAGCGGGAGGATTAACCGTAAATTGGGATAAGTCCAAATTTCTACAAACGAAGATTAATTTTTTAGGATTCATTATTACATCGGAAGGAATTTCCGCAAACCCGGACAAGGTCGAATCTATTATGCGTTTCCCTGAACCGCGAAACATCAAACAACTTCAGAGTTTTCTTGGGCTGTGCAACTTTTATAGGAAATTTCAGAGGAACTACGCCTACCTAACCGCTAAGTTAAGTGCGGTATTACAGAAAAACCGACAATGGAAATGGGGAGAAGTGGAGCGTGGAGCCTTTGAAGAAATAAAACGCAGATTTAGTGACATGATTATGATGAACCACCCGGATTTTGATAAGATGTTTTATTTACAGACAGACGCCAGCAATGTCGCTGTAGGAGCAGAGCTGTATCAGGAAGATGAGGAGAAGGAACATAAGACAATTGCGTTCGCTAGTCGATCCTTACTGCCAGCTGAAAAGAATTATACGACCACTGAGAAGGAATTACTCAGTATGGTGTTTGCAGTTGGTAAATTCAGAACGTACATCTTAGGAAACAAAACGATTATTAGAACTGATCATAAAGCATTGTTATTCCTCAACACTTGTAAACTTGCTCATAGTCGATTAACTAGGTGGGTACTTGTTTTACAGGAGTACAACTTCGAGTGGGAGTACATTAAAGGAACAGAAAATAAGGTACCCGACACTCTATCCAGAGTAGATTGTGAAAATAACAAAACAGGTAGGGACTTAAAGGAAATTGAAATTTTTCAGATTAGCAGAGAAGACAGAATCTTTGGAGAGGAGCTGAAGGATATTAACACCATGCAGAGAGCAGATGGTAAGTCTGGAAAAATAATACACAGTTTAGAGACGGAGCTGGATGAGTCTGAGTACAATCAATATTTTAAAATTTATAAAGGGTTATTGTTTAAGAAGGTAGTAGGGGGTGAGCGTGACTGGAAATTAGTGATACCAGCAGTGTTGGAAGAGAAAATCATTTGGGATTGTCATATACGATATGGTCATTTTGGGGCTAAAAAGTGTGTCAATGTTTTAAAAGAATCATGTATTTTCAGGAATATGGAGAGGCGAGTGAGGCAGTTGCTGAGGAGTTGTGATTTGTGTCAAAAGTCGAAGGTGGTTAACTACAGAGTAGAAGGTGAGTTAAATTATATTAAGGTAGATCGACCTTTTGATTTAGTTGCTGTGGATTTGTTTGGACCATTGCCGAAGGGTAGAGGCGGAGTAGTTTATATATTTGTATTGCTTGACACTTTCTCAAAATATGTAAAATTGTATAGCGTAAAAAGAGCTACCAGTAAGGTATTGAGTGAAAAAATAACTAAAGACTATATGATTAACGTGGGTAAGCCAAAAGTGATTTTATCAGACCATGGGCCGCAGTTCATCAGCGGAAGATGGCGTCAGACCTTAGGATGGGAAGGCATCCTCACGAAGCATACGGCTGTGTATCATCCCCAGTCCAACCAGGCTGAGCATGTAATGAGAGAAATAGGCAGGATCTTCAGAGCCTATTGTCACGCTAAACACAGCGAGTGGCCGTTGTATGTACGAAAGGTGGAAACTTGGCTGAACAGTACCACCCACGAGTCTACTGGCTATACACCTTATGAATTAGTTAGGGGAACACGCCCCCCAAGAATCTTAGAACAATTATTCGACTATCCACCTGAAGGTAGAACAACTGATATAAACATTAAAATCCGGTTGGCGAATGAAAATTTAATTAGTAAGGGTGAACAGAGAAAACGTAGACACGACGCAAGAGGTAAGTGGATTAAGTATAATGTAGGACAAATGGTATTAGTTAAGAGACATGACTTATCGAGTGCACAAGACAAAGAAATTAAGAAATTCTTTCTCTTATACGAAGGGCCATATGAGGTCATAGAAGTTAAGATGCAAAATTCTTATGTATTACAGAACAACGTAACTGGAGAGATAGTAGGAACACACAATGCTACAAATTTAAAGTTGTACTGGTCGACTTAGTTATTTTATATTGATGTTTTATATTTGGAGTATATGAGTATTAATTTAGTTATTGGTTTACAGAAGGGACTATCCCCCATTTTCGGGCGATCACAGATTCACCACCTCTGATCGTGGATTTTGGAGTTTGGGAGGCGGACCATGGTTGGCGGAACTGACGTAAGGAAGTAAAAGCAACGATGGTCTTCCTCCACACAAAATTGGTAGAAATTTGAAAATTTAATCTTATTATTGAACGGGGAGGGGGACCCCTAATTCTTGGGATATAAAAAAAAAAAAAATCTTTTGGCATTAATCCCATGAAATTTTGTTTTATCATAGAATAAAATTTGAAAATTGTGTAACTTAAGAGGTTAACTCAGTAAGGAGTTATATTTTTTTTATGTAACTAAGCATATCAGAAGATCCATTGTTTTCCTGGAGTGTTAGAAAAGTGATGTTTTGGACTTGGAAAGTGTCTACAAATTTATTAATGTAACTAATGAAAAATTAACATTTTTTTAAATGATATTTCAATTTTGATATATCTTAATTATTTATTAAGATATGATTAAATATGATTGAGTATTTAAAATGTATTAACTGTATTATTAATATATCAGTGTTAATTATTAATGTATTATGTATTTATTTGAAAACTTTTTAACATGATTTTATAATATGTGTAGGAAGAGAAAAAAAAATTTTTAAATGGCGTTGTTAATAATATTTATCAGCCAGATGATTAACTGTTAATAATAATAATAATAATAATAATACTAATAATCATAATAAAAGTTTATTTTAAGGGTTATAAATAAATAAATCGATTTATTAAATTTCTTGATTTGTTTTCTCCAAGTTTGGGAGATAGATAATTATATTTTATATTATATATATTTTATATTTTCAAATATATTTTATTCAATTTTTTATAATTTTGTGCTTATGTTACAATTATAGTAATTATAGAACGAAGATAATTATTATCGATAGGAATCGAAACTATTATTCAAGCTAGGGTTTGTAATATGCAGGCAAGATATTCTTTTTAATCCTTGAGATTTATTATTTTTATAATTTTTATACTTTCTAATTTTATTTAATATAATTTATAATTTTATAAATAGTAAGCCAACCCAGTGCTTATTGGTGCAAACCAGCACTTAGCTAAGGGGAACCAGATCAGTTGAGGATGGAGTGATTCAATAAGCCACTATATTAATATTTTTTATAAATTGTTTCAGTGTTTGGGGTGTGACAGCGGTCCTGAGCTGGCTAACTCGTCAGAGCAGGGGCGTTAAGAGCCTAAGTGGCCTTATGGTGTTGGGATCTCGCAGGAGAAGTCCAGTAAGGTCATGAAGGTACGGTCCTCATCACCAGACCAGGGTGAGTTATTGTTATTTTTTATATAAAATTGTAAGGGGGTTGTGGCGACTTGTCCTGACTGATCCCTTTAGGAAGTATGAAAGGGTCAATGAAAGTTTGTGTGCTTCGTCACACCATCTTTCATTGAGGGGGTTTTGTGATGGTACAATCATGGTACATTGTATAATTACATAAAATATGGTAACGAGATCATAAATATTGTATTTTCCTATTTTTTGACATACCCAACCCAACCTCAAACACCCTATATAGAATATACAGTGAGTGGACTATATTACAGTATTTGCCAGGATTTGAACTAATTCACGACAAAAAACGGTGTCACATCACAAAAACAGTGTGCAGTTATTGAGATAAGCAGAGCCAAGCCTTCGTTACGTCAGAGGCGGAGAATGTGTTGACAACTACAAACGGCGATGTCAACAACTTAGACAAAGGAATGTGACGTCAATACACCCCACTTCCGCAGATTTCAACCAGAAATTGCCGTCATTTCATCTGCAGCTCTGATTTGAGCCGGCCGGCCGCCCATTCACTTACGAGTGAATGTTTAACTTTTTAGACCACTGTAGGTGGTTAATAAACAATATAAATATAATAAGTACAGTGCGCCAACTTCAAGATGGACCGGGAAAAACTCGCCGAACTCGCGGTGCGCGAAGTTCGTGCAAACCGAGAACAACCAGCAACACTACATTGGTGAGAGCGTTCCTTATATATTTTGAATCCTTTATTTCCCAATATATGTTATTGTAGAAATCAATCATTTAACAAATTATTCAAAATTTCAATCTAAATTTAAGGAGCTCCAAAATTTAAATAAGTTGTACCATGATAATGAAAGGGTGAGTGGTTGTGTGCGTGCATAATTATTCTAAGTGCTGGGTTGAGCACCACTATATAAATATAAATATATACATGTTATTATTGTATAATCATTTAAACATATAATCATTAAACTTAATCAAAGTTATTATTACACATTATGTTTTTGGAAGGGTTACAGTTGGTTTTAAAAAATGTTATGTAACAAAGTAAAGAATAAAAAGGGGTATTTCATTGGTAACAATTAGAACAGCTGTTTTGTTATTTCAAGCAATTTCCGTTTCCTATGACTTCGCGTAACGAACTTCTGGCCCATGACTTAGTTAATTGCATAGATGGCGTCTTAGTTTTTGTATACATAACCACATTTGTGAGATATAATATATCGTATCTATAAAATCAAAATAAACGTAAGTATACACACTCCTTCCACTATAGTGTGTATATTTACCTAAATACAGTGTTAAAATGTGCCATAAATGTAATGTAGGGACTGTCAATGTTAGTGTTAAGTACGAAGTGTTCGTGAATTGTCGATTTATGTTGTAATTAATTCGCCAGGATGCAGAAATGATGAAGAGAGAGTGGACTGTAGTTAATACATTTATTGAAAATTATTCACATATACAGCATTGAAATGGTTAGGTGTCACTTTTGAATATAAGATTGGCTAATGAGCGCATCGTAAATACACGTCGTAAAATGTTACATTGAAGAATTAATTTAATGACAAAGCCTAGAAGGCCATATATAAGTCTTGGGCCTAAGGCCTACATTAATTGTCGCGACAAAGAAGAAAAATGTGACAGGATAGCAGCGGGCGCAAGGCCGACCGCCGCTAGCGAACGTATGTAACGCACTGTTCAGATGTACGGACATGATTGAGCAAATTAAAAGCACAGATTAGCCAACCTATAAATGCAAAAATTACCGCGCTACTGTACTACTGTATCAATAGATTTTTTAATACATTTTAGTAACTTATTATATAAAATACAGAGTTCTTAATAATGAAAGTTAATCTCAATAGGCTGCATTGAACCTTGAGTTGTAATCATAGATAACAGTTGTGCATTAATTGTTTAGCGATAGGCTTGAATAAAGATAAGCTTTAATAAAGATAAGCGTTTAGTAGGCCAAGGTTGGCGTACAAAGTGATTTTATGCATGATTGAAAATGTAAGCGCTGGCAATGTATTGGCCAAATATATTGTATGTATACAATATTGAACGATATAAAACATGAAAGTACATAATTTGACAATGTTTAATAATGAATGATCGGAAACTCATCACAAGATGGCCCGATAAATTGTAACTCTATGCAAGTCATAGACGGTTACCATGAAATAGTTGAGGCCAGTACACCTGTACAGAGTACTGCATACAACGAACAAATAAATTGTCACAAATTATACATGTTTAGACGTAAATCTAGCATGGCGTCATAAAGTTGAACGAGTCATGCTATACCTGAAGTTTCAGGAATTTACAATATATTGTTGTGTGAGAACAAGCTATAGATAGCTGACTGATTGCGAGCACACATGTAATGACATGTATGTCATAATTAAGCAGGAATACTAATTGTGCAATGCAATCACAAAATACAAAATACCATATAAAAATACAATATAAAAATAAAATGTAGGCATGGCGTGGTTACAGACAGCAGACGCAAAAAACAATATGTTTTACATAAATGCAAGTTATATAATAAATACAATAAACACCAATTTAGTTAATTACAAATATGAATAAGCGCAATAGCATAAGTAACAAATACGACACTGTGGTTACAAATGTAATACATGAGTTGAACAATTGAGAAATACATTCATAGAACAATAAATCACACATATTAACAACTGTGCACGAAATGCATACATGGTTGTATAACTGCAAACCATGCGAATATTTTGTAACAAATTTTTATAAAACAATACCACCGATAACATGACACATACCAATACCAATCAAAATGTAAATGTGTAGGACATAGTATACCACACAAAATATTAACATACAAATACAAAATAGCAAATATACCACCATGAAACTATGATGAGTATAGAGATGATAGCACAGTGCATGGTTGTGAACTTACAAGTCACATGCAAATTTAGTATAGAAACACGCAATGGTGTAAATTGTCATGAAAATGTTGTGATGATACATATCACAATTAAGTTGACCAAATGGTCATATAATAAAGTAATAAAGCCAATGGCCAAGTAAAATAGCATTGTGCTAAATGATCATAATAACCTTGTGTCTAAGTCTCGTCCCGCGCTGGCAACAGACATAGCTTATGTACTGGTCTCCGCAAAACACCAGTAGGCGTGCGAATGTCTACGACTCTAATTAAGTTGTCTGGGCCGGGAGATGTGGCGGTAATTACACCAAATTTCCAGGCTAATGGAGGTAGGTTATCCTCAATAAGTAAAACTAGGTCCCCAATGGAAACATTATCCTTTGCGAATTTCCATTTGTGACGTTGTTGTAATTGGTGTAAATAGTCGCGAGACCAAGCCTTCCAAATGACTTGGACAAACTTCTGGAGAAGTTGCCAACGTCCAAGACGAGAGATAGGAACATGAGATAAGTCTGGGTCCGGTATCGCCATTAATGGTGCGCAAATCAAAAAATGGCCAGGTGTAAGTGGCACCGGATCATTTACATCCGATGAGATGGCAAATAAAGGGCGAGAGTTTAGACATGCCTCTATCTGAGACAAAACTGTCGTAAACTCCTCGAAGGTGAGTATAGATTTGCCTACCACGCGGCGCAAATGAAACTTTAAACTCTTTATGCCGCTCTCCCAAAGACCACCAAAATGAGGTGACGAGGGCGGAATAAATGACCATGAAATACCCTGAGAGGCCGTGAATGATTTGATTGATGAGGTGGCATCCTTATTATGCCAAAGATTGTAGAGGTCATGTAAAACATTGCGGGCCTTCCTAAAGTTTGTGCCATTATCAGAATATAACTGACTGGGTATGCCCCTGCAGGACATAAAACGACGTAAGGGAGCTATAAACGCATTGGCTGTAAGGTCGGAAACCAATTCCAAATGAATGGCCCTGGTTGCTAAGCAAATGAACAAAGACACGTATGCCTTAGAGAGAGTTCTGGATTTCTGCCCGCCATGACGAATCATGAAGGGACCACCATAATCAACCGCGCAGAGTAGAAACGGCCACTCTAGGAGATGGTAAAATACCAAGCCTCTGAACCTGCTGTTTGGCACTAAACCTGAGACACTTGACACATTTACGAATGATGGAGCGAATGACTAACCTGGCGTTAATAATCCACCAACGTTGACGAAGTGAGTGATGCACGAGTTGAGCACCAGCGTGAAGTAGACGATGTGTTCGCGTTCAATAATAAGGCGAGTAATATGAGCCGATGGATGCAAGACAATAGGATGCTTAGTGTCGTAAGGTAATTGCGACTGCTGTAATCGCCCGCCAACGCGTATTACTCCAGACACATCAAGAAACGGGTCGAGAGAAGACAACTTACTCCTGATAGAGACAGAAGACCCATTACGAAGACAATTAATCTCAGCAGCAAAGTGGATCGACTGAGATTGTTTTATGAAGAAATTAAGAGCATGATGAATTTCGACGGGGGTAAGAGCGCCCATTATTTTGTCAGCACTGGAGAGTCTAATATTTTTGATGAACCGAAAACAGTAAGCGTATACGCGCGTCAGACGGTGCAAGGAAGAAAAGTCCTTAGAAAGGTCGATAGCCAGGGTAGACATTAGAGAAAGGTTGGGGGTTTGTTTCTCTTCCGCAGTGACTTCAGAAGATGACGGATTAGAAGGTAAAAAGGGTGGAAAAGGATTGGACTCGGAAGATTGAGACAAACAAGCGGGACCGTGCCACCAAAGCGAACAATCGCGCACAACGTCAGGGTGACACCCCCTAGAGATAATATCAGCAGGATTGTGTCTAGAATTGATGTGATGCCATGTATAGGCTTGCGTAAGACGCTGAATCTCGGCAACACGATTAGCGACGTAGGTTTTCCACCTCGTGGACTGGGCATGAATCCAGTAAAGAGACACCATGGAGTCAGAATATAAATGAACACTATTAATAAACGAATAAAGCGCAGGAACGACCTTAGATACGAGTCGCGATAACAACAAGCAAGCACAGAGTTCGATGTGAGGTAATGACACCTGTCGTAGGGGAGCCACGCGAGATTTAGAACACAGGAGATGACAAGAGGCCGATGAATCTTGATAAATGACTCTAATATAAATACAGCACCCAAACCCCTTTTCAGATACCAGAATTTGTCGACACATCTTCTCGATGTCGGCGATGAGAACATAGTTATGCATACGGAAACGTAAAAGAATAGAAAAAAGGTCTTGTTGAACATTCGGGCCTACCAACAATATGTCATTGAGAGAAAGGCCATTGGTAGTTTTGGACTAACCGTCAAAAACGACGCGCAGTTTTGTGGTCGAGCTAGACTGCTTAAAAACGGCATGGTGAGGCAGATAGTAAGTATTTGACACCCCAGGACAATTATCGATAAGCGTCATGTGGCCAAGATCCTTATACTCATTAATAAAGTTTGAGTAATCGCGTGCAAGCTTAGAATCACGCCTGAATCGGCGTTCTAAATTCAAAAATCTTGCTTCAGCATTGGTATAAGATTCCCCCAACTGGAGATGGTCGGACTTAAATGGTAGTGAAACAACAAACCTACCCTCCTGATTGCGATGAGTAGACCCCACGAAATGCTCCTCACAAGCTGACTCGTTATCAGGTGTATTATCAGGGATAGTTTCTGCTTCCCAGAATTTTTCGAGAGACTGCAAAATTTGACCATCATTGTTCCTAGCTAGGAACGAAACAGCAGGACCCTTATAACGGCAATGTTTGGGCAGATTGCCTGCAAGAATGTAGCCTAACTTTGTTTCCTGTATAATAGGAAAATGAGGACCGCGTACGTATTTGTTGGCTAAAATTAAATCAAGGTAGAATTGCGCCCCTAACAGTATGTCGATTTCGGATGACGTTGAAATTTGGATCGGTAAGAAAAATGTTGTCTGGAATGTTAAATTGATTTATGTTAAACGATTGTGCTGGCAGATTATAGGTTAATGCAGATAAGACAGCACATTTTGCCTCGAAGCTAAATCTTTGATAACGAGAAATAATGCATATAGACGCGAGATTAGTGGCATGACACGCGGTATTATTTATACCTGTAATCGGTATGTTGGATTTAGTCAAGTTAAGCCGTAATTTCTTGGCAAATGATTCCGTACAAAAATTTATTTGTGAACCCACATCCAAAAGAACTCTTGCGGTTTGTCTGTTGCCAGCCTGGTCAATGACAAACACAATTGCTGTTGATAAAAGAATATTATTTGTGGATTGTAATTTGAGTGAACAGTAATTACTGCTGCTGGTAGAGACTGGCTTCGGCACATTGTTTATGTGCAACAATGTATGGTGTCGTTTTGAACAGATTTTACATGCCTGCTTAATCTTACAATTAGATACAAAATGATCTGATCTAAGACAATTGGTACAACATTTGTGATTTGATATAAATTGTCCTCGCTCAGCGGTGCTTAGTGCACGAAATTTATCACACATGTAAATTGGATGATTAGATTTACAGCACAAACATGAATAATTACTTGACGCTGAGTGATAACTCTTAAATGTAGTACTGCCAGCAGCGTTTCGTGATTTATGTTTGTCAGATTTATTATTGAATCTTAAACTTAGCTTGTTGAGTTGCTGTCCGGCATCGATAGGCAGTGTATTTTCTAACAGCTGTCTACGTGCGTTTAAGAAATGAGTGAAATCTTGAAAGTTAGGAAGATTATCAGGGTCTATAGACTCCTTCCATAATTTAATAGTAGTATGGTCGAGTTTTGCTGATAATAATTGTATAGTGATAAGCTCGAATGAATTCACTGACAGTTGCATTGCCGCCAGTGAATAAACGGAAGACGTTATTGTATTTGTGAATTCTACCAAACTTTGGACAGAGTCTTTAATTGTTGACTTGACTTCAAGTAAATTTTGAATGTAGTACTTTCCTAGTATGAACTTGTTGTCATACCTTGCGGACAGCAAACTCAACGCTATCGAGTAGTTTTCATTACAAATAGGTAGTGATTTAATTAAGTCTAATGGCTCATTTTTTAGAGAAGAATGCAAATAATGTAGTTTCTGCACTGACGTTAGATTGGATCTTGCATGCACCAAGTCCAAAAAAATTGAATAAAAATGCTGCCATTCCAAGATATTGCCTGTGAAGCAGGGCAAACTTATCGGTTTTAATTGCATAAAGCCCGTTAATATGGGAGGTACAGTCTGAACATTAAAGGTATCAATTAATTGTAAAATATTAGCTTCTGTGCAATATAACATTTCTTCGACCTCAACTCGGTCTTCTTGAGCAGCGTTTATGTCTTTGCAAATAAGTTCGATTTTGGACTGTACCTGATCGTATTTCGTTGCCAAGCTTTTCAAACTTTCAAGTCTGACTGTTAAAAAGTGTTTTGTATTAGAGTTTCTATCAAAGTTACTGACAGCTGATTGTATACGCACTATTGCGGACTTTAAGCCGCCTCTCTTTCTGACTAACACTTTGAGGCCTTCTTCAGCCATTGTACGCACCTTGAAATGATGTTAGTGAGGTGATACCTTGTGGGCCATGTCCTGAAGCGTCGAGCCGTGGAGAAGATGGCAAACACACAGCTCGGAGAGATGACTGCTTTGACTGACGTACTGAAGCTAGCAGGTGTAAGCTCTTGCAATGATGTCGTCAGGAGGCTCAAAGGCGACGAGCGAAATGCTGGTTGAATCACGCCACGGTCGTATCAGCGGATATGCTGAGTCGCCCGTGATGGCCAGAAATTGGGGCAGAAAAATAATAAATAGGTGATTGATGTATCCGGGAATCCAGGTCCGGAGCGACCAAAAAAATGTTAAGTATGAAGTGTTTGTGAATTGTCGATTTATGTTGTAATTAATTCGCCAGGATGCAGAAATGATGGAGAGAGTGGACTGTAGTTAATACATTTATTGAAAATTATTCACATATACAGCATTGAAATGGTTAGGTGTCACTTTTGAATATAAGATTGGCTAATGAGCGCATCGTAAATACAAGTCGTAAAATGTTACATTGAAGAATTAATTTATTGAGAAAGCCTAGAAGGCCATACAGAAGTCTTGGGCCTAAGGCCTACATTAATTGTCGCGACAAAGAAGAAAAATGTGACAGGATAGCAGCGGGCGCAAGGCCGACTGCCGCTAGCGAACGTATGTAACGCACTGTTCAGATGTACGGACATTAATTGAGCAAATTAAAAGCGCAGATTAGCCAACCTATAAATGCAAAAATTACCGCGCTACTGTACAGTTAGAGAAGCTCAATCTGCGCTAGTAGGAAGAAAGGTGGGGGTACACGACAACATTGGTAGGTATACCCACTCGCCCCACTACTCCACTCCGTGTTTCACTGCGCATACGCTTCTCTATCGTTGACAACCTCTACCAATGTCACTAGTGTTCCAACATGTTGGCATTTTAATATAGTTTACATATTTTTTTCATTTGACGCCATTACCTCACTCAATTTAACAGAAATGGCGTCAATATTTAAATTCCAAAAAATTAAATAATAATTATTACAGAAGCTTAAATATGAGGACCATCAGTAAATACAGTTTTCTACAATGCTCTTCAGCAGAACAAAAATTATATATTTTTAGCATCATTTGGTCCCTTACATTTTCAATGCTGCTCATATATATTGTACTGTAATTAATTACAGGTATTGTAATTAAGATCTGCTCCACGTTGGATCAGCCATTTAATGTACTGTTATTTTTTTTGAGTCTTGTAATTATTGAATAGTATAATATAATTAAGAAATGTACCTACTGTTATTATATTTTTTTGTTTACCAGTACATGTAAAGAAACTCTTTCTCTCAGGGTTAATGATTATTAAGCTGTTTGATCGTATTTACGATTGTATCTAATATTTTCTTTTCTTTAAACCAAACCAAATTCAGTTAATATGTAGTATTTTGAGAATTAACCATGTAAAAAATAAATACCAGACTAATGTAACTTAACCGACTCTGAATTCTTCCAGCTGCTACGGGTTCACTTCTGGTTGTTTACCTTTTTTCAAAAGCAATATCAGGCTTGGTGATCTGTTCCTTCACACAAATTTCTTATTGATCTCACTGCTGAATGCCGCTCTCCAGGACGACTGCAACACAGATGTCCCCTCGGAACACTTAATTATCCTTTATGGCCACTTGAACTCTTCTTCAGTCCAGGATTTCCCTCTTCTATCGTCGTTCTATTAAGGATATTGTTATATTTCTCGTAATATTATTTATTTATTAAATATTATAATCAAAACTCTGGTATCACAAATTAAATTCCTTTACTGTATTTTCTTTTCCATGTTACATTAACTTGATGATGTACAAATGTTATTTTATGAATTTAGACTCTTCAAGCTACTCTTATAGATATAATTTTAGACTCTTCATGCAGTTACCATTAGATATTAAATTAGACTCTTCATGTTACTCTTGTTGAATATAATTGAAGACTCCTGACGTTACTCTTATTAAAAATAAAATTAGACTAATAAAAATTTCCTTCATCACTATACAATACAACTTTTTAAACAATTTACAAAATTGCCACTTTGATAATTCCCTAATTTCTTTACATCTGTTTATCATATATCTATTAAAACATATATCATTTTTCTATTTCTTATTAAACATCTTTATTTTACCTCTAATAGTCGTAATTCTAGTTGTTATTTATTAAATTATAATTTTATTACTCTTTATTCTTATTATAACATTCATTCCAATTTCATATATTCTTTTCTGAACATATAACTGAATACTGTTTTATATCATATAGGAATCGACCTCTATGTTGACTGGGTGAGTCGATAGTCCAAATGTTTTTTGTTTACATTTTAAAACATATGTTACATTCAACACAAAATCTGCATCCTTTCTCTTTTAAAATTTATTACCTCCCTATTATGTACTGTGTGCATTTTAACAGCAGTACAATATATATACCCTTCATAATTACTATACCTTCTTTAAGGACGGTCTGAACCATTTCAGACAATGGTAATGATCGTAGAGCAGTCAGAGACGTGATGTGAGATGGTAAAGCAGGAGTTGTCCAACTCAGGTCTTCTTGTGCAGGGATCAAATCATTCATATATTGGTCGGGTGTCAGACAGAGCGAGCTAATCCTGTCTTCAAGGGGTACAGCAAGAAATTTACTCCTTTCCAGCTGAAAAATAATGTAACTCATTAATAACATTAATATGGTAACACTGATTTATATAATACATTATGTTACTGAAACAGATTGTGATACATAAATACAAGAAAAAATGAGATGTATATTGGCAGTAGCAGTATCAGACGTGGGAAAAATAAAGAAGACAATAAAGAGAAAAACAGTTACAGATCATTCACAAATAATGTTAAGACAAAGCAAATAAAATAACTCTTAATAAGGCTTAATTTTTGGGTATGAAAGAACAAAATATAAGAAATCTAGTGTTTGTAACTACAACAGTTTATATGTCTGTTGAAGTTTAAATTACAATCATACGACATCTGACAATTAAGTTCACGAACTCGCCACTGTTTAGCACTGAAGGCAGCACTATACAAGCAGATCTGTAAGATTTCATAACCTTGGTACTTCAGTATCTCACAGCAGTGTTCCTGTTGATGCATGGTGGATTTGTGCTGAGTGGCATGCATTGTTGTTTGTGCTTGTGTATGTGCAATCTCGAGAAAATGTCTGAGCTGGAATTAGAGCACCGAACAAACATAAAATTTCTGGTGAACTGGGCAAGAGAGGAAGTCAAATAAGGAAAATGTTAGTGCAGGTGTATGGCAAGAATGCCATGAAGAAAACAGCAGTGTGCAAATGGATAAAACGGTTTTCTGAGGGGAGGGAACAAGTGACTGATGAAGAAAGGGTAGGGCGGCCAGTAACGAGCCAAATGACAAAAACATGATCAAAATTCGTCAAATTGTGCATGCAAAACGGTGACTGACCATCAGATCCACAGCAGACCAAGTGAACACTGATAGGAAAACTGCAGAAAGTTTTAACTTGAGACCTTGGCATGTGCAAGGTGTGAGCCAAAATAAACAAAAGCAAAGGAGGGTTGAACTGTGCACAGACCTGTTGGAGAGGCAAGACAATGCTTTGGGCTGAATAATCACAGGTGATGAAACCTGGATCTTCGCGTATGACCCTGAAACAAAGTGACAAAGTGCCCAATGGAAGTCACCTGATTCTCCACAACCGAAAAAATTCCGTCAATCAAAATCAAAAATCAAAACGTTTTTGACAACCTTTTTGATATATGAGGGACTAGCTGTATACCCACGCTTCGCTATGGTTTTTACTAAATAAACACATTGGTTCGGTGGTTTTTTTTTAACCTTGGGTAACCAAGCACATTGTATAAATGTAATATTTACAAATTTTTAAAAGCATAAATGGGTGCTAATACTAAGTCTACTGAAATTGTTTTGTGAAACAAAATACGGCACTTATAAAACTTCCTTGTAGACAACATTCTTTGTTTGACCCTGTGGCTGAAGGATAGTAAAACTCTCAGAAGAGCTAACTCGTGAGCAAGCAACATACAACTGGCCACGGGAGAAGCAGTCTTCCCTCAGATCAACACCAGGCATTTTCAAAGACTGCCCTTGTGATTTATTTATTGTCATAGCAAAGCAGAGCTTGACAGGGAACTGGAGTCTTTTAAACTGAAAATGGTAATCCGACGGAATTAAGGGAATGCGTGGAATGAAGACTGCTTCCCCCTGACCACATCCAGTGAATATTGTTGCTTCTATGACGTTGTTGTGCAACGATTTAATCTGCAGCCTAGTACCGTTACAAAGCTTAGGCGGTACCAGGTTTCGTAGCAGCATTATTGGAGCTCCAACTTTAAGGCAAAGATTGTGCGGTGGAATGCCTGGAGGATTAAGCGTGTGCAAGAACTCTACTGGGTAATGGACCGCATCTTCTACTTCCACCACAGAGTCCACGGACTGGTACTGGACAATCTCAGTTGGCAGTTTTTCCAATAACGTGTTATTGATATTTGCAGCAGTGTCATTCTTTGGAGTAAGAATAGCTCTTTCTTTCAGCCAAGATACATCTTTCAAGTAAAAATTAGTTAAATCTGGGTAAATTTTTTCAGCCAACGTTGTCAAGTCGCATACAACTTCACGTAAGTCTTTTGTAATATTGACTTTGCCATTTTCTTCAGGTAAATTTCCATTACCGATCTGTAAAAGTAAACTTGAAAACTCGTCTGTCTTTAAACTGCCTTTAAGATGCACTCGCATGTTGACTCTCAAGGAACGAACTTGGACTTTAGGCCACAGGACAGAACTCTGTAGACAGGCTTTAACTTCATCTGCTCGAGTTCCCCTAGGTACAACAGGTAAAGTCTGTCTGAAGTCTCCGGCCATTAGAAGTGTGACTCCACCCATCAGGTTTTTATTGCTTCTAATGTCCTGCAGAGTTCTATCCAAAGCTTCAATTCCTCAATTGTGAGCCATGGTGCACTCGTCCCAAATTATCAACTTACAATCCTTAAGTACCTTCGCTGTGTCGCTTTGTTTTGATATGTTGCAAAATGGGGTCTCAGAGTAGTTTAAGCTGAGAGGCAGTTTGAAGGCAGAATGAGCTGTCCTCCCTCCATCCAACAACGTTGCTGCTATACCTGACGAAGCCACAGATATAGCAATTTTCCTATCTTGTCTTACCGTGGCTAATATTAAATTAATCAAAAAGGTTTTCCCTGTACCACCTGGTGCGTCAAGGAAAAATAGTCGTCCAGCCTCTGATTCAATGCTCGCAATTACTTCATTGTAGACATTTTTCTGCTCGTCGTTCAGTTTAGGCACGTTTTCAGCAACCAATTCAGATAGATGGACCGTGTTGTAAGAGAGTTCTTTCAGGTACTCGCGGTTGACTGCAGAACTGTTGGGCTCTTGACTTGGAGAAGGAAGACCGAGTTGTTGGAGGGATTGATTGGACATTGAAGAGACTAAGTTTTCTAATGAATGTAGGCATTTGTTGTAAATGATGTTGTTCCGTAGTTCAAGCTCTAAGCCCAGACATTCATACTCCATCTGTCTCTTGAAGTCCTCTGACATACTGTCTTTGTGTTTCTCCCACAGCACTAAGGGATCCGCTGCTTGACAAAACACCAAAATGACAGCGAACAGTTGTCTGATTTTCTGTGGTGACTCCGACAGAGCAGCTTCCTCCAAGGTGATGTCCCAATGATTGTCATCTTGACGTAAACCTAACGCTCTGCAGGCAGACTGATAAGTGGAGTGAACTATGCCAGATACCCTCTTAAGATCATTAAAACTCGTAGGCCCTTTAACTTCATGAAGGAGACGACATAGGTAGTAACATTCTGCATTGTTAGGGTGTACAGTATAAACCCGACCGAGCACTTGATCTTTTTTCACTCCTGGATGTCCGGGAATGGTTTTGCCTTGTTTCCGCCGACTAAACTTATTGTTTTTCCAGGTGTAGTAAGCAGGGACTTCACTGTAGATTATGGTTCTGGCAAAATTGTCTGATTTGCATAGTTCAAAGAATGCCAGTAGAGTGGTTTTGGGTGGATTTTAAACTTTGTCTTGAACGTTTCCGGGATTAAAATAAATTCTCTGGCCATTTTCAAGGTGTACAGCCAAATGCATTACGGGAGGATATCTTTCAAGGATTGGGAAGCAAAACATATGCCATGCCGCTTCGGAACTACTTATGTAACGGCCTGCTTCATATTTGGACACTTCGTCCCACTCATTTTCCAACACAAAAGCTGCTTGATCACTGCCCTTGTTCATGTATTTGCAAATATACTTTATCGATTTGACAGAGTTACACAACTCGACATTGATATGTGCCAAAAAGGTACGTGACAGAACAGGATTGTACGGTACCACCCACCGACTCTCTAGGTCTACTCCATTGATGTTGACTGTAAAACCACCATCAGCAGGAGACCTTCGACGGTACTGGGGGTAGCCGTCAGCAGTTTGTGTTTCTTTAGATAAGGGACGTGGATATCTTCTGGAGCATGAGCCGTTAACCATGCAATAAACCTATTTAATAAAGTGGAATCTACACTGCAAAAATAAGAAAAATAGTCAAACTTGCAAACTTGACAAATAAACTAAAAAATAAGATACAAACTAATAAAAAATCAAGAATATCCAATGCTCAAACTAAAACTAACAAAATAATCATCTTAAACAAAGTACAGGAGTATGCAGTGGCAGTGTAGCGACTGAACTGAACTGAACAAAGCAGCATTCTGGTCTGTTATCAGTGGCCTTTAGACTGAACCCCATGACGCAAGTGTGTCTGAGTTGTGTCCAGACCAGACTAAACATAACAACTCTTTTTGGGGACTACAGTGCAACGTAAACAAATATGTTACGTAAATTGTGTGATAGTACTTCTGGGAACACGTTCTTATCGCAGGAATGCATAAAATTCATGTGTTCATAAGTAATTAATATTTATTTAAGACAATAGTTAATATATCATATAATATTGTTTTCTATATATTTATTACGCTCCTTTTACAACTTTGAATCAATTTATTCGGAAATATTTTCTTTGTAGGCCCTGTTTTTCTTGAGATACAGTGATGACTAAGTGAGTAAGTGGTATTTAGCAAATATATTATAGATTTCTTTAGAGTAGTTTTAATTAAAATTATTTAAGATTGACCTTTGTGTTCTTTAAAAGAGGGTTAAGTTAACTTGTAGAACAAATTTCATGTTTCTATCTCATCTAGAAGCTGCCTAACAGTTGTCACGTTTTAACTGTCATGTATTTCTTATGAGAATATTCGGTCACTTTGACCCCTCCAAAACCCCCCTAAAATTTTGAATTTTGTCAAACCCCATCTTATTGCACATCTACAGTATCTAGTAGAGTACTACATATTTATGTAAAGTTTCATCTTTCTAGGCCTTGTCATTGTTGAGATACAGTGATGAGTGAGTGAGTGAGTATGAGAATAATCGGGCAATTTGACCCCTCCAAAACCCCCCTTTAAATTTTGAATTTTGTCAAATCCCGTCTTATTGCACATCTACAGTATCTAGTGAATATCTATGTAAAGTTTCATCTTTCTAGGCCTTGTCATTGTTGAGATACAGTGATGAGTGAGTGAGTGAGTATGAGAATATTCGGTCACTTTGACCCCTCCAAAACCCCCCTTAAATTTTGAATTTTGTCAAACCCCGTCTTATTGCACATCTACAGTATCTAGTGAATATCTATGTAAAGTTTCATCTTTCTAGGCCTTGTCACTGTTGAGATACAGTGATGAGTCAGTGAGTGGGCTTTGGCAAATATATTATAATTGTTTTCACTATGAATTTGTACCACCAGGACAAACAGTTAATCAAGTGTACTATTTGGGAGTGCTGCAAAGATTGCGTGAAAAAAATGAGATGCAAAGAACAGGAACTTTTTGCCAACAACTCATGGTTCATGCATCACGACAACACACCTGCATACACAGCACTCCCTGTACAGGAGTTTTTGGCCAGGAAACAAATAACTTTGGTAGACCACCCGCCATCCTCACCTGACCTTGCCCCCAATGACTTCTTTCTTTACCAAACATATCATGTTCAGTACACAATAATTGTATAAATGTAATAGTTACAATGTGAATTATTGCAACTGTCGCTGGAAAGTTGAGACAATATGAAAAGATAATAGTGATAACAATTTTTTTCAATGAGCAAAATGGTTTGGTCTCACTGTCTAATACAAATGAACAAAATTTTTTGAACACTATATTAAAAAAGAAAAAGAAAATACAAAAAATGCTCAACAGACGTGGAGTGAATGCACAATCTTAATTACTGTTTGGTTTTTACTTAAAATAGGAACCGTACTGTTATTACTTTAGAGCACTGTAAACAGAAAACAATAATTCAACATCATTTTTACTGAAAAGTAACACTAATCATCTGTGTTATGAAAAGTATTGCAGAATGGATACGTTCTTCTATGTCAGAAAAATGTATCATACGGTACTGACAGCCAGATGTCTTTTGATTAGTCAGTAGTAATGAAAAAGAAACTTTTCTCTTTTGTTTGCATTAGGCTACCTTGCACATAGAGCCCATTTATTTCATTCAGTTTGAAGCAACCCCTTGATACAAATAAAGGGGTTATTTATTGATAACTTATACATTGATAAAAACAGCTATGAATCACATTGTGTGAATTAGTACAGATAACATAAGAATACTGATAACGGAAAAATTTAGTTCATATACAAGTACTCTCTGTATTCCTATAACAGAGACATGAGGACAAGTGGTCACACGAAAATCAACATTTTCAAAATGT
This sequence comes from Magicicada septendecula, assembly GCA_034769895.1. NCBI lineage: Eukaryota > Metazoa > Arthropoda > Insecta > Hemiptera > Cicadidae > Magicicada > Magicicada septendecula. The sequence continues at coordinate 228,747,519 of CM068374.1, read as the reverse complement.
AATGCTGGGGTATGACAGTGGGATAATTCAGTGGTTGGACAAGCCACTGAACAAATGTGTCCTCTTAAAGAAGCTGAACGTAAGCTACAGTTTAATGAAGTCATCAATTGTAAAATGAAGTCCCGAGCTGAATACAGCATTCTGCACAACGCCTTCATATTTATAAAGAAAACGCTTCAAATATGTCCTAAACACTATGTACTAACATAGCATATCATTTACCCTGGTCTAGTAGATCTACTTCAAAGTCTGTTGTCATTGTAGTCTGTACATAAGATAGTGGTACACAACACTGGAGACAGAACTAAATTTATAATTTATAATTTACATTACATGACACATTACAGCTTACCTCTGCTAACCTAGAGTCTGCTGTAAAAAACTCTGTATGATACCATGGTTCTTCTGCACTCTTTTTGCTCAGGTAATTAAATGATTTCTCTCTTGCACGTTTTACTCGTTCAGTTTCTTGGCGTGCAAACTTTACTGTAATCTGCTTTGCCTCTTCCTCTTCTTCACCACCAGATACATCAGCTGTCAGAAACAAATGTACTCTTATCACACTTTGTTATAAAAAAACTATTTACTTCATTTAACATTTTTAAAGCCAAATTAGTCATAAATAACAACCAATGATTTCCACATTTAAAAATTACATACAGGAACAGAATATGTACTAACAGCTTAACAGCACTACTGGAACTGAAAGAGTAACCAGGAAAATGCCCAATAAGCCAAAGTTATGTATAGGAAAAGTCAACAGTGAGAGAAGGAGGGAGAAGAGAGAAATGAAGGGCTAATTCTCAGTGATTTCATCACTTTGCATCCAGGTTATATTGCTTCCCTCACACATACATTAGAGTACTACAACAGTCAACATGGTTGCACTTAAGCTTTGTGCTTTTTACTAAGCAGCTCTAAAAACAAACTTTCATTTAATTATGTGCAGAATGGGGAACATAAGCTTCTCCCCCCCTGGCCCTTCCCTTTCTACACTACTGGAATAAATGTGACAGCAGTGTATTATCATGACTTCATGCAAAACTTATGCAAAAAATGCATAAAACTGATCCGACTTGCTCAGGGATGGGCCACCCATTTTGTATGACAACGCACCCCACACACATGAGGAAGGTTGTGACCGATTTGTTGAGTATGTATGAGTGGAAAGTGTTGCCTCACGCATTGTACAATCCAGACTCAAATTTTAATTTAAAAAACTTGGTAATTCTAATTTTTTGAAATTCCCTAGAAGTTCGAATTAAAAAGATTTTACTGTAATTCCATTTTTTAATTAATTAAATGTAAATATTATAAACACAGGTGTGGCACAAATTATCTGACATGATCAGTAAACACCAAACAAATTTTGAGTGATCGTTCCCAGTCATATGAATAAATTGTAACAGCAATTAGTAAACAAACCATCTCCTTGTTCTTTGGCTTCCTCCTTGGCACGTTTATCAGTAATGTCAAGGTACGGAAATCCAGGATACAAGCTGATCACACCTTTGACTGGTGACAAAATGACTTTCTCGTCTTTAACTGTAGCTACTGCAATACTACCTATGTCTGTTAACACACGCGATGAGTACAAGGCCTTTTTATCCATTACTGGACTGTAACAAAAGACGACATCCAAAGTGAATTATAAAAGCCAGAGTAAACAATAAATTAACTTTCCTACTCTATCAACACTATAAAAATTATTCTTTTACCTTTAGATAATATTCGGAATTTGAAATTCTGTACAAGAAGATATTATCATTAACGTTAACGATTAATATCATTAACAGACCATTAACCTACACAACACATTTAAAAAAAAAGCACTGTATGGAAAAACGTCTGGGGTTGAAAAAACTTACTCTGTATATGACATTCAAAATTATGAAATTAAAAGTGGTAAAGATAGTCTACTTTTTTAAAAGTATTTAAAAATTGAAGTAGAAACCAGCTTAGTTTTTATGCATTATCTGTATGCGCATATCTCTAAAAATGAAGTCTCTTAATAACACAATTAAAATAGTCTCTTAATTCCTATAAAATAATTAAACTTTGTGAGAGCTTTTTACTTTTGAAAGTGATTACCCTTTTGTAAACTTTTGATTACAAAAACTTAATCGGTGATAAAAATACACAATAAAATCATACAGCCAACATTTTCCTGATTTAACATGGAATAATGTTCTTATTATGCTATTAGCAAACCACTAATTTTTAACTGACCACTAGTTACTCCAATAGTGTTCACTTCTAAACAAGAGTAATACACTAAAATGAAACGGTAGTTCTCTTTGATTGTGATGTGCACACAATGAGCACTGATCTGAAGAAGATTTGGATGACTGAGATGCTGAAGATGAGAAGTAGCTGTAGATATGAGATGAATATCGTATTAATATCAATATAAAAAAAGACAGTAACTTGAAATTTACTAATCATATACTGCCCTAAATGGCTTCATAAAACAACAGCTATCTTCAATGTTGGAAGACCTATGTATAAAGGGAAATGAAGTAGGATGTAAGGTCTAAATCCAAATAAAATAAAGTTAATTAAGCATGGAGAGAAAAGTTCACTAACTCCTACACATAAAAGTTTTTAATATGTAGAGAAAGCTGTTTATTCAAGGCAGTTTACTTCACTGAAAAATTGGAAGACCAAGAATATAAAGTGAAATAAGTCTTTAAAAAATATCTCATATTGGCCATACAACTAAATTTTTAAATTCAATATGGATTTGGATACTGAACAGTTTTTAATTCTGAAGCCTTACCTTTACCTCATACATGGAGATCATGACATGAGTATAAAAAAAATGAAGTAAAGTTATGAATCACGCAATAAGTCATAGAACGGATGCAATTGACATCAAACTGACAGCTAAAGTTAGAGTTACCATAATTAGAGATATACTTAAAGAAAGCACAGTGTCGTACAATTGGCTAACAGCTAAATATATAACTGGGAGGGCACACTGCTAGAATGAAGAGTGATAGGTCGATTATAAACTGTAGGTAATGAATGGTTGATTACAGAATGGTACTCAAAAAACCATATAAGAAAAAGGGCTCACAGTCTGTCAGAGGAGAGTTTAATATCATAATTACGTAGGGAACCCAGAAACCATCTGGTAAGTGGTAGAAGGAAATGGAAAAAACGTGGGTCTGAAACAAACAAACAAAGTTGTAACCTGTGTTACCCTGCACACATGTATTGAACTAAGAATGGCTGTATTTATTTATTAATATGTGCACATGCACGCACGCATGCACACCACATGCACACACATAAAGATAAACATAAAAAGAATAAATGCTACCTTTGAAAAAATTTATCCCCTTGTGGCTTGGAACCTTTCCCATCGACATTCACTGCTATCTGTTCACCATGACTGGCATCGTAATTTGAACTCTGTGTGTCCAAAGCTGTTTCGATAGAAACTTCCTGATGTTGAGGTTTGATACAACACTGAAAGTAGAAATAAAATTACTTACTGTACTTCTCTTTCCACACCAATAATTTTACAAAACAAATAAATCTCTGCTGTATGGTTAAATGCAAAGTAAAATACTTTCTTTGTGATTACAAAAGTTATTAACAACCCTTCAAAGAAAAATATATACAATCACAATAATGTTGAGAATATAATAGTCTTTCATTTCTTACTAACTTTGTATTTGATATTTACATTTACCAAAAACTTGACCACCAAATCAAAAACGAATGATACGAAATTGGGCAAATCACACAGTTTACAGGACTTCTTATTTAAACTTTTTCAGCGTACTCAAAATACCTGCACAACTAATTACAAAAAAATATATTGCGACAGTACAACCATTTACGGTACTGTGCATTGCCAAAATAATTTAAATAAATAATAAAAATAAATAAATATTGATCGATAAACATGATTCAGATTGCAAGCTGGATTGTTTAAAATATAGGGAACAGCAGGTAGGTTACGTTCAGGCACGTACACGCATATCTGGCTCACCTGTCGCTAGCGTTGTGTACATGTGTATTTTGTTTGTGTGTGTGTGTGAAGCCTGTCCGTTCCTGAACAGTAACCATTCTTTTTCAAATATTGGTAGATTTTATGTTTTATTTTAATTATAAGAAAAATATGTACGATATTGTAAAACGAAAGACACCAGAGGGTGTAGAAAATAAAGGCGAACAAAGGGTAAAAAACCGTAATAAAGTGACGGAAAGTGCAATTACTGTAAGTAAAAAGTGAATAGCTCTTTTTATAATTACAATAAAGAAGTGTAATTTAGGTATAGTAAACATGTGAAAATTAGCTATCGATTGAGTATCGTGTAGTGTAAAACAGACTTCACAATTCGCGAAGATAGGCGAAATTAGTGAATTGAACCAGAGTGGGGGTAAAGGCGCTTTGACAAACTCTGACAAGATAAAAATTGTTCAGATTGAGCTTTTGTATGACCTGGGTATAAATACCAGGTCGCGCTAATAAAGTCCCTTCTTCGATATTCAACCGTTGCCGTAGGAGGCTATGTCAGTCAACTACGTGATCGTAAATCTACAGTAAGCATTACCTGACGACTTGTGAGGCAGAACAGAGGTTCGATGGACACACCTACAACCCATGATGTGAGCAGAGCCAACAATAACTAAGAAAGACAAGCAGTGGAAGCCTGGAAGAGGACCAGAGGACGCGAGGACATGAAAGACTGGAGCAAGTACGGGAAGAGGATCCAAGGACACGAAGGACTGGACCCGAGGACCGGAAGAGGACACACTGAAGTTGCCAAATCAAATGAGGTGATAACAAACCATAATAATAAATAGACAATTGAAAGACAATATTGAAACTAGAATGAAAGACATTCCAACTGTTGCTAACAGAATTTAAATTGTACATATAATGTAAAGTCTTATTGTAATTTAGAATAATGTCTCATGTTGAGACAGTAATATTGGAATAACGTAAATGCTATGAGAGAGCAAAGCTTGATTTTAAATTGAAGTAAAGTAGAATAATTAGTAGTCTTTAATTGCTACAAGAATAATGCATATGCTATAAATTTAAAAGAGAATTAAAGCCAAGTAAAAAAAATAAAGAAATAATTGAAACAAAAGTAAATTCATTGTGAACTGATAAGTGATTGCAAAAGATTGCCACACTAAATGAGTAAGCCGAGAGCAGAAATACATAATTAAGAGTAGATAATAAGATTTGTGTATAAACTGTTTAGACATAAATTGTTCATATAAATCACATACATAATATCACACAAGCGAGGAATAATGAATATTTTTTTGTATTGCCGACATAAGTAAAGAGGTTAATAATTAAATAATGTAAACATTTAAAATCCTTATAACATTGTCTTGTTATTACAATTACACCCAAACCAAACAAGTAAAAGTTGTTATGTAATATAACTGATCGCTCCAAAAGATTGGGGCTTTCCAAATTAAATAAATTTGGGGTAGTTACGTTACAATATATAACAGAGATGTGTGTACTTATAAAATTTTAAATAATCCCCCATTCCACTATCTCCTTAACAGAATTAATGGCAATACTGTACAAGCATTTCCTACTTGTGAAATTTTCTCGATTAAAAAAAAAAAAAAATACATAAATAAACCAAAAACCTAAAGCAAATGTTTTTCTTATCATAGGAATAAACATGCAAAAAAAAACAAAAAAACATGTTTTTAATATTTGCAATATTTAGCCTGGCTCATGAATGATATTAAGACACTATTTTTTTCTTTCAAAAGAGAATGTTAAATATGATAATATCCACTATGTTAGAGAATATGTTAAAGAAGCGTACTACTTTAGATCACCTTGAATTTCTAACTACAACTGACAAGGAGCAACTAGCATCTTGTCATCTACTGTGTACAAAATCTGAATTGTCCTTCTAAAATACTTACTTTAATAATTCTCTCCTTATCATATGCGACAGAAACAGGCCTTGTTGGATACTGATAAACGAACAACTGCTGTGACAGAGAATGTGATAAATACACGGGTAACTGAAAAAAAAAAGCACAACAAAACTGTACACTACAACGCAACAATGAGAATTAATATTTTTAATTGATGGAGAAATATTAAATTTTTCTAACAAAATAATTTTAACACGACTCAGGCAGAGGAGTTTTTATCATGAACCATATGAAACGACTAAAGAACCAACACAGCCCAGTTTATAAAATCAATGAGGCTTAACTGGGCTGGACATATTGTGGCCATGTGGAACCAAAAAACCACATCATGAAGGGGTTCCCAGGCAGGCAGACCCTCACTACGATGGGTAAATGGTGTTGAAGATGAACTGAGGAAGGTGAGCGTTTGAAATTGGATGATTTTAGCTTCAAGCCGTGCCCAATGGCAACGTTTCACACGAGTCAAGAATCATGTGTGGGTATAATGGTGAAGTAGGGTTTTATACAAGTTTTACCTAATAAAAAAATTTTGTTTTATAACGACAGAGGAGGAGGAATGCATATTAAAAATATTTTAAGGAGACAAATGCAATGAATGCCCACAAAATTTCACTACAAGGTGAAAGACATTTAAAAAATATATTAAGACATTTAAAAAATGTATGAGAAAGTGCCGCAGGCCCTGTAGTCATAATGGACAATGTTCCATACCACTCACAAATTAACAGATGTCCACCATATAACTAAATACACTCTTGTACAGTTCTGACTGTACATAATAACATGGACTGATGATAAATTTCAAAAATGAATCACTTAATGAAATTACACTGTAAGAAATATATGAAACTCAGTTCACATATGCATATCCTTTTGGTGGATAAGTTCACTGTGGTGGCAGTTCATGAAAATTCCATAACAATTTCTGAGTAAACGATCGATCAGGGCTATCATTTTAAATGGTGATAAGGTTATGACCTGTATTTTTCACCAGTAATACACAAATTGCAGTATCATGACAAGTGCTGCCACATTTTTTAGCTGATAAATACATAACTGTATTGGAAAATTCCATCTACTTCCCCTATCGTGAGTGATTTTCTCCAGCAAACACTGAAAAGAAGAAAACTTTTTCTTCTCACACTGCTGACACTCACAGAAAGTCAATGACTCGCTCTTTCTTATTCATGCTGCAGTTGCCGTGCTTATATATTTCAACAGCCTCCCTCTACAACCAAGCAAAGTACTGTCGAGTTGAGGACAGGACTTGGATCTCTCCAAACAAAATTGAGGTTGGAGTGGTGTGTGGTCAGACCGTTGTGTGGTAAATTCGAATGGTGGTAATAGTCCAACCTAGCTCTTCTGATAGTTTTGACCTATAGTGTGCGGAAAAAAAAAAGTTTTGTACAATTCTTGTGGCTACCAGAGCACAGATACAGATGCTTATTACCAGATTATGTAATGTTTGTACACATTACAAACATATGTAATGTTCAATGGCTATTACAATTTTATGACATGCCATTACTAGCAATGCTGTAGTGACAAAGTATCATGGAACATAGTTAAAAAAAAAAGATGACCAGTACTTGATGGGAAACAAAATATCTACTTTACTTCATACGTAGATTTAACAACTGTTGTAAATTAATCTGTGGCCTTCTTCATCACAAACAACAATAATAAACAGAAATATTGGATACTCATATCTGGAGAATCTAAAAAGTTTACATTAATCATTGTTTATATTGTTTCTTGAAAGTCACATTCAAGAGAGCACAGAAACCATATCACTCCATACATTTGGTTACATAGCAGAAAAAATCGGTATGGAGAACCATACATGACTTCCATGTCCTAAAGTTTATATTTAAAATCATTTAAATATTAATTAAATAAGTGGATGCTTGAGTTCTGAAGAAATTACGTATCAGCTAAAATGGTACCACCATTAGGGTGGGTCGGAAAAAAATAATTATATTTTTTTTCAAATGCTATAGTGCTTAAAAGTGTCCTGTGGTATGTAGAAAGAAAATGACATAAAGAAAAAAAAATCGGTTGATATCTTCCGTTCGTGCATCACCGCAAAAGTTTGTAAAAATTGACAAAATCAGATATTTTTGAAATTTTTTTTTTACAATTACCATAATTATTTTACAAATGCTATAGAACGTTTTGTTTAGTTGAGGGTCCCAATAGTATATTTCAGCAAAGAAATAGTTGATATTTATTAAACGTTCACACAATCTATTGAAAAACGGACAAAATATCGGTTTTTTCAACTTTAGATGTGCAGCTCTTCGCCCGTTTTGTAGTGACAAAACGACCCAGAACTAAGGTCTTCCCACATGTAATTCAATTTGACGAATTACGCCATTTTTCCATCCAGTGTTGGTTGCAGTGCCGTCACATCCGATCACTTCTAGTTTGTCAAGAGATAATCCAATCTGTGAAATATAAGATATTATACTGATAGCTGAACAAGCTGTGTACTGATAATAACTGATGTCACAAGCTGAACTGGTACTGGGAGAAACATGACCTATGTAATTTGATCCCGGTTCACTAATTAATGAATAATGTTCTTCTTTTTTGCTCCTTCGAAAGTGCTTTGTGTTAAATTTTTCTACAAATAATGTATCATCCTTTCTGCCATCAAAATAAAGGCCATAGATTTCTGTTGTCTCTTTACTTTGCAAACCAGTTCTAAGCTTTTCTCCCTTCGAATTTTACATTTGTCCACTACGTGTGAAGTATCTGATTCCGTAATTAAACCTATGTCTTGTAGTATACTCGAAGCGATGGCAGCAGTTGCGCGATCAGACACACAATAGCGATCACTATTTAAAGCTGTGGCTTTTAATTTGATTCGCATTTGCCACTGCGGTTTTGCAGATGATGTACTAGGTTCTGGTTCAAATTCTGAATCAGAATCGTCATCCTCAGAAATATTAGGTGGACGATTTGAATGCTTCAAATCTGAATCTTCCATGTTTAAGGTGACTTCCTGTTGTTCGTTTGACGCTGAGGACTCGATTTGTGGAATATATCGCATTTTTCGCTTTAGTTTTTCCTTATTTCTTTGAGTTTCCTTTAGGTCCAGTGGGCCAATTTTCCCTAATCCATATTTCCTTTGCATAAACATAAATCGTAACTCTATTACAGGAATTTTCTTTTCTTTTCACAAATACAGTCAATTGATAATGGACATTTACATGCGTCTGGAGTTTTTTGCATGTACATTCTATATTGATAATACATTTACATGCGGCAATGTCAAACAGGGAGGATGCGTTTATCTTAAACTGCACAATTTTTTCTTTGTATGTTGTTTTATCTTTGTCACGGCAGTATGACTTTCTGAGCTTATAATATGAATCATGGCAAGCATTAATAAGCTGAACTACTCTGTACTCAGTCACAGTTGGGATGGATGATTTGTCGTACAAACACTTAACTTTATTTGCTACTATAGCGGCAACTTTTGAGAAACTTACCCTCTTATTATTAGTTTCACATGATAAGTTAAATCTCTCTTGAAAGCAGCAGTGGAGAACATCTTCATGCGTTGGTAGCCTATTTCCTAATAAATCTCTTGGATTACCAAATATAGGACATTCAAAATCTTTCTAGTTATTATGCTAACTTTTGAAGTATTCATTATATTAGCAATCACTCATCATCATCACAAAAGCACGAAAACACAACCGCACTTAAGTTCGAAAATGGACTACAGTACAATAACGTCACTAAAACAACGCTCTAATGCCAGTGGCAGATTGAACTCAGGGGCACAAAACACACACACAGGTTGTAACAAGTAATATTCAGTCGTAAGAGGTACAGGAGTGGGGCGCAGCCAAGGTCACTGGCCGGCGCGGCGGCCGGACGTGAACTGCGGCGAGCGGTAAAATAGCCTCAACCTATGGTGGATTTTTGAGCCTACTGCGCGAACGGTTAATACTAAAATATCAACTATTTCTTTGCTGAAATATACTATTGGGACCCTCAACTAAACAAAAAGCTCTATAGCATTTTTAAAATAATTATGGTAATTGTAAAAAAAATTTTGAAAAATATCTGATTTTGTCAATTTTTACAAACATTAGCGGTGATGCGCGAACGGAAGATATCAACCGATATTTTTTTTCTTTATGTCATTTTCTATCTACATACCACAGGACACTTTTAAGCACTATAGCGTTTGAAAAAAAAAATAATTATTTTTTTGTGACCCACCCTAACCACCATGTCAGGTGGAATAAGACTATCCTCAACCTTCGTGAGGAAGGACTGTACTTTTGGATAAAATGTCTGTAGTTCGAACGAAGAGCTAGCTAAAGGTAGCTGCGATCTGATTTCTGTAATGAAACTGGACTCTCGCTGTGAGGGGCCGTGGGATGTTTATAGTGTTATCAAAGTCTTTCCTGTCAATACTATACTAGCCATTTTTCTTTTTTAAAATCGAGTCTTGATTTCTTTCTTTCCATTTGTCTTCTGATTTCCTGAACGACTATTCTGTTCACGCGTATAATTATAAATTTCTCAGCAAAACATTTCTTCCTTAATACATTTGTGTCTCCTGTTTAACACCCACCATTCTGATCCATGTCATAACGCTATATTCCAAGCAGGCTAGTAAATAACTAGCCATCAGGGAGGTCAAAATATTTTCAAGGAGGGGCAAACAATTTTCCAAAGGAGAAAAATATTTATATATTTTTCATACATACACACATAGACATCTTAGTTTATAATTCTCATATCATAATAGAAATAAGTACACAGATTGTATTAATTACTTTAATACAACAACGCTGCCCAGCGGTCCTCAGGAAGCAAATCGATGTCCACCTTTTCGGCTTGCACGCGTTGTGTTGGTGTGGGTTTCGGCACTTTCCATTTAAAAAGCGTGCAAACATAAGAAAATAAACATGAGTGAAGCCAGAAATAACGCGAATTTTGTATGTGTGTTTGTGTCCTGCCTGCATTTTTATTGCAGTAATCACAATAATAAAACTTTGGAAAAGTAAACATTACATAATTGAGATATGCTTGCCTGCCAGGAACGATATACAGGGTCCCGCCAGTGAAGCGGGAAAATTAAAAGTACCCAATTTTTTCATGAAACATTTATTATCAGAATTTTTTTTTACAGATTTGAGTTGAGTAAACTATGCCATTATTTTACTTTTTAAAAATAACACCGCTCAAGTGAGAGCCATTTCTGTGTAAACATTCTTCTAATCTTGACCGAAAATTTTCCATCACGACGAAGCAGGTCAGGTTGAATCCATGCAATTTCTTGTCTGATATTCGTTTGTAATTCCGGTATGGTGTGCGGTCTATCAATGTACACCCTGCTCTTCAGAAATCCCCAAAGAAAAAAGTCGCATGCGGACACATCTGGGGATCTTGCAGGCCACGAGATGTCGCCATATCTGGATATGAGTCCGTCCGGGAAGAGTTCTCTTAAAGCAGCCATGGACACACAAGCAGTATGACTTGTGGCACCATCCTGCTGGAAAAAATTAATTTCCGGAAACCTAGGGAGCTGTTGAATCAAAAATGTTCTGACCATGTGTATGTAGCGGTCTGCATTGACAGTTGTGGTGTTTCCTCTATCGTCTTTGAAAAAATATGGCCCAATAATGCCAGATGATGAAACTGCACACCACACCGTAACTTTCGGACTATGTAATGGCTTTTCATGCAACTCACCTGGGTTTTCATCATTCCAATATCGACTATTTTGTTTGTTTACATATCCATTCAAATGAAAATGTGCTTCATCTGACATAAACATGCGGTGAATAAAGTTTTCATCATCATTTACACGTCGCAATATTTCTTCGCTGAAAATCCTGCGAGCCAGCATATTGCCATCTTTCAACTCCTGGATTACTTGAATTTTGTAAGGATGAAAAGATAAGTCTTTATGCAAAATTTGTCGTAACGATGTGTCACTAATGTTTAGTGCGGATGCATGTTTCATTGCAGAACGTTGTGGACTACGTGTCAATGCTACTTGAACTCTTTCAATGTTTTCCTCTGTTCTTTCAGACCTTGTTGCTCCTCTATGCTTTAAGTTTAATGTGGAACCAGTTTCTTCAAACTTTTTCAACCATGAAATATTTGCATGAGCGGACGGCACTCTTCCATGTCGTGGAATATTGAAATGATTACGAAACAATCGTTGTACAGAAGTCACACAGTCACCATTCTTATAAAACGATTTTACGCAGAAAGCACGCTGTGCACCGGACCACTGCTCCATGTTTAACAAATGGCATTAAATGTAAAACAACAATCGAAAACCTCCACACCCTCTCGTGAGCAGAAAATGAACTATTGGACTTTCAAAATTTCCTGCTTCACTGGCGGACCCTGTATTTTCACTCGTACGTGATTTAAATTAAAATGAAAAATATAGAATTTTGTTAAAGTGAAATGATCTGTTTCCATAGAAACTACTTCTTTGTTGTCAATAACGTAGTACACATAAAAATTTATCTCCTCCATCAACTACCATTTTAATTTATAAAAAAAAATTTCCCCGTCCCCCCTTCACCTACCCTTTTCAATTATAGATATTTCATCTACCTTTCTACAGTGGATTATTATGACCTTCTTTTCAGGATACTTTATTTATCAAAATTAAGCACTTTACTCTTGTTAAAACATAAAACGTTGCAGGTAAACTACCCCTTTCCCTTAACCGATCTTCACCAAAAACAATAGGCCTCGAGTCCTCTACAATTCAGGGCTGTATGCAAAAAATTATTTGATTCTGTTTGAATTTGCGGCTGTTATCGTTTGCCATAGAAAAAATTCTACACGCAGACACTTTTAGAAAATACCGGTATGGAGAACCATACATGACTTCCATATTCTAAGATTTATAATTAAAATAATTTTCGAAATGAAATATTACCATAGAAACTACTTCTTTCTACTTACTGCTTCAGCCTTAACCACAGTACTGTGGTCACTAACGTATACCACCTCACGTTATCGCACTCAATTTTCACTGATGATGGAAGTCGATGGCATTGCCGAAACGTCTGGTTTTGTAGAAAACATTGGACTACGGCCAAATATCCTGGGAAGGAATTTGAACAAAAACTATTTCTTTGTTGTCGATAACGTTGTACACATATATATAAAAAATATGCATAAAATTAATGGCTTGTATAAGTTAATGATTGATCTCCATTAAGTAGTGCTCAAGTTTCCAAAGTTTTAATATTATGATGTCCGTAATTAAAACATCAGAGCAGGTTTAGTGTGGACAAAAATTAGAGGGTACACCGTGGACAAAAATTTTCAACATTTCCTATTGAGCGTTGCTTAGAATAAAGCTGCGAATCTACAGTGTACGTTTCACAGAACAAACACGCGGAAAAGAAGGAGCTCTCCGAAGTCACTCATGGACCCTCAGCATCTTGCAGAGGGTTCATTCCCTAAAGACGAAAAGTCTGTCTATGAATCATTCCTCTGTAAACACGGCAGTTACACTGCCCAGCGATCCACAGGAAGCAAATCGCTATCCACGCTGGACACTTTTTCGGCTTGCATGCGTTATGTTGGTATGGGTTCAGCACTTTCCATTTAAAAAGCGTGCAAATGTAAGAAAATAAACATAAATGAGGCCAGAAATAACGCGAAATTTGTGTGTGTGTGTCTTCCCTGCCTTTTTACTGCGGTAGTCATAATAATAAAATGGAAACGTAAACATTACATAACTGAGATATGCTTACCTGCCACGAACGATATATTTTCTCTTATACATGATTTACATTAAAATGAAAAAATTATAATTTTATTGCCTGGCAACAAAATTATTTTATTTTCAACAATTACCATTGTTTGAAAAAGTTTAAATGAATTTTCAAGTACTTTACTCTTGTTAAAACGTAAAAGGTTGCAGGTAAACTACCCCTTCCTCTTAACCGATCTTCACCAAAATCAAAAGGCCTCGAGTCCTCTACAATTCAGGGACGTATGCAAAAAATTATTTGATTCTGTTTGAATTTGCGGCAGTTACCGTTTGCCATAGAAAATACGCTTGATAAAAAACGTTGCAGGTAAACTACCCCTTCCCCTCAACCGATCTTCACCAAAAACAATAGGTCTCGAGTACTATAAAAATCAGGGCTGTATGCAAAAAATTATTTGATTCTGTTTAAATTTGCGGCTGTTATCGTTTGCCATAGAAAATACCCTTGTTAAAAAAACGTTGCAGGTAAACTACCCCTTTCCCTTAACCGATCTTCACCAAAAACAATAGATCTTGAGAACTCTACAATTTAGGGCTGTATGCAAGTAATCTTTTGATTCTGTTTGAATTTCTGGCTGTTATCTTTTGCCATAGGAAATACCCTTGTTAAAACATAAAACGTTACAGGTAAACTACCCCTTTCCCTTAACCAATCTTCACCAAAAACAATAGGTCTTGAGAACTCTACAATTCAGGGCTGTATGCGAAACATTATTTGATTCTGTTTGAATTTGCGGCTGTTATCGTTTGCCAAAAAAAAACAATTTTCCCTTGATAAAAAAAAAACCGTTGCAGGCGCCACGTTGTAATATAACTTACAACGATTGAGATTTAGATTTATTTATTGTTAGATTGTTAGAATTGAAATGTTCTTGTTGTTGTTGTAGACTCTCACGTCGTCATAAGGTGTGTTTAATATTCAGTGTAATTATTTAGCAATGGGTGATTGGAAGTTAAAGTTCGTGTTTAAAAGAGTATTAAAACCACTAATAATTCGCTGTATTTACCTCCCCACTTACCATTCGTGAATATCTTCACTCTTCTCGATGGGCGACTTCTCTTACTGTAAACACATTTGCAACACACAGATATTCCGTTTGAATATCGAAAAAATGCACATAAAATAAAACAATTCAGATATTCAATTGTAAGTTGAATAATATAATATCAATAATTTAAATATTGCCGCCACCTTGTGAGATAATTGTTTCTAAAAAAATAAACTATTGCTTCTATTTTATAGAAATGAAGACTCTGTATCCACTGGTAATAAACTGAGGATTTTATTGACAGTAGTGAAATTTAGCAAAACTCTTTTAAAACAATTAATATGGATATCTTTATAAACAACAACAAATTAAACAAATATTGAGATTTCTGCAGCTCAAGGCTGGTAACACTGTTACAATGTACGATAATATGGTGAACAAGGTTATGTTCACTTTGGTTAATTGAATTACCAATTTTCGGGAATTCTTTTAAGATACATGATACAAGATATAAAGATGTGTTAATAAATAACAATGTTTACTTATCTACTATGATAAAAAAAGAACAAAAATTTAAAATTATTAATCCCAATACGATAGTCAATACTATCGTACTATCGTATGGTTTTCTGAGGTCTAGTGCAGCTAAATTTGTCAACACGTGCTTTGAACGTTGCACTATTAAAATATTATTATTAATTTATTAGTTATTACTACTATGTACTGGAAAGAGACAAAAATTGAAAAAACTCTTATTATCGATTTCATTTTATAAAAATCATTTGAGGACAGAAGTGTTTCTCTGTGACAAAATATACGTTTTGGTTCTAGGTTAGTTTGCCTAGATGAGAGTAAGTGGTTACGTATAACAAGTAATGTTATATAAGATTCTTAATATTATGTTTACAAACGCTTTATTTACTATTAATATGATGTAGAATTATCAGTAATGAGAGTATTCACAAAAGAAAATTATTATTCATCAAGTCAAAATTCATAGTCAATTAAGCGACTATATTTACAAATACTAGTGAGCGGTATTTAAATTTAATTCCGCCGTTATCAATTATTCTTTCGATATAAAATACATCTTTTAATTAATTATCGCCATCATAATGGGCTATAACTTTGTTCATCAACTTCTGATAATTATTCATCATTATCTGTTAAGGCACTCAAGCGTTAACTTGACTAGTGCAGTCAAATAATAACTTTTGTTTAATCAACGAGAATTATTCCATTTAGTATTTTTTTTAAAATTGTTAAAATATCATACTCCCTGTTATTTTCAATGGACATGACCCTTATTATACACTGGTCATGTCTATTCACTATTCACTTATTTCACTGTCACTCGATAATGGGGTGTTCAGTATAGGTTAATGTTTGACCATGTTACTGGGGGTGACGCGCACATTTTAAAATATGTCTTGCCGACTGTGACACGTTCCTGTCGCCTCGAGTGTTGAAAAACGATTAAACAATCTCGCTAAAGCGTCTCTTTTCGTCTGGTGAAATTAAGCCATTTGATTGGTTTAGAAAGTCATACTCTCTACCCCAAACGCTTTGGTTAAATAAAAATTCTAATTTTTAGCGTCACTAAGTCTGGGTTTGAGATTATCTCTGACGTATACATGGACATTCGAAAATGATCGAAAAACTTATAATGGCTATAAGTTTCTTATTTTTTGTCATATCGTCATTTGGATAGTGGCATTAAATCGCGGACACTTGCGGCTTTATTTTAAGTCCAAACAAGCAATAATTCCATCCATTAATAATTCACTTGATCTTCTTCAAAACTCATATAGTGGTTCTTAACACAAATAAGTCTTTTTCACTATATTTCATTGTAATTACATCTTAATACTTATTACTAAACATTTTGAGTCCATTTCTCCTTCATGTTAATACATAATATTGCTATATTTATTGTTTAAACAAAATTTGTTAATGGCGTATATACCAACTATGTCCGATTGTTTACATTTACTTATATCGCTATTATCCCTTATTCTACTACATATTTTTGTATCATAACACTAATAGGTATATCTATATACATTTGTTCATACTTTATTTTGATAAAATGTTATTTTGTATACACATATAGTATGATTCAAAATACATTATGCTCTCATCTCGCCATTTTGTCACTTACTTAGTTATTTTAGTACACATGGGATATATTGTTAATAATTAAAATTGTGTACAATTGTTGTACATGGTTAGTTCAATGTATTCACTAACTTTTTGTTATTTGAAATCTCTCTAAGTTATTGTATGGTGGTTATTTACACCTGGTTCTATGATTGCAGTTAGTTAGTTTATTAAATTTCAATTATTAAATTACTAGTATAATATTTGTGAGATGTTCTCATAGCAGTATTGAACATTTCTCTAACTACTGGTAACATTTTTTACATTCTCTTTATAAGTTTTGATAATGTTTTTTGACTAACTCTCTTGTCACATTGGGGTTCTGTCTATTTAGTTTAATGTTATTGTATTTAATCTGATTCATTTGTTGTGTCCTTCAGTTCATATGGTATTCATTGTTTTGCATTTTTATTCTTATTTAGTCTCTGTTTGAAACAATTATGGATAATTACTTGGTTTAATTAATGTATATAATTTTATGTTGTAGGTTCAACTCATGTGAGGTTATGTGTCATTTGTCTGACAACAATGTGCTTCATAGTTCTTTACAGTATTCATCTCAACTATTGCCGTCTCATTATGGCATTCTACTACAATGGTTTATTATTGAGTTTTACACATTTTGTACACATTTTTACACTATTTGTTGAAACAATAATACTGGTTTTCTTAGTCTAATTATGTTACATATTCTGGTGGATTGTACCTAGGCTTTGGTACATTGACTTGTTTATACTCAACAAATTAGTTTATTTGCTACTATTTGTCTTGACATTCATCTACATTTTGTCCTGTGTTGCTATGACATTCAGGCACATTTCATATCAAGGATTAAGAAAGCTTTTATTATTAATCCCTATGAACAATTAATTCACTTTTCTGTATCATATTTTTGGTGGTGTTATTGATTATCTCTGTGATTTTACAATCTTAGATTAAACTTGTTACACTAATTGTCTGTGCATTTCACTTGTTAATCGTTGATTCTTTCACTTACAAATGGTTAATCACTTCTCTCCATTATAAACATTTCCACTGGTATTGTTTGTGCTGTTTACTTGGGGTAAAATGTTATTATATCAAATGTTGTTACACTTATATTAAGTATTCACTGTCATTGTTTGTAATCACTTATTGATGCTCAACACTTGGTTTCTTTATTATTGGTATTCCAATAATCATTACACTTATTCTGGTCACTACATTGACTTTAATTCCTTCCATATCTTGTGAATGTTGATGTCTTATACTGTTCATACATAATCTTCATTCTTCATGGTACATTTCTTTTCCTCTTCTTCTTCTTTTTCTTCTTCTGGTTAGTTGTTTGTCACTGTTGGTGCTTTCCTTGGTTACACATTATTTGTAATAATTCATGTTCCCTGAATATTGTCATATTCTTCCATATTTTCATTCATTATTATGGTAGTCATTGTCCTATATTTATTTCACACTCATAACAAATTAGTTTGTTTTTTCACTATGGTGATTGTATTTGATTCGTCTCCTTACGTTGATAATTATTTTCGGCATATCCCCTCACTATTTTGATCTATTGGGCCTGGATGCTAACGTATTATATTGGCTCATGGTATTTTCTCTCTCTTTGTTATACTCGATGATATTCTTATTACTCTTCTTTCTTCTTCGTTGGGTTGGTTCAATATTATTCATTCGTAGATACACATTTTATTTGTATTCTCCTGTTCCTTCTTCTATGCTTGATGAAATATTTTCATGTTATCCTTCTATTTGACATATTAGACATTTATTTTATGTAACTGCTATTTTGGTACGTTACATATGCCTTCCTATAAGAATTGATTAATTCTGAATTCGTATATTTATTTTTATTGAAGAATTCATCAATTGTTGTACATTTCCAAGTTGACTCCTATGCTTTTCTTATATCCCTTCATTTTCTTCTATTTGAATCATAATTATTTCCTTTCTATGTAATTATCTCCCTTGTTTATTTAATTCCCTAATTCCGTAACATAATTTTAGCTGGGGCAGTTCAGAGTGGCTCACTTTGACATACATCTCTGCTGGCCATACTAACATCAATAAATACAGAGGAACATCATCTCTGTCAATAATATAAATGATTGCTGGAATATTTCATCAGTCATTTCATCTCAAATCAATTCAAAATATAAAGTGGTCGTTCTTTCGACAAATAATAAATATCCTTGGGATCATCTCACGCATCTGCGGTTTATACATTATTATATTCTCTTCTTCTTGATTCAACTTAACTAAATTCTTCACATTTTACAGGGATAGTTTGTTTACATTTCATCACTGGTATATTCACATGATCTTCTTCGGTAATATATTATTTTTCATTCTTCCTTGTCATCAATTAATCTTTTCTCTTGGTATTACATTAAACGTCATTTCATAATCTTCTTCATTTTCATGATTCACGTCTTTGTGTTATATTTCATTTGGTATAGGTTCTCTTCTAGTGTCTTGCCTCGTGTTTATGTATCATCTCTTATTTATATCAATAATATATACTTGCTTCCATTCCTCCAACTTCTTATGTTGCTCGTTCTGTATATCATCTTGTATATTATCTCCTCTTTATTAGTACGGGTAAGTTGTTATTCTACTAGTTGACTCGGCTCTTGGAAATTAGTTTACTTGCCATGGATATTGTTTATCTTTCTCGTATAGTTCTCCTCCTTATTAGTACGGGTAAGATGGTGTTTTACTGGTTGACTAGGCTCTAGGAGATTATTATTATATGCTTCATATATTTTATGCCAAAGATGGTGTGTGTCGGCCTCGTATATAATCCTCTTTTTACACTGGTAGTACGGGTTAGATGTTGAATTACTGGTTGACTTGGCTCTTGGAAATTATGTATATGGTTCATATTTGTGCCAGGTTGTCATGTGTCGGTCTCGTATATAATCCTCTTTTTACACTGGTAGTACGGGTTAGATGTTGAATTACTGGTTGACTTGGCTCTTGGAAATTATGATTTTATCTCATATATGCCATGGGTGGTGTGTGTCAGTCTCGTATAGTTCTCCTCTTTATTAGTACGGGTAAGATGGTGTTTTACTGGTTGACTTGGCTCTTGGAAATTATTATTATATGCTTCATATATTTTATGCCAAAGATGGTGTGTGTCGGCCTCGTATATATTATCCTCCTTTTACACTGGTAGTACGGGTTAGATGTTGAATTACTGGTTGACTTGGCTCTTGGAAATTATGTATATGGTTCATATTTGTGCCAGGTTGTCATGTGTCGGTCTCGTATGTAATTTTCTTTTTTTGTACGGGTAATTACAATTTTCTTCATCCTTTACATTATTTCTTTGGATCACACTTTTATATCATAAAATTAAAATATAGTCAACATTTATTCTTATAGTAATTAAACTATAAAGTTTTACCTTAATCCGTCAATGTGATCGCTTAACTTTTCTTCTTTTCTTCTAACGCGTTTCGGATTGTTAATCCATCATCAGAGGTTAAAATAATTCGTCGGTTAAGACTTCGTTAAACATTAAAAGTTGCGTAAAAGACATTTAAAAATTACACTAAAAGAACATTTAAAAATATAGTCCACAATCACAGCGACGTAGCGGATGCGAGTGCGCACTCAATATCGGTCAGCGACGTACTGCACAGTTTATTGGAGTTTTCATGTTATCTATTGATGTGTTGGGGTATGTATTCTATGGCTATGTTATCTATAATCTTATCGTATAGTGTATGCGATTTAAATGCCAATTGTTCGTTTAATATATTATTGGGATTATTTCTGAAGGCTCGGTAAATTTCGAACTCTTCTACCGCATCCATATATCGTCCTTTTCTGCAAATGTGTAAGGGTTTGCAATTTGTCTCAAAATTTGTATAATTATGATTTAATGTGACGAGATGTTTAGCGTAGTTTGATTTATTTATATTTGAAATGCTCGTGGGTAAGTGTTCTTTATATCTTTCGAAAAAGGTCCTTCCAGTCTGACCAATGTAATGCATGTTGCAGTCATTACATTGGTCAGACTGGAAGGACCTTTTTCGAAAGATATAAAGAACACTTACCCACGAGCATTTCAAATATAAATAAATCAAACTACGCTAAACATCTCGTCACATTAAATCATAATTATACAAATTTTGAGACAAATTGCAAACCCTTACACATTTGCAGAAAAGGACGATATATGGATGCGGTAGAAGAGTTCGAAATTTACCGAGCCTTCAGAAATAATCCCAATAATATATTAAACGAACAATTGGCATTTAAATCGCATACACTATACGATAAGATTATAGATAACATAGCCATAGAATACATACCCCAACACATCAATAGATAACATGAAAACTCCAATAAACTGTGCAGTACGTCGCTGACCGGTATTGAGTGCGCACTCGCATCCGCTACGTCGCTGTGATTGTGGACTATATTTTTAAATGTTCTTTTAGTGTAATTTTTAAATGTCTTTTACGCAACTTTTAATGTTTAACGAAGTCTTAACCGACGAATTATTTTAACCTCTGATGATGGATTAACAATCCGAAACGCGTTAGAAGAAAAGAAGAAAAGTTAAGCGATCACATTGACGGATTAAGGTAAAACTTTATAGTTTAATTATAATAATTGTGACGCGGATACCAATACAATGACTTTATTCTTATAGTTATATTTTCACTTCGTACTTAGTATCAATAATAAATAGTCTTCATCGTAATATTTCACTCTTTTTGCATTATTTAATTCTCAATATATCGTTTCATGGAAGTCTGGTTGTAGTTGCCTTTTATTTTCTTTGTCACAGGGTTTTGTATATTTCGTATGTGTTGTTCATGTTATTCCTGGTAACAGTATATGGGCCTGTGTATAGCAGTAACAATTTTTTAGCAATTCCTTCTATAGCACTTGGGAGTTCTCGATTTTTTAAGAGTACTTTGTCTCCCACTTCGTATGTTATGATCTTAGGTTGTGATTTTTTATACTTGAGCCTGAGTTTGTCAGCTCGTTCGACTGCATTGTTAAAGAATTTGGTTTTGTTAAATTCAAATTCACTTTCTGGTGGAAAATTGATTATTTCTGTAATTTCTCGGGGTGGTCTTTGCTAAAACATAGCAGTATAGGGCGTTTCATCAGTTGACTGGTGACAAGCTAAGTTAATGAAATCTTCAGCTGGGGATAAATATTCTTCCCATGTTCTCTGTTGGGCGTGGCAGTATGTCCTTAAAATTCTGCCTACTTCTCTTAAAACTCTCTCAGCAGGGTTGCTGTTAGGGTGATATACTGATGTTTTATATGTTTTCACACCTTGGTTTATTAAAGTATCTCGCCATTTTCGGCCTCGAAATTGCGTTCCGTGATCCGTGATTATTGACTGGGGTTTTCCTATCTCTGGGATGTATTTTGATGTGATAATTTCTAAAATCTTGTTGGTTGCTGCCCTGTTTATGGCGTAGAGTTTAGTGAATTTTGTGTAGTGATCGAAGATTATCACTATATACGAGGGGTATCCAGAAAGTAACAGACGTTTTGACCGACCGCGGCGGTGGGCGGGGATAGAGCCGCCATTTTGGTGTCAGAACGTTCCTACACTCAGTACGCATCCAGCTGTGGTAGCGTGCGGTCTGTGCCCCTCTTACTTTGCTCTCTGTGACGTGTTAAAATGTGCGCTGCAATAGAAAATCCCGCCACTTGTGAGGTGCGTTCTGTGATTAGGTTTTTGTTGGCAAAAAATCACAAACCAATTGAAATTTATCGCCAACTTTGTGATGTGTACGGAAAAGGAATAATGAGTGAAAGCCGAGTGAGGCAATGGTGCATTGATTTTAAAAATGGCCGTACCAATGTTCACGATGAGGACCGCAGTGGTAGACCTAGCCTTGTGACTGATGAACTGGTGATGCAAATCAACGACAAAATTCGTGAAGATAGTCGTTTCACGATTACGGAACTTTCGAAACATTTTCCCCAAATTTCATGGAGTTTGGTGCATGAAATTGTGGCGGAAAAGCTTGGTTACCACAAATTTTGTGCTAGGTGGATTCCGAAAATCCTAACGGAAGACCACAAAAAACAGAGACTGGCTGCAGCACTAACTTTCCTCGAAGATTACGACAAAAATGGTAACAAAGTTATCGATCGTATCGTAACTGGGGACGAGACTTGGGTGAAGCATGTCAATAGTGAAACAAAAAGGCAGTCGATGGAATGGGGACACACAAATTCTCCCAAGAAACCAAGGCAGTGTTTGCAAACGCTGTCAGCAAGAAAGATCATGGCTACTGTGTTTTGGGACTCTGAAGGAGTGATTCTCATTGATTTTCTTGAACGTGGCACAACAATTAACTCAGAGAGGTATTGTGAAACACTGAGAAAGTTAAGGCGCGCGATACAAAACAAGCGTCGGGGAAAACTTAGTGTGCGAAGGTTTTGTTTTTTCACGACAACGCACATCCACACACGGCCAATCGTACCAGAGAGCTCTTCGATGGTTTTGGATGGGAGGTGTTCGATCATCCACCATACAGCCCGGATTTGGCGCCGAGCGACTATCACCTCTTCCCAGCGATGAAGACATGGCTCGCTACACAACGCTTTGATACTGATGCCGAACTGCATGCCGGTGTAAACCAGCGGTTGAAATCGCAGGCGGCAGATTTCTACAGAGACGGTATTGAAAAACTTGTGCCACGGTATGATAAGTGCCTTAATTTGAATGGCGATTATGTAGAAAAATAGCTTAAGAGTGTACCTTTCAAATGTATATAATAAAATTTTGTTTTTTCATTTTGTAAATTTTTTATTTCTAAACGTCTGTTACTTTCTGGATAGCCCTCGTATTTGTATTGGTGTCTGCCGCCACTTCGTGGAAATGGTCCACAAATATCCACAAACACCTTCTCTAATTTTCTTGCAGATGTAATGGGTATCATTACCCCTTCTCTCTTCTCATTGCTGCATTTAAGTAATTGACACAGATGACAATGTTGTATGTATCTTCTTACTCTACGGTTCATATCTTTGAAGTAGACATGCTCATGTAATGCTTTGACTACTTTTACTGCTCCCATATGTCCATATCGCACACGGTAGTCAACTTCAATTTCTTTTTCGATAATCTTTGGTATTACAACTTTCCATTGATCACTAGATTGTTTGGTTTTAGTGAATAATATATTGTTGTGGATACAGTAATATTGCACAACTCCTTCATCGTGTTCTGTCAATCTTTGTATTATCTGGCAAATTTTAGGATCGTTTCGCTGATGAATTTGTATATTAGTTAATATGTCTGCCAATTCGGATCTGCTTTTTAAAATATGGTAAACCTTGGCGATGGTCTCTTTCTCTCCCTCAAATGTTTGGGCCAATATGTTTACTCTGGACAACACGTCTGCAGCTATGTTGTTTTTACCAGGGACGTATTCCCTGGACAGCCTACCCGTACTACTAATGAAGAGAATAACTATACGAGATTGACACACACCACCCATGGCATATATGAGATAAAATCATAATTTCCAAGAGCCAAGTCAACCAGTAATTCAACATCTAACCCGTAAACAGAAAATATACGAGGCCGACACACACCATCTTTGGCATAAAATATATGAAGCATATAATAATAATTTCCTAGAGCCTAGTCAACCAGTAAAACACCATCTTACCCGTACTAATAAAGAGGAGAACTATACGAGAAAGACAAACAACATCCATGGCAAGTAAACTAATTTCCAAGAGCCGAGTCAACTAGTAGAATAACAACTTACCCGTACTAATAAAGAGGAGATAATATACAAGATGATATACAGAACGAGCAACATAAGAAGTTGGAAAAATGAAAGCAAGTAAATATTATTGATATAAATAATAGATGATACATAAACACGAGGCAAGACACTAGAAGAGAGCCTATACCAAATGAAATATAACACAAAGACGTGAATCATGAAAATGAAGAAGATTATGAAATGACGTTTAATGTAATATCAAGAGAAAAGATTAATTGATGACAAGGAAGAATGAAAAATAATATATTACCGAAGAAGATCATGTGAATATACCAGTGATGAAATGTAAACAAACTATCCCTGTAAAATGTGAAGAATTTAGTTAAGTTGAATCAAGAAGAAGAGAATATAATAATGTATAAACCGCAGATGCGTGAGATGATCCCAAGGATATTTATTATTTGTCGAAAGAACGACCACTTTATATTTTGAATTGATTTGAGATGAAATGACTGATGAAATATTCCAGCAATCATTTATATTATTGACAGAGATGATGTTCCTCTGTATTTATTGATGTTAGTATGGCCAGCAGAGATGTATGTCAAAGTGAGCCACTCTGAACTGCCCCAGCTAAAATTATGTTACGGAATTAGGGAATTAAATAAACAAGGGAGATAATTACATAGAAAGGAAATAATTATGATTCAAATAGAAGAAAATGAAGGGATATAAGAAAAGCATAGGAGTCAACTTGGAAATGTACAACAATTGATGAATTCTTCAATAAAAATAAATATACGAATTCAGAATTAATCAATTCTTATAGGAAGGCATATGTAACGTACCAAAATAGCAGTTACATAAAATAAATGTCTAATACGTCAAATAGAAGAATAACATGAAAATATTTCATCAAGCATAGAAGAAGGAACAGGAGAATACAAATAAAATGTGTATCTATGAATGAATAATATTGAACCAACCCAACGAAGAAGAAAGAAGAGTAATAAGAATATCATCGAGTATAACAGAGAGAAAATACCATGAGCCAATATAATACGTTAGCATCCAGGCCCAATAGATCAAAATAGTGAGGGGATATGCCGAAAATAATTATCAACGTAAGAAGGAGACGAATCAAATACAATCACCATAGTGAAAAAACAAACCAAGTTGTTATAAGTGTGAAATAAATATCAGACAATGACTACCATAATAATGAATGAAAATATGGAAGAATATGACAATATTCAGGGAACATGAATTATTACAAATAATGTGTAACCAAGGAAAGCACCAACAAGATATGGAAGGAATTAAAGTCAATGTAGTGACCAGAATAAGTGTAATGATTATTGGAATACCAATAATAAAGAAACCAAGTGTTGAGCATCAATAAGTGATCACAAACAATGACAGTGAATACTTAATATAAGTGTAACAACATGTGATATAATAACATTTTACCCCAAGTAAACAGCACAAACAATACCAGTGGAAATGTTTATAATGGAGAGAAGTGATTAACCATTTGTAAGTGAAAGAATCAACGATTAACAAGTGAAATGCACAGACAATTAGTGTAACAAGTTTAATCCAAGATTGTAAAATCACACAGATAATCAATAACACCACCAAAAATATGATACAGAAAAGTGAATTAATTGTTCATAGGGATTAATAATAAAAGCTTTGTAATCCTTGATATGAAATGTGCCTGAATGTCATAGCAACACAGGACAAAATGTAGATGAATGTCAAGATAAATAGTAGCAAATAAACTAATTTGTTGAGTATAAACAAGTCAATGTACCAAAGCCTAGGTACAATCCACCAGAATATGTAACATAATTAGACTAAGAAAACGAGTATTATTGTTT
This sequence comes from Magicicada septendecula, assembly GCA_034769895.1. Lineage (NCBI taxonomy): Eukaryota > Metazoa > Arthropoda > Insecta > Hemiptera > Cicadidae > Magicicada > Magicicada septendecula. The sequence goes on along the minus strand of CM068374.1, from coordinate 228,721,040 downwards.
CAACAAATAGTGTAAAAATGTGTACAAAATGTGTAATACTTAATAATAAACCATTGTAGTAGAATGCCATAATGAGATGGCAATAGTTAGATGAATACTGTAGAGAACTATGAAGCACATTGTTGTCAGACAAATGACACATAACCTCACATGAGTTGAACCTACAACATAAAATTATATACATTAATTAAACCAAGTAATTATCCATAATTGTTTCAAACAGAGACTAAATAAGAATAAAAATGCAAAACAATGAATACCATATGAACTGAAGGACACAACAAATGAATCAGATTAAATACAATAACATTAAACTAAATAGACAGAACCCCAATGTGACAAGAGAGTTAGTCAAAAAACATTATCAAAACTTATAAAGAGAATGTAAAAAATGTTACCAGTAGTTAGAGAAATGTTCAATACTGCTATGAGAACATCTCACAAATATTATACTAGTAATTTAATAATTGAAATTTAATAAACTAACTAACTGCAATCATAGAACCAGGTGTAAATAACCACCATACAATAACTTAGAGAGATTTCAAATAACAAAAAGTTAGTGAATACATTGAACTAACCATGTACAACAATTGTACACAATTTTAATTATTAACAATATATCCCATGTGTACTAAAATAACTAAGTAAGTGACAAAATGGCGAGATGAGAGCATAATGTATTTTGAATCATACTATATGTGTATACAAAATAACATTTTATCAAAATAAAGTATGAACAAATGTATATAGATATACCTATTAGTGTTATGATACAAAAAATATGTAGTAGAATAAGGGATAATAGCGATATAAGTAAATGTAAACAATCGGACATAGTTGGTATATACGCCATTAACAAATTTTGTTTAAACAATAAATATAGCAATATTATGTATTAACATGAAGGAGAAATGGACTCAAAATGTTTAGTAATAAGTATTAAGATGTAATTACAATGAAATATAGTGAAAAAGACTTATTTGTGTTCAGAACCACTATATGAGTTTTGAAGAAGATCAAGTGAATTATTAATGGACGGAATTATTGCTTGTTTGGACTTAAAATAAAGCCGCAAGTGTCCGCGATTTAATGCCACTATCCAAATGACGATATGACAAAAAATAAGAAACTTATAGCCATTATAAGTTTTTCAATCATTTTCGAATGTCCATGTATACGTCAGAGATAATCTCAAACCCAGACTTAGTGACGCTAAAAATTAGAATTTTTATTTAACCAAAGCGTTTGGGGTAGAGAGTATGACTGTCTAAACCAATCAAATGGCTTAATTTCACCAGACGAAAAGAGACGCTTTAGCGAGATCGTTTAATCGTTTTTCAACACTCGAGGCGACAGGAACGTGTCACAGTCGGCAAGACATATTTTAAAGTATGCATGTCACCCCCAGTAACATGGTCAAACATTAACCTATACTGAACACCCCATTATCGAGTGACAGTGAAATAAGTGAATAGTGAATAGACATGACCAGTGTATAATAGGGGTCATGTCCAGTGAAAATAAACAGGGAGTATATTTTAACAATTTAAAAAAAAATACTAAATGGAATAATTCTCGTTGATTAAACGAAAGTTATTGTTTGACTGTACTAGTCAAGTTAACGCTTGAGTGCATTAACAGAAAATGATGAATGATTATCAGAATTTGATGAACAAAGTTATAGCCCATTATGATGGCGATAATTAATTAAAAGATGTATTTTATATCGAAAGAATAATTGATAACGGCGGAATTAAATTTAAATACCGCTCACTAGTACTTGTAAATATAGTCGCTTAATTGACTATGAATTTTGACTTGATGAATAATAATTTCCTTTTGTGAATACTATCATTACTGATAATTCTACATCATATTAATAGTAAATAAAGCGTTTGTAAAAATAATATTAAGAATCTTATATAACATTACTTATTATACGTAACCACTTACTCTCATCTAGGCAAACTAACCTAGAACCAAAACGTATATTTTGTCACAGAGAAACACTTCTGTCCTCAAATGATTTTTATAAAATGAAATCGATAATAAGTTTTTTCAATTTATTTTCTCTTTCCAGTACATAGTAGTAATAACTAATAAATTAATAATAATATTTTAATAGTGCAACGTTCAAAGCACGTGTTGACAAATTTAGCTTCACTAGACCTCAGAATACCATACGATAGTATTGACTATCGTATTGAGATTAATAATTTTAAATTTTTGTTCTTTTTTATCATAGTAGATAAGTAAACATTGTTATTTATTAACACATCTTTATATCTTGTATCATGTATCTTAAAAGAATTCCCGAAAATTGGTAATTCAATTAACCAAAGTGAACATTACCTAGTTCACCATATTATCGTACATTGTAACAGTGTTACCAGCCTCGAGCTGCAGAAAATCTCAATATTTGTTTAATTTGTTGTTGTTTATAAAGATATCCATATTAATTGTTTTAAAAGAGTTTTGCTAAATTTCACTACTGTCAATAAAATCCTCAGTTTATTACCAGTGGATACAGAGTCTTCATTTCTATAAAATAGAAGCAATAGTTTATTTTTTTTAAACAATTATTTCACAAGGTGGCGGCAATATTTAAATTATTGATATTATATTATTCAACTTACAATTGAATATCTGAATTGTTTTATTTATGTGCATTTTTTCGATATTCAAACGGAATATCTGTGTGTTGCAAATGTGTTTATAGTAAGAGAAGTCGCCCATTGAGAAGAGTGAAGATATTCACGGATGGTAAGTGGGGATGTAAATACAGCGAATTATTAGTGGTTTTAATACTCTTTTAAACATGAACTTTAACTTCCAATCACCCATTACTAAATAATTATACTAAATATTAAACACACCTTATGACGACGTGAGAGTCTACAACAACAACAAAAACATTTCAATTCTAACAATAATTAAAACAATAAATAAATCTAAATCGTTGTAACATAAGTAATATTACAACATGGCGCCCAACTGTCTGCAAGATGCTGAGGTTCCATGAGTGACTTCGGAGCGCTCCTTCTTTTTCGCCTGTGAAACATACACTGTAGATTCGCAGCTTTACTCTAAGCAACGCTCAATAGGAAATGTTGAAAATTTTTGTCCACGGTGTACCCTCATTCACACTAAACCTGCTCTGATGTTTTAATTACGGACATCATGATATTAAAACTTTGGAAACTTGAGCACTACTTAATGGAGATAGATCATTAACTTATACAAGCCATTAATTTTATGCATATATTTTATATATATGTGTACAACGTTATCGGCAACAAAGAAGTAGTTTTTGTTAAAATTCGTTCCCTGGATATTTGGCCGTAGTCCAATGTTTTCTACAAAACCAGACGTTTCGGCAATGCCATCGACTTCCATCATCAGTGAAAATCGAGTGCGATAACGTGAGGTGGTATACGTTAGTGACCACAGTACTGTGGTTAAGGCTGAAGCAGTAAGTAGAAAGAAGTAGTTTCTATGGTAATATTTCATTTCGAAAATGATTTTAAATATAAATCTTAGAATATGGAAGTCATGTATGGTTCTCCATACCGATATTTTACTTCCATATTCCTTAAGGAAATGGAAGTATGGTGATGGCAAAAAAAATCGTGTTCGAGATTATTGCAGATTCTGATTGTACTACACTAAAACATGAAAAAAATTCGTTTTCCGAAAAGTGTCTGTGTGTGTGTGTGTGTGTGTGTGTGTGTGTGTGTGTGTGTGTGTGTGTGTGTGTGTGTGTGTGTGTGTGTGTGTCTTACCTGCCTTTTTATTGTTGTAGGCATAATAATAAAATGGAAACGTAAACATTACATAACTGAGATATGCTTACCTGCCACGAACGATATATTATTTTATACATGGAGGAGTTCAGTGACATACACACGTACAGAAGAATTATATATATATATAAAGATATTAACTCGTACATAATTTACATTAAAATGAAAAAGTTATAATTTTGTTGCCTGGCAACAAAATTATTTTATTTTTAACAATTACCATTGTTCCAAAAAGTTTAAATGAATTTTCAAGTACTTTACTGTTGTTAAAACGTAAAACGTTGCAGGTAAACTACCCCTTCCCCTTAACCGATCTTCACCAAAATCGAAAGTCCTTGAGACCTCTACAATTCAGGGACGTATGCAAAAAATTATTTGATTCTGTTTGAATTTGCGGCTGTTATCGTTTGCTATAGAAAATACCCTTGTTAAAAAAACGTTGCAGGTAAACTACCCCTTTCCCTTAACCGATCTTCACCAAAAACAATAGGTCTTGAGAACTCTACAATTTAGGGCTGTATGCAAATAATCTTTTGATTCTGTTTAATTTGCGGCTGTTATCGTTTGCCATAGGAAATACCCTTGTTAAAACATAAAACGTTACAGGTAAACTACCCCTTTCCCTTAACCGATCTTCACCAAAAACAATAGGTCTTGAGAACTCTACAATTCAGGGCTGTATGCGAAACATTATTTAATTCTGTTTGAATTTGCGGCTGTTATCGTTTGCCAAAAAAAAATTTTCCTTGATAAAAAAAAACCGTTGCAGGTAAACTACCCCTTTCTCTCAACCGATCTTCACCAAAAACAATAGGTCGTGAGTACTCTACAAATCAGGGCTGTATGCAAAAAATTATTTGATTCTGTTTGAATTTGCGGCAGTTATCGTTTGCCATTAAAAAAAAATCTACACACAGATAGACACACAGACACTTTTCGAAAAACGACTTTTTTTCATGTTTTGATTGTAGTACAATCAGATTCTGCAATAATCTCGAACACGATTTTTTTTGCCATCACCATACTTCCATTTCCTTAAGGAATATGGAAGTAAAATATCGATATGGAGAACCATACATGACTTCCATATTCTAAGATTTATTTTTAAAATCATTTTCGAAATGAAATATTACCATAGAAACTACTTCTTTCTACTTACTGCTTCAGCCTTAACCACAGTACTGTGGTCACTAACATATACCACCTCACGTTATCACACTCGATTTTCACTGATGATGGAAGTCAATGGCATTGCCGAAACGTCTGGTTTTGTAGAGAACATTGGACTACAGCCAAATATCCCGGGAAGGAATTTTAACAAAAACTACTTCTTTGTTGCCGATAACGTTGTACACATATATATAAAAAATATGCATAAAATTAATGGCTTGTATAAGTTAATGATTGATCTCCATTAAGTAGTGCTCAAGTTTCCAAAGTTTTAATATTATGATGTCCGTAATTAAAACATCAGAGGAGGTTTAGTGTGTATGAGGGTTCACCGTGGACAAAAATTTTCAACATTTCCTACTGAGCGTTGCTTAGAATAAATCTGCGAATCTACAGTGTACGTTTCACAGAACAAACATGCGGAAAAGAAGGAGCGCTCCGAAGTCACTCATGGACCCTCAGCATCTTGCAGAGGGTTCATTCCCTAAAGACGAAAAGTCTGTCTATGAATCGTTCCTCTGTAAACACGTGCAGTTACACTGCCCAGCGATCCACAGGAAGCAAATCGCTATCCACGCTGGACACTTTTTCGGCTTGCATGCGTTATGTTGGTATGGGTTCGGCACTTTCCATTTAAAAACCGTGAAAATGCAAGAAAATAAACATGAATGAGGCCAGAAATAACGCGAATTGTGTGTGTGTGTGTGTGTGTCTTCCCTGCCTTTTTATTGCGGTAGTGATAATAATAAAATGGAAACGTAAACAGTACATAACTGAGATATGCTTGCCTGCCACGCACGATATATTTTCTCTTAAACATGACTAGCAGAATACCCGTGCTTCGCTACGGAGTTTTACGTTGTACGTAATGAAAATGTTAGTTTAATTAATAAAGTTTAATTAAAGTAGGCTTCTTAAAAATAAATAGCTGTTGCCCACAACTTCGTTCGCGTGGTCTTCAATTTAATGCGATAATATATTTAGAACAGAATCTATTCTATTGGGTTGCCATAGTAACCAGATCTAATAGTTTTTTAAGACCGCAAAGGACCCCCCAGAGGATCGTATCGAAAAAAACACTTGTCCTATGTTGGTTCTCCCTTTGCGTAAAATATTTGTGCCAAGTTTGGTTGAAATCGGTCCAGTGGTTTAGGAGGCGATGTGGAAGACCCCAAAGAACCCGCAAAAGGACCCCATCGAAAAAACACCTATCCTATGTTGGTTCTCCCTTTGCGTAAAATATTTGTGCCAAGTTTGGTTGAAATCGGTACAGTGGTTTAGGAGGCGATGTGGAAGACCCCAAAGAACCCCCAAAAGGACCCCATCGAAAAAACACCTATCCTATGTTGGTTCTCCCGTTGCGTAAAATATTTGTGCCAAGTTTGGTTGAAATCGGTACAGTGGTTTAGGAGGAGATGTGGAAGAAACCTTCGCGGACGTGCGCACAACAACTCACCGAAGTTTCATCGCAATGGGATGAATGGTATAGGAACGCATACGGGACAAACAAAGAAACATTCATTTTTATATATAAGATGTAAACTATACCACTTACTTGACATAAACCGTAATAGCTAGGCTAATGTACAACATATATGTATTAATTATACACATAAATGTTCCTCGATAGACACTCTATCTATTGGCGAAAACTTGAATAAAATCCGTTCAGTACTTCCTGAGATTAGCGATTTCAAACACAGAGAGAAAACAGACCGACTTTACTTTATACTATGTACAGATTTACATTAAAATGAAAAAATTATAATTTTATTACCTGGCAACAATTACCATTTTACCAATATGGTAACAATTATTACCATATTGAAATAGTTAACAATTACTATTTTTTAACAATTACCATTGTTTGAAAAAGTTTAAATGCATTTTCAAGTACTTTACTCTTGTTAAAACGTAAAAGGTTGCAGGTAAACTACCCCTTCCCCTTAACCGATCTTCACCAAAATCAAAAGGCCTTGAGTCCTCCACAATTCAGTGACGAATGCAAAAAATTATTTGATTCTGTTTGAATTTGCGGCAGTTATCGTTTGCCATAGAAAATACGCTTGATAAAAAACGTTGCAGGTAAACTACCCCTTTCCCTCAACCGATCTTCACCAAAAACAATAGGTCTTGAGTACTCTACAAATCAGGGCTGTATGCAAAAAATTATTTGATTCTGTTTGAATTTGCGGCTGTTATCGTTTGCCATAGAAAATACCCTTGATAAAAAAACGCTGCAGGTAAACTACCCCTTTCCCTTTACCGATCTTCACCAAAAACAATAGGTCTTGAGAACTCTGCAATTTAGGGCTGTATGCAAATAATCTTTTGATTCTGTTTGAATTTGCGGCTGTTATCGTTTGCCATAGAAAATACCCTTGTTAAAACATAAAACGTTGCAGGTAAACTACCCCTTTCCCTTAACCGATCTTCACCAAAAACCATAGGTCTTGAGAACTCTACAATTCATGGCTGTATACGAAACATTATTTAATTCTGTTTGAATTTGCGGCTGTTATCGTTTGCCATAGAAAAAAAATCTACACACAGGCACACACACAGACACTTTTCGGAAAACGACTTTTTTTCATGTTTTGAGTGTAGTAGAATCAGAATCTGCAATAATCTCAAACACGATTTTTTTTGCCATCACCATACTTCCATTCCTTAAGGAATATGGAAGTAAAATTGGTATGGAGAACCATACATGACTTCCATGTCCTAAAATTTATATTTAAAATCATTTAAATATTAACTAACTGGATGCTTGAGTTCTGAAGAAATGACGTATCAGCTAAAATGGCACCCCCATGTCAGGTGGGTGAAGACTATCCTCGACCTTCGTGAGGAAGGACTGTACTTTTGAATAAAATGTTTGTAGGTCGAACGAAGAGCTGGCCAAAGGGAGCTGCGAACTGACTCCTGTAATGAACTTAGGCTCTCACTGCGAGTTATCGGCCGAGGATGAATGATGACTATAGTGTTATCAAAGTCTTTCCTGTTAAAACAATACCTTCCATCAAAACCATCAACTAAGTGGGGCATTAAAGTGTGGTCGCTCTGTGATGCAGACACAGGATTTCTCTGTCGGTTTTCGGTGTACACAGGGAAAGATAAACAAACAGGGCAGAAGGAAAAAGGACTGGCAAGCCGAGTTGTAAAGACTTTGTTAGAAGGACTTCAAAATAAACGTCATGTTATCTATCTTGATAATTTTTATTCCAGTGTAGATTTATTTAGAGACTTGCAAGGAATGGGATTTGGTGCATGTGGAACAGTGCGTGTTAATCGAAAAGGACTTCCACAGGATATGAAATATATAAAAAAGAAGAAAGGAGACTTACCAGACATATGGATTAATAACCAGAGTCAGATTTTAGCATGTTCTTGGCAAGATACTGGTAAAGTAAGTATGATATCTACTGTTGGGAATACTGGAATTACAGAAATTGACGTCCCGTCTAAAAAAGGTAATCGAAGCGTCTATAAACCAAATGTGCAAGTTCTTTATAATACAAACATGGGAGGGGTAGACAAATTTGACCAGTACTGTTCAACACATCCATATGGTCGTAGATCGAGAAAGTGGTACCAGACAATTTGGCATTTTATTATTGAAGTTGCGCTTGTAAATGGCTGTACTGCCTACAACATGCAAAACCAATCTCGTGTATGTACTAACAAATAATTTAGACAAATGGTAATAGCTGGACTTGTGACTACAAAAAGTTAAGCACACACAAGAGGAAAGGGCGAAAAATCAGCATTGCGAGTAATGAAAGACTTGTAGGAGGACATTTTCCAACACAATTTGAAGATAAAACTCATAAACCTAACTGTGTTGTATGCAGCATTATGCCGTCCTCCTGTAAAAAGAAAGGAAAAGGTGGATGCAAAAGGAAGCAAACAACGTTTTATTGCCCTGATTGTTGGGACACCCCTCCGTTGTGTGTGACACCTTGCTTTAGAATATACCACACGCAAACAGTTTATAGGAAAACGTGTCAGTGTAAGGTATAAACTGTAGCAAAAACTTTTAATTATACAAATAATAAATAATAATAAAAAACAATCTCTTAGCTTGAAAAGACAGAGACAAACTTTTTTTTAATAAGTATCTATAAAGTGGAATTATTCTGTATAAACAATGTGTGAATAGTTAAAGATTGAAGAACTGCATTGTTTTACTTCCATGTTCCTTAAGGAAATGGAAGTATGGTGATGGCAAAAAAAATCGTGTTCGAGATTATTGCAGATTCTGATTGTACTACACTCAAAACATGAAAAAGTCATTTTTCGAAAAGTGTCTGTGTATGTGTGTGTGTGTGTGTGTGTAGATTTTTTTCTATGGCAAACGATAACAGCCGCAAATTCAAACAGAATCAAATAATTTTTTGCGTACAGCCCTGATTTGTAGAGTACTCACGACCTATTGTTTTTGGTGAAGATCGGTTGAGGGAAAGGGGTAGTTTACCTGCAACGGTTTTTTTTTATCAAGGGTAATTTTTTTCTATGGCAAACGATAACAGCCGCAAATTCAAACAGAATCAAATAATGTTTCGCATACAGCCCTGAATTATAAAGTTCTCAAGACATATTGTTTTTGGTGAAGATCGGTTAAGGGAAAGGGGTAGTTTACCTGCAACGATTAATGTTTTAAAAGGGTATTTTCTATGGCAAACGATAAGAGCCGCAAATTCAAACAGAATCAAATAATTGTTTGCATACAGCCCTGATTTGTAGAGTACTCAAGACCTATTGTTTTTGGTGAAGATCGGTTAAGGGAAAGGGGTAGTTTACCTGCAATGTTTTTAAGGTAGGTTTTCTGTATGTGTATGCAATTGTGTGTGTGTGTGTGTGTGTGTCTTGTGTAAAAGTAAACATTGTTAGACCAAAATAAGTTTACTATGACTTAGGTACTATATGTGGGAATTCAAGGAAAAAATATCAGATGGGTTAAACGACAACCTACCTTTAAATTTTACCATGGTCTCATCAACAGACAATGCCTCCCCAGGTTCAAAATGGTTTAGGTATGTATTTTTGGTCATATCAATTATTGGTCTGACCTTGTATAATGGATCGTAACCGTCAGTTCCCTTTGGCATCTGGTTGATATTATTATTTAAATGTAAAAAAGATATAAATGTTGTAGGAAGAACTTGATAATGGTTGCAAAACCGAAAGGCCTCGTTCGAGGGAAAAGTGTATATAGCAGAGAAGCAACAAAATTCGACAAAGTTGTTATGAAGACTGCTAACATAGAGAAAATAACTGATAAAAAAGACTTAATAAGAAAATACTTATTTGTAGTAAAAAGCAGCCTAAACCCTGGTGTATGAGTTAGCCAGAATTTATTTTCAAGATAAGAAAATATTTCACTTTTATTGCACAGTCCCATCTCTATTTCAGCAGCCACAAATGCTTTTATGTCAATGGCATTAACTTCTGTCCATTTATGGACCCTTGAGTGTGGTGGAAAATCAAATGTCTTATCGACACACTGAATGAAATATAAATTTGTTTGTTCTGCTACATGATCAAAAATTTGTTGTGGAAAAAACTTATAAAAACAATCAACTGGTTCAAGCCCTTGAAAGTCTTTTACAGCCCGGTGACCACTAAATTCAGGGATAGAATCAAGTTCTATCATATTTCTTGATAAAACACACTAACGTCTTGCCAAATTTGATTGGTGTCACTGTTATTTAAATTATTTTCATCGTTAGACTGCAACTCATCGTCACAAATATCTACCCTACTGTCCGAGTCACTGTCACTCTCATAAAGTGAATCACCATCACCCAAAAAAAAATCTGGATCGTCTAAAATTTGTACTATTTGTGTGTCAGTAAGTGGTGTATGCGCCATTATAAAAATATTAAAAAATTACAACTGAAACTGTACCTTAAAAAACAAAGAAATTCTCAAAACGTCACTATAAGGTTAACAAATACGAAACTGTAAACATACGTAAAATGAAACACTACACCATGTATACGACACTTACACAACACAAAATTCAGTATATATGTATATAATATTATAAGGTAAATACCAACAATTATGCACAATACGAACAAAATAATGAAATTAAACAAACCAAACCACAGCCTTAAACAAACACTTGCGTCTATCAGCTGGGCCAACAAATCAGCTGTCACACCTCGTAGTATCAGGGTCGCCACAAGAGCGCAGCACCATAAAATAAGGTGAACTATGTTTTTATGCAATACGGGACTATAGTCGAATAAAGCAGCCAACGGAAACAAAAATTAGCTTATGTGGACTAAATTCAAATTAAGCACGTAAGGGTATGATATCTCAATTCGACTATAGTCGAATAAAGCACCGAAAGGGTTAATACAAACTAGTCATTTTTCTTTTTTAAAATCGAGTCTTTCTTTCTTTATTTCTTTCCATTCATCTTCTGGATTCCAGAGCGACAATTCTGTTTACCCATATAATTATAAATTTCTCAGCAAAACATTTCTTCCTTAATACGTTTGTGTTTTCTGTTTAACACCCACCATTCTGATCCATGTCATAACACTATATTCAACACAGTCTAGTAAATAACTAGTCATCAGTGAGGTCAAAATATTTTCCAGGAGGGGCAAACAATTTTCCACATGAGAAAAATATTTTTCATTTTTCATACACACACACATGCACATATTAGTGTGTAATTCTTATATTATAACAGAAATAAGTACACAGATTGTACTAATTTATTAAAACATTTATTGCTTCAAAATATGCATAAAATTAATGGCTTGTAAAAGTTAACGTTTGATCTCCATTAAGTAGTACTCAGGTTTCTAAAGTTTTAACATTATTATTATGTCCGTAATCAAAACATCAGAACAGGTTTTAGTGTGTATGAGGATACACCGTGGAAAAAAAATTTCAACATTTCCTATGGAGCATTGCTCAGAGTAAAGCTGCAAATCTACAGTGTACGTTTCACAGAACAAACACGCGGAAAAGAAGGATCGCTCCAAAGTCTCTCATGGACCCTGAGCATCTTGCAGAGGGTTCACTCCCTAAAGACGAAAAGTCTGTCTATGAACCGTTCCTCTGTAAACACGTGCAGTTACATTGGTGAGCGATCCACAGGAAGGAAATCGCTGTCCACGCTGGACACCTTTTCGGCTTGCACACGTGTTGATGTGGGTTTTGACACTTTCCATTTAAAAAGCGTGCAAACGTACGAAAATAAAAATGAGTGAGGCCAGAAATAATGCGAATTGTGTGTGTGTGTGTGTGTGTGTGTCCTGCCTGCCTTTTTATTGCTTAATCACAATAATAAAACTCTGGGAAAGTAAACATTACATAATTGAGATATGCTTGCCTGCCAGGAACGATATATTTTCACTCATACGTGATTTAAATTAAAATGAAAAATATAGAAATAAAAATATAGATTTAAATTAAAATAAAATATTATATGAATTTTGTTAAAGTGAGATGAACTGTTTCCATAGAAACTACTTCTTTGTTGTCAATAACGTAGTACACATAAAAATTTATCTCCTCCATCATCAACTACCATTTAAATTTATAAAAAAATTACCCCCTCCCCCTTCAACTACCCTTTTCATTTATAGATATTTCATCTACCTTTCTACAGTGGATTGTTATGACCTTCTTTTCAGGATACTTTATTTATCAAAATTAAGCACTTTACTCTTGTTAAAACGTAAAACGTTGCAGGTAAACTACCCCTTTCCCTTAACCGATCTTCACCAAAAACAATAGGCCTTGAGTCCTCCACAATTCAGGGCTGTATACAAAAAATTATTTGATTCTGTTTGAATTTGCGGCTGTTATCGTTTGCCATAGAAAAAATCTACACACAGACAGACAGACAGACAGACACTTTTCGAAAAAATCGGTATGGAGAACCATACATGACTTCCATGTTGTAATATTTATGTTTAAAATAATTTACTTGAATTCGGTTCGGTAATTTCTAAAAAAATATCGCCCACCCTCAAACTAATTTCACCATTTATAGATATTTTTGTTATTATGGGGTAGTCGTTTAATATAATGTTATTTTCAGTCACTTTATCCATAAAAATTAGGTAGGCTTACTTTATTCTTATAAAGAAACCGAACTACGCAGATAATCATTCCTTCTACGAAGCGCTCATGGACCCTGAGCATCTTGCTGAGGGTTCACTCCCTAAAGACGAAAAGTCTGTCTATGAACCGTTCCTCTGTAAACACGTGCAGTTACACTGCCCAGCGATCCACAGGAAGCAAATCGCTATCCACGCTGGACACTTTTTCGGCTTGCACGCATTGTGTTGGTGTGGGTTTCGGCACTTTCCATTTAAAAAGCGTGCAAATGTAAGAAAATAAACATGAGTGAGGCCAGAAATAACGTGAATTGTGTGTGTGTGTGTGTGTGTGTGTGTGTGTGTGTCTTGCCTGCCTTTTTATTGTGGTAATCATAATAATAAAATGGAAACGTAAACATTACAGTACATAATTTGATATATGCTTGCCTGCCACGAACGATATATTTTCTCTCGCACATGATTTAAATTAAAATTAAAAAAATATACAATTTTGTAGTGAAATGAAATGTTTCCATAGAAACTACTTCTTTGTTGTCAATAACGTATTACACATATAAAACTTATAAAAATTTACCTCCTCCATCATCAACTACCATTTTAGTTTATAAAAAAAAATACCCCTACCCCTTCAACTACCCTTTTCATTTATAGATATTTCATCTACTTTTCTACAGTGGATTATTATGACCTTCTTTTCAGGATACTTTATTTATCAAAATTAAGCACTTTACTCTTGTTAAAACGTAAAACGTTGCATGTAAACTACCCCTTTCCCTTAACCGATATTCACCAAAATCAATAGGCCCTGAGTCCTCTATACAATTCAGGGCTGTATGCAAAAAATTATTCGATTCTGTTTGAATTTGCGGCTGTTATCGTTTGCCAAAAATTCTACACACAGACAGACAGACACTTTTCAAAAAATTACTTTTTTTCATTTTTTGATGGTAGTACAATCAGAATCTGCCATTATCTCGAACACGATTTTTTTGCCATGACCATACTTCCATTTCCTTGTGGAACATGGAAGTAAAATGACTTTTTTCATGTTTTGATGGTAGTACAATCAGAATCTGCCATTATCTAGAACACGACTTTTTCCGCCATGACCATACTTCCATTTCCTTATGGAACATGGAATAAAATGTTCCGTAAGGAAATGGAAGTATGGTGATGGCAAAAAAAATCATGTTCGAGATAATTGCAGATTCTGATTGTACTACCCTCAAAACATGAAGAAAAATCATTTTTCAAAAAGTGTGTGTGTGTGTGTGTGTGGATTTTTTCTATGGCAAACGATAAGAGCCACAAATTCTAACAGAATCATATAATTTTTTGCATACAGTCCTGAATTGTAGAGTTCTCAAGACCTATTGTTTTTGGTGAAGATCGGTTAAGGGAAAGGGGTAGTTTACTGGCAACGTTTTATGTTTTAAAAGGGTAATTTTATTTTTATGACGAATGATAACTGCCGCATATTCAAAGAGAATCAAATAATTTTTTGCATACATTCCTGAAGTTTTAAGTACTCAAGGTCTGTTGATTTTGGTGAAGATCGGTTAAGAGAAAAGGGTAGTTTACTGGCAACGTTTTATGTTTTAAAAGGGTAATTTTGTTTTTATGACGAATGATAACTGCCGCATATTCAAAGAGAATCAAATAATTTTTTGCATACATTCCTGAAGTTTTAAGTACTCAAGGTCTGTTGATTTTGGTGAAGATCGGTTAAGTGAAAGGGGGTAGTTTACCTGCAACATTTTATGTTTTAACAAGGGTAATTTTTTCTATGACGAACGATACCTGCCGTAAATTCAAAGAGAATCAAACAATTTTTTGCATAGGCCTACTTTCCTGAATTGTAAAGAACTGAAGGTCTATTGATTTTTGTGAAGATCGGTTAAGGGAAAGGGGTAGTTTACCTGCCACCTTTAATGTTTTAACAATAGTAATTGTTTTTATGACGAACGATAACTGCCGCACATTCAAACAGAATCAAATAATGTTTTGCATACATCCCTGAATTGTAGAGTTCTCAAGACCTATTGTTTTTGGTGAAGATCGGTTAAGGGAAAGGGGTAGTTTACCTGCAACATTTTATGTTTTAACAAGGGTAATTTTTTCTATGACGAACGATATCTGCCATAAATTCAAACGGAATCAAATACTTTTTTGTACACCTTCCTGAATTATAGACTACTCAAGGCCTGTTGATTTTGGTGAAATCAGTTAAGAGAAAGGGGTAGTTTACCTGCAACGTTTTATGTGATAACAAGGTTAATTTTTTCTATGACGAACGATAACTGCCGTAAATTCAAATATAATCAAATAAGTTTTTGCATACATCCCTAAATTGTAGAGATCTCAAGGCCTGTTGATTTTGGTGAAGATCGGTTAAGGGAAAGGGGTAGTTTACCTGCAACATTTTATGTTGTAACAAGAGAAATTTTTTCATGACGAACGATAACTGCCGTAAATTCAAACAGAATCAAATAATTTTTTACATGTGCCTGAGTTGTAGAAGACTCAAGGTGTATTGATTTTGGTGAAGATCGGTTACGGGGAAAGGGCAGTTTACCTGAAACATTTTTTGTTGTAACAAAATTTTATGTGTACTAAGTTATCGGCAACAAAGTAGTAGTTTGTTGTTAAAATTCCTTCCCGGGCTGTTTGGCCGTAGTCCAATGTTTTCTGCAAAACCAGACGTTTTGGCAGTGCCATCGACTGCCATCATCAGTGAAAATCTAGTGCGATAATGTGTGGTGGTATACATTAGTGACCACAGTACTGTGGTTAAGGCTGAAGCAATAAGTGGAAAGTAGTAGTTTCTATGGAAACAATTCATTTCGTAAATGATTTTAAATATAAATCTTAGAACATGGAAGTCATGTATGGTTCTCCATACCGATATTTTCATGTTTTGATGGTAGTACAATCTGAATCTGCCGTTATCTCGAACACGATTTTTTTCGCCATGACCATACTTCCATTTCCTTATGGAACATGGAAGTACAAAACATAAAAGTTCTAGTACAAGTTCCATTACAATTCTAATTTACAACTTACTTAGTTTATCATAACTCCTAGTACGCCCAAGCAGAAGAAACAACAATATTAAAGTGATATTTAACAATGTGTAAAATCAAATTTAATAACCATATTTAATATGTAAACCAGTGTGTCTATACACGTGAAATTCGTTTTTTCACGGTTAAACATTTGAACTTAAAGTCAACATAGTAATTAAACGCAGGCGTTGATACATGATGTGACAATTATGTCACATTATTATTCAACCACGTTGTCTACGTATCGGCAGCAGTCATAAAATCATGTGTTACATTAAAATTTCAATAAAACGCTACACCCACCATTACAGCAGCAAAAGCATTTTCCTTTGCTTTTATATTGTTTTGAAACAGAAAAACAAAACTTGAAATATCGTGTAAGAATTACGAAACTTATGCTGATGTGCCGACTTTATACCGTTACAATCTAAACAATGTTTAAACATACTACCCGACAAAAAAATAACAAAACTTTATTTCACAACACCACGGCTATTTAAACAACAAACTCCGTTTTCAATTAAAGCTTTCTAGCATTTTTCTACATTGCAGTTTATAATGAACCACTGCATCATTTTGACCGACACTACATATTTACCTCACAAACAACTGGATCGTCTTCATCTTCATTCATGATATTCAATGAAACAATATCTACATATATCTTCAGTAATTACATCATATTACTTTTACTTTTGAAGTTAATAAGGTTATATTTTTCATCACTGTTAACAGCCTACGACATTTTCACACACACGCTCGCCAAATATACAGACTTCACAGATTGTACTGAAGAAGGATACGGAATAAACGTATAGGCAGGGCAGCCACCATAACATGTAAGGCATGTAAGGAATACATTTTTCACAAATATTACGATTTTACACTGAAAAGGTTTAAATAATACTTCAAATTATAATAATGTACTATATAATTTTGACCACCGATTATGTTTAACATCCACCATGCATTGATAAAGTGAGAGTGTGATAAATACAGTTACTAATTAACTGCGAATAGATTATGTTATCTTTGTTTTAACAAAGATCGTTACGTACATAAGAGGATATTAATAGTAACGTAAATTTAAAAGACATAATTTTCGCCCCATGGCTAAGGATTCAACTCCTCCAATATGTATTCAAGAACGCAAGTAGGCAAAAATCAGACATCATAATCATAACGCAATGTAACTAGAGTAATAAAAGGTAAGCAACTCCGGCCTATTACGCTCCCATTGGTTGCTTCGCTCTGACGTCACCGAGTGAAGGAATACGCGCGAGTCTTGATTTACCACGCAATCTTACCTGAGACAATGTCCTACTTAGCATCTCTCAGCTGTTTACACGAAATATTAACAATAATTGTAACGAGCTATTCATATAGAAAAAGCATTAAACAACAAGTTTAAATGGTTTGTGGCAAAAAATAATGGTAAAATGTACTCCTACATTTAATAGAAAAGTAAGCAAGTCTGTCCACATATAACATTGACAAAACGGCACAAGGTGTAAAATTAAGTCGGAAAGGAGGCGATATTTTATATATATATATATATATATATATATATATATACATATATATATAAAATTTGCCTGCGCGCGCGCGTGCGCGCATGAGTGCGTGTATAAACATTTCTATGTAGTATAATATATTTGAAACAAGCTTCCAATTATTATAATTATAATCAATATCATAATCATTTTCTTTATTACTTCCATGTTCCTTAAGGAAATGGAAGTATGGTGATGGCAAAAAAATCGTGTTCGAGATTATTGCAGATTATGATTGTACTACACTCAAAACATGAAAAAAGTCATTTTTCGAAAAGTGTCTGTGTGTGTGTCTGTGTCTCTGTGTATCTATCTGTAGATTTTTTTTTATGGCAAATGATAACAGCCGCAAATTCAAACTGAATCAAATCATTTTTTGCATACAACCCTGATTTGTAGAGTACTCACGACCTATTGTTTTTGGTGAATATCGGTTGAGGGAAAGGGGTAGTTTACCAGCAACGGTTTTTTTAAAATCAAGGGTAATTGTTTTATATGGCAAACGATTACAGCCGCAAATTCAAACAGAATCAACTACTCTTTTGCATACAGCCCTGAATTGTAGAGTTCTCAATACTTATTGTTTTTGGTGAAGATCGGTTAAGGGAAAGGGGTAGTTTACCTGCAACGTTTTATGTTTTAACAAGGGTATTTTCTATGGCAAACGATAACAGCCACAAATTCAAACATAATCAAATAATTGTTTGCATACTGCCCTGAATTGTAGAGTTCTCAAAATCTATTGATTTTGGTGAAGATCGGATAAGGGAAAGGGGTAGTTTACCGGCTACGTTTTATGTTTTAAAAGGGTATTTTATATGGCAAACGATAACAGCCGCAAATTCAAACAGAATCAACTACTCTTTTGCATACAGCCCTGAATTATTGAGTTCTCAAGACTTATTGGTTTTGGTGAAGATCGGTTAAGGGGAAGGGGTGGTTTACCAGCAACGTTTTTTTTTATCGGGGGTAATTTTTTTCTATGGCAAAAGATAACAGCCGCAAATTCAAACAGAATCAACTACTCTTTTTTTGCATACAGCCCTGAATTGTAGAGTTCTCAAGACCTATTGATTTTGGTGAAGATTGGTTAAGGGAAAGGGGTAGTTTACCGGCAACGGGTTTTTTTTAAACAAGTGTAATTTTTTTCTATGGCAAACGATAACAGCCGCAAATTCAAACAGAATCAAACAATTTTTTGCATACAGCCCTGATTTGTAGAGTACTCACGACCTATTGTTTTTGGCGAAGATCGGTTGAGGGAAAGGGGTAGTTTACCGGCTACGGTTTTTTTTTATCAAGGGTAATTTTCTTTGTTTGGAAACCGATAACAGCCGCAAATTCAAACAGAATCAAATAATGTTTCGCATACAGCCCTGAATTGTAGAGTTCTCAAGATCTGTTGATTGTGGTAAAGATCGGTTAAGGGAAAGGGGTAGTTTACCGGCGACGTTTTATGTTCTAAAAAGGGTATTTTCTATGGCAAACGATAACAGCCGCAAATTCAAACATAATCAAATAATGTTTTGCATACTGCCCAGAATTGTAGAGTTCTCAAGACCTTTTGTTTTTGGTGAAGATCGGTTACGGGGAAGGGGTAGTTTTCCAGCAACGTTTTATATTTTAAAAGGGTATTTTCTATGGCAAACGATAAGAGCCGCAAATTCAAACAGAATCAAATAAGGTTTTGCACACAGCCCTGATTTCATGAGTACTAAAGACCTATTGTATTTGGTTAAGATCGTTTAAGGGAAAGGGGTAGTTTACCAGCTACGTTTTTTGTTTTATCAAGGGTATTTTGTATGGCAAACGATAACAGCCGCAAAATCAAACAGAATCATATAATATCTTGCATACAGCACTGAATTGTAGAGTTCTCAAGACCTGTCGTTTTTGGTGAAGATCGGTTGAGGGAAAGGGGTACTTTACCAGCAACGGTTTTTTTTATCAAGGGTAATTTTTTTTTGGCAAACGATAATAGCCGCAAATTCAAACAGAATCAAATAATGTTTCGCATACAGTCCTGAATTATGGAGTTCTAAAGACCTATTGTTTTTGGTGAAGATCGTTTAAGGGAAAGGGGTAGTTTACCGGCCACGTTTTTTGTTTTATCAAGGGTATTTCGTATGGCAAACGATAACAGCCGCAAATTCAAACAGATTCATATAATATTTTGCATACAGCACTGAATTGTAGAGTTCTCAAGACCTATTGTTCTTGGTGAAGATCGGTTGAGGGAAAGGGGTAGTTTACCTGCAACGGTTTTTTTTTATAAAGGGAAATTCTTTTTTTGGCAAACGATAACAGCCGCAATTTCAAGCAGAATCAAACAATGTTTCGCATACAGCCCTGAATTGTAGTGTTCTCAAGACGTATTGTTTTTGGTGAAGATCGGTTAAGGGAAAGGGGTAGTTTACCTGTAACGTTTTATGTTTTAACAAGGGTATTTCCGATGGCAAACGATAACAGCCGCAAATTCAAACAGAATCAAATAATTTTTTGCATACAGCCCTGATTTGTAGAGTACTCAAGACCTATTGTTTTTGGTGAAGATCGGTTGAGGGAAAGGGGTAGTTTACCTGCAACGTTTTTTATCAAGCGTATTTTCTATGGCAAACGATAACTGCCGCAAATTCAAACAGAATCAAATAATTTTTTGCATTCGTCACTGAATTGTGGAGGACTCAAGGCCTTTTGATTTTGGTGAAGATCGGTTAAGGGGAAGGGGTAGTTTACCTGCAACCTTTTACGTTTCAACAAGAGTAAAGTACTTGAAAATGCATTTAAAATTTTCAAACAATGGTAATTGTTAAAAAATAGTAATTGTTAACTATTTCAATATGGTAATAATTGTTACCATATTGGTAAAATGGTAATTGTTGCCAGGCAATAAAATTATAATTTTTTCATTTTAATGTAAATCTGTACATAGTATAAAGTAAAGTCGGTCTGTTTTCTCTCTGTGTTTGAAATCGCTAATCTCAGGAAGTACTGAACGGATTTTATTCAAGTTTTCGCCAATAGATAGAGTGTCTATCGAGGAACATTTATGTGTATAATTAATACATATATGTTGTACATTAGCCTAGCTATTACGGTTTATGTCAAGTAAGTGGTATAGTTTACATCTTATATATAAAAATGAATGTTTCTTTGTTTGTCCCGTTTGCGTTCCTATACCATTCATCCGATTGCGATGAAACTTCGGTGAGTTGTTGTGCGCACGTCCGCGAAGGTTTCTTCCACATCTCCTCCTAAACCACTGTACCGATTTCAACCAAACTTGGCACAAATATTTTACGCAACGGGAGAACCAACATAGGATAGGTGTTTTTTCGATGGGGTCCTTTTGGGGGTTCTTTGGGGTCTTCCACATCGCCTCCTAAACCACTGGACCGATTTCAACCAAACTTGGCACAAATATTTTACGCAAAGGGAGAACCAACATAGGACAAGTGTTTTTTCGATACGATCCTCTGGGGGGTCCTTTGCGGTCTTAAAAAACTATTAGATCTGGTTACTATGGCAACCCAATAGAATAGATTCTGTTCTAAATATATTATCGCATTAAAATGAAGACCACGCGAACGAAGTTGTGGGCAACAGCTATTTATTTTTAAGAAGCCTAATTTAATTAAACTTTATTAATTAAACTAACATTTTTCATTACGTACAACGTGAAACTCCGTAGCGAAGTACGGGTATTCTGCTAGTCATGTATAAGAGAAAATATATCGTGCGTGGCAGGCAAGCATATCTCAGTTATGTACTGTTTACGTTTCCATTTTATTATTATCACTACCGCAATAAAAAGGCAGGGAAGACACACACACACACACACACAATTCGCGTTATTTCTGGCCTCATTCACGTTTATTTTCTTACATTTGCACGGTTTTTAAATGGAAAGTGCCGAACCCATACCAACATAACGCATGCAAGCCGAAAAAGTGTCCAGCGTGGATAGCGATTTGCTTCCTGTGGATCGCTGGGCAGTGTAACTGCACGTGTTTACAGAGGAACGATTCATAGACAGACTTTTCGTCTTTAGGGAATGAACCCTCTGCAAGATGCTGAGGGTCCATGAGTGAATTCGGAGAGCTCCTTCTTTTCCGCGTGTTTGTTCTGTGAAACGTACACTGTAGATTCGCAGATTTATTCTAAGCAACGCTCAATAGGAAATTGTAACAACCAAAAATTTAAAAATTTTAGTATGACTGAAAAGACGTTACATTCAGCATGACACACCTACTCAGCCCACGAGCAATAAATAAGGAAATGTGTGTCGATGTGTCAAGTGAACGTTTACTTCAGACAATGCAAGTACGTTTCACATAGTTGTACAATAGGAACAGGGTTGGCCGTGACAGACTCGACTAAAACACGAGATTTACAGCCTGCAAATGTAAGATAATGGAATCTGTGTCAAGTACCAATTTAGAGGAGAAACCGTGGCGGACACACTGCCGGGTAATTTGTAGAGTACCAGTAAAGAATAAAAGGGGTGTAAGTCACACAATAGTATATACCCTATACGAGGACGGACATCGATACCTAAAATAATAGAATCGAACTTGTAAACAGCAGGGGAACGACTTACTGGCGACAACGGATATTTACGACAGGCAGTAGGTGTGCCGTTTTGGAAACGACGTCACGCTGCGCCAGGATAGCGTTCAGGAAAAAAGGGTCAAACACAGCGAACAATAACAAGAGACGACACATTGTTTTCGTGAGAACTGCAGCGAGACCCGGAGTACGCTTAGACAATAGCATGATAGACGAGCATGAAATTTCTCCTGTTCTAGGAAAAGAGTACGGAGGCTTTCGACGCGAACCCGTGGGGAGACAGGATATCCAATCACAACCCAGCATCTACCCAGAGAACTGGTGGAGAGGACCGTCGCCAGCATAGCAACGGGAACGTCGAATGAGAAGTGAAGAACGACACTCTGGCTTAAGGGTAGGAGATCTTCTGTCCTATCATGTTCAACTTGAGGCGTGTTTTCCAGAAGGGTGCATTGTGGTACACGATGTTTGATAAAAACTGCTTGCAGAGCACGCGGGAGGACAGTCTCTCATAATTTTTCAACCAGATACTTTGAACAGCCTTTCACAAATTTTTACTCATATACTTTGAGCAGTCAGTCGGTCAGTAGAACAGTCTTTATAATTTTCAACAGTCGGTCGTCAAAGTTCGATTAACATACGGTCGGCAGTGGGACTTTGAAATTTTGCCACGCGTCATGTAACTAAGAGACTTAGACATTTCGATATTGGCGCGTATCCGGTAATAGTGGACTTTCAGTGTCTAAAAACATGCGACATACGCCAGTGCTTAACAATTATAGAATTCTTTATTATACTCTAATTCAGAATTGAACTAACCAGTCACACTTACATCAATAATCGACGCGTAGAACTATCGTTGTTGTAACACCGGACGGCGAAATCATAACATTATACAGTGTTGCGGTGCGATACAATATCACGTGGAACAATGACACCGCGGCATCAAAACACTAACAGTAATGAACATATCAAACGTTGAACAATAGACAGACATATATATATACACCATAGTTAACGATGAACTTTAATACGCACACACAGCGCGAGTGAATCTGTTTCGCGTGTGTTAAGTGTCAGTCACAGCACAGCTTCCCACATATGGACCAGCAGAGAGGGGTTACGCCGATGGAAATTTCGGATAATTCATCTAAACAAGTAATCTTTATGCTATTCTTATCATAAGGAACTCTACTGTCCTGTCTCTTTTTCAAGAAACACCCCTTGAGCATTTAATTTAAACATGATAAACATAATTAACGCCATCCATCTGAGGCATACGATGAACGCATTAATATAGGATTTATTGTTTGAATACTTGTGTTTCTATATATCGATTGCATTATATATGTATGTGTATGTTTTTCAGCAAACAACGTATTGGATTTACCTTGTAATTTGATGTATAAACATGTGTTCTTTTATGTTCTTTTCATGAGTTTATGAATGTATGTATTTACAGGGAATCATCCATATTTTATATATTGAATTTAATGAATGATATAATGTTAATAAATAAGTGTTTATTTTATCAATATGCGTTCATCATTGTCAAATTACCTCAGAACGAGAAAGTAATGGCATTTGAGTGATTTATGGTAGTTTATTTTATTTTATTTATTAATGCAACAACTAGAGTCTCCATGCAATAGTTATGCTAACGTAAAGTAATTAACGTGTTATTTATTGATTACACGAGCTCATTATGCAAATTAATATATTCAATAATTACTTAATCACAGATTAATTAATCCATTATTGTTATCATAATTACTTAATGACTGCCCAACACGTGGCAAGTGTAGTATTTGGCTCTCAAAGAACGTAGGGCTCGGCAATCACAGATTAGTTAATTCAGTAGCGTAATAGCATAACACCCCACAGTGTTGTATTTGCCGCCCAAAGAACGTGGGGCATTACAATTATCAAAAACTCCCAATACAAAGAAAATCTTGTATTTGGCTGCCCAACGCGTGGCAGATCGTTGTAAAATGTTGAAAATTTTTGTCCACGGTGAACCCTCATACACACTAAACCTGCTCTGATGTTTTAATTACGGACATCATAATATTAAAACTTTGGAAACTTGAGCACAACTTAATGGAGATCAATCATTAACTTATACAAGCCATTAATTTTATGCATATTTTTTATATATATGTGTACAACGTTATCGGCAACAAAGTAGTTTTTGTTAAAATTCCTTCCCGGGATATTTGGCCGTAGTCCAATGTTTTCTACAAAACCAGACGTTTCGGTAATGCCATTGACTTCCATCATCAGTGAAAATCGAGTGCGATAACGTGAGGTGGTATACATTAGTGACCACAGTACTGTGGTTAAGGCTGAAGCTGTAAGTAGAAAGAAATAGTTTCTATGGTAATATTGCATTTCGAAAATGATTTTAAATATAAATCTTAGAATATGGAAGTCATGTATGGTTCTCCATACCGATATTTTACTTCCATATTCCTTAAGGAAATGGAAGTATGGTGATGGCAAAAAAAATCGTGTTCGAGATTATTGCAGATTCTGATTGTACTACACTCAAAACATGAAAAAAAGTGTTTTTCGAAAAGTGTCTGTGTGTGTGTCTGTCTGTCTATGTGTAGATTTTTTTTCTATGGCAAACGATAACTGCCGCAAATTCAAACAGAATCAAATAATGTTTTGCATACAGCACAGATTTGTAGAGTAATCACGACCTATTGTTTTTGGTGAAGATCGGTTGAGGGAAAGGGGTAGTTTACCAGCAACGGTTTTTTTTTATCAAGGGTAATTTTTTGTTTGGCAAACGATAACAGCCGCAAATTCAAACAGAATCAAATGATGTCTCGCATACAGTCCTGAATTATAGAGTTCTAAAGATCTATTGTTTTTGGTGAAGATCGGTTAAGGGAAAGGGGTAGTTTACCTGCAACGTTTTATGTTTTAACAAGGGTATTTTCTATGGCAAGCGATAACAGCCGCAAATTCAAACAGAATCAAAAGATTATTTGCATACAGCCCTAAATTGTAGAGTTCTCAAGACATCCAGTTTTTGGTGAAGATCGGTTAAGGGAAAGGGGTAGTTTACCAGCAACGTTTTTTTAACAAGTGTATTTTATATGGCAAACGATAACAGCCGCAAATTCAAACAGAATTAAAATTTTTTTTGCAAACCGGCCTGATTTGTAGAGTACTCAAGACCTGTTGTTTTTAGTGAAGATCGGTTAAGGGGAAGGAGTAGTTTACCAGCAACATTTTTTTATCAAATGTATTTTCTATGGCAAACGATAACAGCCGCAAATTCAGGCAGAATCAATGTTTTGCATACGTCCCTGAATTGTAGAGATCTCAAGTACTTTCGATTTTGGTGAAGATCGGTTAAGGGGAAGGGGTAGTTTACCAGCAACCTTTTACGTTTTAACAACAGTAAAGTACTTGAAAATTCATTTAAACTTTTTCAAACAATGGTAATTGTTAAAAATAAAATAATTTTGTTGCCAGGCAAAAAAATTATAATTTTTTCATTTTAATGTAAATCATGTATAAGAGAAAATATATCGTGCGTGGCAGGCAAGCATATCTCAGTTATGTACTGTTTACGTTTCCATTTTATTATTATGACTACCGCAATTAAAAGGCAGGGATCACACACACACACACACACACACACACACACACACACACACACACACACACACACACACACAAAATTCGCGTTTTTTCTGGCCTCATTCATGTTTATTTTCTTACATTTGCACGCTTTTTAAATGGAAAGTGCCGAAACCCATACCAACATAACGCATGCAAGACGAAAAAGTGTCCAGCGTGGATAGCGATTTGCTTCCTGTGGATCGCTGGGCAGTGTAACTGCACGTGTTTACAGAGGAACGGTTCATAGACAGACTTTTCGTCTTTAGGAAGTGAACCCTCAGAAAGATGCTGAGGGTCCATGAGTGACTTTGGAGCGCTCCTTCTTTTTCGCGTGTTTGTTCTGTGAAACATACACTGTAGATTCGCAGCTTTACTCTAAGCAACGGTCAATAGGAAATGTTGAAAATTTTTGTCCACGGTGTACTCTCATTCACACTAAACCTGCTCTGATGTTTTAATTACGAACATCATAATATTAAAACTTTGGAAACTTGAGCACTACTTAATGGAGATCAATCATTAACTTATACAAGCCATTAATTTTTTGCATATTTTTTATATATATGTGTACAACGTTATCGGCAACAAAGAAGTAGTTTTTGTTAAAATTCCTTCCCGCGATATTTCGTCGTAGTCCAATGTTTTCTACAAAACCAGACGTTTCGGCAATGCCGTCGACTTCCATCATCAGTGAAAATCGAGTGCGATAACGTGAGGTGGTATACATTAGTGACCACAGTACTGTGGTTAAGGCTGAAGCTGTAAGTAGAAAGAAGTAGTTTCTATGGTAATATTGCATTTCGAAAATGATTTTAAATATAAATCCTAGAATATGGAAGTCATGTATGGTTCTCCATACCGATATTTGTATATGGTAAACGATAACAGCCGCAAATTCAACCAGAATCAAATGATGTTTTGCATACAGCCCTGTGTTGTAGAGTTCTCAATACCTATTGGTGTTTGTGAAGATCGGTTTAGGGAAAGGGGTAGTTTACCAGCAACGTTTTATGTTTTCAAAGGGTATTTTATATGGCAAACGATAAGAGCTGCAAATTAAAACAGATTCAAATAAGTTTTTGCATACAGCTCTGATTTGTTGAGTACTAAAGACCTATTGTTTTTGGTGAAGATCGGTTAAGGGGAAGGGGTAGTTTACCGGCCACGTTTTTTGTTTTATCAAGGGTATTTTTTGTATGGCAAACGATAACAGCCGCAAATTCAAACAGAATCATATAATATTTTCCATACAGCTTTGAATTGTAGAGTTCTCAAGACCTGTCGTTTTTGGTGAAGATCGGTTAAGGGAAAGGAGTAGTTTACCTGCAACGGTTTATTATCAAGGGTAATTTTTTACTTCCATATTCCTTAAGGAATGGAAGTATGGTGATGGCAAAAAAAATCGTGTTCGAGATTATTGCAGATTCTGATTCTACTACACTCAAAACATGAAAAAAAGTCGTTTTCCGAAAAGTGTCTGTGTGTCTGTCTGTCTGTCTATCTGTCTGTGTCTATAGATTTTTTTTCTATGGCAAACGATAACTGCCGCAAATTCAAACAGAATCAAATAATTTTCAGCATACAGGCCTAATTTGCAGAGTACTCGCGACCTATTGTTTTTGGTGAAGATCGGTTGAGGGAAAGGGGTAGTTTACCTGCAACGGTTTTTTTTTAGCAAGGGTAATTTTGTTTGTTTGGCAAACGATAACAGCCGTAAATACAAACAGAATCAAATAATGTTTCGCATAGAGCCCTGAATTGCAGAGTTATCAAGATCTGTTGATTTTGGTGAAGATCGGTTAAAGGAAAGGGGTAGTTTACCTGTAACGTTTTATGTTTTAACAAGGGTATTTCCTATGGCAAACGATAACAGCCGCAAATTCAAACAGAATCAAAAGATTATTTGCATACAGCCCTAAATTGTAGAGTTCTCAAGACCTATTGTTTTTGGTGAATATCAGTTGAGGGAAAGGGGTAGTTTACCTGTAGCATTTTTTTAACAAGGGTATTTTATATGGCAAACGATAACACCCGCAAATTCAAACAGAATCAAATGATATTTTGCATACAGCCCTGATTTGTAGAGTACTCAAGACCTATTATTTTTGGTGAAGATCAGTTAAGGGGAAGGGGTAGTTTACCAGCAACGTTTTTTTATCAAGCGTATTTTCTATGGCAAACGATAACAGCCGCAACTTCAAACAGAATCAACTAATTATTTGCATACGTCCCTGAATTGTAGAGGTCTCAATGACTTTCGATTTTGGTGAAGATCGGTTAAGGGGAAGGGGTAGTTTACCAGCAACCTTTTACGTTTTAACAAGAGTAAAGTACTTGAAAATTTATTTAAACTTTTTGAAACAATGGTAATTGTTAAAAATAAAATAATTTTGTTGCCAGGCAATAAAATTATAATTTTTTCATTTTAATGTAATATAATATTTTTCATTTAATACAGCAATAAAAAGGCAGGTAAGACACAGCCTGGCTGTTTGGCTGAAAATGATTTTAAATATAAATCTTAGAATATGGAAGTCATGTATGGTTCTCCATACCGATATTTCCTATTGTAAACGATAACAGCCGCAAATTCAAACAGAATCAAATGATGTTTTGCATACAGCCCTGTATTGTAGAGTTCTCAATAGGTATTGGTGTTGGTGAAGATCGGTTAAGGGAAAGGGGTAGTTTACCAGCAACGTTTTATGTTTTAAAAGGGTATTTTCTATGGCAAACGATAAGAGCCGCAAATTCAAACAGAACCAAATAAGTTTTTGCATACAGCCCTGATTTGTTGAGTACTAAAGACCTGTTGTTTTTGGTGAAGATCGGTTAAGGGAAAGGGGTAGTTTACCGGCCACGTTTTTTGTTTTATCAAGTGTATTTTATATGGCAAACGATAACAGCCGTAAATTCAAACAGAATCATACAAAATTTGGATACAGCCCTGAAATGTAGAGTTTTCAAGACCTGTTGGTTTTGGTGAAGATCGGTTGAGGGAAAGGGGTAGTTTACCTGCAACGTTTTTTTTCAAGCGTATTTTCTATTGCAAACGATAACAGCCACAAATTCAAACACAATCAAATAATGTTTCGTATACAGCCCTGAACTGTAGAGTTCTCAAGTCCTGTTGTTTTTGGTGAAGATCGGTTAAGGGAAAGGGGTAGTTTACCTGTAACGTTTTATGTTTTAACAAGGGTATTTCTTATGGCAAACGATAACAGCCGCAAATTCAAACAGAATCAAAAGATTACTTGCATACAGCCCTAAATTGTTGAGTTCTCAAGACCTATTGTTTTTGGTGAAGATCGGTTAAGGGAAAGGGGTAGTTTACCTGCAACGTTTTTTTAACAAGGTTATTTTCTATGGCAAACGATAACAGCCGCAAATTCAAACAGAATCCAATAATGTTTTGCATACAGCCCTGATTTGTAGAGTACTCAATATCTATTGTTTTTGGTGAAGATCGGTTAAGGGGAAGGGGTAGTTTACCAGCAACGTTTTTTTTTCAAGCGTATTTTTTATGGCAAACGATAACAGCCACAAATTCAAACAGAATCAAATAATGTTTCGTATACAGCCCTGAATTCTAGAGTTCTCAAGACCTGTTGTTTTTGGTAAAGATCGGTTAAGGGAAAGGGGTAGTTTACCTGTAACGTTTTATGTTTTAACAAGGGTATTTCTTATGGCAAACGATAACAGCCGCAAATTCAAACAGAATCAAAAGATTATTTGCATACAGCCCTAAATTGTGGAGTTCTCAAGACCTATTGTTTTTGGTGAAGATCGGTTAAGGGAAAGGGGTAGTTTACCAGCAACGTTTTTTTAACAAGGGTATTTTATATGGCAAACGATAACAGCCGCAAATTCAAACAGAATCAAATAATGTTTTGCATACAGTCCTGATTTGTAGAGTACTCAAGATCTTTTGTTTTTGGTGAAGATAGGTTAAGGGGAAGGGGTAGTTTACCTGCAACTTTTTTTTATCAAGCGTATTTTCTATGGCAAACGATAACTGCCGCAAATTCAAACAGAATCAAATAATTGTTTGCATACGTCCCTGAATTGTAGAGGTCTCAAGGACTTTCGATTTTGGTGAAGATCGGTTAAGGGGAAGGGGTAGTTTACCTGCAACCTTTTACGTTTTAACAAGAGTAAAGTACTTGAAATTTATTTAAACTTTTTCAAACAATGGTAATTGTTAAAAATAAAATAATTTTGTTGCCAGGCAATAAAATTAAAATTTTTTCATTTTAATGTAAATCTTGTATAAGAGAAAATATATCGCGCTTGGCAGGCGATATTAAGATTTAAATATAAATCTTAGAATATTGAAGTCATGTATGGTTCTCCATACCGATATTTTGCCATCACCATACTTCCATTCCTTAAGGAATATGGAAGTAAAAAAGTCATTTTACTTCCATATTCCTTAAGGAATGGAAGTATGGTGATGGCAAAAAAAATCGTGTTCGAGATTATTGCAGATTCTGATTCTACTACACTCAAAACATGAAAAAAAGTCGTTTTCCGAAAAGTGTCGGTGTGTGTGTCTGTCTGTCTGTCTGTGTGTCTGTGTGTCTGTGTGTCTGTGTGTCTGTCTGTCTGTCTGTCTATGTGTCTGTAGATTTTTTTTCTATGGCAAACGATAACTGCCGCAAATTCAAACAGAATCAAATAATTTTTTGCATGCAGCCCTGATTTGCAGAGTACTCGCGACCTATTGTTTTTGGTGAAGATCGGTTGAGGGAAAGGGGTAGTTTACGGCAACGGTTTTTTTTTAGCTAGGGTAATTTTGTTTGTTTGGCAAACGATAACAGCCGCAAATTCAAACAGAATCAAATAATGTTTCGCATACAGCCCTGAATTATAGAGTTCTCAAGATCTGTTGATTTTGGTGAAGATCGGTTAAGGGAAAGGGGTAGTTTACCTGTAACGTTTTATGTTTTAACAAGGGTATTTCTTATGGCAAACGATAACAGCCTCAAATTCAAACAGAATCAAAAGGTTATTTGCATACAGCCCTAAATTGTAGAGTTCTCAAGACCTATTGTTTTTGGTGAAGTTCGGTTGAGGGAAAGGGGTAGTTTACCTGCAACGTTTTTTTAACAAGGGTATTTTCTATGGCAAACGATAACAGCCGCAAATTCAAACAGAATCAAATAATGTTTTGCATACAGCCCTGATTTATAGAGTACTCAAGACCTATTGTTTTTGGTGAAGATCGGTTAAGGGAAAGGGGTAGTTTACCTGTAACGTTTTATGTTTTAACAAGGGTATTTCTTATGGCAAACGATAACAGCCGCAAATTCAAACAGAATCAAAAGATTATTTGCATACAGCCCTAAATTGTAGAGTTCTCAAGACCTATTGTTTTTGGTGGAGATCGGTTGAGGGAAAGGGGTAGTTTACCTGCAACGTTTTTTTAAAAAGTTTATTTTCTATGGCAAACGATAACAGCCGCAAATTCAAACAGAATCAAATAATGTTTTGCATACAGCCCTCATTTGTAGAGTACTCAAGACCTATTGTTTTTGGTGAAGATCGGTTAAGGGGAAGGGGTAGTTTACCTGCAACTTTTTTTTTCAAGCGTATTTTCTATGGCAAACGATAACAGCCGCAAATTCAAACAGAATCAAATAATTTTTTGCATACGTCCCTGAATTGTAGAGGTCTCAATGACTTTCGATTTTGGTGAAGATCGGTTAAGGGGAAGGGGTAGTTTACCTGCAACCTTTTACGTTTTAACAAGAGTAAAGTACTTGAAAATTTATTTAAACTTTTTGAAACAATGGTAATTGTTAAAAATAAAATAATTTTGTTGCCAGGCAATAAAATTATAATTTTTTCATTTTAATGTAATATAATATTTTTCATTTAATACAGCAATAAAAAGGCAGGTAAGACACAGCCTGGCTGTTTGGCTGAAAATGATTTTAAATATAAATCTTAGAATATGGAAGTCATGTATGGTTCTCCATACCGATATTTTCAAAAAGTGTCTGTGTGTCTATTTCTATGGCAAACGATAACAGCCGCAAATTCAAACTGAATCAAATAATTTTTTGCATACAGCCCTGATTTGCAGAGTACTCACAACCTGTTGTTTTTGGTGAATATCGGTTGAGGGAAAGGGGTAGTTTACCGGCAACGGTTTTTTAAATCAAGGGTAATTGTTTTATATGGCAAACGATAACAGCCGCATATTCAAACAGAATCAACTACTCTTTTGCATACAGTCCTGAATTGTAGAGTTCTCAAGACTTATTGTTTTTGGTGAAGATCGGTTAAGGGAAAGGGGTAGTTTACCGGCAACGTTTTATCTTTTAACAAGGGTATTTTCTATGGCAAACGATAACAGCCGCAAATTCAAACATAATCAAATAATTGTTTGCATACTGCCCTGAATTGTAGAGTTCTCAAAATCTATTAATTTTGGTGAAGATCGGTTAAGGGAAAGGGGTAGTTTACCAGCTACGTTTTATGTTTTAAAAGGGTATTTTTTATGGCAAACGATAAGAGTCGCAAATTCAAACAGAATCAAATGATGTTTTGCATACAGGCCTGTATTGTAGAGTTCTCAAGACCTATTGGTTTTGGTGAAGATCGGTTAAGGGGAAGGGGTAGTTTACCGGCTACGTTTTATGTTTTAACAAGGGTATTTTTTATGGTAAACGATAACAGCCGCAAATTCAAACATAATCAAATAATTGTATGCATACTGCCCTGAATTGTAGAGTTCTCATAATCTATTGATTTTGGTGAAGGTCGGTTAAGGGAAAGGGGTAGTTTACTTGCTACGTTTTATGTTTTAAAAGGGTATTTTATATGGCAAACGATAAGAGTCGCAAATTCAAACAGAATCAAATACTTTTTTGCATGTAGCCCTAATTTGTAGAGTACTCAAGCCCTATTGATGTTGGTGAAGATCGGTTAAGGGAAAGGGGTAGTTTACCAGCAACGGTTTTCTTTAAAAAAGAGTAATTTTTTTTGGCAATCGATAACAGCCGCAAATTCAAACAGAATCAACTACTCTTTTGCATACCGCCCTGAATTATTGAGTTCTCAAGACCTATTGGTTTTGGTGAAGATCGGTTAAGGGGAAGGGGTCGTTTACCAGCAACGTTTTTTTTTATCGGGGGTAATTTTTTTCTATGGCCAACGATAACAGCCGCAAATTCAAACAGAATCAAATGATTATTGCATACAGCCCTAAATTGTAGAGTTCTCAAGACCTATTGATTTTGGTGAAGATCAGTTAAAGGAAAGGGGTAGTTTACCTGCTACGTTTTATGTTTTAAAAGGGTATTTTATATGGCAAACGATAAGAGCCGCAAATTCAAACAGAATCAAATAATGTTTTGCATACAGCCCTGATCTGTTGAGTACTCAGGACCTGTTGTTTTAGGTGAAGATCGGTTAAGGGAAAGGGGTAGTTTACCGGCAACGTTTTATGTTTTAAAATGGTATTTTATATGGCAAACGATAAGAGTCGCAAATTCAAACAGAATCAAATAATTTTTTGCAAGTAGCTCTGATTTGTAGAGATCTCAAGTCCTATTGGTTTTGGTGAAGATCGGTTTAGGGGAAGGGGTAGTTTACCTGCTAAGTTTTATGTTTTAAAAGGGTATTATTTATGGCAAACGATAAGAGTCGCAAATTCAAACAGAATCAAATAATTTTTTCAAGTAGCCCTGGTTTGTAGAGTACTAAAGACCTGTTGATTTTGGTAAAGATCGGTTAAGGCAAAGGGGTAGTTTACCTGCAATGGTTTTTTTTAAACAAGTGTAATTTTTTACTATGGCAAACGATAACAGCCGCAAATTCAAACAAAATCAAATAATGTTTTGCATTCAGCCCTGAATTGTAGAGTACTCAAGACCTATTGCTTTTGGTGAAGATCGGTTTAGGGAAAGGGGTAGTTTACCTGCAACGTTTTATGTTTTAAAAGGGTATTTTTTATGGCAAACGATAAGAGTCGTAAATTCAAACGAAGTCAAATAATGTTTTGCATACAGTCCTGAATTTTAGAGTTCTCAAGACCGTTTGGTTTTGGTGAAGATCGGTTAAGGGAATAGGGTAGTTTACCAGCAACATTCTATGTTTTAACAAGGGTAGTTTTTTATATGACTAACGATAACTGACGTAATTTCAAACATAATCAACTACTCTTTTGCATACCTTTTTGAATTATACGGAGCTCAACGTCTGTTTATTTTGTTGAAGATCGGTTAAGGGAAAGGGGTAGGTTACCAGCAACGTTTTATATTTTAACAAGGGTATTTCCTATGGCAAACGATAAGAGCCCCAAATTCAAACAGAATCAAATAATTTCTTGCATACAGCCCTGAATTGTAGAGTTCTCAAGTCGCATTGTTTTTGGTGAAGATCGGTTAAGGGGAAGGGGTAGTTTACCTTCAACGTTTTTTTATCGGGGGTAATTTTTTCTATGGCAAACGATAACAGCCGCAAATTCAAACAGAATCAAATAATGTTTTTCATGCAGCCCTGAATTGTAGGGTTCTCAAGTCCTATTGGTGTTGGTGAAGATCGGTTAAGGGAAAGGGGTAGTTTACCTACAAAACATTTTATGTTTTAACAAGGGTAATTTTTTATATGACGAAAGATAACTGCCGCAAATTCAAACAGAATCGACTACGTTTTTGCATTCTTTTTGAATTAAAGAGAACTCAAGGTCTGTTGATTTTGTTGAATATCGGTTAAGAGAAAGGGGTAGTTTACCTGCAACGTTTTATGTTTGAAGAAGAGTAAAGTACTTAATTTTGATAAATAATGTATCCTAATAAGCAGCTCATAATAATCCACTGTAGAAACGTAGATGAATTATCTATAAATGAAGAGGTTAATTGAACGGGGTGGGGGTAATTTTCTATTAATGAAAATTATAGTTGATTGGGGAGGGGAGAATTTTTTATATGTGTACTATGTTATCGGCACCAAATAAGTAGTTCGTTGTTAAAATTCCTTCCCGGGCTGTTTAGCCGTAGTCCAATGTTTTCTGCAAAACCAGTCTTTTCGGCAATCCATCGACTGCCATCATCAGTGAAAATAGAGTGCGAAAACGTGAGGTGGTATACGTTAGTGACCACAGTACTGTGGTTAAGGCTGAAGCAATAAGTAGAAAGAAGTAGTTTCTATGGAAATATTTCATTTCGAATATGATTTTAAATATAAATCTTAGAACATGGAAGTCATGTATAGTTCTCCATTCCGATATTTACTTCCATATTCCTTAAGGAAATGGAAGTATGGTGATGGCAAAAAAAATCGTGTTCGTGATTATTGCAGATTCTGATTGTACTACACTCAAAACATGAAAAAAAGTCGTTTTCCGAAAAGTGTCTGTGTGTGTGTCTGTCTGTCTGTGTCTATCTGTGTGTAGTTTTTTTTTCTATGGCAAACGATAACTGCCGCAAATTCAAATAGAATCAAATATTTTTTACATACAGCGCTGATTTGTAGAGTACTCACGACCTATTGTTTTTGGTGAAGATCGGTTAAGGGAAAGGGGTAGTTTACCTGTAACTTTTACGTTTTAACAAGGGTATTTCCTATGGCAAACGATAACAGCCGCAAATTCAAACAGAATCAAAAGATTATTTGCATACAGCCCTAAATTGTAGAGTTCTCAAGACCTATAGTTTTTGGTGAAGATCGGTTAAGGGGAAGGGGTAGTTTACCTGCAACGTGTTTTTATCAAGCGTATTTTCTATGTCAAACGATAACAGCCGCAAATTCAAACAGAATCAAATAATGTTTTGCATACGTCCCTGAATTGTAGAGGTCTCAAGGACTTTCGATTTTGGCAAAGATCGGTTAAGGGGAAGGGGTAGTTTACCTGCAACGTTTTACGTTTTAACAACAGTAAAGTACTTGAAAATTCATTTAAACTTTTTGAAACAATGGTAATTGTTAAAAATAAAATAATTTTGTTGCCAGGCAATAAAATTATAATTTCTTCATTTTAATGTAAATTATGTATGAGTTAATATCTTTATATATATATAATTCTTCTGTACGTGTGTATGTCACTGAACTCCTCCATGTATAAAATAATATATCGTTCGTGGCAGGTAAGCATATCTCAGTTATGTAATGTTTACGTTTCCATTTTATTATTATGCCTACAGCAATAAAAATCAGGTAAGACACACACACACACAATTCACGTTATTTCTGGCCTCACTCATGTTTATTTTCTTACATTTGCACGCTTTTTAAATGGAAAGTGCCGAAACCCACACCAACATAACGCGTGCAAGCCGAAAAAATGGACATCAATTTGCTTCCTGTGGATCGCGGGGCAATGTAACTGCACGTGTTTACAGAGGAACAATTCATAGACAGACTTTTCGTCTTTAGGGAATGAACCCTCTGCAAGATGCTGAGGGTCCATGAGTGACTTCGGAGCGCTCCTTTTTTC
The DNA here is from genome assembly GCA_034769895.1 of Magicicada septendecula. NCBI lineage: Eukaryota > Metazoa > Arthropoda > Insecta > Hemiptera > Cicadidae > Magicicada > Magicicada septendecula. Next base: position 228,684,701 of record CM068374.1, on the reverse strand, counting down.
GCGTGTTTGTTCTGTGAAACATACACTGTAGATTCGCAGCTTTACTCTAAGCAACACTCAATAGGAAATGTTGAAAATTTTTGTCCACAGTGTACCCTCATTCACACTAAACCTGCTCTGATGTTTTAATTACGGACATCATAATATTAAAACTTTGGAAACTTGAGCACTACTTTATAGCGATCGAAATTTTAAAAATTTATAATTTCTCGATCAAGTGGCACGCTCACACACTCGTGTTGACGGACACAAGCCCGGGTCGTAAATAATGACGAATTAGGGACACGTCAGACCCGACGCCAGTGCGAAGACAATGAAAAAACGTCTGTGTACACGCCACAATAAGAATCTAAGGAACGTCGTTGACAGCTCAAAGTTAGTTACAATTTACAGCACCTAGCGATCGAAACAAAGGCTTAGTCCAGCTGCCTGGTTACGCAGAAATGAAATGGAACACATGCTGTGGGGGTGTGTTGTATCGAGCACACATAAGAACGTTACAGCCAGCAACAAAGGGTACAGGGAAATCTCGACAAATATGTAAACAATAGTACGGACACTCAGTGAATACTGGAAGTACGCACAGCCCAGCATGAAAACAAACCCTGACAGCTAGCTAAATTTACAACTAGAAAGCGTGGGATTCGTTCAAGGATGTCACCAACGAAGAGTTGATAATCGGCGGAACGAGCGAAGGGTAAATTGAACAATTGACCAAGACACTGCAGACTCTTAACAAAAGCTAAGTCAGAGTGCCTCAACAACGTCGAAACAAAGGTTGACAGACAGGCGAGAGAATTGCTCTAGTTTCTGAGAATTAGCACAACGTTCGTCGCTGGAATATTCCGGGGATGTCGGCGACCAACCAGCGTTGGGCATCTCCCTAAAGAACTCGTGGAGAGAGTAAGAAGGGCTCGAACGACGAATCGGGAAACCGACGACAAGATCTACAGGGTAGTAGGAATTTAAAGGAACCTATCACCAATCCGAAAGGGCGTGGAAATATAGAATTTTGCCTTCTGGGTAGTATGTTTGATAAAAACTGTTTGTGAGGACGCGGAGCGGCAGTAAGCAGTTAGTAAAGCAGTAAGACAGTTGGTAATAGTAGTAGTTGGAGCGGTAATAACAGTAGTAATTGAAATAGTTTACGCGACTTACCGAACTTTTAACTCAGAGAAATCGTAACCAAGTCGCGGTCATAAGTGAACTTAGACATTCAATACAATCTCAATTACACAAAAGTCTGTTCGACAGTTATATGAGTTCCGATAATCAACAGTGCGTATAGACATAACTATCATTAAATATCAGTGCGTACGTGACTCTAAACTACGACCGACACGCAACATAATAATACAAGTGAGTAACATTCTGAGAGTATAACAGTGGGTGACAATTCAAACACTATTCCACCATAATGATTCGCTATATTGAACATTTGAACTGAATGAACCAAACCGAACACTATTACGCACATAGCATACACTACGTCCAAGATAGATGAAATAGTTAATTATATGATCACGCACACAGCAAACTCTAAGAGTAAACCACCTTAATGACGATGTTGACATCTTAACACTTGAACCCAAAACACTTGACACCAGCGGGGAGTCCAACACCACACTACACATAACGAGAGTGGAAATCAGTGAAGTGAAGTGAAGTGTTCTTCAATTAACAGTGATTAGGATGTACAAGGAACCTACCAGCGCATGTCATCTTACGCCGATGGAATTTTGGATAAACCCTTTTGCAAGACAAGCCTTTATGTTTATTAAATCCTAGTGATACATATACTACTGCACTGTCTCACCTTTTCAAAGAGCTACTCCCGAGAGATTTTGTAAAGTTATATAAATCATAAATCTTATAAAGTTAATATTAAAGTAATTCATCTGAGCATAATGAACACATTTAGCTAGGGATAAAATATATTTGATTGTTTATTAGTTGTATGTGTATATTATTTGTTGTATTTGAATGTACTGTATGTCTTGTTTTCAGGAAACAACGAACGAATATTATTGTATTTTGTTATTATGTGTTTTAATTATGTATTTACAGGACATAGTAATTTACGTAACCAACAATATAATAAATAAGTAATTATTGTTTATATACTTAAATCTTGCGTTCATTATTGCAAATTAACCTTGACAATTAATTTATCACATTCCAAGCATTTTCATAAAGAGTCTCAGAGTTATGCTAATTATCAATGGACACAACCAAATCGACCATTGAAATGTCCAATTATCAGGCTCATACAAAATCATATTGATTTGATAACTATATTGAGTCTAATCCGACAAATATAAGTTACTTTCATATGTGTGTTAAATATTAATGTCAATTACAACTCTGTTTGATTACATATAATTAGTATACGAAGTTAATTAGACCCAATTTACCAATTTATAATTGGATAATTCAATAATAATAATAATTAGCATAATTACACTAAATATAAATGGCACGGCAAACATAATTAATCAATTGATTGCCAGTTCCATTTATATACACTAAAACTTAATGGAGATCAATCATTAACTTATACAAGCCATTAATTTTATGCATATATTTTATAGATATGTGTACAACGTTATCGGCAACAAAGAAGTAGTTTTTGTTAAAATTCCTTCCCGGGATATTTGGCCGTAGTCCAATGTTTTTTACAAAACCAGACGTTTCGGCAATGCCGTCGACTTCCATCATCAGTGAAAATCGAGTGCGATAACGTGAGGTGGTATACATTAGTGACCACAGTACTGTGGTTAAGGCTGAAGCTGTAAGTAGAAAGAAGTAGTTTCTATGGTAATATTTCATTTCGAAAATGATTTTAAATATAAATCTTAGAATATGGAAGTCATGTATGGTTCTCCATACCGATATTTATCTATGGCAAACGACAACAGCCGCAAATTCAGACAGAATACACTACTCTTTTGCATACAGCCCTGAATTGTAGAGTTCTCAATACCTATTGGTGTTTGTGAAGATCGGTTTAGGGAAAGGGGTAGTTTACCAGCAACATTTTATGTTTTAACAAAGGTATTTTCTTTGGAAAACGATATCAGCCGCAAACTCAAACATAATCAAATAAATTTTTGCATGCAGCCCTGATTTGTAGAGTACTCAAAACCTATTGTTTTTGGTAAAGATCGGTTAAGGGAAAGGGGTAGTTTACCTGCAACGGTTTTTTATCATGGATAATTTTTTTCTATGGCAAACGATAAGAGCCCAAATTCAAACAGAATCAAATGATGTTTTGCATACAGGCCTGTATTGTAGAGTTCTCAATACTTATTGGTGTTGGTGAAGATCGGTTAAGGAAAAGGGGTATTTTACCTGCAACATTTTATGTTTTGACAAGGGTAATTTTTTATATGACGAACGATAACTGCCGTAAATTCAAACAGAATCAACTACGTTTTTGCATACCTTTTTGAACTAAAGAGGACTCAAGGTCTGTTGATTTTGTTGAAGATCGGTTAAGGGAAAGGGGTAGTTTATCAGTAACGTTTTATGTTTTCAAAAGGTTAATTTTTTTATAACGAACGATAACTGCCGAAAATTCAAAGAGAATCAAATAATTTTTTGCACACTTTCCTGAGTTTTAGAGAACTCAAGGTCTCTTGATTTTGGTGAATATCGGTTAAGGGAAAGGGGTAGTTTACCAGCAAAATTTTAAGTTGTAACAAGAGAAATGTTTCCATGACGAACGATAACTGCCGCACATTCAAACAGAATCAAATATTTTTTTGCATGCATCCCTGAATTGTAGAGGACTGAAGGTCTATTGATTTTGGAGAAGATCGGTTAAGAGAAAGGGGTAGTTTACCTGAAACATTTTATGATTTAATGAGAGTAAAGTACTTAATTTTTATAAATAAAGTATCCTGATAAGAAGCTCATAATAATCCACTGTAGAAACGTAGATGAAATATCTATAAATGGAGAGGTTAGGTGAACGGGGTGGGGGTAATTTTCTATTATTAAAAATTATAGTTGAAGGTGGAGGGGAGAATTTTTTATGTGTACTACGTTATCGGCAACAAAGAAGTAGTTTTTGTTAAAGTTGCTTCCCGGGCTGTTTAGCCGTATTCCAATGTTTTCTGTAAAACCAGACTTTTCTGCAGTGCTATCGACTGCCATCATCAGTGAAAATCGAGTGCGAAAACGTGAGGTGGTATACGTTTGTGACCACAGTACCGTGGTTAATGCTGAAGCAATAAGTAGAAAGACGTGGTTTCTATGGAAATTTTTCATTTCGAATATGATTTTAAATATAAATCTTAGAACATGGAAGTCATGTATGGTTCTCCATACCGATATTCTACATTTTCACTGTTATAACGTTAAAAACTGAAGCTAGTACGTTTAGTTGTAAACATAAATACTTTTGTCAACGAAATGAAAATGGTTATTTAGTTGATACATACCTTCATAGGTGACTTAAATTTTTAAAGACGAAGCTACCCAGTGCAGACTCTTTGATGCTGCATACTTTTCAAGTGACTTGAGTTTGAGCTGTTTGTTCAGATGGCCGATTCTGATGAATGTTCTTGTCCTGACGTACAAACAAATGACTTTCTCGTCCACTTCTGGAAATTTAGATTTGAGTAAGGTGGCCAAATAAGAGATAACTTTAACTTGTTTTGATACTGTACGTCCGTGGAAAGAACTAAAAACTATCTCAAACTGAATCAGTTTTTGTAACCACTCGTCTGACGGATGGGTAAGCCCCCCTTTTGATATAATCGATATCCAGTCATGACTATGTTCCTCGGAAAGACACAATGTTTCGCCTCTCACACCTAGACTTTCATCAATGAAGCGGCACTTGAATGTGATGTTCCCGGCCATATATTTTAAAGCATCTTGAGGAACATCGTTGTCACTTGCAGACTGGGCCAAGTCCTCTGTTTTTAACAATTCTGCTTCGTCGGTGTCACTATTCGGAGAACTTGGTATTAATGTATGTTCAACTATGTCTATGCATAGTTCATTGGTAACAAACTGGATGAAATCCTCGTCAGAGTCATTTGATTCCATAACTTCGGTGGAATGAATGCTATCATCCTCAGCCACAGACGCACTTCCAGATAACGGTATATCGTCCGTGCTACCCGTTAAAAGCAAGAGCCGAATTCTGTTAAGCACTTCAAAGGGAGTGGGATTATTATAAAAGACGCCTAATCCCCGAATTCGTGAAAAAAAGTTTTCTAGGCAATCTTGATTGAATCTAGCGGTCAAAATGTACGTCACCCCATGAATCATTGTCATTTGTTCATAAAGGCCAAACAATGAATTTAAGGACATAACGAAACCTTTCTGGAAAGGTAGTAAACTTTTTTTACTTGCTACTCGCATGTTAGTTATTACTTCCAAAAACATTTTCTTTAAAGTATTTTCTTGGCTCCTTAAATTCATGTCGTACCCACTTCTGAGGGGCGCTTTCTTGTCTTTTGAAAGTCTCGAGTTTAAAACAACAAATGCATCGTTTACCAGTTCGATGAAGCTACTTTCGCGCTCTTTATTTGCAACATATTTCAGCGCCTTTGCTGTACGATTAGAAAACAACTGTGCAGCAAATCTTACATTTTGACGAGATCGATCAGTTACGTTAAAGTGTATCTGACTAATATTGGGTAAAATCGTCAAGTGTCCTTTCTGTTGCAGTAACAGATTTTCGATTGTATCCTTTTTAAGCTCAGTGCCGTAGCAAAGTAACAACCCATGGTCTAGAAAATGATTTCTAAGCAGCTTCAAAAGAAGAGGTACGTCACAGAAAACCCACGCCTTATCGTTTGTAGTTGGGTTAATGAAGAAAGTTTTTTTTATTGTTTACACCTAATTCCTTCCAGACTTTTGAATTCTTTCCCCCCATATCACACGTCACAGCCGCTACATGAATATTACTGCTCTCAGCGGCACTGATAATGCTTTTAAGCAATACATCTGTCATGGTCACATAAAAATCATAATAAATGGGTTGCTTCCACTTGGCAATCATGACCACCTGAACATTACTGTGGGGCCCCAGAATTACGTCATCTGATGAATCGTAGCACACACGTCCATCAATATTCATTTCATCGAAAGAAAGGACACAAATTCTCTCAAGTTCTGTAAAATTTGTAGCCTTAGCTTTCATTAGAGACAAAACTTCCTGAAGGATGCCTCGCCTACATTTAAACTGTCTTGTCCACTTTTGGAGAGTAGAACGAGCAGGTAAGGGGAAATTGCGTTTTCTTAAGTAATTGTAGGTCTTCTTTGAAAGTGCTCTTAGCGTGAGTGCATTCGCGATATCTTCTGATGACCGCTTAACCTTCTTGTCTTGTAAAAGACATCGAATCTGGTCTGGTGTGAAGCACTTAGACAGGATATCTTTTACGTCTTGATTTAATTTTCTCCTTGTTGTTTTGCATGGGAATGCCTTCTTGAAAGATGCTACATATCTTGCTCTTTTGAGTGTTGTTAGAGCAGCTTGCGTTTGTTTTAGTGCGAATAGATTTAGGCCATTTTTCTTTTTTAGCTGTAAAATTTCTTCTCGAAGTTTTGCTATTTCTATATCTTTTTGTATGTCCTGATTTGTCTCAGTGCTAGTTTCCTGGTCGATACCTCTCTTCTTTGGGGACAAAATACTTATTGATGCTAGCGCTCGTTTCCTCACAGATCTGACTTCTATGCGGGCCTCTCGATCACTGGAGACCTATAGAGGGTAAACAATCCCTTAATTTTGTATGAATCAGGAGTGAAACATAAAAAAAAATTAGGCAAGGATGACATTAAGGAGGTAAATGAACTAATAAATTAACTGAGATGCATAACTCGCTAATATTTTAAAACGAATTAAACCAATCATTATTAGTTTGCGTACAATTAACACTACAAAACCCCAACCCAGACTACTGTACTGTTGTTAATTAAATTTATAACCATAATGGCTAAATGACAAATAGTAGTTTTAGTTTTTAAGTTTATGTATACCGTACTTAAAACACACACACACGAGTTAAAACTGAAAACTCGCTTCGCTCGTTCAATTAAAGACTATACATATTCAGTCCACACCATCCAGTAATGCGAGGTCTGGTGTGTAAATTCTGCTTGGGTAAGGATATTCACATATAGGCCTATTTTATAAGTCAGTATAAACCCAGAATCAATTAGGAACAGGGAGGAAACTTATAGCCTGAGTTATGTTGGCTAATAAAATTTGACTAAAATAGTATTACAATGTTTAAACTGAGGACATACGCACCTGAGTTGTTGTTGTGAGTAGTACCATAAGTTATAAGAGTGGGGATACGCCATGACATATGTATAGCGGGGCATGTGAGTGAGTCACAGGGCGATCGCCATAAGAGCAACACGCTCTCGATGTATTCACTATTGTAGCTGTATAATAAATCTTTTATTATATTTAATAACCGTGTAACTGTACATTTATTCACACATATAACATGGCGCTGCGGCTTTGAAGAACTAAAGTGCGTAAAATATATAGTGGAGTTATTCAGTTTGAATACAGTGTGTGAGTTGCGTAGTGTAATTGTGAAAATGTCTACTACTGCTGCAGGTACAAGAACGACAACGACGTTTACAACCACGTCCACGTCATTAACGGGCTTGAAACCACCAAGTTGTTTACAAAAGATAACTACTGAAGGATGGACAAAGTGGAAACAGCTTTTTGAAATATATCGTATTGCATCAGGTACTAATAAAATGGCCGATGATGTACAAGTGGCCGTATTTTTGCATTGCATAGGTGAAGAATGTGTAGACGTGTATAATACGTTGGGATTGACCGACGATGAAAAAAACAGTTACGATACAGTACTGCAGAAATTTGAAGAGCACTTTGTGCCTATCAAAAATGAGAGTGTTAGTTCGCACATGTTTTTCACGAGAACTCAGCAGCCTGGTGAGTCGTTTGATGCATATTTGACTGAATTGACGAAATTAAGTGCGGATTGTAATTTTAGTACTTTGAGAGAGCGTTTGATAAGAGATCGCATTGTTGCCGGCATTTTAGAAAAACGAGTCAAAGATAGGTTATTACGTGAGAGTGAGTTAACGTTAGTAAAAACTGTTAAAATTTGTAAAAGTGCTGAATTATCGGATCAGCATGTTAAAAAACTCGAGCCTACAAAGGAAGTTGCTAGCATAAAAAAACAGCTGAGTAGCGGCGATTCCAAGACTCATGACGGTGACACAGGCAACAACATGAGCAGAGTTCAACAGACAAAGATGACATCATCATCATCTTCTACGACACGAGAGCCGGGTGCTTCAAGACAACAGGTGACCGCATGCCAACGGTGCAGATACAATCATCGTTTTAAGAATTGTCCAGCGTTTATGAAGGACTGTATAAACTGTGGTAAGACAGGACATTTTGCAAAAATGTGTAAAAATAAGCGTTCAATAAAAGTTGTAAATGTGGCGTCTGAGGCTGAATGTGAGTATTTTGATGAATTTTTTTGTGACTGGATTAGTGTGGATGCTGTCAGTGCACGAGACGAATGGATACAACATGTAAATATTTTAGATTCTAAGAAAACAGTTGCTTTTAAAATTGACACTGGAGCTCAATGTAATATAATACCTATTGACTTATGTAGAAAATTGAATATAACTGAATGCCTGAAATCTAATGTAATTTTGAAAAATTATAGTCAAGAAAAAATGAAAACTATTGGTAAAGTAAGCTTAAATTGCAAAGTAGGCAATATTGAACAACGAGTAGAGTTTGAAATTTTTGATGGTAAAAGTGTACCTATTTTAGGTTTAAAGAGTTCCATTGATTTTAATTTGATACAAAGAGTTCAGCCCGGAGATGAAGCTATATATGTTGACATTTTAAATGCTTTTTCAGTAAACGCAGCTAATGATATTATAAAGAAATACGCAGATGTTTTTAATGGTTATGGTAGAATAAAAGATTTTCAATATAAAATAGAATTAAAAGAAGGAAGTGTAGGTAAAGTAGAACCATGTAGACATGTTCCTTTTAAATTGATTAATAAATTGAAATATGAAATAAATAGAATGGAAGCTGTTGGTATTATATCGAAAATTAAAAAACCAACTGATTTTGTAAATTCATTAGTAGTTGTTGGTAAAACAGATGGGTCAATAAGAATTTGTTTGGACCCACAATATTTAAATTCTTGCATAAAAAGAGAACATATTCAGCTTCCTACAATTGATGAGATTGCAGCAAAGGTAAAAAACGCAAAATATTTTACACAGTTGGATGCAAATAAAGCATTCTGGCAAGTTGAATTGTCAGAAGATAGTAAAGAGTTAACTACTTTTAATACTCCATTTGGGAGATATTATTTTAACAGAATGCCTTACGGTATAAGCTCTAGTCCTGAAGTATTCTATAGAGTTTTTAATCAAATTTTTGAAGATATTGAAAATGTAGGCATATATGCCGATGATATGTTAATTTGGGCTGAGACTAAAGACCAATTATTAAAAATTATGGATAAAGTTTTTAAAAGAGCCAGAGATTGTGGTATTAAATTTAATGGAGATAAAAGTGCTTTTATTGTAACGAAAGTTAAATATTTAGGTCATATACTTTCCGCAGATGGAATTGAAATTGATACAGAAAAAGTTGAGGCAATTGAAAAAATGCAAATACCAAAAAATAAAAGAGAATTCCTAACATTCTTAGGAACAATAAATTATGTATCAAAGTTTATACCAAATGCTGCACAATTAACTAGTAGTTTAAGACAACTAACAAAGAAAGATGTGCCATTTGTGTGGGGTACTGCACAGCAAACGTCATTTTTAAAGCTTAAAGAGGCGTTATGTAAACCTCCAGTTTCAACATATTTTGAGATAAATAAACCCATAACATTGAGTGTAGATGCTTCCAGTGAGGGACTTGGATGTGTATTGATACAAGATGGAAGACCAGTGGCATATGGTTCCCGTGCTTTAACAGAGACTGAAGTAATGTACAGTCAAATTGAAAAAGAGTGTTTAGAAATTGTTTTTGGTTGTCATAAATTCAATCAATATTTGTTTGGTCAAAAATTTGTCGTAGAGACTGACCATAATCCACTGATCTCGATCTTTAAAAAACCAATGAATAAAATCCCTCCAAGATTACAAAGGATGAGAATAAGTTTACATAATTTTGATTTAGATCTTAAGTATGTACCAGGTAAAAAGTTATTACTGGCTGATCATTTGAGCAGACTTTATTTGCAAACTACAGAGTCCTCTGATGAAGACAAAATTAAAGCATATGTTATGATGGTTGAGAAAAGTCTTAGTGTATCTGATATAAGAATGAATGAATTAAAAAATGAAACTAGCAATGATAAAGAACTGCAAGAAGTTCTAAAATATGTAAAAGATGGATGGCCTGTAAACAAATCATCCGTTTCTGAAACTGTCAAACCATATTTTTCTTTCAAAGAAGAACTTTCAGAGTGTAAGGGTTTATTGTTGAAAAATACTTGTATAGTTGTACCAAAATTCATGAGAAAAGCAATGCTTGCTAAAATACATTATGCTCATTTTGGTAGTGAAAAATGCAAAATGTTAGCTAGAAAAACATTGTTTTGGCCAGGCATGTCGAAGCAAATTGATGACTTGGTAAGCAATTGTGATATTTGTTGTAGTTATCGAAGGGATGATAGTAAAGAACCAATGATTGAAAAACCAATACCTAAAAATCCTTGGGAAATTGTAGCTTCTGATATTTTTTATTTACTTGGTAAAAGGTTTATAATTGTAGTAGATACGTACAGTAAATTCATTGATTTGCAACATTTAAGTGATTTAAGCGCAGAGTCTACTATACAGTCTTTAAAGGAGTTTTTTGCACGATATGGGGTACCTAAAGTTTTATATTCAGATTCAGGTACTCAATACACGAGTTTCAAAATTTATTAAAAAATTTTCAGATCAATGGGGTTTTAAACATGTGATAACTACTCCAAAACATCACCAGTCAAATGGTTTAGCAGAGAGACATATACAGACTCTCAAACATATTTTGAAAAAAATTATTCAGGAAGGAAAGGATAAAGAAATGGCTCTATTACAATTAAGAAATATGCCTATTGATAATAGTGGCATTACGCCAGCGGAATTAATGTATGGTAGGAAAGTAAGAAACATAATACCAAATTCAAATGAAGGCAAAGTAGAGTCAAATAAATTTAGTACTATTTTGCAAGAACGTCAAAATAAACAAAAGTTCTATTATAATAAAGGTTCGAAAGCTCTTACAGAATTTAATGTGGGAGATAAAGTTAAAATTCATGATGAAGGAAAGGAAACCTTACCTCATCAAAGTGGTATTATTATTGAAAAACATCAAAATCCTAGATCTTATAAAGTAAAAACAGAGCAAAATACTATTGTAACACGTAATCGAAAAGATCTATCCAAAGGTCACAATTTAATGAAATCCAATATAGTTTAGATATACCATTAGAAGAGCCCACGCAAAGAAGAGTTTCGAGCAATACAAATACTGTAAATAATAATGTGAATAATGCAAATAATATCTGTAATAATAATCCTATTGTTAATGTGACTGCGAATGATGCTCCGGTAATTACGACTAGATCAGGTCGTACGATAAAGAAACCAGAGTACCTAAAAGGTTATGTATGTTTTTTAATAAGTAAAAACGTAAAGTTTTACCTTACAGCCTAAACCGGCTTTCACCTATAGAAGGCTTCATCAGAGGCTGTCGTAAGTAGCGCTGTTCGTCTTGTTGTTGGCAACGAGATAGTTTTTCGAAAGATCGAAGCTGTGTGTGTGTGTGTGTGTGGTGAGATGTGTTCGAATAATGCGTGCGATTTGAATTGTGTCTGTTCGTTTAGGACGTGAACGACATCCTAAACGAACAGACACAATTCAAATCGCACGCATTATTCGAACACATCTCACCACACACACACAGCTTCGATCTTTCGAAAAACTATCTCGTCGCCAACAACAAGACGAACAGCGCTACTTACGACAGCCTCTGATGAAGCCTTCTATAGGTGAAAGCCGGTTTAGGCTGTAAGGTAAAACTTTACGTTTTTACTTATAAAAAACTTAGTGTTCCGAGTCGTCAATATTATAGTGATATTTAAAAATAAAATATCAGAGAATATCGTATTCTGGGATTGGGAGAAGTCGATTTACAAGTTACATAACTGAAAAGAATTTTTGTTACTTTAGATGTGTTATATTATTTATTACGATTCTTAAATGAGAGATAGGTATCACGATTCTGGCCGAAGGCGACATGAATAAATTTCTTTTCTTAAAATCTTTATGTTGAAACAGCAAAAAATATTGGGAGGACGCGCATGCATAGTAAAAATAAGCATGTCATTGTCAATTTACATTTAAAGATTCGTATTTTGCGTGTTACTTTTTTATTATTGTTAAATGGTAATTTTACGATTATTTCAAAGGCGATGCATTTTTTATTTGTTTTCGTGTGTTTATACGACATCCTAAACGAACAGGCACAATTCAAATCGCACGCATTATTCGAACATATCTCACCCCACACACACAACATCGATCTTTCGAAATTCGATTCCGTCGCCCACAACAGGACGGACAGCGCTACCAGCGGCAACCTCTGAAGAAGCTTTTTAAAAGTGAAAACCGGTTCAGGTTGAAAGGTAAAACTTTATGTTTTTACTCATAAAAACCAACCTAAAAAACTTTGTGTTCCGAGTCGTTAATGAAATAGTTGTATATATAAATCATTTGCTAATAGTAAATAAATAATACATTCAAAACAGGCAGACGCGCCCCCATACCCCCACAAGTTAATACTTAATTTTTACTTCAAACTTAAGTGATTAAATTACAATAATAATTTTTTGTGCTTGTATTCATTTAAGATTAATCACACTGAAGTAAATTCTCTGTTGTTAGTCACTGTATGTATGAAACTACCAAACTTTTAGATTACTTGACCTGTCGAAATGAAGTTTTGGTTTAATTCTATCGTCCAGCTGTGCCTCCGTTTATTTGTAACGCATTTTCGGGCTAACATCTGGATGATTGTAATAAAATTTAATATGAAGGTACACTGTTTTACCATTAATCGATGTGTACACAATTTTTCATAAAATATTCTTCTGAGGGTTGAAATATACAGAAAATCGTAATAAAGTACCCTGACATGAAAATACAGGGTATCAAATTATAAGGAATAATTTTGTTATACCGTTAAATAATTAATTTATAATTTATATATGTGTAATTTTTACATTAAATTGTCTAGGATTTGTAAACATAAACAGAAACTATACGTATATTGTATACAAATTTTAAATAATAGCAATTGCATTATACATACATAAAAAATTCAAGTAAATAGAATAATACAAAATGCAGTATAATACAAAATTATTGGAAAGTTATACTAAAGTCTTCTAGTATTTCTAGTCTTCTAGTATTTAGTATTTCTTTCCATACAACATTTCGTGTATGGTGAGGATTTTGTGGTGGTAAAAGAACTTTTAAGCTGCTTCGTCTTTTTACTCTAGAAAATGCTACGTACAACATTCCACGCATAAAAACTGATATAAGTAAGAAGATACCAACGAATTCAAATGTTTGTCCTTGAGCTTTGTGGATGGTGATAGCAAAAGCAGGTCTTACGGGGAACTGATGCCGTTGCATAGTACATCCAAGTTTCACAAGAGCATTATTATTGTATTTTTTGTAAGTTTCAGTTCATGTGGTGGTAGATCAGCCATTTCGACGGAATTCAGAAGTAAATTCGATACCTCCTTCTGGTTGATCTTTGACAGAATCATAACTTTTGTAAACCTTGTACTCTCTAGGAAGCTTTTCAATAATTTCTGCATTAATTTTATTAACATCTTTATTTAATGGTATAGCCCTCTCCGTCATGTCTTCATATCTGTTATTAGCCAGACAGTCTCCGAATACTTCTTCAATAAGATTGCCGTTTGAAAAAATATCCTCTGGTAGATCAATCTCATCCATAGCACTTAGTGGCAAATCTCCATTGCCAACTTTTAATAAATATTCAGCAAAGTCTCTTTCCTTTAGATCCACACGCATATTTTCTGTCAGTGAAAAGAAGTTAAAATGGCGCCAAAAGACTGCTTTTCTTAATCGAAAGGTCTACCAACTCACTGCGGTTAGCACGAGGTTGAGCGTTTTACTCTGTAATAAAACGTACCTTTCTGTTCTAATTCACAAAGAAGCAACAGCAACAGTTTCAAAAACTCATAAATTATTATTAACTTTAGCTTACTAAAAACCTTTTTCGAACGTTTCAATACAAACCCTTGAATTTTTTGTCCATGACGTGTCCGTATATTAATACTTACCTCAGAGAACACGGAAAACGCAAGAACGTACAGGGAACACGTTATAAATTAAATACGTAATACGTTATTGCTCGCTTAATATTATTAAATAGAGTATACAATTATTGCTCGTCTCAACTCTTATTTTGTTTATTTACATTTATTGCAACAGCTATTTATTCTTCTTCATATATAATGTTGTGATGTTATAGGCCTACAACTTGTTTCTTGTAACATTCTTGTAGCAAGTAGTGTACACTACTTCAGAAGAAACAAATTGTATAACATCACAACATTATATAATTGCTGCAAGAAACTTCGAGTTAACTATATAGAAAATGATGATTCTTCATATTGTTACGACGGTCTACTCTATCATCGTAGGTAGGCCTACAGTGGAAACAAAATAAGTACAAGACACCAATTAAGTCACTAACCACACCTTTAATTTTTACAGTAAAACAGTTCGTAATAACCAACACAGTCTACTACAACAAATCAAATCAAAATGGTTCACACGCAATAAAATGTCACTAATATTAACACAATTGTATTATGCTACAATAAATTGTAATTATACCGCCCGATTATAAAACACAACACTTCACTAATAACTGCTTGAACATACACAGTAATCTCGCTTATAACTCTCGAACCGCTCTGTAAATATCTCGCACTAAAACTGAAAACTAAGGCCGCTACCGCCATGTATTTATAGTCCCGCTCACACACCAGAAGCTTCAAAACTGCGTCTTATCTCTCGTGTGAACTACGTAATTAACTGCAGCCTTGACACAGGCCGAGCGCCCGGCACAGTCGAGAAGATTCTCGCAAAATGCGTATAGTAGCACGTACGCCACACGCGTTACATTGAGATCCTTCTGGCACATTCGATAAACGCGTAGATTGTTCTCGGCTGTTGTAGCAATACATAAAACCATCTACTTTAACAAAAACAGAAACCTCTTTAAATCTATGTCAGGTTTGTTTACTCCTAGTGAAAGTTTAAGTTAGTTTGGTAATTCTCAAAAGAGAAATTTTACCTTCTCCACTCTGTCCTAAGGTAGTGGTCGGCAGTGAAAACTGCTATCACAACTTCCTTAGCTGAAGAGGCGAACTGAAGCCGAAACAGAGACAAGCAAAAATAACCAGAGCGTAATGCTCAAAGTATAAGTTTGTGTTTGTCAAGCAATCTTTGTCAAACGGTAGTCCTTCAAAGCATTTAGTGAGAATTACCAAATTGTAATTTTGATAGAAAACTCCTCAGTGCCAAACTTCGCTTGTACTTTGTCTTTCGACTTTGACTCGCGTACTTTGTTCAACATTAAATTAGTATTCCCAAAGAGAGATAGACCTATAAACTCTCTTATTTTCTTTTAAACAGTAAAAGCTGAAAATCACAGTGTAAAGTAACATTGTTAATACTTTTCTAAAACTAATTTATCTAAAACTTTGTGGTAGTTATCGATAGTATGAAAATCGCAACTGAACTATCGATAGTAAATATTTCGAAAAACCCCGCGGCGACGTCACAACGATTAACCAATGGCATAGGTCTGATGCAAAGAACCCGGGAATTTATTAAAACCGCTTTATAAAGCTGATGTTGATTGGTAGATATAAAAAAAGCGCGTTTATACACCGTTAATTTTAAAATTTTGCATATTCTCAATTGTCATTGGTTGCTAGTGTGTGTGGGTGTCAGGAATCGGCGGCAACAGTACTGTATTCTCAGTTCTCAGTTCCGTTGTTGTAACGAACCTCGTAAGATACGGTTATCGTGTATTTAATTATTTTGTGAATTCAGTGTTTTCATTTGTGTTATTGTGTGGTGTTATTATTAATTATTATTTCTGTTGTTTAGGGTTATTATTATAATATACCATATATTATTTATTTAACATTTTACACTGAAATGGCCTGTCATGATATTCAGTGCGGTGGGACGTCAGACGAATGGATTCGAATGACTGAGTCTGAGATTATTGACTTTTTAATTTCCCACGAGGTTATTAAAGGGTCAATAAATTGTCCTTCGTGTGGGTCCTCGTCGTCGACCTACAGTTTTTGTCGAGAAGTTTTTATTTTCGACGCCCAGCGCACTTCAGCTAAGCTGGGGGGCCCTGGAAAGACTGTAGAAGTCGACGAAGCCAAATTTTGCCGTCTGAAATATAATCGGGGCAGGTTCATTGAAGGACAGTGGGTGTTCGGGGGAGTGGAACGCGGTTCTGGCAAGTGTTTTTGGTAAACCGTGTTTTTTGATACCGGTTGAGCGCCGGGATTCCGCTACTCTCCTCAAAATAATTGAGGAGTGGATTGAGGTAAGAGTTTCATCTTTTCATAATTATGGTAATGCATGCATTTCATGTGAGCGCGCGTGTGTGTGTGAGTGAAATATTTCTTTTTCTATTCTATGTTATATAAACACGGGAAAAATAATTTTAAACGGTGGTCGAACCTATTTACGAAAAAATAAATAAAATAATTACTCCCATAAGACGCCAAAGAACGCCATATTAACTGTGACAAATTACATTTAAAGATTTTTTAATTTTATTTAGTAGTAGAAAAACGCGTGTTATTTGGCACGTAAATTTGATGAACTTCAGTCACAGGTAATCCGCGCATGACGTCATGACTCGTCATTCGCTGTCAGTGTGCCGTCGCCCGACTACGGTGATCCGACTCAGTTAATATGGCGCTCATTCACTTTCCATGCGCGCTTATGGGAGTATTTATTTTATTTTTTTTCTTCGTAAATAGCTTCGACCCCCGTTTAAAATTAATTTTCGCGTGTTTATATAACATAGAAGAATAGAAAAAAAAATATTTCACTTCAAGATTGTATGGTGTAGCACAGGTAAATATTTACCATTAAATACAATGACGCTACAAAAATTAAATTGTTTAGACTCAAACGATTGTAATGAACAAAAACGATACTCAAAAATAACGCACTGGACAAAATTCTGTTAATTCTGACTACAATTAAATATCTAATCTCGCTTTGCAATGAAACTTTAACGCTAAACTGTGTAGTTCTTCCACACGGTGACGCCAAACGTAAACAACAGCTGATCGCTTGGTTAAGAGCGGGAAGCCGGCATGGCCCCCCCCTGATCATAACGTTGGAATACTGCCAACATAACAAAAAATAATTTCAATTTCGCAAAACTCTAGGAGGTTCCATTCATTCTGGTCGGTCACAAAGAGCGCCAAAATAGTCAGCAGCCGATTCTCAACCTCCTGCTTTGTTTTTATAGTTTACAGACGTCATAATTTAGGCCTAAATATATGATAGTTAATAATCGTTAACTGTACATTTGTACTTGTTAAACTGGCTTCTAAATGCGAAAAATTCAGTGGCCTTTTATAATATAAAATGAAGTCAGTTTTATAAATTGTAGAATAATTGTTATATGAATTTGAAAAGTATGCTATAGGGCTTTGTTTTTAAAGAACAACTCTACTTTGAATCCCTACAAAACATCAAATGCTAAACCGTTTTTCTTATAAAAAAAAAATAATAATTACAAAAACTATAATCTATTAATTTGTGCCTTCTTGCAACAAAATAATATTTCTTGAGTTTTCTTTTAATTATTATCTTTCCCATTAGTTTTGTTAGGCATATATTATGAGACTGTATAATGTTAATTTTGGTATAAGTAACAAAACCCTTACATCTTGTGCACTACAAAGTGCTAAACATGCTTATTAAAAGTAAAACATGTTCTATATATGTATATGCCGCTATCCACCAAATAGTTTACATTATATGTTTGAATCAAATATCACAATTAATACTACACTTCATGCAAAACTAATTTTTCCCCTTTATTTTATTATGTTCCAAAACATAAATTTGCCTTCTTGCATGGATTTTGAAAACCTTAGTTTTCAGTTTTCTTGGATTTCATTGTATGACGTGTCCGTTACTTAACTAAATATCACTATAGTATTGACGACTCGGAACACTAAGTTTTTTATAAGTAAAAACGTAAAGTTTTACCTTACAGCCTAAACCGGCTTTCACCTTTAGAAGGCTTCATCAGAGGCTGCCATAGGTAGCGTTGTCCGTCTTGTTGTTGGCGACGGGATAGTTTTTCGAAAGATCGAAACTGTGTGTGTGTGTGTGTGTGTCACAATTCAAATCGCACGCATTATTCGAACACATCTCACCACACACACACACACACAGCTTCGATCTTTCGAAAAACTATCCCGTCGCCAACAACAAGACGGACAACGCTACCTATGGCAGCCTCTGATGAAGCCTTCTAAAGGTGAAAGCCGGTTTAGACTGTAAGGTAAAACTTTACGTTTTTACTTATAAAAAACTTAGTGTTCCGAGTCGTCAATACTATAGTGATATTTAGTTAAGTAACGGACACGAAATACATCCCTTAAATATTCAATTTCCCTAACATTTTTCCCTATCCTGTGCGGTGGTTCAGTTCGGGTGGCCACTTTTGGGTCCATTACTCCGCTGTCCATCCTTACACCTTCTGAGACCAGGGGAACATCATCCCTGCTCAGGAAAATTATTGCCGGAACATTTCTACGGTCAATTCATTATAATAAGAAACTTATAAGTAGTCGATTAGAGACTAATACTAAACACTTTTGGGATTCTTCATACTGTTGCTGTTTACATTTAATTATATATTTCTTTTTCTTCTTGATTCCTTCTTCTTTTTCATTAACTAATAGCATATAACATTATTGATAGGCATTATTTTAAAATCCTTTTGACTTTCCTTCTTGTGACATATTTTCTCCGTATCATTTCTTCCTTATATCATTTTCAATTCCGAGAAATTCTAAATTATTGTTGTATTAATTATTATCCTCCTTCAGCTTTATTGTAGTCATTAAATTATTCGTTATTTTCTTATTTGAGCACATTACCATAAATTGTTTTATTTATTTATTTATTCTTCTGTTTGTTACCATCAAAATATTATTTTTCCTATTATTCCATTTTAAATCAGTTATTTATAATTATTATTTAATAATCTGTTCTTACATTTTCTTGTTGTTTTACTGTTTATTAAATCATATTGTTTCGAAATATTTAGTAAGTTGTACTTACATACTTTTTGAATTTTGGGGTTTTATTAAATCATATTGTTCCTGAATAAATTAAGTAATTTGTCCTTACAGGCTTTTTGAATTTTGGGGTTTTATCTTTCCAATGGGTTCCTTGGTCGGTATCAGAAAATCAGTCCCCTTTTTTCTGGTTGGTTATTGTTTAGTTTAACCATGGTCCATTAACTCAGGTACTCCCTTTCCTCGGATTACTGGGGTGTTCGGAATTAATTCTCTCCTTGATAATCTCCTTACCATCTGGCTCTCCCACTTTGCTGCTATGAAATCTTCATTTAAGTACCGGTCTTCCGTCACTGTTCGTTCCTTTTTAACTAACAGGTATTGTACCTCCTCTGACATAACATATTCACTCATTTTTAATATCATTCCATTCCCTCTTTCCTCTGGATGATTTACCAAATTTTTTAATGATATATTCCGTCTTGATGATATGACTGATATATTCTGATGCACTTCAATCGTTGACATATTTAACTGATATCTAAACTTATTTAACTCCCTCTGTTCATTAATTGGAAGGTTAAATACATTAATTAATCCACCTGTAATCATCTCCCATTCTTCCCTTGTATTTTATTTTCTTTCTACATGTTTTTCTTATTTTCTTGGTCTTCTTTTCCAGGTATTGATTATCCTCTTTGTTGTGGCTATTTTTATTTTCCAATGGCATTACACCTTGGTATTCTGTAATTTCTATTTCCTTCCCGCTCTCTTCTGTATTCGGACTTACTTTAATACCTTCTGAAATTCTGTCTAATGTTTTATTCATATTCTTGAGACATTCATCCATTCTTTTCATGAATTTTTCATGGTATCTTTGGTTATCTTCTCTCTGTTTCCTAAAGTTTTCATTATCGCTTTCCTTAATGCTATCAATTTTCTCCATCATTAGCCTCTTCATTTCTTGCCAATCTGGTTCTCTTCTGGCTTCCGTTTTATTCCCCGCTTGTTTCTCATTTTCAGTGTCTTCTTTTTGTGTGAGTTCTGGCATTTTCTTCTGTTGCTTCACTTTGACTACTTCTTTTTCTATTTGCATATTTGATTGTTCTAAGTTTTTATGATTTGGCATTCCTTTAAATTCTTCTATTCGATTATGCTCCTGCCTCCAGTTACACATATCTTCTCTGGATAGTTCAAACATCACCCTTATCCATTCTCTTAATTCTGTGTTTTCCGTTTGTATTGGGTTTTCCGGTTGTCTTATTACTTGTCTCCATTGTTCATATTCTTCCTGAGTATACTGCTCTGTCACCTGTGCGTATACTCCTGTTCTTTCGTTTTTCATTTGTGCTTCATTATTGTCCCATCTTTCCCAATCACCTTCAGTCATTCTTTCCACATTGTTATCACCTTTTTCGTGGGTTGTCCCTATAGTCTCTTCTTTATTACACCTGGCATCCAACTCCCACATTTCATCATAAATGTCTCTCAAAGTCATTTTGTCGTTTGGTGTTCCCATTGCATTCGCACGACTCATCTGTGCTCTTTCGTGATCCGTGGTATTCGTTTTTATGTATCCCATCTCCTTGCTGAATTTTTTAAATAGCACCGTCATCCATTCCGCGTAACTTAATCGTCTCTCTTTTTCGGACATTTTCGTTTCCTGTGGTATCATAGCTCTTTATTGCATTTCTTGTTTTCTCATAGCTGCCGACGATAATTAGGTTTTTTGTTATATTATTTTGTCGAATATCTCAAAATTTCTTTCCTAATTAAAGCCCTTTTAAGTTGAGCGCCATCTTGTAACGTCTCGCGGGATCTCTCTCAGAGTCTTTTTTACCTTTTGCGATCGTCACTATAATTATTTCTTTATTTTATTAGCCTCACGTTGTTAGCGTCATCTTGTAACGTCTCGCGGGATCTCTCTCAGAGTCTTTTTATGTACTATCGTTAAATAAATCTAAGTTTTATTTGCCCTTCGAAAATCTCGCTTTAATGAGAGTCACGGTAATTGTTTAATGAAATAATATTTTATTAGACCCACTGGGTTCGCCAATCTTGTAACGTCTCGCGGTTAATGATCGGATAGTATCGTTAGATCTTATCGTCACCCTTGCAATCGTCACAGAATTCGTTATATTTTATGTTTACACTTCGTATTGTTTAAATTAGCAGCCATCCTTACTTTTCTTTTATAGAATTGCTAAACTGCTATAATTGTTTTTATTATTTAGACAAAGCTTTTCGTCATTACTGACATCTTCAGGTCTTAAACAACGTTTATGTTTACAGTTCCAAAAAAATGAAATCGAGGGTGTGTGATTTGGGAGAATTCAATGAAGTTGTTTGACTGTAGTTAGGAGAGAGAGTGCAAAAAGTATTATCCTCTTGGCATACAATTACTTAATTTAAATTTCTCCGCTCATGAAACCAGCTGATTTTGACGTTTACAAACAAATTGGAGGTTAAATTAACACCAATTATCTGTAATATTTTCTGGTTGTTCGTACTCTTCTTGGCCTCCTGACGATCTGTAAACAACTACCCTCTACTGAAAATAATACACATTTTATTCAAATAACAAAGTATTCATGGTATTTATTTAATAAATACTATGTTTTTTTTATCTTCTCCCAATACAGAAAGTTATAATCGATTCTCCCTTTCAACACAACATTAGTTCGATCTTATTTGGTAAACATAGAAAGTATAACAAATATTTTTATCCTTTATAAAATATAAAACAATAAAGACTTAATTTATTAATTTCCCAGGGTTACTTGTAAGTTCTTTGTGCTATGAGACAGTCAGAAATGAATAATTTAATACCAAGCTTTACATAAAAAAAATAGATTATATTTGTTTTTCTTTAGTATGTAGTTCCGGGTTTATCCGCCAGATCGCAGGTTACGTTCCTTCGCTATACACAAAAACTATTTAATGGCGACTAGAAATTCACAGAGATTCGTTATGATGATTTTTTGGTTAACGAAAATAATAAAGTTTGTTTTCACCTCTTTTCCTGAAGTGTTTAAAGATATGGTGCTGTTTCTAGTGTTATGGTTATAGTTGAGATGTAATTTAGTTAAATTTACTAGGATACGATCTCACCCAAATCTCGAAGTGCTGGAGACTAGGCCTGGAACTAGTCGTTAAATTTACTCAAAGTTTCGTCAAATAAAGGGCGTGGATGGTGCTACTTGAAGGAGTTCTAATAGAAGGTGTACATCACTCGTCAATTTTATTAACTAAATATCACTATAATATTGACGACTCGGAACACAATGTTTTTTATAAGTAAAAACGTAAAGTTTTACCTTACAGCCTAAACCGGCTTTCACCTATAGAAGGCTTCATCAGAGGCTGTCGTTAGTAGCGCTGCTCGTCTTGTTGTTGGCGACGAGAAAGTGTTTCGAAAGATTGAAGCTGTGTGTGTGTGGTGAGATGTGTTCGAATAATGCGTGCGATTTGAATTGTGTCTGTTCGTTTAGGATGTCGTTTTTATTTGTTTTTGTGTGTTTGTATATTTCTAATTGTTCTAGAGTGTCTAGTTTTCGGCCTTTTGTGTGTACGTGTAGTATGTTCATGTTATTGTCGATGTTTTTATATGTGTGGTTTGCTTCAATGAGGTGGTTTGCGAAGGTAGATTCTGTAGTGGTGTGGAGTGCTTTTGTGTGTTCAATGTATCTCTGTTTGAAGCTACGTCCTGTCTGGCCTATGTAGAATTTACTGCAATTTGAACAATTTAGTTTATATACACCGGGTAGATCGAATTTGTTTTGTGCTTTGGGCATGCGTTTTGATAGTGTGTGTTCTGTTTTGTTAGTAGTTTTGTAAGCGATTCTGTATCCTGCTTTTTTGAATTTGTGGGCAATTTTTTCTGTTTGTTTGTTGATGTATGTTAGTGTTATGAATTTGTTGTTTTCTGTCTTTGTCTGTTGTTTGTTTTGTGTTTTGTGTAGGAGTTTACTGACTATTGTTCTGTCATAACCGTTAGATTCTGCTAGATATTTTATCGTGTTTAGTTCGTCTTTGTAGTCTATTTCATCTAAGGGGATGTTGTTAAGTCTATGTATCATGGTTCTAAAAGCAGCTAGTTTGTGTTGTATTGGGTGATTGGAGGTGTTGTGTATTAGTGTGTCAGTTGTAGTTGGTTTTCTGTATATACTGAATTTGTGCCTGTGTTCTAGTTTTGTGATGGAGAGGTCTAAGAAGTTTATGGTGTTGTTGTGTTCGTATTCGGCAGTGAAGGTTATGTTTTTATGTATTTTGTTTATGTGCGTTAGTAACTGTTCACATTGTCTTTTGTTTCCCCTGTATAGTATTAGAATGTCATCAACGTATCTGTGCCAATATAGTATTTTATGTGAGTGTCTGTCATTGTTTGTGAGTATTTTTGTTTTTTCTAAGTGTTGGAGGAAGACTTCTGCTAGAATGCTGGATATGGGGGAGCCCATGGGTAGGCCGTCGTTCTGTGTGTAGTATTTATTGTTATAAGTAAAGTAGTTTTGTTTTGTGATAATGTTCAGAGTTTCTGTTATTTCATTATATAAGAAAAAAAAGACGCTCTTAACCGCAAAGCATTAACACTACACCTACATATCGCCAACACGTACGGACACAATTACATGACTGAACTAATACATCACACAAATGAATGGACAAAAAAACAAATACATATCATACAGACAAAACACGACAGAAAAATAAAAAACCTGACACCAATCAAAACAGATATAATTCCCTCGCACAAATTCTACCCACGTACAGTAAACCTCACGAACGTCACACTCACAAAAAACGAACAAACACTCCTTGATAAAGGCCTAAAACATAACATACATTACAAACATAACAACCAAACACTAACAAAGCTCATAATTGACACAGAAACAAATATACAAAACACAGCACCAGAGCATCAAGACACATTAAGACATAATATAAACAACACAATAGGAGTACATAAGACACCAGACAACAACAACCACAACTCAGAAATACACACAGCCATCAAACTGAGGGAAAAGGCACACAAACACAGCATCACATTTGTAAAAGCTGACAAAGGCAACACGACTGTAATTATCCCCACAGACAACCTACACAAAAAAGTACAAGACTTCATAGAACAGAACAACATCACAGAACTAAAACACGACCCCACCGACAGATACCAAAACTCAGTAAAACAAATAGTCAACAAAGCCAAACACATTATGACACATAAACAAAAGCCCTACATGAAACAAATCCGACCATCAGCACCTACACTCCAAGCGCTTCCCAAAATCCATAAAGAAGACATTCCGATCCGCCCCATTATCAACTACCGTAATGCCCCTGCACACAAACTGGCAAAATATCTAGACAAAATTATTAGACAACACACACAAATAGACAACAACATTGCAGTAAAAAACAACACTGACCTAGTAACAAAAATAAAAGACATACACATCCCCCATAACGCCACATTAGCCTCCTTTGACATTAAAAACCTGTACACAAACATCCCCATCTCTGAAACAATCACCATCCTACAAAACAAACTCAAACAGAACAACACACCAGACGAACTTATCAATGAAATAACAGAAACTCTGAACATTATCACAAAACAAAACTACTTTACTTATAACAATAAATACTACACACAGAACGACGGCCTACCCATGGGCTCCCCCATATCCAGCATTCTAGCAGAAGTCTTCCTCCAACACTTAGAAAAAACAAAAATACTCACAAACAATGACAGACACTCACATAAAATACTATATTGGCACAGATACGTTGATGACATTCTAATACTATACAGGGGAAACAAAAGACAATGTGAACAGTTACTAACGCACATAAACAAAATACATAAAAACATAACCTTCACTGCCGAATACGAACACAACAACACCATAAACTTCTTAGACCTCTCCATCACAAAACTAGAACACAGGCACAAATTCAGTATATACAGAAAACCAACTACAACTGACACACTAATACACAACACCTCCAATCACCCAATACAACACAAACTAGCTGCTTTTAGAACCATGATACATAGACTTAACAACATCCCCTTAGATGAAATAGACTACAAAGACGAACTAAACACGATAAAATATCTAGCAGAATCTAACGGTTATGACAGAACAATAGTCAGTAAACTCCTACACAAAACACAAAACAAACAACAGACAAAGACAGAAAACAACAAATTCATAACACTAACATACATCAACAAACAAACAGAAAAAATTGCCCACAAATTCAAAAAAGCAGGATACAGAATCGCTTACAAAACTACTAACAAAACAGAACACACACTATCAAAACGCATGCCCAAAGCACAAAACAAATTCGATCTACCCGGTGTATATAAACTAAATTGTTCAAATTGCAGTAAATTCTACATAGGCCAGACAGGACGTAGCTTCAAACAGAGATACATTGAACACACAAAAGCACTCCACACCACTACAGAATCTACCTTCGCAAACCACCTCATTGAAGCAAACCACACATATAAAAACATCGACAATAACATGAACATACTACACGTACACACAAAAGGCCGAAAACTAGACACTCTAGAACAATTAGAAATATACAAACACACAAAAACAAATAAAAACGACATCCTAAACGAACAGACACAATTCAAATCGCACGCATTATTCGAACACATCTCACCACACACACACAGCTTCAATCTTTCGAAACACTTTCTCGTCGCCAACAACAAGACGAGCAGCGCTACTAACGACAGCCTCTGATGAAGCCTTCTATAGGTGAAAGCCGGTTTAGGCTGTAAGGTAAAACTTTACGTTTTTACTTATAAAAAACATTGTGTTCCGAGTCGTCAATATTATAGTGATATTTAGTTAAGTAACGGACACGTCATGGACAACGAAATCCAAGAATTTAATTTTATTAAATTTCGCACTGGTTATTCCAAAAGTATTCATTAATTTTCAAATTTTAAATAGGCATTACACTTTTTTTCAAACGTTCACTTCCCAATCGTTTTAATAATTAAATTTTATCTTGTTAGTTGGTTACTCGTAGTAACCAAGAATTTTTTATCGTTTTTTATTGGTGAATCTATATACTTTTGAGTATATAGGCTATTATTAATTATTATAAATTTATTTCTTCTTTATAGAAAAATAATCCTTTTTAAATTTTGTTTATAATCCAATTTAATTTATCTAATGTTTTTCTTTCTATTTTCTCTTAAGCTTATACATAGGTCTTTAATATTTTAATTTCCTTCAATTGTATTTATTTATTATTTACTATTTACTTAAAGTATCCTTACTCTAAACTATTTTCCTATGCCATCTTGCTCATATAGTATTATTTTATATTATTATTATTTTATATCTAACCCTGGGTTTTCTTATATTTAAACACAATTATTATATTAAACATAAAATTATACCTAGGTACAAGACCTTTGTGGCTTACACAATAAAAATTACACAAAATACAAACAAAATACAAAATTTGTCAGCAGCAATATAGTCCACTGCTACAATTGATTGTTTTTCCATCTACAGTATAAATCTGTGAGATGCTCCTTTTTAACAATTTACCCTCTCACTATGTACACTATATCGCACTTTGTACACTATATGTCACTTTGTTATTGTTTATAGTGTTCTGTAGTACAAAGTATTCTATAGCTAGGTACATAATACCCATTTCTGACCTTTAGAGTGAGGTGATTGTGTTATCATATTTTGGTATGGGTTATGTAATGTTACAATATTTACCAAGAAGTATATGTACTATGGTCTGTAATTATAATTACATTAATAATGTAGATTATCAGTAAACATTAGTAAATTTTTTAATGGATCCATCACATTTTAGCTTTTCACATAATGAATAACAAGTCTAGCATACAAACCAAGGATTCATAGTCATACTCTGTAGAAAATTTCTGAAGTTTTTCTTGTTAAAATATTGTTTTAAACAACCATGTCATCATTACTGTCTGTCTAAGCCTAACACAATATAAAAAAGACCATTACAAGAGAAAACAGAGACAGTTAACAATATTAAAATAATACTAATATGGCTTATGGAACAACAAGAGAATGGGCCACTTCCAACAACATTGTTACCATGAATAAACACTACCTCTGTAACAACAATCCTTTGGCCACCAAGACACAAACAAGAAGAACACATATAGCACAACAATACAACATTATACACTGATGATCATTATAGAAAACGGTAAACTCATACCACTTTAGAGTAACAGATTGAGAGTGTCACAGATTCTAAAGTAGCAAGTACTTATGTTACTGATATAAAAGTAGTTTGTTTAATATCTCACTCTATTCCCTCAGTTATCGCACTACATTCCTTCCAACACTATGTATATATATGCTTTCAGTAGTTTAGCTACAATTCAATTCAGAATACCAAGTTAGACCATCATAGCCCTGTAAGCCGAAAATATAATGCTTAGAACAACAAAATTTTGTTCTAAGATTTTGTTGGTGTCATTTAGGCTTGCCCAATTGTATTTATATAGTTTCTTTTTTCTGTAAGTTGAAAATTGGCCTTACAGAAATGATAAGAGAAGTTAATGTGTTCCATTTACTATTTCAAATTATGAACAGACCATAGAATCAACTTGAGATAAGACTGTTCAGAGTGAATTTACTTTTCCATATTAAAAAATCGGTATGGAGAACCATACATGATTTCCATGTTATAAAATTTATATTTAAAAATCATTTAAATATTAACTAAGTGGATGCTGAGTTCTGAAGAAATGACGTATCAGCTAAAATGGTACCCCCATGTCAGGTGGGTGAAGACTATCCTCAACCTTCGTGAGGAAGGACTGTACTTTTGAATAAAATGTTTGTAGGTCAAACGAAGAGCTGGCCAAAGGGAGCTGCAATCTGATTCCTGCAATGAACTTAGGCTCTCGCTGCGAGTTATCGGCCGAGGGTGAATGATGACTATAGTGTTATCAAAGTTTTTCCTGTTAATACTATACTAGTCATTTTTCTTTTTTAAAATCGAGTCTTTCTTTCTTTCTTTCCATTCGCCTTCTGAATTCCAGAACGACGATTCTGTTTACTCGTATAATTATAAATTTCTCAACAAAACATTTCTTCCTTAATACGTTTGTGTATCCTGTTTAACACCCACCATTCTGATCCATGTCATAATGCTATATTCCACACAGGCTAGTAAATAACTAGTCATCAGTCATCAGTGAGGTCAAATATTTTCCAGGAGGGGCAACAATTTTCCAGAGGAGAATATAAAAATATTTATATATTTTTCATACATACACACATGCACATACTAGTTTGTAATTTTTATATTATAACAGAAATAAGTACACAGATTGTATTAATTTATTAAAAACATTTATTGCTTCAAAATATGTATAAAATTAATGGCTTGTAAAAGTTAATGTTTGATCTCCATTAAGTAGTGCTCAAGTTTCCAAAGTTTTAATATTATCATGTCCGTAATCAAAACATCAGAGCAGGTTTTAGTGTGTATGAGGGTACACCATGGGAAAAAATTCAACATTCCCTATGGAGCTTTGCTCAGAGTAAAGCTGCGAATCTACAGTGTATGTTTCACAGAACAAACACGCAGAAAAGAAGGATCGCTCTGAAGTCTCTCATGGACCCTGAGCATCTTGCAGAGGGTTCACTCCCTAAAGACGAAAAGTCTGTCTATAAACCGTTCCTCTGTAAACACGTGCAGTTACACTGGTGAGCGATCCACAGGAAGCAAATCGCTGTCCACCTTTTCGGCTTCCACATGTTGTGTTGATGTGGGTTTTGACACTTTCCATTTAAAAAGCATGCAAACGTAAGAAAATAAAAATGAGTGAGGCCAGAAATAATGCGAATTGTGTGTGTGTGTGTCCTGCTTGCCTTTTTATTGCAGTAATCACAATAATAAAACTTAGGGAACGTAAACATTACATAATTGAGATATGCTTGCCTGCCAGGAATGATATATTTTCACTCATATGTGATTTAAATTAAAATGACAAATATAGAATTTTGTTAAAGTGAAATGAAATGTTTCTATAGAAACTACTTGTTTGTTGTCATTAACCTATTTTATAAAACTTATAATATTTACTTCCTCCATCATCAACTACCATTTTAATTTATTAAAAAAATTACCCCCTCCACCCTTCAACTACCCTTTTCATTTATAGATATTTTATCTACCTTTCAACAGTGGATTATTTTGACCTTCTTTTCAGGATACTTTATTTATCAAAATTAAGCAATTTACTCTTGTTAAAACGTAAAACGTTGGAGGTAACTGATCTTCACCAAAAACAATAGGCCATGAGTCCTCTACAATTCAGGGCTGCATGCAAAACATTATTTGATTCTGTTTGAATTTGCGGCTGTTATCGTTTGCCATAGAAAAAATTCTACAGACAGACAGACACACACACTTTTTGAAAAATTACTATTTTTCATGTTTTGATGGTAGTACAATCAGAATTTGCCATTATCTCGAATCTCGAACACAATTTTTTTTGCCATGACCATACTTCCATTTCCTTATGGAAAAAAAAATTTTGCATCAAAAATTGAAGCAATGTATATTTAGAATTAAAATATTTAGGATCTATTAGCATGCATCCACAGAAAGCAAAGTTACGTGATGGAGCTGTCAGTGCTCTAAAAGGTAACTTTGGTGGGTTCTCGTTAGAGTTACTAATCCATAAATTTATTTAGGTATGCACAAAACAAGGGTTTAGGTATACAAAAATTATGAAGCAATTTGCTGTAATACTATAATTTTCTTGGATTTTTTGAGCCTCTAATGAATCTCATAATGAGCGAAAACTAGTTAAGGCGGTAAGGCTCCTTAACTAATTGTATTCCCCGTTAGTATTATTTTATAAAGCTACTATATTTTTATTTATCAAAAGCCTATAGGTATGTAAGAACACACTGTAGTCTACCTCTTCTTCTTCTCTTAATTGGTGCTACAGGTCTTGAAGATCCTTGGCCTTCTAGACAATTTGCCTCCAGTCATCTCAATCCTTTGCTCTCAGTCTCCATCTTCTTATAATGAGCTTGTGCAGGATGTACTCAAGATTATCCAACTATCGTTTTCTGTACTGACCCATCCTCCTTCTTCCACCAGGTCTCCCCATAAAAATTATCTTCAATGTGGATGTCTCTAACATTCTCTGGACATATCCTGCCCACCGGATTCTACTTATCTTTATGTCAGTGACGATATCTGGTTCTCCATAGATTTGCTAGATTTCTGCATTCATCCTTATTCCTCATCAGGATGTTCTGCAATCGTCCTGTACCTCAGCCATCCCAAATTAGTTCTTGGGTTAACTCCATATAATGTGAACCAGAATTTTTGCATGTGTTTTTACTTCCATATTCCTTAAGGAATGGAAGTATGGTGATGGCAAAAAAAATCGTGTTCGAGATTATTGCAGATTCTGATTCTACTACACTCAAAACATGAAAAAAAGTCGTTTTCCGAAAAGTGTCTGTGTGTCTGTCTGTCTGTCTGTCTGTGTGTCTGTGTGTCTGTCTGTCTGTCTGTCTGTAGATTTTTTTCTATGGCAAACGATAACTGCCGCAAATTCAAACAGAATCAAATAATTTTTTGCATACAGCCCGGTTTTGCAGAGTTCTCGCGACCTATTGTTTTTGGTGAAGATCGGTTGAGGGAAAGGGGTAGTTTACCTGCTACGGTTTTTTTTTAGCAAGGGTAATTTTGTTTGTTTGGCAAACGATAACAGCCGCAAATTCAAACAGAATCAAATAATGTTTCGCATACAGCCCTGAATTGTAGAGTTCTCAAGACCTATTGTTTTTGGTGAAGATCGGTTAAGGGAAAGGGGTAGTTTACCTGTAACGTTTTATGTTTTAACAAGGGTATTTCCTATGGCAAACGATAACAGCCGCAAATTCAAACAGAATGAAAAGATTATTTGCATACAGCCCTAAATTGTATAGTTCTCAAGATCTTTTGTTTTTGGTGAAGATCGGTTAAGGGAAAGGGGTAGTTTACCTACAACGTTTTTTTAACAAGGGTATTTTCTATGGCAAACGATAACAGCCGCAAATTCAAACAGAATCAAATAATTTTCTGCATACAGCCCTGATTTGTAGAGTACTCAAGACCTATTGTTTTTGGTGAAGATCGGTTGAGGGGAAGGGGTAGTTTACCAGCAACGTTTTTTATCATGCGTATTTTCTATGGCAAACGACAACTGCCGCAAATTCAAACAGAATCAAATAATTTTTTGCATACAGCCCTGATTTGTAGAGTACTCGCGACCTATTGTTTTTGGTGAAGATCGGTTGAGGGGAAGGGGTAGTTTACCTGCAACGGTTTTTTTTATCAAGGGAAATTTTTTTTTTTGGCAAACGATAACAGCCGCAAATTCAAACAGAATCAAATAATGTTTCGCATACAGCCCTGAATTGTAGATTTCTCAAGACCTATTGTTTTTGGTGAATATCGGTTAAGGGGAAGGGGTAGTTTACCTGCAACGTTTTTTTAACAAGGGTATTTTCTATGGCAAACGATAACAGCCGCAAATTCAAACAGAATCAAATAATGTTTTGCATACAGCCCTGATTTGTAGAGTACTCAAGACCTATTGTTTTTGGTGAATATCGGTTAAGGGGAAGGGGTAGTTTACCTGCAACGTTTTTTTATCAAGCGTATTTTCTATGGCAAACGATAACAGCCGCAAATTCAAACAGAATGAAATAATTTTTTGCATACGTCCCTGAATTGTAGAGGTCTCAATGACTTTCGATTTTGGTGAAGATCGGTTAAGGGGAAGGGGTAGTTTACCTGCAACCTTTTACGTTTTAACAAGAGTAAAGTACTTGAAAATTTATTTAAACTTTTTGAAACAATGGTAATTGTTAAAAATAAAATAATTTTGTTGCCAGGCAATAAAATTATAATTTTTGCATTTTAATGTAATATAATATTTTTCATTTAATACAGCAATAAAAAGGCAGGTAAGACACAGCCTGGTTGTTTGGCTGAAAATGATTTTAAATATAAATCTTAGAATATGGAAGTCATGTATGGTTCTCCATACCGATATTTTGAATAAGTGATTAGTAACAAATGGCGTATAGATTGTGTTTTAATTTTAGATTCTATGTTAATTTAAAAACAAGCAACAAGGGATATTGCTAAATCAAAACATTTTGGGTTTGTTAACTGTGCTAATTTGCCAGGCAGTGATGGCAAGTTACCGTCAGAAGAAATAGTTTTTATGCTCGTTTCATTAACAAAATAATTTAAGTGCCCAATTGTTTTTTCTATTGTTAATAAAATGACTTGTTCAAGCACAGCTATTAGAATTGGCTCTTACAAAAGGACATTGGTATCTGTGTGTGGAGCTACATGTGCAATGGAGCATAGGTATATATTGCATCTCTTAAACAATTAGGATGTACCTCAGATTTAGAGTCAAAGAATTTTACTTCCATATTTCCTTAAGGAATGGAAGTATGGTGATGGCAAAAAAAATCGTGTTCGAGATTATTGCAGATTCTGATTCTACTACACTCAAAACATGAAAAAAAGTCGTTTTCCGAAAAGTGTCTGTGTGTCTGTGTGTCTATAGATTTTTTTTCTATGGCAAACGATAACTGCCGCAAATTCAAACAGAATCAAATAATTTTTTGCATACAGCCCTGATTTGTAGAGGACTCGCGACTTATTGTTTTTGGTGAAGATCGGTTGATGGAAAGGGGTAGTTTACCTGCAACGGTTTTTTTTATCAAGGGAAATTTTTTTTTTTGGCAAACGATAACAGCCGCAAATTCAAACAGAATCAAATAATGTTTCGTATACAGCCCTGAATTGTAGAGTTCTCAAGACCTTTTGTTTTTGGTGAAGATCGGTTAAGGGAAAGGGGTAGTTTACTTGTAACGTTTTATGTTTTAACAAGGGTATTTCTTATGGCAAACGATAACAGCCGCAAATTCAAACAGAATCAAAAGATTATTTGCATACAGCCCTAAATTGTAGAGTTCTCAAGACCTATTGTTTTTGGTGAAGATCGGTTAAGGGAAAGGGGTAGTTTACCTACAACGTTTTTTTAACAAGGGTATTTTCTATGGCAAACGATAACAGCCGCAAATTCAAACAGAATCAAATAATTTTCTGCACACAGCCCTGACTTGTAGAGTACTCAAGACCTATTGTTTTTGGTGAAGATCGGTTGAGGGGAAGGGGTAGTTTACCTGCAACGTTTTTTATCAAGCGTATTTTCTATGGCAAACGATAACTGCCGCAAATTCAAACAGAATCAAATAATTTTTTGCATACAGCCCTGATTTGTAGAGTACTCGCGACCTATTGTTTTTGGTGAAGATCGGTTGAGGGGAAGGGGTAGTTTACCTGCAACGGTTTTTTTTATCAAGGGAAATTTTTTTTTTGGCAAACGATAACAGCCGCAAATTCAAACAGACTTAAATAATGTTTCGTATACAGCCCTGAATTGTAGAGTTTTCACGACCTATTGTTTTTGGTGAAGATCGGTTAAGGGAAAGGGGTAGTTTACCTGTAACGTTTTATGTTTTAACAAGGGTATTTCCTATGGCAAACGATAACAGCCGCAAATTCAAACAGAATCAAACGATTATTTGCATACAGCCCTAAATTGTAGAGTTCTCAAGACCTATTGTTTTTGGTGAAGATCGGTTGAGGGAAAGGGGTAGTTTACTTGCAACATTTTTTTAACAAGGGTATTTTCTATGGCAAACGATAACAGCCGCAAATTCAAACAGAATCAAATAATGTTTTGCATACAGCCCTGATTTGTAGAGTACTCAAGACCTATTGTTTGTGGTGAAGATCTGTTAAGGGGAAGGGGTAGTTTACATGCACCGTTTTTTTATCAAGCGTATTTTCTATGGCAAACGATAACAGCCGCAAATTCAAACAGAATCAAATAATTTTTTGCATACATCCCTGAATTGTAGAGGTCTCAAGGACTTTCAATTTTGGTGAAGATCGGTTAAGGGGAAGGGGTAGTTTACCCGCAACCTTTTACGTTTTAACAAGAGTAAAGTACTTGCAAATTTATTTAAACTTTTTGAAACAATGGTAATTGTTAAAAATAAAATAATTTTGTTGCCAGGCAATAAAATTAAAATTTTTTAATTTTAATGTAATATAATATTTTTCATTTAATACGGCAATAAAAAGGCAGGTAAGACACAAACACACAATTCACGTTATTTCTGGCCTCACTCATGTTTATTTTCTTACGTTTGCACGCTTTTTAAATGGAAAGTGCCGAAACCCACACCAACATAACGCGTGCAAGCCGAAAAAATGGACATCAATTTGCTTACTGGCGAAGCTAGTAGTTAATGAATGGATAGGCAAAAATCTTATCTTAAATTTTTTTTAAGGAATCACTAAAAGGACGGTGGGTCAAATCGGACGCTGAGGTAGAGTTGCTGTAACCGAATGGTTCCACAAACAGCCGTAAGAATTTTACTAGCAGGGAATCTACAGGTTAGCGCAACAGTGGAACTCATGTCTTAATGTTATTGGAGACTTCTTTTAAAATCGTTGAATAAAAAATGCTTTACAGCTCTATACGTGTTTCTATTGAACAATCCTTGTATTAGTCATACACAATAATACAACTGATTGAACTTCAAATTTTTAAACTTGATTAGTTTCTATATATATGTTTAATGTTACAAATAATTCAAATAACAATCTTGATCATCTGTTAGTTCAGCGGAATAACAGTGACACTTTTAATAACCGCATAAAATAAACACTTAGAAACAACACAGGCGCTTTAACTTAACTGTTTGGACCACAGAAGTGAGGCATGCCTCAACGCTCTATGTGTACAGCGCGGGACAATCCCCCCTCCCAACACTTCCCTATCACACCTTTACATTGCTTACATACGATGTATACAAAAAACGCTGAGGCAAGTTCAGGTTGCCTCATTCGCTTTAAACGAACTATGCCGAATCTCACCTGTCACCATCTAGCGGTCGCTCAATAAAGCACGTTTCGGTTTAATAAATTTGACAGTCCCAGTAACAATGTATAATCTTTACGTTATGTAGTTCATACGTATTTATAATTTTTATTCTACAGAATTTGTTAGGGTAGGCATTGCCTCAATTGCCTCCATGTAACTTCGCCACTGATATATATGTGTACAACGTTATCGGCAACAAAGAAGTAGTTTTGTTAAAATTCCTTCCCGGGATATTTGGCCGTAGTCCAATGTTTTCTACAAAACCAGACGTTTCGGCAATGCCATCGACTTCCATCATCAGTGAAAATCGAGTGCGATAACGTGAGGTGGTATACGTTAGTGACCACAGTACTGTGGTTAAGGCTGAAGCAGTAAGTAGAAAGAAGTAGTTTCTATGGTAATATTTCATTTCGAAAATGATTTTAAACATAAATCTTAGAATATGGAAGTCATGTATGGTTCTCCATACCGATATTTTATTTAAAATTTCTATATCCCAAAGCTGGTAACTTTGTATATGTATTTTTTTACTTCCATATTCCTTAAGGAATGGAAGTATGGTGATGGCAAAAAAAATCGTGTTCGAGATTATTGCAGATTCTGATTCTACTACACTCAAAACATGAAAAAAGTCGTTTTCCGAAAAGTGTCTGTGTGTGTGTCTGTCTGTGTGTGTGTCTGTCTGTGTGTCTGTAGATTTTTTTTCTATGGCAAAAGATAACTGCCGCAAATTCAAACAGAATCAAATAATTTTTTGCATACAGCTCTGATTTGCAGAGTACTCGCGACCTATTGTTTTTGGTGAAGATCGGTTGAGGGAAAGGGGTAGTTTACCAGCAACGGTTTTTTTCAGCAAGGGTAATTTTGTTTGTTTGGCAAACGATAACAGCCGCAAATTCAAACAGAATCAAATAATGTTTCGCATACAGCCCTGAATTGTAGAGTTCTCAAGATCTTTTGATTTTGGTGAAGATCGGTTAAGGGAAAGGGGTAGTTTACCTGTAACGTTTTATGTTTTAACAAGGGTATTTCTTATGGCAAACGATAACAGCCGCAAATTCAAACAGAATCAAAAGATTATTTGCATACAGCCCTAAATTGTAGAGTTCTCAAGACCTATTGTTTTTGGTGAAGATCGGTTGAGGGAAAGGGGTAGTTTACCTGCAACGTTTTTTTAACAAGGGTATTTTACTTCCATATTCCTTAAGGAATGGAAGTATGGTGATGGCAAAAAAAATCGTGTTCGAGATTATTGCAGATTCTGATTCTACTACACTCAAAACATGAAAAAAAGTCGTTTTCCGAAAAGTGTCTGTGTGTGTGTCTGTCTGTGTGTCTGTGTGTCTGTCTGTAGATTTTTTTTCTATGGCAAACGATAACTGCCGCAAATTCAAACAGAATCAAATAATTTTTTGCATACAGCCCTGATTTGTAGTGTACTCGCGACCTATTGTTTTTGGTGAAGATCGGTTGAGGGAAAGGGGTAGTTTACCTGCAACGGTTTTTTTTTATCAATGGAAATTTTTTTTTTTGGCAAACGATAACAGCCGCAAATTCAAACAGAATCAAATAATTTTTCGCATACAGCTCTGAATTCTAGAGTTCTCAAGACCTATTGTTTTTGGTGAAGATCGGTTAAGGGAAAGGGGTAGTTTACCTGTAACGTTTTATGTTTTAACAAGGGTATTTCCTATGGCAAACGATAACAGCCGCAAATTCAAACAGAATCAAAAGATTATTTGCATACAGCCCTAAATTGTAGAGTTCTCAAGACCTATTGTTTTTGGTGAAGATCGGTTAAGGGAAAGGGGTAGTTTACCTACAACGTTTTTTTAACAAGGGTATTTTCTATGGCAAACGATAACAGCCGTAAGTTCAAACAGAATCAAATAATTTTCTGTATACAGCCCTGATTTGTAGAGTCCTCAAGACCTGTTGTTTTTGGTGAAGATCGGTTGAAGGGAAGGGGTAGTTTACCTGCAACGTTTTTTTTTTTGGCAAACGATAACTGCCGCAAATTCAAACAGAATCAAATAATTTTTTGCATACGTCCCTGAATTGTAGAGGTCTCAAGGACTTTCGATTTTGGTGAAGATCGGTTAAGGGGAAGGGGTAGTTTACCTGCAACCTTTTACGTTTTAACAAGAGTAAAGTACTTGAAAATTTATTTAAACTTTTTCAAACAATGGTAATTGTTGAAAATAAAATAATTTTGTTGCCAGGTAACAAAAATAAAGTCATTTTGATTATAAAATATAAATATTTACAAGAAAAGAATTTTCAGTTTTAAAAATTTAAATATATTTTTATAAAACAATGGGTTCTTCATTGAGGTGGGGACTTGACGACAGTGACAGGGCTTTCCACCAAATTCAGCAGAGTGACAGGTAGGCCCAACTCTGATTGGCTCCTCAGATTTCCCCAGCGTTAGTAGGTTCTATGAAAATATTTTATTTCAAAAATGATTTTAAATATAAATCTTAGATATGTTTTATAAATCTCATGTTTTATGTTTTAACATGGGTAATTTTTTATATGACGAACCATAACTGCCGTAAATTCAAACAGAATCAAATAATTTTTTACATATGTGCCTGAGCTATAGAGAACTCAATGTCTGTTGATTTTGGTGAAGATCGGTTACGGGGAAAGGGCAGTTTACCTGAAACATTTTTTGTTGTAACATGAGTAAAGTACTTAATTTTGATAAAGTATCCTGATAAGATCTTAATAATCCACTGTAGAAACGTAGATGAAATATCTATAAATGAAGAGGCTAGTTGAACGGGCTGGGGGTAATTTTCTATAAATCAAAATTATAGTTGAAGGGGGAGGGGATAATTTTTTTTTATATGTGTACTACGTTATTGGCAACAAAGAAGTATTTTTTTGTTAAAATTCCTTCCCTGGCTGTTTGGCTGAAAATGATTTTAAATATAAATCTTAGAATATGGAAGTCATGTATGGTTCTCCATACCGATATTTTACTTCCATATTCCTTAAGGAATGGAAGTATGGTGATGGCAAAAAAAAACGTGTTCGAGATTATTGCAGATTCTTATTCTACTACACTCAAAACATGAAAAAAAGTCGTTTTCCGAAAAGTGTCTGTGTGTCTGTCTGTCTGTGTGTGTGTCTGTCTGTCTGTCTGTCTGTAGATTTTTTTTCTATGGCAAACGATAACTGCCGCAAATTCAAACAGAATCAAATAATTTTTTGCATACAGTCCGGTTTTGCAGAGTTCTCGCGACCTATTGTTTTTGGTGAAGATCGGTTGAGGGAAAGGGGTAGTTTACCTGCAACGGTTTTTTTTTAGCAAGGGTAATTTTGTTTGTTTGGCAAACGATAACAGCCGCAAATTCAAACAGAATCAAATAATGTTTCGCATACAGCCCTGAATTGTAGAGTTCTCAAGACCTATTGTTTTTGGTGAAGATCGGTTAAGGGAAAGGGGTAGTTTACCAGTAACGTTTTATGTTTTAACAAGGGTATTTCCTATGGCAAACGATAACAGCCGCAAATTCAAACAGAATGAAAAGATTATTTGCATACAGCCCTAAATTGTAGAGTTCTCAATACCTTTTGTTTTTGGTGAAGATCGGTTAAGTGAAAGGGGTAGTTTACCTACAACGTTTTTTTAACAAGGGTATTTTCTATGGCAAACGATAACAGCCGCAAATTCAAACAGAATCAAATAATTTTCTGCATACAGCCCTGATTTGTAGAGTACTCAAGACCTATTGTTTTTGGTGAAGATCGGTTGAGGGGAAGGGGTAGTTTACCAGCAACGTTTTTTATCATGCGTATTTTCTATGGCAAACGACAACTGCCGCAAATTCAAACAGAATCAAATAATTTTTTGCATACAGCCCTGATTTATAGAGTACTCAAGACCTATTGTTTTTGGTGAAGATCGGTTGAGGGGAAGGGGTAGTTTACCAGCTACGGTTTTTTTTATCAAGGGAAATTTTTTTTTTTTGGCAAACGATAGCCGCAAATTCAAACAGAATCAAATAATGTTTCGCATACAGCCCTGAATTGTAGATTTCTCAAGACCTATTGTTTTTGGTGAAGATCGGTTGAGGGAAAGGGGTAGTTTACCTGCAACGTTTTTTTAACAAGGGTATTTTCTATGGCAAACGATAACAGCCGCAAATTCAAACAGAATCAAATAATGTTTTGCATACAGTCCTGATTTGTAGAGTACTCAAGACCTATTGTTTTTGGTGAAGATCGGTTAAGGGGAAGGGGTAGTTTACCTGCAACGTTTTTTTATCAAACGTATTTTCTATGGCAAACGATAACAGCCGCAAATTCAAACAGAATCAAATAATTTTTTGCATACGTCCCTGAATTGTAGAGGTCTCAATGACTTTCGATTTTGGTGAAGATCGGTTAAGGGGAAGGGGTAGTTTACCTGCAACCTTATACGTTTTAACAAGAGTAAAGTACTTGAAAATTTATTTAAACTTGTTGAAACAATGGTAATTGTTAAAAATAAAATAATTTTGTTGCCAGGCAATAAAATTATAATTTTTTCATTTTAATGTAATATAATATTTTTCATTTAATACAGCAATAAAAAGGCAGGTAAGACACAGCCTGGCTGTTTGGCTGAAAATGATTTTAAATATAAATCTTAGAATATGGAAGTCATGTATGGTTCTCCATACCGATATTTTACTTCCATATTCCTTAAGGAATGGAAGTATGGTGATGGCAAAAAAAATCGTGTTCGAGATTATTGCAGATTCTGATTCTACTACACTCAAAACATGAAAAAAAGTCGTTTTCCGAAAAGTGTCTGTGTGTCTGTGTGTCTGTGTGTCTGTCTGTCTGTCTGTCTGTAGATTTTTTTTCTATGGCAAACGATAACTGCCGCAAATTCAAACAGAATCAAATAATGTTTCGCATACAGCCCTGAATTGTAGAGTTCTCGCGACCTATTGTTTTTGGTGAAGATCGGTTGAGGGAAAGGGGTAGTTTACCTGCAACGGTTTTTTTTTAGCAAGGGAAATTTTGTTTGTTTGGCAAACGATAACAGCCGCAAATTCAAACAGAATCAAATAATGTTTCGCATACAGCCCTGAATTGTAGAGTTCTCAAGACCTTTTGTTTTTGGTGAAGATCGGTTAAGGGAAAGGGGTAGTTTACCTGTAACGTTTTATGTTTTAACAAGGGTATTTCCTATGGCAAACGATAACAGCCGCAAATTCAAACAGAATGAAAAGATTATTTGCATACAGCCCTAAATTGTAGAGTTCTCAATACCTTTTGTTTTTGGTGAAGATCGGTTAAGGGAAAGGGGTAGTTTACCTACAACGTTTTTTTAACAAGGGTATTTTCTATGGCAAACGATAACAGCCGCAAATTCAAACAGAATCAAATAATTTTCTGCATACAGCCCTGATTTGTAGAGTACTCAAGACCTTTGTTTTTGGTGAAGATCGGTTGAGGGGAAGGGGTAGTTTACCAGCAACGTTTTTTATCATGCGTATTTTCTATGGCAAACGACAACTGCCGCAAATTCAAACAGAATCAAATAATTTTCTGCATACAGCCCTGATTTGTAGAGTACTCAAGACCTATTGTTTTTGGTGAAGATCGGTTGAGGGGAAGGGGTAGTTTACCAGCAACGTTTTTTATCATGCGTATTTTCTATGGCAAACGACAACTGCCGCAAATTCAAACAGAATCAAATAATTTTCTGCATACAGCCCTGATTTGTAGAGTACTCAAGACCTTTGTTTTTGGTGAAGATCGGTTGAGGGGAAGGGGTAGTTTACCTGCAACGGTTTTTTTTATCAAGGGAAATTTTTTTTTTTGGCAAACGATAACAGCCGCAAATTCAAACAGAATCAAATAATGTTTCGCATACAGCCCTGAATTGTAGATTTCTCAAGACCTATTGTTTTTGGTGAAGATCGGTTGAGGGAAAGGGGTAGTTTACCTGCAACGTTTTTTTAACAAGGGTATTTTATATGGCAAACGATAACAGCCGCAAATTCAAACAGAATCAAATAATGTTTTGCATACAGTCCTGATTTGTAGAGTACTCAGGACCTATTGTTTTTGGTGAAGATCGGTTAAGGGGAAGGGGTAGTTTACCTGCAACCTTTTACGTTTTATTTTCTATGGCAAACGATAACAGCCGCAAATTCAAACAGAATCAAATAATGTTTTGCATACAGCCCTGAATTGTAGAGATCTCAAGACCTATTGTTTTTGGTGAAGATCGGTTAAGGGAAAGGGGTAGTTTACCTGTAACGTTTTATGTTTTAACAAGGGTATTTCCTATGGCACACGATAACAGCCGCAAATTCAAACAGAATCAAATAATTTTTTGCATACGTCCCTGAATTGTAGAGGTCTCAATGACTTTCGATTTTGGTGAAGATCGGTTAAGGGGAAGGGGTAGTTTACCTGCAACCTTTTACGTTTTAACAAGAGTAAAGTACTTGAAAATTTATTTAAACTTTTTGAAACAATGGTAATTGTTAAAAATAAAATAATTTTGTTGCCAGGCAATAAAATTATAATTTTTTCATTTTAATGTAATATAATATTTTTCATTTAATACAGCAATAAAAAGACAGGTAAGACACAGCCTGGCTGTTTGGCTGAAAATGATTTTAAATATAAATCTTAGAATATGGAAGACATGTATGGTTCTCCATACCGATATTTACTTCCATATTCCTTAACGAATGGAAGTATGGTGATGGCAAAAAAAATCGTGTTCGAGATTATTGCAGATTCTGATTCTACTACACTCAAAACATGAAAAAAAGTCGTTTTCCGAAAAGTGTCTGTGTGTCTGTCTGTCTGTGTGTCTGTGTGTCTGTGTGTCTGTCTGTCTGTCTGTAGATTTTTTTTCTATGGCAAACGATAACTGCCGCAAATTCAAACAGAATCAAATAATTTTTTGCATACAGCCCGGTTTTGCAGAGTTCTCGCGACCTATTGTTTTTGGTGAAGATCGGTTGAGGGAAAGGGGTAGTTTACCTGCAACGGTTTTTTTTTAGCAAGGGAAATTTTGTTTGTTTGGCAAACGATAACAGCCGCAAATTCAAACAGAATCAAATAATGTTTCGCATACAGCCCTGAATTGTAGAGATCTCAAGACCTATTGTTTTTGGTGAAGATCGGTTAAGGGAAAGGGGTAGTTTACCTGTAACGTTTTATGTTTTAACAAGGGTATTTCCTATGGCACACGATAACAGCCGCAAATTCAAACAGAATGAAAAGATTATTTGCATACAGCCCTAAATTGTAGAGTTCTCAATACCTTTTGTTTTTGGTGAAGATCGGTTAAGGGAAAGGGGTAGTTTACCTACAACGTTTTTTTAACAAGGGTATTTTCTATGGCAAACGATAACAGCCGCAAATTCAAACAGAATCAAATAATTTTCTGCATACAGCCCTGATTTGTAGAGTACTCGCGACCTATTGTTTTTGGTGAAGATCGGTTGAGGGGAAGGGGTAGTTTACCTGCAACGGTTTTTTTATCAAGGGAAATTTTTTTTTTTTTTGGCAAACGATAACAGCCGCAAATTCAAACAGAATCAAATAATGTTTCGCATACAGCCCTGAATTGTAGAGTTCTCAAGACCTATTGTTTTTGGTGAAGATCGGTTAAGGGAAAGGGGTAGTTTACCTGTAACGTTTTATGTTTTAACAAGGGTATTTCCTATGGCACACGATAACAGCCGCAAATTCAAACAGAATGAAGAGATTATTTGCATGCAGCCCTAAATTGTAGAGTTCTCAATACCTTTTG
Source organism: Magicicada septendecula (assembly GCA_034769895.1). Classification (NCBI taxonomy): domain Eukaryota; kingdom Metazoa; phylum Arthropoda; class Insecta; order Hemiptera; family Cicadidae; genus Magicicada; species Magicicada septendecula. Next base: position 228,641,479 of record CM068374.1, on the reverse strand, counting down.
TTTTTGGTGAAGATCGGTTAAGGGAAAGGGGTAGTTTACCTACAACGTTTTTTTAACAAGGGTATTTTCTATGGCAAACGATAACAGCCGCAAATTCAAACAGAATCAAATAATTTTCTGCATACAGCCCTGATTTGTAGAGTACTCAAGACCTATTGTTTTTGGTGAAGATCGGTTGAGGGGAAGGGGTAGTTTACCAGCAACGTTTTTTATCATGCGTATTTTCTATGGCAAACGACAACTGCCGCAAATTCAAACAGAATCAAATAATGTTTCGCATACAGCCCTGGATTGTAGATTTCTCAAGACCTATTGTTTTTGGTGAAGATCGGTTGAGGGAAAGGGGTAGTTTACCTGCAACGTTTTTTTAACAAGGGTATTTTATATGGCAAACGATAACAGCCGCAAATTCAAACAGAATCAAATAATGTTTTGCATACAGTCCTGATTTGTAGAGTACTCAAGACCTATTGTTTTTGGTGAAGATCGGTTAAGGGGAAGGGGTAGTTTACCTGCAACCTTTTACGTTTTATTTTCTATGGCAAACGATAACAGCCGCAAATTCAAACAGAATCAAATAATGTTTTGCATACAGCCCTGATTTGTAGAGTACTCAAGACCTATTGTTTTTGGTGAAGATCGGTTAAGGGGAAGGGGTAGTTTACCTGCAAGGTTTTTTTATCAAGCGTATTTTCTATGGCAAACGATAACAGCCGCAAATTCAAACAGAATCAAATAATTTTTTGCATACGTCCCTGAATTGTAGAGGTCTCAATGACTTTCGATTTTGGTGAAGATCGGTTAAGGGGAAGGGTTAGTTTACCTGCAACCTTTTACGTTTTAACAAGAGTAAAGTACTTGAAAATTTATTTAAACTTTTTGAAACAATGGTAATTGTTAAAAATAAAATAATTTTGTTGCCAGGCAATAAAATTATAATTTTTTCATTTTAATGTAATATAATATTTTTCATTTAATACAGCAATAAAAAGGCAGGTAAGACACAGCCTGGCTGTTTGGCTGAAAATGATTTTAAATATAAATCTTAGAATATGGAAGTCATGTATGGTTCTCCATACCGATATTTTCTATGGCAAACGATAACTGCCGCAAATTCAAACAGAATCAAATACCTTTTTTATACAGCCCTGATTTGTAGAGTACTCACGACCTATTGTTTTTGGTGAAGATCGGTTGAGGGAAAGGGGTAGTTTACCTGCAACGGTTTTTTTTTATCAAGGGAAATTTTTTTTTTTGCCAAACGATAGCCGCAAATTCAAACAGAATCAAATAATGTTTCGCATACAGCCCTGAATTGTAGAGTTCTCAAGACCTTTTGTTTTTGGTGACGATCGGTTAAGGGAAAGGGGTAGTTTACCTGTAATCTTTTATGTTTTAACAAGGGTATTTCCTATGGCAAACGATAACAGCCGCAAATTCAAACAGAATCAAAAGATTATTTGCATACAGCCCTAAATTGTAGAGTTCTCAAGACCTATTGTTTTTGGTTAAGATCGGTTAAGGGAAAGGGGTAGTTTACCTACAACGTTTTTTTAACAAGGTTATTTTCTATGGCAAACGATAACAGCCGCAAATACAAACATAATCAAATAATTTTCTGCATACAGCCCTGGTTTGTAGCGTACTCAAGACGTACTGTTTTTGGTTAAGATCGGTTAAGGGAAAGGGGTAGTTTACCTACAACGTTTTTTTAACAAGGTTATTTTCTATGGCAAACGATAACAGCCGCAAATTCAAACATAATCAATTAATTTTCTGCATACAGCCCTGGCTTGTAGAGTACTCAAGACTTATTGTTTTTGGTGAAGATCGGTTGAGGGGAAGGGGTAGTTTACCTGCAACGTTTGTTATAAAGCGTATTTTCTATGGCAAACGAATAACTGCCGCAAATTCAAACAGAATCAAATAATTTTTTGCATACCTACGTGAATTGTAGAGTACTCAAGGCCATTAGATTTTGGTTAAGATCGGTTAATGGGAAGGGGTAGTTTACCTGCAACATTTTACGTTTTAACAAGAGTAAAGTACTTGAAAATTCATTTAAACTTTTTCAAACAATGGTAATTGTTAAAAATAAAATAATTTTGTTGCCAGGCAATAAAATTATAATTTTTTCATTTTAATGTATATTATGTATATATTACAAAATATATCGTGCTTGGCAGGCAAGCATATTTCAGATTAGAAGTCTTAGAATATGGAAGTCATGTATGGTTCTCCATACCGATATTTATCCATGCTATATGCTAAAGTTAGCCAGGAATTCTCTAGCAGATAGAAAAGTAATTTATTCTAATCAAGGAGACATTTCTTGGAAGTATATTGAAAACCTGAAACAAATGTCAAAATGAAATTAGATTTAATTTTGCCAATAAATTATCTATATATAATTATGTCACTACCGACTCGGAACACAAAGTTTTTTATTGGGAAAAACCTAAAAGTTTTACCTTATAGCCTGAACCAGTTTTCGCTTAATATAAGCTTTGTCAGAGCTTATTATAATAATAAGTTTTCGCTTATTATAAGCGCTGCCATTGGAAGCGCTGTCCTTCTTGTTTTTGGCGACAGTGTCGACTTTTGAAGGATCAACGTTGTGAGTGTGGGGTGTGAAATGTTTGAATAATACATGTTATTTGAATTGGGTCTGTTCGTTTAGGATGTCGTTTTTATGTGTTTTTGTATATTTCCAATTGTTTAAGAGTGTCTAGTTTTCAGCCTTTTGTGTGTACGTGTAGAATATCCATCTTGTTGTCGATGTTTGTGGATGTGTGGTTTGCTTCAATGAGGAGGTTTGCAAAGGTGGATTTGATAGTGGAGTGTAGTGCCTTTGTGTGTTCAATGTATTCGAACATATCACCCCCCCCCCACACACACACACACAATGTTGATCCTTCAAAAGTTGACGCTGTCGCCAAGAACAAGACGGACAGCGCTCCCAGTGGCAGCCTCTGACGAAGCTTATAATAAGCGTAAACTGGTTCAGGATATAAGGTAAAACTTTTACATTTTTGCCAATAAAAAACTTTGTTTTCTGAGTTGGTAGTGACATAATTATATATAGTTAATCAACGGACACATCATGGACAACGAAATCCAAGAATAAATTATCTTCTGTACATTTAAAATTAAAACTTGTAAATGAATGTAAAATTAGCAGTTCAAACTTTGAGTCGTGGTATTGCAGATGCAATCGAGTATTTAAAAACCGATCATGATGCAAACTTTTGAAATAGCGACAGTACTGTAAAATGTATTAGAAACATAGATTTATTGCTTGACATTTTAAATTCAAGAACACCCCTTTTTCAAGGGTTTTAACAATCCAATAAACAATAATAGTTTCATGGGAATATCGGTTAAATTAGACAAAATCATTTCTTATTTTAAAATGCTCAGAATTGAATGTGTTCTGCTCTACTCTCCCCAAAGGAAAACATTTTATTAGGCTTTTGATGTGTTTATTCAGATAAAAAAATGAGTGCTAGTTAGCTATATGGAACAGAGAATCCTTTAAAAGATACTTTAACCTACAAGATTTCACAAGATCGCTGAAAACTGTTCTTCTTATGTATAAGGCAGTGGCGGCTGGTGGTTCCACATTTTGGTGGTTGCAGATGTTGGTTGAGTGGGGGGGGGGGGAATAAAAACACATTAAACAAAGGGCAGACCTACTACATATTTATGTGCATCATACATAGTGCTTCCGTATGGGGGAAAATAGAAAATTATTCTTTTCCAATTGTTTGAGCAATTAATTTGTAGGAAATTCCAAGTAAGTTGTGATGAGACAGTTCATCTAACAAGCGTGATGCAAGCGACTGAGCATTCTGTTTAGGAGGAGCAATGAAACCCAAGAATCTTCAACCGGTTTACCTTTTATTATATAATGATACACTATGACCATTTGAAAAACGTTAGCAATCAACATCAGTGGTCTCATGAACAATTGCAGCCAAATAATCCGCTCAAGCTCAGAACTGAAACCAATTAAGCCTCGAAATACGCCAGGATCTGATAAAGATTCAGTCTCATCATGACCCCGCAAAGCTAATTCAAAAGCTCCACAGGAGCGGATACAATTTATTATTATATTAAAGACGTAACGTTTATTGAGTACTCTTTTGTTGTGTAAAACAATATTTCGTCTATATTCACTGCCCAGCTGCTGTGCTATATTAACTGTACCAAAAAGAGAACACTGAAAATAATTCTTTATATGTAGGCTACACTTGACGCCTGATGATTTCTTATTTTTTCTGCTAGATGATTAATATCTTTCTTTTAGAATTTTGTCCAGGGGTCCTCTCCTCCAAACAATAAACATGAAAAACAAAATAACGAATTTCTTTCGTCACAACCACACAACTAGTCGCTATTTTCATTATATTCTATAATTATATAATTACCTTATTATCCACTCTGGTGATACAAAGTTTCGTCAGTTATGACGCGCTTCGGGACTAAGTCCCATCATCAGATAACACTTTATTTAATAAATTAATACATTTAAAATCGCAACCATGATACTGGTCAAGTCAATTAAATTAAATTAAATTAAATTACAAATCGCATGTGATATGTTTTACTAACCACGGCCGGAGCTCCCGCATGCGTTCACCCACAACCGCGATCGTCACGCGACTGGTCAAAGATTAATCCAAACCGATTGCAGTGTCGAACAAGTAGTTTGATGCAAAATTAATCTTTGACCAGTCGCGTGACGATCGCGGTTGTGGGTGAACGCATGCGGGAGCTCCGGCCGTGGTTAGTAAAACATATCACATGCGATTTGTAATTTTATTTTATTTTATTTAATTGACTTGACCAGTATCATGGTTGCGATTTTAAATGTATTAATTTATTAAATAAAGTGTTATCTGATGATGGGACTTAGTCCCGAAACGCGTCATAACTGACGAAACGTTGTATCACCAGAGTGGATAATAAGGTAATTATATAATTATATAATAAGTGAAACGGTACGCAAAAAATAAGTAATTATATTCTAGTTTAAATGATCGATTAAATTGTTGACCCCCTGATTTTACAATTTGATTTATTGTTAAGGGAGGCTTTTGGCGTCCTAGTCTATTGGTTCTTAACGCTATAATCACTAATCCAAAAAGCACCAACACAAAAGCACACAGCGGCACTAAACAAAGAAAAAATAATACTTAACATGCAACTTAATTAATATAAAGTCGATTGACACTTTATTATCACAATCACAGTTTACAAAATTATTACTATAATTTTATAAATTCAAACATTCGGTAACGTCTACTGGTATCTCTGATATGCATGTGCTGTACTGCACAGCAGCGCTTGCGGTGGCGGTTTGCAGTACTCCAATGCACCACCTGAACGTATTCACAACTGCCGTGTATTTTATCCCTACCACCGTTTTTGTCACTGTGCTGTGTTCAAGTCGTATCACAACGATCGCGTTTGCTGGTTTGCAGAGCTTAAGCAACCACCCGCGTGCAAACCAACTACCGGCAGCGCGCGTAACTTACTCGTCTGTAATGTGCTGCGTTAAAAATTATATTTCGACATTTTCCGAGCTGTAGCTAAATAAGTTCGATTGAAAAATAACTGTGAAAAATAAGATTGTTACAACATAAAAAATTTTGTTGTATCACTTAGTCTATATATATACATTGTTATGTTATACCTATAAATACTAGTGGTTGTGCAACCTTACAACCTTAACACCAGCCGCCACTGGTATAAGGTAAAAGGGAGACTGGAATAATAATCCAAATACATTACAGTTTAAGTGGGTTTTGCGAAAACTGCTGTTTCATAACAGCATCAAGGTGAATGGAAATTCTCAGCTTTTGGATGAACAATGTTCATTTCTGAATTGTGTTCACAGAAAAGATGTGTCACCTTAGATTATTTGATTGCAGATGATGATGAGACAGTTAATTAATATTGTTATGACACCAAAAGCAGCCCCAATACCAGAGAAGAACTATAAAGAATTAACTATATTAAATCAAGGAAAATAAAATGACTATGACGAGACAAATGACCATGATCCAACCCAAGTGATTGACCCAATAAAGAAAACAAAATGAGAAGGTATAAACTAAACTAATGATAAAAAAGCACAAATAAATAATAAATATCTAGTAAAGAGCATTAAATAAAATAATCCAAATTAAAGTACACTGACCATAATAAGTAAGTGAAACCATTATTAATAGATAATGTATGTTGTTAATAATCTTATGATGATAAGAAAACCAAAACACAAAAATGTTGACAGACATACTATAAATTTGTGTATAAAAAAGTAAAAACCCAAGAGTGAGAGATAGATAGGAAGTAACAGTGATAAACAGTGTAAGTGTTAGAAGTGAGAAAATAAACAATTCATAATTATAAGAAAAAGGAAACAAAAGGTAATAAAACAGATTTTAAAAGATGAATAGTGTAACGATATGACTTGACGACGCTTCTTTCTGTATGTAATTATTATGCCACACGTTTGCACGACAATTTGTAACGATAAATCTCTGTCGTATTCTGTAAAAGTGTGTTTTGTCGTGTGTTAGCCCCACACGTTGTAGTCGTTACTTTAAGTTTACTTACTTACTTTTTTAACTTTCCACGCTGACGATGTCCGTCGCGAACTCACGAATTACCAGTACCAATATCTCGCGAATGTAAACATTACCTGTCCTTTAATGAGTAATTTTAATTCCCGGGTGGCGCCAAATTGTTTATGAAAACAATTAAAAATGTGAAATTGAGCGGTCGTTCTAGACGGTGTTGACTAATTCAAATTACCCTCGCAATTGGCGGGCGTATGATTCTCGCTAGTAGTTCGCCGTGTTGCCGACGTCTAACGCTGGCAGACAATTCGCTCGTCGCTAAGTACACAAACTTTATAATGCAATTTACAATGAAATAAAGGACGGTTATTACTACTCAGTACTAGTTTATTAATGTGAAATAGTTAATAGTGGTTCATTTGAGTACAAAATTATATACTGTTATAAATAAAGTTACTCCAGCAATAAATAGACAATTTTCTCAGGTTGGCTAAGATGATTTAAACGTTTCTAAATCAACATGGCTGTCGTTTTGTGTTTATTTTTTTACTGTTCGTTTAATCCTGAGTTCTTTTGGTTACGAAAAAATATTATTAAGATGATAATAAAGTACACTACCTAACATCAATGGTACTTATATACTATTAGAGTTAATTATAATTCGTATTTGAAGTGTTAAAAAGTGTGTTAAGAGTTCGTAATTTGTACACAGGTTATTTTCTGATTACATACAAGTTTAGTTTTTATTTTCAATTAATCCTTGAAAGAAATTTAGTTATCAGTTTGTAGTGAGAGTTATTTGTGTTGTGAGAAAAGTTAATCAGAATTTATTCCATAAATTCGGGTATTTCAGATATATCTTCTGTTGATATTAAATATTTTTGCCATTCTCTCTGTTTATCATGACAGTATGTTCTCAAAATGCGTTCCACCTCTCTCCATACTCTTTCCGCGGGATTACTGCTTGGATGATATACGGACGTTTTGTATGTTTTTATATTATTTAATTCCAATAGTTTCTCTCTATATCTTCTTCCTTCAAACTGTGTACCGTGATCGGTTATTATAGTATCTTGTTTTCCAACTTCAGGTATGTATTTGTTTTTAATTATTTCCAAGATTTTCTTTGTGGTTGCTCTGTTGATAGCGTATAATTTGGTGTATTTAGTGTAATGGTCAAATAGAATTACAATGAACTTGAATCTATGTCTCCCTCCGCTATGTGGGAATGGTCCACATATATCAAGAAACACTTTTTCAAGTTTATTATTTGAGGTATCATCATTCCATCCTTTCTCTCATTATTAGTTTTAACCATTTGGCATATAGTGCATGTTTTGATATTTTTAATCACTTTTCGGGTTATACTTTTAATAAACATTTCTTCTTCCAAAGCTTTGACTATTTTTAAAGCTCCCATGTGTCCGTATCTGACATGGTAGTCCTTAATTAATTTATTTTCTACAGATTTTGGAACTACTAGCTTCCAATTTCCATGATTCCTTTTGGTTTTAATGAATAACACATGCTTATGTATCCAATAAAATTTGTTAATAATTTCTTCTGATTCCATCACTCTCCTTCGTATGTTGGCTAATTTGATATCTTGTTTCTGCTGTTGTACGATCTCATTGACTATCTTTTCCAGGTCCTTTCTCTCCTTCAATATATAATACACCTTGTTGATTTTCTCCTTTTCTCCTTCAAATGTCTGATTGTCAACATTTATTCTGGATAATTTCTTATAACCTTCACTATATAATTCTCTTTGGTGATTTTCTCCTCTTCTCCTTCAAATGTTTGATGGTTAACATTTATTCTGGATGATACGTAAACTTATTTATTATGGTTTGATAGCTCTTCTCATTCACTTTGTCTTGGTCGTATAGTCATTTCTTGTCAATTATTCTTAATTTTTTTCCTTAGATATCATTTATGTTTTTTATTTTGATTATTATTAATTGGTTTAATGAATTTAATGCTCCTTCCTTTCCATTGGTTTGCTTGGTCATTACTCTGAAACTCAGTCCCATTTCTCGGTGTTCATCAGCACTTAGTTTACCCATGGTCCATGATTTCATCCTCACTTGTCGTTCGGATCACTCTAGTGTGTAGAACTATTTCCGTCCTTGTGAAATAGGTCTCTGCTACCTGGTACCACAATTCGTCTAATACCATGTGTTCATTAGTATTAATGATTGCTTCAATCACTTTATTATGTTGTTTATACAACAAATAGGTCAATGGTATATCCATCATTGATGCTCTCCCTGATATTCGATTATTCATGTCTACTTCTGGTGTATTCACTTTTCTTATAGACCTTCTTAATTTTGTTACATACTGTTTTGTGGTGAGTCCTTTTTATTTTTGGTATTTTCCATTTAAGTATAGCTTTTCTTAAGTTTCTTCTCACTGGTTGGTTGTTAACCCCTTCTAGAATTTCTTTTAGAGTTCTCCTACGCTCCATAAAATTCATTATGTCAGTATGGTCAATAATTGTTAAATTAAACACATTAATTAGTCCATTCTTCATCATCTCAAATTCTTCTATGGTTTTTATTAGTTTCCTTTGATGCATTTGTCTCACGTTCTTCGTCTTCATTTCTATGTGTCTAATATTCTCTTTGTTTTTGTTATTTTTATTTTCAGATAACCATGTACTTGGGTCTTCTTGATTTTCTATTTTTTCATCAATACCTTCAGAAGTGCTGTCCAGTGTTTCATTCAATTGTTTGAAACCACTATCTGATGTTTCATTAAGTTGATCTGCTTTATAATTGGTTTCTTCCCATTTCTTATTCATCCCCGTTTTTGTCTGTTTGACTCCTTCACGATACCCTATTAGTATGTATCTTAATTCTTCTCTGTTCTTCTCACTGTCTTCCTTCAATTGTCGTTGAAGTGTTTCACTACTATTCTCGATCTTGTTGTTCAGTATTTCCAGATCTTTCTTGATCTGTCTCTTTAACTCCTCACTCTTCTCTTCTAAGATCTCTTGGTTTCTCTTCAAGGTTTCATGGTTGCTTTCCATCTGATTATTCAGAGTTTCTATGTCCTCCTTGAGTTGTTTCTTTAATTCTTCACTGTTTCTGTCCAATTTTTCATTTATTTTCTCCTCCTGTTTCTTAAAATTGTCATTAGTTTCTTCCTTATTTCTGTCCAATTTTTCGTTCTTCTATTCATTAGTTCCATTAATTTTAATAGGTTCGGGTCTCCTCTAAATTCTCCCTTGTCCCCCGCCTGTTGTTCCTTCTCCCTGTCTTGAATTGGGTTTTCTGTTTGGTCCCCTTGGGCATCCTCTTCGATCATTTCCATTTCTTCGGCCGGTGTCATTTCCTGTTCTTCCTTGTCGGTGTCTTCAGCTCTCTTCTTTGGTCTTCCCTTGGTGATCATCTTGTTGTCTTTTAATTTTTTGTAACCACCGCTAGCCTTTATTTCTAGCCACACTAGTTGGTCGCCAATTTGTAACGATATGATCTTTATGACGCTACTTTCTGTATGTAATTATTCTGCCACACGTTTGCGCGTCAATTTGTAACGATAAATCTCTGTCGTATTCTGTAAAAGTGTGTTTTGTCGTGTGTTAGCCCCACACATTGTAATCGTTACTTTAAGTTTACTTACTGACTTTTTTAACTTTCCACGCTGACGATATCCATCGCGAACTCACGAATTACCAGTACCAATATCTCGCGATTGTAAACCTTACCTGTCCTTTAGTGAGTAATTTTAATTCTCAGGTGGCGCCAAATTGTTTATGAAAACAATTAAAAATGTGAAATTGAGCGGTCGTTCTAGACGGTGTTGACTAATTCAAATTACCCTCACAATTGGCGGGCGTATGAATCTCGCTAGTAGTTCGCTGTGTTGCCAAATTCTAACGCTGACAGACAATTTCGCTCGTCGCTAAAGTACACAAACTTTACAATGCAATTTACAATGAAATAAAGGACGGTTATTACTACTCAGTACTAGTTTATTAATGTGAAATAGTTAATAGTGGTTCATTTGAATACATAATTATATACTGTTATTAAATATAGTTGCTCCGGCAATAAATAGATAATTTTCTCAGGTTGGCTAAGATGATTTAAACATTTCTAAATCGACATGGCTGTCGTTTTGTGTTTATTTTCTTACTGTTCGTTTAATCCTGAGTTCTTTTGGTTACGAAAAAATATTAATAAGATGATAATAAAGTACACTACCTAACATCAATGGTACTTATATACTATTAGAGTTAATTACAATTCGTATTTGAAGTGTTAAAAAGTGTGTGTTAAGAGTTCGTAATTTGTACACAGGTTATTTTCTGGTTACATACAAGTTTAGTTTTTATTTTCAATTAATCCTTGAAAGAAATTTAGTTATCAGTTTGTAGTGAGAGTTATTTGTGTTGTGAGAAAAGTTAATCAGAATTTATTCCATAAATTCGGGTATTTCAGATATACTTGACAAATCTGTTGAGTTCGGGTGAAGAGTTATTCAGTTCTTCATTAGGTTGGGTGTATTCGGTCATCAATCTTCCATCATTTAAATTTTGGATTATGTCTGGCTTCTTTTTCGAATAATGTGGAATAAATATTTAATTTAGAATATGAAAATCTGGTCTATTGTCTCTGTTGATTTGACTAGTTCTTCATCAGACTTCTTGCATCTTCATTTTATTAAATTTTGACTTATTTTTGATTATTTTAAGTTAAAATTGAGTCGAATATGGTTTGGCTTCTGTATGTCTTGAGCGTCAATAATGAACTAATTCTTTTTAACGGAATTATATTAAATAATGTTCCATTGTTATGGCAACTGTCTGTACTCTCATTGGCTGATCATATTTATGTCTATTGTTATAATATTTGAATTTTAATTCAAAATGAATAAATATCTTCTGATGGCTATTAATCTTCTGTCTTCTTATCTATGTGTTAGATATTATCACAACTGTTTATATTTTCTTTCAAAGATCATTTTGACATCCCACAAAGCTGGGTTTGTTTATGTATTAACATTTTGACAATAATGTTAATATTATGTTATTACATTTCTTTCTTATTTTATGTTTTGAATCTAACTTTGACATCTTAATATTGTTCACTAATTGTACTTAATTAGTTACTTGCCTTGAATTTTCTAATGCAATAGTTAATTTCTTATAATTTGTTTATTTTGGATTTATACAGTTAGGCATTTTATAGGCCTAAATAGTAATTGGCTATATTTTCTTATTTTACACAAATTAAAGATTATTTTTCATTTACATATGTTTTGCTTGGTGTCACTTATGACTTGTTTACATTTTGAATTAATCTGGGCTGTTTTATAATAATTGCATGTTCTTATTACTTTACAAAATCATTGCCTGTCTGTTATTCTTAATTTCTTTTCCTGTCATTACTCTAAAGATTATTATTATGTTTGTAAAATTTTATCTCCTTACTCATATCTAGTGTCATTTCTTATAACTTGTCTATCATTTAATATTACTTATAAAACATAACACAAAAATTAGGTTTATGGTCTGTTTACTTTTTCCAGCCATATTCCTTCTTATAAACTTCATTGAACAAATAATTATCTTGGTGAATAACATTATAACACCATTTATTTTATCTTGCTATTTATTTTGCACTCATATTATTCAAGTTATTCTTCTTTTAACATTTACTCTATATTTTTTACTACTTAACCATTGTAACAATAACATTCTTAATCATTATGGGATTTTTATCCTGAATACCACTGTATTCCTAATCTACTATCACTATTAATTATAATAACAATATTCTGGTTATTATTATTTTTTGGTATTTATCACCCTTAAACTATAGTGTTATTCACTGGTTTTGGTGTATTTACCTATATGTTGTGTTTTCTTTTTATTTTGGATTACACTGGCACTTTGCACTTTGTACTTTAGTGTTACTAGTGGTTATTCTCTAATATTGATTTCTTTTACTCACTTAATCACTTTCACTTCCTACCTATCTCTCACTTCTGGGTTTTTTATTGTTTTATTCACAATTATTAGTTAGTATGTTAACAAATTTCATGTTCTGATTCACTTATCATTATAGTTATTCATAATATATAATATCTATTTCTCTGGTTAGTGTACTTTAGTTGAGATTATTTTATTTGATTTTAATATTTATCATTTACATTTATTATTTGTTTGTGCCTTTTTCATATACCTTCTCATTTCATTTTCTTTTATTGGGTCAATCACTTGGGTTGGGTCATAGTCATTTGTTGCATCATAGTCATTTTATTTTCTTTAGTTTAATATAGTTTTTTCCCTGGTATTGGGGTGGCTTTTTGTGTTGTAACAATAGACAACTAATGTCATAGTGTTAAATAATAATAAACTAGTACAATGAGTGCAAGGAAAATAAAACATCCTATGTTAACGAAAATATTCAAAGGGATGATTATCAAGAGAGAATAAATGGTGATATAATATTGTTCACCAAAATTGTTATTTGTTTAATTAAAAGAGTTGAGTTTGTAAGAAGGAATATGGCTGAAAAATGAACAGACCATAAACCTATTTTTGTGTTACGTTTTATAGTAATATTAAGTGATAAACAAGTTGTAAGAAATGACAGTAGATATAAGTAAGGAAATAAATTTTACAAACATAATATTAATCATTAGAGTAAAGACAGAAAAAGAAAATAAAAGAATAACAGACAAGCAATGATTTTGTAAATAAATACGAACATTCAATTATTGTAGAATGGCCCAAATTAATTCAAAAGGTAAATAAGTCATAAGTGACACCAAGCAAAACATATGTAAATGAAAAATAATCTTTAATTTGTGTAAAATAAGAAGTTATAGCCAATTACTGCTTAGGCCTATAAAATGCCTTACTGTACAAATTCAAAATAAACAAATTGTAAGAATTTAACTATTGTATTAGAAAATTCAGGGCAAGAACCTCATTAATTACAATTAGTGAACCATAATAAGATGTCAGAATTAGAATAAAAACATAAAATAAGGAAAATATGTAATAATATAATATTAGCATTTTGTCAAAACTTTAATACATGAACAAACACAGCTTTGTGGGATGTCAAAATAATCTTTGAAAGAAAATAGAAACAGTGATGATAATATCTAATACTTTGATAAGAAGACCAAAGAATAATAGCCATTAGAAAATATTTATTCATTTTGAAGTAACATTCAAATATTATAACAACAGACATAAATGTATTCAACCAATGAGAGTATGGGAGGTTGCCATAACAACGGAACGTTATTATATTTAATTTAATAATATATAAAACTTTCACTAATGAACTTACTGTTGTCACTTCCCAAACGTTTCGAGATGTTGTTTCTCTTCTTCAGTGGGTGTAATACTGACTTTGATCATTTCACAGATCAAAATTATTTCGCACACAATAACATGTATTACACACAAACAGATGGACTACCCATGGGCTCCCCTATATCAGGTATACTAGCAGAAATATTTATACACACCATAGAACAGAAACACATACTGAACAACAACAAATACACCGATAAAATAATATATTGGCACAGGTATGTTGACGACATTTTACTCCTTTACAACGGCAACAAAAGACAAATAGAAAATTTCCACAAATACATTAACACTATACACCATAAATTAAAATTCACACTTGAAATAGAATTAAATAACAGCATAAACTTTTTAGACCTTACAATCACCAAAACAAACAACACACACACATACAAAATATACAGAAAACCCACCACATCAGACATGGTCATACACAACACATCCAACCACCCAACTCAACAAAAACATGCAGCTTTCAACTACATGCTCCATAGGCTCACTTCAATACCCCTAAACACACATGACTACCAAGATGAATTAAACACAATTAAATACATAGCATTCAAAAATGGATACAACCCCGAATTAATAAATAAACTACACAAACGAACCCTTAACACAAAAAGTAAAACACATCTGACCAACAGCACACAACCCAGTAAATACATAACACTTACAGACTACAATTCCAATACACATAAAATTGCAAACACATTTAGGAAACACAATTATAAAATAGCCTACAGAACCAACAACACCATTAGAAAACACATAAATAATACAAAGACATTGACACATACAGCAAAACAGGGGTTTATAAATTAAATTGAAATGATTGCCAACAATTCTACATCGGCCAGACGGGAAGATCTTTTTCTTCCAGATTTTCTGAACATTTATAAGCCCTCACCACAAACTACATACATTCCACATTCGCCACACATTTACATAACGAAAACCACAGTTACACAAACATAGAACACAACATGGAAATATTACACTACTTACCCAAGAGTAGAAAACTAAACACAGCTGAACAATTTGAAATATACAGATATCACACACTACAACCAAACAACATATTAAATGAACAAATACATTATAAATCACATACACTATTCGACACACTGATCCACACACACAATTCAAACCTCAGCGCCAATCCCATCCCACCATCAACCCCCACCACACACACCATTTTTCCGTAACGGTTATTCTGTAATCGACAGTCAGTATTACACCCACTGAAGAAGAGAAACAACATCTCGAAACGTTTGGGAAGTGACAACAGTAAGTTCATTAGTGAAAGTTTTATATATTATTAAATTAATAAAGTGAATGAAGAGGATGCAACAACAAGATAATTTTTATATTTCATTCCGTTATAAAACATTAGTCCATTATTGACGATCAAGAGAGACGGAAGCCAAACCATATTCGACTCTATTATTAGTGAAAATAGTTATAAATACTGCTAAATTTAATGAGATGTGGATTCAAGAAGTCGAACAAGGAACTATTTAAACCAAGAGAGCTAATAAACAAAATTTTAATAGTTAAAAATAAAATAAAAAATCCAAATTAATTGGAAAAGAAGCCAGATGAAATCAAAAGTACAAATGATGGAAGATTAACGAATGTATCAACCCAACCTAAATAACTACAGTGACTCATCACCAGAAATCACCTCCCAAGCTCTAAATCAAATATAGGAAGATCCACATTTGCTGAACATTTAAGTTCACAAGATCATAACATAAAAAGTATTAGTGAGAATTTGGACATATTACATAAATGCAGGAAATCTCTTAAACTGGACACTCTCGAAAGGTTTGAAATATATAAGGCCACTAAAGAGAATTACGATTACATCTTAAATGAAAAATCAATCCATAAAAATAATATTTTATTCAACAGAGTCAACGATATAGAACGAGATATTAGCTGTGTCAGATCGATAAAGTTTATCAAAGGTCAAATCGGTATCGATTAATTTTACTGTATAACGTGTTCCTGCGTAGGTCCGCGGTGGCCACGTGTTGTGTTTTTCGTCTGTTTTGTCTTGTTTTTAACGTGTATTAAAGTATTTAAATATTTTTGTTATTATGTGTGTGTTGTTTTTATCGTTTGACGGGATGTGCATACATCAACAAATGTATTTTTAACCCTTATTCATTGAGGATCTGATGATGACACTTAATGTGTCGAAACTCGAGTAATCCTGTATTTGGATTTAAAGAAGCGTGACGGAAGGTAATTAACCTGTTTTATAGTCTTAAAACGCTTTTGGAGCCAAAAAAAATATTTAAAAATGGAAAATGCAGAATTAAAGGAATGGATAAGGGTTATGTTTGAACTATCCAGAGAAGATATTTGTAAATGGAGGAAAGAACATAAAAGGTTGTAAATAGAAGAGTTCAAAGAAATACAAAATAATACAAACTTGGAACAATCAAATATTCTAATAGAAGAAGAAATAGTCAAAGACGTGGAAGTGAAGCAACAGAAGAAAATGCCATAACTCACACAAGAAGAGATCCAGAAACTAATGGATTTTATGGTTGAACATTTTAGAAAAATGGATGAAATGTTCAGAAAACAAGGAAAAGAAATACCAGAAGATAAAAACATTGAACATTTGAATCAGGAAATAGAAGATAATGGAATGAAGAACCAAATAAATAAGAAGACGAAGAACGTGAGACAAATGCATCAAAGGAAACAAATAAAAACAAGAGAAGAATTGGAAATGATGAAGAATGGACTAATTAAAGTGTTTAATTCACCAATTACTGACCATACTGAAATAATGAATTTCATGGAGTGTAGGAGAACTCTAAAAGAAATTCTAGAAGGGGTTAACAACCAACCAGTGAGAAGAAACTTAAGAAAAGCTATACCTAAATGGAAAATAACCAAAAATAGAAAGGACTCACAACAAAACAGAGTGTAACAAATTAAGAAGGTCTCTAAGAAAATTGAATACACCAGAAATAGACATGAATAATAAAAAATCAGTGAGAACATTAATGATGGATATACCATTGATATATTTGTTTTATAAACAACATAATAAAGTGATTGAAGCAGGCATGGTTACTAATGAACATGTGGTATTAGAAGAATTGCTGTACGAGATAGCAGGGACCTATATCACAAGGACGGAAACAGTTCTATACACCAGAGTGATTCGAACGACAAGTGCAGAGGAAATGATGGACCATGGGTAAACTAAATACCACACACCGAGAAATGGGACTGGCTTTTGGGATTACTGACCAAGCTAACCAATGGAAAAGAAAGGAATATTGTAACCCCTCTTTAACTTTGACTAGTAAAAAATTTTTTTTTTTTTTTTTTTTTTTTTTTAAGAGGGGCCACAAGATAATTAAAACTAGACCAAAGCCTAGGGAAGCCAAAAATGCGCTGGATCCAGTGAGACGGGACTTGCAATTAAAACTCACAAAATTAACAATCAATAAAATCCCTTTTTATTATTCTATCTCCTTTTAAAAAATATTAACAACAAAATCAATAAATATAACATTGAGATTCTATTTTCCACTTAAAAATGTTAATTAAAAATAATTCATTCTCCTTAAGTAATGTTACCTGAAAATTATTAATAAATATAAAATTTATTTTCTATCTTCTCTTTAAAAATTAATTTAGATAAAATCTACATGCCCCTTAACAATGTTAATTAAAAATAATTAATTCTCTTCACCAATATTAATTAAAAATTAATAGAGATAGAATCTATATACTCCTTAACAAAACTCTTTTGAAATTAATTATTATAAATCCTTATTCTCTCTTTCCAAATTGTCATCAGAAATTAAATGTATATATATACCCTATGTTTTATATTTTCTTTTTATTAGCCCTATATCTAACCCCCCCAAAAATACACACAAATGTACAATACATATAGAACCCCACAAAATACACACACACATATACAATATATATACATGTTCCACAATACAGGACAATTATAACATATATCTCTTGCCACACCCTTTTCTACTTCATGAGGTACATCATTAATAATTTATGAAAATCCATATAAGGTTATAACTCTTAATATGTGCATAACATATGACATGTGTATCTGATTATATATGCAACACCAGTAGTCCCCAGGACATAATAAATTCAAAATTTGGCAAGGTGCCTGATGCTATTATAAAATGCTGCCACACTGGGCACTTAGACTAGGAGAAATAAAATTTAGAATACAGTGAACACCCCAGTGATCATAATTAGTTAAAAGAATTTAAATTAGATAAATTTAGTTAAGTCTTGAACACAGGAACGTGTCATAAGGCTTATAACCCTTTTAAAAGTAATTTTGGCCCAAAGGCCGACATGTTCATAGGCATGACAGTGCATAACTCAACCTGTCCCAACAGCATGTTTAACTCTGCATGGAAATGCACCTATACAGGATTAAACTGGTGACCCGACCTAACTAACAAAGAAACTACTATCCCTATATAATCCAAACTGAATTTAAAAATGAGAAATTAATACATAAAATGAAAACTAAATTGAACCGGTGAAATTACATGTTGATTGAATGAATTAGTGGCAGTAATGAAACCCTTATACTGGAAATAAAAAGGAAATTACACGTCTAAATGTTGAGCAGCCACAGAAGCATGTCAGGCCCTGAGCTCACAGATTATACGAACAAAATTTACAAGATATTCTCCCCCAAAGTCCACGCACTATTCTGTCCCGTAACCGGGGACCCGATTAAAATGTTTAAAACTTAAAGTCATTGTTGTTGAGAGACTCAATGTCCTCTGGTTCTAGTGAGTTACATCACACTGTGTAAGGAATATAAATGGATTGAGTTCACCTTATTTTTTCCATGGGTGTGACGTGGTGATCTTCTGGCCTACATGATAGGGTGTTTTGTGGTTAGACTTCGCTATTCTCCTCCGGCAGATGAAGTTGAGAGAGAGAATCTGGATGTTACAAGTTCAGGTTGGAGCTGGTTCCACGTCTTCAGCGGAGGACCCTGGTCATACAACATTTTATCAGCGAGAGTTCACAAAACAAATTCCCCCAGAAACTTCACACGCACCAAAACCCATATATAAAATTAACACATCTTTAGGGCTATTTAAAAAATGATATTTGACACACTTGACAAAGGTTATATGGCCAACAGGCCCTATTTGAAAACATTTAGTTCTGTTAAATTTCATATTAATAAACTTTACCCATGTGGGTTAACATAATTCAATTTTGATTATTTAATTATTCGGCTTGTTATACATTTAATAAAATTTACACAGTCTAATTTTTGCCACGTGGTCTGATAGGTTACTTGATTACAATCATTTCTATAGCTATTGAACAAATACCTTTTGGCAATTACATTCTTCTCAATTCTGGTGCCTTAGTTAAGATTACTGAAATTAATATAGTGTTACTATATTACTAAAAAAAATTACGTTTAAATTACGCATTGCACAACTCAACACGTGGTGGCGTAAAAGGTTATCAGAATTTACTTACTGTGGCCTATTTAAACAAACTTTTCATTCGTAAAACTTTAAATAGATATATATAATAATATTGCCGTAACTTACCGCAGATCTGTTATTGCTTAGCCTGCCATAGGTAGAAGAATGGTGCAACAAGTTCTTCTCTGCCGGAGAAAAGAAAAGACGCAGCTAAGTAGACGACGATCAGCGAGAGACAAAGTTTCTAGAAACGTAGTTCCGCTTTCTGAACTCGCAAACCGTGGCTCTCGCTAGAGGGCAGCACCAATCAAGCACCGCTCTTAAATGGTATTACAGTTGCAGATTGATACGTAACTCAACAGCTAAATACAGTACCGCATTTAACGTCTATTTTTGACTTTAAATACCGAACACACGCCGATCAATTTTAGAATCGGCACACCCCCACCCCAAAAGGGCAACATAGTTGCCCCACACTTAGACAGAGGAGCAGAACAAAAAAACTCCTCACAACTGCTACCATCCCCATGAGACCCTCTCCGCCATGCCAACCCCACGGGACCGCCCATACACGTCACCCTCACTGGTGACCACCACCTACTTCTACTGATCCCACTCACGTACTCGTCCGAAGACCAAACAAGGTATCTCCCACCTTGGTATGTGAGTGACCGTACTACCTCTCGTCCACCTCTCGGACCGACCAGCCACATGCACCAACAAGGCATCTCCATCCTTGCCATATGGCTGGCCCTCATCCCTACACTAGGGCAGACGGCCCCACTTAGCCGGACAGAGAAAACCGCATAGAGGGCACGCGAACATCAATCCCTTCTCTTACTCTTTAAATACTACGTAACTAGCAAGGGGGGTTTACTTCAGCACGTCATCGTCTAACAACCCACACTTAATCCAAAAATAACATACCAGGGAAATCAACCGGAGAATGCGGCATGGCCAGGACCCTACAATAATCAACAACAAACTACAACAAAGAAAAATGAAAACGACACCACCCTATCACACTCCATCATAAATCGACAAACAATCTAACACTAACATCACTACACCAACCTAGTCACAACTCTTCCAACTAACTTTTTTTCTAACTCCTTTCTGATATTTTTCTTTTTTCATTTTCTAATTTTTATTTGTTTTTTATTTTATTTTGTTTTCTAAGGGGAGGGGTAGGAAAATTGGGAAGATGAAAAGGGCAAGGATCATTGAAAGGTCAACAGCTAGGACTAAGGATAAGGACATGGTTCCCTCCGATAATAAGGATGGGTGGAGAAAACCAAGGCTCGCGGAGGCAGGGGCGCAACCCTGAAGTAGACGAACACCACTGGGACTGTGGGGAACATCTACCCGCTACCCGTTAACCGCTTCTTCTCACCTTTTTATGACGAACTTTAGGTACTCGTTCCTTTTGGACACCACTCTCTGAGAAACTATCTCGTGTTGAGCTGTACTGATTTGTTTCTCCTGAATTAGAATCAAGGCAACTTACCTGACTACTTTTACCCCGATTTGGATTATCCTCAACCTCTAACTCCTCTGCTTCTATCTTCTTCTCTTCTACAATTTCCCCGGGTTCTCTTTCTTCCACCTCTTCCTTTTTCTCCTCTACATAATCCAAATCACCATCACGACACTGCACATCTTCATCCTCTAGTTGCTCACCTGGTCCGCACGAAACTTCTTTCCATTCCTCGGAATCCTCAACACTACTTACAGAAAGCGTCTGCACATCTTCACACACTACATCATTCTCACTCACACACTCCACAACGCTGCCACCCAATTTCTCCTCCACTTCTACCTCATCTACTTCTACCACACTTGCAGCCTGGACATCCCCTTGTCCATCCGCAACCTCAGAAACACTTGCAGCCTCCCTAACACTTACACTTATACTCCCCTGCGTAGCATGTGCAGACCGCTCTTGTGCCTCTTCCTTCGATTCCTCTCCTTCACCACTCTCAGCAACTACAACTTCCTCAACCTTTCCCAACCTGGAATCCAGCTGTCCAGGTCCATGTGCAATGTCTAAATTAAATTCGACTGACGATGGTAAAGCTCCACCATCAAGTGACTTCTCATCTCCCAGCGTAGGCGATGATGTTACCGGATCTGGATCCGTCATGAACTGAGATGGAGATACCGGAACAAATTCTGCGGCATCTGGATTCAACCATGACGTCCTCTCAGAGTCCTGTAATTCAATATCAACAGACGTGTTCTTGTCGTCTTGTATTGATCCACAGAAGTTACTTCGCTTTTCTTCTTTCTCCTCACCCTCTTCATCCACTACTCTATTAGGCACTGGTAATTCCTCTGGAACCTTTAAAGTTTCTTTTTTCTCCGAATAGGAATAACGCCTTGCTACAGGCTCCCTACTTGCCGATGTTGGTTTACTAATATAACTTCTTCTTTCCCTGTTAATTTCGTACTTATTTCTTTTCTCTGCTGTAACAGTTGCTACTGTCTTCTCACTTGTCACCCCCTTGTAGCCTCCATCACTTCCGGAATATTCAGTTTTTCTGACAGTCTCTTGTGTTCTTCTCCAACCGCCATGTTTGTCCTTTGTAGCTCTTCCTAACGAACCACTGGAGTATTGGACATCCTTAGCAGCTCTTCCCCGGGACTCGTCCCCTGCCTGGACAGTCTTAGAAACCACACACAACCGGTACAGATCCGCGAAACAACGTGGACATTCTGCGAATATCAAACGCGATCTCTCTTGGGGATTCAGTCCTTCCAGAATTACTTGTATTACTTCCGTCTCGGGCAACCCTAATCTTAATACCCGGGCAGCTTTCCGTACGTCCTGCACGAAGTCCCCCAACGCCTCTCCATTGGCCTGTAAACGATAGAATAAATCCAGCTTAAGCTGGGAACGTCGTCGATGTGGTATGAAGAAATCCAACACTTCCCCATGAAAAGCGTCGACACTGCCGCCCCGACGCAGAGTGTTGGTGACCAACCCTGCCAATGACCCCCGGCAATACGGGTATATAAGGGACAAGACCTCCCCATCGGACACACCTGGGAAATCTGCCAACTGCAGGACAAGGTCCAAGGAAACCAGCAGCTGGTCCTCATCAAATTCATTCACCACCGACAGTTTCTGGAGAACCCCTGAAAGGGGGTGGGGCAATTTCTGAAAGCATACCTCCGCCAGAGTTGAACAATTCCCAACACACAATCAACAAAACATAATCCCCGCAAAACACCTAACACCCTACAAAATAATGACAATAATAAGACAGGAATCAGAAAAAACTCGAGTACTAAACTCTTTCTTCGAGCAGACTGCGGGTCCCCCTACCGTTGCGAGGACCCAGCCCACTTACCTGAACTGCTCTCTCAACAACACTACACATTAAGGAACACGACACACACACTAACACACAACATGACAAAATCACCGACCAACGACAAATCTCAAAAAATATTTCTAATGACTTCGGCTCCCATCTCTCGGAGGAGACCGACTGCCGATCGGGCCATACCGCATAAATGAAAAACCTCCCCTTTTATGGGCAAGGTAATACGCAAACCATATCTCCACCTAGGCACAGATCTGCGATAATTCGCGTTTCCAAAGGAATGTCCCCCTTTAAAATTTCACACCACGTGGCAACCTACCGTTCAACTATCCAAGGCGGGCAAGTACATAGACATATAATACACAAAACCTTAAACCTAACAAAACATAGTCACCTTTAGATATAGGGCCTTTTAGAGATTCTTCTAAGTTCCATTGGAACCCCCAAAAATGTTTCCTGAGTTTGCAAGCCCCGTCACACCCAAAGGACCCAAGGTTGACACTAATCTTAACCACGCTCTGCTACCAAATGTAACCCCTCTTTAACTTTGACTAGTAAAAAAAAAATTTTTTTTTTGTTTTTTTTTAAGAGGGGCCACAAGATAATTAAAACTAGACCAAAGCCTAGAGAAGCCAAAAATGCGCTGGATCCAGTGAGACGGGACTTGCAATTAAAATTCACAAAATTAACAGTCAATAAAATCCCTTTTTATTATTCTATCTCCTTTTAAAAAATATTAACAACAAAATCAATAAATATAACATTGAGATTCTATTTTCCACTTAAAAATGTTAATTAAAAATAATTCATTCTCCTTAAGTAATGTTACCTGAAAATTATTAATAAATATAAAATTTATTTTCTATCTTCTCTTTAAAAATTAATTTAGATAAAATCTACATGCCCCTTAACAATGTTAATTAAAAATAATTAATTCTCTTCACCAATATTAATTAAAAATTAATAGAGATAGAATCTATATACTCCTTAACAAAACTCTTTTGAAATTAATTATTATAAATCCTTATTCTCTCTTTCCAAATTGTCATCAGAAATTAAATGTATATATAAACCCTATGTTTTATATTTTCTTTTTATTAGCCCTATATCTAACCCCCCCAAAAATACACACAAATGTACAATACATATAGAACCCCACAAAATACACACACACATATACAATATATATACATGTTCCACAATACAGGACAATTATAACATATATCTCTTGCCACACCCTTTTCTACTTCATGAGGTACATCATTAATAATTTATGAAAATCCATATTAGGTTATAACTCTTAATATGTGCATAACATATGACATGTGTATCTGATTATATATGCAACACCAGTAGTCCCCAGGACATAATAAATTCAAAATTTGGCAAGGTGCCTGATGCTATTATAAAATGCTGCCACACTGGGCACTTAGACTGGGAGAAATAAAATTTAGAATACAGTGAACACCCCAGTGATCATAATTAGTTAAAAGAATTTAAATTAGATAAATTTAGTTAAGTCTTGAACACAGGAACGTGTCATAAGGCTTATAACCCTTTTAAAAGTAATTTTGACCCAAAGGCCGACATGTTCATAGGCATGACAGTGCATAACTCAACCTGTCCCAACAGCATGTTTAACTCTGCATGGAAATGCACCTATACAGGATTAAACTGGTGACCCGACCTAACTAACAAAGAAACTACTATCCCTATATAATCCAAACTGAATTTAAAAATGAGAAATTAATACATAAAATGAAAACTAAATTGAACCGGTGAAATTACATGTTGATTGAATGAATTAGTGGCAGTAATGAAACCCTTATACTGGAAATAAAAAGGAAATTACACGTCTAAATGTTGAGCAGCCACAGAAGCATGTCAGGCCCTGAGCTCACAGATTATACGAACAAAATTTACAAGATATTCTCCCCCAAAGTCCACGCACTATTCTGTCCCGTAACCGGGGACCCGATTAAAATGTTTAAAACTTAAAGTCATTGTTGTTGAGAGACTCAATGTCCTCTGGTTCTAGTGAGTTACATCACACTGTGTAAGGAATATAAATGGATTGAGTTCACCTTATTTTTTCCATGGGTGTGACGTGGTGATCTTCTGGCCTACATGATAGGGTGTTTTGTGGTTAGACTTCGCTATTCTCCTCCGGCAGATGAAGTTGAGAGAGAGAATCTGGATGTTACAAGTTCAGGTTGGAGCTGGTTCCACGTCTTCAGCGGAGGACCCTGGTCATACAACATTTTATCAGCGAGAGTTCACAAAACAAATTCCCCCAGAAACTTCACACGCACCAAAACCCATATATAAAATTAACACATCTTTAGGGCTATTTAAAAAATGATATTTGACACACTTGACAAAGGTTATATGGCCAACAGGCCCTATTTGAAAACATTTAGTTCTGTTAAATTTCATATTAATAAACTTTACCCATGTGGGTTAACATAATTCAATTTTGATTATTTAATTATTCGGCTTGTTATACTTTTAATAAAATTTACACAGTCTAATTTTTGCCACGTGGTCTGATAGGTTACTTGATTACAATCATTTCTATAGCTATTGAACAAATACCTTTTGGCAATTACATTCTTCTCAATTCTGGTGCCTTAGTTAAGATTACTGAAATTAATATAGTGTTACTATATTACTAAAAAAAATTACGTTTAAATTACGCATTGCACAACTCAACACGTGGTGGCGTAAAAGGTTATCAGAATTTACTTACTGTGGCCTATTTAAACAAACTTTTCATTCGTAAAACTTTAAATAGATATATATAATAATATTGCCGTAACTTACCGCAGATCTGTTATTGCTTAGCCTGCCATAGGTAGAAGAATGGTGCAACAAGTTCTTCTCTGCCGGAGAAAAAGAAAGACGCAGCTAAGTAGACGACGATCAGCGAGAGACAAAGTTTCTAGAAACGTAGTTCCGCTTTCTGAACTCGCAAACCGTGGCTCTCGCTAGAGGGCAGCACCAATCAAGCACCGCTCTTAAATGGTATTACAGTTGCAGATTGATACGTAACTCAACAGCTAAATACAGTACCGCATTTAACGTCTATTTTTGACTTTAAATACCGAACACACGCCGATCAATTTTAGAATCGGCACACCCCCACCCCAAAAGGGCAACATAGTTGCCCCACACTTAGACAGAGGAGCAGAACAAAAAAACTCCTCACAACTGCTACCATCCCCATGAGACCCTCTCCGCCATGCCAACCCCACGGGACCGCCCCTACACGTCACCCTCACTGGTGACCACCACCTACTTATACTGATCCCACTCACGTACTCGTCCGAAGACCAAACAAGGTATCTCCCACCTTGGTATGTGAGTGACCGTACTACCTCTCGTCCACCTCTCGGACCGACCAGCCACATGCACCAACAAGGCATCTCCATCCTTGCCATATGGCTGGCCCTCATCCCTACACTAGGGCGGACGGCCCCACTTAGCCGGACAGAGAAAACCGCATAGAGGGCACGCGAACATCAATCCCTTCTCTTACTCTTTAAATACTACGTAACTAGCAAGGGGGGTTTACTTCAGCACGTCATCGTCTAACAACCCACACTTAATCCAAAAATAACATACCAGGGAAATCAACCGGAGAATGCGGCATGGCCAGGACCCTACAATAATCAACAACAAACTACAACAAAGAAAAATGAAAACGACACCACCCTATCACACTCCATCATAAATCGACAAACAATCTAACACTAACATCACTACACCAACCTAGTCACAACTCTTCCAACTAACTTTTTTTCTAACTCCTTTCTGATATTTTTCTTTTTTCATTTTCTAATTTTTATTTGTTTTTTATTTTATTTTGTTTTCTAAGGGGAGGGGTAGGAAAATTGGGAAGATGAAAAGGGCAAGGATCATTGAAAGGTCAACAGCTAGGACTAAGGATAAGGACATGGTTCCCTCCGATAATAAGGATGGGTGGAGAAAACCAAGGCTCGCGGAGGCAGGGGCGCAACCCTGAAGTAGACGAACACCACTGGGACTGTGGGGAACATCTACCCGCTACCCGTTAACCGCTTCTTCTCACCTTTTTATGACGAACTTTAGGTACTCGTTCCTTTTGGACACCACTCTCTGAGAAACTATCTCGTGTTGAGCTGTACTGATTTGTTTCTCCTGAATTAGAATCAAGGCAACTTACCTGACTACTTTTACCCCGATTTGGATTATCCTCAACCTCTAACTCCTCTGCTTCTATCTTCTTCTCTTCTACAATTTCCCCGGGTTCTCTTTCTTCCACCTCTTCCTTTTTCTCCTCTACATAATCCAAATCACCATCACGACACTGCACATCTTCATCCTCTAGTTGCTCACCTGGTCCGCACGAAACTTCTTTCCATTCCTCGGAATCCTCAACACTACTTACAGAAAGCGTCTGCACATCTTCACACACTACATCATTCTCACTCACACACTCCACAACGCTGCCACCCAATTTCTCCTCCACTTCTACCTCATCTACTTCTACCACACTTGCAGCCTGGACATCCCCTTGTCCATCCGCAACCTCAGAAACACTTGCAGCCTCCCTAACACTTACACTTATACTCCCCTGCGTAGCATGTGCAGACCGCTCTTGTGCCTCTTCCTTCGATTCCTCTCCTTCACCACTCTCAGCAACTACAACTTCCTCAACCTTTCCCAACCTGGAATCCAGCTGTCCAGGTCCATGTGCAATGTCTAAATTAAATTCGACTGACGATGGTAAAGCTCCACCATCAAGTGACTTCTCATCTCCCAGCGTAGGCGATGATGTTACCGGATCTGGATCCGTCATGAACTGAGATGGAGATACCGGAACAAATTCTGCGGCATCTGGATTCAACCATGACGTCCTCTCAGAGTCCTGTAATTCAATATCAACAGACGTGTTCTTGTCGTCTTGTATTGATCCACAGAAGTTACTTCGCTTTTCTTCTTTCTCCTCACCCTCTTCATCCACTACTCTATTAGGCACTGGTAATTCCTCTGGAACCTTTAAAGTTTCTTTTTTCTCCGAATAGGAATAACGCCTTGCTACAGGCTCCCTACTTGCCGATGTTGGTTTACTAATATAACTTCTTCTTTCCCTGTTAATTTCGTACTTATTTCTTTTCTCTGCTGTAACAGTTGCTACTGTCTTCTCACTTGTCACCCCCTTGTAGCCTCCATCACTTCCGGAATATTCAGTTTTTCTGACAGTCTCTTGTGTTCTTCTCCAACCGCCATGTTTGTCCTTTGTAGCTCTTCCTAACGAACCACTGGAGTATTGGACATCCTTAGCAGCTCTTCCCCGGGACTCGTCCCCTGCCTGGACAGTCTTAGAAACCACACACAACCGGTACAGATCCGCGAAACAACGTGGACATTCTGCGAATATCAAACGCGATCTCTCTTGGGGATTCAGTCCTTCCAGAATTACTTGTATTACTTCCGTCTCGGGCAACCCTAATCTTAATACCCGGGCAGCTTTCCGTACGTCCTGCACGAAGTCCCCCAACGCCTCTCCATTGGCCTGTAAACGATAGAATAAATCCAGCTTAAGCTGGGAACGTCGTCGATGTGGTATGAAGAAATCCAACACTTCCCCATGAAAAGCGTCGACACTGCCGCCCCGACGCAGAGTGTTGGTGACCAACCCTGCCAATGACCCCCGGCAATACGGGTATATAAGGGACAAGACCTCCCCATCGGACACACCTGGGAAATCTGCCAACTGCAGGACAAGGTCCAAGGAAACCAGCAGCTGGTCCTCATCAAATTCATTCACCACCGACAGTTTCTGGAGAACCCCTGAAAGGGGGTGGGGCAATTTCTGAAAGCATACCTCCGCCAGAATTGAACAATTCACAACACACAATCAACAAAACATAATCCCCGCAAAACACCTAACACCCTACAAAATAATGACAATAATAAGACAGGAATCAGAAAAAACTCGAGTACTAAACTCTTTCTTCGAGCAGACTGCGGGCCCCCCTACCATTGCGAGGACCCAGCCCACTTACCTGAACTGCTCTCTCAACAACACTACACATTAAGGAACACGACACACACACTAACACACAACATGACAAAATCACCGACCAACGACAAATCTCAAAAAATATTTCTAATGACTTCGGCTCCCATCTCTCGGAGGAGACCGACTGCCGATCGGGCCATACCGCATAAATGAAACACCTCCCCTTTTATGGGCAAGGTAATACGCAAACCATATCTCCACCTAGGCACAGATCTGCGATAATTCGCGTTTCCAAAGGAATGTCCCCCTTTAAAATTTCACACCACGTGGCAACCTACCGTTCAACTATCCAAGGCGGGCAAGTACATAGACATATAATACACAAAACCTTAAACCTAACAAAACATAGTCACCTTTAGATATAGGGCCTTTTAGAGATTCTTCTAAGTTCCATTGGAACCCCCAAAAATGTTTCCTGAGTTTGCAAGCCCCGTCACACCCAAAGGACCCAAGGGTTGACCCTAATCTTAACCACGCTCTGCTACCAAATGTAACTCCTCTTTAACTTTGACTAGTAAAAAAAAAATTATTATTATTATTTTTTTTTTTTTTTTTTTTTTTAAGAGGGGCCACAAGATAATTAAAACTAGACCAAAGCCTAGAGAGGCCAAAAATGCGCTGGATCCAGTGAGACGGGACTTGCAATTAAAACTCACAAAATTAACAATCAATAAAATCCCTTTTTATTATTCTATCTCCTTTTAAAAAATATTAACAACAAAATCAATAAATATAACATTGAGATTCTATTTTCCACTTAAAAATGTTAATTAAAAATAATTCATTCTCCTTAAGTAATGTTACCTAAAAATTATTAATAAATATAAAATTTATTTTCTATCTTCTCTTTAAAAATTAATTTAGATAAAATCTACATGCCCCTTAACAATGTTAATTAAAAATAATTAATTCTCTTCACCAATATTAATTAAAAATTAATAGAGATAGAATCTATATACTCCTTAACAAAACTCTTTTGAAATTAATTATTATAAATCCTTATTCTCTCTTTCCAAATTGTCATCAGAAATTAAATGTATATATAAACCCTATGTTTTATATTTTCTATTTATTAGCCCTATATCTAAACCCCCCAAAAATACACACAAATGTACAATACATATAGAACCCAACAAAATACACACACATACACACACAAAATACATGTTCCACAATACAGGACAATTATAACATATATCTCTTGCCACACCCTTTTCTACTTCATGAGGTACATCATTAATAGTTTATGAAAATCCATATTAGGTTATAACTCTTAATATGTGCATAACATATGACATGTGTATCTGATTATATATGCAACACCAGTAGTCCCCAGGACATAATAAATTCAAAATTTGGCAAGGTGCCTGATGCTATTATAAAATGCTGCCACACTGGGCACTTAGACTGGGAGAAATAAAATTTAGAATACAGTGAACACCCCAGTGATCATAATTAGTTAAAAGAATTTAAATTAGATAAATTTAGTTAAGTCTTGAACACAGGAACGTGTCATAAGGCTTATAACCCTTTTAAAAGTAATTTTGGCCCAAAGGCCGACATGTTCATAGGCATGACAGTGCATAACTCAACCTGTCCCAACAGCATGTTTAACTCTGCATGGAAATGCACCTATACAGGATTAAACTGGTGACCCGACCTAACTAACAAAGAAACTACTATCCCTATATAATCCAAACTGAATTTAAAAATGAGAAATTAATACATAAAATGAAAACTAAATTGAACCGGTGAAATTACATGTAGATTGAATGAATTAGTGGCAGTAATGAAACCCTTATACTGGAAATAAAAAGGAAATTACACGTCTAAATGTTGAGCAGCCACAGAAGCATGTCAGGCCCTGAGCTCACAGATTATACGAACAAAATTTACAAGATATTCTCCCCCAAAGTCCACGCACTATTCTGTCCCGTAACCGGGGACCCGATTAAAATGTTTAAAACTTAAAGTCATTGTTGTTGAGGGACTCAATGTCCTCTGGTTCTAGTGAGTTACATCACACTGTGTAAGGAATATAAATGGATTGAGTTCACCTTATTTTTTCCATGGGTGTGACGTGGTGATCTTCTGGCCTACATGATAGGGTGTTTTGTGGTTAGACTTCGCTATTCTCCTCCGGCAGATGAAGTTGAGAGAGAGAATCTGGATGTTACAAGTTCAGGTTGGAGCTGGTTCCACGTCTTCAGCGGAGGACCCTGGTCATACAACATTTTATCAGCGAGAGTTCACAAAACAAATTCCCCCAGAAACTTCACACGCACCAAAACCCATATATAAAATTAACACATCTTTAGGGCTATTTAAAAAATGATATTTGACACACTTGACAAAGGTTATATGGCCAACAGGCCCTATTTGAAAACATTTAGTTCTGTTAAATTTCATATTAATAAACTTTACCCATGTGGGTTAACATAATTCAATTTTGATTATTTAATTATTCGGCTTGTTATACTTTTAATAAAATTTGCACAGTCTAATTTTTGCCACGTGGTCTGATAGGTTACTTGATTACAATCATTTCTATAGCTATTGAACAAATACTTTTTGGCAATTACATTCTTCTCAATTCTGGTGCCTTAGTTAAGATTACTGAAATTAATATAGTGTTACTATATTACTAAAAAAAATTACGTTTAAATTACGCATTGCACAACTCAACACGTGGTGGCGTAAAAGGTTATCAGAATTTACTTACTGTGGCCTATTTAAACAAACTTTTCATTCGTAAAACTTTAAATAGATATATATAATAATATTGCCGTAACTTACCGCAGATCTGTTATTGCTTAGCCTGCCATAGGTAGAAGAATGGTGCAACAAGTTCTTCTCTGCCGGAGAAAAAGAAAGACGCAGCTAAGTAGACGACGATCAGCGAGAGACAAAGTTTCTAGAAACGTAGTTCCGCTTTCTGAACTCGCAAACCGTGGCTCTCGCTAGAGGGCAGCACCAATCAAGCACCGCTCTTAAATGGTATTACAGTTGCAGATTGATACGTAACTCAACAGCTAAATACAGTACCGCATTTAACGTCTATTTTTGACTTTAAATACCGAACACACGCCGATCAATTTTAGAATCGGCACACCCCCACCCCAAAAGGGCAACATAGTTGCCCCACACTTAGACAGAGGAGCAGAACAAAAAAACTCCTCACAACTGCTACCATCCCCATGAGACCCTCTCCGCCATGCCAACCCCACGGGACCGCCCCTACACGTCACCCTCACTGGTGACCACCACCTACTTCTACTGATCCCACTCACGTACTCGTCCGAAGACCAAACAAGGTATCTCCCACCTTGGTATGTGAGTGACCGTACTACCTCTCGTCCACCTCTCGGACCGACCAGCCACATGCACCAACAAGGCATCTCCATCCTTGCCATATGGCTGGCCCTCATCCCTACACTAGGGCGGACGGCCCCACTTAGCCGGACAGAGAAAACCGCATAGAGGGCACGCGAACATCAATCCCTTCTCTTACTCTTTAAATACTACGTAACTAGCAAGGGGGGTTTACTTCAGCACGTCATCGTCTAACAACCCACACTTAATCCAAAAATAACATACCAGGGAAATCAACCGGAGAATGCGGCATGGCCAGGACCCTACAATAATCAACAACAAACTACAACAAAGAAAAATGAAAACGACACCACCCTATCACACTCCATCATAAATCGACAAACAATCTAACACTAACATCACTACACCAACCTAGTCACAACTCTTCCAACTAACTTTTTTTCTAACTCCTTTCTGATATTTTTCTTTTTTCATTTTCTAATTTTTATTTGTTTTTTATTTTATTTTGTTTTCTAAGGGGAGGGGTAGGAAAATTGGGAAGATGAAAAGGGCAAGGATCATTGAAAGGTCAACAGCTAGGACTAAGGATAAGGACATGGTTCCCTCCGATAATAAGGATGGGTGGAGAAAACCAAGGCTCGCGGAGGCAGGGGCGCAACCCTGAAGTAGACGAACACCACTGGGACTGTGGGGAACATCTACCCGCTACCCGTTAACCGCTTCTTCTCACCTTTTTATGACGAACTTTAGGTACTCGTTCCTTTTGGACACCACTCTCTGAGAAACTATCTCGTGTTGAGCTGTACTGATTTGTTTCTCCTGAATTAGAATCAAGGCAACTTACCTGACTACTTTTACCCCGATTTGGATTATCCTCAACCTCTAACTCCTCTGCTTCTATCTTCTTCTCTTCTACAATTTCCCCGGGTTCTCTTTCTTCCACCTCTTCCTTTTTCTCCTCTACATAATCCAAATCACCATCACGACACTGCACATCTTCATCCTCTAGTTGCTCACCTGGTCCGCACGAAACTTCTTTCCATTCCTCGGAATCCTCAACACTACTTACAGAAAGCGTCTGCACATCTTCACACACTACATCATTCTCACTCACACACTCCACAACGCTGCCACCCAATTTCTCCTCCACTTCTACCTCATCTACTTCTACCACACTTGCAGCCTGGACATCCCCTTGTCCATCCGCAACCTCAGAAACACTTGCAGCCTCCCTAACACTTACACTTATACTCCCCTGCGTAGCATGTGCAGACCGCTCTTGTGCCTCTTCCTTCGATTCCTCTCCTTCACCACTCTCAGCAACTACAACTTCCTCAACCTTTCCCAACCTGGAATCCAGCTGTCCAGGTCCATGTGCAATGTCTAAATTAAATTCGACTGACGATGGTAAAGCTCCACCACCAAGTGACTTCTCATCTCCCAGCGTAGGCGATGATGTTACCGGATCTGGATCCGTCATGAACTGAGATGGAGATACCGGAACAAATTCTGCGGCATCTGGATTCAACCATGACGTCCTCTCAGAGTCCTGTAATTCAATATCAACAGACGTGTTCTTGTCGTCTTGTATTGATCCACAGAAGTTACTTCGCTTTTCTTCTTTCTCCTCACCCTCTTCATCCACTACTCTATTAGGCACTGGTAATTCCTCTGGAACCTTTAAAGTTTCTTTTTTCTCCGAATAGGAATAACGCCTTGCTACAGGCTCCCTACTTGCCGATGTTGGTTTACTAATATAACTTCTTCTTTCCCTGTTAATTTTGTACTTATTTCTTTTCTCTGCTGTAACAGTTGCTACTGTCTTCTCACTTGTCACCCCCTTGTAGCCTCCATCACTTCCGGAATATTCAGTTTTTCTGACAGTCTCTTGTGTTCTTCTCCAACCGCCATGTTTGTCCTTTGTAGCTCTTCCTAACGAACCACTGGAGTATTGGACATCCTTAGCAGCTCTTCCCCGGGACTCGTCCCCTGCCTGGACAGTCTTAGAAACCACACACAACCGGTACAGATCCGCGAAACAACGTGGACATTCTGCGAATATCAAACGCGATCTCTCTTGGGGATTCAGTCCTTCCAGAATTACTTGTATTACTTCCGTCTCGGGCAACCCTAATCTTAATACCCGGGCAGCTTTCCGTACGTCCTGCACGAAGTCCCCCAACGCCTCTCCATTGGCCTGTAAACGATAGAATAAATCCAGCTTAAGCTGGGAACGTCGTCGATGTGGTATGAAGAAATCCAACACTTCCCCATGAAAAGCGTCGACACTGCCGCCCCGACGCAGAGTGTTGGTGACCAACCCTGCCAATGACCCCCGGCAATACGGGTATATAAGGGACAAGACCTCCCCATCGGACACACCTGGGAAATCTGCCAACTGCAGGACAAGGTCCAAGGAAACCAGCAGCTGGTCCTCATCAAATTCATTCACCACCGACAGTTTCTGGAGAACCCCTGAAAGGGGGTGGGGCAATTTCTGAAAGCATACCTCCGCCAGAATTGAACAATTCACAACACACAATCAACAAAACATAATCCCCGCAAAACACCTAACACCCTACAAAATAATGACAATAATAAGACAGGAATCAGAAAAAACTCGAGTACTAAACTCTTTCTTCGAGCAGACTGCGGGTCCCCCTACCGTTGCGAGGACCCAGCCCACTTACCTGAACTGCTCTCTCAACAACACTACACATTAAGGAACACGACACACACACTAACACACAACATGACAAAATCACCGACCAACGACAAATCTCAAAAAATATTTCTAATGACTTCGGCTCCCATCTCTCGGAGGAGACCGACTGCCGATCGGGCCATACCGCATAAATGAAACACCTCCCCTTTTATGGGCAAGGTAATACGCAAACCATATCTCCACCTAGGCACAGATCTGCGATAATTCGCGTTTCCAAAGGAATGTCCCCCTTTAAAATTTCACACCACGTGGCAACCTACCGTTCAACTATCCAAGGCGGGCAAGTACATAGACATATAATACACAAAACCTTAAACCTAACAAAACATAGTCACCTTTAGATATAGGGCCTTTTAGAGATTCTTCTAAGTTCCATTGGAACCCCCAAAAATGTTTCCTGAGTTTGCAAGCCCCGTCACACCCAAAGGACCCAAGGGTTGACCCTAATCTTAACCACGCTCTGCTACCAAATGTAACTCCTCTTTAATTTGACTAGTAAAAAAAAAATTATTATTATTATTATTATTTTTTTTTTTTTTTAAGAGGGGCCACAAGATAATTAAAACTAGACCAAAGCCTAGAGAAGCCAAAAATGCGCTGGATCCAGTGAGACGGGACTTGCAATTAAAACTCACAAAATTAACAGTCAATAAAATCCCTTTTTATTATTCTATCTCCTTTTAAAAAATATTAACAACAAAATCAATAAATATAACATTGAGATTCTATTTTCCACTTAAAAATGTTAATTAAAAATAATTCATTCTCCTTAAGTAATGTTACCTAAAAATTATTAATAAATATAAAATTTATTTTCTATCTTCTCTTTAAAAATTAATTTAGATAAAATCTACATGCCCCTTAACAATGTTAATTAAAAATAATTAATTCTCTTCACCAATATTAATTAAAAATTAATAGAGATAGAATCTATATACTCCTTAACAAAACTCTTTTGAAATTAATTATTATAAATCCTTATTCTCTCTTTCCAAATTGTCATCAGAAATTAAATGTATATATAAACCCTATGTTTTATATTTTCTATTTATTAGCCCTATATCTAAACCCCCCAAAAATACACACAAATGTACAATACATATAGAACACAACAAAATACACACACACATATACAATATATATACATGTTCCACAATACAGGACAATTATAACATATATCTCTTGCCACACCCTTTTCTACTTCATGAGGTACATCATTAATAGTTTATGAAAATCCATATTAGGTTATAACTCTTAATATGTGCATAACATATGACATGTGTATCTGATTATATATGCAACACCAGTAGTCCCCAGGACATAATAAATTCAAAATTTGGCAAGGTGCCTGATGCTATTATAAAATGCTGCCACACTGGGCACTTAGACTGGGAGAAATAAAATTTAGAATACAGTGAACACCCCAGTGATCATAATTAGTTAAAAGAATTTAAATTAGATAAATTTAGTTAAGTCTTGAACACAGGAACGTGTCATAAGGCTTATAACCCTTTTAAAAGTAATTTTGGCCCAAAGGCCGACATGTTCATAGGCATGACAGTGCATAACTCAACCTGTCCCAACAGCATGTTTAACTCTGCATGGAAATGCACCTATACAGGATTAAACTGGTGACCCGACCTAACTAACAAAGAAACTACTATCCCTATATAATCCAAACTGAATTTAAAAATGAGAAATTAATACATAAAATGAAAACTAAATTGAACCGGTGAAATTACATGTAGATTGAATGAATTAGTGGCAGTAATGAAACCCTTATACTGGAAATAAAAAGGAAATTACACGTCTAAATGTTGAGCAGCCACAGAAGCATGTCAGGCCCTGAGCTCACAGATTATACGAACAAAATTTACAAGATATTCTCCCCCAAAGTCCACGCACTATTCTGTCCCGTAACCGGGGACCCGATTAAAATGTTTAAAACTTAAAGTCATTGTTGTTGAGGGACTCAATGTCCTCTGGTTCTAGTGAGTTACATCACACTGTGTAAGGAATATAAATGGATTGAGTTCACCTTATTTTTTCCATGGGTGTGACGTGGTGATCTTCTGGCCTACATGATAGGGTGTTTTGTGGTTAGACTTCGCTATTCTCCTCCGGCAGATGAAGTTGAGAGAGAGAATCTGGATGTTACAAGTTCAGGTTGGAGCTGGTTCCACGTCTTCAGCGGAGGACCCTGGTCATACAACATTTTATCAGCGAGAGTTCACAAAACAAATTCCCCCAGAAACTTCACACGCACCAAAACCCATATATAAAATTAACACATCTTTAGGGCTATTTAAAAAATGATATTTGACACACTTGACAAAGGTTATATGGCCAACAGGCCCTATTTGAAAACATTTAGTTCTGTTAAATTTCATATTAATAAACTTTACCCATGTGGGTTAACATAATTCAATTTTGATTATTTAATTATTCGGCTTGTTATACTTTTAATAAAATTTACACAGTCTAATTTTTGCCACGTGGTCTGATAGGTTACTTGATTACAATCATTTCTATAGCTATTGAACAAATACCTTTTGGCAATTACATTCTTCTCAATTCTGGTGCCTTAGTTAAGATTACTGAAATTAATATAGTGTTACTATATTACTAAAAAAAATTACGTTTAAATTACGCATTGCACAACTCAACACGTGGTGGCGTAAAAGGTTATCAGAATTTACTTACTGTGGCCTATTTAAACAAACTTTTCATTCGTAAAACTTTAAATAGATATATATAATAATATTGCCGTAACTTACCGCAGATCTGTTATTGCTTAGCCTGCCATAGGTAGAAGAATGGTGCAACAAGTTCTTCTCTGCCGGAGAAAAAAAAAGACGCAGCTAAGTAGACGACGATCAGCGAGAGACAAAGTTTCTAGAAACGTAGTTCCGCTTTCTGAACTCGCAAACCGTGGCTCTCGCTAGAGGGCAGCACCAATCAAGCACCGCTCTTAAATGGTATTACAGTTGCAGATTGATACGTAACTCAACAGCTAAATACAGTACCGCATTTAACGTCTATTTTTGACTTTAAATACCGAACACACGCCGATCAATTTTAGAATCGGCACACCCCCACCCCAAAAGGGCAACATAGTTGCCCCACACTTAGACAGAGGAGCAGAACAAAAAAACTCCTCACAACTGCTACCATCCCCATGAGACCCTCTCCGCCATGCCAACCCCACGGGACCGCCCCTACACGTCACCCTCACTGGTGACCACCACCTACTTATACTGATCCCACTCACGTACTCGTCCGAAGACCAAACAAGGTATCTCCCACCTTGGTATGTGAGTGACCGTACTACCTCTCGTCCACCTCTCGGACCGACCAGCCACATGCACCAACAAGGCATCTCCATCCTTGCCATTTGGCTGGCCCTCATCCCTACACTAGGGCGGACGGCCCCACTTAGCCGGACAGAGAAAACCGCATAGAGGGCACGCGAACATCAATCCCTTCTCTTACTCTTTAAATACTACGTAACTAGCAAGGGGGGTTTACTTCAGCACGTCATCGTCTAACAACCCACACTTAATCCAAAAATAACATACCAGGGAAATCAACCGGAGAATGCGGCATGGCCAGGACCCTACAATAATCAACAACAAACTACAACAAAGAAAAATGAAAACGACACCACCCTATCACACTCCATCATAAATCGACAAACAATCTAACACTAACATCACTACACCAACCTAGTCACAACTCTTCCAACTAACTTTTTTTCTAACTCCTTTCTGATATTTTTCTTTTTTCATTTTCTAATTTTTATTTGTTTTTTATTTTATTTTGTTTTCTAAGGGGAGGGGTAGGAAAATTGGGAAGATGCAAAGGGCAAGGATCATTGAAAGGTCAACAGCTAGGACTAAGGATAAGGACATGGTTCCCTCCGATAATAAGGATGGGTGGAGAAAACCAAGGCTCGCGGGGGCAGGGGCGCAACCCTGAAGTAGACGAACACCACTGGGACTGTGGGGAACATCTACCCGCTACCCGTTAACCGCTTCTTCTCACCTTTTTATGACGAACTTTAGGTACTCGTTCCTTTTGGACACCACTCTCTGAGAAACTATCTCGTGTTGAGCTGTACTGATTTGTTTCTCCTGAATTAGAATCAAGGCAACTTACCTGACTACTTTTACCCCGATTTGGATTATCCTCAACCTCTAACTCCTCTGCTTCTATCTTCTTCTCTTCTACAATTTCCCCGGGTTCTCTTTCTTCCACCTCTTCCTTTTTCTCCTCTACATAATCCAAATCACCATCACGACACTGCACATCTTCATCCTCTAGTTGCTCACCTGGTCCGCACGAAACTTCTTTCCATTCCTCGGAATCCTCAACACTACTTACAGAAAGCGTCTGCACATCTTCACACACTACATCATTCTCACTCACACACTCCACAACGCTGCCACCCAATTTCTCCTCCACTTCTACCTCATCTACTTCTACCACACTTGCAGCCTGGACATCACCTTGTCCATCCGCAACCTCAGAAACACTTGCAGCCTCCCTAACACTTACACTTATACTCCCCTGCGTAGCATGTGCAGACCGCTCTTGTGCCTCTTCCTTCGATTCCTCTCCTTCACCACTCTCAGCAACTACAACTTCCTCAACCTTTCCCAACCTGGAATCCAGCTGTCCAGGTCCATGTGCAATGTCTAAATTAAATTCGACTGACGATGGTAAAGCTCCACCATCAAGTGACTTCTCATCTCCCAGCGTAGGCGATGATGTTACCGGATCTGGATCCGTCATGAACTGAGATGGAGATACCGGAACAAATTCTGCGGCATCTGGATTCAACCATGACGTCCTCTCAGAGTCCTGTAATTCAATATCAACAGACGTGTTCTTGTCGTCTTGTATTGATCCACAGAAGTTACTTCGCTTTTCTTCTTTCTCCTCACCCTCTTCATCCACTACTCTATTAGGCACTGGTAATTCCTCTGGAACCTTTAAAGTTTCTTTTTTCTCCGAATAGGAATAACGCCTTGCTACAGGCTCCCTACTTGCCGATGTTGGTTTACTAATATAACTTCTTCTTTCCCTGTTAATTTCGTACTTATTTCTTTTCTCTGCTGTAACAGTTGCTACTGTCTTCTCACTTGTCACCCCCTTGTAGCCTCCATCACTTCCGGAATATTCAGTTTTTCTGACAGTCTCTTGTGTTCTTCTCCAACCGCCATGTTTGTCCTTTGTAGCTCTTCCTAACGAACCACTGGAGTATTGGACATCCTTAGCAGCTCTTCCCCGGGACTCGTCCCCTGCCTGGACAGTCTTAGAAACCACACACAACCGGTACAGATCCGCGAAACAACGTGGACATTCTGCGAATATCAAACGCGATCTCTCTTGGGGATTCAGTCCTTCCAGAATTACTTGTATTACTTCCGTCTCGGGCAACCCTAATCTTAATACCCGGGCAGCTTTCCGTACGTCCTGCACGAAGTCCCCCAACGCCTCTCCATTGGCCTGTAAACGATAGAATAAATCCAGCTTAAGCTGGGAACGTCGTCGATGTGGTATGAAGAAATCCAACACTTCCCCATGAAAAGCGTCGACACTGCCGCCCCGACGCAGAGTGTTGGTGACCAACCCTGCCAATGACCCCCGGCAATACGGGTATATAAGGGACAAGACCTCCCCATCGGACACACCTGGGAAATCTGCCAACTGCAGGACAAGGTCCAAGGAAACCAGCAGCTGGTCCTCATCAAATTCATTCACCACCGACAGTTTCTGGAGAACCCCTGAAAGGGGGTGGGGCAATTTCTGAAAGCATACCTCCGCCAGAATTGAACAATTCACAACACACAATCAACAAAACATAATCCCCGCAAAACACCTAACACCTTACAAAATAATGACAATAATAAGACAGGAATCAGAAAAAACTCGAGTACTAAACTCTTTCTTCGAGCAGACTGCGGGTCCCCCTACCGTTGCGAGGACCCAGCCCACTTACCTGAACTGCTCTCTCAACAACACTACACATTAAGGAACACGACACACACACTAACACACAACATGACAAAATCACCGACCAACGACAAATCTCAAAAAATATTTCTAATGACTTCGGCTCCCATCTCTCGGAGGAGACCGACTGCCGATCGGGCCATACCGCATAAATGAAACACCTCCCCTTTTATGGGCAAGGTAATACGCAAACCATATCTCCACCTAGGCACAGATCTGCGATAATTCGCGTTTCCAAAGGAATGTCCCCCTTTAAAATTTCACACCACGTGGCAACCTACCGTTCAACTATCCAAGGCGGGCAAGTACATAGACATATAATACACAAAACCTTAAACCTAACAAAACATAGTCACCTTTAGATATAGGGCCTTTTAGAGATTCTTCTAAGTTCCATTGGAACCCCCAAAAATGTTTCCTGAGTTTGCAAGCCCCGTCACACCCAAAGGACCCAAGGGTTGACCCTAATCTTAACCACGCTCTGCTACCAAATGTAACTCCTCTTTAATTTGACTAGTAAAAAAAAAATTATTATTATTATTATTATTATTTTTTTTTTTTAAGAGGGGCCACAAGATAATTAAAACTAGACCAAAGCCTAGAGAAGCCAAAAATGCGCTGGATCCAGTGAGACGGGACTTGCAATTAAAACTCACAAAATTAACAATCAATAAAATCCCTTTTTATTATTCTATCTCCTTTTAAAAAATATTAACAACAAAATCAATAAATATAACATTGAGATTCTATTTTCCACTTAAAAATGTTAATTAAAAATAATTCATTCTCCTTAAGTAATGTTACCTAAAAATTAT
Source organism: Magicicada septendecula (assembly GCA_034769895.1). Classification (NCBI taxonomy): domain Eukaryota; kingdom Metazoa; phylum Arthropoda; class Insecta; order Hemiptera; family Cicadidae; genus Magicicada; species Magicicada septendecula. Next base: position 228,599,783 of record CM068374.1, on the reverse strand, counting down.
TAATAAATATAAAATTTATTTTCTATCTTCTCTTTAAAAATTAATTTAGATAAAATCTACATGCCCCTTAACAATGTTAATTAAAAATAATTAATTCTCTTCACCAATATTAATTAAAAATTAATAGAGATAGAATCTATATACTCCTTAACAAAACTCTTTTGAAATTAATTATTATAAATCCTTATTCTCTCTTTCCAAATTGTCATCAGAAATTAAATGTATATATAAACCCTATGTTTTATATTTTCTATTTATTAGCCCTATATCTAAACCCCCCAAAAATACACACAAATGTACAATACATATAGAACCCAACAAAATACACACACACATATACAATATATATACATGTTCCACAATACAGGACAATTATAACATATATCTCTTGCCACACCCTTTTCTACTTCATGAGGTACATCATTAATAGTTTATGAAAATCCATATTAGGTTATAACTCTTAATATGTGCATAACATATGACATGTGTATCTGATTATATATGCAACACCAGTAGTCCCCAGGACATAATAAATTCAAAATTTGGCAAGGTGCCTGATGCTATTATAAAATGCTGCCACACTGGGCACTTAGACTGGGAGAAATAAAATTTAGAATACAGTGAACACCCCAGTGATCATAATTAGTTAAAAGAATTTAAATTAGATAAATTTAGTTAAGTCTTGAACACAGGAACGTGTCATAAGGCTTATAACCCTTTTAAAAGTAATTTTGGCCCAAAGGCCGACATGTTCATAGGCATGACAGTGCATAACTCAACCTGTCCCAACAGCATGTTTAACTCTGCATGGAAATGCACCTATACAGGATTAAACTGGTGACCCGACCTAACTAACAAAGAAACTACTATCCCTATATAATCCAAACTGAATTTAAAAATGAGAAATTAATACATAAAATGAAAACTAAATTGAACCGGTGAAATTACATGTAGATTGAATGAATTAGTGGCAGTAATGAAACCCTTATACTGGAAATAAAAAGGAAATTACACGTCTAAATGTTGAGCAGCCACAGAAGCATGTCAGGCCCTGAGCTCACAGATTATACGAACAAAATTTACAAGATATTCTCCCCCAAAGTCCACGCACTATTCTGTCCCGTAACCGGGGACCCGATTAAAATGTTTAAAACTTAAAGTCATTGTTGTTGAGGGACTCAATGTCCTCTGGTTCTAGTGAGTTACATCACACTGTGTAAGGAATATAAATGGATTGAGTTCACCTTATTTTTTCCATGGGTGTGACGTGGTGATCTTCTGGCCTACATGATAGGGTGTTTGGTGGTTAGACTTCGCTATTCTCCTCCGGCAGATGAAGTTGAGAGAGAGAATCTGGATGTTACAAGTTCAGGTTGGAGCTGGTTCCACGTCTTCAGCGGAGGACCCTGGTCATACAACATTTTATCAGCGAGAGTTCACAAAACAAATTCCCCCAGAAACTTCACACGCACCAAAACCCATATATAAAATTAACACATCTTTAGGGCTATTTAAAAAATGATATTTGACACACTTGACAAAGGTTATATGGCCAACAGGCCCTATTTGAAAACATTTAGTTCTGTTAAATTTCATATTAATAAACTTTACCCATGTGGGTTAACATAATTCAATTTTGATTATTTAATTATTCGGCTTGTTATACTTTTAATAAAATTTACACAGTCTAATTTTTGCCACGTGGTCTGATAGGTTACTTGATTACAATCATTTCTATAGCTATTGAACAAATACCTTTTGGCAATTACATTCTTCTCAATTCTGGTGCCTTAGTTAAGATTACTGAAATTAATATAGTGTTACTATATTACTAAAAAAAATTACGTTTAAATTACGCATTGCACAACTCAACACGTGGTGGCGTAAAAGGTTATCAGAATTTACTTACTGTGGCCTATTTAAACAAACTTTTCATTCGTAAAACTTTAAATAGATATATATAATAATATTGCCGTAACTTACCGCAGATCTGTTATTGCTTAGCCTGCCATAGGTAGAAGAATGGTGCAACAAGTTCTTCTCTGCCGGAGAAAAGAAAAGACGCAGCTAAGTAGACGACGATCAGCGAGAGACAAAGTTTCAAGAAACGTAGTTCCGCTTTCTGAACTCGCAAACCGTGGCTCTCGCTAGAGGGCAGCACCAATCAAGCACCGCTCTTAAATGGTATTACAGTTGCAGATTGATACGTAACTCAACAGCTAAATACAGTACCGCATTTAACGTCTATTTTTGACTTTAAATACCGAACACACGCCGATCAATTTTAGAATCGGCACACCCCCACCCCAAAAGGGCAACATAGTTGCCCCACACTTAGACAGAGGAGCAGAACAAAAAAACTCCTCACAACTGCTACCATCCCCATGAGACCCTCTCCGCCATGCCAACCCCACGGGACCGCCCCTACACGTCACCCTCACTGGTGACCACCACCTACTTATACTGATCCCACTCACGTACTCGTCCGAAGACCAAACAAGGTATCTCCCACCTTGGTATGTGAGTGACCGTACTACCTCTCGTCCACCTCTCGGACCGACCAGCCACATGCACCAACAAGGCATCTCCATCCTTGCCATATGGCTGGCCCTCATCCCTACACTAGGGCGGACGGCCCCACTTAGCCGGACAGAGAAAACGGCATAGAGGGCGCGCGAACATCAATCCCTTCTCTTACTCTTTAAATACTACGTAACTAGCAAGGGGGGTTTACTTCAGCACGTCATCGTCTAACAACCCACACTTAATCCAAAAATAACATACCAGGGAAATCAACCGGAGAATGCGGCATGGCCAGGACCCTACAATAATCAACAACAAACTACAACAAAGAAAAATGAAAACGACACCACCCTATCACACTCCATCATAAATCGACAAACAATCTAACACTAACATCACTACACCAACCTAGTCACAACTCTTCCAACTAACTTTTTTTCTAACTCCTTTCTGATATTTTTCTTTTTTCATTTTCTAATTTTTATTTGTTTTTTATTTTATTTTGTTTTCTAAGGGGAGGGGTAGGAAAATTGGGAAGATGAAAAGGGCAAGGATCATTGAAAGGTCAACAGCTAGGACTAAGGATAAGGACATGGTTCCCTCCGATAATAAGGATGGGTGGAGAAAACCAAGGCTCGCGGAGGCAGGGGCGCAACCCTGAAGTAGACGAACACCACTGGGACTGTGGGGAACATCTACCCGCTACCCGTTAACCGCTTCTTCTCACCTTTTTATGACGAAATTTAGGTACTCGTTCCTTTTGGACACCACTCTCTGAGAAACTATCTCGTGTTGAGCTGTACTGATTTGTTTCTCCTGAATTAGAATCAAGGCAACTTACCTGACTACTTTTACCCCGATTTGGATTATCCTCAACCTCTAACTCCTCTGCTTCTATCTTCTTCTCTTCTACAATTTCCCCGGGTTCTCTTTCTTCCACCTCTTCCTTTTTCTCCTCTACATAATCCAAATCACCATCACGACACTGCACATCTTCATCCTCTAGTTGCTCACCTGGTCCGCACGAAACTTCTTTCCATTCCTCGGAATCCTCAACACTACTTACAGAAAGCGTCTGCACATCTTCACACACTACATCATTCTCACTCACACACTCCACAACGCTGCCACCCAATTTCTCCTCCACTTCTACCTCATCTACTTCTACCACACTTGCAGCCTGGACATCCCCTTGTCCATCCGCAACCTCAGAAACACTTGCAGCCTCCCTAACACTTACACTTATACTCCCCTGCGTAGCATGTGCAGACCGCTCTTGTGCCTCTTCCTTCGATTCCTCTCCTTCACCACTCTCAGCAACTACAACTTCCTCAACCTTTCCCAACCTGGAATCCAGCTGTCCAGGTCCATGTGCAATGTCTAAATTAAATTCGACTGACGATGGTAAAGCTCCACCATCAAGTGACTTCTCATCTCCCAGCGTAGGCGATGATGTTACCGGATCTGGATCCGTCATGAACTGAGATGGAGATACCGGAACAAATTCTGCGGCATCTGGATTCAACCATGACGTCCTCTCAGAGTCCTGTAATTCAATATCAACAGACGTGTTCTTGTCGTCTTGTATTGATCCACAGAAGTTACTTCGCTTTTCTTCTTTCTCCTCACCCTCTTCATCCACTACTCTATTAGGCACTGGTAATTCCTCTGGAACCTTTAAAGTTTCTTTTTTCTCCGAATAGGAATAACGCCTTGCTACAGGCTCCCTACTTGCCGATGTTGGTTTACTAATATAACTTCTTCTTTCCCTGTTAATTTCGTACTTATTTCTTTTCTCTGCTGTAACAGTTGCTACTGTCTTCTCACTTGTCACCCCCTTGTAGCCTCCATCACTTCCGGAATATTCAGTTTTTCTGACAGTCTCTTGTGTTCTTCTCCAACCGCCATGTTTGTCCTTTGTAGCTCTTCCTAACGAACCACTGGAGTATTGGACATCCTTAGCAGCTCTTCCCCGGGACTCGTCCCCTGCCTGGACAGTCTTAGAAACCACACACAACCGGTACAGATCCGCGAAACAACGTGGACATTCTGCGAATATCAAACGCGATCTCTCTTGGGGATTCAGTCCTTCCAGAATTACTTGTATTACTTCCGTCTCGGGCAACCCTAATCTTAATACCCGGGCAGCTTTCCGTACGTCCTGCACGAAGTCCCCCAACGCCTCTCCATTGGCCTGTAAACGATAGAATAAATCCAGCTTAAGCTGGGAACGTCGTCGATGTGGTATGAAGAAATCCAACACTTCCCCATGAAAAGCGTCGACACTGCCGCCCCGACGCAGAGTGTTGGTGACCAACCCTGCCAATGACCCCCGGCAATACGGGTATATAAGGGACAAGACCTCCCCATCGGACACACCTGGGAAATCTGCCAACTGCAGGACAAGGTCCAAGGAAACCAGCAGCTGGTCCTCATCAAATTCATTCACCACCGACAGTTTCTGGAGAACCCCTGAAAGGGGGTGGGGCAATTTCTGAAAGCATACCTCCGCCAGAATTGAACAATTCACAACACACAATCAACAAAACATAATCCCCGCAAAACACCTAACACCCTACAAAATAATGACAATAATAAGACAGGAATCAGAAAAAACTCGAGTACTAAACTCTTTCTTCGAGCAGACTGCGGGTCCCCCTACCGTTGCGAGGACCCAGCCCACTTACCTGAACTGCTCTCTCAACAACACTACACATTAAGGAACACGACACACACACTAACACACAACATGACAAAATCACCGACCAACGACAAATCTCAAAAAATATTTCTAATGACTTCGGCTCCCATCTCTCGGAGGAGACCGACTGCCGATCGGGCCATACCGCATAAATGAAACACCTCCCCTTTTATGGGCAAGGTAATACGCAAACCATATCTCCACCTAGGCACAGATCTGCGATAATTCGCGTTTCCAAAGGAATGTCCCCCTTTAAAATTTCACACCACGTGGCAACCTACCGTTCAACTATCCAAGGCGGGCAAGTACATAGACATATAATACACAAAACCTTAAACCTAACAAAACATAGTCACCTTTAGATATAGGGCCTTTTAGAGATTCTTCTAAGTTCCATTGGAACCCCCAAAAATGTTTCCTGAGTTTGCAAGCCCCGTCACACCCAAAGGACCCAAGGGTTGACCCTAATCTTAACCACGCTCTGCTACCAAATGTAACTCCTCTTTAACTTTGACTAGTAAAAAAAAAATTATTATTATTATTTTTTTTTTTTTTTTTTTTTTTTTAAGAGGGGCCACAAGATAATTAAAACTAGACCAAAGCCTAGAGAAGCCAAAAATGCGCTGGATCCAGTGAGACGGGACTTGCAATTAAAACTCACAAAATTAACAATCAATAAAATCCCTTTTTATTATTCTATCTCCTTTTAAAAAATATTAACAACAAAATCAATAAATATAACATTGAGATTCTATTTTCCACTTAAAAATGTTAATTAAAAATAATTCATTCTCCTTAAGTAATGTTACCTAAAAATTATTAATAAATATAAAATTTATTTTCTATCTTCTCTTTAAAAATTAATTTAGATAAAATCTACATGCCCCTTAACAATGTTAATTAAAAATAATTAATTCTCTTCACCAATATTAATTAAAAATTAATAGAGATAGAATCTATATACTCCTTAACAAAACTCTTTTGAAATTAATTATTATAAATCCTTATTCTCTCTTTCCAAATTGTCATCAGAAATTAAATGTATATATAAACCCTATGTTTTATATTTTCTATTTATTAGCCCTATATCTAAACCCCCCAAAAATACACACAAATGTACAATACATATAGAACCCAACAAAATACACACACACATATACAATATATATACATGTTCCACAATACAGGACAATTATAACATATATCTCTTGCCACACCCTTTTCTACTTCATGAGGTACATCATTAATAGTTTATGAAAATCCATATTAGGTTATAACTCTTAATATGTGCATAACATATGACATGTGTATCTGATTATATATGCAACACCAGTAGTCCCCAGGACATAATAAATTCAAAATTTGGCAAGGTGCCTGATGCTATTATAAAATGCTGCCACACTGGGCACTTAGACTGGGAGAAATAAAATTTAGAATACAGTGAACACCCCAGTGATCATAATTAGTTAAAAGAATTTAAATTAGATAAATTTAGTTAAGTCTTGAACACAGGAACGTGTCATAAGGCTTATAACCCTTTTAAAAGTAATTTTGGCCCAAAGGCCGACATGTTCATAGGCATGACAGTGCATAACTCAACCTGTCCCAACAGCATGTTTAACTCTGCATGGAAATGCACCTATACAGGATTAAACTGGTGACCCGACCTAACTAACAAAGAAACTACTATCCCTATATAATCCAAACTGAATTTAAAAATGAGAAATTAATACATAAAATGAAAACTAAATTGAACCGGTGAAATTACATGTAGATTGAATGAATTAGTGGCAGTAATGAAACCCTTATACTGGAAATAAAAAGGAAATTACACGTCTAAATGTTGAGCAGCCACAGAAGCATGTCAGGCCCTGAGCTCACAGATTATACGAACAAAATTTACAAGATATTCTCCCCCAAAGTCCACGCACTATTCTGTCCCGTAACCGGGGACCCGATTAAAATGTTTAAAACTTAAAGTCATTGTTGTTGAGGGACTCAATGTCCTCTGGTTCTAGTGAGTTACATCACACTGTGTAAGGAATATAAATGGATTGAGTTCACCTTATTTTTTCCATGGGTGTGACGTGGTGATCTTCTGGCCTACATGATAGGGTGTTTGGTGGTTAGACTTCGCTATTCTCCTCCGGCAGATGAAGTTGAGAGAGAGAATCTGGATGTTACAAGTTCAGGTTGGAGCTGGTTCCACGTCTTCAGCGGAGGACCCTGGTCATACAACATTTTATCAGCGAGAGTTCACAAAACAAATTCCCCCAGAAACTTCACACGCACCAAAACCCATATATAAAATTAACACATCTTTAGGGCTATTTAAAAAATGATATTTGACACACTTGACAAAGGTTATATGGCCAACAGGCCCTATTTGAAAACATTTAGTTCTGTTAAATTTCATATTAATAAACTTTACCCATGTGGGTTAACATAATTCAATTTTGATTATTTAATTATTCGGCTTGTTATACTTTTAATAAAATTTGCACAGTCTAATTTTTGCCACGTGGTCTGATAGGTTACTTGATTACAATCATTTCTATAGCTATTGAACAAATACCTTTTGGCAATTACATTCTTCTCAATTCTGGTGCCTTAGTTAAGATTACTGAAATTAATATAGTGTTACTATATTACTAAAAAAAATTACGTTTAAATTACGCATTGCACAACTCAACACGTGGTGGCGTAAAAGGTTATCAGAATTTACTTACTGTGGCCTATTTAAACAAACTTTTCATTCGTAAAACTTTAAATAGATATATATAATAATATTGCCGTAACTTACCGCAGATCTGTTATTGCTTAGCCTGCCATAGGTAGAAGAATGGTGCAACAAGTTCTTCTCTGCCGGAGAAAAGAAAAGACGCAGCTAAGTAGACGACGATCAGCGAGAGACAAAGTTTCTAGAAACGTAGTTCCGCTTTCTGAACTCGCAAACCGTGGCTCTCGCTAGAGGGCAGCACCAATCAAGCACCGCTCTTAAATGGTATTACAGTTGCAGATTGATACGTAACTCAACAGCTAAATACAGTACCGCATTTAACGTCTATTTTTGACTTTAAATACCGAACACACGCCGATCAATTTTAGAATCGGCACACCCCCACCCCAAAAGGGCAACATAGTTGCCCCACACTTAGACAGAGGAGCAGAACAAAAAAACTCCTCACAACTGCTACCATCCCCATGAGACCCTCTCCGCCATGCCAACCCCACGGGACCGCCCCTACACGTCACCCTCACTGGTGACCACCACCTACTTATACTGATCCCACTCACGTACTCGTCCGAAGACCAAACAAGGTATCTCCCACCTTGGTATGTGAGTGACCGTACTACCTCTCGTCCACCTCTCGGACCGACCAGCCACATGCACCAACAAGGCATCTCCATCCTTGCCATATGGCTGGCCCTCATCCCTACACTAGGGCGGACGGCCCCACTTAGCCGGACAGAGAAAACCGCATAGAGGGCGCGCGAACATCAATCCCTTCTCTTACTCTTTAAATACTACGTAACTAGCAAGGGGGGTTTACTTCAGCACGTCATCGTCTAACAACCCACACTTAATCCAAAAATAACATACCAGGGAAATCAACCGGAGAATGCGGCATGGCCAGGACCCTACAATAATCAACAACAAACTACAACAAAGAAAAATGAAAACGACACCACCCTATCACACTCCATCATAAATCGACAAACAATCTAACACTAACATCACTACACCAACCTAGTCACAACTCTTCCAACTAACTTTTTTTCTAACTCCTTTCTGATATTTTTCTTTTTTCATTTTCTAATTTTTATTTGTTTTTTATTTTATTTTGTTTTCTAAGGGGAGGGGTAGGAAAATTGGGAAGATGAAAAGGGCAAGGATCATTGAAAGGTCAACAGCTAGGACTAAGGATAAGGACATGGTTCCCTCCGATAATAAGGATGGGTGGAGAAAACCAAGGCTCGCGGAGGCAGGGGCGCAACCCTGAAGTAGACGAACACCACTGGGACTGTGGGGAACATCTACCCGCTACCCGTTAACCGCTTCTTCTCACCTTTTTATGACGAACTTTAGGTACTCGTTCCTTTTGGACACCACTCTCTGAGAAACTATCTCGTGTTGAGCTGTACTGATTTGTTTCTCCTGAATTAGAATCAAGGCAACTTACCTGACTACTTTTACCCCGATTTGGATTATCCTCAACCTCTAACTCCTCTGCTTCTATCTTCTTCTCTTCTACAATTTCCCCGGGTTCTCTTTCTTCCACCTCTTCCTTTTTCTCCTCTACATAATCCAAATCACCATCACGACACTGCACATCTTCATCCTCTAGTTGCTCACCTGGTCCGCACGAAACTTCTTTCCATTCCTCGGAATCCTCAACACTACTTACAGAAAGCGTCTGCACATCTTCACACACTACATCATTCTCACTCACACACTCCACAACGCTGCCACCCAATTTCTCCTCCACTTCTACCTCATCTACTTCTACCACACTTGCAGCCTGGACATCCCCTTGTCCATCCGCAACCTCAGAAACACTTGCAGCCTCCCTAACACTTACACTTATACTCCCCTGCGTAGCATGTGCAGACCGCTCTTGTGCCTCTTCCTTCGATTCCTCTCCTTCACCACTCTCAGCAACTACAACTTCCTCAACCTTTCCCAACCTGGAATCTAGCTGTCCAGGTCCATGTGCAATGTCTAAATTAAATTCGACTGACGATGGTAAAGCTCCACCATCAAGTGACTTCTCATCTCCCAGCGTAGGCGATGATGTTACCGGATCTGGATCCGTCATGAACTGAGATGGAGATACCGGAACAAATTCTGCGGCATCTGGATTCAACCATGACGTCCTCTCAGAGTCCTGTAATTCAATATCAACAGACGTGTTCTTGTCGTCTTGTATTGATCCACAGAAGTTACTTCGCTTTTCTTCTTTCTCCTCACCCTCTTCATCCACTACTCTATTAGGCACTGGTAATTCCTCTGGAACCTTTAAAGTTTCTTTTTTCTCCGAATAGGAATAACGCCTTGCTACAGGCTCCCTACTTGCCGATGTTGGTTTACTAATATAACTTCTTCTTTCCCTGTTAATTTCGTACTTATTTCTTTTCTCTGCTGTAACAGTTGCTACTGTCTTCTCACTTGTCACCCCCTTGTAGCCTCCATCACTTCCGGAATATTCAGTTTTTCTGACAGTCTCTTGTGTTCTTCTCCAACCGCCATGTTTGTCCTTTGTAGCTCTTCCTAACGAACCACTGGAGTATTGGACATCCTTAGCAGCTCTTCCCCGGGACTCGTCCCCTGCCTGGACAGTCTTAGAAACCACACACAACCGGTACAGATCCGCGAAACAACGTGGACATTCTGCGAATATCAAACGCGATCTCTCTTGGGGATTCAGTCCTTCCAGAATTACTTGTATTACTTCCGTCTCGGGCAACCCTAATCTTAATACCCGGGCAGCTTTCCGTACGTCCTGCACGAAGTCCCCCAACGCCTCTCCATTGGCCTGTAAACGATAGAATAAATCCAGCTTAAGCTGGGAACGTCGTCGATGTGGTATGAAGAAATCCAACACTTCCCCATGAAAAGCGTCGACACTGCCGCCCCGACGCAGAGTGTTGGTGACCAACCCTGCCAATGACCCCCGGCAATACGGGTATATAAGGGACAAGACCTCCCCATCGGACACACCTGGGAAATCTGCCAACTGCAGGACAAGGTCCAAGGAAACCAGCAGCTGGTCCTCATCAAATTCATTCACCACCGACAGTTTCTGGAGAACCCCTGAAAGGGGGTGGGGCAATTTCTGAAAGCATACCTCCGCCAGAATTGAACAATTCACAACACACAATCAACAAAACATAATCCCCGCAAAACACCTAACACCCTACAAAATAATGACAATAATAAGACAGGAATCAGAAAAAACTCGAGTACTAAACTCTTTCTTCGAGCAGACTGCGGGTCCCCCTACCGTTGCGAGGACCCAGCCCTCTTACCTGAACTGCTCTCTCAACAACACTACACATTAAGGAACACGACACACACACTAACACACAACATGACAAAATCACCGACCAACGACAAATCTCAAAAAATATTTCTAATGACTTCGGCTCCCATCTCTCGGAGGAGACCGACTGCCGATCGGGCCATACCGCATAAATGAAACACCTCCCCTTTTATGGGCAAGGTAATACGCAAACCATATCTCCACCTAGGCACAGATCTGCGATAATTCGCGTTTCCAAAGGAATGTCCCCCTTTAAAATTTCACACCACGTGGCAACCTACCGTTCAACTATCCAAGGCGGGCAAGTACATAGACATATAATACATAAAACCTTAAACCTAACAAAACATAGTCACCTTTAGATATAGGGCCTTTTAGAGATTCTTCTAAGTTCCATTGGAACCCCCAAAAATGTTTCCTGAGTTTGCAAGCCCCGTCACACCCAAAGGACCCAAGGGTTGACCCTAATCTTAACCACGCTCTGCTACCAAATGTAACTCCTCTTTAACTTTGACTAGTAAAAAAAAAATTATTATTATTTTTTTTTTTTTTTTTTTTTTAAGAGGGGCCACAAGATAATTAAAACTAGACCAAAGCCTAGAGAAGCCAAAAATGCGCTGGATCCAGTGAGACGGGACTTGCAATTAAAACTCACAAAATTAACAATCAATAAAATCCCTTTTTATTATTCTATCTCCTTTTAAAAAATATTAACAACAAAATCAATAAATATAACATTGAGATTCTATTTTCCACTTAAAAATGTTAATTAAAAATAATTCATTCTCCTTAAGTAATGTTACCTAAAAATTATTAATAAATATAAAATTTATTTTCTATCTTCTCTTTAAAAATTAATTTAGATAAAATCTACATGCCCCTTAACAATGTTAATTAAAAATAATTAATTCTCTTCACCAATATTAATTAAAAATTAATAGAGATAGAATCTATATACTCCTTAACAAAACTCTTTTGAAATTAATTATTATAAATCCTTATTCTCTCTTTCCAAATTGTCATCAGAAATTAAATGTATATATAAACCCTATGTTTTATATTTTCTATTTATTAGCCCTATATCTAAACCCCCCAAAAATACACACAAATGTACAATACATATAGAACCCAACAAAATACACACACACATATACAATATATATACATGTTCCACAATACAGGACAATTATAACATATATCTCTTGCCACACCCTTTTCTACTTCATGAGGTACATCATTAATAGTTTATGAAAATCCATATTAGGTTATAACTCTTAATATGTGCATAACATATGACATGTGTATCTGATTATATATGCAACACCAGTAGTCCCCAGGACATAATAAATTCAAAATTTGGCAAGGTGCCTGATGCTATTATAAAATGCTGCCACACTGGGCACTTAGACTGGGAGAAATAAAATTTAGAATACAGTGAACACCCCAGTGATCATAATTAGTTAAAAGAATTTAAATTAGATAAATTTAGTTAAGTCTTGAACACAGGAACGTGTCATAAGGCTTATAACCCTTTTAAAAGTAATTTTGGCCCAAAGGCCGACATGTTCATAGGCATGACAGTGCATAACTCAACCTGTCCCAACAGCATGTTTAACTCTGCATGGAAATGCACCTATACAGGATTAAACTGGTGACCCGACCTAACTAACAAAGAAACTACTATCCCTATATAATCCAAACTGAATTTAAAAATGAGAAATTAATACATAAAATGAAAACTAAATTGAACCGGTGAAATTACATGTAGATTGAATGAATTAGTGGCAGTAATGAAACCCTTATACTGGAAATAAAAAGGAAATTACACGTCTAAATGTTGAGCAGCCACAGAAGCATGTCAGGCCCTGAGCTCACAGATTATACGAACAAAATTTACAAGATATTCTCCCCCAAAGTCCACGCACTATTCTGTCCCGTAACCGGGGACCCGATTAAAATGTTTAAAACTTAAAGTCATTGTTGTTGAGGGACTCAATGTCCTCTGGTTCTAGTGAGTTACATCACACTGTGTAAGGAATATAAATGGATTGAGTTCACCTTATTTTTTCCATGGGTGTGACGTGGTGATCTTCTGGCCTACATGATAGGGTGTTTGGTGGTTAGACTTCGCTATTCTCCTCCGGCAGATGAAGTTGAGAGAGAGAATCTGGATGTTACAAGTTCAGGTTGGAGCTGGTTCCACGTCTTCAGCGGAGGACCCTGGTCATACAACATTTTATCAGCGAGAGTTCACAAAACAAATTCCCCCAGAAACTTCACACGCACCAAAACCCATATATAAAATTAACACATCTTTACGGCTATTTAAAAAATGATATTTGACACACTTGACAAAGGTTATATGGCCAACAGGCCCTATTTGAAAACATTTAGTTCTGTTAAATTTCATATTAATAAACTTTACCCATGTGGGTTAACATAATTCAATTTTGATTATTTAATTATTCGGCTTGTTATACTTTTAATAAAATTTACACAGTCTAATTTTTGCCACGTGGTCTGATAGGTTACTTGATTACAATCATTTCTATAGCTATTGAACAAATACCTTTTGGCAATTACATTCTTCTCAATTCTGGTGCCTTAGTTAAGATTACTGAAATTAATATAGTGTTACTATATTACTAAAAAAAATTACGTTTAAATTACGCATTGCACAACTCAACACGTGGTGGCGTAAAAGGTTATCAGAATTTACTTACTGTGGCCTATTTAAACAAACTTGTCATTCGTAAAACTTTAAATAGATATATATAATAATATTGCCGTAACTTACAGCAGATCTGTTATTGCTTAGCCTGCCATAGGTAGAAGAATGGTGCAACAAGTTCTTCTCTGCCGGAGAAAAGAAAAGACGCAGCTAAGTAGACGACGATCAGCGAGAGACAAAGTTTCTAGAAACGTAGTTCCGCTTTCTGAACTCGCAAACCGTGGCTCTCGCTAGAGGGCAGCACCAATCAAGCACCGCTCTTAAATGGTATTACAGTTGCAGATTGATACGTAACTCAACAGCTAAATACAGTACCGCATTTAACGTCTATTTTTGACTTTAAATACCGAACACACGCCGATCAATTTTAGAATCGGCACACCCCCACCCCAAAAGGGCAACATAGTTGCCCCACACTTAGACAGAGGAGCAGAACAAAAAAACTCCTCACAACTGCTACCATCCCCATGAGACCCTCTCCGCCATGCCAACCCCACGGGACCGCCCCTACACGTCACCCTCACTGGTGACCACCACCTACTTATACTGATCCCACTCACGTACTCGTCCGAAGACCAAACAAGGTATCTCCCACCTTGGTATGTGAGTGACCGTACTACCTCTCGTCCACCTCTCGGACCGACCAGCCACATGCACCAACAAGGCATCTCCATCCTTGCCATATGGCTGGCCCTCATCCCTACACTAGGGCGGACGGCCCCACTTAGCCGGACAGAGAAAACCGCATAGAGGGCGCGCGAACATCAATCCCTTCTCTTACTCTTTAAATACTACGTAACTAGCAAGGGGGGTTTACTTCAGCACGTCATCGTCTAACAACCCACACTTAATCCAAAAATAACATACCAGGGAAATCAACCGGAGAATGCGGCATGGCCAGGACCCTACAATAATCAACAACAAACTACAACAAAGAAAAATGAAAACGACACCACCCTATCACACTCCATCATAAATCGACAAACAATCTAACACTAACATCACTACACCAACCTAGTCACAACTCTTCCAACTAACTTTTTTTCTAACTCCTTTCTGATATTTTTCTTTTTTCATTTTCTAATTTTTATTTGTTTTTTATTTTATTTTGTTTTCTAAGGGGAGGGGTAGGAAAATTGGGAAGATGAAAAGGGCAAGGATCATTGAAAGGTCAACAGCTAGGACTAAGGATAAGGACATGGTTCCCTCCGATAATAAGGATGGGTGGAGAAAACCAAGGCTCGCGGAGGCAGGGGCGCAACCCTGAAGTAGACGAACACCACTGGGACTGTGGGGAACATCTACCCGCTACCCGTTAACCGCTTCTTCTCACCTTTTTATGACGAACTTTAGGTACTCGTTCCTTTTGGACACCACTCTCTGAGAAACTATCTCGTGTTGAGCTGTACTGATTTGTTTCTCCTGAATTAGAATCAAGGCAACTTACCTGACTACTTTTACCCCGATTTGGATTATCCTCAACCTCTAACTCCTCTGCTTCTATCTTCTTCTCTTCTACAATTTCCCCGGGTTCTCTTTCTTCCACCTCTTCCTTTTTCTCCTCTACATAATCCAAATCACCATCACGACACTGCACATCTTCATCCTCTAGTTGCTCACCTGGTCCGCACGAAACTTCTTTCCATTCCTCGGAATCCTCAACACTACTTACAGAAAGCGTCTGCACATCTTCACACACTACATCATTCTCACTCACACACTCCACAACGCTGCCACCCAATTTCTCCTCCACTTCTACCTCATCTACTTCTACCACACTTGCAGCCTGGACATCCCCTTGTCCATCCGCAACCTCAGAAACACTTGCAGCCTCCCTAACACTTACACTTATACTCCCCTGCGTAGCATGTGCAGACCGCTCTTGTGCCTCTTCCTTCGATTCCTCTCCTTCACCACTCTCAGCAACTACAACTTCCTCAACCTTTCCCAACCTGGAATCTAGCTGTCCAGGTCCATGTGCAATGTCTAAATTAAATTCGACTGACGATGGTAAAGCTCCACCATCAAGTGACTTCTCATCTCCCAGCGTAGGCGATGATGTTACCGGATCTGGATCCGTCATGAAC
The DNA here is from genome assembly GCA_034769895.1 of Magicicada septendecula. Classification (NCBI taxonomy): domain Eukaryota; kingdom Metazoa; phylum Arthropoda; class Insecta; order Hemiptera; family Cicadidae; genus Magicicada; species Magicicada septendecula. Next base: position 228,583,697 of record CM068374.1, on the reverse strand, counting down.
TGAGATGGAGATACCGGAACAAATTCTGCGGCATCTGGATTCAACCATGACGTCCTCTCAGAGTCCTGTAATTCAATATCAACAGACGTGTTCTTGTCGTCTTGTATTGATCCACAGAAGTTACTTCGCTTTTCTTCTTTCTCCTCACCCTCTTCATCCACTACTCTATTAGGCACTGGTAATTCCTCTGGAACCTTTAAAGTTTCTTTTTTCTCCGAATAGGAATAACGCCTTGCTACAGGCTCCCTACTTGCCGATGTTGGTTTACTAATATAACTTCTTCTTTCCCTGTTAATTTCGTACTTATTTCTTTTCTCTGCTGTAACAGTTGCTACTGTCTTCTCACTTGTCACCCCCTTGTAGCCTCCATCACTTCCGGAATATTCAGTTTTTCTGACAGTCTCTTGTGTTCTTCTCCAACCGCCATGTTTGTCCTTTGTAGCTCTTCCTAACGAACCACTGGAGTATTGGACATCCTTAGCAGCTCTTCCCCGGGACTCGTCCCCTGCCTGGACAGTCTTAGAAACCACACACAACCGGTACAGATCCGCGAAACAACGTGGACATTCTGCGAATATCAAACGCGATCTCTCTTGGGGATTCAGTCCTTCCAGAATTACTTGTATTACTTCCGTCTCGGGCAACCCTAATCTTAATACCCGGGCAGCTTTCCGTACGTCCTGCACGAAGTCCCCCAACGCCTCTCCATTGGCCTGTAAACGATAGAATAAATCCAGCTTAAGCTGGGAACGTCGTCGATGTGGTATGAAGAAATCCAACACTTCCCCATGAAAAGCGTCGACACTGCCGCCCCGACGCAGAGTGTTGGTGACCAACCCTGCCAATGACCCCCGGCAATACGGGTATATAAGGGACAAGACCTCCCCATCGGACACACCTGGGAAATCTGCCAACTGCAGGACAAGGTCCAAGGAAACCAGCAGCTGGTCCTCATCAAATTCATTCACCACCGACAGTTTCTGGAGAACCCCTGAAAGGGGGTGGGGCAATTTCTGAAAGCATACCTCCGCCAGAATTGAACAATTCACAACACACAATCAACAAAACATAATCCCCGCAAAACACCTAACACCCTACAAAATAATGACAATAATAAGACAGGAATCAGAAAAAACTCGAGTACTAAACTCTTTCTTCGAGCAGACTGCGGGTCCCCCTACCGTTGCGAGGACCCAGCCCTCTTACCTGAACTGCTCTCTCAACAACACTACACATTAAGGAACACGACACACACACTAACACACAACATGACAAAATCACCGACCAACGACAAATCTCAAAAAATATTTCTAATGACTTCGGCTCCCATCTCTCGGAGGAGACCGACTGCCGATCGGGCCATACCGCATAAATGAAACACCTCCCCTTTTATGGGCAAGGTAATACGCAAACCATATCTCCACCTAGGCACAGATCTGCGATAATTCGCGTTTCCAAAGGAATGTCCCCCTTTAAAATTTCACACCACGTGGCAACCTACCGTTCAACTATCCAAGGCGGGCAAGTACATAGACATATAATACATAAAACCTTAAACCTAACAAAACATAGTCACCTTTAGATATAGGGCCTTTTAGAGATTCTTCTAAGTTCCATTGGAACCCCCAAAAATGTTTCCTGAGTTTGCAAGCCCCGTCACACCCAAAGGACCCAAGGGTTGACCCTAATCTTAACCACGCTCTGCTACCAAATGTAACTCCTCTTTAACTTTGACTAGTAAAAAAAAAATTATTATTATTTTTTTTTTTTTTTTTTTTTTAAGAGGGGCCACAAGATAATTAAAACTAGACCAAAGCCTAGAGAAGCCAAAAATGCGCTGGATCCAGTGAGACGGGACTTGCAATTAAAACTCACAAAATTAACAATCAATAAAATCCCTTTTTATTATTCTATCTCCTTTTAAAAAATATTAACAACAAAATCAATAAATATAACATTGAGATTCTATTTTCCACTTAAAAATGTTAATTAAAAATAATTCATTCTCCTTAAGTAATGTTACCTAAAAATTATTAATAAATATAAAATTTATTTTCTATCTTCTCTTTAAAAATTAATTTAGATAAAATCTACATGCCCCTTAACAATGTTAATTAAAAATAATTAATTCTCTTCACCAATATTAATTAAAAATTAATAGAGATAGAATCTATATACTCCTTAACAAAACTCTTTTGAAATTAATTATTATAAATCCTTATTCTCTCTTTCCAAATTGTCATCAGAAATTAAATGTATATATAAACCCTATGTTTTATATTTTCTATTTATTAGCCCTATATCTAAACCCCCCAAAAATACACACAAATGTACAATACATATAGAACCCAACAAAATACACACACACATATACAATATATATACATGTTCCACAATACAGGACAATTATAACATATATCTCTTGCCACACCCTTTTCTACTTCATGAGGTACATCATTAATAGTTTATGAAAATCCATATTAGGTTATAACTCTTAATATGTGCATAACATATGACATGTGTATCTGATTATATATGCAACACCAGTAGTCCCCAGGACATAATAAATTCAAAATTTGGCAAGGTGCCTGATGCTATTATAAAATGCTGCCACACTGGGCACTTAGACTGGGAGAAATAAAATTTAGAATACAGTGAACACCCCAGTGATCATAATTAGTTAAAAGAATTTAAATTAGATAAATTTAGTTAAGTCTTGAACACAGGAACGTGTCATAAGGCTTATAACCCTTTTAAAAGTAATTTTGGCCCAAAGGCCGACATGTTCATAGGCATGACAGTGCATAACTCAACCTGTCCCAACAGCATGTTTCACTCTGCATGGAAATGCACCTATACAGGATTAAACTGGTGACCCGACCTAACTAACAAAGAAACTACTATCCCTATATAATCCAAACTGAATTTAAAAATGAGAAATTAATACATAAAATGAAAACTAAATTGAACCGGTGAAATTACATGTAGATTGAATGAATTAGTGGCAGTAATGAAACCCTTATACTGGAAATAAAAAGGAAATTACACGTCTAAATGTTGAGCAGCCACAGAAGCATGTCAGGCCCTGAGCTCACAGATTATACGAACAAAATTTACAAGATATTCTCCCCCAAAGTCCACGCACTATTCTGTCCCGTAACCGGGGACCCGATTAAAATGTTTAAAACTTAAAGTCATTGTTGTTGAGGGACTCAATGTCCTCTGGTTCTAGTGAGTTACATCACACTGTGTAAGGAATATAAATGGATTGAGTTCACCTTATTTTTTCCATGGGTGTGACGTGGTGATCTTCTGGCCTACATGATAGGGTGTTTGGTGGTTAGACTTCGCTATTCTCCTCCGGCAGATGAAGTTGAGAGAGAGAATCTGGATGTTACAAGTTCAGGTTGGAGCTGGTTCCACGTCTTCAGCGGAGGACCCTGGTCATACAACATTTTATCAGCGAGAGTTCACAAAACAAATTCCCCCAGAAACTTCACACGCACCAAAACCCATATATAAAATTAACACATCTTTACGGCTATTTAAAAAATGATATTTGACACACTTGACAAAGGTTATATGGCCAACAGGCCCTATTTGAAAACATTTAGTTCTGTTAAATTTCATATTAATAAACTTTACCCATGTGGGTTAACATAATTCAATTTTGATTATTTAATTATTCGGCTTGTTATACTTTTAATAAAATTTACACAGTCTAATTTTTGCCACGTGGTCTGATAGGTTACTTGATTACAATCATTTCTATAGCTATTGAACAAATACCTTTTGGCAATTACATTCTTCTCAATTCTGGTGCCTTAGTTAAGATTACTGAAATTAATATAGTGTTACTATATTACTAAAAAAAATTACGTTTAAATTACGCATTGCACAACTCAACACGTGGTGGCGTAAAAGGTTATCAGAATTTACTTACTGTGGCCTATTTAAACAAACTTGTCATTCGTAAAACTTTAAATAGATATATATAATAATATTGCCGTAACTTACAGCAGATCTGTTATTGCTTAGCCTGCCATAGGTAGAAGAATGGTGCAACAAGTTCTTCTCTGCCGGAGAAAAGAAAAGACGCAGCTAAGTAGACGACGATCAGCGAGAGACAAAGTTTCTAGAAACGTAGTTCCGCTTTCTGAACTCGCAAACCGTGGCTCTCGCTAGAGGGCAGCACCAATCAAGCACCGCTCTTAAATGGTATTACAGTTGCAGATTGATACGTAACTCAACAGCTAAATACAGTACCGCATTTAACGTCTATTTTTGACTTTAAATACCGAACACACGCCGATCAATTTTAGAATCGGCACACCCCCACCCCAAAAGGGCAACATAGTTGCCCCACACTTAGACAGAGGAGCAGAACAAAAAAACTCCTCACAACTGCTACCATCCCCATGAGACCCTCTCCGCCATGCCAACCCCACGGGACCGCCCCTACACGTCACCCTCACTGGTGACCACCACCTACTTATACTGATCCCACTCACGTACTCGTCCGAAGACCAAACAAGGTATCTCCCACCTTGGTATGTGAGTGACCGTACTACCTCTCGTCCACCTCTCGGACCGACCAGCCACATGCACCAACAAGGCATCTCCATCCTTGCCATATGGCTGGCCCTCATCCCTACACTAGGGCGGACGGCCCCACTTAGCCGGACAGAGAAAACCGCATAGAGGGCACGCGAACATCAATCCCTTCTCTTACTCTTTAAATACTACGTAACTAGCAAGGGGGGTTTACTTCAGCACGTCATCGTCTAACAACCCACACTTAATCCAAAAATAACATACCAGGGAAATCAACCGGAGAATGCGGCATGGCCAGGACCCTACAATAATCAACAACAAACTACAACAAAGAAAAATGAAAACGACACCACCCTATCACACTCCATCATAAATCGACAAACAATCTAACACTAACTTCACTACACCAACCTAGTCACAACTCTTCCAACTAACTTTTTTTCTAACTCCTTTCTGATATTTTTCTTTTTTCATTTTCTAATTTTTATTTGTTTTTTATTTTATTTTGTTTTCTAAGGGGAGGGGTAGGAAAATTGGGAAGATGAAAAGGGCAAGGATCATTGAAAGGTCAACAGCTAGGACTAAGGATAAGGACATGGTTCCCTCCGATAATAAGGATGGGTGGAGAAAACCAAGGCTCGCGGAGGCAGGGGCGCAACCCTGAAGTAGACGAACACCACTGGGACTGTGGGGAACATCTACCCGCTACCCGTTAACCGCTTCTTCTCACCTTTTTATGACGAACTTTAGGTACTCGTTCCTTTTGGACACCACTCTCTGAGAAACTATCTCGTGTTGAGCTGTACTGATTTGTTTCTCCTGAATTAGAATCAAGGCAACTTACCTGACTACTTTTACCCCGATTTGGATTATCCTCAACCTCTAACTCCTCTGCTTCTATCTTCTTCTCTTCTACAATTTCCCCGGGTTCTCTTTCTTCCACCTCTTCCTTTTTCTCCTCTACATAATCCAAATCACCATCACGACACTGCACATCTTCATCCTCTAGTTGCTCACCTGGTCCGCACGAAACTTCTTTCCATTCCTCGGAATCCTCAACTGTACTTACAGAAAGCGTCTGCACATCTTCACACACTACATCATTCTCACTCACACACTCCACAACGCTGCCACCCAATTTCTCCTCCACTTCTACCTCATCTACTTCTACCACACTTGCAGCCTGGACATCCCCTTGTCCATCCGCAACCTCAGAAACACTTGCAGCCTCCCTAACACTTACACTTATACTCCCCTGCGTAGCATGTGCAGACCGCTCTTGTGCCTCTTCCTTCGATTCCTCTCCTTCACCACTCTCAGCAACTACAACTTCCTCAACCTTTCCCAACCTGGAATCCAGCTGTCCAGGTCCATGTGCAATGTCTAAATTAAATTCGACTGACGATGGTAAAGCTCCACCATCAAGTGACTTCTCATCTCCCAGCGTAGGCGATGATGTTACCGGATCTGGATCCGTCATGAACTGAGATGGAGATACCGGAACAAATTCTGCGGCATCTGGATTCAACCATGACGTCCTCTCAGAGTCCTGTAATTCAATATCAACAGACGTGTTCTTGTCGTCTTGTATTGATCCACAGAAGTTACTTCGCTTTTCTTCTTTCTCCTCACCCTCTTCATCCACTACTCTATTAGGCACTGGTAATTCCTCTGGAACCTTTAAAGTTTCTTTTTTCTCCGAATAGGAATAACGCCTTGCTACAGGCTCCCTACTTGCCGATGTTGGTTTACTAATATAACTTCTTCTTTCCCTGTTAATTTCGTACTTATTTCTTTTCTCTGCTGTAACAGTTGCTACTGTCTTCTCACTTGTCACCCCCTTGTAGCCTCCATCACTTCCGGAATATTCAGTTTTTCTGACAGTCTCTTGTGTTCTTCTCCAACCGCCATGTTTGTCCTTTGTAGCTCTTCCTAACGAACCACTGGAGTATTGGACATCCTTAGCAGCTCTTCCCCGGGACTCGTCCCCTGCCTGGACAGTCTTAGAAACCACACACAACCGGTACAGATCCGCGAAACAACGTGGACATTCTGCGAATATCAAACGCGATCTCTCTTGGGGATTCAGTCCTTCCAGAATTACTTGTATTACTTCCGTCTCGGGCAACCCTAATCTTAATACCCGGGCAGCTTTCCGTACGTCCTGCACGAAGTCCCCCAACGCCTCTCCATTGGCCTGTAAACGATAGAATAAATCCAGCTTAAGCTGGGAACGTCGTCGATGTGGTATGAAGAAATCCAACACTTCCCCATGAAAAGCGTCGACACTGCCGCCCCGACGCAGAGTGTTGGTGACCAACCCTGCCAATGACCCCCGGCAATACGGGTATATAAGGGACAAGACCTCCCCATCGGACACACCTGGGAAATCTGCCAACTGCAGGACAAGGTCCAAGGAAACCAGCAGCTGGTCCTCATCAAATTCATTCACCACCGACAGTTTCTGGAGAACCCCTGAAAGGGGGTGGGGCAATTTCTGAAAGCATACCTCCGCCAGAATTGAACAATTCACAACACACAATCAACAAAACATAATCCCCGCAAAACACCTAACACCCTACAAAATAATGACAATAATAAGACAGGAATCAGAAAAAACTCGAGTACTAAACTCTTTCTTCGAGCAGACTGCGGGTCCCCCTACCGTTGCGAGGACCCAGCCCACTTACCTGAACTGCTCTCTCAACAACACTACACATTAAGGAACACGACACACACACTAACACACAACATGACAAAATCACCGACCAACGACAAATCTCAAAAAATATTTCTAATGACTTCGGCTCCCATCTCTCGGAGGAGACCGACTGCCGATCGGGCCATACCGCATAAATGAAACACCTCCCCTTTTATGGGCAAGGTAATACGCAAACCATATCTCCACCTAGGCACAGATCTGCGATAATTCGCGTTTCCAAAGGAATGTCCCCCTTTAAAATTTCACACCACGTGGCAACCTACCGTTCAACTATCCAAGGCGGGCAAGTACATAGACATATAATACACAAAACCTTAAACCTAACAAAACATAGTCACCTTTAGATATAGGGCCTTTTAGAGATTCTTCTAAGTTCCATTGGAACCCCCAAAAATGTTTCCTGAGTTTGCAAGCCCCGTCACACCCAAAGGACCCAAGGGTTGACCCTAATCTTAACCACGCTCTGCTACCAAATGTAACTCCTCTTTAATTTGACTAGTAAAAAAAAAATTATTATTATTATTATTATTTTTTTTTTTTTTTAAGAGCGGCCACAAGATAATTAAAACTAGACCAAAGCCTAGAGAAGCCAAAAATGCGCTGGATCCAGTGAGACGGGACTTGCAATTAAAACTCACAAAATTAACAATCAATAAAATCCCTTTTTATTATTCTATCTCCTTTTAAAAAATATTAACAACAAAATCAATAAATATAACATTGAGATTCTATTTTCCACTTAAAAATGTTAATTAAAAATAATTCATTCTCCTTAAGTAATGTTACCTAAAAATTATTAATAAATATAAAATTTATTTTCTATCTTCTCTTTAAAAATTAATTTAGATAAAATCTACATGCCCCTTAACAATGTTAATTAAAAATAATTAATTCTCTTCACCAATATTAATTAAAAATTAATAGAGATAGAATCTATATACTCCTTAACAAAACTCTTTTGAAATTAATTATTATAAATCCTTATTCTCTCTTTCCAAATTGTCATCAGAAATTAAATGTATATATAAACCCTATGTTTTATATTTTCTATTTATTAGCCCTATATCTAAACCCCCCAAAAATACACACAAATGTACAATACATATAGAACCCAACAAAATACACACACATACACACACAAAATACATGTTCCACAATACAGGACAATTATAACATATATCTCTTGCCACACCCTTTTCTACTTCATGAGGTACATCATTAATAGTTTATGAAAATCCATATTAGGTTATAACTCTTAATATGTGCATAACATATGACATGTGTATCTGATTATATATGCAACACCAGTAGTCCCCAGGACATAATAAATTCAAAATTTGGCAAGGTGCCTGATGCTATTATAAAATGCTGCCACACTGGGCACTTAGACTGGGAGAAATAAAATTTAGAATACAGTGAACACCCCAGTGATCATAATTAGTTAAAAGAATTTAAATTAGATAAATTTAGTTAAGTCTTGAACACAGGAACGTGTCATAAGGCTTATAACCCTTTTAAAAGTAATTTTGGCCCAAAGGCCGACATGTTCATAGGCATGACAGTGCATAACTCAACCTGTCCCAACAGCATGTTTAACTCTGCATGGAAATGCACCTATACAGGATTAAACTGGTGACCCGACCTAACTAACAAAGAAACTACTATCCCTATATAATCCAAACTGAATTTAAAAATGAGAAATTAATACATAAAATGAAAACTAAATTGAACCGGTGAAATTACATGTAGATTGAATGAATTAGTGGCAGTAATGAAACCCTTATACTGGAAATAAAAAGGAAATTACACGTCTAAATGTTGAGCAGCCACAGAAGCATGTCAGGCCCTGAGCTCACAGATTATACGAACAAAATTTACAAGATATTCTCCCCCAAAGTCCACGCACTATTCTGTCCCGTAACCGGGGACCCGATTAAAATGTTTAAAACTTAAAGTCATTGTTGTTGAGGGACTCAATGTCCTCTGGTTCTAGTGAGTTACATCACACTGTGTAAGGAATATAAATGGATTGAGTTCACCTTATTTTTTCCATGGGTGTGACGTGGTGATCTTCTGGCCTACATGATAGGGTGTTTTGTGGTTAGACTTCGCTATTCTCCTCCGGCAGATGAAGTTGAGAGAGAGAATCTGGATGTTACAAGTTCAGGTTGGAGCTGGTTCCACGTCTTCAGCGGAGGACCCTGGTCATACAACATTTTATCAGCGAGAGTTCACAAAACAAATTCCCCCAGAAACTTCACACGCACCAAAACCCATATATAAAATTAACACATCTTTAGGGCTATTTAAAAAATGATATTTGACACACTTGACAAAGGTTATATGGCCAACAGGCCCTATTTGAAAACATTTAGTTCTGTTAAATTTCATATTAATAAACTTTACCCATGTGGGTTAACATAATTCAATTTTGATTATTTAATTATTCGGCTTGTTATACTTTTAATAAAATTTACACAGTCTAATTTTTGCCACGTGGTCTGATAGGTTACTTGATTACAATCATTTCTATAGCTATTGAACAAATACCTTTTGGCAATTACATTCTTCTCAATTCTGGTGCCTTAGTTAAGATTACTGAAATTAATATAGTGTTACTATATTACTAAAAAAAATTACGTTTAAATTACGCATTGCACAACTCAACACGTGGTGGCGTAAAAGGTTATCAGAATTTACTTACTGTGGCCTATTTAAACAAACTTTTCATTCGTAAAACTTTAAATAGATATATATAATAATATTGCCGTAACTTACAGCAGATCTGTTATTGCTTAGCCTGCCATAGGTAGAAGAATGGTGCAACAAGTTCTTCTCTGCCGGAGAAAAGAAAAGACGCAGCTAAGTAGACGACGATCAGCGAGAGACAAAGTTTCTAGAAACGTAGTTCCGCTTTCTGAACTCGCAAACCGTGGCTCTCGCTAGAGGGCAGCACCAATCAAGCACCGCTCTTAAATGGTATTACAGTTGCAGATTGATACGTAACTCAACAGCTAAATACAGTACCGCATTTAACGTCTATTTTTGACTTTAAATACCGAACACACGCCGATCAATTTTAGAATCGGCACACCCCCACCCCAAAAGGGCAACATAGTTGCCCCACACTTAGACAGAGGAGCAGAACAAAAAAACTCCTCACAACTGCTACCATCCCCATGAGACCCTCTCCGCCATGCCAACCCCACGGGACCGCCCCTACACGTCACCCTCACTGGTGACCACCACCTACTTCTACTGATCCCACTCACGTACTCGTCCGAAGACCAAACAAGGTATCTCCCACCTTGGTATGTGAGTGACCGTACTACCTCTCGTCCACCTCTCGGACCGACCAGCCACATGCACCAACAAGGCATCTCCATCCTTGCCATATGGCTGGCCCTCATCCCTACACTAGGGCGGACGGCCCCACTTAGCCGGACAGAGAAAACCGCATAGAGGGCACGCGAACATCAATCCCTTCTCTTACTCTTTAAATACTACGTAACTAGCAAGGGGGGTTTACTTCAGCACGTCATCGTCTAACAACCCACACTTAATCCAAAAATAACATACCAGGGAAATCAACCGGAGAATGCGGCATGGCCAGGACCCTACAATAATCAACAACAAACTACAACAAAGAAAAATGAAAACGACACCACCCTATCACACTCCATCATAAATCGACAAACAATCTAACACTAACATCACTACACCAACCTAGTCACAACTCTTCCAACTAACTTTTTTTCTAACTCCTTTCTGATATTTTTCTTTTTTCATTTTCTAATTTTTATTTGTTTTTTATTTTATTTTGTTTTCTAAGGGGAGGGGTAGGAAAATTGGGAAGATGAAAAGGGCAAGGATCATTGAAAGGTCAACAGCTAGGACTAAGGATAAGGACATGGTTCCCTCCGATAATAAGGATGGGTGGAGAAAACCAAGGCTCGCGGAGGCAGGGGCGCAACCCTGAAGTAGACGAACACCACTGGGACTGTGGGGAACATCTACCCGCTACCCGTTAACCGCTTCTTCTCACCTTTTTATGACGAACTTTAGGTACTCGTTCCTTTTGGACACCACTCTCTGAGAAACTATCTCGTGTTGAGCTGTACTGATTTGTTTCTCCTGAATTAGAATCAAGGCAACTTACCTGACTACTTTTACCCCGATTTGGATTATCCTCAACCTCTAACTCCTCTGCTTCTATCTTCTTCTCTTCTACAATTTCCCCGGGTTCTCTTTCTTCCACCTCTTCCTTTTTCTCCTCTACATAATCCAAATCACCATCACGACACTGCACATCTTCATCCTCTAGTTGCTCACCTGGTCCGCACGAAACTTCTTTCCATTCCTCGGAATCCTCAACTGTACTTACAGAAAGCGTCTGCACATCTTCACACACTACATCATTCTCACTCACACACTCCACAACGCTGCCACCCAATTTCTCCTCCACTTCTACCTCATCTACTTCTACCACACTTGCAGCCTGGACATCCCCTTGTCCATCCGCAACCTCAGAAACACTTGCAGCCTCCCTAACACTTACACTTATACTCCCCTGCGTAGCATGTGCAGACCGCTCTTGTGCCTCTTCCTTCGATTCCTCTCCTTCACCACTCTCAGCAACTACAACTTCCTCAACCTTTCCCAACCTGGAATCCAGCTGTCCAGGTCCATGTGCAATGTCTAAATTAAATTCGACTGACGATGGTAAAGCTCCACCATCAAGTGACTTCTCATCTCCCAGCGTAGGCGATGATGTTACCGGATCTGGATCCGTCATGAACTGAGATGGAGATACCGGAACAAATTCTGCGGCATCTGGATTCAACCATGACGTCCTCTCAGAGTCCTGTAATTCAATATCAACAGACGTGTTCTTGTCGTCTTGTATTGATCCACAGAAGTTACTTCGCTTTTCTTCTTTCTCCTCACCCTCTTCATCCACTACTCTATTAGGCACTGGTAATTCCTCTGGAACCTTTAAAGTTTCTTTTTTCTCCGAATAGGAATAACGCCTTGCTACAGGCTCCCTACTTGCCGATGTTGGTTTACTAATATAACTTCTTCTTTCCCTGTTAATTTCGTACTTATTTCTTTTCTCTGCTGTAACAGTTGCTACTGTCTTCTCACTTGTCACCCCCTTGTAGCCTCCATCACTTCCGGAATATTCAGTTTTTCTGACAGTCTCTTGTGTTCTTCTCCAACCGCCATGTTTGTCCTTTGTAGCTCTTCCTAACGAACCACTGGAGTATTGGACATCCTTAGCAGCTCTTCCCCGGGACTCGTCCCCTGCCTGGACAGTCTTAGAAACCACACACAACCGGTACAGATCCGCGAAACAACGTGGACATTCTGCGAATATCAAACGCGATCTCTCTTGGGGATTCAGTCCTTCCAGAATTACTTGTATTACTTCCGTCTCGGGCAACCCTAATCTTAATACCCGGGCAGCTTTCCGTACGTCCTGCACGAAGTCCCCCAACGCCTCTCCATTGGCCTGTAAACGATAGAATAAATCCAGCTTAAGCTGGGAACGTCGTCGATGTGGTATGAAGAAATCCAACACTTCCCCATGAAAAGCGTCGACACTGCCGCCCCGACGCAGAGTGTTGGTGACCAACCCTGCCAATGACCCCCGGCAATACGGGTATATAAGGGACAAGACCTCCCCATCGGACACACCTGGGAAATCTGCCAACTGCAGGACAAGGTCCAAGGAAACCAGCAGCTGGTCCTCATCAAATTCATTCACCACCGACAGTTTCTGGAGAACCCCTGAAAGGGGGTGGGGCAATTTCTGAAAGCATACCTCCGCCAGAATTGAACAATTCACAACACACAATCAACAAAACATAATCCCCGCAAAACACCTAACACCCTACAAAATAATGACAATAATAAGACAGGAATCAGAAAAAACTCGAGTACTAAACTCTTTCTTCGAGCAGACTGCGGGTCCCCCTACCGTTGCGAGGACCCAGCCCTCTTACCTGAACTGCTCTCTCAACAACACTACACATTAAGGAACACGACACACACACTAACACACAACATGACAAAATCACCGACCAACGACAAATCTCAAAAAATATTTCTAATGACTTCGGCTCCCATCTCTCGGAGGAGACCGACTGCCGATCGGGCCATACCGCATAAATGAAACACCTCCCCTTTTATGGGCAAGGTAATACGCAAACCATATCTCCACCTAGGCACAGATCTGCGATAATTCGCGTTTCCAAAGGAATGTCCCCCTTTAAAATTTCACACCACGTGGCAACCTACCGTTCAACTATCCAAGGCGGGCAAGTACATAGACATATAATACATAAAACCTTAAACCTAACAAAACATAGTCACCTTTAGATATAGGGCCTTTTAGAGATTCTTCTAAGTTCCATTGGAACCCCCAAAAATGTTTCCTGAGTTTGCAAGCCCCGTCACACCCAAAGGACCCAAGGGTTGACCCTAATCTTAACCACGCTCTGCTACCAAATGTAACTCCTCTTTAACTTTGACTAGTAAAAAAAAATTATTATTATTATTTTTTTTTTTTTTTTTTTTTTTAAGAGGGGCCACAAGATAATTAAAACTAGACCAAAGCCTAGAGAAGCCAAAAATGCACTGGATCCAGTGAGACGGAACTTGCAATTAAAACTCACAAAATTAACAATCAATAAAATCCCTTTTTATTATTCTATCTCCTTTTAAAAAATATTAACAACAAAATCAATAAATATAACATTGAGATTCTATTTTCCACTTAAAAATGTTAATTAAAAATAATTCATTCTCCTTAAGTAATGTTACCTAAAAATTATTAATAAATATAAAATTTATTTTCTATCTTCTCTTTAAAAATTAATTTAGATAAAATCTACATGCCCCTTAACAATGTTAATTAAAAATAATTAATTCTCTTCACCAATATTAATTAAAAATTAATAGAGATAGAATCTATATACTCCTTAACAAAACTCTTTTGAAATTAATTATTATAAATCCTTATTCTCTCTTTCCAAATTGTCATCAGAAATTAAATGTATATATAAACCCTATGTTTTATATTTTCTATTTATTAGCCCTATATCTAAACCCCCCAAAAATACACACAAATGTACAATACATATAGAACCCAACAAAATACACACACACATATACAATATATATACATGTTCCACAATACAGGACAATTATAACATATATCTCTTGCCACACCCTTTTCTACTTCATGAGGTACATCATTAATAGTTTATGAAAATCCATATTAGGTTATAACTCTTAATATGTGCATAACATATGACATGTGTATCTGATTATATATGCAACACCAGTAGTCCCCAGGACATAATAAATTCAAAATTTGGCAAGGTGCCTGATGCTATTATAAAATGCTGCCACACTGGGCACTTAGACTGGGAGAAATAAAATTTAGAATACAGTGAACACCCCAGTGATCATAATTAGTTAAAAGAATTTAAATTAGATGAATTTAGTTAAGTCTTGAACACAGGAACGTGTCATAAGGCTTATAACCCTTTTAAAAGTAATTTTGGCCCAAAGGCCGACATGTTCATAGGCATGACAGTGCATAACTCAACCTGTCCCAACAGCATGTTTAACTCTGCATGGAAATGCACCTATACAGGATTAAACTGGTGACCCGACCTAACTAACAAAGAAACTACTATCCCTATATAATCCAAACTGAATTTAAAAATGAGAAATTAATACATAAAATGAAAACTAAATTGAACCGGTGAAATTACATGTAGATTGAATGAATTAGTGGCAGTAATGAAACCCTTATACTGGAAATAAAAAGGAAATTACACGTCTAAATGTTGAGCAGCCACAGAAGCATGTCAGGCCCTGAGCTCACAGATTATACGAACAAAATTTACAAGATATTCTCCCCCAAAGTCCACGCACTATTCTGTCCCGTAACCGGGGACCCGATTAAAATGTTTAAAACTTAAAGTCATTGTTGTTGAGGGACTCAATGTCCTCTGGTTCTAGTGAGTTACATCACACTGTGTAAGGAATATAAATGGATTGAGTTCACCTTATTTTTTCCATGGGTGTGACGTGGTGATCTTCTGGCCTACATGATAGGGTGTTTGGTGGTTAGACTTCGCTATTCTCCTCCGGCAGATGAAGTTGAGAGAGAGAATGTGGATGTTACAAGTTCAGGTTGGAGCTGGTTCCACGTCTTCAGCGGAGGACCCTGGTCATACAACATTTTATCAGCGAGAGTTCACAAAACAAATTCCCCCAGAAACTTCACACGCACCAAAACCCATATATAAAATTAACACATCTTTAGGGCTATTTAAAAAATGATATTTGACACACTTGACAAAGGTTATATGGCCAACAGGCCCTATTTGAAAACATTTAGTTCTGTTAAATTTCATATTAATAAACTTTACCCATGTGGGTTAACATAATTCAATTTTGATTATTTAATTATTCGGCTTGTTATACTTTTAATAAAATTTACACAGTCTAATTTTTGCCACGTGGTCTGATAGGTTACTTGATTACAATCATTTCTATAGCTATTGAACAAATACCTTTTGGCAATTACATTCTTCTCAATTCTGGTGCCTTAGTTAAGATTACTGAAATTAATATAGTGTTACTATATTACTAAAAAAAAATACGTTTAAATTACGCATTGCACAACTCAACACGTGGTGGCGTAAAAGGTTATCAGAATTTACTTACTGTGGCCTATTTAAACAAACTTTTCATTCGTAAAACTTTAAATAGATATATATAATAATATTGCCGTAACTTACCGCAGATCTGTTATTGCTTAGCCTGCCATAGGTAGAAGAATGGTGCAACAAGTTCTTCTCTGCCGGAGAAAAGAAAAGACGCAGCTAAGTAGACGACGATCAGCGAGAGACAAAGTTTCTAGAAACGTAGTTCCGCTTTCTGAACTCGCAAACCGTGGCTCTCGCTAGAGGGCAGCACCAATCAAGCACCGCTCTTAAATGGTATTACAGTTGCAGATTGATACGTAACTCAACAGCTAAATACAGTACCGCATTTAACGTCTATTTTTGACTTTAAATACCGAACACACGCCGATCAATTTTAGAATCGGCACACCCCCACCCCAAAAGGGCAACATAGTTGCCCCACACTTAGACAGAGGAGCAGAACAAAAAAACTCCTCACAACTGCTACCATCCCCATGAGACCCTCTCCGCCATGCCAACCCCACGGGACCGCCCCTACACGTCACCCTCACTGGTGACCACCACCTACTTCTACTGATCCCACTCACGTACTCGTCCGAAGACCAAACAAGGTATCTCCCACCTTGGTATGTGAGTGACCGTACTACCTCTCGTCCACCTCTCGGACCGACCAGCCACATGCACCAACAAGGCATCTCCATCCTTGCCATATGGCTGGCCCTCATCCCTACACTAGGGCGGACGGCCCCACTTAGCCGGACAGAGAAAACCGCATAGAGGGCACGCGAACATCAATCCCTTCTCTTACTCTTTAAATACTACGTAACTAGCAAGGGGGGTTTACTTCAGCACGTCATCGTCTAACAACCCACACTTAATCCAAAAATAACATACCAGGGAAATCAACCGGAGAATGCGGCATGGCCAGGACCCTACAATAATCAACAACAAACTACAACAAAGAAAAATGAAAACGACACCACCCTATCACACTCCATCATAAATCGACAAACAATCTAACACTAACTTCACTACACCAACCTAGTCACAACTCTTCCAACTAACTTTTTTTCTAACTCCTTTCTGATATTTTTCTTTTTTCATTTTCTAATTTTTATTTGTTTTTTATTTTATTTTGTTTTCTAAGGGGAGGGGTAGGAAAATTGGGAAGATGAAAAGGGCAAGGATCATTGAAAGGTCAACAGCTAGGACTAAGGATAAGGACATGGTTCCCTCCGATAATAAGGATGGGTGGAGAAAACCAAGGCTCGCGGAGGCAGGGGCGCAACCCTGAAGTAGACGAACACCACTGGGACTGTGGGGAACATCTACCCGCTACCCGTTAACCGCTTCTTCTCACCTTTTTATGACGAACTTTAGGTACTCGTTCCTTTTGGACACCACTCTCTGAGAAACTATCTCGTGTTGAGCTGTACTGATTTGTTTCTCCTGAATTAGAATCAAGGCAACTTACCTGACTACTTTTACCCCGATTTGGATTATCCTCAACCTCTAACTCCTCTGCTTCTATCTTCTTCTCTTCTACAATTTCCCCGGGTTCTCTTTCTTCCACCTCTTCCTTTTTCTCCTCTACATAATCCAAATCACCATCACGACACTGCACATCTTCATCCTCTAGTTGCTCACCTGGTCCGCACGAAACTTCTTTCCATTCCTCGGAAACCTCAACACTACTTACAGAAAGCGTCTGCACATCTTCACACACTACATCATTCTCACTCACACACTCCACAACGCTGCCACCCAATTTCTCCTCCACTTCTACCTCATCTACTTCTACCACACTTGCAGCCTGGACATCCCCTTGTCCATCCGCAACCTCAGAAACACTTGCAGCCTCCCTAACACTTACACTTATACTCCCCTGCGTAGCATGTGCAGACCGCTCTTGTGCCTCTTCCTTCGATTCCTCTCCTTCACCACTCTCAGCAACTACAACTTCCTCAACCTTTCCCAACCTGGAATCCAGCTGTCCAGGTCCATGTGCAATGTCTAAATTAAATTCGACTGACGATGGTAAAGCTCCACCATCAAGTGACTTCTCATCTCCCAGCGTAGGCGATGATGTTACCGGATCTGGATCCGTCATGAACTGAGATGGAGATACCGGAACAAATTCTGCGGCATCTGGATTCAACCATGACGTCCTCTCAGAGTCCTGTAATTCAATATCAACAGACGTGTTCTTGTCGTCTTGTATTGATCCACAGAAGTTACTTCGCTTTTCTTCTTTCTCCTCACCCTCTTCATCCACTACTCTATTAGGCACTGGTAATTCCTCTGGAACCTTTAAAGTTTCTTTTTTCTCCGAATAGGAATAACGCCTTGCTACAGGCTCCCTACTTGCCGATGTTGGTTTACTAATATAACTTCTTCTTTCCCTGTTAATTTCGTACTTATTTCTTTTCTCTGCTGTAACAGTTGCTACTGTCTTCTCACTTGTCACCCCCTTGTAGCCTCCATCACTTCCGGAATATTCAGTTTTTCTGACAGTCTCTTGTGTTCTTCTCCAACCGCCATGTTTGTCCTTTGTAGCTCTTCCTAACGATGCACTGGAGTATTGGACATCCTTAGCAGCTCTTCCCCGGGACTCGTCCCCTGCCTGGACAGTCTTAGAAACCACACACAACCGGTACAGATCCGCGAAACAACGTGGACATTCTGCGAATATCAAACGCGATCTCTCTTGGGGATTCAGTCCTTCCAGAATTACTTGTATTACTTCCGTCTCGGGCAACCCTAATCTTAATACCCGGGCAGCTTTCCGTACGTCCTGCACGAAGTCCCCCAACGCCTCTCCATTGGCCTGTAAACGATAGAATAAATCCAGCTTAAGCTGGGAACGTCGTCGATGTGGTATGAAGAAATCCAACACTTCCCCATGAAAAGCGTCGACACTGCCGCCCCGACGCAGAGTGTTGGTGACCAACCCTGCCAATGACCCCCGGCAATACGGGTATATAAGGGACAAGACCTCCCCATCGGACACACCTGGGAAATCTGCCAACTGCAGGACAAGGTCCAAGGAAACCAGCAGCTGGTCCTCATCAAATTCATTCACCACCGACAGTTTCTGGAGAACCCCTGAAAGGGGGTGGGGCAATTTCTGAAAGCATACCTCCGCCAGAATTGAACAATTCACAACACACAATCAACAAAACATAATCCCCGCAAAACACCTAACACCCTACAAAATAATGACAATAATAAGACAGGAATCAGAAAAAACTCGAGTACTAAACTCTTTCTTCGAGCAGACTGCGGGTCCCCCTACCGTTGCGAGGACCCAGCCCACTTACCTGAACTGCTCTCTCAACAACACTACACATTAAGGAACACGACACACACACTAACACACAACATGACAAAATCACCGACCAACGACAAATCTCAAAAAATATTTCTAATGACTTCGGCTCCCATCTCTCGGAGGAGACCGACTGCCGATCGGGCCATACCGCATAAATGAAACACCTCCCCTTTTATTGGCAAGGTAATACGCAAACCCTATCTCCACCTAGGCACAGATCTGCGATAATTCGCGTTTCCAAAAGGAATGTCCCCCTTTAAAATTTCACACCACGTGGCAACCTACCGTTCAACTATCCAAGGCGGGCAAGTACATAGACATATAATACACAAAACCTTAAACCTAACAAAACATAGTCACCTTTAGATATAGGGCCTTTTAGAGATTCTTCTAAGTTCCATTGGAACCCCCAAAAATGTTTCCTGAGTTTGCAAGCCCCGTCACACCCAAAGGACCCAAGGGTTGACCCTAATCTTAACCACGCTCTGCTACCAAATGTAACTCCTCTTTAATTTGACTAGTAAAAAAAAATTATTATTATTATTATTTTTTTTTTTTTTTTTAAGAGGGGCCACAAGATAATTAAAACTAGACCAAAGCCTAGAGAAGCCAAAAATGCGCTGGATCCAGTGAGACGGGACTTGCAATTAAAACTCACAAAATTAACAATCAATAAAATCCCTTTTTATTATTCTATCTCCTTTTAAAAAATATTAACAACAAAATCAATAAATATAACATTGAGATTCTATTTTCCACTTAAAAATGTTAATTAAAAATAATTCATTCTCCTTAAGTAATGTTACCTAAAAATTATTAATAAATATAAAATTTATTTTCTATCTTCTCTTTAAAAATTAATTTAGATAAAATCTACATGCCCCTTAACAATGTTAATTAAAAATAATTAATTCTCTTCACCAATATTAATTAAAAATTAATAGAGATAGAATCTATATACTCCTTAACAAAACTCTTTTGAAATTAATTATTATAAATCCTTATTCTCTCTTTCCAAATTGTCATCAGAAATTAAATGTATATATAAACCCTATGTTTTATATTTTCTATTTATTAGCCCTATATCTAAACCCCCCAAAAATACACACAAATGTACAATACATATAGAACCCAACAAAATACACACACACATATACAATATATATACATGTTCCACAATACAGGACAATTATAACATATATCTCTTGCCACACCCTTTTCTACTTCATGAGGTACATCATTAATAGTTTATGAAAATCCATATTAGGTTATAACTCTTAATATGTGCATAACATATGACATGTGTATCTGATTATATATGCAACACCAGTAGTCCCCAGGACATAATAAATTCAAAATTTGGCAAGGTGCCTGATGCTATTATAAAATGCTGCCACACTGGGCACTTAGACTGGGAGAAATAAAATTTAGAATACAGTGAACACCCCAGTGATCATAATTAGTTAAAAGAATTTAAATTAGATAAATTTAGTTAAGTCTTGAACACAGGAACGTGTCATAAGGCTTATAACCCTTTTAAAAGTAATTTTGGCCCAAAGGCCGACATGTTCATAGGCATGACAGTGCATAACTCAACCTGTCCCAACAGCATGTTTAACTCTGCATGGAAATGCACCTATACAGGATTAAACTGGTGACCCGACCTAACTAACAAAGAAACTACTATCCCTATATAATCCAAACTGAATTTAAAAATGAGAAATTAATACATAAAATGAAAACTAAATTGAACCGGTGAAATTACATGTAGATTGAATGAATTAGTGGCAGTAATGAAACCCTTATACTGGAAATAAAAAGGAAATTACACGTCTAAATGTTGAGCAGCCACAGAAGCATGTCAGGCCCTGAGCTCACAGATTATACGAACAAAATTTACAAGATATTCTCCCCCAAAGTCCACGCACTATTCTGTCCCGTAACCGGGGACCCGATTAAAATGTTTAAAACTTAAAGTCATTGTTGTTGAGGGACTCAATGTCCTCTGGTTCTAGTGAGTTACATCACACTGTGTAAGGAATATAAATGGATTGAGTTCACCTTATTTTTTCCATGGGTGTGACGTGGTGATCTTCTGGCCTACATGATAGGGTGTTTGGTGGTTAGACTTCGCTATTCTCCTCCGGCAGATGAAGTTGAGAGAGAGAATCTGGATGTTACAAGTTCAGGTTGGAGCTGGTTCCACGTCTTCAGCGGAGGACCCTGGTCATACAACATTTTATCAGCGAGAGTTCACAAAACAAATTCCCCCAGAAACTTCACACGCACCAAAACCCATATATAAAATTAACACATCTTTAGGGCTATTTAAAAAATGATATTTGACACACTTGACAAAGGTTATATGGCCAACAGGCCCTATTTGAAAACATTTAGTTCTGTTAAATTTCATATTAATAAACTTTACCCATGTGGGTTAACATAATTCAATTTTGATTATTTAATTATTCGGCTTGTTATACTTTTAATAAAATTTACACAGTCTAATTTTTGCCACGTGGTCTGATAGGTTACTTGATTACAATCATTTCTATAGCTATTGAACAAATACCTTTTGGCAATTACATTCTTCTCAATTCTGGTGCCTTAGTTAAGATTACTGAAATTAATATAGTGTTACTATATTACTAAAAAAAATTACGTTTAAATTACGCATTGCACAACTCAACACGTGGTGGCGTAAAAGGTTATCAGAATTTACTTACTGTGGCCTATTTAAACAAACTTTTCATTCGTAAAACTTTAAATAGACATATATAATAATATTGCCGTAACTTACCGCAGATCTGTTATTGCTTAGCCTGCCATAGGTAGAAGAATGGTGCCACAAGTTCTTCTCTGCCGGAGAAAAAAAAAGACGCAGCTAAGTAGACGACGATCAGCGAGAGACAAAGTTTCTAGAAACGTAGTTCCGCTTTCTGAACTCGCAAACCGTGGCTCTCGCTAGAGGGCAGCACCAATCAAGCACCGCTCTTAAATGGTATTACAGTTGCAGATTGATACGTAACTCAACAGCTAAATACAGTACCGCATTTAACGTCTATTTTTGACTTTAAATACCGAACACACGCCGATCAATTTTAGAATCGGCACACCCCCACCCCAAAAGGGCAACATAGTTGCCCCAAACTTAGACAGAGGAGCAGAACAAAAAAACCCCTCACAACTGCTACCATCCCCATGAGACCCTCTCCGCCATGCCAACCCCACGGGACCGCCCCTACACGTCACCCTCACTGGTGACCACCACCTACTTCTACTGATCCCACTCACGTACTCGTCCGAAGACCAAACAAGGTATCTCCCACCTTGGTATGTGAGTGACCGTACTACCTCTCGTCCACCTCTCGGACCGACCAGCCACATGCACCAACAAGGCATCTCCATCCTTGCCATATGGCTGGCCCTCATCCCTACACTAGGGCGGACGGCCCCACTTAGCCGGACAGAGAAAACCGCATAGAGGGCACGCGAACATCAATCCCTTCTCTTACTCTTTAAATACTACGTAACTAGCAAGGGGGGTTTACTTCAGCACGTCATCGTCTAACAACCCACACTTAATCCAAAAATAACATACCAGGGAAATCAACCGGAGAATGCGGCATGGCCAGGACCCTACAATAATCAACAACAAACTACAACAAAGAAAAATGAAAACGACACCACCCTATCACACTCCATCATAAATCGACAAACAATCTAACACTAACATCACTACACCAACCTAGTCACAACTCTTCCAACTAACTTTTTTTCTAACTCCTTTCTGATATTTTTCTTTTTTCATTTTCTAATTTTTATTTGTTTTTTATTTTATTTTGTTTTCTAAGGGGAGGGGTAGGAAAATTGGGAAGATGAAAAGGGCAAGGATCATTGAAAGGTCAACAGCTAGGACTAAGGATAAGGACATGGTTCCCTCCGATAATAAGGATGGGTGGAGAAAACCAAGGCTCGCGGAGGCAGGGGCGCAACCCTGAAGTAGACGAACACCACTGGGACTGTGGGGAACATCTACCCGCTACCCGTTAACCGCTTCTTCTCACCTTTTTATGACGAACTTTAGGTACTCGTTCCTTTTGGACACCACTCTCTGAGAAACTATCTCGTGTTGAGCTGTACTGATTTGTTTCTCCTGAATTAGAATCAAGGCAACTTACCTGACTACTTTTACCCCGATTTGGATTATCCTCAACCTCTAACTCCTCTGCTTCTATCTTCTTCTCTTCTACAATTTCCCCGGGTTCTCTTTCTTCCACCTCTTCCTTTTTCTCCTCTACATAATCCAAATCACCATCACGACACTGCACATCTTCATCCTCTAGTTGCTCACCTGGTCCGCACGAAACTTCTTTCCATTCCTCGGAAACCTCAACACTACTTACAGAAAGCGTCTGCACATCTTCACACACTACATCATTCTCACTCACACACTCCACAACGCTGCCACCCAATTTCTCCTCCACTTCTACCTCATCTACTTCTACCACACTTGCAGCCTGGACATCCCCTTGTCCATCCGCAACCTCAGAAACACTTGCAGCCTCCCTAACACTTACACTTATACTCCCCTGCGTAGCATGTGCAGACCGCTCTTGTGCCTCTTCCTTCGATTCCTCTCCTTCACCACTCTCAGCAACTACAACTTCCTCAACCTTTCCCAACCTGGAATCCAGCTGTCCAGGTCCATGTGCAATGTCTAAATTAAATTCGACTGACGATGGTAAAGCTCCACCATCAAGTGACTTCTCATCTCCCAGCGTAGGCGATGATGTTACCGGATCTGGATCCGTCATGAACTGAGATGGAGATACCGGAACAAATTCTGCGGCATCTGGATTCAACCATGACGTCCTCTCAGAGTCCTGTAATTCAATATCAACAGACGTGTTCTTGTCGTCTTGTATTGATCCACAGAAGTTACTTCGCTTTTCTTCTTTCTCCTCACCCTCTTCATCCACTACTCTATTAGGCACTGGTAATTCCTCTGGAACCTTTAAAGTTTCTTTTTTCTCCGAATAGGAATAACGCCTTGCTACAGGCTCCCTACTTGCCGATGTTGGTTTACTAATATAACTTCTTCTTTCCCTGTTAATTTCGTACTTATTTCTTTTCTCTGCTGTAACAGTTGCTACTGTCTTCTCACTTGTCACCCCCTTGTAGCCTCCATCACTTCCGGAATATTCAGTTTTTCTGACAGTCTCTTGTGTTCTTCTCCAACCGCCATGTTTGTCCTTTGTAGTTCTTCCTAACGAACCACTGGAGTATTGGACATCCTTAGCAGCTCTTCCCCGGGACTCGTCCCCTGCCTGGACAGTCTTAGAAACCACACACAACCGGTACAGATCCGCGAAACAACGTGGACATTCTGCGAATATCAAACGCGATCTCTCTTGGGGATTCAGTCCTTCCAGAATTACTTGTATTACTTCCGTCTCGGGCAACCCTAATCTTAATACCCGGGCAGCTTTCCGCACGTCCTGCACGAAGTCCCCCAACGCCTCTCCATTGGCCTGTAAACGATAGAATAAATCCAGCTTAAGCTGGGAACGTCGTCGATGTGGTATGAAGAAATCCAACACTTCCCCATGAAAAGCGTCGACACTGCCGCCCCGACGCAGAGTGTTGGTGACCAACCCTGCCAATGACCCCCGGCAATACGGGTATATAAGGGACAAGACCTCCCCATCGGACACACCTGGGAAATCTGCCAACTGCAGGACAAGGTCCAAGGAAACCAGCAGCTTGTCCTCATCAAATTCATTCACCACCGACAGTTTCTGGAGAACCCCTGAAAGGGGGTGGGGCAATTTCTGAAAGCATACCTCCGCCAGAATTGAACAATTCACAACACACAATCAACAAAACATAATCCCCGCAAAACACCTAACACCCTACAAAATAATGACAATAATAAGGCAGGAATCAGAAAAAACTCGAGTACTAAACTCTTTCTTCGAGCAGACTGCGGGTCCCCCTACCGTTGCGAGGACCCAGCCCACTTACCTGAACTGCTCTCTCAACAACACTACACATTAAGGAACACGACACACACACTAACACACAACATGACAAAATCACCGACCAACGACAAATCTCAAAAAATATTTCTAATGACTTCGGCTCCCATCTCTCGGAGGAGACCGACTGCCGATCGGGCCATACCGCATAAATGAAACACCTCCCCTTTTATGGGCAAGGTAATACGCAAACACTACTTACAGAAAGCGTCTGCACATCTTCACACACTACATCATTCTCACTCACACACTCCACAACGCTGCCACCCAATTTCTCCTCCACTTCTACCTCATCTACTTCTACCACACTTGCAGCCTGGACATCCCCTTGTCCATCCGCAACCTCAGAAACACTTGCAGCCTCCCTAACACTTACACTTATACTCCCCTGCGTAGCATGTGCAGACCGCTCTTGTGCCTCTTCCTTCGATTCCTCTCCTTCACCACTCTCAGCAACTACAACTTCCTCAACCTTTCCCAACCTGGAATCCAGCTGTCCAGGTCCATGTGCAATGTCTAAATTAAATTCGACTGACGATGGTAAAGCTCCACCATCAAGTGACTTCTCATCTCCCAGCGTAGGCGATGATGTTACCGGATCTGGATCCGTCATGAACTGAGATGGAGATACCGGAACAAATTCTGCGGCATCTGGATTCAACCATGACGTCCTCTCAGAGTCCTGTAATTCAATATCAACAGACGTGTTCTTGTCGTCTTGTATTGATCCACAGAAGTTACTTCGCTTTTCTTCTTTCTCCTCACCCTCTTCATCCACTACTCTATTAGGCACTGGTAATTCCTCTGGAACCTTTAAAGTTTCTTTTTTCTCCGAATAGGAATAACGCCTTGCTACAGGCTCCCTACTTGCCGATGTTGGTTTACTAATATAACTTCTTCTTTCCCTGTTAATTTCGTACTTATTTCTTTTCTCTGCTGTAACAGTTGCTACTGTCTTCTCACTTGTCACCCCCTTGTAGCCTCCATCACTTCCGGAATATTCAGTTTTTCTGACAGTCTCTTGTGTTCTTCTCCAACCGCCATGTTTGTCCTTTGTAGCTCTTCCTAACGAACCACTGGAGTATTGGACATCCTTAGCAGCTCTTCCCCGGGACTCGTCCCCTGCCTGGACAGTCTTAGAAACCACACACAACCGGTACAGATCCGCGAAACAACGTGGACATTCTGCGAATATCAAACGCGATCTCTCTTGGGGATTCAGTCCTTCCAGAATTACTTGTATTACTTCCGTCTCGGGCAACCCTAATCTTAATACCCGGGCAGCTTTCCGTACGTCCTGCACGAAGTCCCCCAACGCCTCTCCATTGGCCTGTAAACGATAGAATAAATCCAGCTTAAGCTGGGAACGTCGTAGATGTGGTATGAAGAAATCCAACACTTCCCCATGAAAAGCGTCGACACTGCCGCCCCGACGCAGAGTGTTGGTGACCAACCCTGCCAATGACCCCCGGCAATACGGGTATATAAGGGACAAGACCTCCCCATCGGACACACCTGGGAAATCTGCCAACTGCAGGACAAGGTCCAAGGAAACCAGCAGCTGGTCCTCATCAAATTCATTCACCACCGACAGTTTCTGGAGAACCCCTGAAAGGGGGTGGGGCAATTTCTGAAAGCATACCTCCGCCAGAATTGAACAATTCACAACACACAATCAACAAAACATAATCCCCGCAAAACACCTAACACCTTACAAAATAATGACAATAATAAGACAGGAATCAGAAAAAACTCGAGTACTAAACTCTTTCTTCGAGCAGACTGCGGGTCCCCCTACCGTTGCGAGGACCCAGCCCACTTACCTTAACTGCTCTCTCAACAACACTACACATTAAGGAACACGACACACACACTAACACACAACATGACAAAATCACCGACCAACGACAAATCTCAAAAAATATTTCTAATGACTTCGGCTCCCATCTCTCGGAGGAGACCGACTGCCGATCGGGCCATACCGCATAAATGAAACACCTCCCCTTTTATGGGCAAGGTAATACGCAAACCATATCTCCACCTAGGCACAGATCTGCGATAATTCGCGTTTCCAAAGGAATGTCCCCCTTTAAAATTTCACACCACGTGGCAACCTACCGTTCAACTATCCAAGGCGGGCAAGTACATAGACATATAATACACAAAACCTTAAACCTAACAAAACATAGTCACCTTTAGATATAGGGCCTTTTAGAGATTCTTCTAAGTTCCATTGGAACCCCCAAAAATGTTTCCTGAGTTTGCAAGCCCCGTCACACCCAAAGGACCCAAGGGTTGACCCTAATCTTAACCACGCTCTGCTACCAAATGTAACTCCTCTTTAACTTTGACTAGTAAAAAAAAAATTATTATTATTATTTTTTTTTTTTTTTTTTTTTTTTTTAAGAGGGGCCACAAGATAATTAAAACTAGACCAAAGCCTAGAGAAGCCAAAAATGCGCTGGATCCAGTGAGACGGGACTTGCAATTAAAACTCACAAAATTAACAATCAATAAAATCCCTTTTTATTATTCTATCTCCTTTTAAAAAATATTAACAACAAAATCAATAAATATAACATTGAGATTCTATTTTCCACTTAAAAATGTTAATTAAAAATAATTCATTCTCCTTAAGTAATGTTACCTAAAAATTATTAATAAATATAAAATTTATTTTCTATCTTCTCTTTAAAAATTAATTTAGATAAAATCTACATGCCCCTTAACAATGTTAATTAAAAATAATTAATTCTCTTCACCAATATTAATTAAAAATTAATAGAGATAGAATCTATATACTCCTTAACAAAACTCTTTTGAAATTAATTATTATAAATCCTTATTCTCTCTTTCCAAATTGTCATCAGAAATTAAATGTATATATAAACCCTATGTTTTATATTTTCTATTTATTAGCCCTATATCTAAACCCCCCAAAAATACACACAAATGTACAATACATATAGAACCCAACAAAATACACACACACATATACAATATATATACATGTTCCACAATACAGGACAATTATAACATATATCTCTTGCCACACCCTTTTCTACTTCATGAGGTACATCATTAATAGTTTATGAAAATCCATATTAGGTTATAACTCTTAATATGTGCATAACATATGACATGTGTATCTGATTATATATGCAACACCAGTAGTCCCCAGGACATAATAAATTCAAAATTTGGCAAGGTGCCTGATGCTATTATAAAATGCTGCCACACTGGGCACTTAGACTGGGAGAAATAAAATTTAGAATACAGTGAACACCCCAGTGATCATAATTAGTTAAAAGAATTTAAATTAGATAAATTTAGTTAAGTCTTGAACACAGGAACGTGTCATAAGGCTTATAACCCTTTTAAAAGTAATTTTGGCCCAAAGGCCGACATGTTCATAGGCATGACAGTGCATAACTCAACCTGTCCCAACAGCATGTTTAACTCTGCATGGAAATGCACCTATACAGGATTAAACTGGTGACCCGACCTAACTAACAAAGAAACTACTATCCCTATATAATCCAAACTGAATTTAAAAATGAGAAATTAATACATAAAATGAAAACTAAATTGAACCGGTGAAATTACATGTAGATTGAATGAATTAGTGGCAGTAATGAAACCCTTATACTGGAAATAAAAAGGAAATTACACGTCTAAATGTTGAGCAGCCACAGAAGCATGTCAGGCCCTGAGCTCACAGATTATACGAACAAAATTTACAAGATATTCTCCCCCAAAGTCCACGCACTATTCTGTCCCGTAACCGGGGACCCGATTAAAATGTTTAAAACTTAAAGTCATTGTTGTTGAGGGACTCAATGTCCTCTGGTTCTAGTGAGTTACATCACACTGTGTAAGGAATATAAATGGATTGAGTTCACCTTATTTTTTCCATGGGTGTGACGTGGTGATCTTCTGGCCTACATGATAGGGTGTTTGGTGGTTAGA
The DNA here is from genome assembly GCA_034769895.1 of Magicicada septendecula. Taxonomy (NCBI): domain Eukaryota; kingdom Metazoa; phylum Arthropoda; class Insecta; order Hemiptera; family Cicadidae; genus Magicicada; species Magicicada septendecula. Next base: position 228,554,354 of record CM068374.1, on the reverse strand, counting down.
CTTCGCTATTCTCCTCCGGCAGATGAAGTTGAGAGAGAGAATCTGGATGTTACAAGTTCAGGTTGGAGCTGGTTCCACGTCTTCAGCGGAGGACCCTGGTCATACAACATTTTATCAGCGAGAGTTCACAAAACAAATTCCCCCAGAAACTTCACACGCACCAAAACCCATATATAAAATTAACACATCTTTAGGGCTATTTAAAAAATGATATTTGACACACTTGACAAAGGTTATATGGCCAACAGGCCCTATTTGAAAACATTTAGTTCTGTTAAATTTCATATTAATAAACTTTACCCATGTGGGTTAACATAATTCAATTTTGATTATTTAATTATTCGGCTTGTTATACTTTTAATAAAATTTACACAGTCTAATTTTTGCCACGTGGTCTGATAGGTTACTTGATTACAATCATTTCTATAGCTATTGAACAAATACCTTTTGGCAATTACATTCTTCTCAATTCTGGTGCCTTAGTTAAGATTACTGAAATTAATATAGTGTTACTATATTACTAAAAAAAATTACGTTTAAATTACGCATTGCACAACTCAACACGTGGTGGCGTAAAAGGTTATCAGAATTTACTTACTGTGGCCTATTTAAACAAACTTTTCATTCGTAAAACTTTAAATAGATATATATAATAATATTGCCGTAACTTACCGCAGATCTGTTATTGCTTAGCCTGCCATAGGTAGAAGAATGGTGCCACAAGTTCTTCTCTGCCGGAGAAAAGAAAAGACGCAGCTAAGTAGACGACGATCAGCGAGAGACAAAGTTTCTAGAAACGTAGTTCCGCTTTCTGAACTCGCAAACCGTGGCTCTCGCTAGAGGGCAGCACCAATCAAGCACCGCTCTTAAATGGTATTACAGTTGCAGATTGATACGTAACTCAACAGCTAAATACAGTACCGCATTTAACGTCTATTTTTGACTTTAAATACCGAACACACGCCGATCAATTTTAGAATCGGCACACCCCCACCCCAAAAGGGCAACATAGTTGCCCCACACTTAGACAGAGGAGCAGAACAAAAAAACTCCTCACAACTGCTACCATCCCCATGAGACCCTCTCCGCCATGCCAACCCCACGGGACCGCCCCTACACGTCACCCTCACTGGTGACCACCACCTACTTCTACTGATCCCACTCACGTACTCGTCCGAAGACCAAACAAGGTATCTCCCACCTTGGTATGTGAGTGACCGTACTACCTCTCGTCCACCTCTCGGACCGACCAGCCACATGCACCAACAAGGCATCTCCATCCTTGCCATATGGCTGGCCCTCATCCCTACACTAGGGCGGACGGCCCCACTTAGCCGGACAGAGAAAACCGCATAGAGGGCACGCGAACATCAATCCCTTCTCTTACTCTTTAAATACTACGTAACTAGCAAGGGGGGTTTACTTCAGCACGTCATCGTCTAACAACCCACACTTAATCCAAAAATAACATACCAGGGAAATCAACCGGAGAATGCGGCATGGCCAGGACCCTACAATAATCAACAACAAACTACAACAAAGAAAAATGAAAACGACACCACCCTATCACACTCCATCATAAATCGACAAACAATCTAACACTAACATCACTACACCAACCTAGTCACAACTCTTCCAACTAACTTTTTTTCTAACTCCTTTCTGATATTTTTCTTTTTTCATTTTCTAATTTTTATTTGTTTTTTATTTTATTTTGTTTTCTAAGGGGAGGGGTAGGAAAATTGGGAAGATGAAAAGGGCAAGGATCATTGAAAGGTCAACAGCTAGGACTAAGGATAAGGACATGGTTCCCTCCGATAATAAGGATGGGTGGAGAAAACCAAGGCTCGCGGAGGCAGGGGCGCAACCCTGAAGTAGACGAACACCACTGGGACTGTGGGGAACATCTACCCGCTACCCGTTAACCGCTTCTTCTCACCTTTTTATGACGAACTTTAGGTACTCGTTCCTTTTGGACACCACTCTCTGAGAAACTATCTCGTGTTGAGCTGTACTGATTTGTTTCTCCTGAATTAGAATCAAGGCAACTTACCTGACTACTTTTACCCCGATTTGGATTATCCTCAACCTCTAACTCCTCTGCTTCTATCTTCTTCTCTTCTACAATTTCCCCGGGTTCTCTTTCTTCCACCTCTTCCTTTTTCTCCTCTACATAATCCAAATCACCATCACGACACTGCACATCTTCATCCTCTAGTTGCTCACCTGGTCCGCACGAAACTTCTTTCCATTCCTCGGAAACCTCAACACTACTTACAGAAAGCGTCTGCACATCTTCACACACTACATCATTCTCACTCACACACTCCACAACGCTGCCACCCAATTTCTCCTCCACTTCTACCTCATCTACTTCTACCACACTTGCAGCCTGGACATCCCCTTGTCCATCCGCAACCTCAGAAACACTTGCAGCCTCCCTAACACTTACACTTATACTCCCCTGCGTAGCATGTGCAGACCGCTCTTGTGCCTCTTCCTTCGATTCCTCTCCTTCACCACTCTCAGCAACTACAACTTCCTCAACCTTTCCCAACCTGGAATCCAGCTGTCCAGGTCCATGTGCAATGTCTAAATTAAATTCGACTGACGATGGTAAAGCTCCACCATCAAGTGACTTCTCATCTCCCAGCGTAGGCGATGATGTTACCGGATCTGGATCCGTCATGAACTGAGATGGAGATACCGGAACAAATTCTGCGCCATCTGGATTCAACCATGACGTCCTCTCAGAGTCCTGTAATTCAATATCAACAGACGTGTTCTTGTCGTCTTGTATTGATCCACAGAAGTTACTTCGCTTTTCTTCTTTCTCCTCACCCTCTTCATCCACTACTCTATTAGGCACTGGTAATTCCTCTGGAACCTTTAAAGTTTCTTTTTTCTCCGAATAGGAATAACGCCTTGCTACAGGCTCCCTACTTGCCGATGTTGGTTTACTAATATAACTTCTTCTTTCCCTGTTAATTTCGTACTTATTTCTTTTCTCTGCTGTAACAGTTGCTACTGTCTTCTCACTTGTCACCCCCTTGTAGCCTCCATCACTTCCGGAATATTCAGTTTTTCTGACAGTCTCTTGTGTTCTTCTCCAACCGCCATGTTTGTCCTTTGTAGCTCTTCCTAACGAACCACTGGAGTATTGGACATCCTTAGCAGCTCTTCCCCGGGACTCGTCCCCTGCCTGGACAGTCTTAGAAACCACACACAACCGGTACAGATCCGCGAAACAACGTGGACATTCTGCGAATATCAAACGCGATCTCTCTTGGGGATTCAGTCCTTCCAGAATTACTTGTATTACTTCCGTCTCGGGCAACCCTAATCTTAATACCCGGGCAGCTTTCCGCACGTCCTGCACGAAGTCCCCCAACGCCTCTCCATTGGCCTGTAAACGATAGAATAAATCCAGCTTAAGCTGGGAACGTCGTCGATGTGGTATGAAGAAATCCAACACTTCCCCATGAAAAGCGTCGACACTGCCGCCCCGACGCAGAGTGTTGGTGACCAACCCTGCCAATGACCCCCGGCAATACGGGTATATAAGGGACAAGACCTCCCCATCGGACATACCTGGGAAATCTGCCAACTGCAGGACAAGGTCCAAGGAAACCAGCAGCTGGTCCTCATCAAATTCATTCACCACCGACAGTTTCTGGAGAACCCCTGAAAGGGGGTGGGTCAATTTCTGAAAGCATACCTCCGCCAGAATTGAACAATTCACAACACACAATCAACAAAACATAATCCCCGCAAAACACCTAACACCCTACAAAATAATGACAATAATAAGGCAGGAATCAGAAAAAACTCGAGTACTAAACTCTTTCTTCGAGCAGACTGCGGGTCCCCCTACCGTTGCGAGGACCCAGCCCACTTACCTGAACTGCTCTCTCAACAACACTACACATTAAGGAACACGACACACACACTAACACACAACATGACAAAATCACCGACCAACGACAAATCTCAAAAAATATTTCTAATGACTTCGGCTCCCATCTCTCGGAGGAGACCGACTGCCGATCGGGCCATACCGCATAAATGAAACACCTCCCCTTTTATGGGCAAGGTAATACGCAAACCATATCTCCACCTAGGCACAGATCTGCGATAATTCGCGTTTCCAAAGGAATGTCCCCCTTTAAAATTTCACACCACGTGGCAACCTACCGTTCAACTATCCAAGGCGGGCAAGTACATAGACATATAATACATAAAACCTTAAACCTAACAAAACATAGTCACCTTTAGATATAGGGCCTTTTAGAGATTCTTCTAAGTTCCATTGGAACCCCCAAAAATGTTTCCTGAGTTTGCAAGCCCCGTCACACCCAAAGGACCCAAGGGTTGACCCTAATCTTAACCACGCTCTGCTACCAAATGTAACTCCTCTTTAACTTTGACTAGTAAAAAAAAAATTATTATTATTTTTTTTTTTTTTTTTTTTTTTTAAGAGGGGCCACAAGATAATTAAAACTAGACCAAAGCCTAGAGAAGCCAAAAATGCGCTGGATCCAGTGAGACGGGACTTGCAATTAAAACTCACAAAATTAACAATCAATAAAATCCCTTTTTATTATTCTATCTCCTTTTAAAAAATATTAACAACAAAATCAATAAATATAACATTGAGATTCTATTTTCCACTTAAAAATGTTAATTAAAAATAATTCATTCTCCTTAAGTAATGTTACCTAAAAATTATTAATAAATATAAAATTTATTTTCTATCTTCTCTTTAAAAATTAATTTAGATAAAATCTACATGCCCCTTAACAATGTTAATTAAAAATAATTAATTCTCTTCACCAATATTAATTAAAAATTAATAGAGATAGAATCTATATACTCCTTAACAAAACTCTTTTGAAATTAATTATTATAAATCCTTATTCTCTCTTTCCAAATTGTCATCAGAAATTAAATGTATATATAAACCCTATGTTTTATATTTTCTATTTATTAGCCCTATATCTAAACCCCCCAAAAATACACACAAATGTACAATACATATAGAACCCAACAAAATACACACACACATATACAATATATATACATGTTCCACAATACAGGACAATTATAACATATATCTCTTGCCACACCCTTTTCTACTTCATGAGGTACATCATTAATAGTTTATGAAAATCCATATTAGGTTATAACTCTTAATATGTGCATAACATATGACATGTGTATCTGATTATATATGCAACACCAGTAGTCCCCAGGACATAATAAATTCAAAATTTGGCAAGGTGCCTGATGCTATTATAAAATGCTGCCACACTGGGCACTTAGACTGGGAGAAATAAAATTTAGAATACAGTGAACACCCCAGTGATCATAATTAGTTAAAAGAATTTAAATTAGATAAATTTAGTTAAGTCTTGAACACAGGAACGTGTCATAAGGCTTATAACCCTTTTAAAAGTAATTTTGGCCCAAAGGCCGACATGTTCATAGGCATGACAGTGCATAACTCAACCTGTCCCAACAGCATGTTTAACTCTGCATGGAAATGCACCTATACAGGATTAAACTGGTGACCCGACCTAACTAACAAAGAAACTACTATCCCTATATAATCCAAACTGAATTTAAAAATGAGAAATTAATACATAAAATGAAAACTAAATTGAACCGGTGAAATTACATGTAGATTGAATGAATTAGTGGCAGTAATGAAACCCTTATACTGGAAATAAAAAGGAAATTACACGTCTAAATGTTGAGCAGCCACAGAAGCATGTCAGGCCCTGAGCTCACAGATTATACGAACAAAATTTACAAGATATTCTCCCCCAAAGTCCACGCACTATTCTGTCCCGTAACCGGGGACCCGATTAAAATGTTTAAAACTTAAAGTCATTGTTGTTGAGGGACTCAATGTCCTCTGGTTCTAGTGAGTTACATCACACTGTGTAAGGAATATAAATGGATTGAGTTCACCTTATTTTTTCCATGGGTGTGACGTGGTGATCTTCTGGCCTACATGATAGGGTGTTTTGTGGTTAGACTTCGCTATTCTCCTCCGGCAGATGAAGTTGAGAGAGAGAATCTGGATGTTACAAGTTCAGGTTGGAGCTGGTTCCACGTCTTCAGCGGAGGACCCTGGTCATACAACATTTTATCAGCGAGAGTTCACAAAACAAATTCCCCCAGAAACTTCACACGCACCAAAACCCATATATAAAATTAACACATCTTTAGGGCTATTTAAAAAATGATATTTGACACACTTGACAAAGGTTATATGGCCAACAGGCCCTATTTGAAAACATTTAGTTCTGTTAAATTTCATATTAATAAACTTTACCCATGTGGGTTAACATAATTCAATTTTGATTATTTAATTATTCGGCTTGTTATACTTTTAATAAAATTTACACAGTCTAATTTTTGCCACGTGGTCTGATAGGTTACTTGATTACAATCATTTCTATAGCTATTGAACAAATACCTTTTGGCAATTACATTCTTCTCAATTCTGGTGCCTTAGTTAAGATTACTGAAATTAATATAGTGTTACTATATTACTAAAAAAAATTACGTTTAAATTACGCATTGCACAACTCAACACGTGGTGGCGTAAAAGGTTATCAGAATTTACTTACTGTGGCCTATTTAAACAAACTTTTCATTCGTAAAACTTTAAATAGATATATATAATAATATTGCCGTAACTTACCGCAGATCTGTTATTGCTTAGCCTGCCATAGGTAGAAGAATGGTGCCACAAGTTCTTCTCTGCCGGAGAAAAAAAAAGACGCAGCTAAGTAGACGACGATCAGCGAGAGACAAAGTTTCTAGAAACGTAGTTCCGCTTTCTGAACTCGCAAACCGTGGCTCTCGCTAGAGGGCAGCACCAATCAAGCACCGCTCTTAAATGGTATTACAGTTGCAGATTGATACGTAACTCAACAGCTAAATACAGTACCGCATTTAACGTCTATTTTTGACTTTAAATACCGAACACACGCCGATCAATTTTAGAATCGGCACACCCCCACCCCAAAAGGGCAACATAGTTGCCCCAAACTTAGACAGAGGAGCAGAACAAAAAAACTCCTCACAACTGCTACCATCCCCATGAGACCCTCTCCGCCATGCCAACCCCACGGGACCGCCCCTACACGTCACCCTCACTGGTGACCACCACCTACTTCTACTGATCCCACTCACGTACTCGTCCGAAGACCAAACAAGGTATCTCCCACCTTGGTATGTGAGTGACCGTACTACCTCTCGTCCACCTCTCGGACCGACCAGCCACATGCACCAACAAGGCATCTCCATCCTTGCCATATGGCTGGCCCTCATCCCTACACTAGGGCGGACGGCCCCACTTAGCCGGACAGAGAAAACCGCATAGAGGGCACGCGAACATCAATCCCTTCTCTTACTCTTTAAATACTACGTAACTAGCAAGGGGGGTTTACTTCAGCACGTCATCGTCTAACAACCCACACTTAATCCAAAAATAACATACCAGGGAAATCAACCGGAGAATGCGGCATGGCCAGGACCCTACAATAATCAACAACAAACTACAACAAAGAAAAATGAAAACGACACCACCCTATCACACTCCATCATAAATCGACAAACAATCTAACACTAACATCACTACACCAACCTAGTCACAACTCTTCCAACTAACTTTTTTTCTAACTCCTTTCTGATATTTTTCTTTTTTCATTTTCTAATTTTTATTTGTTTTTTATTTTATTTTGTTTTCTAAGGGGAGGGGTAGGAAAATTGGGAAGATGAAAAGGGCAAGGATCATTGAAAGGTCAACAGCTAGGACTAAGGATAAGGACATGGTTCCCTCCGATAATAAGGATGGGTGGTGAAAACCAAGGCTCGCGGAGGCAGGGGCGCAACCCTGAAGTAGACGAACACCACTGGGACTGTGGGGAACATCTACCCGCTACCCGTTAACCGCTTCTTCTCACCTTTTTATGACGAACTTTAGGTACTCGTTCCTTTTGGACACCACTCTCTGAGAAACTATCTCGTGTTGAGCTGTACTGATTTGTTTCTCCTGAATTAGAATCAAGGCAACTTACCTGACTACTTTTACCCCGATTTGGATTATCCTCAACCTCTAACTCCTCTGCTTCTATCTTCTTCTCTTCTACAATTTCCCCGGGTTCTCTTTCTTCCACCTCTTCCTTTTTCTCCTCTACATAATCCAAATCACCATCACGACACTGCACATCTTCATCCTCTAGTTGCTCACCTGGTCCGCACGAAACTTCTTTCCATTCCTCGGAAACCTCAACACTACTTACAGAAAGCGTCTGCACATCTTCACACACTACATCATTCTCACTCACACACTCCACAACGCTGCCACCCAATTTCTCCTCCACTTCTACCTCATCTACTTCTACCACACTTGCAGCCTGGACATCCCCTTGTCCATCCGCAACCTCAGAAACACTTGCAGCCTCCCTAACACTTACACTTATACTCCCCTGCGTAGCATGTGCAGACCGCTCTTGTGCCTCTTCCTTCGATTCCTCTCCATCACCACTCTCAGCAACTACAACTTCCTCAACCTTTCCCAACCTGGAATCCAGCTGTCCAGGTCCATGTGCAATGTCTAAATTAAATTCGACTGACGATGGTAAAGCTCCACCATCAAGTGACTTCTCATCTCCCAGCGTAGGCGATGATGTTACCGGATCTGGATCCGTCATGAACTGAGATGGAGATACCGGAACAAATTCTGCGGCATCTGGATTCAACCATGACGTCCTCTCAGAGTCCTGTAATTCAATATCAACAGACGTGTTCTTGTCGTCTTGTATTGATCCACAGAAGTTACTTCGCTTTTCTTCTTTCTCCTCACCCTCTTCATCCACTACTCTATTAGGCACTGGTAATTCCTCTGGAACCTTTAAAGTTTCTTTTTTCTCCGAATAGGAATAACGCCTTGCTACAGGCTCCCTACTTGCCGATGTTGGTTTACTAATATAACTTCTTCTTTCCCTGTTAATTTCGTACTTATTTCTTTTCTCTGCTGTAACAGTTGCTACTGTCTTCTCACTTGTCACCCCCTTGTAGCCTCCATCACTTCCGGAATATTCAGTTTTTCTGACAGTCTCTTGTGTTCTTCTCCAACCGCCATGTTTGTCCTTTGTAGCTCTTCCTAACGAACCACTGGAGTATTGGACATCCTTAGCAGCTCTTCCCCGGGACTCGTCCCCTGCCTGGACAGTCTTAGAAACCACACACAACCGGTACAGATCCGCGAAACAACGTGGACATTCTGCGAATATCAAACGCGATCTCTCTTGGGGATTCAGTCCTTCCAGAATTACTTGTATTACTTCCGTCTCGGGCAACCCTAATCTTAATACCCGGGCAGCTTTCCGCACGTCCTGCACGAAGTCCCCCAACGCCTCTCCATTGGCCTGTAAACGATAGAATAAATCCAGCTTAAGCTGGGAACGTCGTCGATGTGGTATGAAGAAATCCAACACTTCCCCATTAAAAGCGTCGACACTGCCGCCCCGACGCAGAGTGTTGGTGACCAACCCTGCCAATGACCCCCGGCAATACGGGTATATAAGGGACAAGACCTCCCCATCGGACACACCTGGGAAATCTGCCAACTGCAGGACAAGGTCCAAGGAAACCAGCAGCTGGTCCTCATCAAATTCATTCACCACCGACAGTTTCTGGAGAACCCCTGAAAGGGGGTGGGGCAATTTCTGAAAGCATACCTCCGCCAGAATTGAACAATTCACAACACACAATCAACAAAACATAATCCCCGCAAAACACCTAACACCCTACAAAATAATGACAATAATAAGGCAGGAATCAGAAAAAACTCGAGTACTAAACTCTTTCTTCGAGCAGACTGCGGGTCCCCCTACCGTTGCGAGGACCCAGCCCACTTACCTGAACTGCTCTCTCAACAACACTACACATTAAGGAACACGACACACACACTAACACACAACATGACAAAATCACCGACCAACGACAAATCTCAAAAAATATTTCTAATGACTTCGGCTCCCATCTCTCGGAGGAGACCGACTGCCGATCGGGCCATACCGCATAAATGAAACACCTCCCCTTTTATGGGCAAGGTAATACGCAAACACTACTTACAGAAAGCGTCTGCACATCTTCACACACTACATCATTCTCACTCACACACTCCACAACGCTGCCACCCAATTTCTCCTCCACTTCTACCTCATCTACTTCTACCACACTTGCAGCCTGGACATCCCCTTGTCCATCCGCAACCTCAGAAACACTTGCAGCCTCCCTAACACTTACACTTATACTCCCCTGCGTAGCATGTGCAGACCGCTCTTGTGCCTCTTCCTTCGATTCCTCTCCTTCACCACTCTCAGCAACTACAACTTCCTCAACCTTTCCCAACCTGGAATCCAGCTGTCCAGGTCCATGTGCAATGTCTAAATTAAATTCGACTGACGATGGTAAAGCTCCACCATCAAGTGACTTCTCATCTCCCAGCGTAGGCGATGATGTTACCGGATCTGGATCCGTCATGAACTGAGATGGAGATACCGGAACAAATTCTGCGGCATCTGGATTCAACCATGACGTCCTCTCAGAGTCCTGTAATTCAATATCAACAGACGTGTTCTTGTCGTCTTGTATTGATCCACAGAAGTTACTTCGCTTTTCTTCTTTCTCCTCACCCTCTTCATCCACTACTCTATTAGGCACTGGTAATTCCTCTGGAACCTTTAAAGTTTCTTTTTTCTCCGAATAGGAATAACGCCTTGCTACAGGCTCCCTACTTGCCGATGTTGGTTTACTAATATAACTTCTTCTTTCCCTGTTATTTTCGTACTTATTTCTTTTCTCTGCTGTAACAGTTGCTACTGTCTTCTCACTTGTCACCCCCTTGTAGCCACCATCACTTCCGGAATATTCAGTTTTTCTGACAGTCTCTTGTGTTCTTTTCCAACCGCCATGTTTGTCCTTTGTAGCTCTTCCTAACGAACCACTGGAGTATTGGACATCCTTAGCAGCTCTTCCCCGGGACTCGTCCCCTGCCTGGACAGTCTTAGAAACCACACACAACCGGTACAGATCCGCGAAACAACGTGGACATTCTGCGAATATCAAACGCGATCTCTCTTGGGGATTCAGTCCTTCCAGAATTACTTGTATTACTTCCGTCTCGGGCAACCCTAATCTTAATACCCGGGCAGCTTTCCGTACGTCCTGCACGAAGTCCCCCAACGCCTCTCCACTGGCCTGTAAACGATAGAATAAATCCAGCTTAAGCTGGGAACGTCGTCGATGTGGTATGAAGAAATCCAACACTTCCCCATGAAAAGCGTCGACACTGCCGCCCCGACGCAGAGTGTTGGTGACCAACCCTGCCAATGACCCCCGGCAATACGGGTATATAAGGGACAAGACCTCCCCATCGGACACACCTGGGAAATCTGCCAACTGCAGGACAAGGTCCAAGGAAACCAGCAGCTGGTCCTCATCAAATTCATTCACCACCGACAGTTTCTGGAGAACCCCTGAAAGGGGGTGGGGCAATTTCTGAAAGCATACCTCCGCCAGAATTGAACAATTCACAACACACAATCAACAAAACATAATCCCCGCAAAACACCTAACACCCTACAAAATAATGACAATAATAAGACAGGAATCAGAAAAAACTCGAGTACTAAACTCTTTCTTCGAGCAGACTGCGGGTCCCCCTACCGTTGCGAGGACCCAGCCCACTTACCTGAACTGCTCTCTCAACAACACTACACATTAAGGAACACGACACACACACTAACACACAACATGACAAAATCACCGACCAACGACAAATCTCAAAAAATATTTCTAATGACTTCGGCTCCCATCTCTCGGAGGAGACCGACTGCCGATCGGGCCATACCGCATAAATGAAACACCTCCCCTTTTATGGGCAAGGTAATACGCAAACCATATCTCCACCTAGGCACAGATCTGCGATAATTCGCGTTTCCAAAAGGAATGTCCCCCTTTAAAATTTCACACCACGTGGCAACCTACCGTTCAACTATCCAAGGCGGGCAAGTACATAGACATATAATACACAAAACCTTAAACCTAACAAAACATAGTCACCTTTAGATATAGGGCCTTTTAGAGATTCTTCTAAGTTCCATTGGAACCCCCAAAAATGTTTCCTGAGTTTGCAAGCCCCGTCACACCCAAAGGACCCAAGGGTTGACCCTAATCTTAACCACGCTCTGCTACCAAATGTAACTCCTCTTTAATTTGACTAGTAAAAAAAAATTATTATTATTATTTTTTTTTTTTTTTTTTTTAAGAGGGGCCACAAGATAATTAAAACTAGACCAAAGCCTAGAGAAGCCAAAAATGCGCTGGATCCAGTGAGACGGGACTTGCAATTAAAACTCACAAAATTAACAATCAATAAAATCCCTTTTTATTATTCTATCTCCTTTTAAAAAATATTAACAACAAAATCAATAAATATAACATTGAGATTCTATTTTCCACTTAAAAATGTTAATTAAAAATAATTCATTCTCCTTAAGTAATGTTACCTAAAAATTATTAATAAATATAAAATTTATTTTCTATCTTCTCTTTAAAAATTAATTTAGATAAAATCTACATGCCCCTTAACAATGTTAATTAAAAATAATTAATTCTCTTCACCAATATTAATTAAAAATTAATAGAGATAGAATCTATATACTCCTTAACAAAACTCTTTTGAAATTAATTATTATAAATCCTTATTCTCTCTTTCCAAATTGTCATCAGAAATTAAATGTATATATAAACCCTATGTTTTATATTTTCTATTTATTAGCCCTATATCTAAACCCCCCAAAAATACACACAAATGTACAATACATATAGAACCCAACAAAATACACACACACATATACAATATATATACATGTTCCACAATACAGGACAATTATAACATATATCTCTTGCCACACCCTTTTCTACTTCATGAGGTACATCATTAATAGTTTATGAAAATCCATATTAGGTTATAACTCTTAATATGTGCATAACATATGACATGTGTATCTGATTATATATGCAACACCAGTAGTCCCCAGGACATAATAAATTCAAAATTTGGCAAGGTGCCTGATGCTATTATAAAATGCTGCCACACTGGGCACTTAGACTGGGAGAAATAAAATTTAGAATACAGTGAACACCCCAGTGATCATAATTAGTTAAAAGAATTTAAATTAGATAAATTTAGTTAAGTCTTGAACACAGGAACGTGTCATAAGGCTTATAACCCTTTTAAAAGTAATTTTGGCCCAAAGGCCGACATGTTCATAGGCATGACAGTGCATAACTCAACCTGTCCCAACAGCATGTTTAACTCTGCATGGAAATGCACCTATACAGGATTAAACTGGTGACCCGACCTAACTAACAAAGAAACTACTATCCCTATATAATCCAAACTGAATTTAAAAATGAGAAATTAATACATAAAATGAAAACTAAATTGAACCGGTGAAATTACATGTAGATTGAATGAATTAGTGGCAGTAATGAAACCCTTATACTGGAAATAAAAAGGAAATTACACGTCTAAATGTTGAGCAGCCACAGAAGCATGTCAGGCCCTGAGCTCACAGATTATACGAACAAAATTTACAAGATATTCTCCCCCAAAGTCCACGCACTATTCTGTCCCGTAACCGGGGACCCGATTAAAATGTTTAAAACTTAAAGTCATTGTTGTTGAGGGACTCAATGTCCTCTGGTTCTAGTGAGTTACATCACACTGTGTAAGGAATATAAATGGATTGAGTTCACCTTATTTTTTCCATGGGTGTGACGTGGTGATCTTCTGGCCTACATGATAGGGTGTTTGGTGGTTAGACTTCGCTATTCTCCTCCGGCAGATGAAGTTGAGAGAGAGAATCTGGATGTTACAAGTTCAGGTTGGAGCTGGTTCCACGTCTTCAGCGGAGGACCCTGGTCATACAACATTTTATCAGCGAGAGTTCACAAAACAAATTCCCCCAGAAACTTCACACGCACCAAAACCCATATATAAAATTAACACATCTTTAGGGCTATTTAAAAAATGATATTTGACACACTTGACAAAGGTTATATGGCCAACAGGCCCTATTTGAAAACATTTAGTTCTGTTAAATTTCATATTAATAAACTTTACCCATGTGGGTTAACATAATTCAATTTTGATTATTTAATTATTCGGCTTGTTATACTTTTAATAAAATTTACACAGTCTAATTTTTGCCACGTGGTCTGATAGGTTACTTGATTACAATCATTTCTATAGCTATTGAACAAATACCTTTTGGCAATTACATTCTTCTCAATTCTGGTGCCTTAGTTAAGATTACTGAAATTAATATAGTGTTACTATATTACTAAAAAAAATTACGTTTAAATTACGCATTGCACAACTCAACACGTGGTGGCGTAAAAGGTTATCAGAATTTACTTACTGTGGCCTATTTAAACAAACTTTTCATTCGTAAAACTTTAAATAGATATATATAATAATATTGCCGTAACTTACCGCAGATCTGTTATTGCTTAGCCTGCTATAGGTAGAAGAATGGTGCAACAAGTTCTTCTCTGCCGGAGAAAAAAAAAGACGCAGCTAAGTAGACGACGATCAGCGAGAGACAAAGTTTCTAGAAACGTAGTTCCGCTTTCTGAACTCGCAAACCGTGGCTCTCGCTAGAGGGCAGCACCAATCAAGAACCGCTCTTAAATGGTATTACAGTTGCAGATTGATACGTAACTCAACAGCTAAATACAGTACCGCATTTAACGTCTATTTTTGACTTTAAATACCGAACACACGCCGATCAATTTTAGAATCGGCACACCCCCACCCCAAAAGGGCAACATAGTTGCCCCACACTTAGACAGAGGAGCAGAACAAAAAAACTCCTCACAACTGCTACCATCCCCATGAGACCCTCTCCGCCATGCCAACCCCACGGGACCGCCCCTACACGTCACCCTCACTGGTGACCACCACCTACTTATACTGATCCCACTCACGTACTCGTCCGAAGACCAAACAAGGTATCTCCCACCTTGGTATGTGAGTGACCGTACTACCTCTCGTCCACCTCTCGGACCGACCAGCCACATGCACCAACAAGGCATCTCCATCCTTGCCATATGGCTGGCCCTCATCCCTACACTAGGGCGGACGGCCCCACTTAGCCGGACAGAGAAAACCGCATAGAGGGCACGCGAACATCAATCCCTTCTCTTACTCTTTAAATACTACGTAACTAGCAAGGGGGGTTTACTTCAGCACGTCATCGTCTAACAACCCACACTTAATCCAAAAATAACATACCAGGGAAATCAACCGGAGAATGCGGCATGGCCAGGACCCTACAATAATCAACAACAAACTACAACAAAGAAAAATGAAAACGACACCACCCTATCACACTCCATCATAAATCGACAAACAATCTAACACTAACATCACTACACCAACCTAGTCACAACTCTTCCAACTAACTTTTTTTCTAACTCCTTTCTGATATTTTTCTTTTTTCATTTTCTAATTTTTATTTGTTTTTTATTTTATTTTGTTTTCTAAGGGGAGGGGTAGGAAAATTGGGAAGATGAAAAGGGCAAGGATCATTGAAAGGTCAACAGCTAGGACTAAGGATAAGGACATGGTTCCCTCCGATAATAAGGATGGGTGGAGAAAACCAAGGCTCGCGGAGGCAGGGGCGCAACCCTGAAGTAGACGAACACCACTGGGACTGTGGGGAACATCTACCCGCTACCCGTTAACCGCTTCTTCTCACCTTTTTATGACGAACTTTAGGTACTCGTTCCTTTTGGACACCACTCTCTGAGAAACTATCTCGTGTTGAGCTGTACTGATTTGTTTCTCCTGAATTAGAATCAAGGCAACTTACCTGACTACTTTTACCCCGATTTGGATTATCCTCAACCTCTAACTCCTCTGCTTCTATCTTCTTCTCTTCTACAATTTCCCCGGGTTCTCTTTCTTCCACCTCTTCCTTTTTCTCCTCTACATAATCCAAATCACCATCACGACACTGCACATCTTCATCTTCTAGTTGCTCACCTGGTCCGCACGAAACTTCTTTCCATTCCTCGGAATCCTCAACACTACTTACAGAAAGCGTCTGCACATCTTCACACACTACATCATTCTCACTCACACACTCCACAACGCTGCCACCCAATTTCTCCTCCACTTCTACCTCATCTACTTCTACCACACTTGCAGCCTGGACATCCCCTTGTCCATCCGCAACCTCAGAAACACTTGCAGCCTCCCTAACACTTACACTTATACTCCCCTGCGTAGCATGTGCAGACCGCTCTTGTGCCTCTTCCTTCGATTCCTCTCCTTCACCACTCTCAGCAACTACAACTTCCTCAACCTTTCCCAACCTGGAATCCAGCTGTCCAGGTCCATGTGCAATGTCTAAATTAAATTCGACTGACGATGGTAAAGCTCCACCATCAAGTGACTTCTCATCTCCCAGCGTAGGCGATGATGTTACCGGATCTGGATCCGTCATGAACTGAGATGGAGATACCGGAACAAATTCTGCGGCATCTGGATTCAACCATGACGTCCTCTCAGAGTCCTGTAATTCAATATCAACAGACGTGTTCTTGTCGTCTTGTATTGATCCACAGAAGTTACTTCGCTTTTCTTCTTTCTCCTCACCCTCTTCATCCACTACTCTATTAGGCACTGGTAATTCCTCTGGAACCTTTAAAGTTTCTTTTTTCTCCGAATAGGAATAACGCCTTGCTACAGGCTCCCTACTTGCCGATGTTGGTTTACTAATATAATTTCTTCTTTCCCTGTTAATTTCGTACTTATTTCTTTTCTCTGCTGTAACAGTTGCTACTGTCTTCTCACTTGTCACCCCCTTGTAGCCTCCATCACTTCCGGAATATTCAGTTTTTCTGACAGTCTCTTGTGTTCTTCTCCAACCGCCATGTTTGTCCTTTGTAGCTCTTCCTAACGAACCACTGGAGTATTGGACATCCTTAGCAGCTCTTCCCCGGGACTCGTCCCCTGCCTGGACAGTCTTAGAAACCACACACAACCGGTACAGATCCGCGAAACAACGTGGACATTCTGCGAATATCAAACGCGATCTCTCTTGGGGATTCAGTCCTTCCAGAATTACTTGTA
Organism: Magicicada septendecula; assembly: GCA_034769895.1. Taxonomy (NCBI): domain Eukaryota; kingdom Metazoa; phylum Arthropoda; class Insecta; order Hemiptera; family Cicadidae; genus Magicicada; species Magicicada septendecula. The sequence goes on along the minus strand of CM068374.1, from coordinate 228,537,121 downwards.
TTACTTCCGTCTCGGGCAACCCTAATCTTAATACCCGGGCAGCTTTCCGTACGTCCTGCACGAAGTCCCCCAACGCCTCTCCATTGGCCTGTAAACGATAGAATAAATCCAGCTTAAGCTGGGAACGTCGTCGATGTGGTATGAAGAAATCCAACACTTCCCCATGAAAAGCGTCGACACTGCCGCCCCGACGCAGAGTGTTGGTGACCAACCCTGCCAATGACCCCCGGCAATACGGGTATATAAGGGACAAGACCTCCCCATCGGACACACCTGGGAAATCTGCCAACTGCAGGACAAGGTCCAAGGAAACCAGCAGCTGGTCCTCATCAAATTCATTCACCACCGACAGTTTCTGGAGAACCCCTGAAAGGGGGTGGGGCAATTTCTGAAAGCATACCTCCGCCAGAATTGAACAATTCACAACACACAATCAACAAAACATAATCCCCGCAAAACACCTAACACCCTACAAAATAATGACAATAATAAGACAGGAATCAGAAAAAACTCGAGTACTAAACTCTTTCTTCGAGCAGACTGCGGGTCCCCCTACCGTTGCGAGGACCCAGCCCACTTACCTGAACTGCTCTCTCAACAACACTACACATTAAGGAACACGACACACACACTAACACACAACATGACAAAATCACCGACCAACGACAAATCTCAAAAAATATTTCTAATGACTTCGGCTCCCATCTCTCGGAGGAGACCGACTGCCGATCGGGCCATACCGCATAAATGAAACACCTCCCCTTTTATGGGCAAGGTAATACGCAAACCATATCTCCACCTAGGCACAGATCTGCGATAATTCGCGTTTCCAAAGGAATGTCCCCCTTTAAAATTTCACACCACGTGGCAACCTACCGTTCAACTATCCAAGGCGGGCAAGTACATAGACATATAATACATAAAACCTTAAACCTAACAAAACATAGTCACCTTTAGATATAGGGCCTTTTAGAGATTCTTCTAAGTTCCATTGGAACCCCCAAAAATGTTTCCTGAGTTTGCAAGCCCCGTCACACCCAAAGGGTCCAAGGGTTGACCCTAATCTTAACCACGCTCTGCTACCAAATGTAACTCCTCTTTAACTTTGACTAGTAAAAAAAAAATTATTATTATTATTTTTTTTTTTTTTTTTTTTTTTAAGAGGGGCCACAAGATAATTAAAACTAGACCAAAGCCTAGAGAAGCCAAAAATGCGCTGGATCCAGTGAGACGGGACTTGCAATTAAAACTCACAAAATTAACAATCAATAAAATCCCTTTTTATTATTCTATCTCCTTTTAAAAAATATTAACAACAAAATCAATAAATATAACATTGAGATTCTATTTTCCACTTAAAAATGTTAATTAAAAATAATTCATTCTCCTTAAGTAATGTTACCTAAAAATTATTAATAAATATAAAATTTATTTTCTATCTTCTCTTTAAAAATTAATTTAGATAAAATCTACATGCCCCTTAACAATGTTAATTAAAAATAATTAATTCTCTTCACCAATATTAATTAAAAATTAATAGAGATAGAATCTATATACTCCTTAACAAAACTCTTTTGAAATTAATTATTATAAATCCTTATTCTCTCTTTCCAAATTGTCATCAGAAATTAAATGTATATATAAACCCTATGTTTTATATTTTCTATTTATTAGCCCTATATCTAAACCCCCCAAAAATACACACAAATGTACAATACATATAGAACCCAACAAAATACACACACACATATACAATATATATACATGTTCCACAATACAGGACAATTATAACATATATCTCTTGCCACACCCTTTTCTACTTCATGAGGTACATCATTAATAGTTTATGAAAATCCATATTAGGTTATAACTCTTAATATGTGCATAACATATGACATGTGTATCTGATTATATATGCAACACCAGTAGTCCCCAGGACATAATAAATTCAAAATTTGGCAAGGTGCCTGATGCTATTATAAAATGCTGCCACACTGGGCACTTAGACTGGGAGAAATAAAATTTAGAATACAGTGAACACCCCAGTGATCATAATTAGTTAAAAGAATTTAAATTAGATAAATTTAGTTAAGTCTTGAACACAGGAACGTGTCATAAGGCTTATAACCCTTTTAAAAGTAATTTTGGCCCAAAGGCCGACATGTTCATAGGCATGACAGTGCATAACTCAACCTGTCCCAACAGCATGTTTAACTCTGCATGGAAATGCACCTATACAGGATTAAACTGGTGACCCGACCTAACTAACAAAGAAACTACTATCCCTATATAATCCAAACTGAATTTAAAAATGAGAAATTAATACATAAAATGAAAACTAAATTGAACCGGTGAAATTACATGTAGATGGAATGAATTAGTGGCAGTAATGAAACCCTTATACTGGAAATAAAAAGGAAATTACACGTCTAAATGTTGAGCAGCCACAGAAGCATGTCAGGCCCTGAGCTCACAGATTATACGAACAAAATTTACAAGATATTCTCCCCCAAAGTCCACGCACTATTCTGTCCCGTAACCGGGGACCCGATTAAAATGTTTAAAACTTAAAGTCATTGTTGTTGAGGGACTCAATGTCCTCTGGTTCTAGTGAGTTACATCACACTGTGTAAGGAATATAAATGGATTGAGTTCACCTTATTTTTTCCATGGGTGTGACGTGGTGATCTTCTGGCCTACATGATAGGGTGTTTTGTGGTTAGACTTCGCTATTCTCCTCCGGCAGATGAAGTTGAGAGAGAGAATCTGGATGTTACAAGTTCAGGTTGGAGCTGGTTCCACGTCTTCAGCGGAGGACCCTGGTCATACAACATTTTATCAGCGAGAGTTCACAAAACAGATTCCCCCAGAAACTTCACACGCACCAAAACCCATATATAAAATTAACACATCTTTAGGGCTATTTAAAAAATGATATTTGACACACTTGACAAAGGTTATATGGCCAACAGGCCCTATTTGAAAACATTTAGTTCTGTTAAATTTCATATTAATAAACTTTACCCATGTGGGTTAACATAATTCAATTTTGATTATTTAATTATTCGGCTTGTTATACTTTTAATAAAATTTACACAGTCTAATTTTTCCCACGTGGTCTGATAGGTTACTTGATTACAATCATTTCTATAGCTATTGAACAAATATCTTTTGGCAATTACATTCTTCTCAATTCTGGTGCCTTAGTTAAGATTACTGAAATTAATATAGTGTTACTATATTACTAAAAAAAATTACGTTTAAATTACGCATTGCACAACTCAACACGTGGTGGCGTAAAAGGTTATCAGAATTTACTTACTGTGGCCTATTTAAACAAACTTTTCATTCGTAAAACTTTAAATAGATATATATAATAATATTGCCGTAACTTACCGCAGATCTGTTATTGCTTAGCCTGCCATAGGTAGAAGAATGGTGCAACAAGTTCTTCTCTGCCGGAGAAAAAAAAAGACGCAGCTAAGTAGACGACGATCAGCGAGAGACAAAGTTTCTAGAAACGTAGTTCCGCTTTCTGAACTCGCAAACCGTGGCTCTCGCTAGAGGGCAGCACCAATCAAGCACCGCTCTTAAATGGTATTACAGTTGCAGATTGATACGTAACTCAACAGCTAAATACAGTACCGCATTTAACGTCTATTTTTGACTTTAAATACCGAACACACGCAGATCAATTTTAGAATCGGCACACCCCCACCCCAAAAGGGCAACATAGTTGCCCCACACTTAGACAGAGGAGCAGAACAAAAAAACTCCTCACAACTGCTACCATCCCCATGAGACCCTCTCCGCCATGCCAACCCCACGGGACCGCCCCTACACGTCACCCTCACTGGTGACCACCACCTACTTATACTGATCCCACTCACGTACTCGTCCGAAGACCAAACAAGGTATCTCCCACCTTGGTATGTGAGTGACCGTACTACCTCTCGTCCACCTCTCGGACCGACCAGCCACATGCACCAACAAGGCATCTCCATCCTTGCCATATGGCTGGCCCTCATCCCTACACTAGGGCGGACGGCCCCACTTAGCCGGACAGAGAAAACCGCATAGAGGGCACGCGAACATCAATCCCTTCTCTTACTCTTTAAATACTACGTAACTAGCAAGGGGGGTTTACTTCAGCACGTCATCGTCTAACAACCCACACTTAATCCAAAAATAACATACCAGGGAAATCAACCGGAGAATGCGGCATGGCCAGGACCCTACAATAATCAACAACAAACTACAACAAAGAAAAATGAAAACGACACCACCCTATCACACTCCATCATAAATCGACAAACAATCTAACACTAACATCACTACACCAACCTAGTCACAACTCTTCCAACTAACTTTTTTTCTAACTCCTTTCTGATATTTTTCTTTTTTCATTTTCTAATTTTTATTTGTTTTTTATTTTATTTTGTTTTCTAAGGGGAGGGGTAGGAAAATTGGGAAGATGAAAAGGGCAAGGATCATTGAAAGGTCAACAGCTAGGACTAAGGATAAGGACATGGTTCCCTCCGATAATAAGGATGGGTGGAGAAAACCAAGGCTCGCGGAGGCAGGAGCGCAACCCTGAAGTAGACGAACACCACTGGGACTGTGGGGAACATCTACCCGCTACCCGTTAACCGCTTCTTCTCACCTTTTTATGACGAACTTTAGGTACTCGTTCCTTTTGGACACCACTCTCTGAGAAACTATCTCGTGTTGAGCTGTACTGATTTGTTTCTCCTGAATTAGAATCAAGGCAACTTACCTGACTACTTTTACCCCGATTTGGATTATCCTCAACCTCTAACTCCTCTGCTTCTATCTTCTTCTCTTCTACAATTTCCCCGGGTTCTCTTTCTTCCACCTCTTCCTTTTTCTCCTCTACATAATCCAAATCACCATCACGACACTGCACATCTTCATCCTCTAGTTGCTCACCTGGTCCGCACGAAACTTCTTTCCATTCCTCGGAATCCTCAACACTACTTACAGAAAGCGTCTGCACATCTTCACACACTACATCATTCTCACTCACACACTCCACAACGCTGCCACCCAATTTCTCCTCCACTTCTACCTCATCTACTTCTACCACACTTGCAGCCTGGACATCCCCTTGTCCATCCGCAACCTCAGAAACACTTGCAGCCTCCCTAACACTTACACTTATACTCCCCTGCGTAGCATGTGCAGACCGCTCTTGTGCCTCTTCCTTCGATTCCTCTCCTTCACCACTCTCAGCAACTACAACTTCCTCAACCTTTCCCAACCTGGAATCCAGCTGTCCAGGTCCATGTGCAATGTCTAAATTAAATTCGACTGACGATGGTAAAGCTCCACCATCAAGTGACTTCTCATCTCCCAGCGTAGGCGATGATGTTACCGGATCTGGATCCGTCATGAACTGAGATGGAGATACCGGAACAAATTCTGCGGCATCTGGATTCAACCATGACGTCCTCTCAGAGTCCTGTAATTCAATATCAACAGACGTGTTCTTGTCGTCTTGTATTGATCCACAGAAGTTACTTCGCTTTTCTTCTTTCTCCTCACCCTCTTCATCCACTACTCTATTAGGCACTGGTAATTCCTCTGGAACCTTTAAAGTTTCTTTTTTCTCCGAATAGGAATAACGCCTTGCTACAGGCTCCCTACTTGCCGATGTTGGTTTACTAATATAACTTCTTCTTTCCCTGTTAATTTCGTACTTATTTCTTTTCTCTGCTGTAACAGTTGCTACTGTCTTCTCACTTGTCACCCCCTTGTAGCCTCCATCACTTCCGGAATATTCAGTTTTTCTGACAGTCTCTTGTGTTCTTCTCCAACCGCCATGTTTGTCCTTTGTAGCTCTTCCTAATGAACCACTGGAGTATTGGACATCCTTAGCAGCTCTTCCCCGGGACTCGTCCCCTGCCTGGACAGTCTTAGAAACCACACACAACCGGTACAGATCCGCGAAACAACGTGGACATTCTGCGAATATCAAACGCGATCTCTCTTGGGGATTCAGTCCTTCCAGAATTACTTGTATTACTTCCGTCTCGGGCAACCCTAATCTTAATACCCGGGCAGCTTTCCGTACGTCCTGCACGAAGTCCCCCAACGCCTCTCCATTGGCCTGTAAACGATAGAATAAATCCAGCTTAAGCTGGGAACGTCGTCGATGTGGTATGAAGAAATCCAACACTTCCCCATGAAAAGCGTCGACACTGCCGCCCCGACGCAGAGTGTTGGTGACCAACCCTGCCAATGACCCCCGGCAATACGGGTATATAAGGGACAAGACCTCCCCATCGGACACACCTGGGAAATCTACCAACTGCAGGACAAGGTCCAAGGAAACCAGCAGCTGGTCCTCATCAAATTCATTCACCACCGACAGTTTCTGGAGAACCCCTGAAAGGGGGTGGGGCAATTTCTGAAAGCATACCTCCGCCAGAATTGAACAATTCACAACACACAATCAACAAAACATAATCCCCGCAAAACACCTAACACCCTACAAAATAATGACAATAATAAGGCAGGAATCAGAAAAAACTCGAGTACTAAACTCTTTCTTCGAGCAGACTGCGGGTCCCCCTACCGTTGCGAGGACCCAGCCCACTTACCTGAACTGCTCTCTCAACAACACTACACATTAAGGAACACGACACACACTCTAACACACAACATGACAAAATCACCGACCAACGACAAATCTCAAAAAATATTTCTAATGACTTCGGCTCCCATCTCTCGGAGGAGACCGACTGCCGATCGGGCCATACCGCATAAATGAAACACCTCCCCTTTTATGGGCAAGGTAATACGCAAACCATATCTCCACCTAGGCACAGATCTGCGATAATTCGCGTTTCCAAAGGAATGTCCCCCTTTAAAATTTCACACCACGTGGCAACCTACCGTTCAACTATCCAAGGCGGGCAAGTACATAGACATATAATACACAAAACCTTAAACCTAACAAAACATAGTCACCTTTAGATATAGGGCCTTTTAGAGATTCTTCTAAGTTCCATTGGAACCCCCAAAAATGTTTCCTGAGTTTGCAAGCCCCGTCACACCCAAAGGACCCAAGGGTTGACCCTAATCTTAACCACGCTCTGCTACCAAATGTAACTCCTCTTTAACTTTGACTAGTAAAAAAAAAATTATTATTATTTTTTTTTTTTTTTTTTTTTTAAGAGGGGCCACAAGATAATTAAAACTAGACCAAAGCCTAGAGAAGCCAAAAATGCGCTGGATCCAGTGAGACGGGACTTGCAATTAAAACTCACAAAATTAACAATCAATAAAATCCCTTTTTATTATTCTATCTCCTTTTAAAAAATATTAACAACAAAATCAATAAATATAACATTGAGATTCTATTTTCCACTTAAAAATGTTAATTAAAAATAATTCATTCTCCTTAAGTAATGTTACCTAAAAATTATTAATAAATATAAAATTTATTTTCTATCTTCTCTTTAAAAATTAGTTTAGATAAAATCTACATGCCCCTTAACAATGTTAATTAAAAATAATTAATTCTCTTCACCAATATTAATTAAAAATTAATAGAGATAGAATCTATATACTCCTTAACAAAACTCTTTTGAAATTAATTATTATAAATCCTTATTCTCTCTTTCCAAATTGTCATCAGAATTTAAATGTATATATAAACCCTATGTTTTATATTTTCTATTTATTAGCCCTATATCTAAACCCCCCAAAAATACACACAAATGTACAATACATATAGAACCCAACAAAATACACACACACATATACAATATATATACATGTTCCACAATACAGGACAATTATAACATATATCTCTTGCCACACCCTTTTCTACTTCATGAGGTACATCATTAATAGTTTATGAAAATCCATATTAGGTTATAACTCTTAATATGTGCATAACATATGACATGTGTATCTGATTATATATGCAACACCAGTAGTCCCCAGGACATAATAAATTCAAAATTTGGCAAGGTGCCTGATGCTATTATAAAATGCTGCCACACTGGGCACTTAGACTGGGAGAAATAAAATTTAGAATACAGTGAACACCCCAGTGATCATAATTAGTTAAAAGAATTTAAATTAGATAAATTTAGTTAAGTCTTGAACACAGGAACGTGTCATAAGGCTTATAACCCTTTTAAAAGTAATTTTGGCCCAAAGGCCGACATGTTCATAGGCATGACAGTGCATAACTCAACCTGTCCCAACAGCATGTTTAACTCTGCATGGAAATGCACCTATACAGGATTAAACTGGTGACCCGACCTAACTAACAAAGAAACTACTATCCCTATATAATCCAAACTGAATTTAAAAATGAGAAATTAATACATAAAATGAAAACTAAATTGAACCGGTGAAATTACATGTAGATCGAATGAATTAGTGGTAGTAATGAAACCCTTATACTGGAAATAAAAAGGAAATTACACGTCTAAATGTTGAGCAGCCACAGAAGCATGTCAGGCCCTGAGCTCACAGATTATACGAACAAAATTTACAAGATATTCTCCCCCAAAGTCCACGCACTATTCTGTCCCGTAACCGGGGACCCGATTAAAATGTTTAAAACTTAAAGTCATTGTTGTTGAGGGACTCAATGTCCTCTGGTTCTAGTGAGTTACATCACACTGTGTAAGGAATATAAATGGATTGAGTTCACCTTATTTTTTCCATGGGTGTGACGTGGTGATCTTCTGGCCTACATGATAGGGTGTTTTGTGGTTAGACTTCGCTATTCTCCTCCGGCAGATGAAGTTGAGAGAGAGAATCTGGATGTTACAAGTTCAGGTTGGAGCTGGTTCCACGTCTTCAGCGGAGGACCCTGGTCATACAACATTTTATCAGCGAGAGTTCACAAAACAAATTCCCCCAGAAACTTCACACGCACCAAAACCCATATATAAAATTAACACATCTTTAGGGCTATTTAAAAAATGATATTTGACACACTTGACAAAGGTTATATGGCCAACAGGCCCTATTTGAAAACATTTAGTTCTGTTAAATTTCATATTAATAAACTTTACCCATGTGGGTTAACATAATTCAATTTTGATTATTTAATTATTCGGCTTGTTATACTTTTAATAAAATTTACACAGTCTAATTTTTCCCACGTGGTCTGATAGGTTACTTGATTACAATCATTTCTATAGCTATTGAACAAATACCTTTTGGCAATTACATTCTTCTCAATTCTGGTGCCTTAGTTAAGATTACTGAAATTAATATAGTGTTACTATATTACTAAAAAAAATTACGTTTAAATTACGCATTGCACAACTCAACACGTGGTGGCGTAAAAGGTTATCAGAATTTACTTACTGTGGCCTATTTAAACAAACTTTTCATTCGTAAAACTTTAAATAGATATATATAATAATATTGCCGTAACTTACCGCAGATCTGTTATTGCTTAGCCTGCCATAGGTAGAAGAATGGTGCCACAAGTTCTTCTCTGCCGGAGAAAAAAAAAGACGCAGCTAAGTAGACGACGATCAGCGAGAGACAAAGTTTCTAGAAACGTAGTTCCGCTTTCTGAACTCGCAAACCGTGGCTCTCGCTAGAGGGCAGCACCAATCAAGCACCGCTCTTAAATGGTATTACAGTTGCAGATTGATACGTAACTCAACAGCTAAATACAGTACCGCATTTAACGTCTATTTTTGACTTTAAATACCGAACACACGCCGATCAATTTTAGAATCGGCACACCCCCACCCCAAAAGGGCAACATAGTTGCCACAAACTTAGACAGAGGAGCAGAACAAAAAAACTCCTCACAACTGCTACCATCCCCATGAGACCCTCTCCGCCATGCCAACCCCACGGGACCGCCCCTACACGTCACCCTCACTGGTGACCACCACCTACTTCTACTGATCCCACTCACGTACTCGTCCGAAGACCAAACAAGGTATCTCCCACCTTGGTATGTGAGTGACCGTACTACCTCTCGTCCACCTCTCGGACCGACCAGCCACATGCACCAACAAGGCATCTCCATCCTTGCCATATGGCTGGCCCTCATCCCTACACTAGGGCGGACGGCCCCACTTAGCCGGACAGAGAAAACCGCATAGAGGGCACGCGAACATCAATCCCTTCTCTTACTCTTTAAATACTACGTAACTAGCAAGGGGGGTTTACTTCAGCACGTCATCGTCTAACAACCCACACTTAATCCAAAAATAACATACCAGGGAAATCAACCGGAGAATGCGGCATGGCCAGGACCCTACAATAATCAACAACAAACTACAACAAAGAAAAATGAAAACGACACCACCCTATCACACTCCATCATAAATCGACAAACAATCTAACACTAACATCACTACACCAACCTAGTCACAACTCTTCCAACTAACTTTTTTTCTAACTCCTTTCTGATATTTTTCTTTTTTCATTTTCTAATTTTTATTTGTTTTTTATTTTATTTTGTTTTCTAAGGGGAGGGGTAGGAAAATTGGGAAGATGAAAAGGGCAAGGATCATTGAAAGGTCAACAGCTAGGACTAAGGATAAGGACATGGTTCCCTCCGATAATAAGGATGGGTGGAGAAAACCAAGGCTCGCGGAGGCAGGGGCGCAACCCTGAAGTAGACGAACACCACTGGGACTGTGGGGAACATCTACCCGCTACCCGTTAACCGCTTCTTCTCACCTTTTTATGACGAACTTTAGGTACTCGTTCCTTTTGGACACCACTCTCTGAGAAACTATCTCGTGTTGAGCTGTACTGATTTGTTTCTCCTGAATTAGAATCAAGGCAACTTACCTGACTACTTTTACCCCGATTTGGATTATCCTCAACCTCTAACTCCTCTGCTTCTATCTTCTTCTCTTCTACAATTTCCCCGGGTTCTCTTTCTTCCACCTCTTCCTTTTTCTCCTCTACATAATCCAAATCACCATCACGACACTGCACATCTTCATCCTCTAGTTGCTCACCTGGTCCGCACGAAACTTCTTTCCATTCCTCGGAAACCTCAACACTACTTACAGAAAGCGTCTGCACATCTTCACACACTACATCATTCTCACTCACACACTCCACAACGCTGCCACCCAATTTCTCCTCCACTTCTACCTCATCTACTTCTACCACACTTGCAGCCTGGACATACCCTTGTCCATCCGCAACCTCAGAAACACTTGCAGCCTCCCTAACACTTACACTTATACTCCCCTGCGTAGCATGTGCAGACCGCTCTTGTGCCTCTTCCTTCGATTCCTCTCCTTCACCACTCTCAGCAACTACAACTTCCTCAACCTTTCCCAACCTGGAATCCAGCTGTCCAGGTCCATGTGCAATGTCTAAATTAAATTCGACTGACGATGGTAAAGCTCCACCATCAAGTGACTTCTCATCTCCCAGCGTAGGCGATGATGTTACCGGATCTGGATCCGTCGTGAACTGAGATGGAGATACCGGAACAAATTCTGCGGCATCTGGATTCAACCATGACGTCCTCTCAGAGTCCTGTAATTCAATATCAACAGACGTGTTCTTGTCGTCTTGTATTGATCCACAGAAGTTACTTCGCTTTTCTTCTTTCTCCTCACCCTCTTCATCCACTACTCTATTAGGCACTGGTAATTCCTCTGGAACCTTTAAAGTTTCTTTTTCTCCGAATAGGAATAACGCCTTGCTACAGGCTCCCTACTTGCCGATGTTGGTTTACTAATATAACTTCTTCTTTCCCTGTTAATTTCGTACTTATTTCTTTTCTCTGCTGTAACAGTTGCTACTGTCTTCTCACTTGTCACCCCCTTGTAGCCTCCATCACTTCCGGAATATTCAGTTTTTCTGACAGTCTCTTCTGTTCTTTTCCAACCGCCATGTTTGTCCTTTGTAGCTCTTCCTAACGAACCACTGGAGTATTGGACATCCTTAGCAGCTCTTCCCCGGGACTCGTCCCCTGCCTGGACAGTCTTAGAAACCACACACAACCGGTACAGATCCGCGAAACAACGTGGACATTCTGCGAATATCAAACTCGATCTCTCTTGGGGATTCAGTCCTTCCAGAATTACTTGTATTACTTCCGTCTCGGGCAACCCTAATCTTAATACCCGGGCAGCTTTCCGTACGTCCTGCACGAAGTCCCCCAACGCCTCTCCATTGGCCTGTAAACGATAGAATAAATCCAGCTTAAGCTGGGAACGTCGTCGATGTGGTATGAAGAAATCCAACACTTCCCCATGAAAAGCGTCGACACTGCCGCCCCGACGCAGAGTGTTGGTGACCAACCCTGCCAATGACCCCCGGCAATACGGGTATATAAGGGACAAGACCTCCCCATCGGACACACCTGGGAAATCTGCCAACTGCAGGACAAGGTCCAAGGAAACCAGCAGCTGGTCCTCATCAAATTCATTCACCACCGACAGTTTCTGGAGAACCCCTGAAAGGGGGTGGGGCAATTTCTGAAAGCATACCTCCGCCAGAATTGAACAATTCACAACACACAATCAACAAAACATAATCCCCGCAAAACACCTAACACCCTACAAAATAATGACAATAATAAGACAGGAATCAGAAAAAACTCGAGTACTAAACTCTTTCTTCGAGCAGACTGCGGGTCCCCCTACTGTTGCGAGGACCCAGCCCACTTACCTGAACTGCTCTCTCAACAACACTACACATTAAGGAACACGACACACACACTAACACACAACATGACAAAATCACCGACCAACGACAAATCTCAAAAAATATTTCTAATGACTTCGGCTCCCATCTCTCGGAGGAGACCGACTGCCGATCGGGCCATACCGCATAAATGAAACACCTCCCCTTTTATGGGCAAGGTAATACGCAAACCATATCTCCACCTAGGCACAGATCTGCGATAATTCGCGTTTCCAAAGGAATGTCCCCCTTTAAAATTTCACACCACGTGGCAACCTACCGTTCAACTATCCAAGGCGGGCAAGTACATAGACATATAATACACAAAACCTTAAACCTAACAAAACATAGTCACCTTTAGATATAGGGCCTTTTAGAGATTCTTCTAAGTTCCATTGGAACCCCCAAAAATGTTTCCTGAGTTTGCAAGCCCCGTCACACCCAAAGGACCCAAGGGTTGACCCTAATCTTAACCACGCTCTGCTACCAAATGTAACTCCTCTTTAACTTTGACTAGTAAAAAAAAAATTATTTTTTTTTTTTTATTATTTTTTTTTTAAGAGGGGCCACAAGATAATTAAAACTAGACCAAAGCCTAGAGAAGCCAAAAATGCGCTGGATCCAGTGAGACGGGACTTGCAATTAAAACTCACAAAATTAACAATCAATAAAATCCCTTTTTATTATTCTATCTCCTTTTAAAAAATATTAACAACAAAATCAATAAATATAACATTGAGATTCTATTTTCCACTTAAAAATGTTAATTAAAAATAATTCATTCTCCTTAAGTAATGTTACCTAAAAATTATTAATAAATATAAAATTTATTTTCTATCTTCTCTTTAAAAATTAATTTAGATAAAATCTACATGCCCCTTAACAATGTTAATTAAAAATAATTAATTCTCTTCACCAATATTAATTAAAAATTAATAGAGATAGAATCTATATATTCCTTAACAAAACTCTTTTGAAATTAATTATTATAAATCCTTATTCTCTCTTTCCAAATTGTCATCAGAAATTAAATGTATATTGTAGCGTGACAGATGTATGCATAATATTGAATGGCAATTGATCATTAGAATAATGAAGTTATAATATTTAAATTTGGAAGAAAGCACTAAGTTTAATATAAAAAGATTAATTCATAGCAACTGTGGAAAGAAATCATTATTATAAAGAAAATACAAGTTAAAATAAAAGGAGTTACTAGTGATGAGTCATCCAAGACCAGTCTCATTACCAAAGGTTTTCAAGGTGTTACCCAGGAAGGTAAAATAGTAAATAACAAAGCAGTACACAATATGACCAAACCCACAACAAGGGAGAATAAATAGAATAGAAACCCTAAAATAAGCCAAGATCAACCAATACAGGTTGTGTATTTCTGTAATAAAGAAGAAGATGGAGAAGATCCCAAGAAACCTGATGGCAACAAGAAGAAGATGGAGAAGATACCAGTCCCAGAAGGCAGGAGAAAAGAAGACTGAAGAAAGAAGAAGAGGGCAGCATCCTGAAGAAGATGTCATGCTCTTATAAAAGACACCGAAATCCCTATATCCCCAAAATAAATATCTAAAAATAAAAGTATAACGAAATAAAAACCACATGTATATAAATTTAAGAGAGAGGAGTGTATAAAGTAAAAGTTTCCTGTGAACTAAGATGAAACAATAATATAGTACCCATGGAACAAATCTCCATTGAAAAAACGCTAACCAATTTATTATGTTAATAAGACTATACGACCATTTAGCATTAACATAATATATAAGTGCAAAGTGAACCAGTGATAGTTTTGGGTATTATAAAAAATGAACCTTGTGTTTCATTCTTGGCAATCACAAACATTGGATGCAATGAAATATGCATTTTTCAATGACTTAAAATATGTACTGTGACAATATGTTGTTCATAAGACATGAATCTGTTTAAAATAACATTTCGTTTTACATGAAAAAAGGAAAACAGAGTTCATAATACCTTTTGAACAATTAATACTATTTATTTGTTAATGACAGGGTACAATTCCCCAAAGACAATGTAAAAGACAGTATAAAAACTGTAGAATCCTACTTATAATAATAGTTAGAAATAAGAATATAAATATAAGGTTTTTTATGTATATAGTACAAGAATGTTTAAAAATGTATTAGATATAAGGCCATTTGTTTGGGTCTGAAACAACTAACATCAGAACTATAAAAATAGTTACCACTTGTAAATAGTAGAGAGTAATTAAGATGTTAGTTAGTAAAAACCTTTGTTGTAAACCATATTTCCATGTTGGAAATGGGAATTTTGTTGCAAAATGTCTGATTTGAAGACAACCATTTATTTAAAAAAAATATTCTTTATTCTGTTTGACTATTGTTTGTATTGTGGCCAATACTAGTTGTTTTTGTGTAATTTGAAAGCATGTTTAATTTATAATACTATTTGTAAAAGTCAGAGAGGGTATCACACATCATATATTGTTTGTAAATTATTTTGTAAGAAAAATTGTTAAAAAATCATAGGCCAAAAGAATGGAAACCAAACTTCATCAAAACAGAGAAATTGCTCAATTAAATGCAAATAAACAAAAGGGGTTTAGACAAAATAAACTTGAGATCATGCCATATAATTGCACATACCATTTAGAGAGATTTTAATAAATTATATTCAGAATTATGAATAAAAGTGAAAATGACTAAACTCAGAAATTTAGACATGGGAGTCATATATTTCAGAATAATGTTTCAGAATACAACTAATTCAATTAATTACCAGAAAATAAGGGAATAGGAACCTTTTAATACAATATAGAATTATTAATATTAAATATAACTGATAAAATGGCTGAATTTATATAATGACAGGAAGTAGATTTTAATGTTTTGACTTCCAAACAGTTTGTATACCAAACTGAAAGTAAAATTACTATTTTTTGGACAGAAAACACTATAAAATGGCATTATTTAATCTGAAAATAACCAGAATGAACTGAAAGATTAATTTAAATCAAATCTAGTGAATAAAATTGACAAATAACCAAAGTTTAGGCATTCATATAGTGAAAATATAAAAGTACACACAGGATGTGAAAAAATATTTGAACAATGTTAAGGATAATATTATATGGGCTAAGAGTTTAATTGAAACTGGAGGAAACAGTTAGTTAATTATTGGTAGTTGAACGGTTAACATGACATACGTATGATAACGTGGATAACCTAACCTATAATCGTCATACAAAGTGAGTGTATAGTGAGTTATTGTGAAATCGCGAGTGACTTGTAAAATACTTCTGAAACTATCATATTATAACAGAAACGATCAAGTAACACTCCATAACACAGAACAATATAAATCTACTCCGAAAAACACCATAAAACACTAGAAAACTGTATAATACATTAAACCAAATTAGTGACGGAATCGGAGAAAGTGTTGGACTTATAATTACACAGACATACTAAATACAACCCAGAATCACTACACCAGTCACTACACAACATATAACAAGAGATTTGCAGACACAAGAACAGGAATATTGCGTCAAAATACATTATTTGGAATGCAGCAGGAACGAGCAACATTTTGATCAACTTGACGGCGGCCATTTGCTTTGACGATCTCAGTGCCTTCTTCTTTGTTCAGCACAGCTGTTTGGTGAAAACAATTATTATATTTACAATTTATTATTCAATGTCCGTGTTTATTAATAACTATTAATTTGATTGTAACGTTATACTTTTTAAATATTAGCCCGATTTCTCTGACTTTGGTAATAACTGGCTGTTTAAAGAACCCTATATAATTTTTATAACATATACTTGTAACTTTTTTCGATATCCTGAGAATCGATACTAATCGATAAGAGTCAATATTGCTGTTACTTAATAAAACATTAATACTTTTCAATACTTAATAGTTCTTTATTTCTTCAATAATACTAATTACCAATAATATAATTCTAATTGATAATCTACAAGGACTTTACCACCCGTAAGTGAAGATAACCTAAAAAATAGAAAGGTAAACAAATATCGATTGGTTTACAGACAGTCTTATGAGTGGTGATAGATTATTTAAATTATACTAAAACTTTAATAAAAATTTTCAGAAGAGCATTACACTGTTTAAAACTTCACAGCCCTATATTAATTAATTGATCCTAATTAATTAATTAATAAAATTAAAATTTTATTTTTTTTTTATTTTTTTTTTATATAAACATAATTTTTTTTTAATTTTCTTCAAAACAATAATTTTTGTTTTGAAACTTTCGGTGAAGCTGAGCATATATATTTCTTCATCAACTTTACGCTACTCGACCGGTCTTGCTACCATTGGGACTCGACCAGCTGGGAAACTTTAGGAAGTGTTTCAGGCCAGTAAGACGTCGAGAGCCACACCAATTACACACACTTTTTATATAATTATTACAAATTGGCGCACAACTTTAGGGGCTTTAATTAGCGATTGGAAGGCCAATAAATTTTGCCCAATCACTAGTTGGAGCTAGGCAACAGCTACAAAGCCAGAGAATTTCAAGGGAAAATGCAACGACGTGCAACATCTAAGAAACGGGCGGCGGAGGCCGAAAAAGAAATAGAAGTCGATATGGACAACAAAGAGGCAACGCCAGTAGAGGTGGAAGAGGTATTACAATCGGTGTTGTCCAAACAAACTGAACCATCAGAGGAACAACCGGAGATACCCACGCAGACAGGGGAGATCAACATCCAGGAAAGACATTTAGAGAAATCCAAGGTAACAGCAGAAAGTAAAATGGACAGACTAATGGAAATGTTCATGAAAATGGATAAGAAATTGGACTCTACGAAGGAAGACTTGAGTAAGAAAATGGGGAGTGATAACCAGTCCTTGAAAGAAGAATTAAGTGGGATGAACAAGAACATGGAAGGGCTGAAGGAAGACAACCAGTCCCTGGGTAAGAAGATTGATGAAACCAATAAGAAGATGGAAGAGAAGATGGAAGAAAACAGCAAGAAGATGGAAGAGAAGATGGAAGAAAACAGCAAGAAGATGGAAGAAGAGATGGGGAAGAAGTTAGAAGAATTGAAGGAAGACAACCAATTGTTCAAGGAAGAATTCAAGTCGACCAAAGAAGAATTGATTAATAAAATTGAAAATACTAATCAGAAAATCGATGAAACCAGGAAGAAGATAGAGAAGAACAACCGACAATTGAAGGAAGAGTTGAAAGAAGATAACAAGAAGTTGGAAGAGAAGATGGGGGAGAAGTTGGAAGAATTGAGAGAGGACAATCAAATTCTAAGAGAAGAGTTAAGGGAGGTAAATCAGGAGAATTTGGACAAACTGGACGAAAGAATGGAATTGTTGCGAGAAGAAATGAATAAGGAAATCAAGGTTAACAAAAAAGCGATGGATAAGAAGATGGAAGAAGAAAATATAATGGTCAATCGACAGATTCGAGAGATTGACGGAAAGTGCAACCAGACCGAAAAGGAGGTGAATGAGTTTAAAGAAGTGGTGAACATCAAGTTCACAAATATCGAAGAACATAGTCGTAGGAAGGTAGAAGAACAGAGGAAGGAGAATCAAGAAGAATTCGGAAAAGTACGCAACCAGGTCACAGAACGATGTAATGATATACAAGAGACCATGGCCAATATCACCGGTCAGGTGCGACAAAGCCGAGAGGAGATGGAAGCGATTAGAAACAGACCGACTCATTTCACCGGATTGCCCGTCAACGAAAGCCGAGAGTGGCTCAACTTCCGGCAATACAAACGCAAGCCGATGGAGTTCCTGGCTAGGGTAGAAGAATATTTGACCAAGCATAAAATTACCCAATGGAGCCATAGCAGGGAGATATTCGACGAGTCTTTCCGAGACATAACAGATAATTGGTGGATGGCCAACCGGAGTGAAATTTCCGACTACCAACAGTTCCGGAAAATGTTTAAGACAAAATACTGGTCTGAGACCACCCAGAACTTGATACGTGACAATATTTGTAACGGAAGATACAGGTCACAATTAGGTAGCAGTATGACGGCATATTTCTTGGGGAAGGTGTGTATGGCAAAGCACCTTGAGCCAGCAATCCCAGAAGAATGTTTAGTGAATAAGATATCTTATCACTATGATGAGGACATTATCAGGGCCCGGAGAGGTAGTCAGATCAAGACGATCCAGGGAATGACTGAGTTATTGGAGGGATACGAGAATGAAGAGTATTATCGGCAGAGCAGGAAGAGAAATGAGAGACCAGAAGCAAGGCCGACTACTTACCCCAATAACGGCAATAACCATACAAATAACCGGAACCAGCCCAGTAATTACGACGGCCCTAACAACCAGCCGCGTAATAACCAGTTTAACGGAAATTTTAACGGCGTGAGAAATAACAACCCCTACCCAAATAATCGAAACCACTTTTATCAACAAAATAATAATGTTCCATACAGTCAGAGAAATCCATATCCCAACAATAATGGTGACAGACCTTACCCACCTAACCGAAATTACTATAATAATAATATTAGTAATAATAATAATAGCAATAGTAATAACCGAGTGTCGCGCCCTAGGGTAAATTTTATAAGAGCAGAAGATCGCGGACCCAGGAGATATTATCAACCGAGGAGGAGCAGCTTCCACGGCGCCGACCGAAGATGGAGGAGTGCGGAACGAGACGGCCCAAGATACGAACAGGAAAGATGAAGTACCAGCCTGGAAGATCTTGGCAGACAACCGAACAGGGCGTTAAACATCAACCAGGGTACAGAACGTCAGGAGACAAACCAGAGTTTCCCGAACGATGCCTCGGTCAATAATAACTCAAACAATGAACAAAATACTTTAAACGAGAGGAGGCAGTAATCAACAACGATGACCCGTTACTGCTTATACTTCCTGGGTTAGAAAAGGATGATTTGCAACAAGCAAACAATGATAAAAACATCACTATTATCAGTAACCATTATTTGAAAGACATACGAACTGAACTTTTGGAAGAGAACGAGAAGAGTCTCAGCAACAGTAATAATGAGATAATTTATATAACAGCGGAGGTGGAAGGAGTTCCCGCTAAAATAATGATAGACACAGGAGCTAATATTTCAATAATAAACTCCAATGAGTTGGAGAGAATACAATATACATGTGGAAAAACTTTGCCAATGTTACCAGTCAACAACATTGTGTTGGTAGGTGCAACTGGCCGCCAGAATAAAACCATTAGGAAGCAAGTTTCCTTAAGTGTCGTTAGCCGTGATATAGCTTTAGACATGGAATTTTTAATCGCCACCGGATTACCATTTGACATCTTAGTCGGTTGCGATATTCTTCGTAGATATTCGGCAGTAATCGATCTTAATTTAAATAAAGTATCACTTTTCCCAGTCGGAGTAACATGGACCGCAGATCTGGTAGGAGGCACAACTATACTTCCCAGCCCTATACATCAACAACTTCGTAAAATAAATGTTCTTAGAAACAGCCCTCTTTCTAAACCCATAATATACAATAATGGAGGAGAGGATTTATGGTCAGTTAAGATACAAGAAATACGGAATTTCCAGTGCGGAAGCGATAACAAGAAAATACCAACACATCTGGCTGATCGTCTAATTACAATATATGAGAAATACAAGGCGGTGTTTTCTGATGAACCAGGGAAGGTAAAAAACTACCAGTGCCAACTTCGTTTTAAAGAGAACGTAGAGTTTAACCGGAGGTCATATCCAATAGCGCAGTCGCTCAAAGAAGCCGTGAGAACAGAGATAAACAAGATGATAGATAATGACATAATTGAGATTAGTCAATCACCTTACACTAGTCCAATTATTGCTGTTCCGAAGAAAGATGGACAAGTCCGGCTCTGTTTAGATGCGCGTGAGTTGAATAAGACAATTGTGAATGACAGAACTTCTCCCGGTGAAATAGAAGAAATATTAAAGCGTTTTCATGGTACTAACTTTATTAGCACCTGGGATACGGTCTGTGGTTATTGGCAGGTAGAGCTGCATCCACAAAGCCGCCAGTATGTAGCGTTCATTTTCGAAGGGCGCAATTACCAGTTCAAGAGACTGCCTTTCGGACTTGTCAATTCTGTCGCCATATTTGTGGCATGCATGGACCAGATTTTGGGACCAGAAGCGCTCCAATTTACCACCGTCTATGTTGACGATTTATTAATCACATCCGGAACCTGGGAGGAGCACTGTTACAGAGTGGAGTTTGTACTAAACAAACTAGCGCAGAACAACATAACATTGAAGTTGGAGAAATCCAAGTTCATAGCGCGCGAGGTACAATTCTTAGGCTTCAACCTAGACGACAGAGGTATTACCCCATCAGCAGAGAAAGTGGAGGCAATTCAGAGGTTCCCGCAACCAAGAAACAGGAAACAATTGCAATCTTTCCTCGGACTCTGTAACTATTACAGGAAGTTTCAGAGCCGATATTCCGAGTTGACCGCCAAGTTTCAACCACAGTTATCTGCCAAAAACAAATGGACTTGGGGTGAAGATCAAGATATTACTTTCCGATTGATAAAAGAGAAGTTTCTGGAGAGTGTGATACTTCGTCACCCAGATTTTAAGAAACCGTTCTTTCTAAACTGTGACGCTAGCGATCTAAGCTTAGGAACGACATTATACCAGGAAGATGAGGAGGGACAACATCTGGTAATAAGCTTCGCTAGTCGCACACTGAACCAGTGCGAAAAGAACTACAGTGTGACAGAAAAGGAATTGTTGAGCGTGGTGTTCGCATGCAGCAAGTTCCGGACGTACATTCTCGGATATCAAGTCACGGTACGAACTGATCATAAATCCATCTCGCTCCTTCGTAGGTGCAAATTGAGTCACGGCCGATTGGCTAGGTGGGTACTCGCCCTACAAGAATATGACCTGAAATGGGAATACATTCCAGGGAAGAAGAACGTGGTAGAGGATGTGTTGTCACGTATAAATCTGGAAGATCAGACTTTCGAGGGAGAGAAGGAGAGCTTAGTAAAAATTTATAACATATTCACGACCAGAGCCGATTTACAAGCTTTGTTAATAAACATCAGAATCCATCAGCAGTCTGATCCTAAGCTGAAAAACATTGTGAGTCGTTTGGAAGCCAATGATGAAACCATTTCTAAATATTACCACCTTAACAAGGGAATTTTATTCATAAAAACCGCATTGGACGATGAGACATGGAAGGTGATAATCCCGCACCAAATAGAAAAGGAGGTCATCATCGATTACCATGTCAGGTATGGTCACATGGGAGCGTTAAAAGTGATACAAGCTCTAGAGGAAAATTGTAAGATCAAGAATATCAACCGCAAGGTGAGAACATACATCAAGTCCTGTAAGATCTGCCAATGTGCAAAAGTAAACAATGAAAAGACAGAGGGTATCATGATACCGATAACTTCCAACGCAAAACTGGAAAAAGTTTTTTTGGATATATGCGGGCCATTTCCCCGTAGCGGTGGTCGGCACAGATATAAATACTTGGTAATCATAATGGATCACTACACCAAGTATATAAAGCTATATCCGGTTAATCGGGCAACGACAGCAAAGGTTTTGGCGGTGATTATTGATTTGTATATCCCAGAGATCGGTAGACCATTTTCTATTATTACCGACCATGGTACACAGTTTAAGGGGAGGAGATGGCGAGACACTTTATTAGCACTTGGGGTCAAAACATATAAGACATCAGTCTACCACCCAAGTAGCAATCCGGCTGAGAGAGTACTAAGAGAAGTGGGTAGGATATTGCGCACGTACTGTCACAACCAACAGAAAAAGTGGCAAGAGTACCTAGCAGCGACAGAAACATTCCTAAATTACGCCCACCATCCAGCTATAGGAATTCCACCGTACTCAGCCATGTATGAGAAGCCGACTCCCCGAGACATTGAACAAATCATTGAATTTCCAACGAACAACAATAGGAAATTCAACCAGTTGAAGTTTTACAATAAGGTAGCAGAAGATCAGGAAAAACGGCAAGCCAAATACCAGAAGGCAATAGGGCGAATTGTAACATATAAAGAGGGTGAAAAAGTCCTCCTAAAAAATAGAGAGCTGCCTAGCACCTTAGAAGGCATAACCAAAAAACTACTATTACTATATACTGGCCCATATGTTGTGGTAAATAATAAGCATAACAATACATATGAGTTGAAGGAAATCATTTCAGGAAAAATCAAAGGAGTGTACAATCAAGCTTTTATGAAGAAATATTATGAAGAATGAGTTGTGAGTTTTAGAATTTTGAATTTAGAATTTTTATTTTAAAAATCCGAAAATAATGTAAGTACATCTTACAACCTAATATTTTGAGAAGAACATTTTGGAGAATTATAAGAAGAAGGAATTTAGAATATTTAATAATTTTTAAAAATTCGGAAATAATGTAAGTACACCTTACAACCTAATATTTAGAGAAAAACATTTTTGAAGAATTAAGAAGAAAGGAATTTTGAAGTTAATATACAAAAAATTTAAAAATGAAGTAAGACCAACTTACTATAACTAAGTTTATGAGAAAACTTTATGGTAAATAATTAAGAAGAATTTGAATTTGGAGAAATACCAAAACATTCAGAAATAATGGTAAAATCACAATACTATAAACAATTCTGAATGAAACAATTCTGGGAATAAATGAATTAAACAGAATTTGAATGTTGATAGAACGTCAGAACTTTGAAACAAGATAAGATCAACATATTACAAGAATTTATGAGAAATATTTTTCAATTAAATAAAGAGAATAGTTTGAATTTTACATTAAAAATAACCAAGTTCCAAAAAATAATTATGTGTCAATTATGATTGAATTGAGAAGAAAATAAAGTGGTTAATTCAGAAAAGAGAATTAACGTTAATCCAGAATAAATGCTAGACATTCACAATAGCATTTGAAGGAGTAGAGAAGAATAACAAAAAAGAGTGTAATATGCCAGAGAAGGAAAAAAAATTTGGAAGCAAAGAGACTAATTACCTATGAAACGATAATGAAAACAGTTAATTAAGAGCGAAGAAGAACAACTCATACCAAACAGATGGAGAAGATGATTTTGAACAAATGATAATAATAAGACCTATATGAAATGCAAAGAGAAGAAATACCACATGAAATATAATATAAATGAATTAATGTTAATGAATGCGAAGGCAGATTAATAACTTTCTAAGAGAAAGGAAAGAACCAAAATGTTTAAATAAAATGATCAATATAACAACCTGTATATCTAATGTAAAGATACAATGTCAAAAAATTAAATATAATATATTAAGACCATTCAAATAATGAATACGAAAGACTATTTATAAAGACCATGCTAATACTATGAGTAACCAGAAGAAAGTATAAAGAGAATTCAGATGGAGAAGAAAGAGAGTTACACTGTAAACAGTAACCAGAATTATTAAAGGAAAGGTTTTCAACCATAATTAAAATAAATATATCAGACAAGTTAAGAGTTTTGAAAAAATATATATATAATGAGTATAATAATGATTATGAAGATTTATTAAGATAGAAAATGTGAGATAATCTGAGAGACTACGAAGTGGAGAATCCAAAGATATTTTTATTAGTCGAAAATGAGACTACTTTTTATTTATTTATTCGATGACTGACTGAAGATAATTCCAGCAGCATTATGTTTTTTGAGCAGGGATGGATATGCCCCTGTACTCAATTTATAGAAGTGGTGTATGGCCAGCAGAGAAGTAGCGTACAGTGCCCCTCTGATCTGCCCCAGCCCACGTGATAGGGAATGTTAGGGAATTAATATCCCAAGGATACAACACGAAGTTGATATAGAAAGAAAATGTATTACAATTATAATATATCTCAGAAGACACTAACTATCCGAAAAGGATCAGTAGTAAGACAAGTAACCATATATATAAAATTAATAAAACTCTAATTATAAAAAAGTCGATATAAAGATGGAGAAGAAAATGAATTATAAGAAATGATGAAATTATCATAAGAAATTATTTCATCCATAAACATGTCTGAAATAATTACTTCTGGAGGAGAGCAATCTGTAGCGTGACAGATGTATGCATAATATTGAATGGCAATTGATCATTAGAATAATGAAGTTATAATATTTAAATTTGGAAGAAAGCACTAAGTTTAATATAAAAAGATTAATTCATAGCAACTGTGGAAAGAAATCATTATTATAAAGAAAATACAAGTTAAAATAAAAGGAGTTACTAGTGATGAGTCATCCAAGACCAGTCTCATAACCAAAGGTTTTCAAGGTGTAACCCAGGAAGGTAAAATAGTAAATAACAAAGCAGTACACAATATGACCAAACCCACAACAAGGGAGAATAAATAGAATAGAAACCCTAAAATAAGCCAAGATCAACCAATACAGGTTGTGTATTTCTGTAATAAAGAAGAAGATGGAGAAGATCCCAAGAAACCTGATGGCAACAAGAAGAAGATGGAGAAGATACCAGTCCCAGAAGGCAGGAGAAAAGAAGACTGAAGAAAGAAGAAGAGGGCAGCATCCTGAAGAAGATGTCATGCTCTTATAAAAGACACCGAAATCCCTATATCCCCAAAATAAATATCTAAAAATAAAAGTATAACGAAATAAAAACCACATGTATATAAATTTAAGAGAGAGGAGTGTATAAAGTAAAAGTTTCCTGTGAACTAAGATGAAAAAATAATATAGTACCCATGGAACAAATCTCCATTGAAAAAACGCTAACCAATTTATTATGTTAATAAGACTATACGACCATTTAGCATTAACATAATATATAAGTGCAAAGTGAACCAGTGATAGTTTTGGGTATTATAAAAAATGAACCTTGTGTTTCATTCTTGGCAATCACAAACATTGGATGCAATGAAATATGCATTTTTCAATGACTTAAAATATGTACTGTGACAATATGTTGTTCATAAGACATGAATCTGTTTAAAATAACATTTCGTTTTACATGAAAAAAGGAAAACAGAGTTCATAATACCTTTTGAACAATTAATACTATTTATTTGTTAATGACAGGGTACAATTCCCCAAAGACAATGTAAAAGACAGTATAAAAACTGTAGAATCCTACTTATAATAATAGTTAGAAATAAGAATATAAATATAAGGTTTTTTATGTATATAGTACAAGAATGTTTAAAAATGTATTAGATATAAGGCCATTTGTTTGGGTCTGAAACAACTAACATCAGAACTATAAAAATAGTTACCACTTGTAAATAGTAGAGAGTAATTAAGATGTTAGTTAGTAAAAACCTTTGTTGTAAACCATATTTCCATGTTGGAAATGGGAATTTTGTTGCAAAATGTCTGATTTGAAGACAACCATTTATTTAAAAAAAATATTCTTTATTCTGTTTGACTATTGTTTGTATTGTGGCCAATACTAGTTGTTTTTGTGTAATTTGAAAGCATGTTTAATTTATAATACTATTTGTAAAAGTCAGAGAGGGTATCACACATCATATATTGTTTGTAAATTATTTTGTAAGAAAAATTGTTAAAAAATCATAGGCCAAAAGAATGGAAACCAAACTTCATCAAAACAGAGAAATTGCTCAATTAAATGCAAATAAACAAAAGGGGTTTAGACAAAATAAACTTGAGATCATGCCATATAATTGCACATACCATTTAGAGAGATTTTAATAAATTATATTCAGAATTATGAATAAAAGTGAAAATGACTAAACTCAGAAATTTAGACATGGGAGTCATATATTTCAGAATAATGTTTCAGAATACAACTAATTCAATTAATTACCAGAAAATAAGGGAATAGGAACCTTTTAATACAATATAGAATTATTAATATTAAATATAACTGATAAAATGGCTGAATTTATATAATGACAGGAAGTAGATTTTAATGTTTTGACTTCCAAACAGTTTGTATACCAAACTGAAAGTAAAATTACTATTTTTTGGACAGAAAACACTATAAAATGGCATTATTTAATCTGAAAATAACCAGAATGAACTGAAAGATTAATTTAAATCAAATCTAGTGAATAAAATTGACAAATAACCAAAGTTTAGGCATTCATATAGTGAAAATATAAAAGTACACACAGGATGTGAAAAAATATTTGAACAATGTTAAGGATAATATTATATGGGCTAAGAGTTTAATTGAAACTGGAGGAAACAGTTAGTTAATTATTGGTAGTTGAACGGTTAACATGACATACGTATGATAACGTGGATAACCTAACCTATAATCGTCATACAAAGTGAGTGTATAGTGAGTTATTGTGAAATCGCGAGTGACTTGTAAAATACTTCTGAAACTATCATATTATAACAGAAACGATCAAGTAACACTCCATAACACAGAACAATATAAATCTACTCCGAAAAACACCATAAAACACTAGAAAACTGTATAATACATTAAACCAAATTAGTGACGGAATCGGAGAAAGTGTTGGACTTATAATTACACAGACATACTAAATACAACCCAGAATCACTACACCAGTCACTACACAACATATAACAAGAGATTTGCAGACACAAGAACAGGAATATTGCGTCAAAATACATTATTTGGAATGCAGCAGGAACGAGCAACATTTTGATCAACTTGACGGCGGCCATTTGCTTTGACGATCTCAGTGCCTTCTTCTTTGTTCAGCACAGCTGTTTGGTGAAAACAATTATTATATTTACAATTTATTATTCAATGTCCGTGTTTATTAATAACTATTAATTTGATTGTAACGTTATACTTTTTAAATATTAGCCCGATTTCTCTGACTTTGGTAATAACTGGCTGTTTAAAGAACCCTATATAATTTTTATAACATATACTTGTAACTTTTTTCGATATCCTGAGAATCGATACTAATCGATAAGAGTCAATATTGCTGTTACTTAATAAAACATTAATACTTTTCAATACTTAATAGTTCTTTATTTCTTCAATAATACTAATTACCAATAATATAATTCTAATTGATAATCTACAAGGACTTTACCACCCGTAAGTGAAGATAACCTAAAAAATAGAAAGGTAAACAAATATCGATTGGTTTACAGACAGTCTTATGAGTGGTGATAGATTATTTAAATTATACTAAAACTTTAATAAAAATTTTCAGAAGAGCATTACACTGTTTAAAACTTCACAGCCCTATATTAATTAATTGATCCTAATTAATTAATTAATAAAATTAAATTTTTTTTTTTTTTATTTTTTTTTTATATAAACATAATTTTTTTTTAATTTTCTTCAAAACAATAATTTTTGTTTTGAAACTTTCGGTGAAGCTGAGCATATATATTTCTTCATCAACTTTACGCTACTCGACCGGTCTTGCTACCATTGGGACTCGACCAGCTGGGAAACTTAAGGAAGTGTTTCAGGCCAGTAAGACGTCGAGAGCCACACCAATTACACACACTTTTTATATAATTATTACAAATTGGCGCACAACTTTAGGGGCTTTAATTAGCGATTGGAAGGCCAATAAATTTTGCCCAATCACTAGTTGGAGCTAGGCAACAGCTACAAAGCCAGAGAATTTCAAGGGAAAATGCAACGACGTGCAACATCTAAGAAACGGGCGGCGGAGGCCGAAAAAGAAATAGAAGTCGATATGGACAACAAAGAGGCAACGCCAGTAGAGGTGGAAGAGGTATTACAATCGGTGTTGTCCAAACAAACTGAACCATCAGAGGAACAACCGGAGATACCCACGCAGACAGGGGAGATCAACATCCAGGAAAGACATTTAGAGAAATCCAAGGTAACAGCAGAAAGTAAAATGGACAGACTAATGGAAATGTTCATGAAAATGGATAAGAAATTGGACTCTACGAAGGAAGACTTGAGTAAGAAAATGGGGAGTGATAACCAGTCCTTGAAAGAAGAATTAAGTGGGATGAACAAGAACATGGAAGGGCTGAAGGAAGACAACCAGTCCCTGGGTAAGAAGATTGATGAAACCAATAAGAAGATGGAAGAGAAGATGGAAGAAAACAGCAAGAAGATGGAAGAGAAGATGGAAGAAAACAGCAAGAAGATGGAAGAAGAGATGGGGAAGAAGTTAGAAGAATTGAAGGAAGACAACCAATTGTTCAAGGAAGAATTCAAGTCGACCAAAGAAGAATTGATTAATAAAATTGAAAATACTAATCAGAAAATCGATGAAACCAGGAAGAAGATAGAGAAGAACAACCGACAATTGAAGGAAGAGTTGAAAGAAGATAACAAGAAGTTGGAAGAGAAGATGGGGGAGAAGTTGGAAGAATTGAGAGAGGACAATCAAATTCTAAGAGAAGAGTTAAGGGAGGTAAATCAGGAGAATTTGGACAAACTGGACGAAAGAATGGAATTGTTGCGAGAAGAAATGAATAAGGAAATCAAGGTTAACAAAAAAGCGATGGATAAGAAGATGGAAGAAGAAAATATAATGGTCAATCGACAGATTCGAGAGATTGACGGAAAGTGCAACCAGACCGAAAAGGAGGTGAATGAGTTTAAAGAAGTGGTGAACATCAAGTTCACAAATATCGAAGAACATAGTCGTAGGAAGGTAGAAGAACAGAGGAAGGAGAATCAAGAAGAATTCGGAAAAGTACGCAACCAGGTCACAGAACGATGTAATGATATACAAGAGACCATGGCCAATATCACCGGTCAGGTGCGACAAAGCCGAGAGGAGATGGAAGCGATTAGAAACAGACCGACTCATTTCACCGGATTGCCCGTCAACGAAAGCCGAGAGTGGCTCAACTTCCGGCAATACAAACGCAAGCCGATGGAGTTCCTGGCTAGGGTAGAAGAATATTTGACCAAGCATAAAATTACCCAATGGAGCCATAGCAGGGAGATATTCGACGAGTCTTTCCGAGACATAACAGATAATTGGTGGATGGCCAACCGGAGTGAAATTTCCGACTACCAACAGTTCCGGAAAATGTTTAAGACAAAATACTGGTCTGAGACCACCCAGAACTTGATACGTGACAATATTTGTAACGGAAGATACAGGTCACAATTAGGTAGCAGTATGACGGCATATTTCTTGGGGAAGGTGTGTATGGCAAAGCACCTTGAGCCAGCAATCCCAGAAGAATGTTTAGTGAATAAGATATCTTATCACTATGATGAGGACATTATCAGGGCCCGGAGAGGTAGTCAGATCAAGACGATCCAGGGAATGACTGAGTTATTGGAGGGATACGAGAATGAAGAGTATTATCGGCAGAGCAGGAAGAGAAATGAGAGACCAGAAGCAAGGCCGACTACTTACCCCAATAACGGCAATAACCATACAAATAACCGGAACCAGCCCAGTAATTACGACGGCCCTAACAACCAGCCGCGTAATAACCAGTTTAACGGAAATTTTAACGGCGTGAGAAATAACAACCCCTACCCAAATAATCGAAACCACTTTTATCAACAAAATAATAATGTTCCATACAGTCAGAGAAATCCATATCCCAACAATAATGGTGACAGACCTTACCCACCTAACCGAAATTACTATAATAATAATATTAGTAATAATAATAATAGCAATAGTAATAACCGAGTGTCGCGCCCTAGGGTAAATTTTATAAGAGCAGAAGATCGCGGACCCAGGAGATATTATCAACCGAGGAGGAGCAGCTTCCACGGCGCCGACCGAAGATGGAGGAGTGCGGAACGAGACGGCCCAAGATACGAACAGGAAAGATGAAGTACCAGCCTGGAAGATCTTGGCAGACAACCGAACAGGGCGTTAAACATCAACCAGGGTACAGAACGTCAGGAGACAAACCAGAGTTTCCCGAACGATGCCTCGGTCAATAATAACTCAAACAATGAACAAAATACTTTAAACGAGAGGAGGCAGTAATCAACAACGATGACCCGTTACTGCTTATACTTCCTGGGTTAGAAAAGGATGATTTGCAACAAGCAAACAATGATAAAAACATCACTATTATCAGTAACCATTATTTGAAAGACATACGAACTGAACTTTTGGAAGAGAACGAGAAGAGTCTCAGCAACAGTAATAATGAGATAATTTATATAACAGCGGAGGTGGAAGGAGTTCCCGCTAAAATAATGATAGACACAGGAGCTAATATTTCAATAATAAACTCCAATGAGTTGGAGAGAATACAATATACATGTGGAAAAACTTTGCCAATGTTACCAGTCAACAACATTGTGTTGGTAGGTGCAACTGGCCGCCAGAATAAAACCATTAGGAAGCAAGTTTCCTTAAGTGTCGTTAGCCGTGATATAGCTTTAGACATGGAATTTTTAATCGCCACCGGATTACCATTTGACATCTTAGTCGGTTGCGATATTCTTCGTAGATATTCGGCAGTAATCGATCTTAATTTAAATAAAGTATCACTTTTCCCAGTCGGAGTAACATGGACCGCAGATCTGGTAGGAGGCACAACTATACTTCCCAGCCCTATACATCAACAACTTCGTAAAATAAATGTTCTTAGAAACAGCCCTCTTTCTAAACCCATAATATACAATAATGGAGGAGAGGATTTATGGTCAGTTAAGATACAAGAAATACGGAATTTCCAGTGCGGAAGCGATAACAAGAAAATACCAACACATCTGGCTGATCGTCTAATTACAATATATGAGAAATACAAGGCGGTGTTTTCTGATGAACCAGGGAAGGTAAAAAACTACCAGTGCCAACTTCGTTTTAAAGAGAACGTAGAGTTTAACCGGAGGTCATATCCAATAGCGCAGTCGCTCAAAGAAGCCGTGAGAACAGAGATAAACAAGATGATAGATAATGACATAATTGAGATTAGTCAATCACCTTACACTAGTCCAATTATTGCTGTTCCGAAGAAAGATGGACAAGTCCGGCTCTGTTTAGATGCGCGTGAGTTGAATAAGACAATTGTGAATGACAGAACTTCTCCCGGTGAAATAGAAGAAATATTAAAGCGTTTTCATGGTACTAACTTTATTAGCACCTGGGATACGGTCTGTGGTTATTGGCAGGTAGAGCTGCATCCACAAAGCCGCCAGTATGTAGCGTTCATTTTCGAAGGGCGCAATTACCAGTTCAAGAGACTGCCTTTCGGACTTGTCAATTCTGTCGCCATATTTGTGGCATGCATGGACCAGATTTTGGGACCAGAAGCGCTCCAATTTACCACCGTCTATGTTGACGATTTATTAATCACATCCGGAACCTGGGAGGAGCACTGTTACAGAGTGGAGTTTGTACTAAACAAACTAGCGCAGAACAACATAACATTGAAGTTGGAGAAACCCAAGTTCATAGCGCGCGAGGTACAATTCTTAGGCTTCAACCTAGACGACAGAGGTATTACCCCATCAGCAGAGAAAGTGGAGGCAATTCAGAGGTTCCCGCAACCAAGAAACAGGAAACAATTGCAATCTTTCCTCGGACTCTGTAACTATTACAGGAAGTTTCAGAGCCGATATTCCGAGTTGACCGCCAAGTTTCAACCACAGTTATCTGCCAAAAACAAATGGACTTGGGGTGAAGATCAAGATATTACTTTCCGATTGATAAAAGAGAAGTTTCTGGAGAGTGTGATACTTCGTCACCCAGATTTTAAGAAACCGTTCTTTCTAAACTGTGACGCTAGCGATCTAAGCTTAGGAACGACATTATACCAGGAAGATGAGGAGGGACAACATCTGGTAATAAGCTTCGCTAGTCGCACACTGAACCAGTGCGAAAAGAACTACAGTGTGACAGAAAAGGAATTGTTGAGCGTGGTGTTCGCATGCAGCAAGTTCCGGACGTACATTCTCGGATATCAAGTCACGGTACGAACTGATCATAAATCCATCTCGCTCCTTCGTAGGTGCAAATTGAGTCACGGCCGATTGGCTAGGTGGGTACTCGCCCTACAAGAATATGACCTGAAATGGGAATACATTCCAGGGAAGAAGAACGTGGTAGAGGATGTGTTGTCACGTATAAATCTGGAAGATCAGACTTTCGAGGGAGAGAAGGAGAGCTTAGTAAAAATTTATAACATATTCACGACCAGAGCCGATTTACAAGCTTTGTTAATAAACATCAGAATCCATCAGCAGTCTGATCCTAAGCTGAAAAACATTGTGAGTCGTTTGGAAGCCAATGATGAAACCATTTCTAAATATTACCACCTTAACAAGGGAATTTTATTCATAAAAACCGCATTGGACGATGAGACATGGAAGGTGATAATCCCGCACCAAATAGAAAAGGAGGTCATCATCGATTACCATGTCAGGTATGGTCACATGGGAGCGTTAAAAGTGATACAAGCTCTAGAGGAAAATTGTAAGATCAAGAATATCAACCGCAAGGTGAGAACATACATCAAGTCCTGTAAGATCTGCCAATGTGCAAAAGTAAACAATGAAAAGACAGAGGGTATCATGATACCGATAACTTCCAACGCAAAACTGGAAAAAGTGTTTTTGGATATATGCGGGCCATTTCCCCGTAGCGGTGGTCGGCACAGATATAAATACTTGGTAATCATAATGGATCACTACACCAAGTATATAAAGCTATATCCGGTTAATCGGGCAACGACAGCAAAGGTTTTGGCGGTGATTATTGATTTGTATATCCCAGAGATCGGTAGACCATTTTCTATTATTACCGACCATGGTACACAGTTTAAGGGGAGGAGATGGCGAGACACTTTATTAGCACTTGGGGTCAAAACATATAAGACATCAGTCTACCACCCAAGTAGCAATCCGGCTGAGAGAGTACTAAGAGAAGTGGGTAGGATATTGCGCACGTACTGTCACAACCAACAGAAAAAGTGGCAAGAGTACCTAGCAGCGACAGAAACATTCCTAAATTACGCCCACCATCCAGCTATAGGAATTCCACCGTACTCAGCCATGTATGAGAAGCCGACTCCCCGAGACATTGAACAAATCATTGAATTTCCAACGAACAACAATAGGAAATTCAACCAGTTGAAGTTTTACAATAAGGTAGCAGAAGATCAGGAAAAACGGCAAGCCAAATACCAGAAGGCAATAGGGCGAATTGTAACATATAAAGAGGGTGAAAAAGTCCTCCTAAAAAATAGAGAGCTGCCTAGCACCTTAGAAGGCATAACCAAAAAACTACTATTACTATATACTGGCCCATATGTTGTGGTAAATAATAAGCATAACAATACATATGAGTTGAAGGAAATCATTTCAGGAAAAATCAAAGGAGTGTACAATCAAGCTTCTATGAAGAAATATTATGAAGAATGAGTTGTGAGTTTTAGAATTTTGAATTTAGAATTTTTATTTTAAAAATCCGAAAATAATGTAAGTACATCTTACAACCTAATATTTTGAGAAGAACATTTTGGAGAATTATAAGAAGAAGGAATTTAGAATATTTAATAATTTTTAAAAATTCGGAAATAATGTAAGTACACCTTACAACCTAATATTTAGAGAAAAACATTTTTGAAGAATTAAGAAGAAAGGAATTTTGAAGTTAATATACAAAAAATTTAAAAATGAAGTAAGACCAACTTACTATAACTAAGTTTATGAGAAAACTTTATGGTAAATAATTAAGAAGAATTTGAATTTGGAGAAATACCAAAACATTCAGAAATAATGGTAAAATCACAATACTATAAACAATTCTGAATGAAACAATTCTGGGAATAAATGAATTAAACAGAATTTGAATGTTGATAGAACGTCAGAACTTTGAAACAAGATAAGATCAACATATTACAAGAATTTATGAGAAATATTTTTCAATTAAATAAAGAGAATAGTTTGAATTTTACATTAAAAATAACCAAGTTCCAAAAAATAATTATGTGTCAATTATGATTGAATTGAGAAGAAAATAAAGTGGTTAATTCAGAAAAGAGAATTAACGTTAATCCAGAATAAATGCTAGACATTCACAATAGCATTTGAAGGAGTAGAGAAGAATAACAAAAAAGAGTGTAATATGCCAGAGAAGGAAAAAAAATTTGGAAGCAAAGAGACTAATTACCTATGAAACGATAATGAAAACAGTTAATTAAGAGCGAAGAAGAACAACTCATACCAAACAGATGGAGAAGATGATTTTGAACAAATGATAATAATAAGACCTATATGAAATGCAAAGAGAAGAAATACCACATGAAATATAATATAAATGAATTAATGTTAATGAATGCGAAGGCAGATTAATAACTTTCTAAGAGAAAGGAAAGAACCAAAATGTTTAAATAAAATGATCAATATAACAACCTGTATATCTAATGTAAAGATACAATGTCAAAAAATTAAATATAATATATTAAGACCATTCAAATAATGAATACGAAAGACTATTTATAAAGACCATGCTAATACTATGAGTAACCAGAAGAAAGTATAAAGAGAATTCAGATGGAGAAGAAAGAGAGTTACACTGTAAACAGTAACCAGAATTATTAAAGGAAAGGTTTTCAACCATAATTAAAATAAATATATCAGACAAGT
This sequence comes from Magicicada septendecula, assembly GCA_034769895.1. Taxonomy (NCBI): domain Eukaryota; kingdom Metazoa; phylum Arthropoda; class Insecta; order Hemiptera; family Cicadidae; genus Magicicada; species Magicicada septendecula. Next base: position 228,501,953 of record CM068374.1, on the reverse strand, counting down.
TAAGAGTTTTGAAAAAATATATATATAATGAGTATAATAATGATTATGAAGATTTATTAAGATAGAAAATGTGAGATAATCTGAGAGACTACGAAGTGGAGAATCCAAAGATATTTTTATTAGTCGAAAATGAGACTACTTTTTATTTATTTATTCGATGACTGACTGAAGATAATTCCAGCAGCATTATGTTTTTTGAGCAGGGATGGATATGCCCCTGTACTCAATTTATAGAAGTGGTGTATGGCCAGCAGAGAAGTAGCGTACAGTGCCCCTCTGATCTGCCCCAGCCCACGTGATAGGGAATGTTAGGGAATTAATATCCCAAGGATACAACACGAAGTTGATATAGAAAGAAAATGTATTACAATTATAATATATCTCAGAAGACGCTAACTATCCGAAAAGGATCAGTAGTAAGACAAGTAACCATATATATAAAATTAATAAAACTCTAATTATAAAAAAGTCGATATAAAGATGGAGAAGAAAATGAATTATAAGAAATGATGAAATTATCATAAGAAATTATTTCATCCATAAACATGTCTGAAATAATTACTTCTGGAGGAGAGCAATCTGTAGCGTGACAGATGTATGCATAATATTGAATGGCAATTGATCATTAGAATAATGAAGTTATAATATTTAAATTTGGAAGAAAGCACTAAGTTTAATATAAAAAGATTAATTCATAGCAACTGTGGAAAGAAATCATTATTATAAAGAAAATACAAGTTAAAATAAAAGGAGTTACTAGTGATGAGTCATCCAAGACCAGTCTCATAACCAAAGGTTTTCAAGGTGTAACCCAGGAAGGTAAAATAGTAAATAACAAAGCAGTACACAATATGACCAAACCCACAACAAGGGAGAATAAATAGAATAGAAACCCTAAAATAAGCCAAGATCAACCAATACAGGTTGTGTATTTCTGTAATAAAGAAGAAGATGGAGAAGATCCCAAGAAACCTGATGGCAACAAGAAGAAGATGGAGAAGATACCAGTCCCAGAAGGCAGGAGAAAAGAAGACTGAAGAAAGAAGAAGAGGGCAGCATCCTGAAGAAGATGTCATGCTCTTATAAAAGACACCGAAATCCCTATATCCCCAAAATAAATATCTAAAAATAAAAGTATAACGAAATAAAAACCACATGTATATAAATTTAAGAGAGAGGAGTGTATAAAGTAAAAGTTTCCTGTGAACTAAGATGAAACAATAATATAGTACCCATGGAACAAATCTCCATTGAAAAAACGCTAACCAATTTATTATGTTAATAAGACTATACGACCATTTAGCATTAACATAATATATAAGTGCAAAGTGAACCAGTGATAGTTTTGGGTATTATAAAAAATGAACCTTGTGTTTCATTCTTGGCAATCACAAACATTGGATGCAATGAAATATGCATTTTTCAATGACTTAAAATATGTACTGTGACAATATGTTGTTCATAAGACATGAATCTGTTTAAAATAACATTTCGTTTTACATGAAAAAAGGAAAACAGAGTTCATAATACCTTTTGAACAATTAATACTATTTATTTGTTAATGACAGGGTACAATTCCCCAAAGACAATGTAAAAGACAGTATAAAAACTGTAGAATCCTACTTATAATAATAGTTAGAAATAAGAATATAAATATAAGGTTTTTTATGTATATAGTACAAGAATGTTTAAAAATGTATTAGATATAAGGCCATTTGTTTGGGTCTGAAACAACTAACATCAGAACTATAAAAATAGTTACCACTTGTAAATAGTAGAGAGTAATTAAGATGTTAGTTAGTAAAAAACCTTTGTTGTAAACCATATTTCCATGTTGGAAATGGGAATTTTGTTGCAAAATGTCTGATTTGAAGACAACCATTTATTTAAAAAAAATATTCTTTATTCTGTTTGACTATTGTTTGTATTGTGGCCAATACTAGTTGTTTTTGTGTAATTTGAAAGCATGTTTAATTTATAATACTATTTGTAAAAGTCAGAGAGGGTATCACACATCATATATTGTTTGTAAATTATTTTGTAAGAAAAATTGTTAAAAAATCATAGGCCAAAAGAATGGAAACCAAACTTCATCAAAACAGAGAAATTGCTCAATTAAATGCAAATAAACAAAAGGGGTTTAGACAAAATAAACTTGAGATCATGCCATATAATTGCACATACCATTTAGAGAGATTTTAATAAATTATATTCAGAATTATGAATAAAAGTGAAAATGACTAAACTCAGAAATTTAGACATGGGAGTCATATATTTCAGAATAATGTTTCAGAATACAACTAATTCAATTAATTACCAGAAAATAAGGGAATAGGAACCTTTTAATACAATATAGAATTATTAATATTAAATATAACTGATAAAATGGCTGAATTTATATAATGACAGGAAGTAGATTTTAATGTTTTGACTTCCAAACAGTTTGTATACCAAACTGAAAGTAAAATTACTATTTTTTGGACAGAAAACACTATAAAATGGCATTATTTAATCTGAAAATAACCAGAATGAACTGAAAGATTAATTTAAATCAAATCTAGTGAATAAAATTGACAAATAACCAAAGTTTAGGCATTCATATAGTGAAAATATAAAAGTACACACAGGATGTGAAAAAATATTTGAACAATGTTAAGGATAATATTATATGGGCTAAGAGTTTAATTGAAACTGGAGGAAACAGTTAGTTAATTATTGGTAGTTGAACGGTTAACATGGCATACGTATGATAACGTGGATAACCTAACCTATAATCGTCATACAAAGTGAGTGTATAGTGAGTTATTGTGAAATCGCGAGTGACTTGTAAAATACTTCTGAAACTATCATATTATAACAGAAACGATCAAGTAACACTCCATAACACAGAACAATATAAATCTACTCCGAAAAACACCATAAAACACTAGAAAACTGTATAATACATTAAACCAAATTAGTGACGGAATCGGAGAAAGTGTTGGACTTATAATTACACAGACATACTAAATACAACCCAGAATCACTACACCAGTCACTACACAACATATAACAAGAGATTTGCAGACACAAGAACAGGAATATTGCGTCAAAATACATTATTTGGAATGCAGCAGGAACGAGCAACATTTTGATCAACTTGACGGCGGCCATTTGCTTTGACGATCTCAGTGCCTTCTTCTTTGTTCAGCACAGTTGTTTGGTGAAAACAATTATTATATTTACAATTTATTATTCAATGTCCGTGTTTATTAATAACTATTAATTTGATTGTAACGTTATACTTTTTAAATATTAGCCCGATTTCTCTGACTTTGGTAATAACTGGCTGTTTAAAGAACCCTATATAATTTTTATAACATATACTTGTAACTTTTTTCGATATCCTGAGAATCGATACTAATCGATAAGAGTCAATATTGCTGTTACTTAATAAAACATTAATACTTTTCAATACTTAATAGTTCTTTATTTCTTCAATAATACTAATTACCAATAATATAATTCTAATTGATAATCTACAAGGACTTTACCACCCGTAAGTGAAGATAACCTAAAAAATAGAAAGGTAAACAAATATCGATTGGTTTACAGACAGTCTTATGAGTGGTGATAGATTATTTAAATTATACTAAAACTTTAATAAAAATTTTCAGAAGAGCATTACACTGTTTAAAACTTCACAGCCCTATATTAATTAATTGATCCTAATTAATTAATTAATTAAATTAAAATTTTTTTTTTATTATTTTATTTTTTTATATAAACATAATTTTTTTTAATTTTCTTCAAAACAATAATTTTTGTTTTGAAACTTTCGGTGAAGCTGAGCATACATATTTCTTCATCAACTTTACGCTACTCGACCGGTCTTGCTACCATTGGGACTCGACGAGCTGGGAAACTTAAGGAAGTGTTTCAGGCCAGTAAGACGTCGAGAGCCACACCAATTACACACACTTTTTATATAATTATTACAATATATAAACCCTATGTTTTATATTTTCTATTTATTAGCCCTGTATCTAAACCCCCCTAAAATACACACAAATGTACAATACATATAGAACCCCACAAAATACACACACACATATACAATATATATACATGTTCCACAATACAGGACAATTATAACATATATCTCTTGCCACACCCTTTTCTACTTCATGAGGTACATCATTAATAGTTTATGAAAATCCATATTAGGTTATAACTCTTAATATGTGCATAACATATGACATGTGTATCTGATTATATATGCAACACCAGTAGTCCCCAGGACATAATAAATTCAAAATTTGGCAAGGTGCCTGATGCTATTATAAAATGCTGCCACACTGGGCACTTAGACTGGGAGAAATAAAATTTAGAATACAGTGAACACCCCAGTGATCATAATTAGTTAAAAGAATTTAAATTAGATAAATTTAGTTAAGTCTTGAACACAGGAACGTGTCATAAGGCTTATAACCCTTTTAAAAGTAATTTTGGCCCAAAGGCCGACATGTTCATAGGCATGACAGTGCATAACTCAACCTGTCCCAACAGCATGTTTAACTCTGCATGGAAATGCACCTATACAGGATTAAACTGGTGACCCGACCTAACTAACAAAGAAACTACTATCCCTATATAATCCAAACTGAATTTAAAAATGAGAAATTAATACATAAAATGAAAACTAAATTGAACCGGTGAAATTACATGTTGATTGAATGAATTAGTGGCAGTAATGAAACCCTTATACTGGAAATAAAAAGGAAATTACACGTCTAAATGTTGAGCAGCCACAGAAGCATGTCAGGCCCTGAGCTCACAGATTATACGAACAAAATTTACAAGATATTCTCCCCCAAGTCCACGCACTATTCTGTCCCGTAACCGGGGACCCGATTAAAATGTTTAAAACTTAAAGTCATTGTTGTTGAGGGACTCAATGTCCTCTGGTTCTAGTGAGTTACATCACACTGTGTAAGGAATATAAATGGATTGAGTTCACCTTATTTTTTCCATGGGTGTGACGTGGTGATCTTCTGGCCTACATGATAGGGTGTTTTGTGGTTAGACTTCGCTATTCTCCTCCGGCAGATGAAGTTGAGAGAGAGAATCTGGATGTTACAAGTTCAGGTTGGAGCTGGTTCCACGTCTTCAGCGGAGGACCCTGGTCATACAACATTTTATCAGCGAGAGTTCACAAAACAAATTCCCCCAGAAACTTCACACGCACCAAAACCCATATATAAAATTAACACATCTTTAGGGCTATTTAAAAAATGATATTTGACACACTTGACAAAGGTTATATGGCCAACAGGCCCTATTTGAAAACATTTAGTTCTGTTAAATTTCATATTAATAAACTTTACCCATGTGGGTTAACATAATTCAATTTTGATTATTTAATTATTCGGCTTGTTATACTTTTAATAAAATTTACACAGTCTAATTTTTGCCACGTGGTCTGATAGGTTACTTGATTACAATCATTTCTATAGCTATTGAACAAATACCTTTTGGCAATTACATTCTTCTCAATTCTGGTGCCTTAGTTAAGATTACTGAAATTAATATAGTGTTACTATATTACTAAAAAAAATTACGTTTAAATTACGCATTGCACAACTCAACACGTGGTGGCGTAAAAGGTTATCAGAATTTACTTACTGTGGCCTATTTAAACAAACTTTTCATTCGTAAAACTTTAAATAGATATATATAATAATATTGCCGTAACTTACCGCAGATCTGTTATTGCTTAGCCTGCCATAGGTAGAAGAATGGTGCAACAAGTTCTTCTCTGCCGGAGAAAAAAAAGACGCAGCTAAGTAGACGACGATCAGCGAGAGACAAAGTTTCTAGAAACGTAGTTCCGCTTTCTGAACTCGCAAACCGTGGCTCTCGCTAGAGGGCAGCACCAATCAAGCACCGCTCTTAAATGGTATTACAGTTGCAGATTGATACGTAACTCAACAGCTAAATACAGTACCGCATTTAACGTCTATTTTTGACTTTAAATACCGAACACACGCCGATCAATTTTAGAATCGGCACACCCCCACCCCAAAAGGGCAACATAGTTGCCCCACACTTAGACAGAGGAGCAGAACAAAAAAACTCCTCACAACTGCTACCATCCCCATGAGACCCTCTCCGCCATGCCAACCCCACGGGACCGCCCCTACACGTCACCCTCACTGGTGACCACCACCTACTTCTACTGATCCCACTCACGTACTCGTCCGAAGACCAAACAAGGTATCTCCCACCTTGGTATGTGAGTGACCGTACTACCTCTCGTCCACCTCTCGGACCGACCAGCCACATGCACCAACAAGGCATCTCCATCCTTGCCATATGGCTGGCCCTCATCCCTACACTAGGGCGGACGGCCCCACTTAGCCGGACAGAGAAAACCGCATAGAGGGCACGCGAACATCAATCCCTTCTCTTACTCTTTAAATACTACGTAACTAGCAAGGGGGGTTTACTTCAGCACGTCATCGTCTAACAACCCACACTTAATCCAAAAATAACATACCAGGGAAATCAACCGGAGAATGCGGCATGGCCAGGACCCTACAATAATCAACAACAAACTACAACAAAGAAAAATGAAAACGACACCACCCTATCACACTCCATCATAAATCGACAAACAATCTAACACTAACATCACTACACCAACCTAGTCACAACTCTTCCAACTAACTATTTTTCTAACTCCTTTCTGATATTTTTCTTTTTTCATTTTCTAATTTTTATTTGTTTTTTATTTTATTTTGTTTTCTAAGGGGAGGGGTAGGAAAATTGGGAAGATGAAAAGGGCAAGGATCATTGAAAGGTCAACAGCTAGGACTAAGGATAAGGACATGGTTCCCTCCGATAATAAGGATGGGTGGAGAAAACCAAGGCTCGCGGAGGCAGGGGCGCAACCCTGAAGTAGACGAACACCACTGGGACTGTGGGGAACATCTACCCGCTACCCGTTAACCGCTTCTTCTCACCTTTTTATGACGAACTTTAGGTACTCGTTCCTTTTGGACACCACTCTCTGAGAAACTATCTCGTGTTGAGCTGTACTGATTTGTTTCTCCTGAATTAGAATCAAGGCAACTTACCTGACTACTTTTACCCCGATTTGGATTATCCTCAACCTCTAACTCCTCTGCTTCTATCTTCTTCTCTTCTACAATTTCCCCGGGTTCTCTTTCTTCCACCTCTTCCTTTTTCTCCTCTACATAATCCAAATCACCATCACGACACTGCACATCTTCATCCTCTAGTTGCTCACCTGGTCCGCACGAAACTTCTTTCCATTCCTCGGAATCCTCAACACTACTTACAGAAAGCGTCTGCACATCTTCACACACTACATCATTCTCACTCACACACTCCACAACGCTGCCACCCAATTTCTCCTCCACTTCTACCTCATCTACTTCTACCACACTTGCAGCCTAGACATCCCCTTGTCCATCCGCAACCTCAGAAACACTTGCAGCCTCCCTAACACTTACACTTATACTCCCCTGCGTAGCATGTGCAGACCGCTCTTGTGCCTCTTCCTTCGATTCCTCTCCTTCACCACTCTCAGCAACTACAACTTCCTCAACCTTTCCCAACCTGGAATCCAGCTGTCCAGGTCCATGTGCAATGTCTAAATTAAATTCGACTGACGATGGTAAAGCTCCACCATCAAGTGACTTCTCATCTCCCAGCGTAGGCGATGATGTTACCGGATCTGGATCCGTCATGAACTGAGATGGAGATACCGGAACAAATTCTGCGGCATCTGGATTCAACCATGACGTCCTCTCAGAGTCCTGTAATTCAATATCAACAGACGTGTTCTTGTCGTCTTGTATTGATCCACAGAAGTTACTTCGCTTTTCTTCTTTCTCCTCACCCTCTTCATCCACTACTCTATTAGGCACTGGTAATTCCTCTGGAACCTTTAAAGTTTCTTTTTTCTCCGAATAGGAATAACGCCTTGCTACAGGCTCCCTACTTGCCGATGTTGGTTTACTAATATAACTTCTTCTTTCCCTGTTAATTTCGAACTTATTTCTTTTCTCTGCTGTAACAGTTGCTACTGTCTTCTCACTTGTCACCCCCTTGTAGCCTCCATCACTTCCGGAATATTCAGTTTTTCTGACAGTCTCTTGTGTTCTTCTCCAACCGCCATGTTTGTCCTTTGTAGCTCTTCCTAACGAACCACTGGAGTATTGGACATCCTTAGCAGCTCTTCCCCGGGACTCGTCCCCTGCCTGGACAGTCTTAGAAACCACACACAACCGGTACAGATCCGCGAAACAACGTGGACATTCTGCGACTATCAAACGCGATCTCTCTTGGGGATTCAGTCCTTCCAGAATTACTTGTATTACTTCCGTCTCGGGCAACCCTAATCTTAATACACGGGCAGCTTTCCGTACGTCCTGCACGAAGTCCCCCAACGCCTCTCCATTGGCCTGTAAACGATAGAATAAATCCAGCTTAAGCTGGGAACGTCGTCGATGTGGTATGAAGAAATCCAACACTTCCCCATGAAAAGCGTCGACACTGCCGCCCCAACGCAGAGTGTTGGTGACCAACCCTGCCAATGACCCCCGGCAATACGGGTATATAAGGGACAAGACCTCCCCATCGGACACACCTGGGAAATCTGCCAACTGCAGGACAAGGTCCAAGGAAACCAGCAGCTGGTCCTCATCAAATTCATTCACCACCGACAGTTTCTGGAGAACCCCTGAAAGGGGGTGGGGCAATTTCTGAAAGCATACCTCCGCCAGAATTGAACAATTCACAACACACAATCAACAAAACATAATCCCCGCAAAACACCTAACACCCTACAAAATAATGACAATAATAAGACAGGAATCAGAAAAAACTCGAGTACTAAACTCTTTCTTCGAGCAGACTGCGGGTCCCCCTACCGTTGCGAGGACCCAGCCCACTTACCTGAACTGCTCTCTCAACAACACTACACATTAAGGAACACGACACACACACTAACACACAACATGACAAAATCACCGACCAACGACAAATCTCAAAAAATATTTCTAATGACTTCGGCTCCCATCTCTCGGAGGAGACCGACTGCCGATCGGGCCATACCGCATAAATGAAACACCTCCCCTTTTATGGGCAAGGTAATACGCAAACCAAATCTCCACCTAGGCACAGATCTGCGGTAATTCGCGTTTCCAAAGGAATGTCCCCCTTTAAAATTTCACACCACGTGGCAACCTACCGTTCAACTATCCAAGGCGGGCAAGTACATAGACATATAATACACAAAACCTTAAACCTAACAAAACATAGTCACCTTTAGATATAGGGCCTTTTAGAGATTCTTCTAAGTTCCATTGGAACCCCCAAAAATGTTTCCTGAGTTTGCAAGCCCCGTCACACCCAAAGGACCCAAGGGTTGACCATAATCTTAACCACGCTCTGCTACCAAATGTAACTCCTCTTTAACTTTGACTAGTAAAAAAAAAATTATTATTATTTTTTTTTTTTTTTTTTTTTTAAGAGGGGCCACAAGATAATTAAAACTAGACCAAAGCCTAGAGAAGCCAAAAATGCGCTGGATCCAGTGAGACGGGACTTGCAATTAAAACTCACAAAATTAACAATCAATAAAATCCCTTTTTATTATTCTATCTCCTTTTAAAAAATATTAACAACAAAATCAATAAATATAACATTGAGATTCTATTTTCCACTTAAAAATGTTAATTAAAAATAATTCATTCTCCTTAAGTAATGTTACCTAAAAATTATTAATAAATATAAAATTTATTTTCTATCTTCTCTTTAAAAATTAATTTAGATAAAATCTACATGCCCCTTAACAATGTTAATTAAAAATAATTAATTCTCTTCACCAATATTAATTAAAAATTAATAGAGATAGAATTTATATACTCCTTAACAAAACTCTTTTGAAATTAATTATTATAAATCCTTATTCTCTCTTTCCAAATTGTCATCAGAAATTAAATGTATATATAAACCCTATGTTTTATATTTTCTATTTATTAGCCCTGTATCTAAACCCCCCTAAAATACACACAAATGTACAATACATATAGAACCCCACAAAATACACACACACATATACAATATATATACATGTTCCACAATACAGGACAATTATAACATATATCTCTTGCCACACCCTTTTCTACTTCATGAGGTACATCATTAATAGTTTATGAAAATCCATATTAGGTTATAACTCTTAATATGTGCATAACATATGACATGTGTATCTGATTATATATGCAACACCAGTAGTCCCCAGGACATAATAAATTCAAAATTTGGCAAGGTGCCTGATGCTATTATAAAATGCTGCCACACTGGGCACTTAGACTGGGAGAAATAAAATTTAGAATACAGTGAACACCCCAGTGATCATAATTAGTTAAAAGAATTTAAATTAGATAAATTTAGTTAAGTCTTGAACACAGGAACGTGTCATAAGGCTTATAACCCTTTTAAAAGTAATTTTGGCCCAAAGGCCGACATGTTCATAGGCATGACAGTGCATAACTCAACCTGTCCCAACAGCATGTTTAACTCTGCATGGAAATGCACCTATACAGGATTAAACTGGTGACCCGACCTAACTAACAAAGAAACTACTATCCCTATATAATCCAAACTGAATTTAAAAATGAGAAATTAATACATAAAATGAAAACTAAATTGAACCGGTGAAATTACATGTTGATTGAATGAATTAGTGGCAGTAATGAAACCCTTATACTGGAAATAAAAAGGAAATTACACGTCTAAATGTTGAGCAGCCACAGAAGCATGTCAGGCCCTGAGCTCACAGATTATACGAACAAAATTTACAAGATATTCTCCCCCAAGTCCACGCACTATTCTGTCCCGTAACCGGGGACCCGATTAAAATGTTTAAAACTTAAAGTCATTGTTGTTGAGGGACTCAATGTCCTCTGGTTCTAGTGAGTTACATCACACTGTGTAAGGAATATAAATGGATTGAGTTCACCTTATTTTTTCCATGGGTGTGACGTGGTGATCTTCTGGCCTACATGATAGGGTGTTTTGTGGTTAGACTTCGCTATTCTCCTCCGGCAGATGAAGTTGAGAGAGAGAATCTGGATGTTACAAGTTCAGGTTGGAGCTGGTTCCACGTCTTCAGCGGAGGACCCTGGTCATACAACATTTTATCAGCGAGAGTTCACAAAACAAATTCCCCCAGAAACTTCACACGCACCAAAACCCATATATAAAATTAACACATCTTTAGGGCTATTTAAAAAATGATATTTGACACACTTGACAAAGGTTATATGGCCAACAGGCCCTATTTGAAAACATTTAGTTCTGTTAAATTTCATATTAATAAACTTTACCCATGTGGGTTAACATAATTCAATTTTGATTATTTAATTATTCGGCTTGTTATACTTTTAATAAAATTTACACAGTCTAATTTTTGCCACGTGGTCTGATAGGTTACTTGATTACAATCATTTCTATAGCTATTGAACAAATACCTTTTGGCAATTACATTCTTCTCAATTCTGGTGCCTTAGTTAAGATTACTGAAATTAATATAGTGTTACTATATTACTAAAAAAAATTACGTTTAAATTACGCATTGCACAACTCAACACGTGGTGGCGTAAAAGGTTATCAGAATTTACTTACTGTGGCCTATTTAAACAAACTTTTCATTCGTAAAACTTTAAATAGATATATATAATAATATTGCCGTAACTTACCGCAGATCTGTTATTGCTTAGCCTGCCATAGGTAGAAGAATGGTGCAACAAGTTCTTCTCTGCCGGAGAAAAAAAAGACGCAGCTAAGTAGACGACGATCAGCGAGAGACAAAGTTTCTAGAAACGTAGTTCCGCTTTCTGAACTCGCAAACCGTGGCTCTCGCTAGAGGGCAGCACCAATCAAGCACCGCTCTTAAATGGTATTACAGTTGCAGATTGATACGTAACTCAACAGCTAAATACAGTACCGCATTTAACGTCTATTTTTGACTTTAAATACCGAACACACGCCGATCAATTTTAGAATCGGCACACCCCCACCCCAAAAGGGCAACATAGTTGCCCCACACTTAGACAGAGGAGCAGAACAAAAAAACTCCTCACAACTGCTACCATCCCCATGAGACCCTCTCCGCCATGCCAACCCCACGGGACCGCCCCTACACGTCACCCTCACTGGTGACCACCACCTACTTCTACTGATCCCACTCACGTACTCGTCCGAAGACCAAACAAGGTATCTCCCACCTTGGTATGTGAGTGACCGTACTACCTCTCGTCCACCTCTCGGACCGACCAGCCACATGCACCAACAAGGCATCTCCATCCTTGCCATATGGCTGGCCCTCATCCCTACACTAGGGCGGACGGCCCCACTTAGCCGGACAGAGAAAACCGCATAGAGGGCACGCGAACATCAATCCCTTCTCTTACTCTTTAAATACTACGTAACTAGCAAGGGGGGTTTACTTCAGCACGTCATCGTCTAACAACCCACACTTAATCCAAAAATAACATACCAGGGAAATCAACCGGAGAATGCGGCATGGCCAGGACCCTACAATAATCAACAACAAACTACAACAAAGAAAAATGAAAACGACACCACCCTATCACACTCCATCATAAATCGACAAACAATCTAACACTAACATCACTACACCAACCTAGTCACAACTCTTCCAACTAACTATTTTTCTAACTCCTTTCTGATATTTTTCTTTTTTCATTTTCTAATTTTTATTTGTTTTTTATTTTATTTTGTTTTCTAAGGGGAGGGGTAGGAAAATTGGGAAGATGAAAAGGGCAAGGATCATTGAAAGGTCAACAGCTAGGACTAAGGATAAGGACATGGTTCCCTCCGATAATAAGGATGGGTGGAGAAAACCAAGGCTCGCGGAGGCAGGGGCGCAACCCTGAAGTAGACGAACACCACTGGGACTGTGGGGAACATCTACCCGCTACCCGTTAACCGCTTCTTCTCACCTTTTTATGACGAACTTTAGGTACTCGTTCCTTTTGGACACCACTCTCTGAGAAACTATCTCGTGTTGAGCTGTACTGATTTGTTTCTCCTGAATTAGAATCAAGGCAACTTACCTGACTACTTTTACCCCGATTTGGATTATCCTCAACCTCTAACTCCTCTGCTTCTATCTTCTTCTCTTCTACAATTTCCCCGGGTTCTCTTTCTTCCACCTCTTCCTTTTTCTCCTCTACATAATCCAAATCACCATCACGACACTGCACATCTTCATCCTCTAGTTGCTCACCTGGTCCGCACGAAACTTCTTTCCATTCCTCGGAATCCTCAACACTACTTACAGAAAGCGTCTGCACATCTTCACACACTACATCATTCTCACTCACACACTCCACAACGCTGCCACCCAATTTCTCCTCCACTTCTACCTCATCTACTTCTACCACACTTGCAGCCTAGACATCCCCTTGTCCATCCGCAACCTCAGAAACACTTGCAGCCTCCCTAACACTTACACTTATACTCCCCTGCGTAGCATGTGCAGACCGCTCTTGTGCCTCTTCCTTCGATTCCTCTCCTTCACCACTCTCAGCAACTACAACTTCCTCAACCTTTCCCAACCTGGAATCCAGCTGTCCAGGTCCATGTGCAATGTCTAAATTAAATTCGACTGACGATGGTAAAGCTCCACCATCAAGTGACTTCTCATCTCCCAGCGTAGGCGATGATGTTACCGGATCTGGATCCGTCATGAACTGAGATGGAGATACCGGAACAAATTCTGCGGCATCTGGATTCAACCATGACGTCCTCTCAGAGTCCTGTAATTCAATATCAACAGACGTGTTCTTGTCGTCTTGTATTGATCCACAGAAGTTACTTCGCTTTTCTTCTTTCTCCTCACCCTCTTCATCCACTACTCTATTAGGCACTGGTAATTCCTCTGGAACCTTTAAAGTTTCTTTTTTCTCCGAATAGGAATAACGCCTTGCTACAGGCTCCCTACTTGCCGATGTTGGTTTACTAATATAACTTCTTCTTTCCCTGTTAATTTCGAACTTATTTCTTTTCTCTGCTGTAACAGTTGCTACTGTCTTCTCACTTGTCACCCCCTTGTAGCCTCCATCACTTCCGGAATATTCAGTTTTTCTGACAGTCTCTTGTGTTCTTCTCCAACCGCCATGTTTGTCCTTTGTAGCTCTTCCTAACGAACCACTGGAGTATTGGACATCCTTAGCAGCTCTTCCCCGGGACTCGTCCCCTGCCTGGACAGTCTTAGAAACCACACACAACCGGTACAGATCCGCGAAACAACGTGGACATTCTGCGACTATCAAACGCGATCTCTCTTGGGGATTCAGTCCTTCCAGAATTACTTGTATTACTTCCGTCTCGGGCAACCCTAATCTTAATACACGGGCAGCTTTCCGTACGTCCTGCACGAAGTCCCCCAACGCCTCTCCATTGGCCTGTAAACGATAGAATAAATCCAGCTTAAGCTGGGAACGTCGTCGATGTGGTATGAAGAAATCCAACACTTCCCCATGAAAAGCGTCGACACTGCCGCCCCAACGCAGAGTGTTGGTGACCAACCCTGCCAATGACCCCCGGCAATACGGGTATATAAGGGACAAGACCTCCCCATCGGACACACCTGGGAAATCTGCCAACTGCAGGACAAGGTCCAAGGAAACCAGCAGCTGGTCCTCATCAAATTCATTCACCACCGACAGTTTCTGGAGAACCCCTGAAAGGGGGTGGGGCAATTTCTGAAAGCATACCTCCGCCAGAATTGAACAATTCACAACACACAATCAACAAAACATAATCCCCGCAAAACACCTAACACCCTACAAAATAATGACAATAATAAGACAGGAATCAGAAAAAACTCGAGTACTAAACTCTTTCTTCGAGCAGACTGCGGGTCCCCCTACCGTTGCGAGGACCCAGCCCACTTACCTGAACTGCTCTCTCAACAACACTACACATTAAGGAACACGACACACACACTAACACACAACATGACAAAATCACCGACCAACGACAAATCTCAAAAAATATTTCTAATGACTTCGGCTCCCATCTCTCGGAGGAGACCGACTGCCGATCGGGCCATACCGCATAAATGAAACACCTCCCCTTTTATGGGCAAGGTAATACGCAAACCAAATCTCCACCTAGGCACAGATCTGCGGTAATTCGCGTTTCCAAAGGAATGTCCCCCTTTAAAATTTCACACCACGTGGCAACCTACCGTTCAACTATCCAAGGCGGGCAAGTACATAGACATATAATACACAAAACCTTAAACCTAACAAAACATAGTCACCTTTAGATATAGGGCCTTTTAGAGATTCTTCTAAGTTCCATTGGAACCCCCAAAAATGTTTCCTGAGTTTGCAAGCCCCGTCACACCCAAAGGACCCAAGGGTTGACCATAATCTTAACCACGCTCTGCTACCAAATGTAACTCCTCTTTAACTTTGACTAGTAAAAAAAAAATTATTATTATTTTTTTTTTTTTTTTTTTTTTTAAGAGGGGCCACAAGATAATTAAAACTAGACCAAAGCCTAGAGAAGCCAAAAATGCGCTGGATCCAGTGAGACGGGACTTGCAATTAAAACTCACAAAATTAACAATCAATAAAATCCCTTTTTATTATTCTATCTCCTTTTAAAAAATATTAACAACAAAATCAATAAATATAACATTGAGATTCTATTTTCCACTTAAAAATGTTAATTAAAAATAATTCATTCTCCTTAAGTAATGTTACCTAAAAATTATTAATAAATATAAAATTTATTTTCTATCTTCTCTTTAAAAATTAATTTAGATAAAATCTACATGCCCCTTAACAATGTTAATTAAAAATAATTAATTCTCTTCACCAATATTAATTAAAAATTAATAGAGATAGAATCTATATACTCCTTAACAAAACTCTTTTGAAATTAATTATTATAAATCCTTATTCTCTCTTTCCAAATTGTCATCAGAAATTAAATGTATATATAAACCCTATGTTTTATATTTTCTATTTATTAGCCCTGTATCTAAACCCCCCTAAAATACACACAAATGTACAATACATATAGAACCCCACAAAATACACACACACATATACAATATATATACATGTTCCACAATACAGGACAATTATAACATATATCTCTTGCCACACCCTTTTCTACTTCATGAGGTACATCATTAATAGTTTATGAAAATCCATATTAGGTTATAACTCTTAATATGTGCATAACATATGACATGTGTATCTGATTATATATGCAACACCAGTAGTCCCCAGGACATAATAAATTCAAAATTTGGCAAGGTGCCTGATGCTATTATAAAATGCTGCCACACTGGGCACTTAGACTGGGAGAAATAAAATTTAGAATACAGTGAACACCCCAGTGATCATAATTAGTTAAAAGAATTTAAATTAGATAAATTTAGTTAAGTCTTGAACACAGGAACGTGTCATAAGGCTTATAACCCTTTTAAAAGTAATTTTGGCCCAAAGGCCGACATGTTCATAGGCATGACAGTGCATAACTCAACCTGTCCCAACAGCATGTTTAACTCTGCATGGAAATGCACCTATACAGGATTAAACTGGTGACCCGACCTAACTAACAAAGAAACTACTATCCCTATATAATCCAAACTGAATTTAAAAATGAGAAATTAATACATAAAATGAAAACTAAATTGAACCGGTGAAATTACATGTTGATTGAATGAATTAGTGGCAGTAATGAAACCCTTATACTGGAAATAAAAAGGAAATTACACGTCTAAATGTTGAGCAGCCACAGAAGCATGTCAGGCCCTGAGCTCACAGATTATACGAACAAAATTTACAAGATATTCTCCCCCAAAGTCCACGCACTATTCTGTCCCGTAACCGGGGACCCGATTAAAATGTTTAAAACTTAAAGTCATTGTTGTTGAGGGACTCAATGTCCTCTGGTTCTAGTGAGTTACATCACACTGTGTAAGGAATATAAATGGATTGAGTTCACCTTATTTTTTCCATGGGTGTGACGTGGTGATCTTCTGGCCTACATGATAGGGTGTTTTGTGGTTAGACTTCGCTATTCTCCTCCGGCAGATGAAGTTGAGAGAGAGAATCTGGATGTTACAAGTTCAGGTTGGAGCTGGTTCCACGTCTTCAGCGGAGGACCCTGGTCATACAACATTTTATCTGCGAGAGTTCACAAAACAAATTCCCCCAGAAACTTCACACGCACCAAAACCCATATATAAAATTAACACATCTTTAGGGCTATTTAAAAAATGATATTTGACACACTTGACAAAGGTTATATGGCCAACAGGCCCTATTTGAAAACATTTAGTTCTGTTAAATTTCATATTAATAAACTTTACCCATGTGGGTTAACATAATTCAATTTTGATTATTTAATTATTCGGCTTGTTATACTTTTAATAAAATTTACACAGTCTAATTTTTGCCACGTGGTCTGATAGGTTACTTGATTACAATCATTTCTATAGCTATTGAACAAATACCTTTTGGCAATTACATTCTTCTCAATTCTGGTGCCTTAGTTAAGATTACTGAAATTAATATAGTGTTACTATATTACTAAAAAAAATTACGTTTAAATTACGCATTGCACAACTCAACACGTGGTGGCGTAAAAGGTTATCAGAATTTACTTACTGTGGCCTATTTAAACAAACTTTTCATTCGTAAAACTTTAAATAGATATATATAATAATATTGCCGTAACTTACCGCAGATCTGTTATTGCTTAGCCTGCCATAGGTAAAAGAATGGTGCAACAAGTTCTTCTCTGCCGGAGAAAAAAAAAGACGCAGCTAAGTAGACGACGATCAGCGAGAGACAAAGTTTCTAGAAACGTAGTTCCGCTTTCTGAACTCGCAAACCGTGGCTCTCGCTAGAGGGCAGCACCAATCAAGCACCGCTCTTAAATGGTATTACAGTTGCAGATTGATACGTAACTCAACAGCTAAATACAGTACCGCATTTAACGTCTATTTTTGACTTTAAATACCGAACACACGCCGATCAATTTTAGAATCGGCACACCCCCACCCCAAAAGGGCAACATAGTTGCCCCACACTTAGACAGAGGAGCAGAACAAAAAAACTCCTCACAACTGCTACCATCCCCATGAGACCCTCTCCGCCATGCCAACCCCACGGGACCGCCCCTACACGTCACCCTCACTGGTGACCACCACCTACTTCTACTGATCCCACTCACGTACTCGTCCGAAGACCAAACAAGGTATCTCCCACCTTGGTATGTGAGTGACCGTACTACCTCTCGTCCACCTCTCGGACCGACCAGCCACATGCACCAACAAGGCATCTCCATCCTTGCCATATGGCTGGCCCTCATCCCTACACTAGGGCGGACGGCCCCACTTAGCCGGACAGAGAAAACCGCATAGAGGGCACGCGAAAATCAATCCCTTCTCTTACTCTTTAAATACTACGTAACTAGCAAGGGGGGTTTACTTCAGCACGTCATCGTCTAACAACCCACACTTAATCCAAAAATAACATACCAGGGAAATCAACCGGAGAATGCGGCATGGCCAGGACCCTACAATAATCAACAACAAACTACAACAAAGAAAAATGAAAACGACACCACCCTATCACACTCCATCATAAATCGACAAACAATCTAACACTAACATCACTACACCAACCTAGTCACAACTCTTCCAACTAACTTTTTTTCTAACTCCTTTCTGATATTTTTCTTTTTTCATTTTCTAATTTTTATTTGTTTTTTATTTTATTTTGTTTTCTAAGGGGAGGGGTAGGAAAATTGGGAAGATGAAAAGGGGAAATATCATTGAAAGGTCAACAGCTAGGACTAAGGATAAGGACATGGTTCCCTCCGATAATAAGGATGGGTGGAGAAAACCAAGGCTCGCGGAGGCAGGGGCGCAACCCTGAAGTAGACGAACACCACTGGGACTGTGGGGAACATCTACCCGCTACCCGTTAACCGCTTCTTCTCACCTTTTTATGACGAACTTTAGGTACTCGTTCCTTTTGGACACCACTCTCTGAGAAACTATCTCGTGTTGAGCTGTACTGATTTGTTTCTCCTGAATTAGAATCAAGGCAACTTACCTGACTACTTTTACCCCGATTTGGATTATCCTCAACCTCTAACTCCTCTGCTTCTATCTTCTTCTCTTCTACAATTTCCCCGGGTTCTCTTTCTTCCACCTCTTCCTTTTTCTCCTCTACATAATCCAAATCACCATCACGACACTGCACATCTTCATCCTCTAGTTGCTCACCTGGTCCGCACGAAACTTCTTTCCATTCCTCGGAATCCTCAACACTACTTACAGAAAGCGTCTGCACATCTTCACACACTACATCATTCTCACTCACACACTCCACAACGCTGCCACCCAATTTCTCCTCCACTTCTACCTCATCTACTTCTACCACACTTGCAGCCTGGACATCCCCTTGTCCATCCGCAACCTCAGAAACACTTGCAGCCTCCCTAACACTTACACTTATACTCCCCTGCGTAGCATGTGCAGACCGCTCTTGTGCCTCTTCCTTCGATTCCTCTCCTTCACCGCTCTCAGCAACTACAACTTCCTCAACCTTTCCCAACCTGGAATCCAGCTGTCCAGGTCCATGTGCAATGTCTAAATTAAATTCGACTGACGATGGTAAAGCTCCACCATCAAGTGACTTCTCATCTCCCAGCGTAGGCGATGATGTTACCGGATCTGGATCCGTCATGAACTGAGATGGAGATACCGGAACAAATTCTGCGGCATCTGGATTCAACCATGACGTCCTCTCAGAGTCCTGTAATTCAATATCAACAGACGTGTTCTTGTCGTCTTGTATTGATCCACAGAAGTTACTTCGCTTTTCTTCTTTCTCCTCACCCTCTTCATCCACTACTCTATTAGGCACTGGTAATTCCTCTGGAACCTTTAAAGTTTCTTTTTTCTCCGAATAGGAATAACGCCTTGCTACAGGCTCCCTACTTGCCGATGTTGGTTTACTAATATAACTTCTTCTTTCCCTGTTAATTTCGTACTTATTTCTTTTCTCTGCTGTAACAGTTGCTACTGTCTTCTCACTTGTCACCCCCTTGTAGCCTCCATCACTTCCGGAATATTCAGTTTTTCTGACAGTCTCTTGTGTTCTTTTCCAACCGCCATGTTTGTCCTTTGTAGCTCTTCCTAACGAACCACTGGAGTATTGGACATCCTTAGCAGCTCTTCCCCGGGACTCGTCCCCTGCCTGGACAGTCTTACAAACCACACACAACCGGTACAGATCCGCGAAACAACGTGGACATTCTGCGAATATCAAACGCGATCTCTCTTGGGGATTCAGTCCTTCCAGAATTACTTGTATTACTTCCGTCTCGGGCAACCCTAATCTTAATACCCGGGCAGCTTTCCGTACGTCCTGCACGAAGTCCCCCAACGCCTCTCCATTGGCCTGTAAACGATAGAATAAATCCAGCTTAAGCTGGGAACGTCGTCGATGTGGTATGAAGAAATCCAACACTTCCCCATGAAAAGCGTCGACACTGCCGCCCCGACGCAGAGTGTTGGTGACCAACCCTGCCAATGACCCCCGGCAATACGGGTATATAAGGGACAAGACCTCCCCATCGGACACACCTGGGAAATCTGCCAACTGCAGGACAAGGTCCAAGGAAACCAGCAGCTGGTCCTCATCAAATTCATTCACCACCGACAGTTTCTGGAGAACCCCTGAAAGGGGGTGGGGCAATTTCTGAAAGCATACCTCCGCCAGAATTGAACAATTCACAACACACAATCAACAAAACATAATCCCCGCAAAACACCTAACACCCTACAAAATAATGACAATAATAAGGCAGGAATCAGAAAAAACTCGAGTACTAAACTCTTTCTTCGAGCAGACTGCGGGTCCCCCTACCGTTGCGAGGACCCAGCCCACTTACCTGAACTGCTCTCTCAACAACACTACACATTAAGGAACACGACACACACACTAACACACAACATGACAAAATCACCGACCAACGACAAATCTCAAAAAATATTTCTAATGACTTCGGCTCCCATCTCTCGGAGGAGACCGACTGCCGATCGGGCCATACCGCATAAATGAAACACCTCCCCTTTTATGGGCAAGGTAATACGCAAACCATATCTCCACCTAGGCACAGATCTGCGATAATTCGCGTTTCCAAAGGAATGTCCCCCTTTAAAATTTCACACCACGTGGCAACCTACCGTTCAACTATCCAAGGCGGGCAAGTACATAGACATATAATACACAAAACCTTAAACCTAACAAAACATAGTCACCTTTAGATATAGAGCCTTTTAGAGATTCTTCTAAGTTCCATTGGAACCCCCAAAAATGTTTCCTGAGTTTGCAAGCCCCGTCACACCCAAAGGACCCAAGGGTTGACCCTAATCTTAACCACGCTCTGCTACCAAATGTAACTCCTCTTTAACTTTGACTAGTAAAAAAAAATTATTATTATTATTTTTTATTTTTTTTTTTTTTTAAGAGGGGCCACAAGATAATTAAAACTAGACCAAAGCCTAGAGAAGCCAAAAATGCACTGGATCCAGTGAGACGGAACTTGCAATTAAAACTCACAAAATTAACAATCAATAAAATCCCTTTTTATTATTCTATCTCCTTTTAAAAAATATTAACAACAAAATCAATAAATATAACATTGAGATTCTATTTTCCACTTAAAAATGTTAATTAAAAATAATTCATTCTCCTTAAGTAATGTTACCTAAAAATTATTAATAAATATAAAATTTATTTTCTATCTTCTCTTTAAAAATTAATTTAGATAAAATCTACATGCCCCTTAACAATGTTAATTAAAAATAATTAATTCTCTTCACCAATATTAATTAAAAATTAATAGAGATAGAATCTATATACTCCTTAACAAAACTCTTTTGAAATTAATTATTATAAATCCTTATTCTCTCTTTTCAAATTGTCATCAGAAATTAAATGTATATATAAACCCTATGTTTTATATTTTCTATTTATTAGCCCTGTATCTAAACCCCCCTAAAATACACACAAATGTACAATACATATAGAACCCCACAAAATACACACACACATATACAATATATATACATGTTCCACAATACAGGACAATTATAACATATATCTCTTGCCACACCCTTTTCTACTTCATGAGGTACATCATTAATAGTTTATGAAAATCCATATTAGGTTATAACTCTTAATATGTGCATAACATATGACATGTGTATCTGATTATATATGCAACACCAGTAGTCCCCAGGACATAATAAATTCAAAATTTGGCAAGGTGCCTGATGCTATTATAAAATGCTGCCACACTGGGCACTTAGACTGGGAGAAATAAAATTTAGAATACAGTGAACACCCCAGTGATCATAATTAGTTAAAAGAATTTAAATTAGATAAATTTAGTTAAGTCTTGAACACAGGAACGTGTCATAAGGCTTATAACCCTTTTAAAAGTAATTTTGGCCCAAAGGCCGACATGTTCATAGGCATGACAGTGCATAACTCAACCTGTCCCAACAGCATGTTTAACTCTGCATGGAAATGCACCTATACAGGATTAAACTGGTGACCCGACCTAACTAACAAAGAAACTACTATCCCTATATAATCCAAACTGAATTTAAAAATGAGAAATTAATACATAAAATGAAAACTAAATTGAACCGGTGAAATTACATGTTGATTGAATGAATTAGTGGCAGTAATGAAACCCTTATACTGGAAATAAAAAGGAAATTACACGTCTAAATGTTGAGCAGCCACAGAAGCATGTCAGGCCCTGAGCTCACAGATTATACGAACAAAATTTACAAGATATTCTCCCCCAAAGTCCACGCACTATTCTGTCCCGTAACCGGGGACCCGATTAAAATGTTTAAAACTTAAAGTCATTGTTGTTGAGGGACTCAATGTCCTCTGGTTCTAGTGAGTTACATCACACTGTGTAAGGAATATAAATGGATTGAGTTCACCTTATTTTTTCCATGGGTGTGACGTGGTGATCTTCTGGCCTACATGATAGGGTGTTTTGTGGTTAGACTTCGCTATTCTCCTCCGGCAGATGAAGTTGAGAGAGAGAATCTGGATGTTACAAGTTCAGGTTGGAGCTGGTTCCACGTCTTCAGCGGAGGACCCTGGTCATACAACATTTTATCAGCGAGAGTTCACAAAACAAATTCCCCCAGAAACTTCACACGCACCAAAACCCATATATAAAATTAACACATCTTTAGGGCTATTTAAAAAATGATATTTGACACACTTGACAAAGGTTATATGGCCAACAGGCCCTATTTGAAAACATTTAGTTCTGTTAAATTTCATATTAATAAACTTTACCCATGTGGGTTAACATAATTCAATTTTGATTATTTAATTATTCGGCTTGTTATACTTTTAATAAAATTTACACAGTCTAATTTTTGCCACGTGGTCTGATAGGTTACTTGATTACAATCATTTCTATAGCTATTGAACAAATACCTTTTGGCAATTACATTCTTCTCAATTCTGGTGCCTTAGTTAAGATTACTGAAATTAATATAGTGTTACTATATTACTAAAAAAAATTACGTTTAAATTACGCATTGCACAACTCAACACGTGGTGGCGTAAAAGGTTATCAGAATTTACTTACTGTGGCCTATTTAAACAAACTTTTCATTCGTAAAACTTTAAATAGATATATATAATAATATTGCCGTAACTTACCGCAGATCTGTTATTGCTTAGCCTGCCATAGGTAGAAGAATGGTGCAACAAGTTCTTCTCTGCCGGAGAAAAAAAAAGACGCAGCTAAGTAGACGACGATCAGCGAGAGACAAAGTTTCTAGAAACGTAGTTCCGCTTTCTGAACTCGCAAACCGTGGCTCTCGCTAGAGGGCAGCACCAATCAAGCACCGCTCTTAAATGGTATTACAGTTGCAGATTGATACGTAACTCAACAGCTAAATACAGTACCGCATTTAACGTCTATTTTTGACTTTAAATACCGAACACACGCCGATCAATTTTAGAATCGGCACACCCCCACCCCAAAAGGGCAACATAGTTGCCCCACACTTAGACAGAGGAGCAGAACAAAAAAACTCCTCACAACTGCTACCATCCCCATGAGACCCTCTCCGCCATGCCAACCCCACGGGACCGCCCCTACACGTCACCCTCACTGGTGACCACCACCTACTTCTACTGATCCCACTCACGTACTCGTCCGAAGACCAAACAAGGTATCTCCCACCTTGGTATGTGAGTGACCGTACTACCTCTCGTCCACCTCTCGGACCGACCAGCCACATGCACCAACAAGGCATCTCCATCCTTGCCATATGGCTGGCCCTCATCCCTACACTAGGGCGGACGGCCCCACTTAGCCGGACAGAGAAAACCGCATAGAGGGCACGCGAAAATCAATCCCTTCTCTTACTCTTTAAATACTACGTAACTAGCAAGGGGGGTTTACTTCAGCACGTCATCGTCTAACAACCCACACTTAATCCAAAAATAACATACCAGGGAAATCAACCGGAGAATGCGGCATGGCCAGGACCCTACAATAATCAACAACAAACTACAACAAAGAAAAATGAAAACGACACCACCCTATCACACTCCATCATAAATCGACAAACAATCTAACACTAACATCACTACACCAACCTAGTCACAACTCTTCCAACTAACTTTTTTTCTAACTCCTTTCTGATATTTTTCTTTTTTCATTTTCTAATTTTTATTTGTTTTTTATTTTATTTTGTTTTCTAAGGGGAGGGGTAGGAAAATTGGGAAGATGAAAAGGGCAAGGATCATTGAAAGGTCAACAGCTAGGACTAAGGATAAGGACATGGTTCCCTCCGATAATAAGGATGGGTGGAGAAAACCAAGGCTCGCGGAGGCAGGGGCGCAACCCTGAAGTAGACGAACACCACTGGGACTGTGGGGAACATCTACCCGCTACCCGTTAACCGCTTCTTCTCACCTTTTTATGACGAACTTTAGGTACTCGTTCCTTTTGGACACCACTCTCTGAGAAACTATCTCGTGTTGAGCTGTACTGATTTGTTTCTCCTGAATTAGAATCAAGGCAACTTACCTGACTACTTTTACCCCGATTTGGATTATCCTCAACCTCTAACTCCTCTGCTTCTATCTTCTTCTCTTCTACAATTTCCCCGGGTTCTCTTTCTTCCACCTCTTCCTTTTTCTCCTCTACATAATCCAAATCACCATCACGACACTGCACATCTTCATCCTCTAGTTGCTCACCTGGTCCGCACGAAACTTCTTTCCATTCCTCGGAATCCTCAACACTACTTACAGAAAGCGTCTGCACATCTTCACACACTACATCATTCTCACTCACACACTCCACAACGCTGCCACCCAATTTCTCCTCCACTTCTACCTCATCTACTTCTACCACACTTGCAGCCTGGACATCCCCTTGTCCATCCGCAACCTCAGAAACACTTGCAGCCTCCCTAACACTTACACTTATACTCCCCTGCGTAGCATGTGCAGACCGCTCTTGTGCCTCTTCCTTCGATTCCTCTCCTTCACCACTCTCAGCAACTACAACTTCCTCAACCTTTCCCAACCTGGAATCCAGCTGTCCAGGTCCATGTGCAATGTCTAAATTAAATTCGACTGACGATGGTAAAGCTCCACCATCAAGTGACTTCTCGTCTCCCAGCGTAGGCGATGATGTTACCGGATCTGGATCCGTCATGAACTGAGATGGAGATACCGGAACAAATTCTGCGGCATCTGGATTCAACCATGACGTCCTCTCAGAGTCCTGTAATTCAATATCAACAGACGTGTTCTTGTCGTCTTGTATTGATCCACAGAAGTTACTTCGCTTTTCTTCTTTCTCCTCACCCTCTTCATCCACTACTCTATTAGGCACTGGTAATTCCTCTGGAACCTTTAAAGTTTCTTTTTTCTCCGAATAGGAATAACGCCTTGCTACAGGCTCCCTACTTGCCGATATTGGTTTACTAATATAACTTCTTCTTTCCCTGTTAATTTCGTACTTATTTCTTTTCTCTGCTGTAACAGTTGCTACTGTCTTCTCACTTGTCACCCCCTTGTAGCCTCCATCACTTCCGGAATATTCAGTTTTTCTGACAGTCTCTTGTGTTCTTCTCCAACCGCCATGTTTGTCCTTTGTAGCTCTTCCTAACGAACCACTGGAGTATTGGACATCCTTAGCAGCTCTTCCCCGGGACTCGTCCCCTGCCTGGACAGTCTTAGAAACCACACACAACCGGTACAGATCCGCGAAACAACGTGGACATTCTGCGAATATCAAACGCGATCTCTCTTGGGGATTCAGTCCTTCCAGAATTACTTGTATTACTTCCGTCTCGGGCAACCCTAATCTTAATACCCGGGCAGCTTTCCGTACGTCCTGCACGAAGTCCCCCAACGCCTCTCCATTGGCCTGTAAACGATAGAATAAATCCAGCTTAAGCTGGAAACGTCGTCGATGTGGTATGAAGAAATCCAACACTTCCCCATGAAAAGCGTCGACACTGCCGCCCCGACGCAGAGTGTTGGTGACCAACCCTGCCAATGACCCCCGGCAATACGGGTATATAAGGGACAAGACCTCCCCATCGGACACACCTGGGAAATCTGCCAACTGCAGGACAAGGTCCAAGGAAACCAGCAGCTGGTCCTCATCAAATTCATTCACCACCGACAGTTTCTGGAGAACCCCTGAAAGGGGGTGGGGCAATTTCTGAAAGCATACCTCCGCCAGAATTGAACAATTCACAACACACAATCAACAAAACATAATCCCCGCAAAACACCTAACACCCTACAAAATAATGACAATAATAAGGCAGGAATCAGAAAAAACTCGAGTACTAAACTCTTTCTTCGAGCAGACTGCGGGTCCCCCTACCGTTGCGAGGACCCAGCCCACTTACCTGAACTGCTCTCTCAACAACACTACACATTAAGGAACACGACACACACACTAACACACAACATGACAAAATCACCGACCAACGACAAATCTCAAAAAATATTTCTAATGACTTCGGCTCCCATCTCTCGGAGGAGACCGACTGCCGATCGGGCCATACCGCATAAATGAAACACCTCCCCTTTTATGGGCAAGGTAATACGCAAACCATATCTCCACCTAGGCACAGATCTGCGATAATTCGCGTTTCCAAAGGAATGTCCCCCTTTAAAATTTCACACCACGTGGCAACCTACCGTTCAACTATCCAAGGCGGGCAAGTACATAGACATATAATACACAAAACCTTAAACCTAACAAAACATAGTCACCTTTAGATATAGAGCCTTTTAGAGATTCTTCTAAGTTCCATTGGAACCCCCAAAAATGTTTCCTGAGTTTGCAAGCCCCGTCACACCCAAAGGACCCAAGGGTTGACCCTAATCTTAACCACGCTCTGCTACCAAATGTAACTCCTCTTTAATTTGACTAGTAAAAAAAAAATTATTATTATTATTATTATTTTTTTTTTTTTTAAGAGGGGCCACAAGATAATTAAAACTAGACCAAAGCCTAGAGAAGCCAAAAATGCGCTGGATCCAGTGAGACGGGACTTGCAATTAAAACTCACAAAATTAACAATCAATAAAATCCCTTTTTATTATTCTATCTCCTTTTAAAAAATATTAACAACAAAATCAATAAATATAACATTGAGATTCTATTTTCCACTTAAAAATGTTAATTAAAAATAATTCATTCTCCTTAAGTAATGTTACCTAAAAATTATTAATAAATATAAAATTTATTTTCTATCTTCTCTTTAAAAATTAATTTAGATAAAATCTACATGCCCCTTAACAATGTTAATTAAAAATAATTAATTCTCTTCACCAATATTAATTAAAAATTAATAGAGATAGAATCTATATACTCCTTAACAAAACTCTTTTGAAATTAATTATTATAAATCCTTATTCTCTCTTTCCAAATTGTCATCAGAAATTAAATGTATATATAAACCCTATGTTTTATATTTTCTATTTATTAGCCCTGTATCTAAACCCCCCTAAAATACACACAAATGTACAATACATATAGAACCCCACAAAATACACACACACATATACAATATATATACATGTTCCACAATACAGGACAATTATAACATATATCTCTTGCCACACCCTTTTCTACTTCATGAGGTACATCATTAATAGTTTATGAAAATCCATATTAGGTTATAACTCTTAATATGTGCATAACATATGACATGTGTATCTGATTATATATGCAACACCAGTAGTCCCCAGGACATAATAAATTCAAAATTTGGCAAGGTGCCTGATGCTATTATAAAATGCTGCCACACTGGGCACTTAGACTGGGAGAAATAAAATTTAGAATACAGTGAACACCCCAGTGATCATAATTAGTTAAAAGAATTTAAATTAGATAAATTTAGTTAAGTCTTGAACACAGGAACGTGTCATAAGGCTTATAACCCTTTTAAAGGTAATTTTGGCCCAAAGGCCGACATGTTCATAGGCATGACAGTGCATAACTCAACCTGTCCCAACAGCATGTTTAACTCTGCATGGAAATGCACCTATACAGGATTAAACTGGTGACCCGACCTAACTAACAAAGAAACTACTATCCCTATATAATCCAAACTGAATTTAAAAATGAGAAATTAATACATAAAATGAAAACTAAATTGAACCGGTGAAATTACATGTTGATTGAATGAATTAGTGGCAGTAATGAAACCCTTATACTGGAAATAAAAAGGAAATTACACGTCTAAATGTTGAGCAGCCACAGAAGCATGTCAGGCCCTGAGCTCACAGATTATACGAACAAAATTTACAAGATATTCTCCCCCAAAGTCCACGCACTATTCTGTCCCGTAACCGGGGACCCGATTAAAATGTTTAAAACTTAAAGTCATTGTTGTTGAGGGACTCAATGTCCTCTGGTTCTAGTGAGTTACATCACACTGTGTAAGGAATATAAATGGATGGAGTTCACCTTATTTTTTCCATGGGTGTGACGTGGTGATCTTCTGGCCTACATGATAGGGTGTTTTGTGGTTAGACTTCGCTATTCTCCTTCGGCAGATGAAGTTGAGAGAGAGAATCTGGATGTTACAAGTTCAGGTTGGAGCTGGTTCCACGTCTTCAGCGGAGGACCCTGGTCATACAACATTTTATCAGCGAGAGTTCACAAAACAAATTCCCCCAGAAACTTCACACGCACCAAAACCCATATATAAAATTAACACATCTTTAGGGCTATTTAAAAAATGATATTTGACACACTTGACAAAGGTTATATGGCCAACAGGCCCTATTTGAAAACATTTAGTTCTGTTAAATTTCATATTAATAAACTTTACCCATGTGGGTTAACATAATTCAATTTTGATTATTTAATTATTCGGCTTGTTATACTTTTAATAAAATTTACACAGTCTAATTTTTGCCACGTGGTCTGATAGGTTACTTGATTACAATCATTTCTATAGCTATTGAACAAATACCTTTTGGCAATTACATTCTTCTCAATTCTGGTGCCTTAGTTAAGATTACTGAAATTAATATAGTGTTACTATATTACTAAAAAAAATTACGTTTAAATTACGCATTGCACAACTCAACACGTGGTGGCGTAAAAGGTTATCAGAATTTACTTACTGTGGCCTATTTAAACAAACTTTTCATTCGTAAAACTTTAAATAGATATATATAATAATATTGCCGTAACTTACCGCAGATCTGTTATTGCTTAGCCTCCCATAGGTAGAAGAATGGTGCAACAAGTTCTTCTCTGCCGTAGAAAAAAAAAGACGCAGCTAAGTAGACGACGATCAGCGAGAGACAAAGTTTCTAGAAACGTAGTTCCGCTTTCTGAACTCGCAAACCGTGGCTCTCGCTAGAGGGCAGCACCAATCAAGCACCGCTCTTAAATGGTATTACAGTTGCAGATTGATACGTAACTCAACAGCTAAATACAGTACCGCATTTAACGTCTATTTTTGACTTTAAATACCGAACACACGCCGATCAATTTTAGAATCGGCACACCCCCACCCCAAAAGGGCAACATAGTTGCCCCACACTTAGACAGAGGAGCAGAACAAAAAAACTCCTCACAACTGCTACCATCCCCATGAGACCCTCTCCGCCATGCCAACCCCACGGGACCGCCCCTACACGTCACCCTCACTGGTGACCACCACCTACTTCTACTGATCCCACTCACGTACTCGTCCGAAGACCAAACAAGGTATCTCCCACCTTGGTATGTGAGTGACCGTACTACCTCTCGTCCACCTTTCGGACCGACCAGCCACATGCACCAACAAGGCATCTCCATCCTTGCCATATGGCTGGCCCTCATCCCTACACTAGGGCGGACGGCCCCACTTAGCCGGACAGAGAAAACCGCATAGAGGGCACGCGAACATCAATCCCTTCTCTTACTCTTTAAATACTACGTAAC
Source organism: Magicicada septendecula (assembly GCA_034769895.1). Classification (NCBI taxonomy): domain Eukaryota; kingdom Metazoa; phylum Arthropoda; class Insecta; order Hemiptera; family Cicadidae; genus Magicicada; species Magicicada septendecula. The sequence continues at coordinate 228,471,329 of CM068374.1, read as the reverse complement.
TAGCAAGGGGGGTTTACTTCAGCACGTCATCGTCTAACAACCCACACTTAATCCAAAAATAACATACCAGGGAAATCAACCGGAGAATGCGGCATGGCCAGGACCCTACAATAATCAACAACAAACTACAACAAAGAAAAATGAAAACGACACCACCCTATCACACACCATCATAAATCGACAAACAATCTAACACTAACATCACTACACCAACCTAGTCACAACTCTTCCAACTAACTTTTTTTCTAACTCCTTTCTGATATTTTTCTTTTTTCATTTTCTAATTTTTATTTGTTTTTTATTTTAATTTGTTTTCTAAGGGGAGGGGTAGGAAAATTGGGAAGATGAAAAGGGCAAGGATCATTGAAAGGTCAACAGCTAGGACTAAGGATAAGGACATGGTTCCCTCCGATAATAAGGATGGGTGGAGAAAACCAAGGCTCGCGGAGGCAGGGGCGCAACCCTGAAGTTGACGAACACCACTGGGACTGTGGGGAACATCTACCCGCTACCCGTTAACCGCTTCTTCTCACCTTTTTATGACGAACTTTAGGTACTCGTTCCTTTTGGACACCACTCTCTGAGAAACTCTCTCGTGTTGAGCTGTACTGATTTGTTTCTCCTGAATTAGAATCAAGGCAACTTACCTGACTACTTTTACCCCGATTTGGATTATCCTCAACCTCTAACTCCTCTGCTTCTATCTTCTTCTCTTCTACAATTTCCCCGGGTTCTCTTTCTTCCACCTCTTCCTTTTTCTCCTCTACATAATCCAAATCACCATCACGACACTGCACATCTTCATCCTCTAGTTGCTCACCTGGTCCGCACGAAACTTCTTTCCATTCCTCGGAAACCTCAACACTACTTACAGAAAGCGTCTGCACATCTTCACACACTACATCATTCTCACTCACACACTCCACAACGCTGCCACCCAATTTCTCCTCCACTTCTACCTCATCTACTTCTACCACACTTGCAGCCTGGACATCCCCTTGTCCATCCGCAACCTCAGAAACACTTGCAGCCTCCCTAACACTTACACTTATACTCCCCTGCGTAGCATGTGCAGACCGCTCTTGTGCCTCTTCCTTCGATTCCTCTCCTTCACCACTCTCAGCAACTACAACTTCCTCAACCTTTCCCAACCTGGAATCCAGCTGTCCAGGTCCATGTGCAATGTCTAAATTAAATTCGACTGACGATGGTAAAGCTCCACCATCAAGTGACTTCTCATCTCCCAGCGTAGGCGATGATGTTACCGGATCTGGATCCGTCATGAACTGAGATGGAGATACCGGAACAAATTCTGCGGCATCTGGATTCAACCATGACGTCCTCTCAGAGTCCTGTAATTCAATATCAACAGACGTGTTCTTGTCGTCTTGTATTGATCCACAGAAGTTACTTCGCTTTTCTTCTTTCTCCTCACCCTCTTCATCCACTACTCTATTAGGCACTGGTAATTCCTCTGGAACCTTTAAAGTTTCTTTTTTCTCCGAATAGGAATAACGCCTTGCTACAGGCTCCCTACTTGCCGATATTGGTTTACTAATATAACTTCTTCTTTCCCTGTTAATTTCGTACTTATTTCTTTTCTCTGCTGTAACAGTTGCTACTGTCTTCTCACTTGTCACCCCCTTGTAGCCTCCATCACTTCCGGAATATTCAGTTTTTCTGACAGTCTCTTGTGTTCTTCTCCAACCGCCATGTTTGTCCTTTGTAGCTCTTCCTAACGAACCACTGGAGTATTGGACATCCTTAGCAGCTCTTCCCCGGGACTCGTCCCCTGCCTGGACAGTCTTACAAACCACACACAACCGGTACAGATCCGCGAAACAACGTGGACATTCTGCGAATATCAAACGCGATCTCTCTTGGGGATTCAGTCCTTCCAGAATTACTTGTATTACTTCCGTCTCGGGCAACCCTAATCTTAATACCCGGGCAGCTTTCCGTACGTCCTGCACGAAGTCCCCCAACGCCTCTCCATTGGCCTGTAAACGATAGAATAAATCCAGCTTAAGCTGGAAACGTCGTCGATGTGGTATGAAGAAATCCAACACTTCCCCATGAAAAGCGTCGACACTGCCGCCCCGACGCAGAGTGTTGGTGACCAACCCTGCCAATGACCCCCGGCAATACGGGTATATAAGGGACAAGACCTCCCCATCGGACACACCTGGGAAATCTGCCAACTGCAGGACAAGGTCCAAGGAAACCAGCAGCTGGTCCTCATCAAATTCATTCACCACCGACAGTTTCTGGAGAACCCCTGAAAGGGGGTGGGGCAATTTCTGAAAGCATACCTCCGCCAGAATTGAACAATTCACAACACACAATCAACAAAACATAATCCCCGCAAAACACCTAACACCCTACAAAATAATGACAATAATAAGGCAGGAATCAGAAAAAACTCGAGTACTAAACTCTTTCTTCGAGCAGACTGCGGGTCCCCCTACCGTTGCGAGGACCCAGCCCACTTACCTGAACTGCTCTCTCAACAACACTACACATTAAGGAACACGACACACACACTAACACACAACATGACAAAATCACCGACCAACGACAAATCTCAAAAAATATTTCTAATGACTTCGGCTCCCATCTCTCGGAGGAGACCGACTGCCGATCGGGCCATACCGCATAAATGAAACACCTCCCCTTTTATGGGCAAGGTAATACGCAAACCATATCTCCACCTAGGCACAGATCTGCGATAATTCGCGTTTCCAAAGGAATGTCCCCCTTTAAAATTTCACACCACGTGGCAACCTACCGTTCAACTATCCAAGGCGGGCAAGTACATAGACATATAATACACAAAACCTTAAACCTAACAAAACATAGTCACCTTTAGATATAGAGCCTTTTAGAGATTCTTCTAAGTTCCATTGGAACCCCCAAAAATGTTTCCTGAGTTTGCAAGCCCCGTCACACCCAAAGGACCCAAGGGTTGACCCTAATCTTAACCACGCTCTGCTACCAAATGTAACTCCTCTTTAACTTTGACTAGTAAAAAAAAATTATTATTATTTTTTTTTTTTTTTTTTTTTTTAAGAGGGGCCACAAGATAATTAAAACTAGACCAAAGCCTAGAGAAGCCAAAAATGCACTGGATCCAGTGAGACGGAACTTGCAATTAAAACTCACAAAATTAACAATCAATAAAATCCCTTTTTATTATTCTATCTCCTTTTAAAAAATATTAACAACAAAATCAATAAATATAACATTGAGATTCTATTTTCCACTTAAAAATGTTAATTAAAAATAATTCATTCTCCTTAAGTAATGTTACCTAAAAATTATTAATAAATATAAAATTTATTTTCTATCTTCTCTTTAAAAATTAATTTAGATAAAATCTACATGCCCCTTAACAATGTTAATTAAAAATAATTAATTCTCTTCACCAATATTAATTAAAAATTAATAGAGATAGAATCTATATACTCCTTAACAAAACTCTTTTGAAATTAATTATTATAAATCCTTATTCTCTCTTTCCAAATTGTCATCAGAAATTAAATGTATATATAAACCCTATGTTTTATATTTTCTATTTATTAGCCCTATATCTAAACCCCCCAAAAATACACACAAATGTACAATACATATAGAACCCAACAAAATACACACACACATATACAATATATATACATGTTCCACAATACAGGACAATTATAACATATATCTCTTGCCACACCCTTTTCTACTTCATGAGGTACATCATTAATAGTTTATGAAAATCCATATTAGGTTATAACTCTTAATATGTGCATAACATATGACATGTGTATCTGATTATATATGCAACACCAGTAGTCCCCAGGACATAATAAATTCAAAATTTGGCAAGGTGCCTGATGCTATTATAAAATGCTGCCACACTGGGCACTTAGACTGGGAGAAATAAAATTTAGAATACAGTGAACACCCCAGTGATCATAATTAGTTAAAAGAATTTAAATTAGATAAATTTAGTTAAGTCTTGAACACAGGAACGTGTCATAAGGCTTATAACCCTTTTAAAAGTAATTTTGGCCCAAAGGCCAACATGTTCATAGGCATGACAGTGCATAACTCAACCTGTCCCAACAGCATGTTTAACTCTGCATGGAAATGCACCTATACAGGATTAAACTGGTGACCCGACCTAACTAACAAAGAAACTACTATCCCTATATAATCCAAACTGAATTTAAAAATGAGAAATTAATACATAAAATGAAAACTAAATTGAACCGGTGAAATTACATGTTGATTGAATGAATTAGTGGCAGTAATGAAACCCTTATACTGGAAATAAAAAGGAAATTACACGTCTAAATGTTGAGCAGCCACAGAAGCATGTCAGGCCCTGAGCTCACAGATTATACGAACAAAATTTACAAGATATTCTCCCCCAAAGTCCACGCACTATTCTGTCCCGTAACCGGGGACCCGATTAAAATGTTTAAAACTTAAAGTCATTGTTGTTGAGGGACTCAATGTCCTCTGGTTCTAGTGAGTTACATCACACTGTGTAAGGAATATAAATGGATTGAGTTCACCTTATTTTTTCCATGGGTGTGACGTGGTGATCTTCTGGCCTACATGATAGGGTGTTTTGTGGTTAGACTTCGCTATTCTCCTCCGGCAGATGAAGTTGAGAGAGAGAATCTGGATGTTACAAGTTCAGGTTGGAGCTGGTTCCACGTCTTCAGCGGAGGACCCTGGTCATACAACATTTTATCAGCGAGAGTTCACAAAACAAATTCCCCCAGAAACTTCACACGCGCCAAAACCCATATATAAAATTAACACATCTTTAGGGCTATTTAAAAAATGATATTTGACACACTTGACAAAGGTTATATGGCCAACAGGCCCTATTTGAAAACATTTAGTTCTGTTAAATTTCATATTAATAAACTTTACCCATGTGGGTTAACATAATTCAATTTTGATTATTTAATTATTCGGCTTGTTATACTTTTAATAAAATTTACACAGTCTAATTTTTGCCACGTGGTCTGATAGGTTACTTGATTACAATCATTTCTATAGCTATTGAACAAATACCTTTTGGCAATTACATTCTTCTCAATTCTGGTGCCTTAGTTAAGATTACTGAAATTAATATAGTGTTACTATATTACTAAAAAAAATTACGTTTAAATTACGCATTGCACAACTCAACACGTGGTGGCGTAAAAGGTTATCAGAATTTACTTACTGTGGCCTATTTAAACAAACTTTTCATTCGTAAAACTTTAAATAGATATATATAATAATATTGCCGTAACTTACCGCAGATCTGTTATTGCTTAGCCTGCCATAGATAGAAGAATGGTGCAACAAGTTCTTCTCTGCCGGAGAAAAAAAAAGACGCAGCTAAGTAGACGACGATCAGCGAGAGACAAAGTTTCTAGAAACGTAGTTCCGCTTTCTGAACTCGCAAACCGTGGCTCTCGCTAGAGGGCAGCACCAATCAAGCACCGCTCTTAAATGGTATTACAGTTGCAGATTGATACGTAACTCAACAGCTAAATACAGTACCGCATTTAACGTCTATTTTTGACTTTAAATACCGAACACACGCCGATCAATTTTAGAATCGGCACACCCCCACCCCAAAAGGGCAACATAGTTGCCCCACACTTAGACAGAGGAGCAGAACAAAAAAACTCCTCACAACTGCTACCATCCCCATGAGACCCTCTCCGCCATGCCAACCCCACGGGACCGCCCCTACACGTCACCCTCACTGGTGACCACCACCTACTTCTACTGATCCCACTCACGTACTCGTCCGAAGACCAAACAAGGTATCTCCCACCTTGGTATGTGAGTGACCGTACTACCTCTCGTCCACCTCTCGGACCGACCAGCCACATGCACCAACAAGGCATCTCCATCCTTGCCATATGGCTGGCCCTCATCCCTACACTAGGGCGGACGGCCCCACTTAGCCGGACAGAGAAAACCGCATAGAGGGCACGCGAAAATCAATCCCTTCTCTTACTCTTTAAATACTACGTAACTAGCAAGGGGGGTTTACTTCAGCACGTCATCGTCTAACAACCCACACTTAATCCAAAAATAACATACCAGGGAAATCAACCGGAGAATGCGGCATGGCCAGGACCCTACAATAATCAACAACAAACTACAACAAAGAAAAATGAAAACGACACCACCCTATCACACTCCATCATAAATCGACAAACAATCTAACACTAACATCACTACACCAACCTAGTCACAACTCTTCCAACTAACTATTTTTCTAACTCCTTTCTGATATTTTTCTTTTTTCATTTTCTAATTTTTATTTGTTTTTTATTTTATTTTGTTTTCTAAGGGGAGGGGTAGGAAAATTGGGAAGATGAAAAGGGCAAGGATCATTGAAAGGTCAACAGCTAGGACTAAGGATAAGGACATGGTTCCCTCCGATAATAAGGATGGGTGGAGAAAACCAAGGCTCGCGGAGGCAGGGGCGCAACCCTGAAGTAGACGAACACCACTGGGACTGTGGGGAACATCTACCCGCTACCCGTTAACCGCTTCTTCTCACCTTTTTATGACGAACTTTAGGTACTCGTTCCTTTTGGACACCACTCTCTGAGAAACTATCTCGTGTTGAGCTGTACTGATTTGTTTCTCCTGAATTAGAATCAAGGCAACTTACCTGACTACTTTTACCCCGATTTGGATTATCCTCAACCTCTAACTCCTCTGCTTCTATCTTCTTCTCTTCTACAATTTCCCCGGGTTCTCTTTCTTCCACCTCTTCCTTTTTCTCCTCTACATAATCCAAATCACCATCACGACACTGCACATCTTCATCCTCTAGTTGCTCACCTGGTCCGCACGAAACTTCTTTCCATTCCTCGGAATCCTCAACACTACTTACAGAAAGCGTCTGCACATCTTCACACACTACATCATTCTCACTCACACACTCCACAACGCTGCCACCCAATTTCTCCTCCACTTCTACCTCATCTACTTCTACCACACTTGCAGCCTGGACATCCCCTTGTCCATCCGCGACCTCAGAAACACTTGCAGCCTCCCTAACACTTACACTTATACTCCACTGCGTAGCATGTGCAGACCGCTCTTGTGCCTCTTCCTTCGATTCCTCTCCTTCACCACTCTCAGCAACTACAACTTCCTCAACCTTTCCCAACCTGGAATCCAGCTGTCCAGGTCCATGTGCAATGTCTAAATTAAATTCGACTGACGATGGTAAAGCTCCACCATCAAGTGACTTCTCATCTCCCAGCGTAGGCGATGATGTTACCGGATCTGGATCCGTCATGAACTGAGATGGAGATACCGGAACAAATTCTGCGGCATCTGGATTCAACCATGACGTCCTCTCAGAGTCCTGTAATTCAATATCAACAGACGTGTTCTTGTCGTCTTGTATTGATCCACAGAAGTTACTTCGCTTTTCTTCTTTCTCCTCACCCTCTTCATCCACTACTCTATTAGGCACTGGTAATTCCTCTGGAACCTTTAAAGTTTCTTTTTTCTCCGAATAGGAATAACGCCTTGCTACAGGCTCCCTACTTGCCGATATTGGTTTACTAATATAACTTCTTCTTTCCCTGTTAATTTCGTACTTATTTCTTTTCTCTGCTGTAACAGTTGCTACTGTCTTCTCACTTGTCACCCCCTTGTAGCCTCCATCACTTTCGGAATATTCAGTTTTTCTGACAGTCTCTTGTGTTCTTCTCCAACCGCCATGTTTGTCCTTTGTAGCTCTTCCTAACGAACCACTGGAGTATTGGACATCCTTAGCAGCTCTTCCCCGGGACTCGTCCCCTGCCTGGACAGTCTTAGAAACCACACACAACCGGTACAGATCCGCGAAACAACGTGGACATTCTGCGAATATCAAACGCGATCTCTCTTGGGGATTCAGTCCTTCCAGAATTACTTGTATTACTTCCGTCTCGGGCAACCCTAATCTTAATACCCGGGCAGCTTTCCGTACGTCCTGCACGAAGTCCCCCAACGCCTCTCCATTGGCCTGTAAACGATAGAATAAATCCAGCTTAAGCTGGAAACGTCGTCGATGTGGTATGAAGAAATCCAACACTTCCCCATGAAAAGCGTCGACACTGCCGCCCCGACGCAGAGTGTTGGTGACCAACCCTGCCAATGACCCCCGGCAATACGGGTATATAAGGGACAAGACCTCCCCATCGGACACACCTGGGAAATCTGCCAACTGCAGGACAAGGTCCAAGGAAACCAGCAGCTGGTCCTCATCAAATTCATTCACCACCGACAGTTTCTGGAGAACCCCTGAAAGGGGGTGGGGCAATTTCTGAAAGCATACCTCCGCCAGAATTGAACAATTCACAACACACAATCAACAAAACATAATCCCCGCAAAACACCTAACACCCTACAAAATAATGACAATAATAAGGCAGGAATCAGAAAAAACTCGAGTACTAAACTCTTTCTTCGAGCAGACTGCGGGTCCCCCTACCGTTGCGAGGACCCAGCCCACTTACCTGAACTGCTCTCTCAACAACACTACACATTAAGGAACACGACACACACACTAACACACAACATGACAAAATCACCGACCAACGACAAATCTCAAAAAATATTTCTAATGACTTCGGCTCCCATCTCTCGGAGGAGACCGACTGCCGATCGGGCCATACCGCATAAATGAAACACCTCCCCTTTTATGGGCAAGGTAATACGCAAACCATATCTCCACCTAGGCACAGATCTGCGATAATTCGCGTTTCCAAAGGAATGTCCCCCTTTAAAATTTCACACCACGTGGCAACCTACCGTTCAACTATCCAAGGCGGGCAAGTACATAGACATATAATACACAAAACCTTAAACCTAACAAAACATAGTCACCTTTAGATATAGAGCCTTTTAGAGATTCTTCTAAGTTCCATTGGAACCCCCAAAAATGTTTCCTGAGTTTGCAAGCCCCGTCACACCCAAAGGACCCAAGGGTTGACCCTAATCTTAACCACGCTCTGCTACCAAATGTAACTCCTCTTTAACTTTGACTAGTAAAAAAAAATTATTATTATTATTTTATTTTTTTTTTTTTTTAAGAGGGGCCACAAGATAATTAAAACTAGACCAAAGCCTAGAGAAGCCAAAAATGCACTGGATCCAGTGAGACGGAACTTGCAATTAAAACTCACAAAATTAACAATCAATAAAATCCCTTTTTATTATTCTATCTCCTTTTAAAAAATATTAACAACAAAATCAATAAATATAACATTGAGATTCTATTTTCCACTTAAAAATGTTAATTAAAAATAATTCATTCTCCTTAAGTAATGTTACCTAAAAATTATTAATAAATATAAAATTTATTTTCTATCTTCTCTTTAAAAATTAATTTAGATAAAATCTACATGCCCCTTAACAATGTTAATTAAAAATAATTAATTCTCTTCACCAATATTAATTAAAAATTAATAGAGATAGAATCTATATACTCCTTAACAAAACTCTTTTGAAATTAATTATTATAAATCCTTATTCTCTCTTTCCAAATTGTCATCAGAAATTAAATGTATATATAAACCCTATGTTTTATATTTTCTATTTATTAGCCCTGTATCTAAACCCCCCTAAAATACACACAAATGTACAATACATATAGAACCCCACAAAATACACACACACATATACAATATATATACATGTTCCACAATACAGGACAATTATAACATATATCTCTTGCCACACCCTTTTCTACTTCATGAGGTACATCATTAATAGTTTATGAAAATCCATATTAGGTTATAACTCTTAATATGTGCATAACATATGACATGTGTATCTGATTATATATGCAACACCAGTAGTCCCCAGGACATAATAAATTCAAAATTTGGCAAGGTGCCTGATGCTATTATAAAATGCTGCCACACTGGGCACTTAGACTGGGAGAAATAAAATTTAGAATACAGTGAACACCCCAGTGATCATAATTAGTTAAAAGAATTTAAATTAGATAAATTTAGTTAAGTCTTGAACACAGGAACGTGTCATAAGGCTTATAACCCTTTTAAAAGTAATTTTGGCCCAAAGGCCGACATGTTCATAGGCATGACAGTGCATAACTCAACCTGTCCCAACAGCATGTTTAACTCTGCATGGAAATGCACCTATACAGGATTAAACTGGTGACCCGACCTAACTAACAAAGAAACTACTATCCCTATATAATCCAAACTGAATTTAAAAATGAGAAATTAATACATAAAATGAAAATTAAATTGAACCGGTGAAATTACATGTTGATTGAATGAATTAGTGGCAGTAATGAAACCCTTATACTGGAAATAAAAAGGAAATTACACGTCTAAATGTTGAGCAGCCACAGAAGCATGTCAGGCCCTGAGCTCACAGATTATACGAACAAAATTACAAAACTTACAAGATATTCTCCCCCAAAGTCCACGCACTATTCTGTCCCGTAACCGGGGACCCGATTAAAATGTTTAAAACTTAAAGTCATTGTTGTTGAGGGACTCAATGTCCTCTGGTTCTAGTGAGTTACATCACACTGTGTAAGGAATATAAATGGATTGAGTTCACCTTATTTTTTCCATGGGTGTGACGTGGTGATCTTCTGGCCTACATGATAGGGTGTTTTGTGGTTAGACTTCGCTATTCTCCTCCGGCAGATGAAGTTGAGAGAGAGAATCTGGATGTTACAAGTTCAGGTTGGAGCTGGTTCCACGTCTTCAGCGGAGGACCCTGGTCATACAACATTTTATCAGCGAGAGTTCACAAAACAAATTCCCCCAGAAACTTCACACGCGCCAAAACCCATATATAAAATTAACACATCTTTAGGGCTATTTAAAAAATGATATTTGACACACTTGACAAAGGTTATATGGCCAACAGGCCCTATTTGAAAACATTTAGTTCTGTTAAATTTCATATTAATAAACTTTACCCATGTGGGTTAACATAATTCAATTTTGATTATTTAATTATTCGGCTTGTTATACTTTTAATAAAATTTACACAGTCTAATTTTTGCCACGTGGTCTGATAGGTTACTTGATTACAATCATTTCTATAGCTATTGAACAAATACCTTTTGGCAATTACATTCTTCTCAATTCTGGTGCCTTAGTTAAGATTACTGAAATTAATATAGTGTTACTATATTACTAAAAAAAATTACGTTTAAATTACGCATTGCACAACTCAACACGTGGTGGCGTAAAAGGTTATCAGAATTTACTTACTGTGGCCTATTTAAACAAACTTTTCATTCGTAAAACTTTAAATAGATATATATAATAATATTGCCGTAACTTACCGCAGATCTGTTATTGCTTAGCCTGCCATAGGTAGAAGAATGGTGCAACAAGTTCTTCTCTGCCGGAGAAAAAAAAAGACGCAGCTAAGTAGACGACGATCAGCGAGAGACAAAGTTTCTAGAAACGTAGTTCCGCTTTCTGAACTCGCAAACCGTGGCTCTCGCTAGAGGGCAGCACCAATCAAGCACCGCTCTTAAATGGTATTACAGTTGCAGATTGATACGTAACTCAACAGCTAAATACAGTACCGCATTTAACGTCTATTTTTGACTTTAAATACCGAACACGCGCCGATCAATTTTAGAATCGGCACAATATAAACTACAAAATTCCAAAATATAAGTAAGATCAACTTACACCAATATTTAGCAAATATGTGAGATAAAATAAACAAAAATATGATAAAAAAGGAAAATATAAGTAAGATCAACTTACACTAATATTTAGAAAATATATGAGATAAAATAAAATAAACAAACAAAGTGAAAACAAGAATTAATGACACAAGATAATTAGAAAGGAGATCAATTAAAATAAACAAATATAAAACCAAGCAAGACATGCCAAGAATATAGCATATTCAGAGAAAAGAAAAAGAAATGGTATAAAGAAAAATATAAAGCAAATACAGTAAGTGGCAAAAGCAAAATAAGTGTGATCAACAAATGAAAGGAAAAATGTCTAAAATAATTAAAATAATCACAAGAAGAAAAGAAAAACAAACTACTTAAAAGTTAGAAATAATTAAATTAACAAATAATAAATAAAAGCAATCAACTGTGTGAGTATATAATAGAAAATAGCAAAGGAATAGCGGAAGGAAGAAGGAGTAGAAAAAGTTAATGATCTAAAGAACCATAAAGTGGACAATCCCCAAAATATTAAAATTATTAATGAAAGTCACAAGATGGCAAAAGGTATTTAAGATTGACTGAGAATAGGTCCAGCAATCAATTAACTGAGCAGAGATGATGTTCCTCTGATCTCAGAATAAAAGGTACTAATGGATGAAACCAGCTACTAAATGTTACCGGAAGTCCGAAAAAACGAATTTCGTCTGACCGATTTTCATACAGTATATAAAGAAGCCACGGAGCGAAAAAACACAAGAGACCTTGTTTATTCCCCGTCCGAAGTAACTTGGGGAAAAATTATAAAACCAAAGCTTTGTGCAACCGGAAGCCCGAAAAAACGAATTTCGTCTGACCGATTATCATACCGTATATAACGAAGCCACGGAGCGAAAAAACACAAGAGACCTTTTTTATTCCCCGTCCGAAGTAACTTGGCGAAAAATTATAAAACCAAAGCTTTGTGCAACCGGAAGCCCGAAAAAACGAATTACGTCTGACCGATTTTCATACCGGATATAAGAGGGGAGCCTATCTCGAGAACGGTTAGCGCTATCGAGCTGGGAGTAATTTTAATCCAGTCGGCTCGCCTGGCTAAATGTAAACCGATTATCGGTTGTTTGAAATTTACGAATAACTTTAATGTTTCTTGTTTGTTTTATGGCCCAGTGGGGGACTGGTATTAGTTTCTTATTTTTAGCAGTTGTTTTCTGCAATAAACGTACCATTTACCATGTATTTAAATGTAGAAATACAAAATGTAAGGTATTGCGCAATCGACGCGTCATCCTGTTACGTCAGAATGTTACGCAATCGATATGACGTCAGCATTGACGTAAATGCGCAATGCTAGAATCTTCGGTGTAATGAGCATCCTATCCCCTCTCGTCGTTTGGCAGTGTGAACGGTCTCAATCACTGCGCATCCCCCACTAACAATTCTCCCCACCACCGATCCTACATTTATAAAGGCCTGCCTCCACATCGGAGCTCAGTGTTGCGTCGCGACATGCTGGCGTTCCGTTGACGCAACTGGGAGCTAGCTGTTACACAGATGGATGGCCCTGCCGAGGACCGTAATGTCTGGCGGATTCCCAGTACCCTAACGGGAAAGCGCAAACGCGCGCCTCTCCCCGCACTGGCCGGACCCGGCGGTCAACCCCTTGGCCGCCCCCTCGAAAAAGCAGAGTTCTTGGCTGACAGTTTGGAGCGTCAGTTCGCTCCCAACCCATCCAAGAACCCGGCCTTCACTGAGCAAATCTGCCGCGAGGTAGAGCGCTTTCTATCGGCCGATATCACAGTCCCGCCGGAGCCCATCTCCCCGGAGGAGGTCTCTGAGAGGATTGTTCAGCTCAAGCCCCGGAAGGCGCCTGGCCCGGACGGAGTCATGAATTCCGCCCTCCATCGCCTTCCGGAGCGAGGAACCCAGTTCCTCACTGACCTGTTCAATTCATGCCTCAGACTGGCCTATTTTCCGGTGAAATGGAAAACGGCTACCGTCATTGTGATACCTAAGCCGGGAAAGAATTCTTCTCGCGTGGAAAACCTCAGGCCCATCAGCCTCTTGTCCGCGACGTCCAAGGTTTTTGAGCGTCTGATCCAGCGTAGATCCGCGACCATCTAGAAAGACTAGACGTGCTGATCCCCGAACAGTTCGGCTTTCGTGAGCTGCACTCCTCGACTCATCAGCTGATGAGACTCGTGGAATGCATAACCGAGGCTGGCTGCCAGGGCACACAGACGGCTGCGATCTTCCTAGACGTAGAGAAAGCCTTTGACAGCGTGTGGCACGAGGGTGTCCTTTACAAACTAACGGAAGTCCTTCTCCCAGACTGCTACGTTCACTTGATCGGCAGCTTTCTGCGAGACCGTAGCTTCCGAGTGAGAGTAGACCACGCTCTCTCTTCGGAGAGGCGTATTACCGCTGGCGTCCCTCAGGGAAGTGTCCTTGGGCCTCTCCTGTTCTCGTTGTTTGTCAATGAATGAATGAATGAATGCACATCATGAATGAGGTGCAAGCGGCGGCTAAGAAAGAGATATTACGTAACGAAACGGTGCAAGGAGAAGGAAAAATAGTCGCTGGAAGAATATATCTTCCTCACACGTTTACCGGTGGCCCTTGATATATATGAAACTTATATATGAAAATTTGTTACATGGACGCGATGGCCTTCGTATCCCGATTAGGCGGCCCCACGTATTTCCTAACTTTTACAGCTTGCGGGGGCTGGGAAGAAATTAAAAAATCCAAACACCCCGGCAGTAGACATGAGCCCCACTTATGTAACCGGTTTTCGAACTTAGAAGGCGAGAATTAATGCGCGATATTCAAAGTGGTAGATTATTCGGAGAAATCGCGTATATAGTATGGGTAATAGAATTTCAAATGCGCGGTTTACCTCACGCGCATATTTGTTTTAGGGTTAAAGATGGTGGCCCAAAACAAAACACGGAAATAGACAGGATAATTAGGGCAGATATTCCGGGCGAAGAAGAGGCTGGCCGCAGACTAAGAAGTCTTGTCTTGCGGCACATGAAGCACCGACCTTGCGGGCCCCCATACAGAACAGATTTGCTGTGCTGGGATCGAGAACTGCAAAAATGCAATAAATTTTATCCAAAACCCCATACGGACACCACGTACACAGACGAAAGAGGATTCGTACACTACAAGCGGAACAGCGAAAACAAAACGACCGTACAATTTAAACATCAAATGATAGAGGCCGATGATAGGTGGATAGTGCCATACAATGCGGCGTTACTGCTGAAGTATGAATGCCACGCTAACCTGGAAATTGCGTCGGCCCGCAGAGTAGTAAAGTATCTTTTCATATACATTTCGAAGGGTTCTCCGCTTCGGCGCATGACAGTAGTTCTGGAAGCTGAAGAAGTCGACGAAGTTGAAGAATACGTAACAAAACGGTACATAGGTGGTTCAGATGCTGCTTGGAGGGTTCTGGAATTCGATCTAACAGGCCGCAAACCAACAGTTATAAATTTGCCGGTTCACCTAAAAGGCCGGTTCACAAGGTCGTTTTTCGTCTCGGTAACAAACAGGAAGCGTGTGAAAAATCAACGTCCCTTTTAATTTTATACTTCGGTCGCCCTGATACTCCGGCAATGAATGACCTAACTTATTTTGATTTTTACGAGCAGTACAGAATCCACCCGAGCAGTCCAAAATCCTCCCTTAATGCGGTTCGGCATTCGGACGGGAAACATTTCATAACGCGAAGACAGAGGGGTGATTGTGTCGCGAGACTCTTTTGGGTCGCTCCCAACAGAGGTGAGCAGTATTATATGAGAATGCTGCTATGCAGGTATCCATGCCGTGGGTATGAGGACTTGTACGCTCTCGGAGGCCCTGTTTGCAAAACGTTCCAGCAGGCGGCTAGGGAATTGGGACTCGCGGATGATAAAAAAGAATACTTTGACGCTCTTGAAGAGGCTGCACGCTTCATGAAAGCCGACAGATTGAGGCAATTTTTTGGTATGCTCTCGGCGATACGATCTCCGGTGCCGGAAATGAGGGAGAAATATAAAGCAAATGTATGCGAGGATTTTTTGGAACATTTTCACGAAGATGAGGAAAGACCGTATAAGTTAGGTCTTATTCACATAGATAGTGTTACAAATAAGATTATGTTACTTATTGAATTAGATAATGTTCAAAAGCCCCACTGTTGGGTTCGCCAATTTGTAATCTAAATCGTGTATCAACGTTAATCTATTTATAAAGAAAAATATTTTTTATATGGATTATATTATTCAATTATTGATAATATCTCTGTATTAGGTAGTATTTCAGGGCTTTACAAAAGAATAACGCTCTACTACAGTTAATATATTGGGTAATTCAATATATTTCTCCAAGCCTAGCCTGCATACGCTATCGCGAGAGCGAAGAGAGGAGAGCGAATAAAGCGAATTAGTTTGCTATTCTCCCGTATTCACCAGCTGTCCGCATACGAGCGCTGTTTGTTGTTTACAATCGGCCTGTTATTCTAGGTTAAGTTGTTCCGCTTGCTGTATTTCTCACGTTCCTTTCTCTGTAAATTACAATTTATTCAAAATGCACTAATTACTCAACCAATAACAAGAAATCGTCAGATTCAAGTAGGATTCTTTATTTTATATATATTCTCCTGCCATAGATACAACACATCGATTACACAGGATTGAATCGATTCGTCCTTGAATTAATATCTAGATGTTTTGAAATTTTATTATATTTTTTAATTTGTTTTTTATCTCAGGGTACATGGAATTCTTGTGACTATTAGTAAGGTCAGGTAATGCAATTTAAGGTTACTAGGTATTACAATTTAGTTATAAAATCTTATTATATAAAGTTCAAACATAAGCAGGTTTTTTACCGTACTTTGACAAGGTACTTAATGTGGCCGTGTTTCGCTACGCAGAGACGAGAACAGTATGTTGATTCAATTGTCTGGAAAATATCAGCCTCGGTCTTCTCAATAAAAATTTGGTATTGATGTCTCAGGATGTACTAGAAGTTTCAGTTCTGATCTTCGTGAATCTTCACGGTTCTGGTGGTTACAGGTCCCAATGGAATTTGTGTAGTATTAACACTTCGTTCGGTTTTGTAAAGTGAGGTTTTGGACGTTATTCTAAATTTCTTTGTGTTTTTAATATATTTAATTAATTTGGCATCTCCAGTCTATGGGTTGTCTTCATTTATTTCTGATTATTCTTCATTATTACTCATTTGCCATTAATGGGTTGATTAATTTGTTTTTTAGAAATTCGTTAAATTTATTAGTAGTTCGAATTAGATTTGTTGAGGAATAGCTTCGGCAGTCGATCCACTGTCCTTTTAATGGATTACTAATTTTGAATTTTCATTTATTATACTTTATTCATTAGGTTTCTAGTTTCTTTTCTGGATTTGTATCAACTGAACTTAACCCATTCACATATAACAATTAAGTGTTGAAATCAACAAGATATCTTACATTCAGTCGTCCATGACAACCATTTCTTCTTCCGTTATTGGATAATATTTGTTATCCTAGAGCCTTAATTAGAAAATATTCTTGCGCTTATTTAATAAAATACTCCCTTATTAAAATTACATTAAATCATATAAAATTTTCACCTAATATGCATTATTAAACTATATACATTTTACTACATTTTCTTCTTGATCGACTTAGTTTAAAAAGTATTATTTTCCTTTTACAAAATACTAATTTTAGGCCTATTTGTTTTATTACATGTGTTATAATTTTTTATTTTTTATTTAACTTTTCTGACCTGACCTACTGTACAATGAATCACTGGCTTATGGCCAATTATTCTAATTTTATTTTATCCTGATTTCAATTTATTATTATTTATTTTATTATTGAACCCTTCATCTGTTTATAACATAATTACTACGACCCCTTGGCAATTTATTAACAATTATTGCCTTCCTGGCCAAGTTTACAAATATTATCTAACGATATCTCCATTAATTACTCAAAGTAAGTAAACAAATAGTTATTCTTATAAAGTTTAACATGAATGAAATTAGTATCAATTACTTGATACTTTCTTAAAGCAATTGCTTCACACCTGCTACGTACAAAAGACAACATAAATACTATGAGAACAAAACATCATGATAAAACATAATAACATGTACACCATTATAAAATATTAAATACCAATTTACCAGTCTACTCTCAGTTCAAACTGTCTATAGTAAATTCACATCATTGGACACTGTTTATTGTTTACACCTTCCACTGATCACTCCATATTTTATATTTATAGACATTTTTATTATTTTATTACCTAGTAACCTTACTAGGTATTATTAATATGTTTATTATATGAAGGTTTACCTTCCTGACCTTAATTATTGCACACATTGGGTATTGTTTTATTTTGATAGAGATGAAGTTTTTGTGTAACGTATGGGGCCTTAACTTCGTTACGTTTCAATAGGTGTCTGCGCCGTCATGGATCTTCGCTTCTAGAGGCCGGTCTTCCCGTAGTTGAAGATGATTCCACGGAATTAGGTCGAGAAAAAAATTCAATACAGCGTCTCAGTTCAGAATGCTTTTGTCAAGGAATGGGAATCGCGGCTTTCTTCTGATCAATCTAGGGTTTTTGATTACTTTAAGTTGCTCATGCGCGGCGAACAAAATGAAAAAGTTCTCTTCTTGGACGGTCCTGGCGGTTCGGGAAAACGCTCCTTCTTAAAATTATTTCAGCTCTTAAACGAGCTGGAAGTAATTTTTATCCAGTCGGCTCGCCTGACTAAATGTAAACCGATTATCGGTTGTTTGAAATTTACGAATAACTTTATTGTTTCTTATTTGTTTTATGGCCCAGTGGGGGATTGGTTTTAGTTTCTTATTTTGAGCAGTTGTTTTCTGCAATAAAAGTACCGTTTACCATGTATTTAAATGTAGAAATACAAAATGAAATTATTGCGCAAAATTGCGCAATCGATGCGTTATCCTGTTACGTCAGAATGTTACGCAATCGATATGATGTCAGAGGTACATAGAAAAGCTGTAGAAAAATACACGCAAACAGATCTGGAGGTAAACAGAAAAGCGGTAGAAAAATACACGCAAACACATCCGGAGGTAAACAGAAAAGCGGTATAAAAATACACACAAGAACATCCTGTGGTACACAGAAAGGCTGTCGAAAATTACTCGCAAGAACATCCTGAGGTAAAAAGAAAGGCGGTAGGGAAATATAGAAAAGAAAATCCGGAGGTAAATAAAGGGGCAGTCAAGAAATACAAAGAGTCTAATCCTGGACCTCATCTACCGACAGTGCTTAGAAAAGGACCAATAATTGCTGAACGGACGGGAAAATCTTTGGATGAAATAAAGGCCTATCGTCTTAAAACTCCTTCTCTACTTGATGGAACCCACAAGTGTCCTCACTGTGGAACGCGTCTCTTCGAGGAGGAAGTTGAAGAACACAGTGGTGCTGCGGACTAGGAAAATACAATGTGATGGATTTTCCAATTCTTTCAGATAAAATTTATTCGGACAAGCGGTTCCTAAAACATCCGCGGAGGTATAACGATCTCTTCTCTTGTTGTGCCCTTTCGGTTTCCTTAGGCTATCACCACCCTAAAGGACTCTGTTTTATGAAAATATTAGGTCGGACATACCATTTGGTGTATGATTTAAATTGCGGAGGCCGGAATAATAGTTTTCTTTATATAGACGACGGTAATGCGCGGATCGCTGAGGGCCAACACAAGCAACTGGAACCGGAAATAATACGCGAAATCCAACAATTTCTTGGATCCCGAAACCCATACGTTTCCCTTTACAAGAAGTTACATGAGGAACCTTCAGAAAATGCCCGCCTTGAATTTGAAACCACCTCGCGACGAACACACGGGCCGGTTTTAGGTGACAGGCCGCTTTCCACTGAAGTCTCGGCAGTCCTCAGTTGCGACGAATCAGAACCACCGCAGGGAAAATTCTCCGTTTGGAAAAAGGAATCAACAGAGCGAGAATTGTACACGCCAACAATTTTTTGGTCGAAACTTTCCAATACCCTCTTCTGTATCCCGAATGCCAACCGGGTTGGAAATTGGGTAGGTCAGATAACAAGGGACAAAAATTGTCCCTCTTGAAATATACTCGGTGTTTACTTCTTTCGGAAGATAGGTTTTCAAGGTTCGGCCCTCTTTTGGAAACTTGGCTGATCGACATGTATGCGCGGATCGAAGGACAGCGATTGTTCTTTTTTCAGAACGAGCAGAAGAAAAAACAAAAACCAGGAGGACTTCGAACTTGCCCAATGAATGAGGTGCAAGCGGCGGCTAAGAAAGAGATATTACGTAACGAAACGGTGCAAGGAGAAGGAAAAATAGTCGCTGGAAGAATATATCTTCCTCACACGTTTACCGGTGGCCCGAGATATATGAAAATTTGTTACATGGACGCGATGGCCTTCGTATCCCGATTAGGCGGCCCCACGTATTTCCTAACTTTTACAGCTTGCGGGGGCTGGGAAGAAATTAAAAAATCCAAACACCCCTGCAGTAGACATGAGCCCCACTTATGTAACCGGGTTTTCGAACTTAGAAGGCGAGAATTAATGCGCGATATTCAAAGTGGTAGATTATTCGGAGAAATCGCGTATATAGTATGGGTAATAGAATTTTAAATGCGCGGTTTACCTCACGCGCATATTTGTTTTAGGGTTAAAGATGGTGGCCCAAAACAAAACACGGAAATAGACAGGATAATTAGGGCAGATATTCCGGGCGAAGAAGAGGCTGGCCGCAGACTAAGAAGTCTTGTCTTGCGGCACATGAAGCACGGACCTTGCGGGCCCCCATACAGAACAGATTTGCTGTGCTGGGATCGAGAACTGCAAAAATGCAATAAATTTTATCCAAAACCCCATACGGACACCACGTACACTGACGAAATAGGATTCGTACACTACAAGCGGAACAGCGAAAACAAAACGACCGTACAATTTAAACATCAAATGATAGAGGTCGATGATAGGTGGATAGTGCCATACAATGCGGCGTTACTGCTGAAGTATGAATGCCACGCTAACCTGGAAATTGCGTCGGCCCGCAGAGTAGTAAAGTATCTTTTCAAATACATTTCGAAGGGTTCTCCGCTTCGGCGCATGACACTAGTTCTGGAAGATGACGAAGTCGACGAAGTTGAAGAGTACGTAACAAAACGGTACATAGGAGGTTCAGATGCTTCTTGGAGGGTTCTGGAATTCGATCTAACAGGCCGCAAACCAACAGTTATAAATTTGCCGGTTCACCTAAAAGGCCGGTTCACAACGTCGTTTTTCGTCTCGGTAACGAACAGGAAGCGTGTGAAAAATCAACGTCCCTTTTAATTTTATACTTCGGTCGCCCTGATACTCCGGCAATGAATGACCTAACTTATTTTGATTTTTACGAGCAGTACAGAATCCACCCGAGCAGTCCAAAATCCTCCCTTAATGTGGTTCGGCATTCGGACGGGAAACATTTCATAACGCGAAGACAGAGGGGTGATTGTGTCGCAAGACTCTTTTGGGTCGCTCCCAACAGAGGTGAGCAGTATTATATGAGAATGCTGCTATGCAAGTATCCATGCCGTGGGTATGAGGACTTGTACGCTCTCGGAGGCCCTGTTTGCAAAACGTTCCAGCAGGCGGCTTGGGAATTGGGACTCGCGGATGATAAAAAAGAATACTTTGACGCTCTTGAAGAGGCTGCACACTTCATGAATGCCGACAGATTGAGGCAATTTTTTGGTATGCTCTCGGCGATAGGATCTCCGGTGACGGAAGTGTGGGAGAAATATAAAGCAAATATATGCGAGGATTTTTTGGAACATTTTCACGAAGATGAGGAAAGAGCGTATAACTTAGGTCTTATTCACATAGATAGTGTTACAAATAAGATGATGTTACTTATTGAATTAGATAATGTTCAAAAGCCCCAATGTTGGGTTCGCCAATTTGTAATCTAAATCGTGTATCAACGTTAATCTATTTATAAAGAAAAATATTTTTTATATGGATTATATTATTCAATTATTGATAATATCTCTGTATTAGGTAGTATTTAAGGGCTTTACAAAAGAATAACGCTCTACTACAGTTAATATATTGGGTAATTCAATATATTTCTCCAAGCCTAGCCTGCATACGCTATCGCGAGAGCGAAGAGAGGAGAGCGAATAAAGCGAATTAGTTTGCTATTCTCCCGTATTCACCAGCTGTCCGCATACGAGCGCTGTTGTTTACAATCGGCCTGTTATTCTAGGTTAAGTTGTTCCGCTTGCTGTATTTCTCACGTACCTTTCTCTGTAAATTACAACTTATTCAAAATGCACTAATTACTCTACCAATAACAAGAAATCGTCAGATTCAAGTAGGATTCTTTATTTTATATATATTCTCCTGCCATAGATACAACACATCGATTACACAGGATTGAATCGATTCGTCCTTGAATTAATATCTAGATGTTTTGAAATTTTATTATATTTTTTAATTTGTTTTTTATCTCAGGGTACATGGAATTCTTATGACTATTAGTAAGGTCAGTTAATGCAATTTAAGGTTACTAGGTATTACAATTTAGTTATAAAATCTTATTACATAAAGTTCAAACATAAGCAGGTTTTTTACCGTCTTTGACAAGGTACTTAATGTGGCCGTGTTTCGCTACGCAGAGACGAGAACAGTATGTTGATTCAATTGTCTGGAAAATATCAGCCTCGGTCTTCTCAATAAAAATTTGGTATTGATGTCCCAGGATGTAGTAGAAGTTTCAGTTCTGATCTTCGTGAATCTTCACGGTTCTGGTGGTTACAGGTCCCAATGGAATTTGTGTAGTATTAACACTTCGTTCGGTTTTGTAAAGTGAGGTTTTGGACGTTATTCTAAATTTCTTTGTGTTTTTAATATATTTAATTAATTTGGCATCTCCACATACACACAGCTTCGATCTTTCGAAAAACTATCTCGTCACCAACAACAAGACGAACAGCGCTACTAACGACAGCCTCTGATGAAGCCTTCTATAGGTGAAAGCCGGTTTAGGCTGTAAGGTAAAACTTTACGTTTTTACTTATAAAATGTTAGTGTTCCGAGTCGTCAATATTATAGTGATATTTAATTAAGTAACGGACACGTCATGGACAACCAACGAAATCCAAGAATTTAACTCAGCAAGACGAGCCAACGTCCAAGCGTACACGTTCACAACTTTGAAGGTTAGAAAGATTGTAGCTCACATAACTTTCAACAAAACATGCATAAACAAATCACTAACACCTAAATATGCCCAACTCAAAATTAAACATAACAAACAGGCCGCCCGAATAACACAAAACATCGCACAAAGAACATACATAAAAGAATCAATTAAACAACTATATAAGAAAAAAGACGCCCTCAACCGCAAAGCTCTAACACTACACCTACATATCGCCAACACATACGGACACAATTACATGACTGAACGAATGCATCACTCAAATGAATGGACAAAAAAACAAAATACATAACATACAGACAAAACACGACAGAAAATAAAAAACCTGACACCAATCAAAACAGATATAATTCCCTCGCACAAATTCTACCCACGTACAGTAAACCTCACGAACGTCACACTCACAAAAAACGAACAAACACTCCTTGATAAAGGCCTAAAACATAACATACATTACAAACATAACAACCAAACACTAACAAAGCTCATAATTGACACAGAAACAAATATACAAAACACAGCACCAGAACATCAAGACACATAAAGACATAATATAAACAACACAATAGGAGTACATAAGACACCAGACAACAACAACCACAACTCAGAAATACACACAGCCATCAAACTGAGGGAAAAGGCACACAAACACAACATCACATTTGTAAAAGCTGACAAAGGCAACACGACTGTAATTATCCCCACAGACAACCTACACAAAAAAGTACAAAACTTCATGGAACAGAACAACATCACAGAACTAAAACACGACCCCACCGACAGATACCAAAACTCAATAAAACAAATAGTCAACAAAGCCAAACACATTATGACACATAAACAAAAGCCCTACATGAAACAAATCCGACCATCAGCACCTACACTCCAAGCGCTTCCCAAAATCCATAAAGAAGACATTCCGATCCGCCCCATTATCAACTACCGTAATGCCCCTGCACACAAACTGGCAAAATATCTAGACAAAATTATTAGACAACACACACAAATAGACAACAACATTGCAGTAAAAAACAACACTGAACTAGTAACAAAAGTAAAAGACATACACATCCCCCATAACGCCACATTAGCCTCCTTTGACATTAAAAACCTGTACACAAACATCCCCATCTCTGAAACAATCACCATCCTACAAAACAAACTCAAACAGAACAACACACCAGACGAACTTATCAATGAAATAACAGAAACTCTGAACATTATCACAAAACAAAACTACTTTACTTATAACAATAAATACTACACACAGAACGATGGCCTAACCATGGGCTCCCCCATATCCAGCATTCTAGCAGAAGTCTTCCTCCAACACTTAGAAAAAAAACAAAAATACTCACAAACAATGACAGACACTCACATAAAATACTATATTGGCACAGATACGTTGATGCCATTCTAATACTATACAGGGGAAACAAAAGACAATGTGAACAGTTACTAACGCACATAAACAAAATACATAAAAACTTACCCCTCACTGCCGAATACGAGCACAACAATACCATAAACTTCTTAGACCTCTCCATCACAAAACTAGAACACAGGCACAAATTCAGTATATACAGAAAACCAACTACAACTGACACACTAATACACAACACCTCCAATCACCCAATACAACACAAACTAGCTCCTTTTAGAACCATGATACATAGACTTAACAACATCCCCTTAGATGAAATAGACTACAAAGACGAACTAAACACGATAAAATATCTAGCAGAATCTAACGGTTATGACAGAACAATAGTCAGTAAACTCCTACACAAAACACAAAACAAACAACAGACAAAGACAGAAAACAACAAATTCATAACACTAACATACATCAACAAACAAACAGAACAAATTGCCCACAAATTCAAAAAAGCAGGATACAGAATCGCTTACAAAACTACTAACAAAACAGAACACACACTATCAAAACGCATGCCCAAAGCACAAAACAAATTCGATCTACCCGGTGTGTATAAGCTAAATTGTTCAAATTGCAATAAATTCTACATAGGTCAGACAGGACGTAGCTTCAAACAGAGATACATTGAACACACAAAAGCACTCCACACCACTACAGAATCTACCTTCGCAAACCACCTCATTGAAGCAAACCACACATATAAAAACATCGACAATAACATGAACATACTACACGTACACACAAAAGGCCGAAAACTAGACACTCTAGAACAATTAGAAATATACAAACACACAAAAACAAATAAAAACGACATCCTAAACAAACAGACACAATTCAAATCGCACGCATTATTCGAACACATCTCACCACATACACACAGCTTCGATCTTTCGAAAAACTATCTCGTCACCAACAACAAGACGAACAGCGCTACTAACGACAGCCTCTGATGAAGCCTTCTATAGGTGAAAGACGGTTTAGGCTGTAAGGTAAAACTTTACGTTTTTACTTATAAAAAAGTTAGTGTCCCGAGTCGTCAATATTATAGTGATATTTAGTAAACAAATAGTTATTCTTATAAAGTTTAACATGAATGAAATTAGTATCAATTACTTGATACTTTCTTAAAGCAATTGCTTCACACCTGCTACATACAAAAGACAACGTAAATACTATGAGAACAAAACATCATGATAAAACATAATAACATGTACATCATTATAAAATATTAAATACCAATTAACCAGTCTACTCTCAGTTCAAACTGTCTATAGTAAATTCACATCATTGGACACTGTTTATTGTTTACACCAATAAACACTCCACTATTGTTTACTTCCACTGATCACTCCATATTTTATATTTATAGACATTTTCATTATTTTATTACCTAGTAACCTTACTAGGTATTATTAATATGTTTATTATATGAAGGTTTACCTTCCTGACCGTAATTATTGCACACATTGGGTATTGTTTTATTTTGATAGAGATGAAGTTTTTGTGTAACGTATGGGGCCTTAACTTCGTTACGTTTCAATAGGTGTCTGCGCCGACATGGATCTTCGCTTCTAGAGGCCGGTCTTCCCGTAGTTGAAGATGATTCCACGGAATTAGGTCGAGAAAAAATTCAATACAGCGTCTCAGTTCAGAATGCTTTTGTCGAGGAATGGGTATCGCGGCTTTCTTCTGATCAATCTAGGGTTTTTGATTACTTTAAGTTGCTCATGCGCGGCGAACAAAATGAAAAAGTTCTCTTCTTGGACGGTCCTGGCGGTTCGGGAAAACGCTCCTTCTTAAAATTATTTCAGCTCTTAAACGAGCTGGGAGTAATTTTTATCCAGTCGGCTCGCCTGACTAAATGTAAACCGATTATCGGTTGTTTGAAATTTACGAATAACTTTATTGTTTCTTATTTGTTTTATGGCCCAGTGGGGGACTGGTATTAGTTTCTTATTTTGAGCAGTTGTTTTCTGCAATAAACGTACCATTTACCATGTATTTAAATGTAGAAATACAAAATGAAAGGTATTGCGCCATATTGCGCAATCGATGCGTTATCCTGTTACGTCAGAATGTTACGCAATCGATATGATGTCAGAGGTACATAGAAAAGCTGTAGAAAAATACACGCAAACAGATCCGGAGGTAAACAGAAAAGCGGTATAAAAATACACACAAGAACATCCTGTGGTACACAGAAAGGCTGTCGAAAATTACTCGCAAGAACATCCTGAGGTAAAAAGAAAGGCGGTAGGGAAATATAGAAAAGAAAATCCGGAGGTAAATAAAGGGGCAGTCAAGAAATACAAAGATTCTCATCCTGGACCTCATCTACCGACAGTGCTTAGAAAAGGACCAATAATTGCTGAACGGACGGGAAAATCTTTGGATGAAATAAAGGCCTATCGTCTTAAAACTCCTTCTCTACTTGATGGAACCCACAAGTGTTCTCACTGTGGAACGCGACTCTTCGAGGAGGAAGTTGAAGAACACAGTGGTGCTGCGGACTAGGAAAATACAATGTGATGGATTTTCCAATACTTTCAGATAAAATTTATTCGGACAAGCGGTTCCTAAAACATCCGCGGAGGTATAACGATCTCTTCTCTTGTTGTGCCCTTTCGGTTTCCTTAGGCTATCACCACCCTAAAGGACTCTCTTTTATGAAAATATTACGTCGGACATACCATTTGGTGTATGATTTAAATTGCGGAGGCCGGAATAATAATTTTCTTTATATAGACGACGGTAATGCGCGGATCGCTGAGGGCAAACACAAGCAACTGGAACCGGAAATAATACGCGAAATCCAACAATTTCTTGGATCCCGAAACCCATACGTTTCCCTTTACAAAGTTACATGAGGAACCTTCAGAAAATGCCCGCCTTGAATTCAAAACCACCTCGCGACGAACACACGGGCCGGTTTTAGGTGACAGGCCGCTTTCCACTGAAGTCTCGGCAGTCCTCAGTTGCGACGAATCAGAACCACCGCAGGGAAAATTCTCCGTTTGGAAAAAGGGATCAACAGAGCGAGAATTGTACACGCCAACAATTTTTTGGTCGAACCTTTCCAATACCCTCTTCTGTATCCCGAATGCCAACCGGGTTGGAAATTGGGTAGGTCAGATAACAAGGGACAAAAATTGTCACTCTTGAAGTATACTCGGTGTTTACTTCTTTCGGAAGATAGGTTTTCAAGGTTCGGCCCTCTTTCGGAAACTTGGCTGATCGACATGTATGCGCGGATCGAAGGACAGCGATTGTTCTTTTTTCAGAACGAGCAGAAGAAAGCACAAAAACCAGGAGGACTTCGAACTTGCCCAATGAATGAGGTGCAAGCGGCGGCTAAGAAAGAGATATTACGTGACGAAACGGTGCAAGGAGAAGGAAAAATAGTCGCTGGAAGAATATATCTTCCTCACACGTTTACCGGTGGCCCGAGATATATGAAAATTTGTTACATGGACGCGATGGCCTTCGTATCCCGATTAGGCGGCCCCACGTATTTCCTAACTTTTACAGCTTGCGGGGGCTGGGAAGAAATTAAAAAATCCAAACACCCCTGCAGTAGACATGAGCCCCACTTATGTAACCGGTTTTCGAACTTAGAAGGCGAGAATTAATGCGCGATATTCAAAGTGGTAGATTATTCGGAGAAATCGCATATATAGTATGGGTAATGGAATTTCAAATGCGCGGTTTACCTCACGCGCATATTTGTTTTAGGGTTAAAGATGGTGGCCCAAAACAAAACACGGAAATAGACAGGATAATTAGGGCAGATATTCCGGGCGAAGAAGAGGCTGGCCGCTGACTAAGAAGTCTTGTCTTGCGGCACATGAAGCACGGACCTTACGGGCCCCCATACAGAACAGATTTGCTGTGCTGGGATCGAGAACTGCAAAAATGCAATAAATTTTATCCAAAACCCCATACGGACACCACGTACACAGACGAAAGAGGATTCGTACACTACAAGCGGAACAGCGAAAACAAAACGACCGTACAATTTAAACATCAAATGATAGAGGTCGATGATAGGTGGATAGTGCCATACAATGCGGCGTTACTGCTGAAGTATGAATGCCACGCTAACCTGGAAATTGCGTCGGCCCGCAGAGTAGTAAAGTATCTTTTCAAATACATTTCGAAGGGTTCTCCGCTTCGGCGCATGACAGTAGTTCGGGAAGATGAAGAAGTCGACGAAGGTGAAGAGTACGTAACAAAACGGTACATAGGAGGTTCAGATGCTGCTTGGAGGGTTCTGGAATTCGATCTAACAGGCCGCAAACCAACAGTTATAAATTTGCCGGTTCACCTAAAAGGCCGGTTCACAACGTCGTTTTTCGTCTCGGTAACGAACAGGAAGCGTGTGAAAAATCAACGTCCCTTTTAATTTTATACTTCGGTCGCCCTGATACTCCGGAAATGAATGACCTCACTTATTTAGATATTTACGAGCAGTACAGAATCCACCCGAGCAGTCCAAAATCCTCCCTTAATGCGGTTCGGCATTCGGACGGGAAACATTTCATAACGCGAAGACAGAGGGGTGATTGTGTCGCGAGACTCTTTTGGGTCGCTCCCAACAGAGGTGAGCAGTATTATATGAGAATGCTGCTATGCAGGTATCCATGCCGTAGGTATGAGGACTTGTACGCTCTCGGAGGCCCTGTTTGCAAAACGTTCCAGCAGGCGGCTAGGGAATTGGGACTCGCGGATGATAAAAAAGAATACTTTGACGCTCTTGAAGAGGCTGCACGCTTCATGAAAGCCGGCAGATTGAGGCAATTTTTTGTTATGCTCTCGGCGATAGGATCTCCGGTGCTGGAAATGAGGGAGAAATATAAAGCAAATGTATGCAAGGTTTTTTTGGAACATTTTCACGAAGATGAGGAAGAGCGTATAAGTTAGGTCTTATTCACATAGATAGTGTAGCGTGACAGATAAACACATAATAATGAATGGCATTGATCATTAGAATCATATAAGATTATAACATTAAATCCGAAGAAAGCATTAAAATAATATAAAGAATTAATTCAGAGCAACTGTGCAGAACAATCATTGTTATTAAAAGTATAAGTTCAAATAAAAACAAGTTACTAGTGATGAATCATCAAAACCAGTAATAACCCAAGGTTTTTTAAAATATAACCCAGGAAGGTAAGGAGTATATAAAGAAGCAACACAGAATATTACTAAACCCACAACGAGGATAAATAAATGAAAAAGAAACCCTGAATAAGGCAAGATCCACCATAAAAGGTGATGTATTTCAAGAAACCAGAAGAAGATGAAGTAATCCCAAGAAACCCGATGGCATCCAGAAGAAGATGAAGAACATACAGTTCAAAGAAGCAAGAAGAAAAGAAGACATCATTGAAGAAAGAAGAAGAAGGCAGCATCCAGAAGAAGAAGGAATGCTCTTATAAAAAACACCCATATCCCCATATCCCAAAATAACTAAAAATCACAATAATAAAAAGTATAACGAAATAGTCATGAAAAGAAACCAAATGTACAATAAAATTAAGAAAAAAAAGTGTATAGAGTAAGAGTTGCCAGTGGACCAAGGTGAAACAATAATATAATACCCAAAGAACAAATCTTCATTGTAACCCACAAACCAATTTCTTGATATTAATAAGACTAAACAACCATTTAGAAATAGCATCAAAAAGTGTAAAGTGAACCAGTGCTAGTTTGTGTATTGTAAAAAATAAACCTTATGTTTCATCCTTGGCATCCACAAACTGTGTATATAATGAAATATACAACTTTGAGTGACTTATAATTTGTACCAGGTGAATGTGATACATGTAGTAATATCAAATGGTCAATCTGTTGGAAATGACGTTTCTTTAAAGAATGAATAAAAACAGATTTAAACATAAAGTGACAGGGTACAATTACCCTATACCATATTTAAAAAACAGTTTAAAAACTGCATGATTCAATTTAAGATAAGAAATATAGAATAAGAGTATAGAAATAAGGTTTTGTGTATATAGAATAAGGATTTTAAAAATGTATTAGGGATAAGAACATTTATTAAGTTTGGAACCACTAACATCCTAATTGTAAATATATTTATTACTGGTATTGATAGTAATAATTAAGTAAGATGTTAGATGGGAAAAAACATCCTTTGTAAATAATATTTCTATATTAGTATTAAGTGTTGATTGTAAAAAATGTCTAAATAGTTGAAGACAACCATTATTTGAAAATATTTCTTATTTATTTATAGTATTGAAACCGATACTAATTGTTGTTATGTTTAATTGAGAAAATGTTTAATTTATATTACCATGTTAAAAAGTCAGAGAGGGTATAACACAGTATGTATTGTTTATATAAAAATTTGTATGAAAAAACTTGTTAAGGATCTAGGCAAAATGATGAAACTAAACCTCATCAGAATTGAGAAATTAAGCACTTAAATACATTTAAACTAAAGGGATTTAGATAACATAAACCAGAAATGAAGCCATATAATTAGAAATACAACTTAGAAAGATTTTGTAAAATTATAGCCAGGATTATAAATAAAAATGGAAATGACAGAACTCAAAAATTTGGAGAGGGGAGTCATATATTCCAACATAATATTTTAAAACTTAACCAATTCAAATAATTGCAAGAAACTAAGGGAATATAAACCTTTTAATACAATATGAGATTAATCATCATAAATATAACTTAAAAATGGCAGAATTTGCATAATGACAGGAAGCTAATTTTGAACTTTTACCAGAGACAAAATGAAGGTAAAATTACCAATTTTAGATAAAAAACATAATAAAACGGCATTATTCGATATTAAAATACGCCGAATGAACTGAAGGATAAAATTAAGTAACATCTAGCTAATAAATTTGAATAATAACCAAAGTTTAAGCAGTTATATAATGTAACTTTAATACATGCACAGGATGCAAAGTAAAATTCGAACAATGTAAGGAATAATATTGCATGGGCTAAGATTTTAGTCGAAAGTGAAGGAAGTAGAGAGTTGATTATTGAACGTTGTACGGTGCACTTGACAAGAGTATTTTAATCGAGGTAACCTAATTTATAGTACCGTAATGGCGAGTCAGTGTATGACACAAATTTGAAAATCGCGAGTGGCGACTAAAAACATTTCGTAACATCGACACAGTGAAATAAACACTTCCAAGAGACTAAATAACATTGTACAGCACTAAATTACAGTCAAATAACATTATTAAACACCATAAAACAGTATAAATCATAACCATAAAATAGTGCCTGAACGACAGAAAGGGAACTGACTTATACATACACCACTATTCAAAATACAACACAGAAACTTCACCCAAGACACTACACCAACATCAGAAGGAAGATTTGCTGACACCAGGACGTGAATACTGCCAGAAAATATCTTTATTGGAACGCCACAACTACGAGGGACATTTGACAAACTCGACGGCAGCCATTTGCAATTTTCGTCATCACTCAACTGAACACCGCCTCCTAGTCTGTCAGCGACACGGTTCGAAATCAAACTTGTTTATTTCAATCTTTTCAATTAAATATATGTATTTAGTTTTAAGAAATAATTATTGTAACGTTATACTTTTTTAATATTTGCCCGATTACTCTGACTTTAACTATGATTAGCTGTTAAAAGAACCTGACTGCATTTTATATAAAAAAACTTGTAACATTTCGATACCCTGAGAGTCGATTTTAAAATCGACGAGAGTCTTGTTAACCAATTATCCAATAAATAATTTATACTTTTCACATCAAAATAGTTCTTTCTTTACTAAACATCGTAATATACACTTAATTTAATTTAAACAATATACTACAAGAATTTCACCACATCAGAAGGAAGATAACCTCCAAAACGAAAAGTAAACAAATATCGATTATACCTGGAGACAATCTTATAAGTGGTTGGAGTTTATTGAAAATACAAAAAAGTTAATACAATTTTCCTGACAAGTGAGACACGTTTCGGAACTTCACGAAACACAATTAAATAATTGTTTTTAATTAATTAATCGATAAAAAGAAAATTTTTTTATTATACAATTTTTTTAAACACAATTTTTATTTCTTCCACAAACAACATTTTTAAAACATTTTTTGTAACACTACACCTATACAACTTTAACACTATTAACAGGTTTCGTTACAATTTGGACAGCTCAACAGTGAAACTAAAGGAAGAGTTTCAGACCAGGAAGACTTTGTAAACACCAGAATTGAGTATTAATTTTTACAAATTGGCTAGCCCAAACAGTGGGGCTTAAAACAAAAGGAAGCAGATCAGAAATCATTTGTAACACGTTTAGTTACAATAGTGTTACAAATAAGATGATGTTACTTATTGAATTAGGTAATGTTCAAAAGCCCCACTGTTGGGTTCGCCAATTTGTAATCTAAATCGTGTATCAACGTTAATCTATTTATAAAGAAAAATATTTTTTATATGGATTATATTATTCAATTATTGATAATATCTCTGTATTAGGTAGTATTTAAGGGCTTTACAAAAGAATAACGCTCTACTACAGTTAATATATTGGGTAATTCAATATATTTCTCCAAGCCTAGCCTGCATACGCTATCGCGAGAGCGAAGAGAGGAGAGCGAATAAAGCGAATTAGTTTGCTATTCTCCCGTATTCACCAGCTGTCCGCATACGAGCGCTGTTTGTTGTTTACAATCGGCCTGTTATTCTAGGTTAAGTTGTTCCGCTTGCTGTATTTCTCACGTTCCTTTCTCTGTAAATTACAACTTATTCAAAATGCACTAATTACTCTACCAATAACAAGAAATCGTCAGATTCAAGTAGGATTCTTTATTTTATATATATTCTCCTGCCATAGATACAACACATCGATTACACAGGATTGAATCGATTCGTCCTTGAATTAATATCTAGATGTTTTGAAATTTTATTATATTTTTTAATTTGTTTTTTATCTCAGGGTACATGGAATTCTTGTGACTATTAGTAAGGTCAGGTAATGCAATTTAAGGTTACTAGGTATTACAATTTAGTTATAAAATCTTATTATATAAAGTTCAAACATAAGCAGGTTTTTTACCGTACTTTGACAAGGTACTTAATGTGGCCGTGTTTCGCTACGCAGAGACGAGAACAGTATGTTGATTCAATTGTCTGGAAAATATCAGCCTCGGTCTTCTCAATAAAAATTTGGTATTGATGTCCCAGGATGTACTAGAAGTTTCAGTTCTGATCTTCGTGAATCTTCACGGTTCTGGTGGTTACAGGTCCCAATGGAATTTGTGTAGTATTAACATTTCGTTCGGTTTTGTAATGCGAGGTTTTGGACGTTATTCTAAATTTCTTTGTGTTTTTAATATATTTAATTAATTTGGCATCTCCAGTCTATGGGTTGTCTTCATTTATTTCTGATTATTCTTCATTATTACTCATTTGCCATTAATGGGTTGATTAATTTGTTTTTTAGAAATTCGTTCAATTTTTTAGTAGATCGAATTAGATTTGTTGAGGAATAACTTCGGCAGTCGATCCACTGTCCTTTCAATGGATTACTAATTTTGAATTTTCATTTATTATACTTTATTCATTAGGTTTCTAGTTTCTTTACTGGATTTGTATCAACTGAACTTAACCCATTCACATATAACAATTAAGTGTTGAAATCAACAAGATATCTTACATTCAGTCGTCCATGACAACCATTTCTTCTTCTGTTATTGGATAATATTTGTTATCCTAGAGCCGTAATTAGAAAATATTCTTGCACTCATTTAATAAAATACTCCCTTATTAAAATTACATTAAATCATATAAAATTTTCACCTAATATGCATTATTAAACAATATACATTTTACTACATTTTCTTCTTGATCGACTTAGTTTAAAAAGTATTATTTTCCTTTTACAAAATACTAATTTTAGGCCTATTTGTTTTATTACATGTGTTATAATTTTTTATTTTTTATTTAACTTTTCTGACCTGACTTACTGTACAATGAGTCACTGGCTTATGGCCAATTATTCTAATTTTATTTTATCCTGATTTCAATTTATTATTATTTATTTTATTATTGAACCCTTCATCTGTTTATAACATAATTACTACGACCCCTTGGCAATTTATTAACAATTATTGCCTTCCTGGCCAAGTTTACAAATATTAACTAACGATATCTCCATTAATTACTCAAAGTAAGTAAACAAATAGTTATTCTTATAAAGTTTAACATGAATGAAATTAGTATCAATTACTTGATACTTTCTTAAAGCAATTGCTTCACACCTGCTACATACAAAAGACAACGTAAATACTATGAGAACAAAACATCATGTTAAAACATAATAACATGTACATCATTATAAAATATTAAATACCAATTAACCAGTCTACTGTCAGTTCAAACTATCTATAGTAAATTCACATCATTGGACACTGTTTATTGTTTACACCTTCCACTGATCACTCCATATTTTATATTTATAGACATTTTTATTATTTTATTACCTAGTAACCTTACTAGGTATTATTAATATGTTTATTATATGAAGGTTTACCTTCCTGACCTTAATTATTGCACACATTGGGTATTGTTTTATTTTGATAGAGATGAAGTTTTTGTGTAACGTATGGGGCCTTAACTTCGTTACGTTTCAATAGGTGTCTGCGCCGACATGGATCTTCGCTTCTAGAGGCCGTTCTTCCCGTAGTTGAAGATGATTCCACGGAATTAGGTCGAGAAAAAATTCAATACAGCGTCTCAGTTCAGAATGCTTTTGTCGAGGAATGGGAATCGCGGCTTTCTTCTGATCAATCTAGGGTTTTTGATTACTTTAAGTTGCTCATGCGCGGCGAACAAAATGAAAAAGTTCTCTTCTTGGACGGTCCTGGCGGTTCGGGAAAACGCTCCTTCTTAAAATTATTTCAGCTCTTAAACGAGCTGGAAGTAATTTTTATCCAGTCGGCTCGCCTGACTAAATGTAAACCGATTATCGGTTGTTTGAAATTTACGAATAACTTTATTGTTTCTTATTTGTTTTATGGCCCAGTGGGGGATTGGTTTTAGTTTCTTATTTTGAGCAGTTGTTTTCTGCAATAAACGTACCATTTACCATGTATTTAAATGTAGAAATACAAAACGAAAGGTATTGCGCAATATTGCGCAATCGATGCGTTATCCTGTTACGTCAGAATGTTACGCAATCGATATGATGTCAGAGGTACATAGAAAAGCTGTAGAAAAATACACGCAAACAGATCCGGAGGTAAACAGAAAAGCGGTAGAAAAATACACGCAAACACATCCGGAGGTAAACAGAAAAGCGGTATAAAAATACACACAAGAACATCCTGTGGTACACAGAAAGGCTGTCGAAAATTACTCGCAAGAACATCCTGAGGTAAAAAGAAAGGCAGTAGGGAAATATAGAAAAGAAAATCCGGAGGTAAATAAAGGGGCAGTCAAGAAATACAAAGATTCTCATCCTGGACCTCATCTACCGACAGTGCTTAGAAAAGGACCAATAATTGCTGAACGGACGGGAAAATCTTTGGATGAAATAAAGGCCTATCGTCTTAAAACTCCTTCTCTACTTGATGGAACCCACAAGTGTTCTCACTGTGGAACGCGACTCTTCGAGGAGGAAGTTGAAGAACACAGTGGTGCTGCGGACTAGGAAAATACAATGTGATGGATTTTCCAATTCTTTCAGATAAAATTTATTCGGACAAGCGGTTCCTAAAACATCCGCGGAGGTATAACGATCTCAACAACAAAAGTAAATTAAATGCATTACAGATATTTAAGGAACAGGACTAGATGAAGTGCATAAATGTCCATTACAACAATCTCATCATTTACGTGTGATGTGTAGTGAAGTTAAAATCACATTAATAAAATGTATAATATAGCTTATCAACATCAGCCACTCTATAGGTTATAACTCAATATAATTAAATACAACGATTTCACTAACTACTCGGAACATAAAGTTTTTTTGAGTAAAAAAAAATTTTACCAACCGATTTTAGTTACAAGTTGGTGACTAGTATAATATAGAATTTATTAGCATATAATCTGTATTATATATCTGCATATCACATGAGAATAAATCATGTAACACATGAAAACAGCAGGATGAATTATTTCCTTTATTAAAAACAGCTTCGTCTCTTTGCGCAGAATGAAGTATACATGACGAAAAAGTGGCTCGTACTAGTTCCTACTCGAAATATGCTTGATACTACCTGTTCCTAAAATACTAGGTGTTCCTAAAATATTAGGTGTTACTAAAATACTACTGTTACTCTGGAACGCGTTGTTCCTTGTGTATCGGTGATACCACTAGTATTTGAAATACCTAGTATTTTAAATACGCGTTACTGGCTGTTCCTTGCGTTCCAGCGATATTTTTGTACGCCTAGTATTAGGCCTTGGCATATTCGTTTACGTGATTTTGCGTACTTTTTGTGTGTGTGTGTGTCTGTGTAGGTGCGTAGTGGGTGTGCCTCGACTCGGAACAGCGAGGGCGGCGTGTCTCGACTCGGAACAGCGTCGCCGCGAATAACAGGTATTTCAACTTTTCAGTCACTGTTACATCCGTTCCACAAAAATATCGTTCCAAAATACCTATTACAGGTATATCGGCCCACCCCTAGTGTGAGATCAGGAGCCGAAGCGTAAACTAGTAAAAAAGGGGGAACCCGTGCTACTTTGTTACTCAATTTTCTGAAATCACACTTTTCACTTCACTTCAACTATACGACTACAGCGAGGATCATCACGCAGGACATCTGGAAACATTTTGCAGAGGAAAATTAGCAGCTGACAACTCAGAAGCCATCAGTTCCAGATTTCAAGACATCACAGTTTGCAGTTCATCTATATTTCTGCGATCTGGATCATCATTGAAGACATCTGATAACCTGACGAGGATTAGCAGCTGTAGAGGATCATACGTCATCAGTTCCAGATTATCGTAGGAACAGGATTAACGCAGGCTGGCGTCGTTTTATGTGATTTAAAAAAATTTAATACTTTATTATTTTCGTTTTTATTGCATGATAATTTTGTATTTATATTATTAGTATAATATTTATTGTTTATTTATATTTTTCCTTTACATTGTAAGCAATTATTATTTTTTGTGTTTATTTCTAAGATTTTTTTGAAATTATTTTTAAAGATGTCGCGTTTCGAATGCGTAGCCTCCGGTACCATTCCCCAGGCCAATCCGCGATTTAGTGAAACTCGTAACGTTCAATGTGTTTGCATTTCAGTCGCAACCTGTTGTTTCATCGAAAATGTGCGTAGAGATTATCTCACAACACAAGATATTGACCGCTTGATAGTTCAGGGCGATTGTTATTATAAACAAACAAAACGGACACTCGGAGAAAACCACCGCCACGCTTTTTTAACGGTAAACGAGGTAGCCGAATATCTCAAATTAGAAAGTCAAACTTTTAAAATTGAATCGCACTTTGAAGATTACGGTGTTTATCCATCTTTGGATAATGATTTAGGGTCTTGCACGGAGGAATTGAAAGAAAAGCTTAAAAAACTTATTCGAAAATTACGCGGACTCGGGTTTCGTTTTTATCGGATTACACGTCGCGGTTTCGCTTTGGAAATGCAACTCCCGAAATTTTATTTTCGATTCCCACGCGGTAAACGAGAATGGAACCCTCTCTTCTGACGGTGTCGGCCGCCTATTCCCGTTTTCTAATTTGAAAGAAATGGCAAGGTTTCTTATGAAAAGGTCTCCTTTTAATGGTTTAATTAACCAATATGAAATTACGCGGGTGGTAGCAACAAGAGGTGAGGAGCCCCAGTGTTCTACAAAGAGACCAATTCCATTTGAACTTAAGTCGGATCCGAAATTTAAAGCGCGAATATCGGTAGTTTTGGAAGATATTGGGGGATTAGACATCACTGAGGTTTCAAAGGATAAAACAGCGCCAAAAAGAAAAGCCGGAAGGCCTCCGAAAAGGCCCCGTGGTCGTCCAAAGACTTCCTCGTCGAGCACAAGAGATCAGCACCGAGAAGCGGTTCAACGATACACCGAAAGCCATCCAGAGGTACACAGACAAGCTGTAGAAAAATACACGCAAACACATCCGGAGGTAAACAGAAAAGCGGTAGAAAAATACACGCAAACACATCCGGATGTAAACAGAAAAGCGGTAGAAAAATATACACAAGAACATCCTGAGGTACACAGAAAGGCTGTCGAAAATTACTCGCAAGAACATCCTGAGGTAAACAGAAAGGCGGTAGGGAAATATAGAAAAAAAAATCCGGAGGTAAATAAAGGGACAGTCAAGAAATAGAAGATTCTCATCCTGGACCTCATCCACCGACAGGGCTTAGAAAAGGACCAATAATTGCTGAACGGACGGGAAAATCTTTGGATGAAATAAAGCCTATCGTCTTAAAACTCCTTCTCTACTTGATGGAACCCACAAGTGTTCTCACTGTGGAACGCGACTCTTCGAGGAGGAAGTTGGAAGAACACAGTGGTGCTGCGGACTAGGAAAATACAATGTGATGGATTTTCCAATTCTTTCAGATAAAATTTATTCGGACAAGCGGTTCCTAAAACATCCGCGGAGGTATAACGACCTCTTCTCTTCTCTTACAATGCGGCGTTACTGCTGAAGTATGAATGCCACGCTAACCTGGAAATTGCGTCGGCCCGCAGAGTAGTAAAGTATCTTTTCATATACATTTCGAAGGGTTCTCCGCTTCGGCGCATGACAGTAGTTCGGGAAGATGAAGAAGTCGACAAAGTTGAAGAATACGTAACAAAACGGTACATAGGAGCTTCAGATGCTGCTTGGAGGGTTCTGGAATTCGATCTAACAGGCCGCAAACCAACAGTTATAAATTTGCCGGTTCACCTAAAAGGCCGGTTCACAACGTCGTTTTTCGTCTCGGTAACGAACAGGAAGCGTGTGAAAAATCAACGTCCCTTTTAATTTTATACTTCGGTCGCCCTGATACTCCGGAAATGAATGACCTCACTTATTTAGATATTTACGAGCAGTACAGAATCCACCCGAGCAGTCCAAAATCCTCCCTTAATGCGGTTCGGCATTCGGACGGGAAACATTTCATAACGCGAAGACAGAGGGGTGATTGTGTCGCAGACTCTTTTGGGTCGCTCCCACCAGAGGTGTGCAGTATTATCTGAGAATGCTGCTAAGGCAGGTATCCATGCCGTGGGTATGAGGACTTGTACGCTCTCGGAGGCCCTGATTGCAAAACGTTCCAGCAGGCGGCTAGGGAATTGGGACTCGCGGATGATAAAAAAGAATACTTTGATGCTCTTGAAGATGCTGCACGCTTCATGAAAGCCGACAGATTGAGGCAATTTTTTGTTATGCTCTCGGCGATAGGATCTCCGGTGCCGGAAATGTGGGAGGAATATAAAGCCAATGTATGCGAGGATTTTTTGGAACATTTTCACGAAGATGAGAAAAGAGGGTATAAGTTAAGTCTTATTCACATAGATAGGTGTCTGCGCCGACATGGATCTTTGCTTCTAGAGGCCGGTCTTCCCGTAGTTGAAGATGATTCCACGGAATTAGGTCGCGAAAAACTTCCATACAGCGTCTCAGTTCAGAATGCTTTTGTCGAGGAATGGGAATCGCGTCTTTCTTCTGATCAATTTATGGTTTTTGATTACTTTAAGTTGCTCTTGCGCGGCGAACAAAATGAAAAAGTTCTCTTCTTGGACGGTCCTGGCGGTTCGGGAAAACGCTCCTTCTTAAAATTATTTCAGCTTTCGCGAGGTCTCAAGATAAAGTCGTCTTATGCGTAGCCAGTTCCGGCATCGCCGCTCAAAATCTCACCGGAGGTACGACTGCACATAGCTTTTTCAAATTACTCCTAGATATACGCGATGACGGTTTCTGGTCAATAACCAACGGGACACAGAGAGCTGAACTCATCCGAGAGGCGACTTTACTGATTTTCGATGAAGCGGCTATGACGCATAAAAAACTAATCGAAATGTTGGACCGGTCTCTCAGAGACCTGATGCAAAAGGATGAGTTGGTTGGCGGTAAAATAATAATTTTCTCGTGAGATTTCAGGCAAATTCCTACGGTAGTAGAAAACAATAAGACAAATGCCGATATCGTTCGTGCGTCAGTTCGCGGATCTTATATCTGGAAAAAAGTTAAGTCGTTCACGCTTACAACGGCCCATAGGTTAACCGGCGAAAGATATTATGAAGAATTTTTAATGAAGATAGGTTCCGACTCAACCGAAAAACGCGAGCTCGGCGAAGGGCGTAATTTGGAAAAACTCGTGGCACTACCACAGCTATCCTACGTGACTAAGCTTCGCGAATTGATCGACTTTGTTTTCACCAAAGAAATTTTACAGAAGCCTGATGAATGTGCAAAAAGGGTTGTAATATGCACTCTGAATAATAATGTCAAAGAAATTAACGGTATAGTATTACAGGCGCTCGACGGGGAAATTCAAAATTTATATAGTATCGACAGTGTAGCCGAGGAGGACGGAGCGGGAATAGATGTTGATGAGTCCCTGTTACATCAGGCTCAAGGGAAAGGAATTCCAGAACACATTCTCAGGCTTAAGGTAGGATCGGTTTGCATGGTGACGCGAAATTTAAATTTTGATCTCGGCTTAGACAACGGCACAAAAGTTATTATCGTCGCAATTACTCGTCGACTTATCACATGCCGAAGAACAGGCTCTGACGAGCTTTTTGGCATCCCAAGAATAACTTTTAAATTTCCAATCTTCCCAAATAGTTCCATCGAAATGTACAGGCGGCAGTTTCCCCTCCAACTTTGTTACGCGATAACGATCCACAAAAGTCATGGCAAACCATAGATTTCGTGAGATTAGGTTTACGGTCCGACCCTTTTACCCACGGGCAACTTTACGTCGCGCTTAGCCGGGTAAGATCTCCGAAAAATATTCACTTACTTGTTCCTCCCGAACGGGTTATAGATAGCGTTCCTCACACAAGAAACATAGTGTATAAAGAACTATTATAAATAATGTATTCTCGGTAATAAGCTTTCCACCCTGTAAATATGTAATATAATAATGTTTAAGTTGTGTAATATTGAAGTTTGCATGTTAAAATAAGTGATTGTAAATATTCAGATATTGTAAATAAATAAAAGGCATTACCGAGAATACATTGTCTCCTGCGATAGGTTCGTTCGGAGGCCGTTGTAAATATGTACATAGCTCCCTCGACGTTTGTCGGATCTGGGCGTCCACCGAGGGGGACTGGGTCGAAGCCCCCAGTGAGCGGCGAAGCTGCGAGTCTATAACATATAAAGCCCCAGAGGTCACTCACTGACTGACATAAATTATAACCCATAAGGAAGCCTCTGAGCGAAAAAACACAAGAGACCTTTTTTATTCCCCGTCCGAAGTAACTTGGGGAAAAATTATAAAACCAAAGCGTTGTGCAACCGGAAGCCCGAAAAAACGAATTTCGTCTGACCGATTTTCATACCGGATATAAGGAAGCCTCGGAGCGAGAAAACACAAGAGACCTTTTTTATTTCCCGTCTGAAGTAACTTTGGGAAAAATTATAAAACCAAAGCATTGTGCAACCGGAAGCACGAAAAAACGAATTTCGTCTGACCGATTTTCATACCGGATATAAGGAAGCCTCAGATCGAAAAAACACAAGAGACCTTTTTTATTCCACGTCCGAAGTAACTTGGGGAAAAATTATAAAACCAAAGCTTTGTGGAACCGGAACCCCGAAAAAACGAATTTTTTTCTGACCGATTTTCATACCGTATATAAGAGGGGAGCCTATCTCGAGAACGGTTAGCGCTATCGAGCTGGGAGTAATTTTAATCCAGTCGGCTCGCCTGACTCAATGTAAACCAATTATCGGTTGTTTGAAATTTACGAACAACTTTATTGTTTCTTTTTTTGTTTTATGGCCCAGTGGGGGACTGGTATTAGTTTCTTATTTAGAGCAGTTGTTTTCTGCAATAAAAGTAACATTTACCATGTATTTAATGTAGAAATACAAAATGAAAGGTATTGTGCAATATTGCGCAATCGATGAGTCATCCTGTTACGTCAGAATGTTACGCATTTGACGCTCTTGAAGAGGCCGCACGCTTCATGAAAGCCGACAGATTGAGGCAATTTTTTGTTATGCTCTCGGCGATAGGATCTCCGGTGCCGGAAATGTGGGAGGAATATAAAGCAAATTTATGCGAAGATTTTTTGGAACATTTTCACGAAGATGAGGAAAGAGCGTATAAGGTAGGTCTTATTCACATAGATAGGTGCCTGCGCCGACATGGATCTTCGCTTCTAGAGGCCGGTCTTCCCGTAGTTGAAGACGATTCCACGGAATTAAGTCGCGAAAATCTTCAATACAGCGTCTCAGTTCAGAATGCTTTTGTCCAGGAATGGGAATCGCGGATTTCTCCTGATCAATCTAGGGTTTTTGATTACTTTAAGTTGCTCTTGCGCGGCGAACAAAATGAAAAAGTTCTCTTCTTGGACGGTCCTGGCGGTTCGGGAAAACGCTCCTTCTTAAAATTATTTCAGCTTTCGCGAGGTCTCAAGATAAAGACGTCTTATGCGTAGCCAGTTCCGGCATCGCCGCTCAAAATCTCACCGGAGGTACGACTGCACATAGCTTTTTCAAATTGCTCCTAGATATACGCGATGACGGTTTCTGGTCAATAACCAACGGGACACAGAGAGCTGAACTCATCCGAGAGGGGACTTTACTGATTTTCGATGA
Organism: Magicicada septendecula; assembly: GCA_034769895.1. NCBI lineage: Eukaryota > Metazoa > Arthropoda > Insecta > Hemiptera > Cicadidae > Magicicada > Magicicada septendecula. The sequence goes on along the minus strand of CM068374.1, from coordinate 228,428,160 downwards.
AGCGGCTATGGCGCATAAAAAACAAATCGAAATGTTGGACCGGTCTCTCAGAGACCTGATGCTAAAGGATGAGTTGTTTGGCGGTAAAATAATAATTTTCTCGGGAGATTTCAGGAAAATTCCTACGGTAGTAGAAAACGATAAGACAAATGCCGATATCGTTCGTGCGTCAGTTCGCGGATCTTATATCTGGAAAAAAGTTAAGTCGTTCACGCTTACAACGGCCCATAGGTTAACCGGCGAAAGATATTATGAAGAATTTTTAATGAAGATAGGTTCCGACTCAACCGAAAAACGCGAGCTCGGCGAAGGGCGTAATTTGGAAAAAACTCGTGGCACTACCACAGCTATCCTACGTGACTAAGCTTCGCGAATTGATCGACTTTGTTTTCACCAAAGAAATTTTACAGAAGCCTGATGAATGTGCAAAAAGGGTTGTAATATGCACTCTGAATAATAATGTCAAAGAAATTAACGGTATAGTATTGCAGGCGCTCGACGGGGAAATTCAAAATTTATATAGTTTAGACAGTGTAGCCGAGGAGGACGGAGCGGGAATAGATGTTGATGAGTCCCTACTACATCAGGCTCAAGGGAAAGGAATTCCAGAACACGTTCACAGGCTTAAGGTAGGATCGGTTTGCATGGTGACGCGAAATTTAAATTTTGATCTCGGCTTAGTCAACGGCACAAAAGTAATTAACGTCGCAATTACTAGTCGACTTATCACATGCCGAAGAACAGGCTCTGACGAGTTTTTTGGCATCCCAAGAATAACTTTTAAATTTCCGATCTTCCCAAATAGTTCCATCGAAATGTACAGGCGGCAGTTTCCCCTCCAACTTTGTTACGCGATAACGATCCACAAAAGTCATGGCAAACCATAGATTTCGTGAGATTAGGTTTACGGTCCGACCCTTTTACCCACGGGCAACTTTACGTCGCGCTTAGCCGGGTAAGATCTCCGAAAAATATTCACTTACTTGTTCCTCCCGAACGGGTTATAGATAGCGTTCCTCACACAAGAAACATAGTGTATAAAGAACTATTATAAATAATGTATTCTCGGTAATAAGCTTTTCACCCTGTAAATATGTAATATAATAATGTTTAAGTTGTGTAATATTGAAGTTTGCATGTTAAAATAAGTGATTGTAAATATTCAGATATTGTAAATAAATAAAAGGCATTACCGAGAATACATTGTCTCCTGCGATAGGTTCGTTCGGAGGCCGTTGTAAATATGTACATAGCTCCCTCGACGTTTGTCGGATCTGGGCGTCCACCGAGGGGGACTGGGTCGAAGCCCCCAGTGAGCGGCGAAGCTGCGAGTCTATAACATATAAAGCCCCAGAGGTCACTCACTGACTGACATAAATTATAACCCATAAGGAAGCCTCTGAGCGAAAAAACACAAGAGACCTTTTTTATTCCCCGTCCGAAGTAACTTGGGGAAAAATTATAAAACCAAAGCGTTGTGCAACCGGAAGCCCGAAAAAACGAATTTCGTCTGACCGATTTTCATACCGGATATAAGGAAGCCTCGGAGCGAGAAAACACAAGAGACCTTTTTTATTTCCCGTCTGAAGTAACTTAGGGAAAAATTATAAAACCAAAGCATTGTGCAACCGGAAGCACGAAAAAACGAATTTCGTCTGACCGATTTTCATACCGGATATAAGGAAGCCTCAGATCGAAAAAACACAAGAGACCTTTTTTATTCCACGTCCGAAGTAACTTGGGGAAAAATTATAAAACCAAAGCTTTGTGGAACCGGAACCCCGAAAAAACGAATTTTTTTCTGACCGATTTTCATACCGGATATAAGAGGGGAGCCTATCTCGAGAACGGTTAGCGCTATCGAGCTGGGAGTAATTTTAATCCAGTCGGCTCGCCTGACTAAATGTAAACCAATTATCGGTTGTTTGAAATTTACGAATAACTTTATTGTTTCTTGTTTGTTTTATGGCCCAGTGGGGGACTGGTATTAGTTTCTTATTTTGAGCAGTTGTTTTCTGCAATAAACGTACCATTTACCATGTATTTAAATGTAGAAATACAAAATGAAAGGTATTGCGCAATATTTCACAATCGATGAGTCATCTTGTTACATCAGAATGTTACTCAGTGTGAGATCAGGAGCCGAAGAGTAAACAAGTAAAAAAGGGGGAACCCGTGCTACTTTGTTACTCAATTTTCTGAAATCACACTTTTCACTTCACTTCAACTATACGATACAACGACGATCATCACGCAGGACATCTGAAAAACATTTTGCAGAGGAAAATTAGCAGCTGACAACTCAGAAGCCATCAGTTCCAGATTTCAAGTCATCACAGTTTGCAGTTCATCTTTATTTCTGCGATCTGGATCATCATTGAAGACATCAGATGACCTGACGATGATTAGCAGCTGTAGAGGATCATACGTCATCAGTTCCAGATTATCGTAGGAACAGGATTAACGCAGGCTGGCGTCGTTTTATGTGATTTAAAAAAATTTAATACTTTATTATTTTCGTTTTTATTGCATGATAATTTTGTATTTTTATTATTATTATTATAATATTTATTGTTTATTTATATTTTTCCTTTACATTGTAAGCAATTATTATTTTTTTGTGTTTATTACATCCATATTCCTTAAGGAAATGGAAGTATGGTGATGGCAAAAAAGATCGTGTTCGTGTTTATTGCAGATTCTGATTGTACTACACTCAAAACATGAAAAAAGTCGTTTTTCGAAAAGTGTCTGTGTGTGTGTCTGTCTCTCTATCTATCTGTCTGTCTGTCTGCAGATTTTTTTCTATGGCAAACGATAACTGCCGCAAATTCAAACAGAATCAAATAATTTTTTGCGTACAGCTCTGATTTGTAGAGTACTCACAACCTATTGATTTTGGTGAAGATCGGTTGAGGGAAAGGGGTAGTTTACCTGCATCAGTTTTTTTTTATCAAGGGTAATTTTTTTTTTGGCAAACGATAACAGCCGCAAATTCAAACAGAATCAAATAATGTTTCGCATACAGCCCTGAATTATAAAGTTCTCAAGACCTATTGTTTTTGGTGAAGATCGGTTAAGGTAAAGGGGTAGTTTACCTGCAACATTTTATGTTTTAACAAGGGTATTTTCTATGGCAAACGATAACAGCCGCAAATTCAAACAGAATCAAAAGATTATTTGCATACAGCACTAAATTGTAGTGTTCTCAAGACATATTGTTTTTGGTGAAGATCGGTTAAGGGAAAGGGGTAGTTTACCTGCAACGTTTTTATGTTTTAACAAGGGTATTTTCTATGGCAAACGATGATAGCCGCAAATTCAAACAGATTCAAATAATTTTTTAAGAACCTATTGTTTTTATGAAGATCGGTTAAGGGGAAGGGGTAGTTTACCTGCAACGTTTTTTTATCAAGGGTAATTTTCTATGGCAAACGATAACAGCCGCAAATTCAAACAGAATCAAATAATATTTTGCATATGTCCCTGAACTGTAGAGATCTCAAGGACTTTTGATTTTGGTGAAGATCGGTTAAGGGGAAGGGGTAGTATACCTGCATCCTTTTACGTTTTAACAACAGTAAAGTACTTGAAAATTCATTTAAACTTTTTCAAACAATGGTAATTGTTAAAAATAAAATAATTTTGTTGCCAGGCAATAAAATTATAATTTTTTCATTTTAATGTAAATCATGTATGAGAGAAAATATATCGTTCGTGGCAGGCAAACATATCTTAGTTATGTAATGTTTACGTTTCCATTTTATTATTATGACTACAGCAATAAAAAGGCAGGGAAGACACACACACACACACACACACAAAATTCGCGTCATTTCTGGCCTCATTCATGTTTATTTTCTTACATTTGCACGCTTTTTAAATGGAAAGTGCCGAAACCCATACCAACATAACGCGTGCAAGCCGAAAAAGTGTTCAGCGTGGATAGCGATTTGCTTCCTGTGGATCGCTGGGCAGTGTAACTGCACGTGTTTACAGAGGAACGATTCATAGACAGACTTTTCGTCTTTAGGGAATGAACCCTCTGCAAGATGCTGAGGGTCCATGAGTGACTTCGGAGCGCTCCTTCTTTTCCGCGTGTTTGTTCTGTGAAACGTACACTGTAGATTCGCAGCTTTACTCTAAGCAACGCTCAATAGGAAATGTTGAAAATTTTTGTCCACGGTGTACCCTCATACACACTAAACCTGCTCTGATGTTTTAATTACGGACATCATAATATTAAAACTTTGGAAACTTGAGCACTACTTAATGGAGATCAATCATTAACTTATACAAGCCATTAATTTTATGCATATTTTTTATATATACGTGTACAACATTATCGGCAACAAAGAAGTAGTTTTTGTTAAAATTCCTTCCCGGGATATTTGGCCGTAGTCCAATGTTTTCTACAAAACCAGACGTTTCGGCAATGCCATCGACTTCCATCATCAGTGAAAATCGAGTGCGATAACGTGAGTGGTATACGTTAGTGACCACAGTACTGTGGTTAAGGCTGAAGCAGTAAGTAGAAAGAAGTAGTTTCTATTGTAATATTTCATTTCGAATATGATTTTAAATATAAATCTTAGAACATAGAAGTTATGTATGGTTCTCCATACCGATATTTAACAATTACCATTGTTTGAAAAAGTTTAAATTAATTTTCAAGTAGCGCAGTAGCACCATCTTGTTGGAACCAAATGTTTGCAATTCCACGTCTAGCCAACTCGGGTGCAGGGAAGTTATTCAGCATTTGCAATAAGTAATAGAAACCGTGTGTCCGTCTTCTTCGAAAAAATATGGACTTATCAAACCGAACTGTGCCACACCACACCACACTGTTACACGCTCGCAATGAAGTGGTCGTTCATGAAGCACACGGGGGTTAGCTGGCGCCCAGTACCAACAATTCTGTTTGTTTACACATCCAGAAAGATGGAACTGGGCCTCGTCAGACATAAAGATGATTGCGTCATCATTCAGGATATTCAAAATGGACTGTGCACACTCTCTTCGCTTTTGGAGGTCAAGTTCACTTAGGTCTTGGACTACAGCAATCTTGTACGGGTGGAAATGAAGATCCAAATGCAGCATCCTCCTAGCACTGCGGTCTAACATGCCCAAAGCAGCGGCATGTTGTGAGGCAGAGCGACGTGGACTTCTGATGACTGACTGACGCAAAGCTTCCACATTTTCCAGAGTACGAACAGTACGCGGAGGACCCGTTGGTTTCTTTTTTTCAGCTGAGCCTGTCTCTCGAAAATTTCTGACCCAAAGCACTATTGTGTTGTGACTGGGTACACGGCAGTGACGATCGATATTGAACTCTCTACGAAACAATCGTTGGGTTTGGATAACAGAATCGCCGGTTTTAAAATAGGATTCAATCACAAATGCACGGTGTTGCCCGGTGCACTGCTCCATCTTAACTGAAATGGCGTTGTTTGACAAAGCCAATACACTAGTCAGCACTTCCCCCACTGCATTGTGTGAGGTACAGTCCCGCAGGGCTGCCCCAAACCTTTAGGTCTGACCGGGCTGAGACACAATTTTGTGCCCCCCCAAAAAAAAAAAAAATTGTGATGCTTATTTTCTTGTCAGTACTAATTTAATAGACCCTAACATTATACTTTAAAAGTTTTATCATGACTATGTTATAATAGTGGCGGCGGTTAAGCCCTACACATAAAAAAACTATTCTGTAGGTCTACATGAAATTATTTAAAAAATTTAAAGTTTATACTATATAACTTTTCAAATTTTAACAAATATTTTGTTTTATTTTTCTTGAAACCCATTAACTATCACCGTTTTTAAAATTTAACTGAATAAAGCTGTAACTTGATTCACCTATTTAAGTGTTTCACATGGACGCTCAATGTGAGTGGAAAACATCAAATAAAAAAAATCAATTTCAAACAGTACACGTCAGTGAGCGAAGCGCTGGCTTGCCTATCTTGTCGCCGTTTTGCGGCTGAACGTGAATGGATGACTTGAAAAATTTTGGAAACAGCACAGAAATTCTTATAAAAATTCAACAGGTGAAGCTGGATCAGTGAATACTGGAGAAGCCCAAGACCAAAATATTGTTTTGTAAGCACTATTGCTGACTACAGTAAGGAAGATATTTATAACCTCAATGAAACTGGACTCTCTTACAAAGCTTTTCCGATGAAAATGATTATGGTATCAGGTGAATGGGCTTGTGGTATCCAGCAGTCAAAAAATAATTTTTTTTTTTTTTAATATATAGATGGAAATTACTTCATAAAATATAGAGGAGATTGTGAACTCTCCAAGTAAAGTGTGTGAAACTATAGAAAAAACAACTTATTTTTATTTTAGTTATTAGGTTGCCGCAACATCATCAGTTATTAGTAACTGCAAAAAATTATAGTAATGAATTCATATAAAGTAACATCATCTTGTAATAATACAGAAAACGATAAAGAGACTTCAAATGAGCATATTTTATAAGCTGCACTGCAATATGCTGCAAAAGTTGACATGTTGGCGATCCTGTAGATCATAATATAGTGTGTAAAGTGGAAATTAAATATTGGCATTAATAAAGTAAAAAAACTTATTTTTTGGACATTTATATAGAATGGATGACAATAGGTTGACAAAGCAAATCTTCAAATATCTGTAGGGGAAGAAGTCAACATCAAGTTGGATTAAAGAAGTCCAAAAGGATTTAGAAAAAAATAATATACATGCAGAAGAAGCAATTGAAGGAGAAGTTTTTTGGGCAAAAGTGTTAAAAATGGAGGGAGTCCAGGGTAGGAGAGAGAAAAACGCAGGTTCAAAGTGGACTGAAGACAGGAAGAAGAGACACAGTGAGAAGATGAAAGAATATTGGAAAAAAAGGAAAGAACAAAGAATAAAGAATTGAAATTGGCATGTGGTCCTTAGATAGCCGATACGAAAGAAAAAAAAGTAAAACAATACAAACCATACTAAACGAGTTTAAAAATTAGTATTAGTGCAGTTTTTGAAGTTTAGTGTAGTATAGTAAATCGTGTATGTGTACAAAATATGAGAATTCCATTTACTGTGGATTATTCTTAGTACAGAATGTGCACAATTAATTACTGTAATAATGTCTAGTGCCCTATTTAAATTTTACAATTACTGTATACATTAGAAAATATAACAATAAATAAACATATATATTGTAACGACTAGATCAGTGGTTCTTAACCAGTGGTCCGCGGACCACTGGTGGTCCCTGGAAGCACCCGAAGTGGTCCGCGAAGCCATCCGAAAAATATTAAACAAGTGACAATGGTCGTCGGACGGACGGAGCCGCCGGCCAGGGCGAGATGCGCGGTGGTGTGCGTAGCACGTGCAGCGAGCAGCCAGTGTCTCATTCGGTTTGTTCCGTTCGCTTTTTGTTTGAACTAGTTAGTGATAGTCCAACTACCTACGTTCGTTGTTTTGTTCTGAGTGCTTGCTTATTTTCAATTTTAAAGTTTAACAGCAAAGGGCAAATATCGTTGGTCTACGAAGGTCTTTATAGTAAACTAAACCTTGTTTGTTTTGTTTGTCACACGTTAATTCTAAGTAGGTACTGTGAATACTAGTAGAGGGATAATGGGGGTTCTGACTAAAGTACCGTTATTCCCCCACCACCACCGCTGGACCTGCAGCATCCGCGAATTTCCACCAATAAAATTTCATGCAGCCTTTCGCGCGCCAAGTTCAAATACATGCCACCTTTCGCGAGCCTAGATCAAAGAGATGCCGCCGTTCCCGCGGTCAAAGATTTTTTCCCACGCTCTCCCCACCACCGCTGGACCCGCAGCATCCGCGAATTTCCGCGAATAAAATTTTTTATTTTTATTTTTTTATTTTTTAATTAAATTGATTTGCATATCATGGGGTTGGTGGGGGTGGGGTGGGGTTCACTCGAATCCGCGAATATAATTTTTTATTTTTTAATAAAGCTGATTTGCATATCAGGGGCGGGTGGTGGGTGGGGTGGGGTTCAATGGACCACACGCATCTGTGAATATAATTTTTTTTTTTTATTTTTAATAAAGCTGATTTGCATATCAGGGGTGGGTGGTGGGTCAATTCTCTCTTTGAATGTAAATAACTATCTCTCTCCCTCTCTCTCTCTCTCTCTCTCTCTCTCTCTCTCTCTCTCTCTCTCTCTCTCTCTCTCTCTCAGCATGTTTATGTAACGGGTCTCTCTCTCTCTCTCTCTCTCTACACCAATCTCGTTCTTCCAATGTGCGGTAAAGTGTTACACAATTATAATGTTACAAATATGAAAAAATATATATATTTAAACTAGTATTTACAAAATATGTATAAATGGTACACCTATCTATCAAGTGAAAATGGATATTTGTCCGCCAGAATCTGAGACTCGAGAGAGTATGTTTGTCGTGCATGCTTTTTTTATTTTTAATAAAGCTGATTTGCATATCAGGGGTGAGTGGTGGGTCAATTCTCTCTTTGAATGTAAATAACTATCTCTCTCCCTCCCTCTATCTCTCTCTCTCTGCATGTTTATGTAACGGGTCTCTCTCTCTCTCTACACCAATCTCGTTCTTCCAACGTGTGGTAAAGTGTTACGCAATTATAATGTTACAAATATGAAAAAATATATATATTTAAACTAGTATTTACAAAATATGTATAAATGGTACACCTATCTATCAAGTGAAAATGGATATTTGTCCGCCAGAATCTGAGACTCGAGAGAGTATGTTTGTCGTGCATGCTTTTTTTTTTTATTTTTAATAAAGCTGATTTGCATATCAGGGCGGGTGGTGGGTCAATTCTCTCTTTGAATGTAAATAACTATCTCTCTCCCTCCCTCTCTCTCTCTCTCTCTCTCTGCATGTTTATGTAACGGGTCTCACTCTCTCTCTCTCTCTCTCTCTCTCTCTACGCCATCGGTTTTACTATGCAATTCTCTCTTTGAATGTAAGTAACTCTCCCTCCCTCTCTCTCTCTGTCTCTAGACACAGTTATCCATCACGATATAAACTCTCTCTCTCTCACATTTGAATGTAAGTAAAACTATCTCTCTCTCCCTCCCTCTCTCTCTCTCTCTCTCGCACACACACATTTTAGTAGATTACTGTTGCATCTCTCTCTGTGTGTTTATGTAACGGGTCTCACTCTCTCTCTCTCTCTCTCTCTCTCTCTCTCTCTCTCTCTCTCTCTCTCTCTCTCTCTCTCTACACCATTGGTTTTACTATGGTGTTACGCATAAAAACTCCTTCGAAATAAGGTATTTTCAAAAGTTTTGTGTACACATACAAATCGCTGTCGGACAATGTACGCACTGCTCACACACACACACATTAACTATATATTACTGTTGTGTATGTCTCTCGCTCTATAGCTGCAGACGACAGGAATTCCCTTATTCAAATCGATTACGGTGTCACTATACACAAACTTAAATATGGTTTACAGACCATTGTAATTTTAAAAATTCATTTCGTGTTGTGTATTGCTGCCGCTGTTGCAAACGTCGCTAGAAATTCCCACATTCAAATAGTTGATAGCACCAATAAGGTATGATTTGAATCTTTCGGTGTAGCATTTCACATAATTTAATGTACTATACAAATAATTGGTTGCATGTTCAGAGGTTTATAACGAAATAAATTAAAATAAACTATAATTTGTTTTAAAAATGATTAAATGTATATTTACACCGCTGTATACAAACTTAAAATATAGTTTACAAACCGTTGTAATACAATTATTCAAAATACATTTTACATTGATTAAATATATATATATATCACAAACAAACATTGTTATATAAAATAAATACAATATTAATAATAATAATATTGTTTTAAATGATTAAATATATATTTACAGCACTGTACACAAACTTAAAATATAGTTTACAAACCGTTGTAATACAATTATTCAAAATACATTTTACATTGATTAAATATATCACAAACAAACATTGTTATATAAAATAAATACAATATTAATAATAATAATTTTTGACATTGTAAGATTTTTAAATAATAATTTCACGGCTGTAGATACAGTTCACAAGGATGTTTATCTGTAACATAACAATACAGTCGGTATTAGAATCACTGATACGATAAATATTCAATTATCACATGCACACACACACACACAGTCAGTGGAAAGAAAGAATCAAATGCGTTAAGTAAGTAAACTTTTTCAAGTATATGTCATTTTTCATAAAGTTAATGTACTTTCAAATAATTTCTAATCAAACCAAATATTATTCACTGGAACTTTGTAAATACTGCTTAGAATCAATGATACATTTATCACATAAAATTAATGTACTTTCAAATAATTTCTAATCGAACCAAATATTATTCAATGAAACTTTGTAAAAAAATACTAAATAGAATCAATGATACATTTATCATGTACATACAAATTCAATTATTAAAGTGTTAAGTACAGAGAGTTGAAACTACACACACACACACACACACACATCAATAAATTGTTTGTTAACACGTTTGCTACTTACGACGTTAGGACACAATCTCCACCTGCGTTGTTTGATTCCTCGTCCCTCGATACACTAAATGTAGTTCTTTGGGTTTGATATGCCTGAAAAACGTTTTTTCTCAAAACCCTTCACAAACACATATTTATATATATACGTGTATGTGATGTTAACAATGAAATAAGATTGTCGTACGGTGTCTCTCCTTCGCTCCATCTAAGTCTATGATAATTTGACGTTAACCAGTGGTTTGTCCTAACGTATTTTGGATTCGTAACGGATGTAGCAGGCGGAGTGAAAATCCAGTGTCTACAAGCAAATCTCAGAACGTTCATGATTGACAGTTCCTTCACAATATATTTTCCGTTGTCATTGAAAAAGCACTGGAAGTCAATTATAACTGCAGTGTTATCCATAATACTGTAAGACAAAGAAACCACACATTACAAACTCTATATATATATATTATGTTTAAACATACAAATATCGTTACGATATTAATATGCGAACTTACGTTTACAGACGTCTGGACTGAAGCACCGAGAGACATCAACTGACGAAAGAAACAAGTGTTGAGGGGGTACTATACATGGAGACAAATTTTTTTAGCAGGTGGGGAGGTGTCGTCATCATCGTTCTCCATGTTGATGCGTCGTATTCGATAATGACCGTATGCAAGTGTATCACGACCATTGTCTAGTATATAGCGCTTATCATCATACGGTGACAACGCTTGCTTATTTACGCGCATCGTGTACAGCGTATGATGATCGCTACGTAAACAAAGCGCACTGGTAGAAAACTGACAATGCTCAGTGAGACATTTGCGATACATATCGTGTCGTAGACTCCTCTTAATCGCAACTCGAGGTACACCTTTACATACACGTTTTTGACACTCTTTGGTAGGATCTTCGTGGGCCACAAGGAACGAATAACATTTCGCTCGGAGACCCACGAATTCTCTAATAGGACGACCACACGTTTCATCCTTGAACAGTCCAACAACCTTTTTGTTCTTAAGGCTATAACAAGGATGAGACGTAGGGTAATCCGATGTGTCAAAAACGTGTAGGTCCTTCTTCATGTCTGCATACAAGTCAGATGTTTGAATATTATACATCAGACTGTCTGTATCTGTCATTAGCAATCTAACGTTACGGCCGTACTTGGCGACAGCATAACGATAATGAAAGTCGTACATTATCGTTTTGCTAACGTCAAGCACCGTGAAGCCGACATACACGGGACGGGAAAGAACGATGGATTTTTTACGGAGTGAGAGCCCCACCAAATCGTTCGTATAACGAGTCATACGTTTTAGCCTAGGTGTGGAAACTAGTTTTTGAAGCCGTCGTTCATCTGAGACTAGTTCAAAGTCTATATGTTTCCGTACGTTCTCCAGCGACTTGCCGTATACGGCGTTGTTCATCAGTTTGAAAAGGTCTTTTTCAAAGCTGTTGACGGCTGCTTGCCTCTTGCGGGTGTTGAAATCGATAAACGGTTTCAACCAAGCGCTTTGCTTAAAACACAACACCCTATGAGTCGCTTTCAGCTCTAAACCAAGACTTAAATACAATTTCAAATTTCGATAATGGAGAACGTAACTTTGTTTGTCCTCCAAAGTCGTTAACAACTTCTCTACGGATGACCCTGATTCGTTATACGATGATCTGTATATACTCTCGTGTAACCGTTTGGAAAAGGGAGAAAGGATATCATATGTTACGCGCTGGCGCACAGGTGCAAGCGGGTAGTCGGAATGCAGGTCGTGTAAGGTATTAGGATAGTGTAGGTCGACTTCGAGGATGTACCCGATGTCGGAATCATCACTCACATTACGTACGTCCAAGGACTCGATTTCGTTACGATCGAGCCATCGGAAGTCTGCGTAAGGGAGTGGTTGCGACATGGCTGCACCGTATACATTGTTACAGTCCGTACACAGAATGAAGGAGGTCGGTTTCGAAACATCGTACTGATCTGGAATCAAAGGATTGTTAGCGACTGCATGACGGTTGGATATCATCGCGCAGCCTCCGCGAATCCCAGACTCGACGAACAGATGTAGATTTATTTCTGTCAACAGCTCTAATTCGACCCCTGTCATTTTTAGCATCGCGTTCCAAGCGAGTCCGGGAAGCGAGTAAAAATGACATGGGTCCAAGCAGTAATCGCGTAAGGCCATGTCTCGAAAACTTTCAAAGACATCGGCCAGCAGCATTACGTCTGTCAACAAATACAAATCATGGTAATCTCCAAACGTACGCAGATTGAATGCACTCCACACGTTTTGCGCGTGCTCGTAGTCTGCGTCCAAAATAGACGATTCCATCAACCGGTTATCAAAGTGTTCACGAGCGGGTAGACTTGTTTCGTTGAACCGATCAATACTGTCAACGTACTCGTAAGGGTATACCCCCTTGCGTACGAGCAGATTAGTCTGTTCGTCGAAACCCCGTCTAAGCATTTCCTCTCTAAGCAAAGGAAATTGGCTCCCGGACGTGGACAGATTGGTAACGAGTGTGTCCAGAGAGCGATTAAGAAATTGAAAAGAGTCTACGAAACGCAAGGGACCCAGGGAGAACGACAGGTAACGCTCACTGGATGTTGCAATGCAGGATACGCGTTGGTCCTTATATTTTCCTAAACCCTGCATTAAATGGTGACAGTCGTAGCCACGAAGGTTGTGAAAGAAGACGGGGATATGACGAGGCATCTTGTAGCTCAGATTACAGCTATTGTGGGCTGCTCCCAAGAATTTCCCCGTAAGATGACAATGATTGCGTACCTTGTCATCGTCTGTCAAAGGGCGCTCACACAAACGACAAACGGTGGCGTTAGTGAACGCAACATTGTCATCATCGGACATAATTAATTGTACGTTATGTCGTACTACCTTCATCATATCCTCGGCGTCTTTCATCAACCACGAGAAGAAAGTGTCTACGACGTTTTCACCACGATAAACTTTAGCCTCTCTTCAGAGGCTGTGCGTGTGATCGACGATACCATAGGAGAAACCTGACGGAATATGCATCGCTTCGTATGATGTGGACGATACAGGAGGAGAAGTTATTTTCTGACAGGCACCGCTGCTATCAACTGAGTAGAATTCACCTAACCCTTTCACTGTCGTCGGGACGTTGTTACCAGGTGAACACGATTGAAGCGGAGTGATGAGGGACTCGAAGTCGGCGTAGACGGTAAAGGGTACTTTAAGACAGTGTGCGTAATTTTTAAATGACATAAACTTCTCCTCCTCTGTGGGCATTTTGGTTTTCTGTTCACCATAAGGTGTACAGTAGGGTAGATGATCGGACAGACCATGTTCTGTGGAGAAACGATGCAGGCAGTAGTCGCAGTAAAATGATTGAGTTCGGTGTTTTGTAAGGGATGATAACAATCTACTCATGTTACTGATAAGACAGTAATGTTTTCGGCTATTTGTATCGGACAGAAGTAAAAGATTAACATGATGTAATCTGTCCTTATTGGGGGTAATTCTTAACGGATAAACCTCATTTTTTGATTCGTTTCTGATATTGTCTTCTATATCATAGCCGAAAACGTTTATAGAAATGTTGGGATTCTGTGTTTCAAATTTAGAAAGTGAGTTTATAGAAACAGGGTACTCGATACCGGACATATTTATTGTGTTTTTGACTACTGCCTTGGTGAGCGCAAGTTTTCGCGGGGTAGGAATGTAGGAGGACGCTGCTAGAGGCCGGTACCATCCAACAACCAGTTCCAGCTTCAGTACAGCGTCCACCGACCATCCGCTCCCGTCACGGGTAAAATTGGACATGCTATTCATGATTTTATCGTATGATTCGTCTAGTAGACAGTTCAACTCGTCGTTGTCGTCCGTGAGCAACGTACGACAACGTCCGTGGAAGACGGCGTCTTTGGTTACCTCTTTTACTTCGCCGCTGTCACCATCTAACACAGTTTTAGTGAAACGTATCCTGCACGCAATATGCCATTTGATACTACGTAAACGTGCTTGTTCTGCCAGAATATCCTTGCGCAATAAAGGTCGCACCTCAGTCATTATCGGTAATATATCATGATCTCCTGTGTCCGTGTACACAGGCAGGTAATTAAATGTTGTGAGGGATCCTCTAATACTGGTGTTTCGCACGATATAAAATCGTGTCATAACTGAAACAATAGAAACACATGTATTAGCTAATAGGAATGATGAATAACACACACACACACACACACACACAAATTCATGTTTGTTGTAAATAAATAGATAGTACACGTTAGTAATACGTTAGTTTATTGCAAACTGTGAAGATGGGAGCTACTCCTGATTTTAGCATTGAAAGTGAAAGAAGAAAATCGTTCAAGTATTGGGAAGTGACGTTTGTCAGCCCCGACGAGTTAGCGTTTGCCGGGTTTTACTACTATCCGCTAAATTATGATGTTTGTGGACATAGTATGTCATTCATAGACGATAGAGTTAAGCTTTTGTTGTGGAATTGAATTAGTTCATTGGAGAGAAGGTGACATACCTATGGTGGAACATGAAAAATTTTCTCCGTCATGTCAATTTCTAAACGATGTCAAGAGACAATACATTGGGGAGAAGGTGACAAACCTATGTCAGAACATAAAAAATTTTCTCCACCATATCAATTTCTAAACAACGTCAAGAGACTATCTTGTACATGTTAGACAGAGTTGGATCATATGTTAATTCATATCAAACAAGTTTGGTTTGCTACATAATTATAGAGAGAGACAATTGGTATTTAAAAATTTTTACCTTGTTGAGGATGTTCCTGTTCCTGCTGATGTTGTTCAGGATTCTGCTGAAGGTCAGACATGATGATGATGATATTCAGACGAGAGAGTGAATACTGAAAAACAAAGAAACTGTTATAACGCTGGTATTATGTTAGTGTATCTTAAATGCTTTATATCACACAAAGTAAATTAGAATATCAACTTGTAACATACAATTTGTAGCGCAGTAGTGTTCAGCAACATGAACGAGTTGTAAGTAAGACGCTGTTGTGAAGTTCACCGGTTGTATATATAGTGCGAGCGTTGATGTGTGTGCAACTGTACTAAAAAAGCTGTTATGCGCATGCGCAAATAATTCAAATGCACATATGTAGATGACTGAAAAGAGATGATATAAAAGTGGTTGCACTGTAGTAATGTAATCAGTCCTCTTGCTAACACACGATGGCGATGAATAAGGAGGAACGACTTGCGTATGATATAGATACGATAAGCGACAACATAAGGAAAAAATATTATACATTCAACACGGTATCAGAGAAAGCGACGAGAAGTTTAGAAAAAATTACAGACCGATTCTGGAACCGTTAGAAGCTATTTCACGAAAGTTAAGTGGTGATATGATGGAGGAGGAGGAGGAGGAGGAGGAGGAGGAGGAGGAGGAGGAGGAGGAGGAGAAGCAGCAGATAAAACAAGAAGAGCCTACACAACACGTAATAACTGAAAACGAAAGTGGCACGCAGAGTCATAACGCTTCTCATTTCAGTGACGAGGACGCCTGGAACCCTAACACTTCACATTTCAGTGACGATTCATTAGCAAACAAATATATGCGTTTGTGCGAATCGGTTGACTGTAAACGGATTATAGATCGTATGGATGGTGTTCGATACGAAGGTGGTAAATTTATGGTAGGTGATTCAAATGTGAAAATCGATGATAACGACAACTTTCATGTCAAAGGAAAAATTTACGAGGGTACGCCCGGTCTGTATGAACTTTTGTTTATGAAACTACCGAAAAAATACAATAAGGACGATATGATGAAATACAAGTCCATACTACTAGCAACCAACGGACACAAACAAAAATATAAACACAATACGCGAATAAACAGTAACAGTGGCGTCAAGTACTGACTAGTAATATCTAAATTGTTTGCATCGAGTGCACGAAAACGTACAGGGAGTGGCTATATGGAGATGAAGCCGAACACTGCAATCGATTACGTGCATTGGGATGATCCTAACAAGTTGGTTAATCGATTGAGAATGTTAATGGCTTCTCAAAGTAGTGGCCATACTGGTCATAGGAATGAAATCGTTTCGATATTGGAAGAATTACGTGAAGCCGGCATTATCATATAAAAGCAGACGCACCGTTCTATAACCACCAGTTCTTCATAAATATGACTGTAGACATGATATGTACAGCTAACGCTTGAAGTATACTGTGTCAAACATGTGTTTCTCGCTGGTTACTGTTAACATATTTATAATGAAAATATATATATATATTCATAGTACAAATATAAACAAGTAAAAAATTTGCAGATCTGAATACGAACTCTGAAAACTGACGTACATATTGTACAATAATGCAAAACGGTCTTTCTCAAGTTAGCACATAAGACATTTTCCAGTAAACGTAAACTTTATTCAGTTCAAGAACATGCAATTAGCAGCCGATTGTTCTTGTGTGTGTGTGTGTGTGTGTGTGTGTGTGTGTGTGTGTGTGTGTGTGTGCGTGTGTGTATGCGAAAATAAACTTAATTTTCTCGATCTAACAAAACAAGGTTGGACAATAGTTTTCAATACCTCATAAGAAAGATTTAATATAAAAAGGTGACAGCACGTAGCAGTCATTGACCTGATTGTGTGTGTGTGTGTGTGTGTGCGTGCGTGCGTGAAGTTAACATGGTTTAGACAAAATACAAACGTAAAGGAACAATTTGATACGTGCGTTGTGTGTGTGTGTGTGTATGTGTGTGTGTGTGTGTGTGTGTGTGTGTGTGTGTGTGTGTGTGTGTGTGTGTGTGTGTGTGTGTGCGCGTGTGTGGGTTGCGTTGTGTGTGTGTGTGTGTGCGCGCGCGCGCGAAAATAAACTTAATTTTCTTGATCTAACAAAACAAGGTTGGACAATAGTTTTCAATACCTCATAGATATGTACAGCTAACGCTTAAAGTATACTGTGTCAAACATGTGTTTCTCGCTGGTTACTGTTAACATATTTATAATGAAAATATATACATTCATAGTACAAATATAAACAAGTAAAACATTTGCAGATCTGAATACGAACTCTGAAAACATGTCGTACATATTGTACAATAATGCAAAACGGTCTTTCTCATGTTAGCACATAAGACATTTTCCAGTAAACTTTATTCAGTTCAAGAACATGCAATTAGCAGCCGATTGTTCTTGTGTGTGTGTGTGTGTGTGTGTGTGTGTGTGTGTGTGTGTGTGTGTGTGTGTGTGTGTGTGTGTGTGTGTGTGTGTGTGTGTGTGTGTGTGTGTGTGTGTGTGTGTGTGTGTGCGCGCGCGAAAATAAACTTAATTTTCTCTATCTAACAAAACAAGGTTGGACAATAGTTTTCAATACCTCATAAGAAAGATCTAATATAAAAAAAAGTGAAACAAGAACTTATACTCCTACGCACATCTACTGACATAAACGCTATGGTTTTAGCAAGCGGACAAACGACTGCTAATTGTGTTCTTGAACTAGATAAAGTTTACTGGAAAATGCCTTATGTACATGTAGCTAATGCGTACAGATTACCACTGTTACGACTCATAGAGAAAGACCACCCGATAACTATGCCTTTTAGGACCTGGGAGTTGCATGAGTATCCTGCCTTACCACAGACTAAAAGGCAGAATTGGATTGTCAAGACCTCGAGTCAGCTAGAAAAACCACGCTTTGTTGTGTTAGCGTTTCAGACAGCAAGAAAGAATGTACTGACAGCACACGCCGATGAATTTGATCATTGTAACGTGATCAATGCGAGACTGTTTCTAAACGACAAGTATTATCCTTACGATAATTTAAACTTGGATATTGGGAAAGACCGTTTTGCATTATTGTACAATATGTACGCCAGTTTTCAAAGTTCGTATTACCACCGTTTAGACGTCAGCCCAGTACTGATACCAGAATTATTCAAATCAAAAGCTCCGCTGTTTGTATTCGATTGTAGCAAACAAGACGATGAGCTTAAGTCTTCAGCAGTTGATGTACGTTTAGAATTTGAATCGTCAATGAATTTTCCTACACAGACGACTGCCTACTGTATGATACTACATGATTCGCTTGTAGAATATACGCCATTGTCCAACACAGTACATAGACGTGTTTAAGTCTTATTTTATACATATTTTGTAAATACTAGTTTTAAATATATATATTTTCATATTTGTAACATTATAATATTGGAGCTGTGTGTGTATGTATTTTAATTGTAAAACTAGTTTAGATATATTTTAATACTTGTAACAATATAATCTTGGAACTGTGTATGTTTTTTTTAATTGTAAAAACTAGTTTAGATATATTTTCATACTTGTAACAATATAATAGTTTAGATATATTTTCATACTTGTAACAATATAATCTTGGAGCTGTGTATGTATTTTAATTGTAAAAACTGTTTAATATAATCTTGGAGCTGTATATGTATTTTAATAAATGTATATAGTACACACTTTATTATTATTTGTATAACCCACCCCCATAATGTATACTTACTAGCAACAAACTAGTGAGCGTTGTCCACACACGTACCCTTAAATGACAGACGTTGTATGCACACTGAAGGCTCGCACGCTTAAAATTCAGCTATACCTAAAATATATCTTCAATTAGAAGTGTAATATAAAAAGTACAGTAAGAATATATTTCAGAAATTATAATTTGATCACACACACACACACACACACACACACACATATACTTATTTGAATGAGTCATGTATTAAATTCAATAAATAATGCACTTGATAATGTTTTAATGTGAATAATTTTTACGTTTAAATAAAATCTGTACATACAATAAAATTATGTAGTGTAATATATAAATTACGTTTAAATAAAATCTATACATACAATAAAATTATGTAATGTAATATAAAAAGCACGACAAGAATAAATTTCAGAATTTTGTAACGGACATAATAATTTGAAAACACACCCATACATACTTATTTGAATGAGTCATGTATTAAATCAATAAATAATGCACTTGATAATGTTTTAATGTGAATAATTTTTTTACGTTTAAATAAAATCTGTACATACAATACAAATTATGTTCACTTATTAACATATTCAAAATGTTTCATGTACACTTACCAAACTAGCGTACGTTGTCTACACACCCTTAAAAAAAAAAAAAGACGGACGTTGTGTATATTGAAGCTCACACGCTTAAATTCAGCTATACCTAAATATATATCTTCAATTAGAAGTGTAATATAAAAGTACGGTAAGAATATATTTCAGAAAATTGTAACAGACATAATAATTTGATCATACATACACTTATTTGAATGAGTCATGTATTAAATTCAATAAATAATGCACTTGATAATGTTTTAATGTGAATACTTTTTACGTTTAAATAAAATCTGTACATACAATAAAATTATGTAGTGTAATATATAAATTACGTTTAAATAAAATCTGTACATACAATAAAATTATGTAATGTAATATAAAAGCACGACAAGAATAAATTTCAGAATTTTTGTCTACATAGACGGGTTTAAGTCTTATTTTATACATATTTTGTAAATACTAGTTTTAAATATATATATTTTCATATTTGTAACATTATAATATTGGAGCTGTGTGTGTATGTATTTTAATTGTAAAACTTGTTTAGATATATTTTAATACTTGTAACAATATAATCTTGGAACTGTGTATGTTTTTTTTTTAAATTGTAAAAACTAGTTTAGATATATTTCCATACTTGTAACAATATAATAGTTTAGATATATTTTCATACTTGTAACAATATAATATTGGAGCTGTGTATGTATTTTAATTGTAAAACTAGTTTAATATAATCTTGGAGCTGTGTTTGTATTTTAATAAATGTATATAGTACACACTTTATTATTATTTGTATAACCCACCCCATAATGTATACTTACTTGCAACAAACTAGTGAGCGTTGTCCACACACGTACCCTTAAATGACAGACGTATGCGCACTGAAGGCTCGCACGCTTAAAATTCAGCTATACCTAAAATATATCTTCAATTAGAAGTGTAATATAAAAAGTACATTAAGAATATATTTCAGAAATTGTAATATGATCACACACATACATTTATTTGAATGAGTCATGTATTAAATTCAATAAATAATGCACTTGATAATGTTTTAATGTGAATAATTTTTACGTTTAAATAAAATCTGTACATACAATAAAATTATGTAGTGTAATATATAAATTACGTTTAAATAAAATCTGTACATACAATAAAATTATGTAATGTAATATAAAAGCACGACAAGAATAAATTTCAGAATTTTTGTAACAGACATAGTAATTTGATCACACACCCATACATACTTATTTGAACGAGTCATGTATTAAATCAATAAATAATGCACTTGATAATGTTTTTAATGCGAATAATTTTTTACGTTTAAATAAAATCTGTACATACAATAAAAATTATGTTCGCTTATTAACGTATTCAAAGTGTTGCATGTACACTTACCAAACTCCGTACGTTGTCTACACACCCTTAAAAAAATGACGAACGTTGTGTATATTGAAGCTCACACGCTAAAATTCAGCTATACCTAAAATATATATCTTCAATTAGAAGTGTAATATAAAAGTACGGTAAGAATATATTTCAGAAAATTGTAACAGACATAATAATTTGATCATACACACACGCACACACACACATGTATTAAATTCAATAAATAATGCGCTTGATAATGTTTTAATGCAAATAATTTTTACGTTTAAATAAAATCTGTACATAATAAAAATTATGCTCACTTATTAACGTATTCAAAATGTTTCATGTACACTTACCAAACTAGTATGTGTTATCTACACACCCTTAATGATGGAAGTTGTGTATACTGAAGACTCGTAAGACGTACAATAATACAAACAGTCTTTCAACTATTAAAAATGCAGTGATAGATTTCACGATGTATCAGCACACGCAGGCGGTCAAATGAGAAATTGCCACTGATTTTCTTTGCGTATATATTGTAACGTTACATAACCCTGTCCCAATAAAGTAACTCATGATAATAAAAGTCAGAAATGGGTAAACTAAAGCTCGCTCAAAATTTAATTATATCACTCAACATGATAAACAATTCGAGTGGTATACAGTGCAAAGTGAGTTCTAGTGTACCCATTGAGGTGAAAAACAAAAGTGAAAGTAATGTATTACCAAACTGTGCTGTATGTTTGGAAATGATAAAACTATGGGAGTAGAATGTAATAATACTGATTGATTTTTGTAATTTTATTTATTTATTGTAATTTATAGTGTATGGACCACCACTTGTTATACATAAATTAATGTTATATTTTTTAAAATATTTGTGTTGTAATATAGGATAACCCAGGGTTAGTTTTAAAGGACATACAAATTTAATTACCTAGATAATAATAAATGAAAATAATACTATGAAGGAAATGGCAACAGGAAGTAGTGCCGGGTATGAATACTATTCGAGACTAAATAAATAATATATAAATTTATTTAAGGATAATACAATGATAAAATACTTATATACAATGTCATAAAAAAAAAAATAACCAAAACTTATTATGTAAATTAAATTAGTAAAGAAACCGGAATAGAAAGGAATTATTTTTCCATAAATAAAATATAAATTTATAATAATTACAAACTGCCTGCATAATAAAAATACTATGTGTTACTAAGAGTGATGAAAAATAACAAGTATTGTTAAGAAGATATAAAAATTGTGAACTAAACTAGAGAGTTGAAGAAACGATGCGACTAAAATTATAAAAAATAACCTTTTTTGGGAAGTTGGAAGAGTTGAAATTAACGCAAGATTAACAAACAGAGTGACCACTATCTAATTATACCTGATTAATCCAAATTAAATGGTTATAAACATTAATAAACAGTGGATGAAAACCTTCTGCGGATACAACATGGTTCGGCCTAGTTCCCGTTGACAATTGGAAAATACTCCAAATGAAAAGGAAATAATAACGCAAGACGGACCTCATCACAGAAAAGCTGCAATCCAGTAAGAACCATTCGGAGCGAGGTAATATAAACATTTTTTTCGTAATAATTCCAGAAGAAAACTCATTTTTAACGGTGAAAATAGAACAAAAAATAATCATTTGATCATATGTTTTTTCAAAGTAAACAAATATACGCTGCTCTCTTACGGCAATTCCGGGAACTACTTACTACATGAAAAATAAACAAAATTATTTATTAATTTTTCGGTATTTGTAAAGCGTAGTAATTATCCATTTCTGACACTCTCATAACACAAAGAACTCACCCTGAACCCTGGGGAATTATTAAGAATTATGTAATAATTGATGTTTTTTATTATAGCGTAATATTGGGTAAATAACAACATATATGTTTTGCTCCTTAGACAGCTCTATGTTTACTCGGTAAAGTCGAGATGATGTTTTTTTTTCAGATAAGATTAATTGTGATACCTATATTTTGATGGCAGGAGACAAAAGTCAATAATAAATAAAGCAATATTATTGAAAATTAATATTGAATAATAAAGTGTTATAATTTATTGTAGTGGGTAGTTATAAAAAATTTCAGCACAACAAACAGAAGAAATCGTCTCAACTGAGTGGAAATAATGATACTTACTCTCTCTTCTGCATAAGACTGAACAACATCCCTCCTTGACCTCAAATCACACACTCTCGATTTCTCTTTAGATGGAGTAAAACAAAATAAACAAAATCCTTTATTTATACTTTTGAAAACATCAGTTAGTATAATTCAGAAGTGACGCATACTGCGTGAGGCATATAATAACACTTTCGCAAGTACCTCTCACATAAGCGGTACGTTACAGATTTGGCGAACCCAACATTTGGGGCTTGACTAAAGGTGTACGTTTCGCAAGTACCTCACATAAGCGGTACGTTACAATATTGTACTCTGGTAGTGGGGAAAGCTTGTGTGTCCGTTTTTGGAGTAAATACTTTCTAATCCATAATTAATCCTAATTACTGTCAGCGCTGCTAATGATTGACATGTGTCAAATTAGAAAGTAGGACGCACCGATTTAGACGATGTACACACGGTTAATGACCCCTGGTTTAAGTTAGCGAATAATAACTATATCTAATTCTGTATCGTTGTGTGTGTGTGTGTGTGTGTGTGTGTGTGCGCGCGCGCGCGCATACATAGTTAATCTTTCTATCACTAATTACCACACTGAATATAACTTTCTAATGACGAAATATTATTATTTCATTGTTTACGATATATATTTAATTAATGCAAAAATGAATTTTTAAAATTACAATGGTCTGTAAACCATATTTAAGTTTGTGTACACATACAAATCGCTTTGAATAAGGGAATTCTTGTCAACGTTTGCAGCGAGAGACATACACAATGTGTGTGTGTGTGTGTGAGCAGTGCGTACATTGTCCGACAGCGATTTGTATGTGTACACAAAACTTTTGAAAATACCTTATTTCAAGAAGTTTTTATGCGTAACATTTTACCACACAGACTTGGCAGAACCGAGATTGGCGTAGAGAGAGACCCGTTACATAAACACACAGAGAGAGATGCAACAGGCAACAGTAATCTACTAAATGTGTGTGTGCGAGAGAGAGAGAGAGAGAGAGAGAGAGAGAGAGAGAGGGGGGGGGGAGGGAGAGAGAGATAGTTTTACTTACATTCAAATGTGAGAGAGAGAGAGAGAGAGAGAGAGAGAGAGAGAGTTTATATCGTGATGGATAACTGTGTCTAGAGACAGAGAGAGAGAGGGAGGGAGAGTTACTTACATTCAAAGAGAGAATTGCATAGTAAAACCGATGGCGTAGAGAGAGAGAGAGAGAGAGAGAGAGAGAGAGAGAGTGAGACCCGTTACATAAACATGCAGAGAGAGAGAGAGGGAGGGAGAGAGATAGTTATTTACATTCAAAGAGAGAGATGACCCACCACCCGCCCTGATATGCAAATCAGCTTTATTAAAAATATAAAAAAAAAGCATGCACGACAAACATACTCTCTCGAGTCTCAGATTCTGGCGGACAAATATCCATTTTCACTTGATAGATAGGTGTACCATTTATACATATTTTGTAAATACTAGTTTAAATATATATATTTTTTCATATTTGTAACATTATAATTGCGTAACACTTTACCACACGTTGGAAGAACGATATTGGTGTAGAGAGAGAGAGAGACCCGTTACATAAACATGCAGAGAGAGAGAGATAGAGGGAGGGAGAGAGATAGTTATTTACATTCAAAGAGAGAATTGACCCACCACTCACCCCTGATATGCAAATCAGCTTTATTAAAAATAAAAAAAGCATGCACGACAAACATACTCTCTCGAGTCTCAGATTCTGGCGGACAAATATCCATTTTCACTTGATAGATAGGTGTACCATTTATACATATTTTGTAAATACTAGTTTAAATATATATATTTTTTCATATTTGTAACATTATAATTGTGTAACACTTTACCGCACATTGGAAGAACGAGATTGGTGTAGAGAGAGAGAGAGAGAGAGACCCGTTACATAAACATGCTGAGAGAGAGAGAGAGAGAGAGAGAGAGAGAGAGAGAGAGAGAGAGAGAGAGAGAGAGAGAGAGATTTACATTCAAAGAGAGAATTGACCCACCACCCACCCCTGATATGCAAATCAGCTTTATTAAAAATAAAAATAAAAATTATATTCACAGATGCGTGTGGTCCATTGAACCCCACCCCACCCACCACCCGCCCCTGATATGCAAATCAGCTTTATTAAAAAATAAAAAATTATATTCGCGGATGCGAGTGAACCCCACCCCACCCCCCACCAACCCCTTGATATGCAAATCAATTTAATTAAAAAATAAAAAAATAAAAATAAAAAATTTTATTCGCGGAAATTCGCGGTGCTGCGGGTCCAGCGGTGGTGGGGAGAGCGTGGGAAAAAATCTTTGACCGCGGGAACGGCGGCATCTCTTTGATCTAGGCTCGCGAAAGGTGGCATATATTTGAAATTGGCGCGCGAAAGGCGGCATGAAATTTTATTGGTGGAAATTCGCGGATGCTGCAGGTCCAGCGGTGGTGGTGGGGGAATAACGGTACTTTAGTCAGAACCCCCATTATCCCTCTACTAATACTACATCGTGTTTTACGATATTACGTCACATTGTCAAATCTGCTAGGTTTCTTTTTCATTGCGATTTACTTTGTACCACAGTTCCAGGGGTCTGTCATTAAAATTAGGTATGTTTTATCCGTATTTTTTCTGTGACCACTTTCAATTATTAATGTACATAGGTTACTAAGTAGGTGGGAATGATATAATTACTTTGTTTTCAGAA
Organism: Magicicada septendecula; assembly: GCA_034769895.1. Lineage (NCBI taxonomy): Eukaryota > Metazoa > Arthropoda > Insecta > Hemiptera > Cicadidae > Magicicada > Magicicada septendecula. The sequence goes on along the minus strand of CM068374.1, from coordinate 228,402,329 downwards.
AAATGCCACTGAAACGAAAGTATGACGACGATTATATTAGACTGGGCTTTACTTCAATAGAAATAAATGGGGAGACTAGACCTCAATGCGTAATATGCACAACTGTTCTTGCCAATGATGCTTTAAAACCGGCAAAGTTGGAACGTCATTTAAAGACCGTACATCCGAATTATTGTGACCGTCCGCGAGAATTCTTCGAAGGCAAACTAATAAATCTGAAAAAATGAAACTTGGACCCAGTGGAACAAGTTATGCAACATCTGAAAAAACATTAGCTGCATCGTTTGAAATTTCAAAATTGATTGCCAAATCCAAAAAAGCACACACAATCGGTGAATCTCTAATAAAGCCTTGTATGCTTAAAGCTGTAGAAGAGTTTTTAGGGCAGGAAGCTCAAAAGAAAATTCGTGAAATACCACTTTCAAACGACACAGTGAAGTCGCGTATTCAAAAAATGTCAAATGATATTGAAGAACAAGTTATTGACAAGATAAAATGTAGTCCTTATTTTGCGCCACAATGTGATGAATCTACCGACGTTTCACAATGTTGTCAATTACTTGTATTTATTCGATTTTTGAATGACAATAAGAAGTTTAAAGAGGAGTTACTATTTTCTCAAGAACTGGAAACAACGACGCAAGGTGCAGATGTTATGGATGTAATAAGTCAATATTTGGAGAAACATGGACTCATGTGGCAAAAGCTTGCGGGGTTTTGTACGGACGGTGCTCCTGCTATGCTTGGTTCTTGCTCTGGTCTTGCAGCGTTGATAAAAACAAAAAATCCATCTGCAATTACGACGCACTGCGTTATTCATCGTCAAGCATTGGCTGGGCTGCCAAAACGCTCCCGGAATGCTTTGCTATTGGGATGAAAACAGCTATAAATGTAGTTAACTTCATTAAAAACAGTGCACTTAACACTCGTCTCTTCAAACAATTGTGCTCTGATATGAACTCTGAACACGAAACTCTGCTTTTCCACACGGAAGTGCGTTGGCTTTCCAAAGGAAACATGCTGTCGAGATTGTACGAACTGAGAGAGGAAGTACAAATATTTTTAACGAAGAACATGTGACGTCTCCCTTGTTAAGACATCACAAAAGTCGGGAACTAGTTCAGTTAGTTACCAGTTAATTAAACTAGCTGCCGTTGTTAGTAAAACTTACTTACTAACAAATTATAACACATTATTACATAGGAAATAGTCAAGGATTGCATAAATTTATTCACTCGCTAGGTGTTAGCAAAAGCATCTCTTTATTATTATTAAACTCTCATGGTTTACTTTGTTTTTTAAAAGAATTTTACTCTAGTAAATTCAGCGTTTAATGCTGTAACAATATTAAATGTCTTATTCCTTTTATCTCAAAAGTATTCATCTAGAAATTGTTTTAAGTACCTCGGATCCGGGACTGAATTTTGTTAAGTTTTAATTTATCACAACTTTAACCAAATTATTTGAAGAATAATGTTGGTTGTAAACTATAGAATTACCTTACATTTAGATATCGTGATGTTACTACTACTACTTTACAGAAATTACAAATCTTATAAGTTATTCTTTACATTATCAAAAGTTCTTTACTGTTCTTTTGTTACTTCTCTTGTTGAAACAAATTTTTACAAATGTTATGTTTGGATATCACCTGAATTTAACATGAGCTTGTTGTGGGGTCCATGATGGTCAACTTCTGTCGTCTTCTAGGGTGCAATACTGCAATACATGGTTCCTCTTGAAGCTACATCGGGTTGATTATATCTGGTAGTCTCGACGATCGGATTTTTACTTGAAGTTCATACTGTTGTAGTTTGAGTTTTCCACTTCTGAAGTTTGTAGTTCACGTTTTACACCTTAATTATAGTTCTTATTTTGCAGTACTAAAGTCTGGTAAGTTACATATCTTACCACTTACAGTTTTATTTTTTAAGAGATGTGTCGGCTAATTTTTCCTTTCTTTTATTTTTTTTTTTTATAACACTTCACACACTACATTATATATTTTTGTTATATTCTTCACGCTACATTTTTCAAAATAAAATCGCCACAAACTGGATATATATTTTTAACGGCATACACCTACGTGTATGTGGACAACACAAAACTGACATCTTTACATGTCGAAGTTCTACTGGCGACTGTGTGCATAGTTTAGCGGCGAGGGGTCAGTAAGCTGGCGCGTATTTACGCACTGATAAAATAGTTCTTTCTTTTATTTAGTATTAATTATTCATTAATTAAATTGTTAATTATACTTTATGTTAACTTTGTTACGAATTAGAAATTTCCTTATTTATAGTCTTATTTTAAATAATTAACGTAATTATTATTATTATTTAAATAACACCGTTCTTTGCGTGTTGGTACGGGACAATTTCAAGTTGATACAGGAATCTATGTATAGGTAAGGGGTGGATAATACTCTTACTTGTTAGAAATTAAAAATTTTTTATTTGTGCGATTTAAATATTTTTTTAAATCGTCACAAACAAAGAGCTGCTAGATCAGTTCTGTGAGTCCAAATTTCAAATACGTTTTGCTTATTTGGTCGATTTTTTCGCACAACTAAATAAATTGAACCTTCAACTGCAAGGGTCAGGAAATTTGAAGTTGCAAGGCACGAGTAATATATTTGCATATGAAGATAAAATCAGTGCATTTATCGCTAAAATCGAGCTATGGATCAACAAAGTTGAAAGAGAAAACTTTTCTGCGTTTAATACACTGAATCAAATTATTGACGGACAGTGTGCTGAGATTAAAGTAGAAATACAAAAGAACATTACACTCCATTTGAAAAACTTAAAAAGTGAATTCAATCGCTATTTTCCTGACTGCGAGGACAAAGGTATTCGGAAACTGATCCGCAATCCTTTCATTGTCAACGTTTCTGAGGTGCCTGATGAAATTCAAGAAGAAGTGATTGAAATGCAACACGATAGTAACTTGAAAGATACATTCGAGACAGGAATTAATCTTGAAGATTTTTGGAGCCAAAAGGCAATTTCTTTCCCAAAGATTCGAGAAATTGCTATACGTTACCTAACTTTATTTTCATCAACATATCTATGCGAGCAGGGGTTCTCGGCGCTTCTGATAATTAAAAATAAGCACCGAAATCGGTTGGATGCCAGTGCCGACATGCGTTTGGCTTTGAGTAGCACTGAACCAAGGATTCAGAAGTTAGTAAAGAGTATGCAGTCACAAAAATCGCATTAAAATAATATACTTATCTCTGTAATGTAAAATTTTCTTAACAAAATTAAAATACTGTTGGCTTTGAACAATTGTATGCGTGTTTTATTTATAGATAGAACAACCCTTTATTCGTTTACATTTACTGTATATTACCTCCAAACAGTTGGTGGTCCATGGCAAGACAGAAATTTTGTCAAATGGTCCCTCATCACTAAAAGGTTAAGAACCACTGGCCTAGATGAAGTCATCTCTATAAAAATTTATATGTTGTGTGTTCGCCTCACACTGGTGTCGTTACTTCAATGTTTTGCGCTAACGATTTCCGTAGCGATCCTTCAATTACCAGTACAACGCGAGTGGAAACCTTACCTGTTGTTCAATAGGGGTTTATAAATCCCGGGTGGCGCCAAATTGTTTATTTAAAACAATTAAATTAATAAATAGTGTGGTAAAAGGTGTTCTTAGCTATGACGGCCTGGAGCATTCAAATTTTACTCCTGCCTTTGTTCGACCTTCTTAATCGAGCAGTTAGTTAGCCGGAATTGTGACGTGAGCGCTTGCCGTCATTCTCGTTCTCTCTGCTATACAATACACAATTTATACAATACACTTCCCTATGAAGTGTTTTTATTTATTTCCATTAGTGCGTTCTCGCTTTTATATAATTTTTTCCCTAACTTTTTAGTAGCTGGTTTCTTGCATTACTACTCATTTTTCTGAGACCAGAGGAACATCATCTCTGCTCAGTTATTTGAATGATGGACCTATTCTCAGTCAATCTTAAATACCTTTTTTGTCATCTTGTGACTTACATTAATAATAATATTTTTTTGGGATTGTCCACTTCGTGGTTTTTTCGATCATTTTAACCTTTTACTCATTCTTCCTTCCGCTGTACCTTTGCTATATACTGTTATCTACTCATACAGTTGATTGTTTTTTATTTATTTAGTTGTTAACTTCATTTTTTCTAACTTTTCATTAGTTTGTTTTTCTTTTCTTCTTGTGATCATTTTAATTATCTTATACTAATTCATTTTTTTTTTCTGAATACTTTATATTCATTATAATTTTAGGTCTTTGTCTTAGCAGTTCTTGCTTGATTTTATTTTTGTTTATTTTGTTTTGTTTTAAATATTATTCTAAATAATTTTTGTAAGTTTGTTGTTCTTACTTTATAGGAATTTTTGTAACTTATTCCTTATATATATATATATATATATATATATATATATATTTTTTACTTTATATGTTATTTATACATTATTGTAAGGTTATCTTACTTTGTAGGAATTTTTGTAACTTATTCCTTTATTTTATATTTTATATTATACCTCATATGTCATCTAAATATTGTTGTAAGCTGATCTTACATCTTTTGAATTTTGTAATTCTTTATTTGTTTATTATGGTTTATTTTTCCTCGTAAAACTTTTTTATAGAAGCTTGATTATACACTCCTTTTATCTTTTTTGTGGTTATATTGCTTATTTTGTATGTATTGTTACCATTGTCCTCAGGCCCGGATTACCCATAAGGCCAACCTAGGCCCTGGCCTTGGGCGTAATCCGAAAAGGGCGCAGATCACGGACAAAAAAATGTAAAGTTTTTAATAATCCAATCGTGGAAAAAACAAGAGCTCGGCGATGGGGAAGGAAGTGCTACTAAGCGTGAGCGGATTGCGCCCTGCCTGCAGAGCAGAAATTACTCACGGAAAGACAGACAGGCCATCCCCCTCCCTCTAGCCTCGCCGGTCGCCACGACACGAGACACGAGGGCACTGCGACATTACTCACTACTCAGTAGCAGATTGTTTTGTAGTTGTCACTTGTCTTGTCTATTGTGTTGTGAAGTGTTGACGTCTTCTGCTTGCTTGTTGTTGATTTGTGTGGACAGTACTGTGTTGTCAACTGTGATTAGTTTGTTAAATAAATGCCGGACTTTTCCTTCCATTGGGATGTATTGAGCTAACTACATACAACTAAGGTAAGTTTTATAATATGATAATGCAGTTATTGCAGTAATATTAATATTATAAATAATATGCAAAAAATTGGTGTTATGTTAATGTATGTATCATATTTTTTTTACTATTACAATTTTTTATATACAGTACGAGTACACGGAGAGAAAAAAATGGGAAGCTTCTTATGTTTTAAAAGAAAAATTCCCATATTTTTATTGTATGTGCGGAGTAAGTTTGCCTTTCTCGTGTGTTTTCTATTTCGTATATGTATATTTTTCTATGTTTTTCGCTTGATTTTTTTGTAATAAATATTGGAATATTTATTATCAAGAAATATACATATATACTACGCTCTATGTTTGATTATTTTCAAACTCTTATTGGAATTTTTGCTTCCAAAGTATATCTATATTTCAAATACGCTTCGCTTAAATAATTTTTAAGCTCGTATTGGACTTTTTGTCGTCAGTGTATAGTTCAAATATTTCCAAACCTCGTATTGGACTTTTTGTAGTTCAAGGTTTGTATACAAAAGATTTCTTCTACCGAACTCGGGCATCGGCATCTGTCCAATACCTACCTACATATACATTGTAACGCGACCCTGTATGCCGGTCTTTACAAAAATAAAATAGTAGAGAAAAATTTTATAAAAAATAAAATTTTCAATAAAAAAAATAATTTTGTTTATATTAATCAATGTGTGTAATTAAGAAATAAGGCTGTTTTAAAGGTTTTGTAAAAATTTAGAGAATTAGGAAGGTATTTATTAACTATCGAGCACTTCTGGAAGATTTGAACCAAGTCTGGAGTTAAATAGATTAACTCCAGTCAGCAATCGATCGATGATTTTTCTTGCTGGTCCAATATCTCACTCAAATAAAATATTTTCTTCTTCTTGAAGTCCCTTAGTCTTAATAAATAATCTTAAATTAGCCTGTGAAATAATAACAGATAAAAAACAATTGAAATATATGGATTTATTGAACAATTTAATAAATAATCGATTTTTTATCGATTGAGAACAATTATCGACTCCGTCTCAGGTAATTATCGATTGTGCATACAGTATAAAAATTATTATAGGTATTATATAAAGGACAGGTTCTTTGAGCGATTAAACTAATAGTCAGAGAAGGGTGACGAGAAAGTATAACATTAACAATTAAAATAAATTTAATAATTATTATTTAACAGTATTCAAATAATTCGTATATATAATGTTTAAGAAAATTGTTTTGTCAGACCAGATGTAGCTTCTATGACGTCACTCGAGGTGGAATGCAGATTGGTAAATTCAAAGATGGCCGCTACTAGTTCTGGCGAAGTCACGGCAAAAGTCGTCTTGTTAAAAACTCAACAAAATTATCTTCATGAATGTTTGAAATGTTCCCGCACTGGTGTAATCTGTCTATTAGGTAGTTTGGTGTGTTCTGAAGAAGTGTTCCGTGTATATTGGTGTTAATTAAGTTATTTGGTATGTGTTCACTTCTGTTGGTTAGGTTGTCTGTAAAAGTGATTATGCGTTGTAGCGTGAATTATGTCAAATATATTGTTTTACTGTTTTATATCACTCGTATCATGAAGTTAGGTGTTATTTTTCACTATTGTCGTTAATGTTTTGGTAAATTTAGCTAAGAAAGTGTTCAATTCATCTAACTCTCGATGCACTGACATTAATGGCAATTTGTCGTACCATTTTCTACTCGGTTTTAAGGAACGTTTTTTCACACAACTATTCAGCTTGATATTCAACAAAAGACTAACTTGGTCAAAATCTGGCCCAGTTAATCTTTGAAAAAGTATTGTTAACATATTTCGATTACCCATACACATGATACAATATTACATTATATATGGAATTTATTTATTTTATTCATCACTTTCATGAATTATGAATCTTATCATTGGTTTAATCATCTCATTCCTTTTAAATTGACATATTATAGTCCATATCTGTAGACATTTTGTGGAAATTAACAAATTTCTTTCCTTTTTGGAAATATAGGCTCAAAATTGGATTTCCGTCTTTATACAAATTTTCCTCCATTTTAATTATCATTAATACTATTATAATAAATTTTAATTAGTCATATTCCTCTTCCTTTCCTTAAATACATATAAATTAAACCTTTGAACTGGTTTTTTGTGTTAATCTCTGAATTTGACATTGCTCTTTAAAATTAATTAATTTATATATTTTGAAAATTTACAATATTTTAAGGTATATTTCCTTATTATCATTTTAACTCATAGGACCATTCCCAGTAGTGGTTAACTGATTTACCTTATCTAAATCTTGCTAGTTTACAGGATTTATAAGTGAATTATACTGGTTTATATTGTTTCTGTGAATTCACCAAATGGCCTAGAGTTTAGAATTTTACATTTCTGTCTTTCTCAAATAACTTTAATCTTACCACTCCTCTGACTTTACATAGTTACTATTACATGAAAATAAAATGGTTTATAACTTACTGTGAGGTGTAGTATTTAATTAACACTACAGTTATACAAAATAATTATGAACATTATTTAGCAATCTGCACAATTGAACATATTGCTGACATGGTTTGAACATATACTTTTAACTCTTTTTGAGTTAACATAGCATACCTATTGAAACATTATTAATGGTATGTATGCTGTTATTTAGCAAACATAATTCATTTTAAACACATAATATAAATCTTATTTTCTAATAACTCTTACAAACACATTGATTTTATGGCTGTGAACAAACAGTTTATTTAAACATTTTAAACCTATGAATACTAAATTAATGCCAGTCCTTTCTGGTCTAAACCATTATTATTTATGATCCCCTTCATCAGTAAACATGACCACCCATACTCTAGTTATTATGCATTTTTTACAAATGTCTTGTAAATAAAGAGTTACATTAAAATAATAAAATACTGGAAATCTTCCATTTTATTATTTTATTATACTGTTTATTATTGGATATTAAAGTTGTTATATAGCATATTGATAAGTCATAGTATCACTAACTTTAAGTTTATTGCATTTTCAAAAAACACTTACACAAATTCACTTTCACAGGTGGTTCTGATATTTTGAGTCTTATTATCTCAGACCAGACCTTTAGTAATCATGGACTGTTAAGACTTGTTTATTTTCTTATCACACAATAGCTTTAGTCGGTTCACTTCTTATAATAATATACAGCACTTTAGTTTTCTAAATAATTACATTTTTATAGGATTTTGGTATGTTATACTTTCTTTTTTAATCGTTTTTGTGGGTTTGGGGTTGATGGTAGTTAATAATAATAATAGGATTTACAACGGTGTTTCTTTCATACTATTTCTTCCTCTCCTCCTGTCTTCTTTCTTGTCCTTCTTCTTATCTTCTTTCTTGTCTTCATTCTTGTCCTTCTTCTGGTCTTCATTCTTGTCTTCATTCTGGTCCTTCTTCTAGTCTTCATTCTTCTGGTCTTCTTGTCTTCCTTCTTCATTCTTGGGTAAACCAAGGTACTTTGTGTTATCTCGACTGATGTTTAGTTTGGAGCATCTAATTTATTTACTGGTACGGACCTTGTTCTTCTCTAAAGGTTTCAGGGTATTGTTTTCTTCCTGATCACAAACTCTATTCTTCCTTCTTCTTGTTTTTGGGGTATTTTGGTATTCACCACTCTTAAACTGATTCTCTTTCTTCTTCATATGGTGTTAATTAATTTGTTTACTGCTCCTAGCTTCCTGGGTAAATTACTGAACTTATAATATGAGTTGCTTTCAATACTTTCTTTGATATTTAAACAGTGGTTTTTATATAATGTAATGAGGATTTTTATTTTATCGTGGTTCATTCCTTTGATTTCCTTAAATCTCATTCAATATTATTTTAACATATGTGGTGTAATTAAACTTTATGATTTTATATGACTTAATAAGTAGTGGATTTTCTGTCACGCTACAACATAAACACGCGGATTCTAAGAATATTCGTATATATTCGAACCAAATGAAAATTTATCACTTGTGAGAAAGAGAGAATACGTGACTACTTGATATTTTAAATTTGTTAATAATATTATGTGCAATATTTATAGTAATTACTATTTCTTTTATAAAGTTGCTAAGCTGCTACAATTTTTTTTTTTTTTTTTGTTCAGACAAAGCTTTTCGTCATCTCTGACATCATCAGGTCTTGAACAACAGGTTGACGAAAAGCTTTGTCTGAACAAAAAAAAAAAAATTGTAGCAGCTTAGCATCTTTATAAAAGAAATAGTAAGGATGGCTGCTAATTCAAATAATAGACCTACGAAGAATAAAACAAGCGAATTGCAAGCAGATTTATAGTAATTATTAAACCGAATTCAAAGAATTCGTTTATAATATATTTAATGCTAGTTATTCATTCGATTTTGGGGAATTTCAGATTTTTTAACGGTGTGACCATTTTGAGTAAAATATATAGAATTAGTCTACTCTCATATAACATTTTACTGCACTTCTTTTAACGTTTTTTTTTTACATATCGATTAATAGAATTTTTCTATATATATATATATATATATATATTAAATATTCTGCTGAGACAAAATTTGAAACGTCGTATTTTATCCGCCGGTAAATATGCTCGCTGATATATCATATGACCGCCGCGGTTTTACCTTCTACAGTAAGTTATTAACATATATATATATATATATATATATTGTAACGATAATAAATAAATGAAATGAGATGAGGTCTCGCGAGTTACCAATGCAACAATTTATGTTGAGACACGAGTTCTTATGCTCCACGTAGTATGCGTCAAATTGTAACAAATTTAATATGTATGTTATAAGAAAACCAATCTTATTAGGGGTTTTATTATTTAAATGGTAATGCCCCGCGTTGTATTATGGTGGGGTTTTATTATTATTATTATAATCAAATTTACGTTACATTTAAATTAACTTGGAACAAAAAAATAAAAGAGTGGTTGTTGTTTAAATTTAAACTTGTGGTTAAAGTATTAAAGGTCTCATGAAAACAAAATTCATCTATGGGTGAAGTGTTCCTTGGAGATAACTCAATGTTGAGAATGGTTGTTTCTACTTGAAGGTGACCAATGTAGTAAAGTATTTTACCATACAACATTCAAGTTACTCACAGTGTTTACAATGGTTTAAATACTCTTGTTTGTAAAGAATTCCTTTGTATTAAACAAAAAATAATAAAGTTGATTATATTTAAATGTTAGATTATCTTAAATTAAAACATGAAGTATGGCAGTTGATTGCTTGATAGTAGATCTCGTCTGGTTGAAACTGGTTGTAGGAACTTCTTCTGATTACAGGTAGTCTGAGTAAGTCAAGTCCTGTAAAGTCTGGACAATATCATAAACAAACATATACTTTTACGTACCTGATTGCGTTTACTTGAAGCTCACTAAACTGTCAACTCAGCTTACATTCATCAACTCCCTTTAGTTGCAAGGTTATGTCACCTTGTTTATTAAATTAATGGGCGCCACACGGATTTATTCAGGGAAAATCCCGTGTAAAACCCGTTCATAAAAATTAATAGATGAATTGAAAATTTAAAATAGTTGAGTACCACTTTTTGGCAATGCTATTCCAATATGTCAAACACAACAGAAGGTTGTTTAAGTTTATTAAGAGAAACTATTTAATTATTCCGAAAAAATAAAATAAATCAAATCAGGTGATGCTGTTAATAATGGGTTTATTTGCACCCTTATAGAGAATTCAAAAAATACACATAATGTAACATACAAAGTTGTACAATGAAAACTTAATTATTATATGCCTCATACGGCTTGCTCAGAACATGAGTTATAAATCTGGTTAAGTCCAGATACTATTTATTGTGTTATAAAATTATTACAATTATTACTATTAGTATTATTGTTATTATTATCGATATTATTATCTCAGTTGTGAATTCTTTGAGACACGAAAGAAAACAATTATGCCTACACAGTATCCAATGATACAATCGATCAAAAAATTTGAAGTTACTTTGACCAAGTAATTAAAATAAAAAAACGATCTATTGTAAGATCGTGCGTTTCATCAACGCTTGCTTTTTTAATGACAATATTATTCAATTGAGGACCCTTACAACTAACATATAGCTTACTTACTAATAACAAATTTGAATAATAAATCGAAACGTGGTGTAATCGTAAATACTGTTTTTGTGTTTTGCGTCAGTACAGGTTATGGTAGCAAAATACAAGTTATTGCGCTCAGATGAAGAATAATTATAATTGCACTTTTACCTTCGTGGTTTTAATTATTTTAATTAAAACCTTTTATTACTTAAGTAATCGGATTATAGAGATTACTTTCTTTCGGCACTAATTCGCACTAGAACAGAAATTCGATCCTCTTCTGATAAAAATGGATCGTGAATACTGACAATAAATTATTTTCTGTTCGTTATTCCCGCACAAAATTAAAATAAACTGCACTTGAACACTGTAGTTGATTGATGATGCACTTGAAGTAAAGTTTCTCGTTGTTAACTATTGGTTCCAGAGTACAAGGTAGCTGACGCTATGTGTTATAAGAAAAACGTGATGGAGACGAGCGTACGTCTGTTCAGCTCGTTAGTTAGTAAAGGTCTCCTCTCAAAATTCGCCGGTCTGTCTTTTTATACCCACCTTTTGGATCGGGCTTAGGTAAAATTATCATTTTATAACTAATTTTCCTATTGGTCCAGACAGGTGAGACGAAGATGACGTATCACTTTTTGGCGGTTGGTAACGGTTTTTCTAACTGTCGAATGTTGAGATGATTGACAGGTCGCTTCTGCTGTCATTGTTATTATTATTGGTACTCAGATTCCTGATATACATTTATAAAATGATGCTAACAGTTGTCATACGCTTAATACCGTCACGATTGAGTTGATATTATTATCAAATTAAAGATTGTTTTGTTTCCTTTAAATTGATATCACTCGATCTCGGATTACCTTCACCTTAACCGACATTGTTAGAAAATCAATGTTCGGGTACACTATTCTTACTGTCGTCTGCTCTTTATGAGTCGCCGATTTTACACTTTTTAGTTAACCTTTCTCGTATCCACATAACATTTTATTAAACAAATGTTTATGTGCGGACTCCATTAATACTGTACTGACGTTTTTTTTTCACTGAACTTTACTTTTACACCTTAATTCTATACATAGTAATAAATGATCCTACTGACTAATGACATTTTGTTTACTGTTAGTTAGTTTTGAGCTACTATTTACAAATAAAATCATGGCTAAACCTATCGTTTTAATATCATTTTTCGTTATGTTAATGCATAACCATTGTTCTGGTGCATTTTATTTTGCACTGGTGATAATTATTGATAGTCATTTTATTGACTAATGTTTGGTCTAAGTTTGTTAAGTGTAGAATATCGCCTACACTGAAATTTGGCCTTTATAATGCCTATGGGTTCTCAAGTCGGTAAATTACAGAGACATCTTATTGGTATAAGATTCTCTTATATAGTTAGCTATCTTTTCTGACAGGTATATTTGATGCAGAAATACATCTTAGTTCCTACAATATAGCCATTGTTAACATTGGTTTTGGCATTCATTATCTACTTGTTCATAGTCACATTTATTATCAGAAAAATGCTGATTTTGCTTTCACAGTATTTAACTGCTAATTCGTTTGTTTTTTGTTTATAAATGACATTCGGTTTACATTAACCATTTACCGAATTGACAGTTGAATTTAAATCTATTCTGTCCATTAGTTCGTTTTAGTCTCAGTCTAGTTGTAGTGTCAAACAGCTATTGCGTTACTGTTTCCCATGGCACTTCTGCTTTATTGTTCTCTCTTGGTTTCTTCTTTCTTGTTTATTTTGACTATTCTATACCTATTTACATGGTTATTCTGTTTTATGAAATCTAATAACATACACTTAGGTTAGGTGACATCTTGTGATGTTACAATGTGTAAAATTATATTAACCCACACCATTGTGTTCATCAATTTGTAACAAATTAATAATAGATATGTTGAACGGTAAATTATTTCGTATTCTGCCGCTCGCTCCCACTATGCGTGCAGTTCCAATGACGTCACTCAGAGTTGCCAACAGTTGCTCCGTCCGCTGTGCTATGTTAACGTAATTCTTAAATGAAACAGTAATAATAATAACGCAAATATAACACCAAACAGATATCTTCCTTGTAACGACCTTTATTCAATGAAGCATTGATTAATTACTTCTCGTTTTTCTTTACTGTAATTACAATTATGACAAAATTATGCGTCTTCTTTTATCAGTTGGTATAGTAGCTAAAAATATTGTTCTGTAGTCGGCCAGGCCAAAAGAATGATGCAGATTGTTATTATTTCTATTAAAATAAATTATCTCAGGGCGTATCTGGTTCGGGGATTACGGTTAAACAAATAATACTATTCTTAAAATCAAAATACAAATTTCACAATACTTATAAGGATATTACAAGGTTTTGGTGTTTAAAGTGCAAACTGGCAGTCGTGTATTGGTGACTTATTATTAGAGGTTATGACCAGTTTAGGTGCTTATTAGTTATCGTTAAAGTTTTATGGTGTTCAAAAAAGTGTAAAACTCAATTGGTGTTATTTTTTGAATGTTCTTTAGTGTTGGTGTAGTATAGTGTCTGTAGTTTTATTTTGTTTAATTCCTAGATATTCGTGTACACAAATGTTGGTTTTGACACATAAGATAATAAATTGTTCAAATTCACCAGATCCTCTTCTTTCTTCTTCCAGGACGAAGATAGGGTCCACGTCTTCTTCGCTTCTTCTCCCTGGTTCTCAATTCTTCTGTATTAAATTCTGGATGTTCCTATCTTTCGGGATAATTTTTATATAGTGGTGTGCAACTGTGAACATTCTGATTGTTCCTTTCTTTATTATAATATCTTGTATTGAGTATATCAGCTCGTTTTACAAAGTCTGGTTTGTGTTTTCACTGTTTATAATATAATTATATGAGACGTTTTATTAACGCATCTGTCTTTTATGACCGTTGTTAAAGAAGTCCTATTTTATTTATCTGAAATTTTTGGTTGCTAAGGTAAAACTTGAAATCTGGTTGGTTGATTCAGATATACATTGTCATACAAATTCATTATTTCAATATCTGAATTTGGTCAAAACTTGTAAATTAGTATAACTTTTCTGTATTGATTGGGAATTTAAAACTACTAGCATCATTATTTTGGTCTTAACATTTGTGACATATAGACACCAAACATGTCTATTTTTACTTAAGAAATACTGATGTTACATTTTTGCTATTTGAATTTTTCTTAAATAACTTAAAACTGATTATATCTATTCCAGATTTGTTGTGTATACCATTAACTATAAATCTATTCACATTTCAACATTTGTTTTACAAAATTCTAACAGTATTTCCTAAAATTTACAAAATTTGGTTTTACATGGCTTTATACAGTTTGCCATCCACAAAAACATTTGCTAATTCATTTATGTGTTCAAAAAATGTGATTACCATTATATAACTACTGTCTGTTTTGTTAGTTTTACTATTTCTTATTAATTTATAATGGTTTGTTACTTTACTGGCTATTCTGATAATAGTTTATTTATTTTAATATTGGCCTATGTCATGGTGATTCTTTCAACACCATGTTACATATTGTTTTATTATTTAGCCTGTTGGCTTGAACCCTTATATTTAATTATAATCATTATATTGGATGTTAACCCATGAGATTTAAAAATACTCATCATCCTCTCATAATGTGAATACTTTAACAAAATTACAAACAGATTGACTCAAATATTATGCCTTGAGTATTATTTTTATAATTCAACATAACATATCTTATAGCTAAAATTCTTGTAAAACATGTAACGTTTTCAGTGTTTTATGACACTCCTACTACATTCTACTATTCTTTTATAACATAACTTTAATAACTTAGCATACATCTTTTGAAGTCTAATATTCTTTTAGAACATGTAACTGTTTAGGTTTTGATTATACCTTTAATCCTATCCATTATCCTTTCAGGACTATAACTTTTATAACTTAACATCTTATAACTAACATTTCTTTATAACATATAATTATTTTATATTTAAACATGACATCTTATTCTATACTACTTTATGGTGTTTTGTCTCTTTCAAAACTTATTACTATTACTGTATACACACCTATGGTATTTTAACATACTGTTTTTCATAATCATATGTCTTTTACACATTTCACTATTACTGCAGTTACCTCAGGTAACTGACATTTTTTCAGTTAATAATATAGATTTTTCTATACATTTTCTTACACTTGCATTTGATCTGCTTTCCTTATATAGTGTTCATTACCTTATTGTTTTGTTTTCAGTATACACTGTTATTTGGTTCAGCAAGATGCATTAATTATTATTCACTATATTGGTTACTATGACCATCACTAATTGTCATTTAATGTTGTGATTATTATACTATCACTATCACTGTTTACTCTTTATACACTTGACAATTTATTATGTGATTACACATTATTTTCTTGACAACATTATGTCCACTATTCTTTACAATTAGTTGCATGTTCCATGTATCTATAATAATTGTTTTGTTACATTATTTCATTATATCATTCAAATTAATAATTTACTAATATATCATTTTACATTGTATTGTATGTTTGGGCCTATTATCCCTCAATTTGTATTTTGATTATTTTTATATTTTGATACATTTAATAAAACCATTTGTTTACTTATAGTATTGGTACATAAGCTGTCTATCTTTATAAGTATTATTCTTGTCATTATTTGAAATTCATGTCATCATCGGGGTATTTTGCATCACTTTGCCTAAATATTAATTTGGGTACGGTCAGTTGTAGTACAAGTCAGTCTAAAGTAGTTATTCGTTCATCTTTACTATCATTTTGAAAGATATTTTTCTTCTTGTTTAGTTTCTTATCCATGGTCTTCATTAAATCTGGTACGATATCAAGCTATGCCAAATGTAATGTTACATACTACCCTGCCACCAAATTTGATTATTTTAATAAAATAATATATTTTGTTGAAATTATCAGTTATCTTATCTTTCATATTATCACTTGTTATTCTTTTTATGATCTGGTATACTTGTCTTTAATTATAAGTGTTCTATCCCTGGAATATGTTACCTCCCTAACAAATTAATCACCATATATTTTGGAATCAGTCGGGGGGCTCTCTTGACCTAATAACCCGCTGTCCTTATAATACATAAATAATATCGATTGCTGGAGCTATCTCGTCAGTCAATCACATTTAATAATCACTAGTCTATTCACGACTAAATCAAATAAAAATAATATAATAATATATTCTTGGGATGGTTCACTCAGTTTAACTTCTCAGATCTAAATATTTCTTTCCATTGATTCTTTCAGATGTTTATTTTCTTGTGGCGATATTAATAACATTTTTTATTTTCAATTGGTACTATCTTCTTTCCTTCTTTATCAGTACTGCTTAATCTTCATTTTTCATTCACTATCTTTATTCAATTAAAACATAACAAGTATCTGTATCTATAGTTGTTGTTGATTCTCTCACAATCATGATAGGTTATTCGTAGTAAATTCGTTTCTAGTTTTGTCTTATTTTCATCGTCGATTGTCTACATTTTTCTTTTCTTATTCATTTTATAGCACTATGGTTTCTTCTGTTTCATGGATGTTGCATCTTTCTTTTATATTCAAATAATAAGTTCATAATTATATTTAATAAGAGGTGCTTATTTTGTTTAGAATTTGGAAATTTATTCAAATTTGTTTATTCACTTGGTTCAAAATAACATTATCAAAATGTACTGTAAGTTGTCCTTACTATTTATTTGAATTTTGAGATATATTCAATTCATTTATTGGCTTCATAATACATTTTTAAGGAAACTTGGTTGTATGTTCCCTTAATCTTTTTCGTTTCCACATCACTAATTACATAAGTATTATTGTTATTGTTTTTTACAACAACATATGGTCCGTTATACAGTAATAATAGCTTTTTTGCTATTCCTTCCTTAGAACTTGGCAATCCGCGGTTTTTTAACAATACTTTGTCTCCAATCTTGTACTGGATCATTTTCTGCTGAATTATTTTGTATTTTTTCCTTCTTTTCTCCACTTGTTCATTCAGTTTGCTGTGGAATCTCACGTTGTCGAACTGGTAAGCTGGGTTGTTTGGGAAGTTGATTATTTCACTAATTTCTCGGGGTGGTAGTCTTTCATGCATTATAGTATATGGAGTATCTTGTATTGATTCATGGTAAGCTAAGTTGATAAAGCTTTCTGTTTGTGTAATGTAGTCACTCCACTTCTGGTGTTTATCAAAACAATAGGTCCTGAGGATCCGGCCAACCTCCCTCAGTACTCTTTCCGCCGGGTTGCTATTTGGGTGATAGACAAATGTTTTATATGTCTTGACACCTAGATCTAAAAAAGTCTCCTTCCATACCCTTCCTCGAAACTGAGTTCCGTGATCTGTAATAATTGACCTTGGAACTCCTAACTCTGGTATGTATTGTTGGATTACTATTTGCAGAATCTTTTTTGTAGTTGCCCGATTAATGGGGTATAGTTTTGTAAATTTGGAGTAATGGTCGAACATGATTATAATAAATTTATATTGTTTTCTCCCTCCACTACGAGGTAACGGTCCACACACATCTAAAAATACTCTCTCTAATTTACCAGTTGATGTAATTGGCTGCATTATTCCTTCTGTTTTTTCGTTATTGCATTTTGCCAATTGACAGATGTGGCACTGCCGAATACATTCTCTAACTCTCCTGTTGATATTGTTAATGTAAGTGTGTTCCTCAAGTGCTTTCATTACTTTTAATGCACCCATATGCCCATATCGACTATGGTAGTCCAGTATTAATTCTGTTTCTAAAGCTTTAGGTATCACCACCTTCCATGATCCTTGGTTATTATTTGGTTTGTAAAATAATATGTCTTCATGTAGACAATAATATGCAGTAATTTTTTCATCCTGTTGGATCAGTCTTTGCCTAAAGTTGTTGATTTTTGTATCCTCTGTTTGTTGTTGTGAAATTGATTTCATGATGTTTTCCAAATCTGATTTGTTTTTTATGATAGTATATACCTTGACGATTGTTTCCTTTTCCCCTTCAAAAGTTTGCTGTTCTATGTTAATCCGGGACAATATATCTGCAGCAATATTCTGTTTTCCTGGAACATACTCCCAATTTATATGGTATTCCTGTAGTGCGAGTATCCACCTTGCCAATCTTCCATGGTTAATCTTGCAATTTTTTAGGAAAGATATTGACTTATGATCGCTTCTCACAGTTATCGGGTATCCAAGAATATAGGTTCTGAATTTTCCACAAGCGAATACAACGCTTAATAACTCCTTTTCCGTTACACTATAATTGCTTTCACATCCATTAAGTATTCTGCTTGCAAAACTCACCACCTGATGGTTTCCCTCACTGTCTTCTTGATATAATACAGATCCTAAACTTATATCACTGGCATCGCAGTTCATAAAGAAAGGTTGATTGAAATTAGGATGTTTTAATATAACTGAACTTAGGAAATTATGCTTGATCATTTGGAGTAAATTGTCTTGTTCCTGTCCCCATGACCATTTGTTCTTAGAGGATAATTGTGGAGAAAACTTCGCTGTCATTTCAGAATAATTTCTCTGAAACTTCCTATAGTAATTGCAAAGTCCCAGAAATGATTGAAGTTGCTTTTTATTTTTAGGACTTGGGAACTTCTGGATTGCTTCTATCTTTTCATTGGATGGTGTTATTCCTTGTCTTGTTAAGTTAAAACCCAGGAATTGGACTTCACTGGCGATAAGTTTGGATTTTTGAAGCTTTAGGGTAACGTTATTGTCTGATAATTTTTGTAATACTTGCCCTACTCTGTCACAATGGTCTTCCCAATTCACTGAAGTAATCAACAAGTCATCAACATAGACTGTGGTAAATGGAATAGTATCTGGACCCAACACCTGGTCCATACATCTTACGAATACAGCTACTGAGTTTACCAGTCCAAACGGTAGTCACTTGAACTGGTAGTTCCTCCCTTCGAAAATAAATGCGACGTACTTTCGACTATCTGGGTGTAACTCCACCTGCCAATACCCACAAACAGTATCCCAGGTGCTGATAAATTGTATGCCATTACATTTTTTCAATATCTCCTCAATCTCTCCGGGAGATGTTCTGTCATTAACTATGATCTTACTGATCTCTCTAGCATCCAAACAGAGTCGTACTTTGCCATCTTTCTTGGGAACGGCTATTAACGGACTAGTATATGGGGAACAGCTATACTCAATAATATCTTCTGCTATCATTTTGTCTAGTTCAGTCCTCACTGCTTCTTTTAATGCATAAGCAACGGGATATGATTTCTTATTAAAATTTACAGGCTCCTTGAATTGTAGTGTAAATTGATAATTTTTTACCTTGCCAGGTGTATCAGAGAAAACATAACGGTATTTATTATATATTGATATTAACTTTTCTATTTGTTGTGTAGTTAAATTACATTCATTTTGTTCTGACCGAAATTGTCGGATCTCTTCTAATTTTCCAACCATAAACTGTCTTCACTCCCAAAGTATTCCCTTCTTATATTCCATGAATCATCTTGATTATTATTGAATTTTCTTATACTATTGCATGAAGGTACATTTTTATTTTCTACTAATTTTGCTGTCCATTCTATATTATCCATTTTTAACGACACTACGGCCTGTCTCATGTCAATTATTGCTGAGTATTTTCTCAAAATATCACAGCCTATTAGTAGATTAAATGGTAAATTACTAGCTATTAGAAAAATCATAGGTATAGCTACATTTCCGCTGGTCACTGCTAATGATACCTGTTTTCTTATTGACTTGTTTTGCCTTCCGGTGGCTCCGATTAAAATTATATTCTGGATTGGTAGAGTCGGTAAGATGATCTGACTAAATTTTTGAATTTTGTGGTATTCGTTGTTATCGATTAACGACACGTTTGCGCCCGTATCTATCATGAATCTTGTGTCTAGTCCATTCACTTGGGCGATAATATAGGCGATCTCATTATTCGAACTATTGTGCGTTATCGTATCTTCGTTTAGCAATTCTTCTCTCACATTTTTTAAGAAGTGATTGTGCACTATCGTTATTGTATTGTCAGTCGTTTTGTCTCGTCCTAGTAAGTACCCAAATTGTCGGTTCAGTGATGGGACCTGTTGGTTTTTCACTGCCGCGGTCCGTTTAAATCAGGGCTGATCTCCTCAGTCCTGTTGTCTGGTTGACCGGGTCTGTCTCTATTCTGTAACTCTTGTACTTCAATGGCGTTATTATCGAACGTCACTGAGTTTCTGTTATTCCTGTCATCGTCGCAGCTCCTACTTCGTCTATGTTCATCCCGGTAGCGCTGGTTATTATATTACCCTGAAAACTTCTCTCACGGTTCCCATTATAATTCGTTCGTCCCTGGTACGAACGTCTTCCCACATCTCTATCGTCAGTGCTCACATAATTCACATGTCTTCGATATGTTTGGTTTTGGTTGTTATAATTGCCATTATTATTCTGTCTGTATCGGTTATCGTAATTGTTGTTATAACCTCGGTTGTTCTGGTAATGGTTGTCTCTATCATTGGCACGCTGGTATCCATTATTATTATTCGTAGGAGAGCTACGGTAATAGTGGTTGTTGTTATTTGCCGCATTATTTCGTGGATAGTTGTTATTGTTATTGTTGTTTTGGTAACTACGTTGATAGTGGTTACCGTTGTTGTTGTAATTATTATTCGGTCTTTGCCCGTTGTTTTCATATCGGGCGTCGCGGCGACCATTATTTCTATCCGTTTCATCGCTCCTTCGTCTGTACTGGAGGAAGCTCTTCTCCTGTTCCATTTCCGCTAATAATGCCGACATCTCCTCAATGGTTTGTATACGTCCGTTTATTCGGCCTCTCGTAATTTCTCCACCATAGTGATAAGCTAATAGCCTCACTAAACATTCGGTAGGAATTGCAGGCTCTAAATGTCTGGCTATGTTTATCTTACCAAGAAAGTATGCGGTCGGAGTTTGTTTGCCGTGTAGATCGTATCGGCCCAATCCTATATCACTCCTTATCATATGTTGTGTGGCATCAGACCAGTACTTGGATTTAAATTGTTTTTTGAAATCTTGAAAATTTTGTATACTCGGCCGCATCGCCGTCCACCAATTGTCATAGACTTTTCTGAACATTTCGTCCAGCATACTCCTAATTACAAACCATCTGTCTTCTCCGGTTTTTGCTATTTTTTCTTCTACCCGTTCTAGGAATAGCATGGGGTTTCTTCTATAATTCTGGAAGTCTATAACTTCTCGGTTTTCCTCACATGTGGTATGGGCACCGGTACATTGTCTGTTTTTTAGAGAGTTAATTTCATCTCTATGGGCAGTTGTTTGGTCTTGTACTCGATTAAGACTAGTACCTATGCTTTCTAATCTTTCTCCCATCACTGCTTGGTTGGTTCGTATATTTTCAATTCGTCCATTCGTTTCTTCCCGGACGCTCAGTATCTCTTGGTTCATCCGCTCACACTTTTCCTTGGTCTTAGATTCTACCCTTTTAATTTCGGTCACCGGTTCTTCTAGCTTCTTGTCCCATTCTTCCTGCAATTGCCGGTTATTAATTTCCATCTTGTTATTCCACTCTTCTTTTAATGACTCTTTGTGTTCATCCAATTTTTTCATGGTCTCTTGGTAATTTCCCTTCAATTCTTCCCTCAATGCTTTATTATTTACGTCTATTTTCTCCTCCATTTTCTTGCTATTCTCTATCAATTCTCCCATTTTTTCTTCAATTTTCTTATTAGTCTCTTCCAATTTTCGGCTCAATTCCTCCTTTGTCTGTTTATTATCTTCCTTCAATTTTTCTAAGTTCTTATTACTGTTCTCACTTAATTCTTCCTTCAATTCTTCCATAGACTGTTTATTGTCCTTTTTTAATTCCTCCATCATGCATTTAATCATTTCTCGTGTCTTCTCGCCTTCTGTTTGTGTGGGTTCTTCTGGTTGTTTCTCCTGATCCTTCCTTATTATAGTTTCTACTTCCTCAACCGGTGTTGCTTCCTTGTCTTCCATGTTTAATTCGCTTACTTTCTCGGTTTCGGCTGCTCGTTTGCGCGATGTTTCTCGCTTCCTCATTTTCGTTTATTTCTGGTTGTTTATTTATAAATTGTAATTCAATTTATCGCCTCACACGTTGGTTCGCCAATTTGTAACGATAATAAATAAATGAAATGAGATGATGTCTCGCGAGTTACCAATGCAACAATTTATGTTGAGACACGAGTTCTTATGCTCCACGTAGTATGCGTCAAATTGTAACAAATTTAATATGTATGTTGTTATATCAACAAAGTATATATATATAATATAATATAATAGTTACAAGTAATACTGTGTATATTTTGCTGTCTTGTGTTTCTCCTTAAAGCCACACTGCTGGGCTAGCCAACTTGTAATATAATAAAATTACAAGTTTAAGTTATGTATTTCTTGTTGTATTGATGTTAGGTGTTTTCGTGTGGTGGTAGACACGCACCGGTGCCTACTATAATGTTGGTTATAAAAGGTGTAATTTGCAATCGTAACTGTCACTGGTGTTAATGTTTTGCTGTTGTAAGTACGCCGTAATAATTCACTCTTCTTATTAAAATATAGTCCGCGCACTTGTGGTGTATCTGATTTACTTACCACTGTTGAAATTCAAATTCTATCTTGTGGCGTTCCGTCTGAAATACATTCACTTCAAACACAATAGAAAAAATATTCAATTTGAATATTTAACATGTTTTCACACACAGTAATAAATGCAGCAATATCTGATAAGTATATTGATTTATACTAATACTTTTTGAATTCTTCCGCCACCTGTCAGAACTGATTAAAAATAATGAATGAATCTACTTTTAATAAAATGATACTCTTGTTATGGTAATAAAAATTATAGGTTTATTAACAAGTTATTAAGTGAGAATATTTTTAACAAACAAAACAATAATTAACAACCCTTTCAATTGCTGATTACAAAATAAAACTTCAAATGAAACTCTATCTGATCTCTCAAGGCTCTGGTATACCTGTTGTTGTTACAATAATTTTACTGTACAGGTTATGTTGTTTTAATTCAGTATATACCATATTCCGTTAAGGTTCTTGGAGATATCATGATACCAGACTCAAGATGTACTATAATTAATTATTTAGGATTAACAATATTAACTGATAATTGAACAAAATATAAAATTTAAAATTGGTATCATATTTCTGATGTTTACAAAAATTATCGTACGCCGGTATGCGCACGCATCTTTACTTTAGTATTGTGGTTAGGCTGTATGACTTGTACAGCATTTAACAAGTATTACTTTTAGTTAATAATTAGTTTTAAAATAATTTGTTCACAAGAGAAAAATTTCTAATAATAAAAAAAAAAACTCTTGTTTGCAATGTACTTTAATTTGCATGTTAATTGAGAACAATTCGGTAATGTCATCATAACAAGCTACCGTAATGGTTTCTGAGGTTAAGAATGACCGTTATTTTTATAAGGATAAGTTTGTCTTATTAACTAATATTACTTATGCTATACAGGTAAACATATTATTTTTTAATAAGTTTTAACATAGGATTATCAGAATTATGTTTGATACAATTAATAAAATAAATTCTGAAATAACGAAATATTCAACAAATACGTTTTATCAAGTAAGCGTCTAAATGCACTCGTATTTATCAATAATTATCTTTAAGCATTATTTTTTACATCGTTATAATTTATTAAAATATTTTTTATAATATTTTAATAATGTTGTGTTAAGTCTCCTTTAAATTCTGATAACTTAGTTGTTGATTTCCGATACGCTGCATAATGACTTGCGTAGTATCGAAAATTCGAAATTGGCTAAATTCTTATTTTTCTTTTAAGTATTGTTTAATTGAAATTGTACTCCCTGTTTCTTAATTAAAAAATTCACTCGCAAATAGATCGATATTGTACACTGATCTACTTGATAAAAATAACACAAATCTGCACTGTTGCACTCGTTAGTAAATGTGTAGTATTAGGTTAGTGTATGTATATTGTACTTGAGTAAAACATGTCGCGCACTAATTTAAAAATATACTTTTTCTGGTCTGGAGTGGCGTGGCTTGTTCCTTAGGTGTTCGATCGTAGACTGTCATGTACCTCGAGAGCATCTCTCGCTCTTCTGATGAACTTCATTCATTCCATTGGTTGGTTTTTGATAGTCTCTGACCCAAAAGGCCTATATTTTATTAAAATATTTAATTTTTAGTCAAAATCGATTTTGGGTTGGAGACTTTTTCACGTCATCGACGGTACAAATTTTTAGTTCGAAAGTTAAAAACTATCACAACTTCCTTATTATACGTCCTATCGTTAATCGGTTTATATCACTGAACTCAGGGCGTTTTGCTTATTAAAATAAGTCCAAACACGCTTATTTTCTGTTCACTATCAATATTATTATATTGATTTTATTTATTATTTTTGGTACGTCTTATCTTTATAAGTTCGTATTACCAGATTTTTCTTAAATCTAATATAACATTTCTTATTTAAACACTTCGAGTCTATATCTCATTTGGTTTAAGTTACAATTTGTGAAAAACTATTTCCTACACAATTTTCGCTATGGTGTTACTCAGCGTCCATGTTGGATTTTTCACAAACATGCTTATTATTAAATATCCTTATCTAAAATGAACATATTATTACCTAGTATTACTAACAATGACTATTTACATTCTTTTTTACTATAATATTGGTGTATTACCGTGGTCAATTCAGTATTTACATCATTTTAAACCTCTCACATAATGCTTATACAACTTTTCATCTTGTTTTCTATTTTTATTACATAGATTATATTATTTAATTTTTATTATTAGTGTACATACACAATAATTAATCTGTTATATTCAATGGTCATCTTTTAATAAACTCAGAACCTCCTAATTATTCAGTAGTGGCTCTGTCTATGTTGTGTCATGACATTATAGGTATTTATTTTGTTTAATATAATAACAAAAGTGTTATTGTCCTATTTGGATTGTATTCCTAAAGTAGCATTGGATATCAATCTAACTTTTAGTAATGTTTCCAATTACTTTTACATAGGTTTACTAGTTATATTTTTCATAACTAGCTGGTTGGTCATTGTTTGTTTACCTCTGTCCTTTTTCACATTGGACATTTGGTTTTCAAATGTTTATGTACAATATGATTGTTTTAGTGGTCATTATTTGTTCTCAAAGTAGCTCTGATATTTCCTCTTGCTACTGGTAATAATTGTAATACCTTGTTCTCAATATTTAGTACAGTATTTTCTTTAACTAACTTGCTATACACTGGTTTAGCTTACATTTGGTCATATATACATGGTTATTTTGTTTACAATAATTCAGTCATAATACTGTTCTTAACATGTTCAAAACTTGTTCTCAAAGTATTATCATATATTCCTTTCACTACTGGTACTATTCTGATAAACATTTACATTAGTTTTAATACTGTAGTTTGCTTAACTAAATTGGTACATTGTCTTATTTCTGTCTTTGACTGTGTCACTATGTCTGACTTGTTTTGTTTACATTGTTTTGTCTTATACATTATATTGTTTCTTTATATTTACTTGATGATCATATATTTATACTAATATGTATCATTTTCTGTTATAATAGGTCACTTCCTTGTGGGTATTGTAACAATGTATCATCGGTTTTAGTGCAGTATCTACCTACACCTAAACTGACTCCATTATGGTATATTAACATAATACCTTCACTAATTTGTTACAAATGTTTACAACTCCTTCTAATACACTAATACAAATCTTTCTTATATTACTTACAATGTTTTTCTCTGGTCAATTGTGGAATCTAAATTCCTGTCATGTTTGACACTTAACAAATATTCTCTATTTGTTGTCAGTTTTTTGATATAAACAATAATATGATTGTTTTATATGTTCTGATCTGGTGGTCTTATAACTATGTGTGTTGGTCACAACTTTGTTAAATCAGTCACACTCATTGTTTGTGTTTATTTGACTATTTTTTAACCTTTGTTGCCTCATCATGAAATTAACCTATTTTTTCACACTGTAAACTTCCTCACTGTAATTGTTTGTGTGGTTTTCAGTTGAAATGATCAGTTATTCACCGGTTTCACATTTGTATTAAGTACACTTTTATTGTTTGTGTTTCTTTAAATGATCACACTGGTTTTCATGTCACACTTATAGTTATTTCTTTTGTCACTGACTGTTTCTTCTTTAAAATATATATGGTTCATTGATTCCTTACGTCTTTGGTTTCTCTTCATCCTTCTTCTTGGTCCTTCTTCTTTCTTCTTAATTCCAAATTTCATGGTAGTCGCTGTTTTCATTTTATTTCCATTGTCGTTGTAGCTTGATGATCCTTGTCTCGTTGATTCCCCTCACTGCTGGATATTATTTTCATTGATTCCCCTCACTGCTGGATCCTATTGGGTCTATTTATTAGTATTTTGTTTTGGTCTTGTGTCATTTTCTTTTTACGTTTTATAATTAAGGTTGACATATTCACATTCTCGTCTTCATTGTTGGATTCTTCTATTATTAGTTTTGTAGATACACAACTTATATACTTATCTTTGTTCATTTAAATATGTTCCCATGTCTCTTATCATACTTGACGTCATATATATTTATAGTATGTAACTACCATATTTTGGTACTGTTACATATGCCTTCCTTTAAGAATTGATTAATTCTGAATTATTATAATATATTTTTCACTTGAAGAATTCATCAATTGTTGTACATTCCACGTTGATTCACATGTTTTGTCCATATATCCCTTTGCTTTCTGCTATTTGAATCGTATTTATCTTCGCTATGTAATTATCTCCCTTGTTTATCTAGTTCCCTAATTCCCTAACATAAATATTAGCTGGGGCAGTTTAGAGCGGCTCACTTTGGCTATTCAACTCTACTGGCCATACTAATTTCAATAAATCTGGAGGCAAATCATCTCCTTCAATAACTATAAATGATTGCTGGCATTACTCTTCAGTCAATTCATTTTAAATCATCAAAATAATAATAGTGGTCGTTCTTCCGACAAATAATAAATATACTTGGGATCAATCAACGCATCTGCGGTTTATACATTTTTATTCTCTCTTTTCTTGATTCAACTTATACTATATTCTTCACATATTGTAGGGATAGTCTGTTTTACACATTCTCACTGGTATACTCTCATGATTGTCTTCGTTATTATATTATTTTTCATCCTTCATTAATCTTGATCAATCTCTTCTTTTGTTGTCACCTTGACCGTCATCTCATTATATTCTTCATCTTAGGTTTCATTGTTCTAGGTATAAAACTTAAATACATTTGTTTTTTCTTCTTCATCATGGGTTGTATTTGGTGTTTACATTCTATATGGTATCGGTTTCCTTATTAGTAGTATACATTATAAACAATGTGGTTGTGTGTGGTGGCTGGTCTACATTACAACTTTAATTTGGTTTCATTTTTCCAACTTCGCACTTGTTTCTTCTCTCTCTCTTTTTTTTTTTTTTTTTTTCTTTTAGTAGTAGTACGGGTGAGATGTTGTTATTACTTGTTGACGTGGCTCTTGGAAATAGTTGTGCCAAGGATCTTGTGTGTCGTTCTCGTTTATATATCTTTCTTATAGTAGTAGTACATATTATTAATAATACAATGTTCTGTATCCTTTACATTAATTCTCTTGAAGTACATTCTCTTACATTATAAAATTACAATACGTTCAATGTTCAATACATAATTATACATTTACTTCTCATTTAATACACACATAATAATTTTCACAATAGTAATACCTTCTTTTTCTGTGGTTAACATCTATATTTGTACTCGTACTTTCATTTTCCACCCTTAAATAATAATAATCTTCATATCAACCTTGCATTTTTTCATCTCAATATAGTCAACAGTTATACATATAGTTACATCTTCATTTTTTATAACAAATATTTCCATTTTTCACATTATCAATACTCGAGTAATCCTTATCGCCATTTTTTCACTATTTGGTTCCATAATTTTAATCTTCAATGTATTTTTTCATCGAGGTCTGATTGTATGTACCTTTTATTTTCTTTGTAAAGGGGTTTTGCAATTCATAGGTATTTTTTTAAATTATTTTTTGTCACAGTATATGGTCCGGTATACAATAGTAATAGCTTTTTTGCTATGCCCTCAATAGTGCTAGGGAGTTCTCGATTTTTTATTAGTACTTGGTCTCCCACTTCATAGTTTATAATTTTGGGCTGTAATTTCTTATACTTGAGCCTCAATTTATTTGCTCTCTCCACTGCATTATTATAGAATCGAGTTTTATCAAATTTAAATTCAGCACTGATAGGAAAGTTGATTATTTCTGTGATCTCCCGGGGTGGTTTTTTCTCATACATTGCCATGTATGGTGTCTCGTTAGTTGACTGGTGGTAAGCTAGATTCAGGAAGTCTTCAGCTGGGGACAAATATTCTTCCCACTTCCATTTTTCTTTTGATGATAATTGAGCTGAGAATCGAGCTGTTAACTCGGAATAATTACTCTGAAACTTTCGATAATAGTTGCATATTCCGAGGAACGATTGTAGTTGTTTCTTGTTCTTCGGGACGGGAAAACGCTGAATTGCCTCCATCTTCTCCTGGGATGGTGTAACTCCGTATTCAGATAGGTTGAACCCCAAGAATTGCACCTCCTTTGCAATTAGTTGAGATTTATCTAGCTTTAAAGTGATGTTGTTGTCTTCTAGCTTTTTCAGTACTTGTGCCACCCGGTCACAATGTTCCTCCCAATTGTTAGAGGCTATTAGGAGATCGTCCACATAAACTGTGGTGAACTGCAGTGTGTTATGGCCCAGTATTTCGTCCATGCACTTAACGAATATTGCTACTGAGTTTACAAGACCGAATGGTAGCCGTTTAAAGTGGTAGTTTCGGCCCTCAAAGATAAAGGCGGTATATTTTCTACTGTTTGGATGCAGCTCAACCTGCCAATATCCACATACCGTATCCCATATACTGTACAATTTGGAACCATAAAACTTCTTTAAAATTTCATCAATTTCGCCAGGTGATGTCGTGTCGTTTATTATGGTTTTATTTAATTCTCGAGCATCTAAACAGATACGTACTGCACCATTCTTTTTCGGTACAGCCACAATAGGGTTTGTGTATGGTGAATTGCTTATCTCTATTATGTCATTTTCTATTAATCGATGAATTTCTTCTCTTACCGCTTCTTTTAGTGAAAATGCGATAGGATATGATTTCCTCTTGAATTCAATATGTTCTTTGAACTTCAGTTCGCATTGGAAATTTTTAATTTTTCCAGGGGTGTCTGAAAATATGTGGCGATACTGGTAGTATATCTCTATCAATCGTTCCCGTTGTTCATAAGTTACTTCTTGACTATTTTGACTTGGTTTAAATTCTCGGATACTGTTGCTTTTCTCCAACCACAAAGCTTCCTCTGGACTGTTTTGTACTCCTTGGTTGATGACGTCTTCTCGGAGTTCACAGCTCTCTCTAATGTAGTAAATTACATGTTCAGATGGTGCCTTTCTGTATTCTGTCAATTTGGCTGTCCACTCTATTTCTTCTGCTTTCATCTTCACGGTATTATCATCCATATTGATGATTGCGGTGTATTTTCTTAAAATATCACACCCGATTAATATAGTGAACGGTAACCCACTGGCTACTAAGAATACCATTTGTATTGATTGTCCATTACTGGATACATCCAATTGCACTTGCTGTCGTATAGTTTTGTTTTGACGTCCTGTAGCACCAATGAGAATTATATTGCTAATCGGCAATGTGGGTATTGTGGTTTTGTTTTCTGATTGAATTCTGTCCAGTTCTACCTTGTCTATTAGTGATACATTTGCGCCAGTGTCAATCATGGCTGTGGCGTCGGTGTTATTTACTCTGACGGTTATATATGCAATTTCGCTATTGCTAGTATCGCCGATAGTATTTTCATTTTCCTCCATTAGATCCTTCCTTATATTTTTTAGATAGTTATTGTTATATATACTTCGAAGCCTTGCTGATTCTGCCAAAACATTGGACCCAATAGGCCGGTTCAGTGAGGGTGATCCTGGGGTTTTCACTGCCGGTTTGCGTTTAAATTAGTGTCACCATTTTCGTGTCGATCCTGAGATGTCGAAGCGACTGGCTCCTGATTCCCTGTGTTGTGGAATATCTCTGTATTTTGCGTGGTTGCTCTGGGACTCCCACTGCTGTCACTTCCGTTCGACCTATATCCGGATTCTCTTTCATCCCGATCATGGTTATTGATATGCTGGTGCTGGTGTGGGAAGCTTCTTCTTCCTTGATAATAATGCCTGTGGTTTCCACCCCGACTGGCATGTGTATAATGTACTCTTCTAAATTGACTGTGGTTGTTATTATGACCATTCCCTTGTCTTGGTTGGTGGTTAGGGGACTGATTTTGATATGGTCTATAATAATGGTTACCTCTTTGGTAATTTGTATTTCGTGGGTAATTGTTAGACTGATAATTGTTCTGGTTCCCTCTATTAATGTTATTTCCACCTCCATCTTGACGCGGTGTGGGCTGACTCTGGAATCTGGGAGGATTATGGAAATTCCTTCCTTGGTTATTACCATTGTTGTGAATGGTAGGGTTATTGTTCCCCGGTCCTCCTTGATCGTACGTCTGGTGTGGTACCTGTCGACTCCATTGGTAATAGCGTTCCCTCTCGTGGCTCTCAAGTAACTCGCACATGCCTTGGATGGTTTTGATTTGAGCATTGAGTCTACCTTGTGCTATTCCTTGATTGAAATGGTACGCCAACTTTGTTACCAAACATTCCTCTGGGATTGCCGGTTCCAGGTTTCTTGCTAGGCAAATCTTCCCCAAAAAGTAGGTGGTCATGGACTGCCTGCCATTTATGTCGAATCGTCCATTGGTTATGTCGTCACGTATAATATTCTGAGTTGCCTCTGACCAATATTTCTGTTTGAACGCTGTCTTGAAGGCTTCATAGTTACACACTTTGTGTCGGGTCGCTGTCCACCAATTGTCAAATGTGTTTTTAAATGACTCGTCCAACATACCTTTTATTACAGTCCATCTGTTCTCACGATTTCGTTGTATTACTTCTTCCATTCGCTCGAGGAACTCCAAAGGGTTTTTTGAATATGTCCTGAAGTCGACTTGATCTCTTCCTTCTAGATGGCTTAGACCGGATAAGAAATTCGGTATTATTTGTAGTCGATGCATTTCATCCCGTAGGTTGTCCATTTCCCTCCGTTGGCGTTCTGTAGATTGTGCCTTATCATTGTTTACCTGCTGTTTGATGGCATCTACTTTTCCCGCAACTTCTTCACACTTACCCTTTAATGTGGATTGTGCTGCTTCCATTCTTGTTTGTTCTTGTGTTAATATACTTATTTGGTTATCATGAGTTTGCTTCACCTCATTAATACGTTGGTGAATATCCAACTCAGTCTGGATTAATTTTAAGTTTGTACTTTCTCCTTCTTTGCGCACTTCCACTATTTCCATATTAATTTCGGTTGTTAGAATGGCCATTTGCTTCTCAATTTCTTCAACGCTTTCTCCTAGTCTTCTTTTCACCATCTCTGCCGTCTCCTTGGCGGTCTCTTCCATTTTATTATTATTGATATTTATCTGTAGCCAAATATTGTCATGATCGGCTTGTATAGTCTCCACATCTCTATTAAGTTTGGCGTTGATCCCATCTATCTTCTGGTTGGTTTGGTCGATTTTCTCTCCTAATTCTGCTGACAAATCTGCTTTCATGGTGGCCATTCTCTTTTCCAACAGTTCTTCAGTTTTTCGTTGACCCTCTTCCATTCTTCTATTTGTTTCATTTATTTGATTGTTAAGCTCTTCTTTCAACAATTCTATGTGTTTCTGGTGGTCCTTCTGGCCTTCCTCTATTTTTTTGCTTAAGTGTGCTTTCAGTAACCGATTGTCTTCCTTCAGTGATTCTATTGATTGACTGGTCTCCCTATTGGATTGGCTATTTTCGTCCATCTTTTTGTTCATTATTTCCATCTTCTGATCTGTGGACTTCTGGCTTTCTTCCATTCTATTTAAGTCTGTTTTCATTGACCGATTGTCTTCTTTCAGTGACTCCATCATCCTTCTCATCCATTCTTGAAAAGCAGGCTCTCCGATTGACGTTGTTTGTTCAAGTTGGCTTGGTTTCTGTGGAGCTTCTTGAATCACCATTTCCGGTTCCTCCATAGGCTGCTGAACCTCCTCCGCCGGTTCAATTATTTGTTCTTTTGGTTCCATCACAACTTCTTCTATATCTTCTGTAGACATGACTTCTTTTTCTTCTCTTCTAGTCTCCTTTTCCTTTTCGGTCGCCCTCTTCCTTGATGTTGACCGTGATTTCGATCTTGATTTCAACCTGTCAGTGTACATCTTGTTGTCTTGGTAATGTATCTGCTGTCTGTTTCACGAATTAGGATTATTGTGTATCTAGTTATGGTGTAATTCCCCTTAAATCGTGCCCCACGTTGGGCGCCAACTTTGTTATATCAACAAAGTATATATATATAATATAATATAATAGTTACAAGTAATACTGTGTATATTTTGCTGTCTTGTGTTTCTCCTTAAAGCCACACTGCTGGGCTAGCCAACTTGTAATATAATAAAATTACAAGTTTAAGTTATGTATTTCTTGTTGTATTGATGTTAGGTGTTTTCGTGTGGTGGTAGACACGCACCGGTGCCTACTATAATGTTGGTTATAAAAGGTGTAATTTGCAATCGTAACTGTCACTGGTGTTAATGTTTTGCTGTTGTAAGTACGCCGTAATAATTCACTCTTCTTATTAAAATATAGTCCGCGCACTTGTGGTGTATCTGATTTACTTACCACTGTTGAAATTCAAATTCTATCTTGTGGCGTTCCGTCTGAAATACATTCACTTCAAACACAATAGAAAAAATATTCAATTTGAATATTTAACATGTTTTCACACACAGTAATAAATGCAGCAATATCTGATAATTATATTGATTTATACTAATACTTTTTGAATTCTTCCGCCACCTGTCAGAACTGATTAAAAATAATGAATGAATCTACTTTTAATAAAATGATACTCTTGTTATGGTAATAAAAATTATAGGTTTATTAACAAGTTATTAAGTGAGAATATTTTTAACAAACAAAACAATATATATACATAACAAATATATACCATATTCCGTTAAGGTTCTTGGAGATATCATGATACCAGACTCAAGATGTACTATAATTAATTATTTAGGATTAACAATATTAACTGATAATTGAACAAAATATAAAATTTAAAATTGGTATCATATTTCTGATGTTTACAAAAATTATCGTATGCCGGTATGCGCACGCATCTTTACTTTAGTATTGTGGTTAGGCTGTATGACTTGTACAGCATTTAACAAGTATTACTTTTAGTTAATAATTAGTTTTAAAATAATTTGTTCACAAGAGAAAAATTTCTAATAATAAAAAAAAAACTCTTGTTTGCAATGTACTTTAATTTGCATGTTAATTGAGAACAATTCGGTAATGTCATCATAACAAGCTACCGTAATGGTTTCTGAGGTTAAGAATGACCGTTATTTTTATAAGGATAAGTTTGTCTTATTAACTAATATTACTTATGCTATACAGGTAAACATATTATTTTTTAATAAGTTTTAACATAGGATTATCAGAATTATGTTTGATACAATTAATAAAATAAATTCTGAAATAACGAAATATTTAACAAATACGTTTTATCAAGTAAGCGTCTAAATGCACTCGTATTTATCAATAATTATCTTTAAGCATTATTTTTTACATCGTTATAATTTATTAAAATATTTTTTATAATATTTTAATAATGTTGTGTTAAATCTCCTTTAAATTCTGATAACTTAGTTGTTGATTTCCGATACGCTGCATAATGACTTGCGTAGTATCGAAAATTCGAAATTGGCTAAATTCTTATTTTTCTTTTAAGTATTGTTTAATTGAAATTGTACTCCCTGTTTCTTAATTAAAAAATTCACTCGCAAATAGATCGATATTGTACACTGATCTACTTGATAAAAATAACACAAATCTGCACTGTTGCACTCGTTAGTAAATGTGTAGTATTAGGTTAGTGTATGTATATTGTACTTGAGTAAAACATGTCGCGCACTAATTTAAAAATATACTTTTTCTGGTCTGGAGTGGCGTGGCTTGTTCCTTAGGTGTTCGATCGTAGACTGTCATGTACCTCGAGAGCATCTCTCGCTCGTCTGATGAACTTCATTCATTCCATTGGTTGGTTTTTGATAGTCTCTGACCCAAAAGGCCTATATTTTATTAAAATATTTAATTTTTAGTCAAAATCGATTTTGGGTTGGAGACTTTTTCACGTCATCGACGGTACAAATTTTTAGTTCGAAAGTTAAAAACTATCACAACTTCCTTATTATACGTCCTATCGTTAATCGGTTTATATCACTGAACTCAGGGCATTTTGCTTATTAAAATAAGTCCAAACACGCCTATCAATATTATTATATTGATTTTATTTATTATTTTTGGTACGTCTTATCTTTATAAGTTCGTATTACCAGATTTTTCTTAAATCTAATATAACATTTCTTATTTAAACACTTCGAGTCTATATCTCATTTGGTTTAAGTTACAATTTGTGAAAAACTATTTCCTACACAATTTTCGCTATGGTGTTACTCAGCGTCCATGTTGGATTTTTCACAAACATGCTTATTATTAAATATCCTTATCTAAAGTGAACATATTATTACCTAGTATTACTAACAATGACTATTTACATTCTTTTTTACTATAATATTGGTGTATTACCGTGGTCAATTCAGTATTTACATCATTTTAAACCTCTCACATAATGCTTATACAACTTTTCATCTTGTTTTCTATTTTTATTACATAGATTATATTATTTAATTTTTATTATTAGTGTACATACACAATAATTAATCTGTTATATTCAATGGTCATCTTTTAATAAACTCAGAACCTCCTAATTATTCAGTAGTGGCTCTGTCTATGTTGTGTCATGACATTATAGGTATTTATTTTGTTTAATATAATAACAAAAGTGTTATTGTCCTATTTGGATTGTATTCCTAAAGTAGCATTGGATATCAATCTAACTTTTAGTAATGTTTCCAATTACTTTTACATAGGTTTACTAGTTATATTTTTCATAACTAGCTGGTTGGTCATTGTTTGTTTACCTCTGTCCTTTTTCACATTGGACATTTGGTTTTCAAATGTTTATGTACAATATGATTGTTTTAGTGGTCATTATTTGTTCTCAAAGTAGCTCTGATATTTCCTCTTGCTACTGGTAATAATTGTAATACCTTGTTCTCAATATTTAGTACAGTATTTTCTTTAACTAACTTGCTATACACTGGTTTAGCTTACATTTGGTCATATATACATGGTTATTTTGTTTACAATAATTCAGTCATAATACTGTTCTTAACATGTTCAAAACTTGTTCTCAAAGTATTATCATATATTCCTTTCACTACTGGTACTATTCTGATAAACATTTACATTAGTTTTAATACTGTAGTTTGCTTAACTAAATTGGTACATTGTCTTATTTCTGTCTTTGACTGTGTCACTATGTCTGACTTGTTTTGTTTACATTGTTTTGTCTTATACATTATATTGTTTCTTTATATTTACTTGATGATCATATATTTATACTAATATGTATCATTTTCTGTTATAATAGGTCACTTCCTTGTGGGTATTGTAACAATGTATCATCGGTTTTAGTGCAGTATCTACCTACACCTAAACTGACTCCATTATGGTATATTAACATAATACCTTCACTAATTTGTTACAAATGTTTACAACTCCTTCTAATACACTAATACAAATCTTTCTTATATTACTTACAATGTTTTTCTCTGGTCAATTGTGGAATCTAAATTCCTGTCATGTTTGACACTTAACAAATATTCTCTATTTGTTGTCAGTTTTTTGATATAAACAATAATATGATTGTTTTATATGTTCTGATCTGGTGGTCTTATAACTATGTGTGTTGGTCACAACTTTGTTAAATCAGTCACACTCATTGTTTGTGTTTATTTGACTATTTTTTAACCTTTGTTGCCTCATCATGAAATTAACCTATTTTTTCACACTGTAAACTTCCTCACTGTAATTGTTTGTGTGGTTTTCAGTTGAAATGATCAGTTATTCACCAGTTTCACATTTGTATTAAGTACACTTTTATTGTTTGTGTTTCTTTAAATGATCACACTGGTTTTCATGTCACACTTATAGTTATTTCTTTTGTCACTGACTGTTTCTTCTTTAAAATATATATGGTTCATTGATTCCTTACGTCTTTGGTTTCTCTTCATCCTTCTTCTTGGTCCTTCTTCTTTCTTCTTAATTCCAAATTTCATGGTAGTCGCTGTTTTCATTTTATTTCCATTGTCGTTGTAGCTTGATGATCCTTGTCTCGTTGATTCCCCTCACTGCTGGATATTATTTTCATTGATTCCCCTCACTGCTGGATCCTATTGGGTCTATTTATTAGTATTTTGTTTTGGTCTTGTGTCATTTTCTTTTTACGTTTTATAATTAAGGTTGACATATTCACATTCTCGTCTTCATTGTTGGATTCTTCTATTATTAGTTTTGTAGATACACAACTTATATACTTATCTTTGTTCATTTAAATATGTTCCCATGTCTCTTATCATACTTGACGTCATATATATTTATAGTATGTAACTACCATATTTTGGTACTGTTACAATGTGTAAAATTATATTAACCCACACTTATTGTGTTCATCAATTTGTAACAAATTAATAATAGATATGTTGAACGGTAAATTATTTCGTATTCTGCCGCTCGCTCCCACTATGCGTGCAGTTCCAATGACGTCACTCAGAGTTGCCAACAGTTGCTCCGTCCGCTGTGCTATGTTAACGTAATTCTTAAATGAAACAGTAATAATAATAACGCAAATATAACACCAAACAGATATCTTCCTTGTAACGACCTTTATTCAATGAAGCATTGATTAATTACTTCTCGTTTTTCTTTACTGTAATTACAATTATGACAAAATTATGCGTCTTCTTTTATCAGTTGGTATAGTAGCTAAAAATATTGTTCTGTAGTCGGCCAGGCCAAAAGAATGATGCAGATTGTTATTATTTCTATTAAAATAAATTATCTCAGGGCGTATCTGGTTTGGGGATTACGGTTAAACAAATAATACTATTCTTAAAATCAAAATACAAATTTCACAATACTTATAAGGATATTACAAGGTTTTGGTGTTTAAAGTGCAAACTGGCAGTCGTGTATTGGTGACTTATTATTAGAGGTTATGACCAGTTTAGGTGCTTATTAGTTATCGTTAAAGTTTTTATGGTGTTCAAAAAAGTGTAAAACTCAATTGGTGTTATTTTTTGAGTGTTCTTTAGTGTTGGTGTAGTATAGTGTCTGTAGTTTTATTTTGTTTAATTCCTAGATATTCGTGTACACAAATGTTGGTTTTGACACATAAGATAATAAATTGTTCAAATTCACCAGATCCTCTTCTTTCTTCTTCCAGGACGAAGATAGGGTCCACGTCTTCTTCGCTTCTTCTCCCTGGTTCTCAATTCTTCTGTATTAAATTCTGGATGTTCCTTTCTTTATTATAATATCTTGTATTGAGTATATCAGCTCGTTTTACAAAGTCTGGTTTGTGTTTTCACTGTTTATAATATAATTATATGAGACGTTTTATTAACGCATCTGTCTTTTATGACCGTTGTTAAAGAAGTCCTATTTTATTTATCTGAAATTTTTGGTTGCTAAGGTAAAACTTGAAATCTGGTTGGTTGATTCAGATATACATTGTCATACAAATTCATTATTTCAATATCTGAATTTGGTCAAAACTTGTAAATTAGTATAACTTTTCTGTATTGATTGGGAATTTAAAACTACTAGCATCATTATTTTGGTCTTAACATTTGTGACATATAGACACCAAACATGTCTATTTTTACTTAAGAAATACTGATGTTACATTTTTGCTATTTGAATTTTTCTTAAATAACTTAAAACTGATTATATCTATTCCAGATTTGTTGTGTATACCATTAACTATAAATCTATTCACATTTCAACATTTGTTTTACAAAATTCTAACAGTATTTCCTAAAATTTACAAAATTTGGTTTTACATGGCTTTATACAGTTTGCCATCCACAAAAACATTTGCTAATTCATTTATGTGTTCAAAAAATGTGATTACCATTATATAACTACTGTCTGTTTTGTTAGTTTTACTATTTCTTATTAATTTATAATGGTTTGTTACTTTACTGGCTATTCTGATAATAGTTTATTTATTTTAATATTGGCCTATGTCATGGTGATTCTTTCAACACCATGTTACATATTGTTTTATTATTTAGCCTGTTGGCTTGAACCCTTATATTTAATTATAATCATTATATTGGATGTTAACCCATGAGATTTAAAAATACTCATCATCCTCTCATAATGTGAATACTTTAACAAAATTACAAACAGATTGACTCAAATATTATGCCTTGAGTATTATTTTTATAATTCAACATAACATATCTTATAGCTAAAATTCTTGTAAAACATGTAACGTTTTCAGTGTTTTATGACACTCCTACTACATTCTACTATTCTTTTATAACATAACTTTAATAACTTAGCATACATCTTTTGAAGTCTAATATTCTTTTAGAACATGTAACTGTTTAGGTTTTGATTATACCTTTAATCCTATCCATTATCCTTTCAGGACTATAACTTTTATAACTTAACATCTTATAACTAACATTTCTTTATAACATATAATTATTTTATATTTAAACATGACATCTTATTCTATACTACTTTATGGTGTTTTGTCTCTTTCAAAACTTATTACTATTACTGTATACACACCTATGGTATTTTAACATACTGTTTTTCATAATCATATGTCTTTTACACATTTCACTATTACTGCAGTTACCTCAGGTAACTGACATTTTTTCAGTTAATAATATAGATTTTTCTATACATTTTCTTACACTTGCATTTGATCTGCTTTCCTTATATAGTGTTCATTACCTTATTGTTTTGTTTTCAGTATACACTGTTATTTGGTTCAGCAAGATGCATTAATTATTATTCACTATATTGGTTACTATGACCATCACTAATTGTCATTTAATGTTGTGATTATTATACTATCACTATCACTGTTTACTCTTTATACACTTGACAATTTATTATGTGATTACACATTATTTTCTTGACAACATTATGTCCACTATTCTTTACAATTAGTTGCATGTTCCATGTATCTATAATAATTGTTTTGTTACATTATTTCATTATATCATTCAAATTAATAATTTACTAATATATCATTTTACATTGTATTGTATGTTTGGGCCTATTATCCCTCAATTTGTATTTTGATTATTTTTATATTTTGATACATTTAATAAAACCATTTGTTTACTTATAGTATTGGTACATAAGCTGTCTATCTTTATAAGTATTATTCTTGTCATTATTTGAAATTCATGTCATCATCGGGGTATTTTGCATCACTTTGCCTAAATATTAATTTGGGTACGGTCAGTTGTAGTACAAGTCAGTCTAAAGTAGTTATTCGTTCATCTTTACTATCATTTTGAAAGATATTTTTCTTCTTGTTTAGTTTCTTATCCATGGTCTTCATTAAATCTGGTACGATATCAAGCTATGCCAAATGTAATGTTACATACTACCCTGCCACCAAATTTGATTATTTTAATAAAATAATATATTTTGTTGAAATTATCAGTTATCTTATCTTTCATATTATCACTTGTTATTCTTTTTATGATCTGGTATACTTGTCTTTAATTATAAGTGTTCTATCCCTGGAATATGTTACCTCCCTAACAAATTAATCACCATATATTTTGGAATCAGTCGGGGGGCTCTCTTGACCTAATAACCCGCTGTCCTTATAATACATAAATAATATCGATTGCTGGAGCTATCTCGTCAGTCAATCACATTTAATAATCACTAGTCTATTCACGACTAAATCAAATAAAAATAATATAATAATATATTCTTGGGATGGTTCACTCAGTTTAACTTCTCAGATCTAAATATTTCTTTCCATTGATTCTTTCAGATGTTTATTTTCTTGTGGCGATATTAATAACATTTTTTATTTTCAATTGGTACTATCTTCTTTCCTTCTTTATCAGTACTGCTTAATCTTCATTTTTCATTCACTATCTTTATTCAATTAAAACATAACAAGTATCTGTATCTATAGTTGTTGTTGATTCTCTCACAATCATGATAGGTTATTCGTAGTAAATTCGTTTCTAGTTTTGTCTTATTTTCATCGTCGATTGTCTACATTTTTCTTTTCTTATTCATTTTATAGCACTATGGTTTCTTCTGTTTCATGGATGTTGCATCTTTCTTTTATATTCAAATAATAAGTTCATAATTATATTTAATAAGAGGTGCTTATTTTGTTTAGAATTTGGAAATTTATTCAAATTTGTTTATTCACTTGGTTCAAAATAACATTATCAAAATGTACTGTAAGTTGTCCTTACTATTTATTTGAATTTTGAGATATATTCAATTCATTTATTGGCTTCATAATACATTTTTAAGGAAACTTGGTTGTATGTTCCCTTAATCTTTTTCGTTTCCACATCACTAATTATATAAGTATTATTGTTATTGTTTTTTACAACAACATATGGTCCGTTATACAGTAATAATAGCTTTTTTGCTATTCCTTCCTTAGAACTTGGCAATCCGCGGTTTTTTAACAATACTTTGTCTCCAATCTTGTACTGGATCATTTTCTGCTGAATTATTTTGTATTTTTTCCTTCTTTTCTCCACTTGTTCATTCAGTTTGCTGTGGAATCTCACGTTGTCGAACTGGTAAGCTGGGTTGTTTGGGAAGTTGATTATTTCACTAATTTCTCGGGGTGGTAGTCTTTCATGCATTATAGTATATGGAGTATCTTGTATTGATTCATGGTAAGCTAAGTTGATAAAGCTTTCTGTTTGTGTAATGTAGTC
The DNA here is from genome assembly GCA_034769895.1 of Magicicada septendecula. Classification (NCBI taxonomy): domain Eukaryota; kingdom Metazoa; phylum Arthropoda; class Insecta; order Hemiptera; family Cicadidae; genus Magicicada; species Magicicada septendecula. The sequence goes on along the minus strand of CM068374.1, from coordinate 228,360,898 downwards.
ACTCCACTTCTGGTGTTTATCAAAACAATAGGTCCTGAGGATCCGGCCAACCTCCCTCAGTACTCTTTCCGCCGGGTTGCTATTTGGGTGATAGACAAATGTTTTATATGTCTTGACACCTAGATCTAAAAAAGTCTCCTTCCATACCCTTCCTCGAAACTGAGTTCCGTGATCTGTAATAATTGACCTTGGAACTCCTAACTCTGGTATGTATTGTTGGATTACTATTTGCAGAATCTTTTTTGTAGTTGCCCGATTAATGGGGTATAGTTTTGTAAATTTGGAGTAATGGTCGAACATGATTATAATAAATTTATATTGTTTTCTCCCTCCACTACGAGGTAACGGTCCACACACATCTAAAAATACTCTCTCTAATTTACCAGTTGATGTAATTGGCTGCATTATTCCTTCTGTTTTTTCGTTATTGCATTTTGCCAATTGACAGATGTGGCACTGCCGAATACATTCTCTAACTCTCCTGTTGATATTGTTAATGTAAGTGTGTTCCTCAAGTGCTTTCATTACTTTTAATGCACCCATATGCCCATATCGACTATGGTAGTCCAGTATTAATTCTGTTTCTAAAGCTTTAGGTATCACCACCTTCCATGATCCTTGGTTATTATTTGGTTTGTAAAATAATATGTCTTCATGTAGACAATAATATGCAGTAATTTTTTCATCCTGTTGGATCAGTCTTTGCCTAAAGTTGTTGATTTTTGTATCCTCTGTTTGTTGTTGTGAAATTGATTTCATGATGTTTTCCAAATCTGATTTGTTTTTTATGATAGTATATACCTTGACGATTGTTTCCTTTTCCCCTTCAAAAGTTTGCTGTTCTATGTTAATCCGGGACAACATATCTGCAGCAATATTCTGTTTTCCTGGAACATACTCCCAATTTATATGGTATTCCTGTAGTGCGAGTATCCACCTTGCCAATCTTCCATGGTTAATCTTGCAATTTTTTAGGAAAGATATTGACTTATGATCGCTTCTCACAGTTATCGGGTATCCAAGAATATAGGTTCTGAATTTTCCACAAGCGAATACAACGCTTAATAACTCCTTTTCCGTTACACTATAATTGCTTTCACATCCATTAAGTATTCTGCTTGCAAAACTCACCACCTGATGGTTTCCCTCACTGTCTTCTTGATATAATACAGATCCTAAACTTATATCACTGGCATCGCAGTTCATAAAGAAAGGTTGATTGAAATTAGGATGTTTTAATATAACTGAACTTAGGAAATTATGCTTGATCATTTGGAGTAAATTGTCTTGTTCCTGTCCCCATGACCATTTGTTCTTAGAGGATAATTGTGGAGAAAACTTCGCTGTCATTTCAGAATAATTTCTCTGAAACTTCCTATAGTAATTGCAAAGTCCCAGAAATGATTGAAGTTGCTTTTTATTTTTAGGACTTGGGAACTTCTGGATTGCTTCTATCTTTTCATTGGATGGTGTTATTCCTTGTCTTGTTAAGTTAAAACCCAGGAATTGGACTTCACTGGCGATAAGTTTGGATTTTTGAAGCTTTAGGGTAACGTTATTGTCTGATAATTTTTGTAATACTTGCCCTACTCTGTCACAATGGTCTTCCCAATTCACTGAAGTAATCAACAAGTCATCAACATAGACTGTGGTAAATGGAATAGTATCTGGACCCAACACCTGGTCCATACATCTTACGAATACAGCTACTGAGTTTACCAGTCCAAACGGTAGTCACTTGAACTGGTAGTTCCTCCCTTCGAAAATAAATGCGACGTACTTTCGACTATCTGGGTGTAACTCCACCTGCCAATACCCACAAACAGTATCCCAGGTGCTGATAAATTGTATGCCATTACATTTTTTCAATATCTCCTCAATCTCTCCGGGAGATGTTCTGTCATTAACTATGATCTTACTGATCTCTCTAGCATCCAAACAGAGTCGTACTTTGCCATCTTTCTTGGGAACGGCTATTAATGGACTAGTATATGGGGAACAGCTATACTCAATAATATCTTCTGCTATCATTTTGTCTAGTTCAGTCCTCACTGCTTCTTTTAATGCATAAGCAACGGGATATGATTTCTTATTAAAATTTACAGGCTCCTTGAATTGTAGTGTAAATTGATAATTTTTTACCTTGCCAGGTGTATCAGAGAAAACATAACGGTATTTATTATATATTGATATTAACTTTTCTATTTGTTGTGTAGTTAAATTACATTCATTTTGTTCTGACCGAAATTGTCGGATCTCTTCTAATTTTTCCAACCATAAACTGTCTTCACTCCCAAAGTATTCCCTTCTTATATTCCATGAATCATCTTGATTATTATTGAATTTTCTTATACTATTGCATGAAGGTACATTTTTATTTTCTACTAATTTTGCTGTCCATTCTATATTATCCATTTTTAACGACACTACGGCCTGTCTCATGTCAATTATTGCTGAGTATTTTCTCAAAATATCACAGCCTATTAGTAGATTAAATGGTAAATTACTAGCTATTAGAAAAATCATAGGTATAGCTACATTTCCGCTGGTCACTGCTAATGATACCTGTTTTCTTATTGACTTGTTTTGCCTTCCGGTGGCTCCGATTAAAATTATATTCTGGATTGGTAGAGTCGGTAAGATGATCTGACTAAATTTTTGAATTTTGTGGTATTCGTTGTTATCGATTAACGACACGTTTGCGCCCGTATCTATCATGAATCTTGTGTCTAGTCCATTCACTTGGGCGATAATATAGGCGATCTCATTATTCGAACTATTGTGCGTTATCGTATCTTCGTTTAGCAATTCTTCTCTCACATTTTTTAAGAAGTGATTGTGCACTATCGTTATTGTATTGTCAGTCGTTTTGTCTCGTCCTAGTAAGTACCCAAATTGTCGGTTCAGTGATGGGACCTGTTGGTTTTTCACTGCCGCGGTCCGTTTAAATCAGGGCTGATCTCCTCAGTCCTGTTGTCTGGTTGACCGGGTCTGTCTCTATTCTGTAACTCTTGTACTTCAATGGCGTTATTATCGAACGTCACTGAGTTTCTGTTATTCCTGTCATCGTCGCAGCTCCTACTTCGTCTATGTTCATCCCGGTAGCGCTGGTTATTATATTACCCTGAAAACTTCTCTCACGGTTCCCATTATAATTCGTTCGTCCCTGGTACGAACGTCTTCCCACATCTCTATCGTCAGTGCTCACATAATTCACATGTCTTCGATATGTTTGGTTTTGGTTGTTATAATTGCCATTATTATTCTGTCTGTATCGGTTATCGTAATTGTTGTTATAACCTCGGTTGTTCTGGTAATGGTTGTCTCTATCATTGGCACGCTGGTATCCATTATTATTATTCGTAGGAGAGCTACGGTAATAGTGGTTGTTGTTATTTGCCGCATTATTTCGTGGATAGTTGTTATTGTTATTGTTGTTTTGGTAACTACGTTGATAGTGGTTACCGTTGTTGTTGTAATTATTATTCGGTCTTTGCCCGTTGTTTTCATATCGGGCGTCGCGGCGACCATTATTTCTATCCGTTTCATCGCTCCTTCGTCTGTACTGGAGGAAGCTCTTCTCCTGTTCCATTTCCGCTAATAATGCCGACATCTCCTCAATGGTTTGTATACGTCCGTTTATTCGGCCTCTCGTAATTTCTCCACCATAGTGATAAGCTAATAGCCTCACTAAACATTCGGTAGGAATTGCAGGCTCTAAATGTCTGGCTATGTTTATCTTACCAAGAAAGTATGCGGTCGGAGTTTGTTTGCCGTGTAGATCGTATCGGCCCAATCCTATATCACTCCTTATCATATGTTGTGTGGCATCAGACCAGTACTTGGATTTAAATTGTTTTTTGAAATCTTGAAAATTTTGTATACTCGGCCGCATCGCCGTCCACCAATTGTCATAGACTTTTCTGAACATTTCGTCCAGCATACTCCTAATTACAAACCATCTGTCTTCTCCGGTTTTTGCTATTTTTTCTTCTACCCGTTCTAGGAATAGCATGGGGTTTCTTCTATAATTCTGGAAGTCTATAACTTCTCGGTTTTCCTCACATGTGGTATGGGCACCGGTACATTGTCTGTTTTTTAGAGAGTTAATTTCATCTCTATGGGCAGTTGTTTGGTCTTGTACTCGATTAAGACTAGTACCTATGCTTTCTAATCTTTCTCCCATCACTGCTTGGTTGGTTCGTATATTTTCAATTCGTCCATTCGTTTCTTCCCGGACGCTCAGTATCTCTTGGTTCATCCGCTCACACTTTTCCTTGGTCTTAGATTCTACCCTTTTAATTTCGGTCACCGGTTCTTCTAGCTTCTTGTCCCATTCTTCCTGCAATTGCCGGTTATTAATTTCCATCTTGTTATTCCACTCTTCTTTTAATGACTCTTTGTGTTCATCCAATTTTTTCATGGTCTCTTGGTAATTTCCCTTCAATTCTTCCCTCAATGCTTTATTATTTACGTCTATTTTCTCCTCCATTTTCTTGCTATTCTCTATCAATTCTCCCATTTTTTCTTCAATTTTCTTATTAGTCTCTTCCAATTTTCGGCTCAATTCCTCCTTTGTCTGTTTATTATCTTCCTTCAATTTTTCTAAGTTCTTATTACTGTTCTCACTTAATTCTTCCTTCAATTCTTCCATAGACTGTTTATTGTCCTTTTTTAATTCCTCCATCATGCATTTAATCATTTCTCGTGTCTTCTCGCCTTCTGTTTGTGTGGGTTCTTCTGGTTGTTTCTCCTGATCCTTCCTTATTATAGTTTCTACTTCCTCAACCGGTGTTGCTTCCTTGTCTTCCATGTTTAATTCGCTTACTTTCTCGGTTTCGGCTGCTCGTTTGCGCGATGTTTCTCGCTTCCTCATTTTCGTTTATTTCTGGTTGTTTATTTATAAATTGTAATTCAATTTATCGCCTCACACGTTGGTTCGCCAATTTGTAACGATAATAAATAAATGAAATGAGATGATGTCTCGCGAGTTACCAATGCAACAATTTATGTTGAGACACGAGTTCTTATGCTCCACGTAGTATGCGTCAAATTGTAACAAATTTAATATGTATGTTGTTATATCAACAAAGTATATATATATAATATAATATAATAGTTACAAGTAATACTGTGTATATTTTGCTGTCTTGTGTTTCTCCTTAAAGCCACACTGCTGGGCTAGCCAACTTGTAATATAATAAAATTACAAGTTTAAGTTATGTATTTCTTGTTGTATTGATGTTAGGTGTTTTCGTGTGGTGGTAGACACGCACCGGTGCCTACTATAATGTTGGTTATAAAAGGTGTAATTTGCAATCGTAACTGTCACTGGTGTTAATGTTTTGCTGTTGTAAGTACGCCGTAATAATTCACTCTTCTTATTAAAATATAGTCCGCGCACTTGTGGTGTATCTGATTTACTTACCACTGTTGAAATTCAAATTCTATCTTGTGGCGTTCCGTCTGAAATACATTCACTTCAAACACAATAGAAAAAATATTCAATTTGAATATTTAACATGTTTTCACACACAGTAATAAATGCAGCAATATCTGATAAGTATATTGATTTATACTAATACTTTTTGAATTCTTCCGCCACCTGTCAGAACTGATTAAAAATAATGAATGAATCTACTTTTAATAAAATGATACTCTTGTTATGGTAATAAAAATTATAGGTTTATTAACAAGTTATTAAGTGAGAATATTTTTAACAAACAAAACAATAATTAACAACCCTTTCAATTGCTGATTACAAAATAAAACTTCAAATGAAACTCTATCTGATCTCTCAAGGCTCTGGTATACCTGTTGTTGTTACAATAATTTTACTGTACAGGTTATGTTGTTTTAATTCAGTATATACCATATTCCGTTAAGGTTCTTGGAGATATCATGATACCAGACTCAAGATGTACTATAATTAATTATTTAGGATTAACAATATTAACTGATAATTGAACAAAATATAAAATTTAAAATTGGTATCATATTTCTGATGTTTACAAAAATTATCGTACGCCGGTATGCGCACGCATCTTTACTTTAGTATTGTGGTTAGGCTGTATGACTTGTACAGCATTTAACAAGTATTACTTTTAGTTAATAATTAGTTTTAAAATAATTTGTTCACAAGAGAAAAATTTCTAATAATAAAAAAAAAACTCTTGTTTGCAATGTACTTTAATTTGCATGTTAATTGAGAACAATTCGGTAATGTCATCATAACAAGCTACCGTAATGGTTTCTGAGGTTAAGAATGACCGTTATTTTTATAAGGATAAGTTTGTCTTATTAACTAATATTACTTATGCTATACAGGTAAACATATTATTTTTTAATAAGTTTTAACATAGGATTATCAGAATTATGTTTGATACAATTAATAAAATAAATTCTGAAATAACGAAATATTCAACAAATACGTTTTATCAAGTAAGCGTCTAAATGCACTCGTATTTATCAATAATTATCTTTAAGCATTATTTTTTACATCGTTATAATTTATTAAAATATTTTTTATAATATTTTAATAATGTTGTGTTAAATCTCCTTTAAATTCTGATAACTTAGTTGTTGATTTCCGATACGCTGCATAATGACTTGCGTAGTATTGAAAATTCGAAATTGGCTAAATTCTTATTTTTCTTTTAAGTATTGTTTAATTGAAATTGTACTCCCTGTTTCTTAATTAAAAAATTCACTCGCAAATAGATCGATATTGTACACTGATCTACTTGATAAAAATAACACAAATCTGCACTGTTGCACTCGTTAGTAAATGTGTAGTATTAGGTTAGTGTATGTATATTGTACTTGAGTAAAACATGTCGCGCACTAATTTAAAAATATACTTTTTCTGGTCTGGAGTGGCGTGGCTTGTTCCTTAGGTGTTCGATCGTAGACTGTCATGTACCTCGAGAGCATCTCTCGCTCGTCTGATGAACTTCATTCATTCCATTGGTTGGTTTTTGATAGTCTCTGACCCAAAAGGCCTATATTTTATTAAAATATTTAATTTTTAGTCAAAATCGATTTTGGGTTGGAGACTTTTTCACGTCATCGACGGTACAAATTTTTAGTTCGAAAGTTAAAAACTATCACAACTTCCTTATTATACGTCCTATCGTTAATCGGTTTATATCACTGAACTCAGGGCGTTTTGCTTATTAAAATAAGTCCAAACACGCTTATTTTCTGTTCACTATCAATATTATTATATTGATTTTATTTATTATTTTTGGTACATCTTATCTTTATAAGTTCGTATTACCAGATTTTTCTTAAATCTAATATAACATTTCTTATTTAAACACTTCGAGTCTATATCTCATTTGGTTTAAGTTACAATTTGTGAAAAACTATTTCCTACACAATTTTCGCTATGGTGTTACTCAGCGTCCATGTTGGATTTTTCACAAACATGCTTATTATTAAATATCCTTATCTAAAATGAACATATTATTACCTAGTATTACTAACAATGACTATTTACATTCTTTTTTACTATAATATTGGTGTATTACCGTGGTCAATTCAGTATTTACATCATTTTAAACCTCTCACATAATGCTTATACAACTTTTCATCTTGTTTTCTATTTTTATTACATAGATTATATTATTTAATTTTTATTATTAGTGTACATACACAATAATTAATCTGTTATATTCAATGGTCATCTTTTAATAAACTCAGAACCTCCTAATTATTCAGTAGTGGCTCTGTCTATGTTGTGTCATGACATTATAGGTATTTATTTTGTTTAATATAATAACAAAAGTGTTATTGTCCTATTTGGATTGTATTCCTAAAGTAGCATTGGATATCAATCTAACTTTTAGTAATGTTTCCAATTACTTTTACATAGGTTTACTAGTTATATTTTTCATAACTAGCTGGTTGGTCATTGTTTGTTTACCTCTGTCCTTTTTCACATTGGACATTTGGTTTTCAAATGTTTATGTACAATATGATTGTTTTAGTGGTCATTATTTGTTCTCAAAGTAGCTCTGATATTTCCTCTTGCTACTGGTAATAATTGTAATACCTTGGTCTCAATATTTAGTACAGTATTTTCTTTAACTAACTTGCTATACACTGGTTTAGCTTACATTTGGTCATATATACATGGTTATTTTGTTTACAATAATTCAGTCATAATACTGTTCTTAACATGTTCAAAACTTGTTCTCAAAGTATTATCATATATTCCTTTCACTACTGGTACTATTCTGATAAACATTTACATTAGTTTTAATACTGTAGTTTGCTTAACTAAATTGGTACATTGTCTTATTTCTGTCTTTGACTGTGTCACTATGTCTGACTTGTTTTGTTTACATTGTTTTGTCTTATACATTATATTGTTTCTTTATATTTACTTGATGATCATATATTTATACTAATATGTATCATTTTCTGTTATAATAGGTCACTTCCTTGTGGGTATTGTAACAATGTATCATCGGTTTTAGTGCAGTATCTACCTACACCTAAACTGACTCCATTATGGTATATTAACATAATACCTTCACTAATTTGTTACAAATGTTCACAACTCCTTCTAATACACTAATACAAATCTTTCTTATATTACTTACAATGTTTTTCTCTGGTCAATTGTGGAATCTAAATTCCTGTCATGTTTGACACTTAACAAATATTCTCTATTTGTTGTCAGTTTTTTGATATAAACAATAATATGATTGTTTTATATGTTCTGATCTGGTGGTCTTATAACTATGTGTGTTGGTCACAACTTTGTTAAATCAGTCACACTCATTGTTTGTGTTTATTTGACTATTTTTTAACCTTTGTTGCCTCATCATGAAATTAACCTATTTTTTCACACTGTAAACTTCCTCACTGTAATTGTTTGTGTGGTTTTCAGTTGAAATGATCAGTTATTCACCGGTTTCACATTTGTATTAAGTACACTTTTATTGTTTGTGTTTCTTTAAATGATCACACTGGTTTTCATGTCACACTTATAGTTATTTCTTTTGTCACTGACTGTTTCTTCTTTAAAATATATATGGTTCATTGATTCCTTACATCTTTGGTTTCTCTTCATCCTTCTTCTTGGTCCTTCTTCTTTCTTCTTAATTCCAAATTTCATGGTAGTCGCTGTTTTCATTTTATTTCCATTGTCGTTGTAGCTTGATGATCCTTGTCTCGTTGATTCCCCTCACTGCTGGATATTATTTTCATTGATTCCCCTCACTGCTGGATCCTATTGGGTCTATTTATTAGTATTTTGTTTTGGTCTTGTGTCATTTTCTTTTTACGTTTTATAATTAAGGTTGACATATTCACATTCTCGTCTTCATTGTTGGATTCTTCTATTATTAGTTTTGTAGATACACAACTTATATACTTATCTTTGTTCATTTAAATATGTTCCCATGTCTCTTATCATACTTGACGTCATATATATTTATAGTATGTAACTACCATATTTTGGTACTGTTACATATGCCTTCCTTTAAGAATTGATTAATTCTGAATTATTATAATATATTTTTCACTTGAAGAATTCATCAATTGTTGTACATTCCACGTTGATTCACATGTTTTGTCCATATATCCCTTTGCTTTCTTCTATTTGAATCGTATTTATCTTCGCTATGTAATTATCTCCCTTGTTTATCTAGTTCCCTAATTCCCTAACATAAATATTAGCTGGGGCAGTTTAGAGCGGCTCACTTTGGCTATTCAACTCTACTGGCCATACTAATTTCAATAAATCTGGAGGCAAATCATCTCCTTCAATAACTATAAATGATTGCTGGCATTACTCTTCAGTCAATTCATTTTAAATCATCAAAATAATAATAGTGGTCGTTCTTCCGACAAATAATAAATATACTTGGGATCAATCAACGCATCTGCGGTTTATACATTTTTATTCTCTCTTTTCTTGATTCAACTTATACTATATTCTTCACATATTGTAGGGATAGTCTGTTTTACAACTCTGTTTGAAAAAAGTTTTGAATCTGAAACGTTTTGTTTTGGTCCTGATCCAGCGAACTGGGTAGTAAATAATGAATTACGTATCCAAAAATGGGTTAGTTCAAAATAAAGATGCAGATTTTTCAAAAACAAAGAAGCTGTATGGGAACCATTTTTGGTGTTTTAATATAAATAACTTTAATAGGAAGTTGGCAAATGGGGAAAAACAAAACAGAGCATGGTTGGTGTACTCTAAGACTAAATGTGCAGTTTTTGTGGTCCTTGCCGCCTTTTCCATTCAGAAACACAATCTGAATCATCTTTTGTGAAAGAAGGATTTAGTGACTGGAAAAATGTGCCGTCGAGGCTCAAAGAACATGAAAACTCGGTTTCCCACAAAAACAATACAATAACTTTAAAAGAAAGAGGAGAGAAATTGGGTAAAGTTGATTCCCAAGTCACTGAAATGATTGATGAAGAAATAAGTTACTGGAAAATGTTATTCCAAAGAGCTGTCGTTGTGATAAAGGCTTTAACTTCTCGTGCATTACCGTTTCGAGGGTCAAAAGAGGTATTTGGTTCCAACTCAAATGGAAACTACATGATGATGCTCGAAGTTCTTGCTGAATTTAACCCTTTTTGGGCTGACCACATTAGAAAATATGGAAATCCTGGAAAAGGGAAAATTTCCTATCTCTCATCCACTATATGCGATGAATATATTGAACTGCTTGGGAAACAAGTATTGACCTATATTTTAGGTGAGGCTAAAAGCTCCCAATACTTTTCAGTTGTTGTGGATTCTACTCCGGACATTTCTCATGTAGATCAATTATCATTTGTAATACGCTATGTAAAACAAAGTGGAGAGCCTGTTGAGAGATTTCTTAAGTTTTTGCCAAATGTTGGACACAAGGCTCTTGATATGTTTACCGCTGTTATTGACACTTTGCAGCTTTTCGGATTGGACCTACTAAAGTGCCGCGGGCAATCTTACGACAACGCGTCAAACATGTCTGGGATGTATTCTGGCCTAAAGGCTAGACTTCTTGAAGTCAGTCTACTTGCATCATATGTCCCGTATACAGCTCACTCTCTAAACTTAGTTGGCACTCACGCAGTAGACTCCTGCATTGAAGCTGTACTATTCTTTACTCTGCTTCAAGAGCTGTACAACTTTTTTTTGAGCTCAACACATAGATGGGCGGTATTAAATCAGTACAAGAACACAAGATTAACGACCAAAAGCCTTTCCACTACAAGATGGTCTGCTACGCATGACGCTTTAAGAGCCTTGCAAGAAGAATGGTCTGCAATCATCAGAGCTCTCGAAGCGTTGGAAAGCGACCCAGATGAAAAATCTGGTACCCAAGCAGAAGCTAGAGGACTGATCAGTAGATTAAAGTGGTTCGAAACAGCATTAATGGCTCAGTTATGGGGTACCATTCTTTTTAGACTACATAAGGTAAACAAATATGTTCAGAATGAAGACATTGATGTAACGGCCGTGGTAGAAGTTTTTAAGTCACTTATAAAGTTCTTTGAAGAGCTTAGAGAGCAGTTTGATGTGTATGAAAACAAAGCGCTCGATGTTTGTGAAAATGAAACGTATGATTATGAACGTGACAAGAGACGCAAGACAACCAGAAAACTTCAAGCTGACGAGTCCCGAGATGGCGAAGTTTGCTTTTCTGGGCGAGACGACTTCAGAGTAAATACATTCCTGCCCATAGTTGACAAGGTTAGAGAAGAAATCACAAGGAGAATGATTGCCTATGAGAAGTTTACTGAAAAGTTTGGTGCCATCATAAAACTGTGGAATCTGACGACACCACAACTTGAAGCTGAGACTAAAAAACTTGTTACAGTTTTTGAGGATGATTTAGAGCCATCGATTTTTGATGAACTTGTTCATCTCTAATCACACTTCCTAGCCAACAAAATTGAAAATAAAAATCCGCTGTCTCTTTACAAATGGCTCAAAGAAAATGACCTACAAGAAATTTATCCAAATGTAGAAATCTTGCTGAGGATGTTTCTTTGTACGCCAGTGACGAACGCATCAGCCGAGAGGTAAGTTGGTAATACAAACAGCCGAATCTTAATCAAACAATTCAAATCCAAATTTAGTTAACATAAAATGACAATGCTAATGCTTTTATCTATTACAATTACTGGCATCGTAATAATTTTGACTGGAAGTGTCTAGTTTGTTTAGCTTGTTGTGACAACAGTTTTTTTACGTACTCGTCAACTACCTCTAGTTACTCTAAATTAATTATAACTTACTCTATTTTTTATAAGACTTTATTTACAAGTATTAATTAATCGTTTTTGTGTTTCTTTGTATAAATGGTTTTTAAAAGGTTTTGAACTTAGTTTTTTTTACTTAAGGTCATTTTCCTGTTTGAAATGAATCAAACACCATCACAGGTCTACGATGCAACAAACGAGGCTCAACTCTCTTGCTCTTCTGAGCATCGAAGCTGAAATAACGAAAACCATAGACTTCGTCACTACTATTGAGTCATTTGCGTGGGCCAAGGCACGGAAGAAGAAATTTTAAAATTGTATAGAAACTGCACTGTGTTTATATTATTTGTGTTTTGAAAATACTGAGAGAATGTTAATCAACATGTAATGTATTTTACCACTGTACATAAGATTTTTGGTGACTGCTATGCTAATGCTGATTAAACCATTTTACTGTATTTAAGAACAGATGTGTTACTGTGCAAGTATTGTTATTATTTAACCTTCCTTATTAACTACAAATTAGTTTTTAGTATTAACCTAAGACTGAGAATCCAAAACAAACAACATACAAACAATTTGTTTCTTTCTAAAATCAAATAATCAGGGTTTCGATTTTAGAAGGCGAAAGAAGGAGGTTAGGAGCAGGTTTACTTTTGGTTGTGGGGGGAGGTATATGGTTGTGATAGAGGTCGGGATAGGTGAGGAGTAACCTCAAAGTTTGGCCTAGGGCGTAAATAGGTGTTAATCCGGGCCCGATTGTCCTTGGTTATGACATAGGGTCCTATGTATAATAATAACAGTTTCTTGGCTATACCTTAAAGTGTACTGGGTAGTTCACGGTTTTTGATTAATACCCTTTCTCCTTCGTTATATTTAATTATTTTAGGTGGTTTTGAGAATACTTTTCTTTTTGTTTCTCGATTTTCTCCATGATTCAGCTGTAACATTTGTTTTCATCATACGGGTCTTCTGGGTTGGTTGGGAAGTCTGTTAGTTCCTGTATCTCTCTATATGGTTTTCTTCCAAACATCATTAAATATGGGGTGTTCTCAATAAAATGGTGGTAACTTATATTCAAAAATTCTTCGGTTGAAGTTAAATATTTCTGCCATTCCTTTTGATTATCATAACAGTACGTTCTTAAAATACGTCCCACCTCTCTTAACACTCTTTCTGCGGGATTACTGCTAGGGTGGTATATGGATGTTTTATATGTTTTATGTTTAATTTTAATAATTCATCTCTCCACTTTTTCCCTTTGAATTGTGTTCCGTGGTCTGTTATAATCATGTATGGTGTTCCAATTTCTGTAATGTATTTATTTTTTATGATGTCTAATATTTTCTTTGTTGTTGCTCTGTTTATAGCGTATAACTTGGTGTACTTGGTGTAATGGTCCAATAGAATCACTATGATCTTGAATCTATGTCTCCCTCCGCTACGTGGGAATGGTCCACATATGTCGAGAAACACTTTTTCCAGTTTGGCGTTTGAAGTGATGAGTATCATCGTTCCATCTTTTCTCTCGTTATTTGTTTTGACCATCTGACATATTGTGCAGGTTTTAATGTTTTTATTTACCTTTCTAGTTATACCTTTAATGAATATTTCTTCCTCTAACGCTTTTACCATTTTTAATGTTCCCATGTGTCCGTATCTGACATGGTAGTCTTTAATTATTTTATTCTTCGTATTATTTGAATTAGCAGCCATCCTTACTATTTCTTTTATGAAGTTGCTAAACTGCTACAATTTTTTTGTTCAGACAAAGCTTTTCGTCATCTCTGACATCATCAGGTCTTGAACAACGTCTGTCTCCTGTGCGTTGTAGGCTTTTATACTTTAGGCCCCTCCCCTTTTGTCATCGCCCCTCCTAATGGTTCTTGCCGCTGCCGCTCTTCACGGGAACTTTGTCCACATTTTTCCGTTAGGCATTTTACCAACGTCCGTCAATTGTTTTAAGAATCTCCCGTTAATTTCTTTTGTTATTATTTTACTTTCTGACTTATAACTGTTTCGTAATCTTTTATTACACTTCGTCAATTTTAGTGTATTTCTCTTATTGTTTTAATTTTATTTATTGTTTACTATATTTAAAATATTTCTTCATTTGTAAATTCACTTTTATGAGTTTATTAAAGTCTTGCATATAGTGAAAGTAAAAGAATCAAAATGGCATATGAAAATGAAGAACTCCACAGCATAGAAAATAGCAAAAAGGTAATAGAAAAGTTAAAAGAAATAACCATAACACATAAGACAAAATTAATGTCATTAGATATAAAAGATATGACACTAACATACCAATAGCAAAAACAGTAGAAATAATAAAGAAAAACAAATTAAGTAATGTAGAATGGAAAAACGAAATAATAGAAGGATTGGAATTATGCCTAAGCTAAAATTACTTCAGATTTAACAACAAATTTTACATACAAGAAAATGGATTACCAATGGGATCACCGCTTTCACCATTAATTGCAGAGATATTCATGAATAGCTTTGAAATCAAAATTTTAAAAGATGTAGATAAAGAAAGAAGAATTAAAAAATGGATCAGGTATGTAGATGACATACTAATAGTTTGGGAAGGTGAAGTAAATGAATTTAAAAAATTTACGGAAGAATTAAATAACATAGAAAAACAATAAAATTTCAAGAAAAAATTGGAGGATTAGAAATTAATTTCCTGGATATCAATATAAAAATTGAAGATAACAAACTCAAATTCGATATATATAGGAAAGAAACATACTCAGATTTAATAATTCCACAAGAATCATATCATCCAGTTAATTATAAAATGGCAGCATTAAATTCATTTTGCTATAGAGCTATAAATTATCTAGAAAATGAAGAACTCAAACAAAAAGAATTAAAAACAATACAGCAAATAGCAAAAAATAATAATTACAACCCTAAAATAATTAATAGAATAGTTAAGAAAATAAAAGAAAATAAAGAAATAGAAAAGAACAAAAAAAAAGAAAAAACAAATGAAGAAAAGAAATACAAAGGAGCAATAACATACATAGGATATCAAACAAAAATGTTACAAAAATGCTTCGAAAAATACGAAATACAGATAGGAATAAAGAAAACGAAAAATGTATTCGAATATATAAAAAATCCTAAAACAGAAGAAATTCCAATAACAGAAAAAAGCGGCGTATACAAATTAAAATGTGGGGAATGTAATAAGATATATCTAGGCGAAACCGGAAGAAAATTTAAAATTCGAATGAATGAACATGCAAAAGGAGAAGGGGTTAAAACAACGAACGCAAGACATTTCAATGAATCAGGCCATAAATTCATAAATCCAAATGAAAATATGGAAATAATCAAAATAGAAAACAATCCGCAAAAAAGAAAACTAATAGAAGAACTAGAAATACTTAAAGTTAAAAAAGAAGATAAGAATAAATTAATGAATATAAAAGTGTATTTTACAAATGAAGAAATATTTTATTATATATTAAACAATAAACAAAAAATAAATTAAAATAATAAGAATATCACACTAAAATTGACGAAATGTAATAAAAGGTTACAAAAAAGTTATAAGTCAAGAAAATAAAATAATAACATGAAGAAAATAACGGGAGATTCATAAAATAAGTGACGGACGTTGGTAAAATGCCAAACGGAAAAATAGACGAAGTTCCCGTGAAGAGCGGTAGCCGGTAAAACAATAAACTCACTATATGCAAGACTTTAATAAACTCATAAAAGTGAATTTACAAATGAAGAAATATTTTAAATATAGTAAACAATAAATAAAATTAAAACAATAAGAGGGATACACTAAAATTGACGAAGTGTAATAAAAGATTACGAAACAGTTATAAGTCAGAAAGTAAAATAATAACAAAAGAAATTAACGGGAGATTTTTAAAACAATTGACGGACGTTGGTAAAATGCCTAACGGAAAAATGTGGACAAAGTTCCCGTGAAGAGCGGCAGCGGCAAGAACCATTAGGAGGGGCGATGACAAAAGGGGAGGGGCCTAAAGTATAAAAGCCAACAACGCACAGGAGACAGACGTTGTGACGAGTCGTGACATTCGACAGCTTGCTCTCGAAGTGGTAACATCGCAGCATTAGAACAACGCAGAAGAGGAACGCCTCGTCCTCTACGCATCTGCCATGAAGAGGCTATCTCAGCAGTCAACGGAGGCGGCTAAGAAGAAGCCGCCGGGGAAGGAGAAACACTCGCCACATCGCCAGCGACAACACCAAGCGATGGAAGTGGACCAGCCGTCTTGCCAGCAAGACGAAGACAAGAAGCAGCAGCACACAACTGGGACCTGCCGTGCAGTGCCGGTAAGTGCGTTAGGTAGCGCTGTCCAGCGAAACCCGGGGAGTCCGAGAGTAGGACTGACAAATAGAGATGCGGGTTGCGCCGCCACTGTGACGGTGTCACAGTTCGGCCCCCGGGTACCCGCTGTACAAAGAGCCGAGTTAGTCGGCAGTAGCCCCGCTGTTAGTGTCCCTAAAGCACTGTGCGGCAGCATCGAGCCCCCCGGCCGGCCACTTGGGTCAGTCGGGAACCCTACGACTTGCGCGGGAAGCCCTGCTGAACCCGCGCAAGTACGTGAGCAAAATCGGTCCTTATTAGGGCCGACCAAGCCCGCTAAGGCCGGACCTTCCGGCTGCACGGCCGCTAGTAGGCCAAGCAGCCCAAATCCTCTGCCGGAGTCTGACTCCCCAGATATGGAGACCTCGGCTTCCACCGACTGGGTGGCAGTAGGGCGCGGTGGCAAGCCGCGAAAGTCTCCTTCCCTGACCTCCTTGAGTTCGGCCACGGACTCGGCGGCACTCCAAGCCTCCGCTGAGGTTGCGCCTAGTCGCACCTCCGAAGGAAGGGTCCCGCCGGTGTTCGTTACGAACGTCAGGGACGTTATCGGCTTCGTTCGCCGACTCCGTAAGACCGTTGCGCTGGCAGATAACGCATCTGTCAAGCTCCTTGCGAGCGAGACTGTGCGCGTTACCTGCCGCAGCGCATCGGAGCACTTCGGAGTGGTCCAGTGGCTGGAACGTGAATCGTTCCAGTTCCACACTTACACATTAAACCGAACCAAGCCTGTAGCCCTCGTCCTTCGGGGCCTGGACATACAGGCGGATCCGCAGGTCGTCGCTGACGAACTGTGCGACGCGGGGTATAAGGTTGTGGGAGCCTCACGGCTGTACACCACTTATGGCTCGCGTCGACCACTCCCGCTGATAAGACTCCTGGCAGAGAAGGGCGAATCCTCCCAGGCCTTATTAGATTTAAAACGGCTTTTCGGGCTCTGCGTAAGCGTCGAGCCCTGCCGTCAGACCGGGCGACTTTCCCAGTGCCACAGGTGCCAGCGGTTCGGCCATAGCAGCTTCGGTTGTCGGAACGCGCCGACCTGCGTCCGCTGTGGAAATGACCACTTGACGCAGGCCTGCGCTGTCCCAGCCAACCACCGATATTGTATAAACTGTGGCGGCGCCCATGCTGCAAATAACAGGCGCTGCCCAGTATATAGCGAGCAGCTGGACAAACTCAAGAAACCAGTCCAGCCTAAGCCTCGACACGATGTTAGACAACCTGTAAAACCGGCCAAAGCCGCTGAACCTGTGGTCCGGAAACCAGCCCCTAGGTCTGCTCCGGTTCCGAAACCCAGCAGTACAGTGAGCCCGAGCGAAGCTCCAAAGGCCAAACCCACCATCGCGCCCCCGGAACCGGAACGCGAAATACCCCACTACACACAAGTCCCGCTGCCGGACAACGAGGAAATTGATCCTCCATTGCCGTCGCCACCCAAGCCTAGATTCCCCAGATCGGGCAAGAAAGTTAGGAACCAGGCCAAGAACACGGGCCAGCCTAAACCGCCTGCCACTGGACCCAAGCCCGTCCTCCAAAAGCCAGAGCGGCCACCCGCTCCAGTACCAGCCCCCAAGGCTTCCACCGTCTCGCCCCGCCGCAGCTATGCAGCTGCCGCCAAGCGTTCTCCCCCGGCCTCATCTTCCGATGATCTCGCCGTCGTTTCAGACTTTCTGGCAAGCTACGACTTGCAGAAAGTGGCCCAGACTTTCCTTAAAATCAAGGAACGCTTGGCAACAGCCTCGCCCCAGGACAAGTTCCTCCTCTTGGTGGAAGCCTGCCGTGTAACAGGTCTGTTATGAACGGACAACCACGGCAATCCCTCAAGCGAGACCTCGAGCTCGTGGCGTGGAACGCCAACGGCCTCGCTTCCCGGCATTCTGAGCTCTTAGAGTTCGTTGCCCGTCACAAGCCCGATGTGCTTCTTCTTGGCGAGACGCACCTGACCCCGCATCGTCGTTTCCGACTACCCAACTACGTGTGCCACCGGGATGACCGGTCGGGTCGCGCAGGAGGGGGCACAGCCATCGCGGTGAAGGCGAGTCTTCGCCATCACCGCGTTGTCCTGCCTCAGCGGCGGAACCTCGAGTGCACCGCGGTCGAGCTCCATGGTGCTCTCGGCGGTCTACTCGTGGTTTCCGCCTACAAGCCTCCACACACGGAGCTCCTGTCGAACGATCTGGAGGCCGTCTTTGGAGCACACAGAAGGGTAGTCCTGGCGGGCGACCTGAACTGTAAGCACCCCGATTGGGGGAGCCGCTTGGCGAACCCAAACGGGACCCGCTTACGCAGGTATGCTGATGCGGCTCGGGTCACAGTCATGGGTCCTACCGGGCCTACATACTATCCCTCGAGGGATAACTCCCGCCCTGACGTATTGGACATTGCCGCGGTCAGGGGCGTTTATTGCCCGGTCCACGTCTCCGTCATTTCGGAATTGTCCTCGGACCATTGCCCTATCAGTGTGCATATAGCTACCCAGCACGCCACCGTCCGCGACGAGCGGCGGGTAATCGAGTGGGACCGCTTTGGCCCGGCGTTCAGTCGCCGCCTACCAGAGCATATCCCGCTCGACACTACCCAGCATGTCGAAGAGGCAGTTGCCGTATTCGACACAGCCGTAGTCTCGGCGGTTGACGTGTCCTCCCGGATGAAGCCGGGGCTCACGCCCGACTATCAGCGGATCCCCGAAGAGGTGTCTCAGCTCGCTTGCGAGAGGAATCGCCTCCGGAGACGCTGGCAGAGGACTCGTGACCCGGCGGACAAGGCTGCGTTCAACAGAGCGTCCGGCAAGTTGCGTCGTGACATGCTGGCGTTCCGTAGACGTAACTGGGAACTAGCTGTAACACAGATGGATGGCCCTGCCGAGGACCGTAATGTCTGGCGGATTCCCAGTGCCCTAACGGGAAAGCGCAAACGCGCGCCTCTCCCCGCACTGGCCGGACCTGGCGGTCAACCCCTTGGCCGCCCCCTCGAAAAGGCCGAGTTCTTGGCTGACAGTTTAGAGCGTCAGTTCGCTCCCAACCCATCCAAGAACCCGGCCTTCACTGAGCACATCTGCCGCGAGGTAGAGCGCTTTCTATCGGCCGGTATCACAGTCCAACCGGAGCCCATCTCCCCGGAGGAGGTCTCTGAGAGGATTGTTCAGCTCAAGCCCCGGAAGGCGCCTGGCCCGGACGGAGTCATGAATTCCGCCCTCCATCGCCTTCCGGAGCGAGGAACCCAGTTCCTCACTGACCTGTTCAATTCATGCCTCAGACTGGCCTATTTTCCGGTGAAATGGAAAACGGCTACCGTCATTGTGATACCGAAGCCGGGAAAGAATTCTTCTCGAGTGGAGAACCTCAGGCCCATCAGCCTCTTGTCCGCGACGTCCAAGGTTTTTGAGCGTCTGATCCAGCGTAGGATCCGCGACCATCTAGAAAGACTAGACGTGCTGATCCCCGAACAGTTCGGCTTTCGTGAGCTGCACTCCTCGACTCATCAGCTGATGAGACTCGTGGAATGCATAACCGAGGCTGGCTGCCAGGGCAAACAGACGGCTGCGATCTTCCTAGACGTAGAGAAAGCCTTTGACCGCGTGTGGCACGAGGGTGTCCTCTACAAACTCACGGAGGTCCTTCTCCCAGACTGCTACGTTCACTTGATCGGCAGCTTTCTGCGAGACCGTAGCTTCCGAGTGAGAGTAGACCACGCTCTCTCTTCGGAGAGGCGTATTACCGCTGGTGTCCCTCAGGGAAGTGTCCTTGGGCCTCTTCTGTTCTCGTTGTTTGTCAACGACACGCCCCGAGTTCCTGGAGTGAAACTGTCGCTGTTCGCGGACGACACTGCGGCTTTTGCCTCAGAGCCGAACGCGGGTTATGCGGCCGTTAAGCTCCAGCGCCAACTCGACGCGTATGTCGGGTGGACCGATGACTGGAGAGTTGCCGTTAACGCTTCCAAGAGCGCCGCGGTATATTCTCGCGAAAACGCAAGCGGCCTCGGCCGCTTAAAGTAGGCCCCGTCGAGGTGCCCTGGACCAACAGCGTCAAGTACCTCGGGCTCCACGTGGATTCCCGACTCACCTGGCGAACCCATGCAAATTACATCCGACAACGCGCTTCGGCGCAACTCAGTAGACTCTGGCCCGTGCTATCTAATCCGGCAATGACCCCCCGGCTAGGTAAGCTCATAGTCAACACGTACGTGTTGCCGGTGATTACCTACGCCTGTCCTGTTTGGGGATACCTGGCTCGTGGTCATAGAATCACGCTCCAGCGCGTACTCGACCGGGGACTGAAGCTCGCGTGCAAAGTCCCCCGGAGGTACTCTTCTCGTCTTTTGAGGAGAGGACTCGGTGTCCGCTCTCTTGATGACACCGTGAGACGCCTGGCGCGACGATTCTATGTTCGTTCCGACAGAGTGACCCACAATTCCCTCATTGCCGGACTTGGTAAATACACCCCGCGACCAGGTGAGTCCTGGAAGCGACCTCGTTTGCTAGTCCCGGTGGTATAATCCACCAATCGCAGGTCGTTTCAGACCCCCCCCCATAAGTAGATAAAAGTATATATTGAACTCCAACAGACCCAGTGGCAGGAGTCCTTTCTGAGACTCGGGACACTGTACTACTCGCGACCCGCGCTTCGCGCGGGCCGCGCAACCCCCAGTTGTGTGAGACAGACGTTCATAATAAGGACATCGCAGAAGAGGATCGCCTCGACCTCTAGACGACTGCTATGAAGAGGCTATCCCAGCAATCTACGGAGGCGGTTAAGAAGAAGCCGCCGGGGAAACACTCGCCACATCGCCAGCAACAACACCAAGCTGCGATGGAAGTGGACAAGCCGCCTTGCCTGCAAGACGACGACAACCTACGCACAACTGGGACCTGCCGCACAGTGCCGGTAAGTCGAGTAGGTAGCGCTGTCCAGCGGAATCCGGGGAGTCCGAGAGTAGGACTCACTAATAGAGATGCGGGTTGCGCCGCCACTGTGACGGTGTCACAGTTCTGCCCCCGGATACCCGCTGGACAAAGAGCTGAGCTAGTCAGCAGTAGACCAGCTGTTAGTGCCCCTGAAGCACTGTGCGGCAGCGACGAGCCCCCCGGCCGGCCACTTAGGCCAGTCGGGAACCCTACGACTCGCGCGGGAAGCCCTGTTCAACCCGCGCAAGTTCGTGAAAATAATCGGTCCTTATTAGGGCCGACCAAGCCCGTAAAGGCCGGACTTTCCGGCTGCACGGCCGTTAGTAGGCCAAGCAGCCCGCAACCTCTGCCGGAGTCTGACTCCCCAGACATGGAGACCTCGGCTTCCACCGACTGGGTGGTAGTAGGGCACGGTGGTAAGCCGAGGAAGTCTCCTTCCCTGACCTCTCTGAGTTCGGTTACGGACTCGGCGGCATTCAAAGCCTCCGCTGAGGTTGCGCCCAGTCGCACCTCCGAAGGAAGGATCCCGCCGGTGTTCGTCACGAACGTCCGAGATATTATCGGCTTTAGTCGCCGACTCCGCAAGGTCGTTGCGCTGGCAGATAACGCTTCGGTCAAGCTCCTAGCGAGTGAGACTGTGCGCGTTAACTGCCGCAGTGCATCCGAGCACTTCGGAGTGACCCAGTGGCTGGAACGGGAATCGTTCCAGTTCCACACGTACACTCTCAACCGAACCAAGCCTGTAGCCCTCGTCCTTCGGGGCCTGGACATACAGGCGGATCCGCAGATCGTTCTCGACGAACTGCGCGACGCGGGCTATAAGGTTGTGGGAACCTCTCGGCTGTACACCACTTATGGCTCGCGTCGTCCTCTCCCCTTCATCAGACTCCTGGTAGAGAAGGGCGACTCTTCCCAGTCCCTTTTAGACTTGAAACGGCTTTTCGGGCTCTGCGTGAGCGTAGAGCCCTGCCGTCAGACCGGGCGACTTTCCCAGTGCCACAGGTGCCAGCGGTTCGGCCACAGTAGCTTCGGTTGTCGGAACGCGCCGACCTGCGTCCGCTATGGAAATGACCACTTGACGCAGGCCTGCGCTGTTCCGGACAACCACCGATACTGTATCAACTGTGGCGGCGCCCATGCTGCAAATAACAGGCGCTGCCCAGTTTACAAAGAGCAGCTGGACAAACTTAACAAACCTGTCCAGCCTAAGCCTCGGCAAGTTGTTAGCCAACCCGTAAAGACGGCCAAAGCCGCTGAACCTGTGGTCAGGAAACCAGCCCCTAGGTCTGCTCCGGTTCCGAAACCTAGTGCAGTGAGCCCGAGCAAAGCTCAACAGGCCGAACCCAAAGTCGCGCCCCCGGAACCGGAACGCGAAGTTCCCCATTATGCTCTAGTCCCGCTGCCGGACGATAACGAGGAAATCGATCCTCCACGGCACCCCAGATCGGGCAAAAAAGGTAAAACCCAGGCCAAGAACTCGGGCCAGCCAAAGTTACCTGCCCCTGGACCCAAGCCCGTCCACCAAAAGCCAGAGCGACCACCCGCTCCAGAACCTGCCCCCAAGGCTTCCACCGCCTCGCCCCGCCGCAGCTATGCAGCTGCCGCCAAGCGTTCCTCCCAGGCCTCATCTTCCGATGATCTCGCCGTTGTGTCCGACTTTCTGGCAAGCTACGACTTGCAGAAAGTAGCCCAAACTTTCCTTAAAATCAAGGAACGCTTGGCAACAGCCTCGCCCCAAGACAAGTTCCTCCTCTTGGTGGAAGCCTGCCGAATTATAGGTCTGTTATGAACGGACAACCACGGCAATCCCTCAAGCGAGACCTCGAGCTCGTGGCGTGGAACGCCAACGGCCTCGCTTCCCGGCATTCTGAGCTCTTAGAGTTCGTTGCCCGACGTGCTTCTTCTTGGTGAGACGCACCTGACCCCGCATCGTCGTTTCCGACTGCCCAACTACGTGTGCCACCGGGATGACCGGTCGGGTCGCGCAGGAGGGGGCACAGCCATCGCTCCATGGTGCTCTCGGCGGTCTACTCGTGGTTTCCGCTTACAAGCCTCCACAAACGGAGCTCCTGTCGAACGATCTGGAGGCCGTCTTTGGCACACACAGGAGGGTAATCCTGGCGGGCGACCTGAACTGTAAGCACCCTGATTGGGGGAGCCGCTTGGCGAACCCAAACGGGGCCCGCTTACGCAGATACGCTGCTGCGGCTCGGGTCACAGTCATGGGTCCTACCGGGCCTACGTCCTATCCCTCGAGGGCTAACTCCCGCCCTGACATACTGGACATTGCCGCGGTCAGGGGCGTTTACTGCCCGGTCCACGTCTCCGTCATTTCGGAACTGTCCTCGGACCATTGCCCTATCAGTGTGCATATAGCTACCCAGCACGCCACCGTCCGCGACGAGCGGCGGGTAATCGAGTGGGACCGCTTTGGCCCGGCGTTCAGTCGCCGCCTACCAGAGCATATCCCGCTCGACACTACCCAGCATGTCGACGAGGCAGTTGCCTTATTCGACACAGCCGTAGTCTCGGCGGTAGACGTGTCCTCCCGAATGAAGCCGGGGCTCACGCCCGACTATCAGCGTATCCCCGAAGAGGTGTCTCAGCTCGCTTGCGAGAGGAATCGCCTCCGGAGACGCTGGCAGAGGACTCGTGACCCGGCTGACAAGGCTGCGTTCAACAGAGCGTCCGGCAAGTTGCGTCGCGACATGCTGGCGTTCCGTAGACGCAACTGGGAGCTAGCTATTACACAGATGGACGGCCCTGCCGAGGACCGTAATGTCTGGCGGATTCCCAGTGCCCTAACGGGAAAGCGTAATCGCGCGCCTTTCCCCGCACTTGCCGGACCAGGCGGTCAACCCCTTGGCCGCCCCCTCGAAAAGGCAGAGTTCTTGGCTGACAGTTTAGAGCGACAGTTCGCTCCCAACCCATCCAAGACCCGGCTTTCACTGTGCAAATCTGCCGCGAGGTAGAGCGCTTTCTATCGGCCGGTATCACAGTCCAACCGGAGCCCATCTCCCCGGAGGAGGTCTCTGAGAGGATTGTTCAGCTCAAGCCCCGGAAGGCGCCTGGCCCGGACGGAGTCTTGAATTCCGCCCTCCATCGCCTTCCGGAGCGAGGAACCCAGTTCCTCTCTGACCTGTTCAATTCATGCCTCAGACTGGCCTATTTTCCGGTGAAATGGAAAACGGCTACCGTCATAGTGATACCCAAGCCGGGAAAGAATTCTTCTCGCGTGGAAAACCTCAGGCCCATCAGCCTCTTGTCCGCGACGTCCAAGGTTTTCGAGCGTCTGATCCACCGTAGGATCCGCGACCATCTAGAAAGACTAGACGTGCTGATCCCCGAACAGTTCGGCTTTCGTGAGCTGCACTCCTCGACTCATCAGCTGATGAGACTCGTGGAATGCATTACCGAGGCTGGCTGCCAGGGCAAACAGACGACTGCGATCTTCCTAGACGTAGAGAAAGCCTTTGGCCGCGTGTGGCACGAGGGTGTCCTTTACAAGCTCACGGAAGTCCTTCTTCCAGATTGCTACGTTCATTTGATCGGCAGCTTTCTGAGAGACCGTAGCTTCCGAGTGAGAGTAGACCACGCTCTCTCTTCGGAGATGCGTATTACCGCTGGCGTCCTTGGGCCTCTCCTGTTCTCGCTGTTTGTCAACGACACGCCCCGAGTTCCTGGAGTAAAATTGTCGCTGTTCGCGGACGACACTGCGGCATTTGCCTCAGAGCCGAACGTGAGTTATGCGGCAGTTAAGCTCCAGCGCCAACTCGACGCGTATGTCGGGTGGACCGATGACTGGAGAGTTGCCGTTAACGCTTCCAAGAGCGCCGCGGTAATATTCTCGCGCAAACGTAAGCGGCCTCGGCCGCTTAAAGTAGGCAAGTAGGCCCCGTCGAGGTGCCCTGGACCAATAGCGTCAAGTACCTCGGGCTCCACGTGGATTCCCGACTCACCTGGCGAACCCATACACAGTATATCAGACAACGCGCTTCGGCGCAACTCAGTAGACTCTGGCCCGTGCTATCTAATCCGGCAATGACCCCCCGGCTAGGTAAGCGCATAGTCAACACGTACGTGTTGCCCGTGATTACCTACGCCTGTCCTGTTTGGGGATACCTGGCTCGTGGTCATAGAACAACGCTCCAGCGCGTACTCGACCGAGGACTGAAGCTCGCGTGCAAAGTCCCCCGGAGGTACTCTTCTCGTCTTTTGAGGAGAGGACTCGGTGTCCGCTCTCTTGATGACACCGTGAGACGCCTGGCGCGTAGATTCTATGTTCGTTCCGACAGAGTGACCCACAATTCCCTCATTGCCGGACTTGGTAAATACACCCCGCGACCAGGTGAGTCCTGGAAGCGACCTCGTTTACTAGTCCCGGTGGTATAATCCACCAATCGCAGGTCGTTTCAGACCCCACCATAAGTAGATAAAAGTATATAACGAAATCCAACAGACCCAGTGGCAGGAGTCCTTTCTGAGACTCGGGACACTGCACTACTCGCGACCCGCGCAACCCCCAGTTGTGTGAGACAGACGTTCACTCGGCCTGCTATAGAGCACACGCCCTACTTGGGCAGGGCCACGAGGCAGAAGCTCCAGAAGGTAGCTCGGAACTCAGTTACCGAGCGGTTCGTCTCTGCGACGCACAACCGCAAAGCCCAGAGCGAATAAAGACAGACGTTGTTCAAGACCTGATGATGTCAGAGATGACGAAAGCTTTGTCTGCACAAAAAAATTGTAGCAGTTTAGCAACTTCATAAAAGAAAATTTAATTATTTTGTTTTCTAGAGAATTTGGAACTACTAGTTTCCATGTTCCTTGATCCTTTTTTGTTTTAATGAATAGTATATCTTTGTGTAGGAATAAAAGTTATTTATAATTTCCTCAGATTCCAACAGTCTCCTTCGTATGTTTAAGATTTTGGTATCTTGCTTCTGCTGTAGCACTATTTCGCTTACGATTTCTTCCAGGTCCTTCCTATCCTTTAATATGTAATACACTTTGGCGATCTTCTCCTTTTCTCCTTCAAATGTTTGGTTTTCTACATTTATTCTGGACAATACATCCGCCGCTACGTTCTTCCGGCCTGGAATATACTCCCACGTAATGTGGTACTCTTACAGAGCGAGTATCCAACGGGTAAGTCTACCATGACTCAATTTGCATTGTTTGAGAAATGATATAGACTCTTGGTCGCTTCTGACTGTAATGTGATACCCTAAGATGTAGGTTCTAAACTTTCCGCATGCAAACACTATGCTGAGCATTTCTTTTTCTGTAACGTTGTAGTTACGCTCGCAACTGTTTAATATCCTGCTGGCAAAGCTGATGACCAGGTGGTGTCCTTCCTTATCTTCTTGGTACAATTCAGCGCCTAGACTGACGTCGCTGGCGTCGCAATTCAGATAGAAGGATTGTTCAAAGTTGGGGTGATGCAGCATTACCGTTTCTAGAAATTTTTGTTTAATTAGTGGTAATACTTCCTCCTGCTCAGTTCCCCAGGTCCACTTGTCTTTTGCAGAGAGTTGTTTGGAAAATTTTGCAGTAAGATACGAGTAATTAGTTTGAAATTTTCTGTAATAATTGCATATACCTAAGAAGGCCTGCAACTGCTTCTTATTTTTAGGTGTGGGGAATTTCTGAATGGCTTCTACTTTTTCTTGGGACGGAGATATTCCCTGTTCGGTTAGGTTGAATCCCAAGAATTTTATTTCGTTGGCTATAAACTTCGATTTATCCAATTTTAGCGTTATGTTATTGTTGGATAACTTTTTTAACACTTGTTCGATTCGTGCACAGTGTTCGTCCCAGTCTGAAGATGTTATTAGCAGGTCGTCCACATATACTGTTGTGAACTGCAGAGCCTCTTGACCTAAGACTTGATCCATGCATTTTACGAACACTGCGACGGATTGATGAGGCCGAAAGGTAACCTCTTAAATTGGTAATTCCTTCCGTCGAAGATAAATGCCATATATTGTCTACTGTGTGGGTGCAGCTCCACCTGCCAGTACCCACATACAGTATCCCAGGTACTAATGTATTTGGTGCCATGAAACCTTTTTAAAATTTTTTCAATCTCTCCCGGTGAAGTTCGGTCATTGATAATCATTTTGTTGATCTCTCGGGCGTCTAAGCAGATCCGTACCTTACCATTCTTTTTGGGTATAGATACTATGGGACTTGTGTATGGAGATTGGCTATACTCAATGATGTCCTCCTCCATCATTCTGTTTATTTCTGTTCTGACTTCATTTTTCAGGGAGGTAGGATTTTCATCCTATGGGGTAGGATTTTCTATGGAAGTCTACTGGTTCACGGAATTTAATCTTGCATTGGTACCCCTTGACCTTGCCTGGAGTATTGGAGAAAACGTGCTGGTATGCGTTATAAATTGCTATGAGATTTTCAGCCTGTTTCTTAGTTATTTTTTGTTGAGGTCGTTCTCCTTGGAAAGTTCTTATTTCCTCTATTTTCCTTTCCCATAGTTCTCTACCTTCCTCTTCATCGGCCATAATATTATTGATGGTTCATGTGTTTGGCAATAGTAATTTTTTAATCCTGGATCCTGATTCAAAGCTGTTGGTGTAGAGTTACAGTTTATAATGTTTGCAGACCATATTCCCCTTTCAGAAGTCAGCAACACTATTCCTTTTTGCAGGTTGATTACTGCCGAATGTTGTCTCAACACGTCGCATCCTATGAGCATATTAAATGGCAGTCCATTTGCTACAAGAAAAACAATAGGTATGGTTGCGTTCTGACTGTCCAATTCTAATAAAAACTTGTTTCCTTATCGATTTATTTTGTTTGCCTGTTGCACCAATTATGATGATATTATTTATTGGTAGAGTGGGAATTGGTATTTGGGAGTTAGCTTGTATTCGCTTTAGCTCTGGCTGGTTTATTAAGGATATACTCGATCCTGTGTCGATCATTATTATTGTTATGGTCCCGTTGATGGTAGCCTTTATGTGTACGATTTCACTGTTTGTTTTTGGCAGTTGGTTAGCTTCTTCTTCCAGGAGTTCTTCTCTGATATTTTTGAGGTAGTTGTTTGATATTATTGTTATAATTTTGTGTTTATTTTGTGATGTCATTCGTCGTAGCAACCCAAGTGATTGGTCATGTGAAGGGTATATCTGGTTTTTCACTGACCTCTTTAGTTTAAAGGTTGTTGTGCATTGATGGCCAGACTATCGGACTGGTTTGCCGCCGTCTCGTTTATCGGTCCTGGTTGATCGCTTATCTGGTTCCTTGACGCTTCCATTGTTCTGTTTTCTGGGAATTGATTATTATTTGTATTCGAGTTATTGTACCAGGAGTTTGTCTGTGTATTTGGACAATACCTCCTATGGTTAGGTTGTCTCCTCCCATTAATGAAATTAACCTGGCGTCTAACGTCGCCTCTATTTTGGTTACTCCCGGTTCCCCTGTTGTACTGGTAATTCGGGTTATAACGGTTGCCATAGTAATTGCTATTATTGGGGTGACCATTAGGACGTTGGTTCGGTTCTGCTCCCCTGTAATTATTGTTCGCGGGTTGTTGTTTTGGTTGTTTCTGTTATTTGGCTGGTTACCCGGATTATAATTCTGTTGGTTCCTGTTATTTGGCTGGTTACCTTGATGGTCATTGACATTCCGGTTCATATTGTTTCGGTTGCCATTTTGGGTGTTGCTGTGGGACGGGTTGTAATTAGGCGCATTTTGTTTTTCGCTCCACCTGTTATGTCTTTGGTTCACCAGTCGGTTCCTTTTGTACTGACCGTCATTTTCATGGTCCTCCAACAAACTTGCCATTCCCTGGATGGTTTTTATCTGATCTTGTTTCCTGGCCTTTTGTATTGCGTCCTCGTAGTGGTAACCCAGCTGTATTACTAATGATTCTTCAGGTATTCTCTAGATTCCTCGCCAAGCATACCTTCCCTAAAAAGTAAGATGTTAGGGTGTGTCCTGCTTGCGATTCATACCTCCCATTGCTGATGTCGTTCCTTACTACGTTTTGGGTGGATTCAGGCCAGTATTTTTCTCGGAATTGTGCCTTAAATTCCTGGGTACAGTTGATCTCCGGTCGATTGGCCGTCCACCAATTGTCGTGAGTGTCTTTGAACATTTCGTCAATGAGGCTCCTTACCGTCGTCCATCTTGTTTCCCTGTTCTTTTCGATAAGTTCCTCCACTCTCTTTAGGAATTCTATGGGATTACGCCTGTAACTCCGAATGTTTATTAATTCTCTGTTCTCGCTGGTGATAATGTGGGTATTGTGACATGGTTTCTCCCTCAGTGCGTCCAGCTCTTCCTGCATCTGCCTTTCCCTTTGACTGATTCCTTGTATCTTCTCTTTGTTCTCTTGGGTCTGTCCGTCGACTTTGTTGATGGTGGTGTATACTCTTTCCACACGATCACTGATATCTGTTTGTATTTCCTTGTGCCTCTCCTCCAGCTTCTTGAGCACCTCCTGTTTATTTCTTGTGCATTCTACTGTTGTTATTATTTGGAGTTCTTCTATCCTGTTCTTGCCGTCGTCCTCGACTGCTTTAATTTTGTTTAATATTTCTTCCTGAGCCTTCGCTACTGTTTCACTGGTTGTTTTTATTTTTTCATTTGTTTCGGAGACCTTCTTTTTGATATCTTCGCAGTATCCCTTTAACTGTTGTTCTAATTGACATTTTAACTCTTCTTTGTTCTTCTCATGGTCCTCCTTCAATTGTCCCCTCAATTCTTCATTACTTTTTTGGATGTCCTCCGTCAATTGCTGTTGTAAAGCTTTTTGGTCCTTCCTTAAGGTATTACTGTGTTCCTCCATTTTCTCATTGATTTGTTGTTTTAGTGTCTCATTATCGTCTTCGATTTTATTGTTCAACGTCTCTATATCTTCCCTTATTTTCTCCTCCATCTGGTCTATTTTTTCATCGAGTTTTTCGTTTA
This sequence comes from Magicicada septendecula, assembly GCA_034769895.1. Taxonomy (NCBI): domain Eukaryota; kingdom Metazoa; phylum Arthropoda; class Insecta; order Hemiptera; family Cicadidae; genus Magicicada; species Magicicada septendecula. The sequence continues at coordinate 228,330,485 of CM068374.1, read as the reverse complement.
ATTCTTCATTGTTTCTGTCCAATTTTTCATGTATTTTCTTATTATCTTCCTCGATTTGGTCTATTTTTTCATTCGTTTTCTTATTATTTTCCTTGATCTGTCCAAATTGCTCCATCATTATTTTCATCATGTTATCCATCTTCTCCCCTTCGGTTGGTTTGTCTGGTTGGTCGCCGACTATTACTTCCATTTGCGGTTCTGGTTGGTTTGGGTTTTCTGGTTGGTCCTCTTGGGTATCCTCTTCGATCGTTTCCTCGATTATTTCTTCCATCATTTCCATTTCTTCTCCCTTGTTATCTTCAGTTCCCTGCTTAGCTTTATACCTTGTAACCATGGAATGTTGCATATTTTCCCGTAATCACCGCTAGTCTTCTTTTCTAGCCTCACCAGTTGGTCGCCAATCTGTAACGACTAGATGAAGTCGTCTCTATAAAAATTTATATGTTGTGTGTTCGCCTCACACTGGTGTCGTTACTTCAATGTTTTGCGCTAACGATTTCCGTAGCGATCCTTCAATTACCTGTACAACGCGAGTGGAAACCTTACCTGTTGTTCAATAGGGGTTTATAAATCCCGAGTGGTGCCAAATTGTTTATTTAAAACAATTAAATTAATAAATAGTGTGGTAAAAGGTGTTCTTAGCTATGACGGCCTGGAGCATTCAAATTTTACTCCTGCCTTCGTTCGACCTTCTTAATCGAGCAGTTAGTTAGCCGGATTTGTGACGTGAGCGCTTGCCGTCATTCTCGTTCTCTCTGCTATACAATACACAATTTATACGAGGGTTAACCTAAAAATAAGGTCTCCATTTTTAAAAATAGAAAAAAAAATTTATTATCAAAACTTTTTACATGGTTGTGAAGCATAAGAACACACTATTTTTCAACATAATCGCCGTTACGTTCAATGCATTTTTCGAGCCGCTGTGGCAGTTTTAGTATCCCAGTGTCATAGAAACTCGCCGCCATGTCATTGAGATAGCGTTTGACCTCGTCTTTCACCTCGTCATCGTCGTCGAATCGCATTCCACCCAAATGTTCTTTTAAATGTGTAAACAAATGATAGTCACAAGGTGCCAAGTCCGGACTATAGTGGGGGGGGGGTGATTATGTCCCATCCAAATTGGTTCAGAAGATCGGCGGTTGCGCGGGCGACATGAGGGCGAGCATTGTCGTGAAGAATGGACACGCCCTTGGTGAGCATTCCTCTTCTCCGGTTCTGAATCGCCCGTTTGAGTTTTTTGAGTGTCTCACAATATGCGTCTGCGTTTATTGTGGTCCCAGTAGGCATGAAATCGATCAACAATACACCTTCCGATCCCAAAACACAGTCGCCATGATCACATGATCGGCAGACTGTGTTTGTTTGAATTTTCGCCGCCTTGGTGAAGTTGGATGCCGCCACTCAAGTGATTGTCGTTTGGATTCAGGTGTGAAGTGGTGAACCCACGTTTCGTCACCTGCGACAACGGAATTCAAAAAGTCGTCTCTTTCGTCTGCATAGCGCTCAATAAATTCGCGGGCAGCTTCGACGCGTTGCCGTTTGTGGTCTTCTGTGAGCATTCGCGGAACCCACCTTGCGCACACCTTCCGATATTTCAGCTTTTCAGTCACAATCCTCTGAATGGTGGATTTCGAAACGTCAGGAAGAAAACAAGAGAGCTCGTGGATAGTGATCCTCCGATCTTCACGCACGACTTCGTCAAGTTTCCTGATCGTCTCGTCTGACACTGACGGTCTCCCGCTTCTTTTGTCATCATGAATTTCTGTACGACCAGCCTTAAACTCTCTACACCACTTGCGGACGTTTTTGACATCCATACACCCCGCACCATACACTTCAATCAACTGCCTATGGATTTCAATAGGCTGAACACCTTTTGCCTAAATCGAATGACTTCACGAAGAAATCGTGACTTCACGAAGTCCGCACTTGGCGGGAACAGCGATTGGGAGCTCCATTCTTAACGGCTGCCAAGCCAAGACTAATCGACCGAGCGAGCTCAGCGACCGCTTGTTTGAAAGAGGGGAGATGGCCGCACACAGCAGTGCTGCCAACTGCCGCCCAAAATATTTCCCTGCGGCTCTAGTCCTTTGGAGACCTTACTTTTGGGTTACCCCTCGTACAATACACTTCCCTATGAAATAAAAACAATGGTCACACTCTGTACTAGTTTCTTTAATTTGTGATTGGTAATTACTCAGTTTGACATTAAAATTATATTTGGTTATTCAACAAATTTTGCACCGACAATTAATATGAGTCTAATATCTCAAGGGTTTGGCGAAGATCGATTTTGAACGGATTATACAGTCAAAGATGGCGACTGTGTTGTTTGTTTACAGTTATTTTCGTTCAAAGTCTGGGGTTCTTGTGATTACAAGAAAAATATTAATGATTACAATAAAAAGTACACTACCTTACATTATTTGTACTTAAATAATATAATGTGTAGCTATAATTTGTTCATGCAGTGTAGTAAAGTGTGTTTCAAAAGTTCGCAATTTAACAACAGGTTATTTTCTTAGTTAATAAATTTTCAGTGTTTTGTTTTTTTATGTAATCTTTGAAAGAAATTATATTCAGTTTATAGTGAGAGTTCAGATGACTGTGAGAAATATTTAAAGTGAGTTTATTTCTGAAATTTGGGTAATTTAATGATACTTATCAAATCAGTAGACTTAATGTAAACAGTCGTTCAGGTGAAATGGAATAGGGCTTCAATCATAGTCAATTTTCAATTATCTGGGGCTTCTGGCATCTTTTTCATGTTAGTTGTAGCAATTTATTCATTTAAATTTTATTTAAATTGGTCAAATAACATCAGTTAAATGTTCTCGTTCCTTGTCTGCTTCTTACTTGTTCATCTTTTTGAATTTTGATTACTTTTTATATATTTTAGATTAAAATTTAGGCCATTCACAGCCTGGCGTCTATTCTGGAAGAGCGTCACTTATTGAATACTATGATTTAACGGAAAAATCGTAACCAACAGTCTGTTGTCATGGTTACGAATAAATTCTGATTGGTTGATCATGACTTTATAACCATTGTTATCAAATTTGAATTTTTATTCAAAATTACTGTATATCTTCTGATTGCTTTTATTCTTCCGTCTTCCTTCCTATGTATTAAATATTATCACTACTGTTTGTATTTCCTTTCAAAGATTATTTTGACATCCCATAAGGTTGGGTTCTCTAATGTATTATTGCTTGTACAATTATGTTAATATTTGTTAATTACATTTCTTTTTTATCTTAAGTCCTTATTCTAACATTTTTCTTTTAATATGATTCACAAATTATCCTTGGCTAGTTACTTTCCTTGGATTTGCTAATTTCTTTGTTAATTTTTTACAATTGTAGTTATTTGTTTTTTGACAGTTAGGCATTTCATAGGCCTAAGTAGCCATTGATTATATTTACTGATTTTATACAAATTACATCTTATTTTACCCTAATGTGTTTTGTTTTGTGATTATAATTGATTTGTTCATTTGTTGATGTGTTTTGGATCTGTTTTTATGCTAATTGTGTGTTACCATTATTTTCTACATCATGGCTTGTTAATTATTTCCTAACTGATTTTCCAGTGTTATTAGCTCTGTATTGATTTACCTTCTTATTTATCTATTTTGCCCTTGTTAACAATATGGCTATTACTATTCTTTATTACATAAAACATAACATCTACGCCTATGGTCTGTATAATTCCTTCAGCCATATCCTATTCATAAATTTAATTGAACAATTTTTTAACAGTTATTAGGTAATGTTTGTTTACAATTCATTTCATTCTTTATTATTTTTTGGGTGATAACACCATCACACCATTTAAACTTACTTAATTGATTATCCCTTATAACATGGGGTGTTTATTGATTTTGTTTTTAATTTCTTAAATAATCTCTACCTTCAATCCATGGTAACACTAACTGTTTACCTTCCATGGGCTTCCTCCCCTGAATAACATCGTATCCTTCATTTATATTTAATCTTAATACAGTAAACCCTTGATTTAACGGACTAATTGGGGCTGAGGGGTGTCCGTAAAATCGTAAGTCCGTTAAATCGCAAATTTTGTTTTCTGAGGATATATTTAAATCAAATAGGCCTATAACACTTGAAATTTTAATACTATTAATATCATGCAAATACCGTATTGTTCCGAATACAAGCCGCACTTTTTCTCCTAAAAACATGGTCGCTAATTTGGCCTGCGGCTTGCATTCGCGCGCTAACGAAATTCGAAGTTATACCTGACTTCTGGCTGGACGATTGCTTTTGGTATCTATGAGTTGTTTACTGCCTAAGCAACAGCAGTTTGCCTGGCTGTAGTTAACTCTGGCGTTATGATTTATGACTACAACCGAATGTTTTAACAGCAAACTGAAGAAAGAATAGGAAGATAAAGTGTACGTGCATGCGCACGCGCGTGTTATCGCACCCTTCTGTAGGAGCAAGACAAAGGATGAGTAGAGGGGGTGTGAGTAACATGTTTCCAAATAACGGGTAAACTGCCAGTGTGGTTTTCTATTGTAACACCGACAACATCGCTTATCTGTACTTTGTTTTTGTAGTGCGTGTGCGGTATGAGTGATATTGTGGAGACTAAAGGCATGCAGTCAAATCAAATTAAACGTAACCCATACGATGCAAATTATAAATTAATTTTGATACAAAATGTAGAAAAAACATGCAATCGCGTAGCCGCAAGGAAATTCGATATTGATGAATCCTGTATTCGACGATGGAGAAAACAGAAGGAATGACTTTTAAATGCAAATACTGCGTGACGAACATTCACGGGACCTCAAGTTGGGCGTTATGTAGCAGTAGAGTCCAGCGTCTGTGAATACGTACGGCTTTTAAGAAGGCAAGGACTCCCTGTCACTAGACATGTTTTAAAATTAAAAGCTTTAGAAATCGCAGAAGAATTAAAAGTCTCCGGTTTCAAAGCCAGCTTCGGGTGTATAAGACAAATAATGCGGCGAAATGGATTTGCGCTTAAATGACGTACATCACTCGTGCTGAAACTACCGAGTGACTACGAAGAAAAACTCCTACAGTATCAGCGGTTTGTCATTCATTTACGCAAGAAGCATAATTATTCACTTGAACACATAGGAAATGCCGATGAAACGCCCGTATTTTTTATTTACGTATATTTACGGTGGACCAAAAGGGAACCAAATCTGTAACAGTAAAGATTACGGGAAATGAAAAATTACATGCCACTGTAATGCTTGCTGTATTAGCTGATGGACGAATATTTCACAGTGAAATAAGATGCATTCAGTGTATATTGTTCAGTGTTAGTCTTCGTGATGTCTTCTACTGAACGTGTGCGACGCCTGTGTCGATGACAACACAAAGACAGGGATCGTGAAGAATTAAATGAATTCTTGATGAATACTCCGTTCTCATCAAATACAACTGAAGATAAGAAAATTTGCGTTTCAAAACAAGAAACAAAAGAATGCTGCGATAGCCAAGCAATATCGCCAGAACAGAAGAGTCTGCAGTTTATGCACATTATACGTTTCAAAAGCCTAAAAACATTATCATGCTTTTTTTTTCCGAAGTCCGTTAAATCGAGGGTTTACTGTACTATCTTTAATTACTATCATTAACAAAATTCTTATTTGTTCACCATTAAATTGTTTAGTGTTTATCACTGATTTACTAAGCGTTTTTTATCTATCACTATATTTCCTAATACTATCATTTACAATATTCTTATTTATTAATAACATTCACTTTTAAACCATTTAGTGTTTATCACTGATTTACTAAGCGTTTTTTTATCTATCACTAGATTTTCTAATTATTTTGGGGGTTTTACGCTTTCACTTTTGCGCTCCTTAAATGATTATTTTAAGTGTTTATTAGTGGGTAATCCCTACCACTACCTTCTCTTTGTCACCTAGTTATTTTATTTTCTCACCATCTCACTCTTTACAAATATTATTTATACTATTAACAAGTTCATTTCTTTATAGAGTTCTTTATTACATATAACTCTAATTCTTGGGTTAGTGTACTTTTATTTATCGGGTTTTATCAATTATCATTTAATCGATAATAATACTTATTTTTTACATTGGTTAGTTATTGGTTTCGTTTCCATTATATTTGGGTGTACCATTTCTCCTTCTTTTGTTCTATATTATTTGTTTGTTGTAACGGGACATTTTGGCCTATTTTGGGGGTAATGAATAAATTTGTATTTTTAATAAAGCAAATAACATTTTTTATGATGATTGGGACAAAACGTAAACGAAAGGTAAAATTCATTGGTAGCAGCAGTGGTAGCACTGATTGTGAAAATTATTCAGAAATTATTATTGTGAAACGACAAAAATCAACAGACCACAAAACTGTGCCAAGGTCAACCAATGACCTACAAAAACTGTAAACAAGTTATGTAACGGCATCGGACGATCTTACGTCAGAGACGATCCCCGCTGTGGAATTCAGTTATGAAACAAAAACAGTATGCTGGCGTAAGGATACAAACTTAAAAACAATAAGAATTGGTCATATAACCACGGCGACAACACGAAGTAGTGCCGTTTGTCTAATCCCAGTATAAAATTAATCAGTGAGCCGGCCGGTCACATATAAAGTTCCGGAACGTAAATCGCGGGCGCCCGCACCTTATAAAATGTGACTAATATATCGAAAATTTGTTTTAACAATAGCTATACCTATAAAAAAAATGTGATTAATAGTATTAAAGTATTTATTTAGTGATTAATGTATTTATTTCTATTCTAAAGAGAAAATCATGCATAATAAATGTTATTATTGTCTTTCTATAAGATCGTAAAAAAGTAGGAGAAGGTAAGGGGAATATTTGTCTATATAAAATTTGAAATTATGTTAACGGCTATATTTTCATGTTTTCTTTTGTAGTGTGAAAATGAATTAAAATAGGTGTGATGGTAATTCAGTTGTACGTTCTTAAATAACCAGTTCTGCACTTCCCGTTCGCTGATTCGAACCTTGATGAGTAAAACCTTAGGTTGGTAATAAACAACATGGCAGTTGTAAGAGTCGCAAATTAGTAAATACATAAGATCAAAATCTATTTATGAATTTTATAACAGTAAGTAATAGCACATTGTGTCTTATCATTTGATTTCATTTTATTTCCCTTTATACTTGGTTTGTTTCATTTCCATTTTCCTTCTTCTTCTCCTTCATTTTCATTTTGTTTCATTTTATTTTGGTTTCCCCTTCTCCTTTTGTTTCTTTTTATTTGGTCAATCACTTTCTTATTTGGTTTCGTTTTCCCCCTTCTCCTTTTGTTTGGTCAATCACTTGGGTTAGGTCACGTCGTCGTTTGTCACGTCATTGTCATTTTATTTTCATTAGTTTAAACATTTTATATTATACGAATTACTTTTTATATTGCTGATTCATCTTTTTTATCCCTGGTATTGGGGTGGCTTATTTGTGTTGTAACAATATAATACTGTACATATTTAGTGTTTGACAATGTAATTACATTTTTAGAAAACTTCATTTTACACGTATTCTGGAGCCTCCACTCCCATCCACCTACACTGCTTTCTGTAAAGCAGACAATTTCTACCCCTATCCCAATACTGTCCTCTAAACAGAGTTTTACTGTATATTACATTATCGTGAACAGTGATTATATAAAAGCAATGCTCCTGATACGCAATACAAATATTTTCACTAACATTCTTCAGTGGCTGAAAACAATGGGTTTGTTTTCTGGTAAATTTTTGTGAAGTTATGGGAGACATTTCTTACAAAATATATCTAGGGAGTGCTAACTAGAATCACAGTTGGTGAAAGAATTTGCAATACCTTCATATATATATAATTTCTTAATCAAAAGAATTTAGTTTGGGCATGGCTGAATATAAATTGGATATTCTAAGCATAGCTGGGTCTTTGACTCTTTCAGTGCTACTGATGTATTAACATGCAACAGAGTTAGTGCCAGAAATGCTACTGTCACATTAATTTGTTCGATGTTTGAGCTATCTGGTGGCCAGTTTGGTATCACAATATATTGATAGTTTATTTAGGTTCGTATTCTTGTGTTTATGGGAGGGACTTGTATCTTTTAGTTTAATTTTCAAACAGCTGACTATTTGTCACTCAATCACAAGTGGGATTATGCAAGGAGAGTGGCCGTATATTTATATCGTATTTATTTTTGTTTAAGTTTATTTCTTTTCTCCTTTGTTTATCTATTACCTATTACATATTTTAGTACTGTTTACGTAATAATGACACATTTGCTAGGCTCAAGTTGTGACAATTAACAAATATTCCATGATTCACTGTTTGTAAATAATGACAGTGATAGTGAAAGCAAAGATGAATTGTTGAGTGGTTTTGATGATACTACTCATTTATTTCCCATCATTAGTACCACCTACAGAAAAAAAGCAACAATTCGAAGATGTGCTGTCTGTGCACCCAGGAGGAGAGAGTCAAGTTACATGCGTAAAGAGTGTGATCTAGGACTACGTGTTTACCTGTGTTTTGAGTTGTATCACACAAAACCAAATTACTGATTAAATTAAAATATATTTATTTTATTTCTAATTTGTTTGACCATAAATATAGTGTTATTTTGACCATTGTTATACGCTAAACTGTAGTGACAATAAAAACTCAATATTACAATATTTATGTGCAGCGTGATGCTTCAAAATATTCCAAGAATGTAGTGTTTTTTATTTTAAAAAAAGTTAATTAAGTAACTACTTCTACAATCAGCTATGCACAGTTAAAAAAAAAATTTTTGGTCAAAAACAACACTGAAAGGGTTAACAGAGTGAAATAAAGACACATGCTCATTTTTTAATAACATAAATTTGTTAAATAAAGTAATTCGTTTATTGAGCATAATACAACACTTGACAGTTAAAAAATTGTGCTAACATATGCCTAGTAATTTATGAATATGAAAAAATAAAATTTATTTTTATACATAACAATTATTTACAAAAAAATACTATAGCAGCATCACAGACACACTAGTTATACAGTAGTATTGCTACCACATATCTCATAAATTCAGTAGTTTACATTTTTACTAATAGGTCTATATCTATACCTGATCACTTATATTCTCGTTTGCCTTCACATACTGATAAATGGTTACATGTATGCTGCATGTAACACCCAACATTTGAGTAAAATAGTTTCAAGCACTTAACTACATTTATACTTCATTATCTAATTCATTCTTTATTTAAAAAATTCTTCAATCATTTGTAAACTTTTTATGAATCGTGATCTCGCATGAAAATAAAGACAAAAGCCATTTGCAAAAATTTCGTAGTTATACAACCTCAAAACCTAAACAGGGACCTTTAATATTTTTACACCCATTTTCAATTCTGACAAAACTTCATGTTGAAATGAAGTCTTATAACACTATATCTTAAACAATATGATACAATAAAATGTAATATGGCTAGTAACGCCTCTACTATATCTCAACTTAGAATGTTTCATACCAATCAGGATTAGATGTACTCAAAGAATATTTAGAAAAATTCAAAATGGGTCCAAACTCTTGACATGTTGCTTTGGTTCATTAACTGCTCCAAAAACTAATTCTTCCATTCCGGTTTCATTTATAGAAAGAACATTATCAATTTACTGCTAAATGGAACATGAGGTAAATATTTTTAAAACAAAATATATGGCTCTGGGGTAAACATATATATGAACCACCTTAATAATTTTTCTTCTCTTTTAGCAGCATCTGAGAGTGAAGAACACATGGCATACCCTTCACATGATAGCTGTCATTTTTTTGGGTCACAATACAGCATGAAAAGCATCAATAACTACTATGAAGGCTCTTTATAATTGTTTAATTATAATAATCACTAACAAACTCACATACTATATACTGTTATCAACACCTTAAGCATTTGTTAACTATACATCAGCCTTTCATTTCAGTGCAACACAGCTATTAGTGAAGTATAAATAATTTGTACTCATTATTACACAAAAATCTGACAAGAAAAAATCATACTATAATTAAAATAAAACAATAAATGATTATAGAAAAAATCTAGTAGGAAAAAATTGTACTACAACTAAAAACAAAATGATAACACTTTCATACAAATGCTGTAAATGGCACTTTTAAAATGTGCATTTATCTTTAAAGCGCTGGGTAACTTGTTCAGGAGAACAGACTTGAAGATTAGGAATAAATGCTGATAGGTAGAGTTCAACGTTCCAGGTTTGACTCCCTTATTTGTGTATGATATTCTTCTCTTAAGAAATTTCATACAGTTTTGTCCAATTTCTTAGAGGATGTATCATTCATTTCAAACCAACTGAACGAGTTATCTGGAAAAATAATAATTTCAATTATTAAAATATACACAACAGGAATACTGTTATCAGAATTAATAATATAATAACAGAAATATCGTTCTTAATTCCTTCAGTTACGTCTGACATGTTACACTGTTACGATCTGTTACCAGGCATTACTTAATAGCCTACAATGAAATTCAGATAATTCAGTTTTCTTGGGCCCTGGATATCCCTATAATAATTATTATTTAAAACATCATTAAGTAAACATTATTTTGACTAAACACATTTACTTTACTTTTAATTTGTCCAACTAACAATTTCACTGTTGAACATTGTAGCCTCTAATTTGAGAATTTGAGACATATTCGTAAATTTAGAATGTATTTTTCAATCTGTAATTCACAATTCTCCTTAAATAAACAGACTGTTACAATATTACTATTCATTATCGAGTCACGCTATTCCAGAATGTTATGTTTGAAACATATCGTTCAATCTATACAATCTGTAGATCTATAGACCTTACAGCAAGTCTTAATTATTGTCATAAAAAACACATGAAGTTTTTCAGTTTATACCCATACATATTATAAGTTTAATGAAGAAAGTTGTGTTAGTGGTTATAATCACAAACAGAATTATTACTGTTGCACACCACTATAGAAAAATTATTCCGATTAGCGCTTTCAAGCTTCTCAGCTCTTCGTCAGATCGGCATTAACAAGAGGAAGTAAAAACCAAACCCTTTACACCCCCACCCCTCCCCTCTGACCACACACAACAAGCTATAATTCAACTGTACCTTCCCTACCTCTGAGCCCTGTCACCCCCGTCTGTACAGTTACATATTTTTCTAGCACATTCCTTGTGTTTATGTGTTGTGTGTGTGTCTACATTCTTTTTAAAACCTACCGCCTTTCTCATTCACACTTGTGGGCGCGGTCACTCACCCTTATTTTAAAAACATCCAATAGTCCTATGCAATTTAATTCTTAATGTTATCTATCCGTCCTCTTTAATTTCTTTTATCTATCTCTTGTTATCTATCTTTTACTTTTCAATTATATTATAAAAAAAAATATTATAATTATCTTATATTTTATAATATAATTAAAAAGTAAAAGATAGATAACAAGAGATAGATAGGGTTTGGTTTTTACTTCCTCTTGTTAATGCCGATCAGACGATGAGCTGTGTGACGTTCACTACAGTTTAAAATACACAAAATACATAAATATAATTTCCACCTACCTGCAAAGCTTCTATTCGGGTCCAGAATTCGATCATATGTACGTCGGATGCAAACCTGTGTTAAGGTTTTCGAAATAAATAACTCTACACATCTTTATGAAGAGAAATGATTAGCTTTTTAATGATCAAATATTGCAATTTTAAATTTTTGTTTACCAAATACATTTACTTACATGTTTTTCAAAGGTTGTGCAATTCTCGCTTATACATCTTATTTTATCGACTTACATAATATTACTTACATCTATGCAGATAGCCCAGCCTGCGTCACGCACTCTCACATTCTAAAAAATAAAACCCCCGTTACCCTGCTTGATCAAGCTAATACATCATATTATACAATCCCCGCCGGCCACGCGGTAATCCGTGACCTCGTGGTCGTCCCGTGGTGAGTTGTAATCGTCCCGAAAAAACAAAAAAATAACAAACTGGTATGTTAGTATTCGGAAGTTATTCCCGCATCACTGCCACTGATTCAAATAATGATTAATCCACTTTTACTGCCACATGTTTGAATTTTGAGAAGAGCTACCTCTTCTAAGTGAACCGGCCGGTTACTCTTGGGACGAACAACTGCGCAACTTACTTGGCGAGCGGGAGGAAACAGTGGTCCACTACCAATGGATCTCGTTGTCGTTCAAAGTTGATTTGCCGTGGCTTATTGGCTAAACCCAAGCTACATAGTGTTTGTTTTAGTAGTGTGTGACGACAATCTCTAGGCACTGTTGGCTTGATGTCACCCACAGGAGGCGGTCCTTAGCTACGTTTCCTGTAGGTCGGCTCGTTGATCTCAACCAACGTAGTTTTTGCGCCATTTTTTCCAGCGTCGTTTGGTTTTCTTGGCGTCCCAACAGCGCGCATACTTGAGTCGTTGCGTGCGTGCGCACTGTCACATTCACGCACAGTTCTGAGAAATAGAGGGTGGTGCATACCTCGGTACTAATTTCACAACGGAATATTACGTCTTGCCTTTGTTCTGAAACTGCTCTACTTGCCACGTGGACTGTTCCAATGGAATTAACTTGAACAATATTTTTATGAAGCCCCGAAAAATAAAATAAATGAATACAAATACCCCATAAATACAATAAATAAAATTACCCAATTTTGACACGTTACAGCTGAGAAGCTTGAAAGCGCTAATCGGAATAATTTTTCTATAGTGTAGTGCAACAGTAATAATTCTGTTTGTCATACATATTATGTTACTAAATTTAGATCTGCAGTGATTGTGAACATTAATTGTCACTATTACTGACAATGATAAGATCAAACTATACCATTTCATTCCTGAAATTATTATTATCAGCCAGGCTGTTACATCCAATTGCAATGAACTACCTAAATGGAAACAAAAGTATGTTTGTTTGGCAATACAAACTGACAACATTTCTCTGTCGAGTCATAAACAATAACAAATGGCTAGTTCGAAGAGTATCAAATCTTCCATTCTTTATGTGTTCACGAATGTCGAAACATATATCTTATACCAATTACAGCTGATATAACCACAACACATTATGAAAATTTTTTTATTTCTTTCACAGTAATCACTATGTGAGTCACAACTTTTTTTTATTAATCTATCAATCTGCACAATTAAAACGTTTACCTGTTCATACAAAGTCCACGCCATTGCAGCCATTAGTGTACGCCTCAGCATACGAGGAACCAAACCTGTGAAATATCCTTGGAATCCATGTTTCTGTGACAAAGTAATTTACATGTAAATTATTACTTGTTCAGTGACAGGCATGATTAAAATTATCTACTCTGAACTATGCTAGTTATCAACATAACTGGTTACCAGTTTCTTTGCTCCTATCATTACTGTATCTCCTAATTTAAGAAACTCGATACAATCTCATACAGTTTAATTGATAATTAAAAATTTACCTTTTGAATAAACAGAATCACATGTAGTATACCCTGGTATTTTTCAGGATAAAGTTGCATTTTAGTTTTGATAACATCAGCTGGTTGTGTAACCAATGAAGCAAGTAGTCCAGCAACTATACCACAAGAGAAATGTGATGGTGCAGCTAAATCACCTTTAAATAATTCTGTAAGAAAACAATAAAATGTATGATTAAAATCCTTATTCTTAATTTTTGGTGTTTAATATTCCAAATTTTGAAATGACAGACATTTCTAATCAGGTAATAATAAACTATTTATTACAAAAAAATCTACATGTGAACAAATTATATATGGCAATACTGAACAACCTTAATTAAACGCATTCTTTATATAATAATCTTAAAATAATATTCAATTTTGAAACAAAAAATACTATAATTATAAGAAATTCCTAACCTGTTAAAGTTTGTACAGTTATGTTTCATAAGAAATATGTTTGCGTCCAGAAAAGTATCCAAATCCCTTTACTACTCAATATTATTTTGAACAGTAGAGGAATAAATATACTTCGGAAATCTCAAAATATAAATTACCTTGTGGTAAGTTGTCTTTTATTTGCCTGTAGAACATCAGGTATAGGCCAGAGAATGGTGCATCTCTGAATAGGGTTGGTAGCAGACCACATGTGAGGCCACGAACACCTTCACTGCGATATATTATTTTCAGGGCTTGTCCGATACTTCGATACACATATTCACCACTCTAAACAGACACATGGTTATGTTAATTTTGTAAAAACAAAACAAAAACTGTTCACATACAGAAAGAATGTTTATTATTGTAGTTTGAAGCACTAAAGATATGTATAAGATTGCGTGTGTGTGATCAAACTACAACATACTGCTGCAATCAAAGTGACAGTTGTTTTTTGTGCTTAATGTTTTTGACAGAATAAAATACAATCTTATAATATTTGAACTCATTAATTTTCACAAACTTTGTGTCTAATTACAATTCGACAACAATTAATTGTAACGGGACGTTTAGGCGCCTCTAAGAATATTTTTTGGGGAAACATAAAAAGAAATAATAATTGTAAAATTTTATTCATAAATTATAACGACGTAATATGCAGTGAGTGAAACAGTGTCAAGGTCAACTCCAGAATGAAAGGGGAACAGTTATTTTTAGCTACATGACCTGTAAATTATGTAATTCAGAGGTCACGCCATATGACGTCAGAGACCAACCCAGCTTCATATCGTCGCTGGAATGTAGATCCAAAATAATGATTGTTAGTTAGCGGGTTGTAGTTTGTTAAGGGGTATAACAGAAAAATTTTGTTTAACATGGCTAACGAACAAGTAAACGATATAGGTTTCGCGTGGGACGAATGGTAATATGAATTCAAAAGTATTGCGAATAAAATGACGGAGGATGAGTGGGGTAAACCGGATGATAATTTGAGATGAATGGAAGAAGAAGAGGGAATATTTGCTGAAATTAAAAAGCATAGTGATGATACTATTATTGGTAGTGAGATGACAAATAATAAAGGTAAAATAGTTGAAGTGATAGGGGTAGAGAATAAGACAGTGAATAGACCTAATGATAATGATGATAGTGTAGTGGTGGTAGAAAAAGGTAGGGAGACAGACCAATTTAACAAGAAAAAAGACGATCAGGTGGCAGATAATAAGGTAAGTAATGATAATATGAGTGAATCTGATTATAAGATGCATATGATGAATCTTTGTTCTTAATAAACAAGACGAGAAGTGGGAAGGAGATAGATGTCAATTAAAGGAGAATACAGAAGTTGAATCAAAGCAGGTAAGTGGTTGTAATGGTATCAAAAATAATGATGGTGATATGATGACGAATAATAATGAAGAAATAATTAACAAGGTAAGTGATAGTTATAAAAATGAGTTAACAAGTAGTAATTGTAAGATAGCTGAAAACGAGATATCTAAGGATGATACAGTTAAAATTAATAGTGCTGATGAGAATATAGTGATAGTAAGTGAGGGTGAGAGAGAAATGAGAGTAAGGGGTTGTGAAGGGGTAGAAATCAGTGTTGATGAGTTAGAGAAAGAGTGGAGAGTTTACAGGTAGAGGGGTTGCAGGAGGTAAATTTTTCCCGTGGTGTTGTTGGGGGTGAAGAAAAGGCTTCACGAGTGTATTTGGTAGATGAAAGATCTACAAATAATTGTCCCTTGAGTTTTTGTGGTGTTCCTGGAAGGGCCAGGAGGTGTTTTAATGTAGTAGTACTCTCTGCATGGGATGATAGAGAAAGTGTGAAATGGTGTTATGATGAGAGGTATTTTGAGAGAGAGTTGTATTTTGAAGGAGAGATAGAGTTGTTTGAGGTTGGTAGAAGTTATAAAGAATTAAGAGAGAGAGAGAGTGAAGAGAGAGAGAGTTGATGATGATATTGAGTACTTACCTTGTGACGTAATAAGTGCAGCAAATGACGATAAGGTTGATGATATTGAGTACTTACCTTGTGACGTAATTGGTATAGCAGCAGATGATAATAATTATGAAATTATGATTTACCTAATTGTGACAAATCATACTAAGGGCGACTTGACTATACTCGATGGTGACAAGTTATATGATGTAATAATATGGAATAATCCTGTTGATTATTATGGTATTGTGGAAAAGTATGAGAATTTAAATAGTCGTTATATTGATAGAGATAATATAATGGACTTAATAAAAAATGAACTGTGTAGACGTAAGCCAAGATTATTATTCGATGATGGTGGTTAAACATTTAGTGTTCATGAACATTTAACTATGTTAGTAGGGGTTCTGAAATTGACTGTATTATGAAATGATTTGTGGTAAACTATAACGAATAATAATGTGGATTGTATATACTTGTGTGTTGATCTCAAATGTATTTGTGCATTAGATTATGGTGTACTGTGTATTTTATGTAAACAATGTATGTATGTAATAGGAATTGATTTAATAATAATAGTAACTTTTTATCAGACTAAATAAATGATGAGAGTAATTGTGAATTTTATAATGTAAGTAAAGTAACTTAGTGTTTTAAAAAACTGATTGAATTGAATAATTGGAGATTAATTAATTAATTTAATATGTTGTACAGAGGAATTTTGGTGATGAATTTAAATGATTTTTCTGATATTTAGATTTTATAATAAATAGTAAATGATTAAACATACAATGTGTTTAGGTATTGAGTTATATTGTTATTATAAGGTAAGTTATGAATTTTCTAATGTAATTTTCAACGATTAACTTAATGTAAAATGTGGTAAAAGATGGAGTTTGGGTAATTATTTCAATAAGGCATTAAGACAGACAGAGTTAATTTTAAATGGGTATTAGACAAAACAAGAATTTCTGGAATAAAAGTAATATAGAAACGGGTCAGTAGTAGGGACACAGTAGCAAGAGTGAATATGTCGAGAGAGAAAGGGAGTGATGAAAGTGGAGAGTAAATAGGTGAGAGCAGGGTACATAAATTTTGTAGTGAGGGTGGAGGTGTAAGGAGTCCTCAGCGCAAAGTGTTGTGGTGGGAGGTGAAAAGTTTTAAAGAGGGTTGCGGGGTTACTTGGAAGGGCCAGGAACTGATAAGGGAATGAGCTGGTGGTGCGGGAACACACATCCTATGTATAAAAAGGGTATCAGGTGCTTTGTTATAAGAGGAGAATGATTTAAGTGGAGTTAGAGAAATTAGTGGAGGTAAATACTATTGAGAGATTGGTGTCATCCTATGCAAATCCGTTAGTGGTTGTTAGAAGGAAGAAGGTGAGTAAGGTTATATCTAAATGGCCATTCAATAAATCAAATCCTTATGAATGACTGAGAATCACCCGAACCAATTATTGATGAAAATGCTAAATAGAAATTCATAGTTGAAATGTAATAATAAATGTAACAAGTGAAAGATTTAATAGAATTTGAAACTAAAGTAAAGCTGTAAGGTGTGTAATTTTTGGTCAAACTTAAATTTGAAATGTTTGTCTCAAGTTAATAACAACAATGTTCATTATGAGTGTCTATTATGTTTTATTATGTTGTATATTATTATGTATTACGTAAGTGTAGGAATCTTAAACATGTATTGTATGTTTTAATAGATTCCCCACTTTCGGGCGGTCCCGGCCTTACCAGCCCAGACCATGGTTTTGGATGACAATCAGATGTGGGCAGACTTATTGTAACCTGACCATGGTTGGTTGCCTATGAAATTGGTATAATTTAGAAATTAACAGGGGGTTTTCAATCAGAGGAATCCACATAACTATGGAATAGCGGCTACCATCGAATGGGGTGATAGAACCGTATTAAGGGCATATGAATCATTATAGTAGGATTACTGGTGTCCTCGGACATCAGTAATGCCGAATTTTTATATAACGCCGAAGCAAGAACGGTGTAAGCAGCGTTTGCACCCTAATAAAATTCAGTTCTTGTGGAGGCAAATGAGCGCTACAGTCCAACATCATTAAGCAATTGTGTGTGTGTGTGTGTGTGTGTGTGTGTGTGTGTGTGTGTGTGTGTGTGTGTGTGTGTGTGTGTGTGTGTGTGTGTGTGTGTGTGTGTGTGTGTGTGTGTGTGTGTGTGGAAAGGAGCTGGCCATTACAAGCCAGGGGCATAAATAATAGAGTATTTATGCAACAAGGTAAATGCCTTACACGGTTTACCCATGAGGTGATTTACCTAATTGTAACTGGTTAAAGGGTGGATATTAGATAATGATGGAGAAGGAGGTTACTAAATTGCTAGTAATGAATTATTGAGAATAAAAATGAGTTATGTCAATGATGTAGTTGATTTTATGATGTAATTAAATGATTTGATGTTGATTTAAGGAGTATTATGAAGATGCTTAACGATTGTTAAGTAAATAATTTGTTCTGATGTAGTTGATTTAAAGGTGTTTATTCTATATAAGAATTTTATTAATGAATTTATTTATTTTGAAATGTGAATTATATAATGGAAGGTATTTGTAATGTTGTAATGGGAAACGTTTATTTAAATTCTGATGGGAATCAGAGAAATATTTTGAATTTTGGAACAAGAATTAACAAGAGAAGGGCATTCAGAATGTTGGTATTGAAGTTTAAATGTTATATGTCATGTTAAGTATGTATCCATGTATATGTTAGAGGTTAAGAGGAAAAAACCAGTGATTCTTAACGCAAACCAGTACAGCTAAGGGGAATCAGATCAGTTAGGGATATGTTATTATACACGGCCACTATTTGAATTTTGATTTGATATTTCAGTGTCTGGTGATGCTGTGGCGGCGGTCCTGTGCTGGCCGGCATGTCAGAGCAGGAGCGTCAAGTGCCTGTCTGGCCTTGCGGTGTTGGGATCTCGAGAGAGACGTCAAGTAAGGTCATTCAGGTGTGGTCACAATCACTGGACCGGGGGGGGGGGTAAGTTAACCATGATTTTAATAAAACTTAAGGGAGTTGTGGCGACATATCCTGCCTGATCCCTTTAGGAAGTATGAGAGTGTCAATGAGAGTTTTTATGCTTCGGCATAAAACCTCTCATTGACGGGGTATTGTAACGGGACGTTTAGGCCCCTCTAAGAATATTTTTCGGGGAAACATAAAAAGAAATAATAATTGTAAAATTTTATTCATAAATTATAACGACGTAATATGCAGTAAGTGAAATAGTGTCTAGGTCAACTCCACAACGCAAGGGGAACAGTTATTTTTAGCTACAACCTGTAAATTATGTAATTCAAAGGTCACGCCATATGACGTCAGAGACCAACCCAGCTTCATATCGTCGCTGGAATGTAGATCCAAAATAATGATCCCGTCAAAACTGAATTCAAAACTCGTAAGAACAAAAGTTTGACATCACGTGACTTCCCTCACTACTTCGGAAATTGAGACTTTAAGTTTCGCCCCAGTCGTCAAATAACATCTAACGATGACGGACGCGAGCCGTTCGCTCGCTCACCGGCTAAGTACAGTTTTTTGGCTCGCCCGCACGTAAAAAATGTGAATTTTTATATTTTATAACCTAAAACAGTGTTTTTATAAGCAAGGTAAATACAGTGACGAATTTAAGCAAAATGACAGTTCGGCTATAAAGTAAAAGGTGAAAATGAGGAGACAATAAGGTAGTGCGCGTTGTAACGTAACAGAGTTGAGGTTCCCGACGTTACATAAAAAACAAGTAAACATGATTTAAAACAATGCCCAAAGCATGTTATAATTAAATACAAGAGGGCCCATATCACCTGAAAAGTGCAGTAAAGGTACCTAGTAAGGTTACTAAGTAATAAAACATCAAAAGTGTACCTAAATCTAAAATATGTAATGAATAGTATGAGATGTAAAACATAAACATTGTGTCTAGTGGAATGAGTTTAATGTGTAGGAGTTGAGTATAACATACTGTTCAATTAATATTTAATGTGTTATAAAATGTACTTGGTGTTGTACTGTAGCATGATATAGTGTTTACAGGATATTTATTTTATGTTTTGTGTGTAGTAAGTGTGGAGCTGTTGCTTTAAGGAAGTACTAAGTCATAGGTACTCATTTTATTCATGTTTTATTCATTGTATTTAAATAATTAAGTACAAGTACATTTATAAGGTATGATATTATGTTGAATGTATTTACTTTAATTGATTAATGAAGATGTTTAAAATAATATTTGTAAACTTGGCCAGGAAGGCAATAAGTGTTAATAAGTTGGCAAGTAGTTCTTATAATTATGTAAAAAAACCAATGAAGGGTTCAATTATGAACTAAATAATATAATGAATTAAAACAAGGAAATTAAAATTGATATAAGTGGCAATAAGCCAGTGACTATTTGTACAGTAGGTCAGGTAAAGAAAAATTAAATTAAAAACAAAGCAAAATTATGACAGGTGTAATAAAACCAATAGGCCTAAATTTAATATTTGTAAAAGGAAACTAATACCTTTTTAATAAGTCCAGTCAGATGAAAATGTAGTAAAATGTATACGGTTTAATAAGGCAGATTAAGTGAGAGTTTTATGTGATTTGGTGTAATTCCAAGCATGAAGTATTTTATTAAATAAGAGTAGTAATATTTTCTAATTCTGGCTCTAGGATATCAAATATTATCCAATGACAGAAAGGAATGGTTGTTAGGTTAACTAAAATGCAAGAAATTTTGTTGATTTCAACATTCGATTGTTATATGCTAATGGGTGAAGTTGAATTAATACAAATCCAGGAAAGAATTTATAAAAAACCTTAACATTCGATTGTTATATGCTATTGGGAACAGTTCAGTAGACAATTTTAAACATAAAAAAATAAAATAAAAACTAATCAACTTTAATAAATCCAATGTATTAAAGCCAATCCATTAAAACAGAACTGAATAATAATTACTGAACTAGATTTCAGGAAATATAAGTCTACACATACTCAAAGTTGCGGAATTAATAAATCCTTCTTCAAACTAATTCCATCAAAGGAATGATGATGAACCCGAGTTACAATTAAACCAAGATCCTTCTTGAATGGACAAGAAGTCAAAATTAATGCAAATATAAACCAAACATACACAAAGAACCGTTGGCATTGAAGTAATAAACCTCACTTTCAAGAGATTGAAGAAATCGTAATACTACACCAATTCCACTGGGACCGGCAACCACTAGGATCGAGACGAAGAATGAAGAACAGAAGAACTCCTGTTACACTCCGGGACATCGCCTTTCAACCTTTATTGATAATCTGGATGCATTTTTTGGTCAAAAGTAACCTCATCAGTATATCTTCAAGCGATTATAAACAGACACGGCTATCCTGAGTATCGCATTGTCGGTAACAAACCAGCTTATATTTAATTTTATACATTAAGAATTAATAACCATTTGTAATACTTAGTAACCTTAATTTTGCATTACCTGGCCTTACTAATCGTTAAAAGAATCACATGTACCCTGGGATAAGAGATAAAACGAAAATTATATTTAAATTGTATTATACAGCACTAGTCCACTAACCAATCGATTCAGCATTGTACGATCGATATTACGATCTGGTAATCTATGAAGACAACTGTTGGAATTTAAAAAATAATATAAATAAAGAATCCTTCTTGTATGTGATAATGTTCTGTGTTATTGTAGAATAGTTATTGTATTTTGATTGGGGAGTAATTTACAGATAAAGAAGGTGATAAAACCGTTAAGTGAAACGAACTAACCTATAAAAACGAGTCAATTACTAATAACAGCGCTCGCTATCGACAGCTGGTGAATACGGGAGAGCGCAGAACTAACGTATTCTCTTCGCCAAACTTGGGTCAATTTAAATAATACAGACCGAATAGGGTTGGAGAGAATTACCGAATTATTAACTATAATACCCGTAATATAGCGTTATTCTCTGGTGAAACACTTAGTAATTGATTAACACAGGGCTATGTTCAACATACGAGTTGCAGCAACCATATAATAAATAATTGTTTTCTTTTTATAAATTAATATTGATTTGCAGGAGCTCTCATCTGCAACAACATAATAAACATTTTCCTTAATAACAGATTGGTTAATTCAACGTGGCTGAATTAACGATAAACCCGTAACTGTATTACACTCGCAAAAAGTAATATTTGTTTTAATATTACAAATTGGCGCTCAACGAGTGGGCTTTAGTTAAGTAAAAAATCGACTTAATTATTACTTAACTGGAGCAGGCAACTATTAGAGGCACAGGAATGCACACAAGAGGTGTTTCTAAAAGGATTGCGAAGGACCAGGAAACGGAAGGAGATAGACGGGAAGAAGAAGCGGAGATAATTACAGACACCGAAATGGAACAACAGGCGGGCGATAAAGAGGAAGCCAGAGGAGGCCTAGATTTACAAAAATTATGGGAATTATTTAAAGAAGATTCCAAGAAACAGAAGGAAGAATTGAATAAAAAATTTGACGAAAATTCAGAAAAGCTAGAAAATAAAATGGACAGTATAAATGAAAATTCAGAAAAGCTGGAAAATAAAATAGACAGTATTAATGAAAACTCAAAGAAACAAAACGAAATTTTGAGTGAGAATTTAATCAAACTAATGAATGAGAAGTTTGACAAAAATAAAGAGGAAACTGATGAGAATAACTGGCTAATAAATGAAAGCTTAAACCAAATTAATGAAAGGTTTGACAGGAACGATGAGAGCTTAAAGCAGATTCAGGAAAATAACAAACAAATAGACGAAAAAATTGAAAACAGTAATAAGGAGTTGCGGCAAATTATAAATGAACAAAACCAAGCGTTGTGGGAAGTCATCAATGAAAGGGTTGCAAATGTCAATGAAACACTTAACAAAACGGTAGATAATTATGAAGAGGAAGTAAGACAGCAAATAACTGAAACTAAGGTGGGTCTGGAAGAGACAGATGAAACCATCGTACAACTCGCAGTGGAAGTAGAGGCCAAAATTAATCAAGTGGAAAATAATAACAAATCTAGAATAAAAGAAGTACAATTAGAAACCCAAGAGAAATTGGACGAAGAGCAAATTAATATAGCTGGGAGAATTGAAATAGTTAATAACGAAATAACACAAATAAAAACCCAAGTGGATCAAAATAAGGTGACTGTCGAAAATATACAGAATCAGGAATTGATTAATATAAAGGAGTCAATAGAAATTTTACAAAATCGACCAATGTACCTGGCACATCACATAGCCCCGGAGCAAAAAGAAAATATCAATTTCAAAATTTATAGAGGAAACCCCATAGAATTTCTGGAGAGAATAGATGAATGGTTTAGTAGGATTAAGGTGACCCGATGGAATATAATAAAAAGTTTGTTGGATGATTGTTTTAAAAGTATAAATGATAATTGGTGGTCGGCGGTCCGGAATGAAACGAGTAATTATGAAGAGTTTAAAAAGAGTTTAAAAGGACTTTTAGGTCGAAATACTGGTCGGATTCTGTACAGAACATGATTAGGGATAACATTACCAATGGGAGATTCAATTTTAATCAAGAGCAGTCCCCAACTACTTACTTTTTGGGAAAGGTGTGTTTGGCGCGTCATTTGGAACCGCAAATACCAGAGGAATGTTTAGTCAATAAATTATCTTACCATTTTGAAGAAGAGATAGTTCGTGCCAGACGCAGTGGACAAGTGAAGACAGTGGGAGCAATGGAAACCTTGTTGGCCAGTTACGAAATGGAAGACTATTATCAAAGGTCTCGAAGGCAAAGTGAATATTCCAACAATAGGAGGGAGGAGCCAAATCAAGAGTCGCGTCCAGGAATAAATAGATTTAACAATAATAATTATAACCGAAGGGTTAATGACCATTTTATAAATAATCGTTACCGTAATAATCATTACCAAAGCAATCATTATAATAACTATAATAATAACAGATACGGCGCAGGCCGCAGGAATTTTGATAACGGGAGAGACTATTGGGATAATAACCGAGGGAACAATGATGGAGGAAATCAAAAATGAAATAGGAGCGTCGAGAATGATGGAGGAAGCAGGGAACAAAGGAGAGACATACCCTCGGAAAATCAACCAAGTAATGACCAGGGAACCCATATAGCTCGAGTAAACTATATCATGGCTGATGAGAGTAATAACCAAGAGGATCATCGTGGAAACCGTAAACCTAATCCCAATTCTGGGAATGCTGAGGGAAGGAATAGACGCAACGAAGAGGACATAGAACCGTATGTATATGATCCATACTGCGACGATGCCATTGAAAGATTTACCACTGCATATAATTTACGGAATCCACCAGAAAACCATATTGGTAGAGCAGCCCGAACAGAGGCCAATACAAAATAATTAAGATAAATTATGTGGAATCAATTTAAAACCCCAAAATTCAAAAACTATGTAAGGACAACTTACTTAAGATATTTCGCAACAATTTGATTTAATAAACAGTAAAACACCAAGAGTATGTAAGAACAGATTATTAAATAATATTTATAAAGAATTGATTTAAAATGAAATAATAGGAAAAAATAATATTTTGATGGTAACAAACAGAAGAAAAAATAAATAAATAAAAACAATTGATGGTAATGTGCTCAGATAAGAAGAATAAAGAATAATTTAATGACTACAATGAAGCTGAAGGAGGATAATAATTAATACAACTATAATTTAGAATTTCTCGGAATTGAAAATGATATAAGAAGAAATGATACGGAGAAAATATGTCACAAGAAGGAAAGTCAAAAGGATTTTAAAATAATGCCTATCAATAATGTTATATGCTATTAGTTAATGGAAAAGAAGAAGGAATCAAGAAGAAAAGAAATATATAATTAAATGCAAATAGCAACAGTATGAAGAATCCCAAAAGTGTTTAGTATTAGTCGCTAATCGACTACTTGTAATTTTTATTATAACGAATTGACCGTAGAAATGTTCCGGCAATAATTTTCCTGAGCAGGGATGATGTTCCCCTGGTCTCAGAAGGTGTAAGGATGGACAGCGGAGTTATGGACCCAAAAGTGGCCACCCGAACTGAACCACCGCACAGGATAGGGAAAAATGTTAGGGAAATTGAATATTTAAGGGATAATAATTATAAAATAGCTGAAAAGAGTGATATTAGATTCCAGACGTATAGATGAAGAAAATAGAAGGAAGATAGCAGACAGAAGCTTAATTGAGAAAGTGAATTTATAGAAGTAAATAAGAAAATAAGTGTTAAAACAAGTTTTTTATGATTAGTGTGACCAGTCCTTATCAAGTAAAATGTGGAAGTACCACTACCCAGAGAATATAAATCATTGATGAATTTGCCTCCAAGAGAGAGAGAGAGTTGAGTAGGAAAACAGCAATTACCATTAACCGAATAACAGGTATATAACCAAACAGAAATAAAAAAATATTATGAGTAAAAGGATAACCTTATCAGGGACGAACTATAAGTTTACTTTTACTAAATTTTATTGAGCCAAAATAAACTTCTTTCGAAGGGAGAGTATTATGTAACGTAACAGAGTTGAGGTTCCCGACGTTACATAAAAAACAAGTAAACATGATTTAAAACAATGCCCAAAGCATGTTATAATTAAATACAAGAGGGCCCATATCACCTGAAAAATGCAGTAAAGGTACCTAGTAAGGTTACTAAGTAATAAAACATCAAAAGTGTACCTAAATCTAAAATATGTAATGAATAGTATGAGATGTAAAACATAAACATTGTGTCTAGTGGAATGAGTTTAATGTGTAGGAGTTGAGTATAACATACTGTTCAATTAATATTTAATGTGTTATAAAATGTACTTGGTGTTGTACTGTAGCATGATATAGTGTTTACAGGATATTTATTTTATGTTTTGTGTGTAGTAAGTGTGGAGCTGTTGCTTTAAGGAAGTACTAAGTCATAGGTACTCATTTTATTCATGTTTTATTCATTGTATTTAAATAATTAAGTACAAGTACATTTATTAGGTATGATATTATGTTGAATGTATTTACTTTAATTGATTAATGAAGATGTTTAAAATAATATTTGTAAACTTGGCCAGGAAGGCCATAAGTGTTAATAAGTTGGCAAGTAGTTCTTATAATTATGTAAAAAAAACAATGAAGGGTTCAATTATGAACTAAATAATATAATGAATTGAAACAAGGAAATTAAAATTGATATAAGTGGCAATAAGCCAGTGACTATTTGTACAGTAGGTCAGGTAAAGAAAAATTAAATTAAAAACAAAGCAAAATTATGACAGGTGTAATAAAACCAATAGGCCTAAATTTAATATTTGTAAAAGGAAACTAATACCTTTTTAATAAGTCCAGTCAGATGAAAATGTAGTAAAATGTATACGGTTTTTTTAAGGCAGATTAAGTGAGAGTTTTATGTGATTTGGTGTAATTCCAAGCATGGAGTATTTTATTAAATAAGAGTAGTAATATTTTATAATTCTGGCTCTAGGATATCAAATATTATCCAATGACAGAAAGTAATGGTTGTTAGGGTAACTAAAATGCAAGAAATTTTGTTGATTTCAACATTCGATTGTTATATGCTAATGGGTGAAGTTGAATTAATACAAATCCAGGAAAGAATTTATAAAAAACCTTAACATTCGATTGTTATATGCTATTGGGAACAGTTCAGTAGACAATTTTAAACATAAAAAAATAAAATAAAAACTAATCAACTTTAATAAATCCAATGTATTAAAGCCAATCCATTAAAACAGAACTGAATAATAATTACTGAACTAGATTTCAGGAAATATAAGTCTACACATACTCAAAGTTGCGGAATTAATAAATCCTTCTTCAAACTAATTCCATCAAAGGAATGATGATGAACCCGAGTTACAATTAAACCAAGATCCTTCTTGAATGGACAAGAAGTCAAAATTAATGCAAATATAAACCAAACATACACAAAGAACCGTTGGCATTGAAGTAATAAACCTCACTTTCAAGAGATTGAAGAAATCGTAATACTACACCAATTCCACTGGGACCGGCAACCACTAGGATCGAGAAGAAGAACGAAGAACAGAAGAACTCCTGTTACACTCCGGGACATCGCCTTTCAACCTTTATTGATAATCTGGATGCATTTTTTGGTCAAAAGTAACCTCATCAGTACATCTTCAAGCGGTTATAAACAGACACGGCTATCCTGAGTATCGCATTGTCGGTAACAAACCAGCTTATATTTAATTTTATACATTAAGAATTAATCATTTGTAATACTTAGTAACCTTAATTTTGCATTACCTGGCCTTACTAATCGTTAAAAGAATCACATGTACCCTGGGATAAGAGATAAAACGAAAATTATATTTAAATTGTATTATACAGCACTAGTCCACTAACCAATCGATTCAGCATTGTACGATCGATATTACGATCTGGTAATCTATGAAGACAACTGTTGGAATTTAAAAAATAATATAAATAAAGAATCCTTCTTGTATGTGATAATGTTCTGTGTTATTGTAGAATAGTTATTGTATTTTGATTGGGGAGTAATTTACAGATAAAGAAGGTGATAAAACCGTTAAGTGAAACGAACTAACCTATAAAAACGAGTCAATTACTAATAACAGCGCTCGCTATCGACAGCTGGTGAATACGGGAGAGCGCAGAACTAACGTATTCTCTTCGCCAAACTTGGGTCAATTTAAATAATACAGACCGAATAGGGTTGGAGAGAATTACCGAATTATTAACTATAATACCCGTAATATAGCGTTATTCTCTGGTGAAACACTTAGTAATTGATTAACACAGGGCTATGTTCAACATACGAGTTGCAGCAACCATATAATAAATAATTGTTTTCTTTTTATAAATTAATATTGATTTGCAGGAGCTCTCATCTGCAACAACATAATAAACATTTTCCTTAATAACAGATTGGTTAATTCAACGTGGCTGAATTAACGATAAACCCGTAACTGTATTACACTCGCAAAAAGTAATATTTGTTTTAATATTACAGCGTCCATGAGGAAACATCTCATGAGTGTACCTTCAAACATGATAAAAGGGAAGTAACTTACAATAGTCAGTAAAATCTTGTAATTTTAACATAAAATAAAATAAAATAACAAAAATGAGTTCTAAGGGGAATCTAAATTATGTACTGGGTGGGCGTGTGTGAGTGTATGGGCGAATGGAAATTACATAATTCAACAGCACTGGTTTACATTAAGAAAATTTAGTTTAGGTTTTTCAGTATCTGTTTTTAGTGTTTTGACAAGTTTAATTTTCAGTAATATCCTAAGAAAGGGTTAATGTTAAAATAAATAATGTACTGTATTATTGTTCTAATAGTAAACGTGTAGGAGAAGGAGGGAGCATACTGTTGGCATTGTCATTAATATACAACAAAACTACATAATGAATAAACCCAAGTTTACTTAAAAAACAAGTAGATTTGAAGCACTTATTTGAATAACCCATTCTGTTCTCCTGTTCGCTTATAAGAACCCTGATGTGTAACAATTTTTATATGTATAGTTGGCAATAGCAAGATGGCGTCCGAACATTCGAAGGTAAACATGCCTGTTGGTTAGTATGTAAGGTAAGTTTGTTTTGGTTAAAGTAAAAAAGTTAAACATTACAACTGACGTCCGAACTGGGGACGAATTTATTATTTGCATAAATATAAACATCACATAATGACACTGAAATGTGTAACGTGGAAGACATCACACTTGAAGAGTTCCTTTGGTACTTCATGATAAGTAATACTTTAACTATGTGAAGTTATAATTTGCAAACAGCTTATTAATCTTGTTGGAACACAATTTATCCTCCACATATAACCAATTCTTCTGTGTTTCTTACATACATAGGAATTTGGACTATTAACTTGATTATATACACATGTCAATGTTTCCATACCTCCACTCGAGTTTTTATGACAGTAATAGGAATCAGACAAACTCCACTGATACTTCTCGCGGCAATGCCAATGGCCATGGACTGAAGAGGCTTTGGATGGCTATTTGCTAGATTAGCTGTCATCCAATGCATAGATGCAAAGTACAGACCAACTCCTGGTACACAGCGTGTAAGAGACTGGAACAAACAGTAACATTTACGTGAGTAGCAATACACAACTAGTACACTCTAAACAAAAAAATTTCTATGAACTGTAAACAGTATGATGTGATTTCTAATTCTTCTATAACAATGATGTATGCTACTTTGATCAAATCTTCCAGTATGGAATTTATATTCATCTGATATACATAAAAAGGTATATAGCCTACTGTATATTGAAAAGGTGCTCATCCATAATTGTAAGACATATGAGGATTGCTTGGTAATTATTCTTTATTCAACTTTTCTCTCAGCTTATATTTCTATTTTTGTATTTGGCTTTTTTTTAAATCTAGCCTATATTCTAGATTACTGACATTCACTAATCTTTTGTTAAGTACGTAGCTGAAGAACAACTTTCAAACATAAGCTTCCTTCTCAATAATTTTCTGTACTTTTTCTAAGTTCATCCATACAGGGTCAACTGACTACAGTCTATTTACCTTAGAAAGACCCAGACATCTAATCTTAATATGTGTTTACTGGCAGCATTAATTTTTGTGTAATGCTTGTTTAATACATTTTCCTTTCTCTCTGTATATTAAATTGAAAACTGAGTTGTTATTAATAGGAAAAACTATTCACATGATCATTTATGAGCAAGATGTAAAATATATATTTACAGTATACACAAATGGACTGCCTGTATGAAATATCTACATTTTAATCAGCTTCTTCCAAACAGTGATTGAGCAAGACTCTGTTATCACAGTTTACATGTAGAGTACATGTGAAGGTTACAAAGTACATACACATAAATTTCTGTTGCACATGTCAATCCCACACATGATCTTGATCAGACTAGTCATGGTAAAATCTTGTTTAAACTTCTGAGTTATGCTACAACAAATTTATCTGCCTGTTTCTCCATTTCATTAGGCATATATATTGTTTTTATTTCTATGTAATAAGATTTCTAAACATTTTGAATAAATACACTTTCGGATAAGTTTTTCTCATGAAGAGTTTAGTACTTTTCTAATTTTGTGACAGCAATTCACCTTTATAAACTACATAAATATTAATTAAGTTTCAAGTAACTAAAAGAATGGAAATCCTCTCCAAATCATGCTGCCTAACTTATGTATGTACATATTGTAATTATTTTTTACGAAGTTACCAGAAACATGTTCTGGTTTTATCCAAGAATAATTTACGTATATTACCTGATGCACTGAAATATTTCTATTTTTGTAAGATGGTTAAGAAAATTTTATACATAAATAACATAAAAACGTTTTTGTATACTTGAATCTGTTATGGTCCATAATTTCTATTTTATACAAAACACATATATTTATTTAAACAGCCACCCCTTTTATACTCTTTACAGGGTTAAGGGTGAATGTAAGTCACATTACACTACTTTGGACATAATTCATACAAGAGTAACACCATTAATAGGCTGACCATTTGGCCAATCAAATTCCCTTATATTTAAATACTATTTTAAATGTTTAAGATACATACGTAGTGTGTGCGTGTGTGCGCACATCTGTGCGTGTTAGAAAGTTATGTAACTTACTGGAGTCATCCCTTTCCACAATCCAAAGAGCTGTTCTTTCTGTAAAATTCCTGAAAGAACTTCCAGCATCCCAATGGTTGCAGTGGGACCAGTCCTGAAAAAAAA
Organism: Magicicada septendecula; assembly: GCA_034769895.1. Taxonomy (NCBI): domain Eukaryota; kingdom Metazoa; phylum Arthropoda; class Insecta; order Hemiptera; family Cicadidae; genus Magicicada; species Magicicada septendecula. The sequence goes on along the minus strand of CM068374.1, from coordinate 228,299,820 downwards.
AAACATGTAATCACAATAAACAATTTATCTACACTAATAATACTGTTACAGTTTAGGTTCAGATATAGAAAACTTGACATTAATATTAAGTAGTGTATGTACCTGAAAATATACGAACCCAAGACCTGTATTATACAAACTGGTCTATTTTCTCATAAAATTTTGAGATAAAACACATAGCTTTCCTATAAAAACGTTAAAAAAACTGCACCTTTTTTACAAAATCTACACAATGATATAAAATTAATAGTTCACAATGTTATGAGAGGAAACACAAAATAAATTACAAAATTCCATTATAGGAATTACAGTGCTATTACAACAATCTGCGTTTTCTGACAGTTCTCCTTGCGTGTTTACAAGCGCTAGTTGCTATGGTAACTCGGACGTGCCTCCGAGGTGAGCCAATCACCGGCAGGCGCGCGCTTTCCCTCCCCCTTTCTCCTCAGTCAACAGTCCCCACACTGACCACAGTGTTGCCAGTGCAAGTACATACTTCGCTAACAGTGACGGCTTTTCTTTGAGAGTATTGATTTTAATTGCATTAGTTTTTGTGTTTTAATAAGTGCTCCATTATCAGCAACATTTTTAGTGTAGTGTGGTATAGCGTATTTTGTTTTACACAGATCATATTATTTTTTCAATTATGTCGCAACCAGTGCAAGGTGCTGATAAACGTAAGCGTGGGCGACCAAGAATTCATTCGCCTCGAAAGAAGGCAAGCATAAAAGGAAGACATGGCTTTGTTCTTCGTGGTCAGGCTCGTGATATGGTGTGTGCATTACGCGAATATTTCGAGGCTGAAAGGGAAAATGGAGGTCCTCTAATAAACGTCAATAAAGTTGTAGAAAGAACTGCAGCAGCTTTAAAAATATCTAAGGCGACAGTAATTAGAATAGGGAAAGAAAAAGAGAAGAGAGAGGAGGAACCTCGGGAAGAACAAGAGGAAGAGGAGGGTGAGATTGAGATTGAGATTGAGAACGTAGCTGGGCCATCACATGCAGGGTTGGAAACACCCGGAAAAACTCAGAACTATGCCAAACGAGTGACCAATATGGACAGTTTCCAGCAAGGTGCAATCCTTGTACGAGAGAAAGGAGCATCCTACTGTAAGAAAGCTACACAGCAGTCTTAGAGAAAACCAGTTGTTTAATGGTAGTGAATCATCCCTTCGACTTTCTCTTCTTGATTTGGGATTTCAGTTTGAAAAATATTCAAACCGGACCGTCCTTCTGGAGAGACCTGATATTGTTGCTTTGCGATGCCGCTATTTGAGAAGTATCAAGAATGTAGATTACGAGAGCATTGTGTGGCTGGATGAGACTTTTGTTAACGCTGGTCATACCTTACCCAAAGGGTGGTCAGACAGAACACCCCAAGGCACAATGAAAGCCCCGTTAGGAAAGGGTCATTGTCCTACATGCTGGAACTTCCCGAGGCTTCGTGGCAAATTGTTTACTCATGTTTCGATCGCGAAAAACAGGGGACTACCACGAGGAAATGAATGCTGTTTGTTTCACGGAGTGGTTTAAAAATTCACTCCTTAAGAACATCCCTCCCAAATCTACCATTGTTATGGATAATGCTCCATACCATTCATTAATAAGAGATAGGGCTCCAACCATGCAGTGCAGAAAAGCTGACATGCTGGCTTGGGTACAAAGAAATATATTGCCTCAGATAAAAGACATCACCACTGCACCTGGTGCTACAAAATCAGAGTTAATGGAACTGGTGACCACTTACAAACCGAAGCCAGTATATGTCATCGATGAACTCGCAAAAAGCAATGGACATCAGGTGATACGGCTACCTCCTCATCACGCCCATTTTAACCCCATTGAATTAATTTGGGCACAAGCAAAGGGTTACGTGGCAAGGAACAACAAGAGATTCACCATCACCGAAATAGAAAGGCTAACCAGAGAGGGAATCGACTGTGTTACTGCAGAAAACTGGGCATCCGCGGTTAAACACACTAAAGAACTCGTACAGAAGCAGTGAGAAACGGAAGGCATCTTGGATGATCGTGTGGAAGAAATTATCATCTCCCTCGGTTCCGGTTCCAGCTCCAGCTCCAGCGCTCAGGGTGAAGAAAGTGATTCGTCACTGGGGGTGGCTCCCTTGACACCATGAATGTGAGTAACTTTCAGTCAGCATGATGTATTTATTATAGAGCAAACAATATAATTCCTTACGTTTAACGTTCACAACATCTGAATTTTATTTAGTTTTGAGTTTTAGCAATATGTTAAACATTTATTAAAGTTAATTTCAAATTTTCCTAAAACAAGGGTGTGTGGCACTCGGGAGTGACTGACCAAAGCAAAGCTTTTAAGCTATATAGAGAACTAATAAATTTAATGAACAAAAGTTGATATTAATTTTTAAGAAACGTTCCTTCCAAATACGTTGATAGTAAGTTTGCGATTAGACTAAACAAAGTGTTTAGCCGTTGCACAAACTGCAACGTGTGTATCTGTAACACAGTTATGTAGACAACACACAGTTCAGATTAATGCGTGTTTACTGGTTAATGCTCCGCTACGCTCTGCTTACATCCTTGATTCTCGAAACTTTTCCTTAACACTTTATCGGATTGTGATCTTAAAATTGTATTTTGACTTTCAGAAAACAGTTAAGCAAAAAAAAGTATAGGTAATCGCTTTGGAAAAAAAGTTCCCCGCTGGATGAAAAAATGGTTACGCTGGTGTACTTATTCGATACCCTTGATTTAAAAAAAATCGTTACAGGTAAACTACCCCTTTCCCTTAACCGATCTTCACCAAAAACCAAAGGTCTTGAGTACTCTACAAATCAGGGCTGTATGCAAAAAATTATTTGATTCTGTATGAATTTGCGGCTGTTATCGTTTGCCAAACGAACGCGCGTGACGATTCTTCGTGACGCTGCGCGAGCGAGGGAGCGGGCTCGGCCTAGCGGACCATGTGACAACACAGCGCTTCCGCAGCCGTACCGAGCCCCACGTGCTTCTTAGCTGTCAGAAAACGCAGATTGTTTTAATAGCATTGTAAGAGCCAAATTGTGCCTGCAACAGTTTTTCATAATGTTTATAATACATTCAGATAATTTAAATTTTACTGTAAGCTGGTACAAGACTAATTACTTCTGGGAATATGAAACCTTTTTTTTTTATTTCATAGCACATTTTTATGAAATACTGTAAATTATAATGTTCGGATTATAAGAAAGTATGAACACATAAAAACAGATTAAGTACACGAACTTACTACAAGTGTTACAAGGGTAGTGATTTTGTGGTAAAATCAACAATTCGATACAGATGAGTGGGGACAGCAAATCACTGGGTGAATTTTGTTGTGATGTCATTCATATAAAAATAAACAATAAATTCTATTAAAGTACAAAAATTTGTTATGGGCAGTCAAAATTCAACGCAAAAATTATGTAACAAGCATACACTGTAGGGCTGACCAGTTAAACGAAACCTTGAAAATGAACATGTGTGCAAACCAGTAACCACACAAAAGCACAAATTGGTTGACATAATAGCAAAACACGGAAAATAATTAACACTACAATCACATGATCTTTGAACTTTTCTGTCACGTTTTCTCACTTTTCACGAACTGACTGCGTGACAGCATTGAAACACCCTCTTTTATATATATTTAGTACCTAATTATATTTAACACTTTTAATTACTAACAAATGTTACTGGAACAATACTCATCAGACAAACCTATATCTGAATGTGGGAATTACATACGTGATGAACATAATTAACATATAATCTATAAGTGTGTGGGGTGGATGGGGGGGGTTGCTGACAATATTTGCATTTTGTAGATGCAACTGCTATGAAAATCTTGAGACATCTCACACTATATCGAAGTTTAAAATAGTCAGCGCCTTTCACACTATTGTTTCCACATAGTCATAATGCTGTTTACACCAATGACGTGTACAAATAATATTTCACCTTTTTTGAAAAACAAAAGTCAGTAAAAGCCAAAACAGCCGATAGTATTCAGTACGGTATTGTTTCCCGTAGCCAAAATTTTTCATAATACAGTGAAATGTTTCTGTAACATTGACATTTACCTTGTAGTAACAGGAGTGACACTGGCATTCTGTAGACGAGTTTTTACAAGGTCAAGTGGCTGGAACAAAACTGTTGAACAGGTCCCTGATATTGAACCTGCCAAAAAAGCCTTGACAACTGGTGACTAAAAACAAAATAACACTTAAGGTTAATGTACTGAATTAAACAACATTTTACACTATATTAACATCATACTATATTGCACTTAAAAGATTATTTTCTTTTAGTTTTGGGCTGTAACATTTTTAATAAACATAATTATTTTATAAACAACTACTGTAAGTCTAAATACCATTTAAAGCTTTAAAATATCAAATCTTCAGAACATGAATCTAACAAATATCACTAACTAAACTGTTACTGATGTTTGTTTACTCTTGTCTACAGTTCCTTACAATCATAAGTTGTTTTAGTGTAGTGAAAATTCAAGATTCATATACAATTCACTTATCAGCTAGGCCTATTTTTTCTTTGTACCCTTTATAAAATAAAAAGGAGCAAGAAAAAATCCACCGGTATCAATCACTGACACATTCACAACTAGATATCGATTCAGTAGCCTACACTTGGCTGGACTAATTTGCAAAAGATTAGGAAAACTGGATGTGGTTTTGTTTAAAAAAAGAAACCCTCCCCAAAAAGCAATAAATAAATAAAACCAAAACCAACTCACCTAACCCCATGCTGGAAAACATATTAACAAACATTCCATACAAGAGACACTTGATTTGGACACAAAGGTACAAATGAAAAGACTTCCTAACCTCCAGCGTAAGTATATAATGTAACACAATACATTCTCTAAAATCTAAGTGCTACTGTCTTCTTCAACAGCCAAAATTGTTTATTTTGGTTTATGCCATTCCATCTAATGATCACCCTCCCTCCATTGTTATCTGTCATTATTTTAACAAAAAACATTCACACTGGTAAGTATAATGCACAAAAAAAATCACATATTTACCAATACATCACATTTTGTTTGTACGTTATGGAAACACTAGTTTACACTAATGCTAGTACAATTATTCAGAATATTAACCATACAATTAATTTCTGTAAGTTCGATATTAGTGGCATATCGAGAATTGGCTTGGGGGAGGGGGGTCCAGCTTCATACAAAAGAAAAACCAAGTTAACACTAATCAACATTAGTATCTTTCAAGTGGCTGAAAAATATGTGATGACATCCTGAAATTAGTCCCAATAAAGTAAACAGTAATAGCACAATAAAAATACACGTTATTGAAACATTGTTAAACGATACTTGTTGACTGAATTGATTTTTCTATATTTCATATTTCAAATGTAGACCCTAATGCTGTGTAATAAAACTGTTTGTATATTTAAAAAAGAGCTACTACTATATTAGTGTACACAACTGAAAAAATAAAACAGCCTAAAAATTAAGTGACTAACAAAACTTTTTCACCATCTGGGGGGGGGGGGTCCGGTCATGTCCCCCCCCCCCCGTTAATATGCCCTGTTCAATATAACTCTATAGTTTTCAGTTCTTTACTAACACTTGTGTGAGTTATTTGTTCAAACCTCCATTAAATGTGATGTCAGTGTTAATAAACTTCTGTGAATGCAGTGATAAGTAGTACACAGCCTAACTACTAGTGGACACTCTTGACTTTGCACAACAAATAAAAGTCTGATGACTTAGTAATAAATTGAGAATTTATAATTTTTTCATGCAATTTCTTACTTTGTACACCTCAAGGAATAATATATATCATTAAAAAGAACCTTAACTCTCAAGTGTATTATATGCAATTTGTGAACGCAGACATTTAAGAGTACCTAACGTTTCCTGGGTTGTGGCTTAACATTAAATATTACCTACAGATTTTTCTTGAACTTTACTCCACATTTTTTCTCTAATATCAACAAACTGGGTTTCTGAAATTATTTTTATGCTTTTGGTGCCTCTTTTACCTTCTATATGGTTGTTAGTTGCTAGAAGAAATTTTTTCTGAAAATTTTAATTTAAATATTTTCTGTTTAGTGCATTATGGGCTTAATCATCTATCACCATTTTCACGTACCTTCCTATTCTCTTGGTAGTGTGAACAAACTGATACAAATTGGAGTTTACACTCCAATTACATGTTTTCACAGCACCACCTGCTGTTTTCTAATAATTAATTTTCATCAGTGCAGATCTGCAATTACTGTCTTTATCTAATGTAGGCCTATCAAAACAAATATATGCATTAACAAAATCAAATACATACGCGGCTATTTTTATAATACTCAATTATGTGCTTTCCAAGAATATGATATACAAGTGAATTATGTCAACTTGGTTCACGAATACTACACTTCTTATGAGTAGAATGCTCAGGTTTACATGTTATCATCAACTAGGCAAAGAGTCACACTCATATTAAATTTTTCTTGAAATTTATTATATTGTAGCATTCTAACGGACTGCACACTATCAAGGGGTCGATCCTAAAAAATCTGTGATTGCAAACTGACATTTACACACCAGTTTACACCGAAATTTTATGAAAATTTATACACTACTGTTTATAAACTGCCATATTTATGTATGGTTACCAAAAATAGATGTAAAACGTAAACTTACTTTATCTAAGTACTCCATTTACTTTCTCGTAATTTTTATCTACCGCTCCCCCAAATTCCAATTCAAGAGTTGCCATCTTATTAGACACTCTAAATTATTAACATTTTTAATAAACATAATTATTTTATAAACAACTACTGTAAGTCTAAATACCATTTAAAGCTTTAAAATACTTGTTGACTGAATTGATTTTTCTATATTTCATATTTCAAATGTAGACCCTAATGCTGTGTAATACAATGTGTAATGCTTGTAAAACTGTTTGTATATTTAAAAAAGAGCTACTACTATATTAGTGTACACAACTGAAAAAATAAAACAGCCTAAAAATGAAGTGACTAACAAAACTTTTTCACCCTCTTTGGGGGGAGGGCGTCAGGTCCTGTTCCTCCCCACGTAAATACGCCCTGTTCAATATAACTATATAGTTTTCAGTTCTTTACTAAGGCGAGAAACAGACCGAGTACGATGCCATGCGTCGCAATAACGGATGGAAGTATGCGATCGTGCGCGACCGCTGACGTATGTCATCGCAACGGAAGGGGCCCCACACAGAATACGATTAAGTGGGCCTGGAGGTCACGTTTGATTAGTATAGTTTCTGTTTTATGAAAGTTATGTTATCTAGGAGGCAGAGAAAGGCGTTAGCTCCCTATTTACTTTTTAAAAAGCGCAAAAGTTAAGAAGTCGTAGATGGTGGGTTCATCCTATAAACCGAAGGCGTGAGGTGTACGAGGTCTGACACAAAAATAACGAGATTGTTAGCATTACTAAGGAACTACTTATCGTGTTGTATTGTGCATGCACTGTGTTCGACCTTGAACTGTGTTCTTACGTGGTGACAAGTTACAAGTCGCTCGGTTGACTCAGTCGCAGTGAGAGAGCAGTTGAATACAGTCATGTTTTTACGCTTCACCGGAAAATGTTGGATATGAAAAGTGATCAGTGTGTTAACATCAGGTTTCTTGTGAAACTTAAAAAGTCGGCAACAGAGACTTACCAAATGTTGTTGGAAGCTTATGGCAATAAATGTTTGTCGCGTGCATGTGTATTTTGAATGGCATAAGAGATTTTTAGAAGGCAGGGACTCCGTGAAAGATGATGACCGTCCAGGCCGACCACGCACATCAAAGATCAACAAAAACGTTGTAAAAGTTCGAGACACAATACGAAAAGACCGAAGACTGAGTCTTCGTGCTGTTGCTGAAATGTTGCATATGAACAGAGAAAGTGTTTGATACATTTTAACAGAAGAGCTGAACATAAGGAAGGTGTGTGCAAAAATGGTGCCGAAAGTTTTGTCAGATGAACAGAAGGAAAGGAGAACGGAATTTTGTTGTGAGTTTTGGAATGAACGGATTGATGGAGAGCCGAGTTTTTTAAAGAGTGTTATTACAGCTGATGGGACGTGGATATTTACGTACGATCCAGAAACAAAGCGGCAATCAATGCATTGGAAAACACCATCTTCTCCAAAAGCACACGAGTCGTTCGAAGTTCAAGGCAATGCTTATCGTTTTCTTTGATATCCAGGGCATCGTTATGGCAGAATGGGTACCCAGTGGTCAAACAGTTAACCAACAATATTATAAACAAGTTTAGGGAAAATTGCATGAACATGTTAGAAAGAAGCGCCCTGAATTGTGGAAGAATGGGTGGATCTTGCACCAGGACAATGCGCCTGCCCACAATGCATTATCAGTCAAACAATTTTTGGCCAGTAAAAACAGTCCTTGAACATCCTCCATATTCCCCCGATTTAGCACTGTGCGATTTTTTCCTATTCCCCAAAATCAAGTCGGCGCTAAAAGGGGCCCATTTTTCAACGATGGAAGAGGTACAGGCAAAAACGGCGGAGCTCCTGCACAGCCTGATGGAAAGCGATATGAAAAAATGTTTTGAGCATTGGAAGGAGCGTATGCAGAAGTGTGTGGACTCAATGGGGTCCTACTTTGAAGGCGACCACCAGTAATTGTACATATCAGTTAAATAAAAATAAATTATAGCATCAGTCTCGTTATTTTTGTGTCAGACCTCGTAAGCCACATTCCGAGGCAACGGCAACATCTTTCCATGAATCTTCCCTTTTATTATTCTTTTTATAGTCATTTAGTCCTTTATCTAAAGTATAGGTCTTGATTGAACCTACAAAACGAAATTTAAGAACTTTTCACATTTGTCTAACATTTATCAAAATATGTATAATATTTAAATGTACATAGTATGTTGTGCAGTATTTATCAAAATATGTATCATAATTTATATTTAACAAAAATCATAGATTTAATTAATGATGTAGCCTACCGGTAGTTCATAAATTGTTAATTAAAAAAGACAACAGGAAAAATCTACTCACATAAATTTACCTCAATTAATAATTTTACTTCGTGTAAATCCATGATGATTCTTGAACGATGCTCGCCAACTGATGCTTGAATGATGCGATGACGGACACCAACTAACTCGAGCTATTCGTCCGTCATCGCAAAGTACTTGGTGAGGGGACTCTTATAACGCAACATGGCCGTCAGTTTTCATGCGATTACTTGCGTACCTGGTCTGTTTCTCACCTAACACTTGTGTGAGTTATTTGTTTTTTGCATTCTAACGGACTGCACACTATGACGGGGTCGATCCCAAAAAATCTGATTGCAAACTGACATTTACACACCAGTTTACACCGAAATTTTATGAAAAATTTATGAAAATTTCAGCAAGTATACATGTTTTATAAACTGTCATATTTATGTATGGTTACCAAAAATAGAAGTAAAACGTAAACTTACTTTATCTAAGTACTCCTTTACTTTCTCGTAATTTTTATCTACCGCTCCCGCAGATTCCAATTCAAGAGTTGCCATCTTATTAGACACTTAAATTATTTGAAGAATCAATTATATTATCGCACTGTGTCAGTTACTTTAAGTTGTAACTAACTGAATAAAGAAAATATTCAAATACTAAAGTGAACCTATTCTGCTGTGTCGGAGTAGTCAGAATAATAAATTGGATTCACACGGTATAAATTAATTTTCCGAATCCGATTGTGATTACCCATTGAACTCATATTGCTCCTAACTCTTTTAAAATACATTGCAAAATTCTTAACAAAAAGTACACACAAAAAAAACTGTCAAAACTAGCAACCGGTTGAGTTTTTTTACAGTTACGACACGAAATGTCTAAATTGAGGTTAGAATATAAACTAGAACGAATAAAGTGATTCACAGCAGTGCGACAGCTGACGACTATCTACTGATATTTTTCGTAATTCGCCTGTATTTATACATTCAATTCAAACGTTATTTTGATCAACGTCATTTCTAAGATGATTGTGAAGTCCGTCTGACGTCTGACCTTTAGCAGTATTATCAGCCTGAGGTCATAACTATTAACTAAAAAAAAGTATTATTCTGCCTTCAGACGAACATCCGCCGTTAAATTAATCATAATATGGTAATATTAATGACGTTCATTATCGTTACAAATAGTATTATTACTTTTTAACTTGCGGTTAAAAATGTCAAGACCAAACTTCAACACTTTCACTAGAACAGGCAATCGCAATGAATTTGCAACACTACAGATCTCATCTGCACTCTTCACGTACTCCGCAGAACGTTTCTCGCATGTTATCAAAAGGTAGCACAGTCACATTATAAACCTTTACTCACTACATTTTTAAAACCGCAATAAATAATACACCTATTTACATTAATATCACCTTATAACACAATGCCACCCTACAAAATAACCGTGCTCAAACTGTAAAAAGGGAGAGGGAACTGATGTAATAAGGAAAACATATATGAGGTAGATCACATTATTCTTATCAAAGAAACAAAAATTGCAAGCTTTATTAATTACTTAAAAAAACAATTAGTCTTGGCAATGTCCAATACCTTGATAGGATATTCAAGTGTTCCACCTGATAAATACATAGTATTTTTTTATTGTTGTATTGGAGTGGTCTCAAATATTTCTACTATTTATGGTAAATGACCTGAAGATGGTTTGACTGCCGAAAGCGCTCGTCAGTACTAAAGACAACATAGTGGTTTGTATAAAATTACTAGTAGAAGTAGAAATACATAGTATATCTTTAGAAAACATGGGCGCGCGCGCGCGATTTGTTGCATTAACCGGGAATGGTTATAGTTCCAAATACTGTATAGAATATATTATTTGAAGTCGAGTTTTATTGGTTCATAAGGAATTACTGTAACTTCTCTTTCACAACCAATAAACGAAAAAATACTTTTATTATGTTGGTGAAGAATGCTTCCAAAATATCAGGTATAATTATTAAGTTTACTACTAATAAAAAAATTCATTCTACGATCGAAATACAGATTACAAAAATATTCATATTAGCGTGTAGCCTGTTGTGAATATTTTTAAAGTAGAATATTAGTAGTAGTAGTAGTAGTAGTAGGTTAACCCGGTTATTTATCTGATGCGCATTTTCGTATGTGGTTTTTTTTTGTCAACACTGTCTACTGTCTTGCAACGGTTTTGAACTTTTCAATAATATCTTGATGACCGTGGTTGTATATTGTACGCGCTAATTCTAATTCATCAGAAGATGAGAATGACTTCATCATTTTTTTAAGTCTAGAACGAATATTATTCTTTTGTAATACATTTGTAATATGAGCTGCATCTCTGACATACTTCTTGATCACAGAATTCATAGGTTAAGAAATAAGAAGAGTTTAGGAGAATTTAAAAAAAGATTTTAAGAAAGCCTTTAACCCCTTACAAATTATATCTTAGATCTAAATTATTAATTTATACTTATGAGCTTCCTACCAGTAGTCTATTGTTCTAAATTTGTGTAAAAGAAAGTTTCATTGCATTTATATAAATAACAGGGTATTCACTGTGAATTTGTTGGGGATTGATAGAAACCTATTAAAAAAACTAGAAGTTATTGTGAACTATGGATTTCAAACAAATAAAAATAAATTTAACCTTTAAGTTAGTAGTTGGTTTACTGATACTGTATGTAAGATGGTATTAAACAAGTAACAATCATTCTTTCAATGTTGAATGATAAGGCAGTCAACATAAAAATCAGGGTCAGATTTAGAGTTACCGGGTCCCTAGACTGATCACTGAACATGTGGCGCGGGCCCCCTCCCCCAAAAAATGTTGAAAAATATATCTTCCAGAACTGCTGTTATAAATCTAATTTGTTCAAATACACTGTAGTAAAGAAGAACTGAAAATTTCAGTTAATATTTAATATAAATGTCTTTGAGCTAAAGAAAGTACTTTTAAAATAACTGAGTACTAGCTTTAATAACTTTATTTGGATCTTTTCAGTTAAGTGGCAGCATGGAGTGAGCAATTACTCTACGTAGCAATCGCCAGTAACAACGCGATAACCTCCCCCTCCACACGTAGCGATAACCAGCGACAGTTTGTATTTTTATTTTCATTTTGACATATTTTTTTATATTTATATTTTTATATTGTATTTTTATATTTATATAAAATGGTGCTCACACACTTCTCGCATGTATGAATTCCAATCCATGCATGTGAAGTGATTCATTTCCAACTCATCTGGACAGTATTGCCCGGTTGTGTACTCCTTACTCCAACAGTAAATGAAGTATACGATTGTGCGGAAATCTAATCGAGAATTATTTAGTAATGTATCCTGTTGCACTTGTTTGGATTCCCGACAGTCCTTTGTAGAACATACCCAATGGTCTTTACCTGTCGTATACAGTTTCATTTGATCGCCGTTCGTACAAATTCTTGGGTTATGTAAAATATTTTTGTCTCTTAGAAACTGTATCGCTGAATCTTTGTCGGGAATCTGTGCTGTTAACTGAAGGAAATCCATGACACGCAACGATACTACTTCACTTTCGATTGCGGTATACAATACAGAGTCGTAGGGGACGCTATTACCATGGAATAGTTGCAAAATGCGTTGGAGGGGGAATGCGTTGTTACTGGCAATTGCTACGTAGAGTAATTGCTCACTGCATGCTGCCACTTAACCGAAAAGATCCCTTTATTTTATGTATACTTCAAAGACAGAGGCCATAAACATGAAAACAGGAAGATTTGTAAATTTGAATATAGGAATAAAATCAATTGATACAGTTTTTTGTAATAAATGCTGCAGGCTGACATGACAGAGTATGCTCTGAAATGAGAGAATTTGAGAATGAATAAAATATTAAAAGTAATGCTATATTTTAATTATTTTTATGTTTTATATTAACAAGATATGCATTTAGCTTATGGAAATTTAAAATTCCCATTTGTATTTAGCTATGCATCTCCATAGTTTAGGTTAATTAAAATAAAAACAAATAACAGTGAGAATAAAGTAGATAACAGAAATTTAAACCCAATAAGGAAAGCAAAAATTTGTAAAAGTGAGAAATAGAAATGTTAGAAGGAGAAACGTCACAATAAGACATAATATAAGAAGATGATCAAGGCATTAAGTGCAGTGAGGAGCAACAGATATGATGATGTGGAAGATAACTGCATGGAGACTTTTGAGTGAAAGATTAAAAGAAGTTTCAAACACATAATGGGAAGACCAGGTGCAGACTGTTTGGAGAAGATTAGGAGTACAGAATTTGGAAATGATGATAGGGGACACAGAGAAGTGGAATGCATGAGTTTTAAAGGTACATTAATTACAGTTACAGCAAAGAAACATAAAACTGAAACTGTAATTGTGTGTGTGTGTGTGTGTGTGTGTGTGTGTGTGTGTGTGTGTGTGTGTGAGAGAGAGAGAGAGAGAGAGAGAGAGAGAGAGAGAGAGAGAGAGAGAGAGAGAGAGAGAGAGAGAGAGAGATTTCCCTTGAAAACATTAAAACAGAATGGTAGGAACTCAAGAAAAATGAAGCATTGGTATTTAGCCAACTGTGTAACACAATAATAGAATAGAATAGTAGGAATAATAATAATTTATAGTAGTGAAAGCAGAGTAGTTATGTGAGGATTATAATGTGAACTGTTGTGAATGTATATAGAAGCTAGAGAAACCTGCTAATGCATATGATGGCAATTACTATTTTAAAGTTCTATAGAATTCAGTTAGTATAAGTCATTGGTCACCACTACATATTCTGACTGTATATAATTATGACAACAATGAAAATAGGATTAATGTGTGAACAGCTATTTGTATTATGTAAACAAAATTTAGCTGCTTCCATGTGGAAACAATTCAGCACTGGAATGATTTAAATGGTTATAATAAAATAAAAATGGTGATGTAAATTAAGTCTACACTACATAGCATGTGAGACTGGTACAATACTGGAACGATGCAATTAGCAAAACAGCGATAATTAAAAATAGCAGTGTAGTAAACAAACAGCGATTGACAGAGAGTGTCTAATTGAAGTGAAACACCCAAAACATCTTGGGCTTGTGACAGCACTGGTGACTCTGTTCTAAAAACTGAAGTAAACAAAAACAACACAGACATGCTAATGTATTAGAAGCCTGAGAACACAGCTGCAAATTTTTTGGAAAGAAAAGTCTTATACCAGGAATTATGTGACTCTTGATTTAAAAATCATATGGGAAACCCTAGATGTAAATGTAATTGTTATTATGTTTTATTTAATATAAAATAAGCACACACACACACACACAAGATTAAATCATTTGGTAGGCTAAAGCTTGATATAATACTGGTACATATAATTTTGGTTAACATCTTGAAAATAAAGTAATGTTTAAAACAATACAACAATATAAGAATTTGTTAAAAACAATTATAATTTTTATGTAGTACATGTCTAAAATTGTCAGATTCAGTGTAAAAATGTAAAAAAACTGTCCATAAAAATAAAATAGTGTAAAATAATACTGAGTTTTAAATAAGACAGTAAAATTAGAACAACAATAAGCGTGATTAAAAAATTTGTAAAGAGAAATGAATTCTACAGTAACTATGAAAACATTTTTTTAATGGCAATAAGTTGTGGTGTTTTATTTTAATTATATCAAATTATTTAATTTAATTTTATTTTATATAATATTTTACTCACTCATAAACTTGCCAAGTCAGAATCATTGATTACAAAACTTTTTTGGTTTACAGCCATGTCTAACTGATATTATTATTAACATCAAATATCTCTCCAATCTATGAAAAAGGCATCACCAGTCCTATTTTATCACTGCCATAATATAAAATGGAAAAAATATTTGGCTTTAATGATAATATCAATTCAATGTGATTGTTAACCAAATGAGTTGTTCTTTAAAAATTATATTATTCAAGGTGTTTAACAATAGTTTATAGTCAGTGGCGTAACTAAGGATGACTGCGCCCCAATGCAAGCGTTTTTCCTGTGTGCCCCTCCCCCCTCCAGAGAAAATAACCAACTTTATCCTTATCCCCTAGGTACTACTTTACCTCGCAACATTTTTCAACATTATTAAAACATACAGCACTACCGAACTGCACAATCGTGTTATTTGTATAACAAGGACTGAGTGATTTCCACTTTTGATAGTAAACAGTAAACAGGCGTAGACAGTAGCAGGTGGGAGCGATTCTTGGAATCTTTGAGTGATTCACTTGGTCCCCCCACTTTCACTCATTACTCGTTTACCCTAACAATAACCAACCCGACGATAACTCAGGCTCGTAGTTCAGTAGGTCCCGGCCGAGCTAAATATTTATGATAATTAATGCCTTATATCAAACACTATTGATATAAATACGTCCAACTTCGGGTAAAATGTGGCAACACATTACACTATCGCCTCCCGTGTCTTGAGTTTATTACTAACTGCAAATACTATAGATATTAATACGTCCAACTTACACTAGCGCCTCCCGTGTCTTGAGCTGGCACAACGCTACATGTCTCTGCTTCATAGGTTGACACGGGATTGTATGTAAAATGTCAAGAGTTGCACATATTGGTATCTACAGTATTTGCTTATATTATAATTATTTAAATAATTCTTTTGAAGTGAAAGCGTGACAAAATCAACCCTGATTAACACGCTCACCATAAATAAATAAATAAATAATTCTTTAAAAAAAAATTTTTTTTTCATTTGGTTGAAATGTTTTCCAGTATATCTGTTATGCACTGCGCCCCCCACAGGCTCTGTGCCCCAATGCATCGCATTGGTTGCATTGGCGTTATTTACGCCACTGTTTATAGTTAACTATACATAGGTGAAGCAGTTGAGGAAGTCTGTATTGAAGAAGTTTCATTGATATTGGCCTCCTTTTGCAAATGATTGTCGTTTACTCTCCTGTAAGTTTATTCCCCCTGATCTCCACTGACAAGGACATCTCATAGTTCCACTTCTCATTTTACAACAGAAACCAATATTACTGGAAAATGGATTTATCTACTCCAGAAAGCAATTATGTATTGTATTCAAAGGGAACTTTATGTTTTGTTAAGGAAAGAAAGAAAAAAATTTGTTATCATCTCCAAGAGTCAAATAATTGAAATTGATTGGTCATAGTAGAGGATAACTTTGTATATGTTACCAAAGTGTACTATAATATGTAATAAAGATATGTATATATTAGAGGAAAAACAATAAAGTTTAATGTAATTAATTCTAATTTAGTAGTGGCTGTTGATCAATAAATTTAAATAATGGAAAGTTTAGCGGGTATTGGTCAGTAAGTATAACACAAATTTTTATAGTATTTGTGTCAACGTTTCAACAATATTTATTGTCATCATCAGAACAATTGTTATTGAGTTGTTATGCCACCAAAAGACACAACTGTAATCACGCATTACATAAGAATTTTTCATGTAGTGATTATAGCGATTGAAAAATTTAAAAATTTTAATTTTCCTTCTCGACCAGTCTGTTCACACGCAGCTGTGGCAACGACTCCAAGAAAAGGCTATAAACAAAGTTAATTGGGAAAGGCGACAACCAACACCAATATCAGACAATGGAAGTGTGTTCAGCATGATGTAACAAAAGGAACGACTACTCAAGTTGACAGGCGAGGATCAACTGAGAATTATGACACCAAAACAAACCGAACAATGTACTTGGGCTCATTCACACATTTACACAGAATCGAAGCGAGGATTCATTTAAGGGTTTAGTTAAGAAACGAGATCACGACAAAAACGAGGAAAGGTCACAAAGGATTGAAGAAGCGAAGCACTCTATAGAAACGATGCGAGCAACAAATTGTGAATAGGAGCAATGAGGTTGCATAGCGGGATGTAACGTTTAAGTGACATGCTGAGATTTACAACGAGAAAGCGTGGTGGCTGCAGCAGCTGACACTTGACGGAAAATGGTTAATTGCCAGAACGCGGGGTTACAAACATGAACAATACTCCAAGATGTTAAGGCAACCCTTGCTTAAAACTCTAGACAATAAGTTGACTGACAGGCGCGCAATGTCTTGCATTTCTCCGAACGAGAGTAACGCCTGAACAGCTGATTCAAAAGACATATCAAACCACCTATCAGAATAGAGTATTTTACGAAGAGAGAGAAGGAGAAGCCAGTTTCCATAGTAACCAGAAGAAGAACAAATCAGAGGGTAGAAGACTAGAAGACTTCGAAATAGTGGGAAAAGATTTCGAGAGAGGGTAGTTGTTCAGCCTATCATGGTGATCTTAGGCGTGGACAAGCTGGAGACCAAATTCTAGTAGGGAGAGGTTGATAAAAACTAATTGTCCACCTCGGAAGAGGAGCAGTCATATAGAAAATTCGTCTCAGTCACATAGAAATTTCGCTCAGTCTTATAATATTTTCGATCAGTCTTATACAAAGTTTAGAGAGACACATAACTCTCGCGATCAGTCTTACAATGTTGCGGACAGTTTCATAATTTTATTAAGTGCAATAACAGTATCAAGAACAGACACGTGAATTTTCGAACAGTGAATCAGTAAAGCGATCAGTCGCGAAATCTTGAAGTACGCGGAATGGAGAACGATAACGTGCACAGTATGTTTAGAAGTGAACTTTGTTGAACTTAGAAATTTTAGAATCGTTTAGCGACCTAGTGAAACAATATGACGAACAACTATTTACGATGTGCATGAATGACACAGTAATGTTCATAATCTTCAATAATCGAGGCACATTTGTCTAAAAGAACTATTCTATAACCACATATTATTACCTAGTGGGCACACACAAAGAACCACTTTGAACACTTGAGTAAGCATTTACAACACAAACACAAAGTCCACACAACTGATTAATGATGGTTGTATGCGGGAATGAGCCGAATTGTGCAGACAAGCCGTGAATAAACATAACACACCTACACTATTCTGTTGACGACGCGTGTGCATAAGTGAATAGCCAGTGAAAGTGATATCATCATCATCATCCAATGGAGCACCGTCTTCAAAAAATCATCACCACCTGGAATCTAGCACCGATGGAGTATAATGGATAAACACTTGTCAAGTTATACTTTATGATTTTAGTAGCATAATTAAACTACTGTCCTGTCTCTTTCAAAGAATCTATCCCTGAGTAATTATAGTAAAAGTTATTAAAGGAAGGTTACATTTAAGATATAATCGTGGTCAATTAAAGCTAATCCATCTGGGTGAATGAACGCATTAAATAATGTAAATATTATTTGATTTTATTGTATATATATTTCATATACGTGATATGTTTTTTCAGATAGCGATTAAGAAGGAACTTATATTTTGATACGTATGTGTTTGATGTTTTGATGTATTTACAGGTACCAGGAGTATATATATTTGTGTTATCGAATACAATTGTTTAACCGTATAATAAATTAGTACATAAGCAGATCAAATAATGCGTTCCTTGTTATCAGAAACCCTAATGTATAATCTACAAATCAATTAACTATTATAATTGCATAAATTATTGTGCATTGAGTGAACACACTTGAGAATTCTTGACTCTCATATTAGCACAGTTACATTGTAGTTAATGACGTTCCAATCAGGGGACACAGATAATTAAAGTAAAAGACAAATTTCAGTTATACGCTTTTTCTTTAGTAAACAACAAAAGATTACTTTATTACCACTGTGGTAAATTGCAACCAATGTAAAGCAAATGATAATTACAATATCAGTAATTAACAGTATAGTTAATGGCACTTCCATGTGGAGCCTAAGAAGGATATAATTCACAAATTAGATAATTACACATAATTATCATTGTATTAAAATGGTGCTACCAACACCACTGTAGTAAAATGGCGACCAACGCGTGGTACGAATCTCAATTAATTATTTGACCAACAAACACAATTGATTATATTAAATGTAAAGTAATTTAATTTATGCAATTAATAAGATTTGCAAAAGATTACACTGTAGTAAATGGCGCCCAACCGCACGGCTTAATACGCGATAGAGTTATCACGTACAAGTTCGGGTAGAGAGCAGGCAGTAGTATAGATTAATTTAAAGTAAGATAGAGATAATTAGTAGTGTAATAAGGCTAGTTTGAATAATCACTTGTAGTAGGGCTAAGATGGCTAGCAATTCGGACAGTGTAGAATTCGAGATTAATAATCAGCTAGGTATGCCTAATACTGAGGAGGACAACACACCTAGCGATCCAAACAGCGTTGTAGAGAGTCAAGACGACAGGGCGCGGGGACCGACGCCTAGACCCCAAGAAGTGAGCCTACAAACACTAATGGCATTAATTAGCGAACATATTGATAAACAAAACGAAAATAATAGAATAATCAACGAAAAATTTGATAAACAAAGTGAAGAAATGAGGACACAAATAGGCGAAAATAATAGATTAATAAGCGAGAAGCTAGAAAAACAGAGCGAGAAACTCGAACAACACAAAGAAGAAGTGAAGCAACAGGTATCTGAGCAAATAGTGCAGATGCGTTCGGAATTACGCGAATACCAACATACCTGGGAGGAGAAGTTTAATGAGATGCAAAAGAAACAAGATGACTCAGTAAAAGAGTTGAAAGAAGACGCAAATAAGAAGTATGAAGAAATGCGGGAGGCACGTGAAACAGACCGCCAGGAATGGAAAGGGGCCATCTAGAGCAATCAGACAAGCATTAAAACGATTAACAATAAAATAGAAGCGCAAATCAAAGACAGTAACAAGAAACAGAAAGAGCTGGCAGCCGAACTATACGAAACTATATGACAGAAGCAGCAGGAACAGGGCCACACAAACAACGTCATGAAACAAAGACTTGAAGAAGTTGACAACAGACAACGTTCGACAGAACAGAAGTTGGACGAAACGTCTAAAGAAAAAACTACACGCATAGAAGAACTAAAGTGCCACCTAGCAAAAATGAAAAAAACACAAGAGCGACTGCAAAGGCAATTAATTGAAGGTGAGTGTGGGACCGGAAGCAGAATCAATGGACCGAACCACCACGACCTTAAGTATAATGGGACCGATAGGTATCCCATGGAATTCCTGAAGGAACTATCGGAACTGCAAGAGACGTATTACCCTAACGACAATATTAAATGGATTGGTAGGCACCTGGAGATGGACGCCGGTATTTGGTGGCGGGTCATCAGGAATCAAATAGCTACTTTTGAAGAGTTCAGAGAAGCCTTTACACAAAAATACTGGGGGCAAGAACATCAAGACGACATTAGAGGCCACTTCGAATATGGGAGATTCGATTGGCGCGGCCAGGTCAGCGCCGTACAGTATATTGAACATATTCTCCTAGAAAGCAGACAGTTTACGCCCACGATAACAGATAGACAATTGATTAGAAAGATTGCGCGCCATTTTGGTAGAGACATACAATTGGCAGTTATTACGAGAGGAATCACCACAATTCCTAATTTTGAGTCATTGATCATTGAATACACACAGATTCAACCACTCAATAATGAAGAGTTTCAGTACGCAGCGACAGCAGAAAGTGAAAGTCAGCGAGAAAGAGGCGACAATAGACCTAAATGGGACTGGGGTGAGAAAGCAACCGCCCGAACACAATACAACCGGAATGCAGGGGGACAGCCTGTCAACACTATTAGTTTTGTGAACAAAGGTGCATCTACGTTGACGGCCGACAAACCCAAAATGCGACACCAGGAAAAAAATCACACAACCTAGTAAATAAGATAGTCAATTTACTGGACGATGACACTACCAACGATGTACATATCCTTCTACCTGATTTAAGAAATGACCTATTGTACGATGATGAAGAGGAAATAGTGCAGCGTGTGTTAAAATGTCCTGAAGTAATTATAAAATTTAATAATGGTATAACTGTACCAGCTCTAATTGACACTGGAAGTTTAATCAACGGTATGTCAGAATCGTGGTATAATCAAAATAAGAAGGGCATAGAACCTTACGAAGTATTGCCTATGACCAACACTCTTGTGATTAGCGCAGTAGGAAACAAATCAAAATTAATTAAGAAACAAATATTATGCGATATAGACATAGATGGAGTTAGGACTGAATGTGTGTTTTTAATTATACCGGATCTTGTTAAGCCATGTATTTTAGGGATAAGTTTTCTACAGGAAGCCGGATGCCGTATTGATATAGGAAGAAGAATAATCGAACTGAAAGGAAAAGCTGACGAAGCAGAGTATGCGATACCAATCATGCATATGGCGTTGATAAGCAGAGAAGAGGATGAAGAAATTGTGTGGAGTATTGAAGAAAAGATGGAAAGTATTGACTGTGGAGATGAAAATGTATTGACACGATTAAAGGAAATTTTAGTAAGGGACAGGAGTTTATTCAGGGAGTGCCCCGGAAGAATCGACAGATACGCACACGAATTCCAAGTAACAAACAGACAGGACACCATATTTCCAGAGAGGATGGCCAGTCCCACTTGCATACAAGGGGAAAGTTCAGGAAGAAATAAGTCGTATGTTACGTTATGGGGTGATTGAACGTTGCAACAGCCCATTCGTAAACCCACTCGTGACGGTGATAAAGAAGGATGGAAGGGTCCAATTGTGTTTGAATGCGAGGAAAGTAAACAGTGTGACGATCTTGGACTATGAGGGAGCCTCACCGATAAATGATATATTAGCAAGATGCAGTGAGATGAAATACTTGTCCACAGTCGATCTGACCAGTAGCTTCTGGCAGGTACCATTAAAGCCAGAATGCCGAGATTTCACAGCCTTTATGTATGAGGGCAAGTGCTACCGCTTTACGGTCACACCTTTGGATTGAGTACCAGTTCTGCGGCATTAACGAGAGGATTAGACATGGTATTAGAAGAAGAGGTCAAGAGAAATACTATCATTTATGTGGATGACTGTCTATGTTATTCTAACAGTCTAGAAACACACTTAGCACATTTAGAATTATTATTAGAAAATTTAAGAAAAGCAAATTTAACTATAAATTTAGAAAAATCGCAGTTCTTCAGGCAAGAAATCTCTTACCTAGGATATTGCCTGACAACGCAGGGAATCCAGGCGACGGAAGATAAGATCAGTGCTGTTATGAAGTTTCCTACTCCTAAGAATCAAAAACAATTGAAGGGTTTCTTGGGACTCACCAACTTTTATAACCGTTTCACGGATAAATATGCTGAAACAATGCAACCGCTGCTTGAATTATTAAAAAGGGGACGTAAATTCACTTGGACACCGGAGCTGAATAATTGTTTTCACCAAGTCAAGGAGTTATTTATTGAAACTGTTATTTTAAAATTTCCTCGAGTCAATCAAAAGTATTATATGCAATGTGACACCAGTAATTTTGCATACGGTGGTCAATTGTACCAGTTAGATGAAGAAGGGAGAATCGGCGTTATCGCGTTTACGAGTAGAACATTTAAAGGCGCTGAGAGAAATTATTTCACAACAGAAAAAGAGCTACTAAGTATCGTACGATGTTTAGAGAAATTACGCATTTATATTTTGGGACAACCTTTGACCGTTATCACTGATAACAAGGCACTGACCTTCATGCACAAGTGTCATTTAAACAATTCCCGTATAACAAGATGGATCTTAAGCATACAAGAATATAAATTTGACATTGTACATTGCAAAGGTAAGGACAACGTTGTTGCCAATATTCTAAGTAGAAATCCAACAGACACCACACCAGAAGAAGTCAACGATGACGTATACGAATACTTGGTCAACCATATAACGATTAAAATGGACAAGGAGAAGAGCAGAATCATCAAAGACATCGGGAAAATACCAACTCAATGATAATAAACTTAGATCTATTATTGATAAGGTAACTGAAGGAAGCTTAGGTAAGGAATTAAGTGAATTTTATAAATACATTAATGGTAAATTGTATAGACGACGCAAGAACGAGTGGAAGCTGTATATACCTGATAGTGTATCTAGAAAATTAATTGCCGAAATACACAATATGTACGGACACTTGGGATCAAAAAAATGCATGGAAATGTTACAAGAACATTTCACAATTGACAAGATGTTAAAGAAAGTGAAAGTTCATATAAAAACATGTGATATATGTCAAAAATGTAAGGACACCAGTAACAGGATTTTGTTCGGTGGAACAAAGGCGTTTGTACCGTTAGGGAGGGGTGAGCTAGTAAGTGCTGATTATTACGGACCCTTACCCACGGCAACGGCCAGAGTTAAATACCTGTTTGTAGTCATCGACAATTTCACAAAATACGTAAGATTGTTTACACTCCGAAGGGCGACGACGACAACAACATTGAGGAGAATGAAACAATACTGCGAAGAATTTGGGTCTCCAAAAGCGGTACTCACCGACAACGGAACTCAGTTTACTTCCAAGAAATGGGTAAATGGGCTGAAGGAATTGAACATTCAACCAAAATATACAGCTATAAGAAACCTGTGTGCCAATTTAGCTGAGAGAGTCAACAGACAACTTGGTAATTTATTTCGAATCTTTGTGCATGACCAGCATACCAAATGGTCACGATATGTAAAAATAATTGAAAGCTGCATCAACGAGGTTTATCATGAAACCATTGAGGTAACACCTTATGAAGCGCACCTCGGCAGGAAACCAACAAGACATGGAAGAAATACTTGGACCAAGATATTATGGGAGTTGAAGAAACGGATAACAGCAAAATATTCGTAAAAATAAAGGAGAAAAGAGAAAAACAAGCGAAGTTAATTAATGAAAATAAAGTAATTACTAAATTTGAGATTGGGGAGAAAGTTTTAATAAGAACATATTATCAATCCTACGCAATTCAAAAGAGAATTGACAGATTCTATGAATTATATAGTGGACCATATAAAATACACCGGATCCTTGGAGACGCTGCTTACCAGCTCGTCGACTGCGAAGATGAAAACAAGGTCCGAGGAAAGTTTAATGTAAGGCAAATTAAGAAGTACCACGAACGGAAGGATGGTGTGTAATCTACAGGGAGAAGATAAAAGGATATCTTGTTGTGTTAGCTGTTTGAGTTGAGTCACATACGTTAGGGTTGTTGACGCGTGAATCTCATTCAGGCTAGCCAACCATTAAAACACGATATGTATTGTAAAATTAAATTTAAAGATTTAAGTTCTTTAAGAATAACATGTGAATAAAAGACTAACGATACGTTAAGCGATACACGTAAGTGAACACTTTGATTAACGTTGTTTATAGAGAGTGCAGTGAATGAAAAGACATTTTAATTATAAAACTCTAATTAAATGAATGGCAATAAATTGTCACAGATGAAATAAATAAAAGGAAGGACGTGAATGATCAGTGTAGATCAGTAATTCTAGTGTAAAGTAAACCAAATTGAAAGAATTATGTATAATAACTAGGTTAAAATTTGAACTGATGTTAGGTTAAAATAACTTAATGATTACTCTAAGAATATGTGTAGATGTCAAGTTAATAAGGTCGATTGTGGTATTGATTAAAGGTAACAACACAACGATCATGACGGTTATTAATCAAATTATCAATGTATTTTATGCAATGAATGTAACTAGAGGAACACTTAGACTACTTAGTCAAGGATTTACTTTATTACTGTACGTGAAGCGTAGTCTTCAGATAATTAAGTTTTATGTTAGTTCATTTATTGGTGCATTACATATCTATTCTTTAAGAAGTAATGTCAAATTGTTTTGTAGTTAGTTGAAACATTTATTGAATATCTATAATTTGTTTATAATAAGATGTAAAACACATTTACATAATTAACACATACATGCGTTAATGTTAGATACGTTCAAACAATCCAGATGGATGGCAATAAATTCAAATACTTGATCTAAACCAAAAGGGGGGTATACCAAATGCAACACACATCATGGAGAGTAGGTCACCAAGCTATACTTCTCACAAACGAAGATGGGCACGGCGAACACAGGGCGCAGAATCTGGATTCAATTGTTCCCTGAGGTCACATCATTAAATCCACAATGGGGATGCTATAGCGATCAAAAAATTTAAAAATTTTAATTTTCCTTCTCGACCAGTCTGTTCACACGCAGCTGTGGCAACGACTCCAAGAAAAGGCTATAAACAAAGTTAATTGGGAAAGGCGACAACCAACGCCAATATCAGACAATGGAAATGTGTTCAGCACGATGTAACAAAAGGAACGACTACTCAAGTTGACAGGCAAGGATCAACTGAGAATTATGACACCAAAACAAACCGAACAATGTACTTGGGCTCATTCACACGTTTACACAGAATCGAAGCGAGGATTCATTTAAGGGTTTAGTTAAAAAATGAGATCACGACAAAAACGAGGAAAGGTCACAAAGGATTGAAGAAGCGAAGCACTCTATAGAAACGATGCGAGCAACAAATTGTGAATAGGAGCAACGAGGTTGCACAGCGGGATGTAACGTTTAAGTGACATGCTGAGATTTACAACGAGAAAGCGTGGTGGCTGCAGCAGCTGACACTTGATGGAAAATGGTTAATTGCCAGAATGCGGGGTTACAAACATGAACAATACTCCAGGATGTTAGGGCAACCCTTGCTTAAAACTCTAGACAATAAGTTGACTGACAGGCGCACAATGTCTTGCATTTCTCCGAACAAGAGTAACGCCTGAACAGCCAATTCAAAAGACATATCCAACCACCTATCAGAATAGAGTATTTTACGAAGAGAGCGAAGGAGAAGCCAGTTTCCATAGTAACCAGAAGAAGAACAAATCAGAGGGTAGAAGACTAGAAGACTTCGAAATAGTGGGAAAAGATTTCGAGAGAGGGTAGTTGTTCAGCCTATCATGGTGATCTTAGGCGTGGACAAGCTGGAGACCAAATTCTAGTAGGGAGAGGTTGATAAAAACTAATTGTCCACCTCGGAAGAGGAGCAGTCATATAGAAAATTCGTCTCAGTCACATAGAAATTTCGCTCAGTCTTATAATATTTTCGATCAGTCTTATACAAAGTTTAGAGAGACACATAACTCTCGCGATCAGTCTTACAATGTTGCGGACAGTTTCATAATTTTATTAAGTGCAATAACAGTATCAAGAACAGACACGTGAATTTTCGAACAGTGAATCAGTAAAGCGATCAGTCGCGAAATCTTGAAGTACGCGGAATGGAGAACGATAACGTGCACAGTATGTTTAGAAGTGAACTTTGTTGAACTTAGAAATTTTAGAATCGTTTAGCGACCTAGTGAAACAATATGACGAACAACTATTTACGATGTGCATGAATGACACAGTAATGTTCATAATCTTCAATAATCGAGGCACATTTGTCTAAAAGAACTATTCTATAACCACATATTATTACCTAGTGGGCACACACAAAGAACCACTTTGAACACTTGAGTAAGCATTTACAACACAAACACAAAGTCCACACAACTGATTAATGATGGTTGTATGCGGGAATGAGCCGAATTGTGCAGACAAGCCGTGAATAAACATAACACACCTACACTATTCTGTTGACGACGCGTGTGCATAAGTGAATAGCCAGTGAAAGTGATATCATCATCATCATCCAATGGAGCACCGTCTTCAAAAAATCATCACCACCTGGAATCTAGCACCGATGGAGTATAATGGATAAACACTTGTCAAGTTATACTTTATGATTTTAGTAGCATAATTAAACTACTGTCCTGTCTCTTTCAAAGAATCTATCCCTGAGTAATTATAGTAAAAGTTATTAAAGGAAGGTTACATTTAAGATATAATCGTGGTCAATTAAAGCTAATCCATCTGGGTGAATGAACGCATTAAATAATGTAAATATTATTTGATTTTATTGTATATATATTTCATATACGTGATATGTTTTTTCAGATAGCGATTAAGAAGGAACTTATATTTTGATACGTATGTGTTTGATGTTTTGATGTATTTACAGGTACCAGGAGTATATATATTTGTGTTATCGAATACAATTGTTTAACCGTATAATAAATTAGTACATAAGCAGATCAAATAATGCGTTCCTTGTTATCAGAAACCCTAATGTATAATCTACAAATCAATTAACTATTATAATTGCATAAATTATTGTGCATTGAGTGAACACACTTGAGAATTCTTGACTCTCATATTAGCACAGTTACATTGTAGTTAATGACGTTCCAATCAGGGGACACAGATAATTAAAGTAAAAGACAAATTTCAGTTATACGCTTTTTCTTTAGTAAACAACAAAAGATTACTTTATTACCACTGTGGTAAATTGCAACCAATGTAAAGCAAATGATAATTACAATATCAGTAATTAACAGTATAGTTAATGGCACTTCCATGTGGAGCCTAAGAAGGATATAATTCACAAATTAGATAATTACACATAATTATCATTGTATTAAAATGGTGCTACCAACACCACTGTAGTAAAATGGCGACCAACGCGTGGTACGAATCTCAATTAATTAATTGACCAACAAACACAATTGATTATATTAAATGTAAAGTAATTTAATTTATGCAATTAATAAGATTTGCAAAAGATTACACTGTAGTAAATGGCGCCCAACCGCACGGCTTAATACGCGATAGAGTTATCACGTACAAGTTCGGGTAGAGAGCAGGCAGTAGTATAGATTAATTTAAAGTAAGATAGAGATAATTAGTAGTGTAATAAGGCTAGTTTGAATAATCACTTGTAGTAGGGCTAAGATGGCTAGCAATTCGGACAGTGTAGAATTCGAGATTAATAATCAGCTAGGTATGCCTAATACTGAGGAGGACAACACACCTAGCGATCCAAACAGCGTTGTAGAGAGTCAAGACGACAGGGCGCGGGGACCGACGCCTAGACCCCAAGAAGTGAGCCTACAAACACTAATGGCATTAATTAGCGAACATATTGATAAACAAAACGAAAATAATAGAATAATCAACGAAAAATTTGATAAACAAAGTGAAGAAATGAGGACACAAATAGGCGAAAATAATAGATTAATAAGCGAGAAGCTAGAAAAACAGAGCGAGAAACTCGAACAACACAAAGAAGAAGTGAAGCAACAGGTATCTGAGCAAATAGTGCAGATGCGTTCGGAATTACGCGAATACCAACATACCTGGGAGGAGAAGTTTAATGAGATGCAAAAGAAACAAGATGACTCAGTAAAAGAGTTGAAAGAAGACGCAAATAAGAAGTATGAAGAAATGCGGGAGGCACGTGAAACAGACCGCCAGGAATGGAAAGGGGCCATCTAGAGCAATCAGACAAGCATTAAAACGATTAACAATAAAATAGAAGCGCAAATCAAAGACAGTAACAAGAAACAGAAAGAGCTGGCAGCCGAACTATACGAAACTATATGACAGAAGCAGCAGGAACAGGGCCACACAAACAACGTCATGAAACAAAGACTTGAAGAAGTTGACAACAGACAACGTTCGACAGAACAGAAGTTGGACGAAACGTCTAAAGAAAAAACTACACGCATAGAAGAACTAAAGTGCCACCTAGCAAAAATGAAAAAAACACAAGAGCGACTGCAAAGGCAATTAATTGAAGGTGAGTGTGGGACCGGAAGCAGAATCAATGGACCGAACCACCACGACCTTAAGTATAATGGGACCGATAGGTATCCCATGGAATTCCTGAAGGAACTATCGGAACTGCAAGAGACGTATTACCCTAACGACAATATTAAATGGATTGGTAGGCACCTGGAGATGGACGCCGGTATTTGGTGGCGGGTCATCAGGAATCAAATAGCTACTTTTGAAGAGTTCAGAGAAGCCTTTACACAAAAATACTGGGGGCAAGAACATCAAGACGACATTAGAGGCCACTTCGAATATGGGAGATTCGATTGGCGCGGCCAGGTCAGCGCCGTACAGTATATTGAACATATTCTCCTAGAAAGCAGACAGTTTACGCCCACGATAACAGATAGACAATTGATTAGAAAGATTGCGCGCCATTTTGGTAGAGACATACAATTGGCAGTTATTACGAGAGGAATCACCACAATTCCTAATTTTGAGTCATTGATCATTGAATACACACAGATTCAACCACTCAATAATGAAGAGTTTCAGTACGCAGCGACAGCAGAAAGTGAAAGTCAGCGAGAAAGAGGCGACAATAGACCTAAATGGGACTGGGGTGAGAAAGCAACCGCCCGAACACAATACAACCGGAATGCAGGGGGACAGCCTGTCAACACTATTAGTTTTGTGAACAAAGGTGCATCTACGTTGACGGCCGACAAACCCAAAATGCGACACCAGGAAAAAAATCACACAACCTAGTAAATAAGATAGTCAATTTACTGGACGATGACACTACCAACGATGTACATATCCTTCTACCTGATTTAAGAAATGACCTATTGTACGATGATGAAGAGGAAATAGTGCAGCGTGTGTTAAAATGTCCTGAAGTAATTATAAAATTTAATAATGGTATAACTGTACCAGCTCTAATTGACACTGGAAGTTTAATCAACGGTATGTCAGAATCGTGGTATAATCAAAATAAGAAGGGCATAGAACCTTACGAAGTATTGCCTATGACCAACACTCTTGTGATTAGCGCAGTAGGAAACAAATCAAAATTAATTAAGAAACAAATATTATGCGATATAGACATAGATGGAGTTAGGACTGAATGTGTGTTTTTAATTATACCGGATCTTGTTAAGCCATGTATTTTAGGGATAAGTTTTCTACAGGAAGCCGGATGCCGTATTGATATAGGAAGAAGAATAATCGAACTGAAAGGAAAAGCTGACGAAGCAGAGTATGCGATACCAATCATGCATATGGCGTTGATAAGCAGAGAAGAGGATGAAGAAATTGTGTGGAGTATTGAAGAAAAGATGGAAAGTATTGACTGTGGAGATGAAAATGTATTGACACGATTAAAGGAAATTTTAGTAAGGGACAGGAGTTTATTCAGGGAGTGCCCCGGAAGAATCGACAGATACGCACACGAATTCCAAGTAACAAACAGACAGGACACCATATTTCCAGAGAGGATGGCCAGTCCCACTTGCATACAAGGGGAAAGTTCAGGAAGAAATAAGTCGTATGTTACGTTATGGGGTGATTGAACGTTGCAACAGCCCATTCGTAAACCCACTCGTGACGGTGATAAAGAAGGATGGAAGGGTCCAATTGTGTTTGAATGCGAGGAAAGTAAACAGTGTGACGATCTTGGACTATGAGGGAGCCTCACCGATAAATGATATATTAGCAAGATGCAGTGAGATGAAATACTTGTCCACAGTCGATCTGACCAGTAGCTTCTGGCAGGTACCATTAAAGCCAGAATGCCGAGATTTCACAGCCTTTATGTATGAGGGCAAGTGCTACCGCTTTACGGTCACACCTTTGGATTGAGTACCAGTTCTGCGGCATTAACGAGAGGATTAGACATGGTATTAGAAGAAGAGGTCAAGAGAAATACTATCATTTATGTGGATGACTGTCTATGTTATTCTAACAGTCTAGAAACACACTTAGCACATTTAGAATTATTATTAGAAAATTTAAGAAAAGCAAATTTAACTATAAATTTAGAAAAATCGCAGTTCTTCAGACAAGAAATCTCTTACCTAGGATATTGCCTGACAACGCAGGGAATCCAGGCGACGGAAGATAAGATCAGTGCTGTTATGAAGTTTCCTACTCCTAAGAATCAAAAACAATTGAAGGGTTTCTTGGGACTCACCAACTTTTATAACCGTTTCACGGATAAATATGCTGAAACAACGCAACCGCTGCTTGAATTATTAAAAAGGGGACGTAAATTCACTTGGACACCGGAGCTGAATAATTGTTTTCACCAAGTCAAGGAGTTATTTATTGAAACTGTTATTTTAAAATTTCCTCGAGTCAATCAAAAGTATTATATGCAATGTGACACCAGTAATTTTGCATACGGTGGTCAATTGTACCAGTTAGATGAAGAAGGGAGAATCGGCGTTATCGCGTTTACGAGTAGAACATTTAAAGGCGCTGAGAGAAATTATTTCACAACAGAAAAAGAGCTACTAAGTATCGTACGATGTTTAGAGAAATTACGCATTTATATTTTGGGACAACCTTTGACCGTTATCACTGATAACAAGGCACTGACCTTCATGCACAAGTGTCATTTAAACAATTCCCGTATAACAAGATGGATCTTAAGCATACAAGAATATAAATTTGACATTGTACATTGCAAAGGTAAGGACAACGTTGTTGCCAATATTCTAAGTAGAAATCCAACAGACACCACACCAGAAGAAGTCAACGATGACGTATACGAATACTTGGTCAACCATATAACGATTAAAATGGACAAGGAGAAGAGCAGAATCATCAAAGACATCGGGAAAATACCAACTCAATGATAATAAACTTAGATCTATTATTGATAAGGTAACTGAAGGAAGCTTAGGTAAGGAATTAAGTGAATTTTATAAATACATTAATGGTAAATTGTATAGACGACGCAAGAACGAGTGGAAGCTGTATATACCTGATAGTGTATCTAGAAAATTAATTGCCGAAATACACAATATGTACGGACACTTGGGATCAAAAAAATGCATGGAAATGTTACAAGAACATTTCACAATTGACAAGATGTTAAAGAAAGTGAAAGTTCATATAAAAACATGTGATATATGTCAAAAATGTAAGGACACCAGTAACAGGATTTTGTTCGGTGGAACAAAGGCGTTTGTACCGTTAGGGAGGGGTGAGCTAGTAAGTGCTGATTATTACGGACCCTTACCCACGGCAACGGCCAGAGTTAAATACCTGTTTGTAGTCATCGACAATTTCACAAAATACGTAAGATTGTTTACACTCCGAAGGGCGACGACGACAACAACATTGAGGAGAATGAAACAATACTGCGAAGAATTTGGGTCTCCAAAAGCGGTACTCACCGACAACGGAACTCAGTTTACTTCCAAGAAATGGGTAAATGGGCTGAAGGAATTGAACATTCAACCAAAATATACAGCTATAAGAAACCTGTGTGCCAATTTAGCTGAGAGAGTCAACAGACAACTTGGTAATTTATTTCGAATCTTTGTGCATGACCAGCATACCAAATGGTCACGATATGTAAAAATAATTGAAAGCTGCATCAACGAGGTTTATCATGAAACCATTGAGGTAACACCTTATGAAGCGCACCTCGGCAGGAAACCAACAAGACATGGAAGAAATACTTGGACCAAGATATTATGGGAGTTGAAGAAACGGATAACAGCAAAATATTCGTAAAAATAAAGGAGAAAAGAGAAAAACAAGCGAAGTTAATTAATGAAAATAAAGTAATTACTAAATTTGAGATTGGGGAGAAAGTTTTAATAAGAACATATTATCAATCCTACGCAATTCAAAAGAGAATTGACAGATTCTATGAATTATATAGTGGACCATATAAAATACACCGGATCCTTGGAGACGCTGCTTACCAGCTCGTCGACTGCGAAGATGAAAACAAGGTCCGAGGAAAGTTTAATGTAAGGCAAATTAAGAAGTACCACGAACGGAAGGATGGTGTGTAATCTACAGGGAGAAGATAAAACGATATCTTGTTGTGTTAGCTGTTTGAGTTGAGTCACATACGTTAGGGTTGTTGACGCGTGAATCTCATTCAGGCTAGCCAACCATTAAAACACGATATGTATTGTAAAATTAAATTTAAAGATTTAAGTTCTTTAAGAATAACATGTGAATAAAAGACTAACGATACGTTAAGCGATACACGTAAGTGAACACTTTGATTAACGTTGTTTATAGAGAGTGCAGTGAATGAAAAGACATTTTAATTATAAAACTCTAATTAAATGAATGGCAATAAATTGTCACAGATGAAATAAATAAAAGGAAGGACGTGAATGATCAGTGTAGATCAGTAATTCTAGTGTAAAGTAAACCAAATTGAAAGAATTATGTATAATAACTAGGTTAAAATTTGAACTGATGTTAGGTTAAAATAACTTAATGATTACTCTAAGAATATGTGTAGATGTCAAGTTAATAAGGTCGATTGTGGTATTGATTAAAGGTAACAACACAACGATCATGACGGTTATTAATCAAATTATCAATGTATTTTATGCAATGAATGTAACTAGAGGAACACTTAGACTACTTAGTCAAGGATTTACTTTATTACTGTACGTGAAGCGTAGTCTTCAGATAATTAAGTTTTATGTTAGTTCATTTATTGGTGCATTACATATCTATTCTTTAAGAAGTAATGTCAAATTGTTTTGTAGTTAGTTGAAACATTTATTGAATATCTATAATTTGTTTATAATAAGATGTAAAACACATTTACATAATTAACACATACATGCGTTAATGTTAGATACGTTCAAACAATCCAGATGGATGGCAATAAATTCAAATACTTGATCTAAACCAAAAGGGGGGTATACCAAATGCAACACACATCATGGAGAGTAGGTCACCAAGCTATACTTCTCACAAACGAAGATGGGCACGGCGAACACAGGGCGCAGAATCTGGATTCAATTGTTCCCTGAGGTCACATCATTAAATCCACAATGGGGATGCTATAGCGATCAAAAAATTTAAAAATTTTAATTTTCCTTCTCGACCAGTCTGTTCACACGCAGCTGTGGCAACGACTCCAAGAAAAGGCTATAAACAAAGTTAATTGGGAAAGGCGACAACCAACGCCAATATCAGACAATGGAAATGTGTTCAGCACGATGTAACAAAAGGAACGACTACTCAAGTTGACAGGCAAGGATCAACTGAGAATTATGACACCAAAACAAACCGAACAATGTACTTGGGCTCATTCACACGTTTACACAGAATCGAAGCGAGGATTCATTTAAGGGTTTAGTTAAAAAATGAGATCACGACAAAAACGAGGAAAGGTCACAAAGGATTGAAGAAGCGAAGCACTCTATAGAAACGATGCGAGCAACAAATTGTGAATAGGAGCAACGAGGTTGCACAGCGGGATGTAACGTTTAAGTGACATGCTGAGATTTACAACGAGAAAGCGTGGTGGCTGCAGCAGCTGACACTTGATGGAAAATGGTTAATTGCCAGAATGCGGGGTTACAAACATGAACAATACTCCAGGATGTTAGGGCAACCCTTGCTTAAAACTCTAGACAATAAGTTGACTGACAGGCGCACAATGTCTTGCATTTCTCCGAACAAGAGTAACGCCTGAACAGCCAATTCAAAAGACATATCCAACCACCTATCAGAATAGAGTATTTTACGAAGAGAGCGAAGGAGAAGCCAGTTTCCATAGTAACCAGAAGAAGAACAAATCAGAGGGTAGAAGACTTGAAGACTTCGAAATAGTGGGAAAAGATTTCGAGAGAGGGTAGTTGTTCAGCCTATCATGGTGATCTTAGGTGTGGACAAGCTGGAGACCAAATTCTAGTAGGGAGAGGTTGATAAAAACTAATTGTCCACCTCGGAAGAGGAGCAGTCATATAGAAAATTCGTCTCAGTCACATAGAAATTTCGCTCAGTCTTATAATATTTTCGATCAGTCTTATACAAAGTTTAGAGAGACACATAACTCTCGTGATCAGTCTTACAATGTTGCAGACAGTTTCATAATTTTATTAAATGCAATAACAGTATCAAGAACAGACACGTGAATTTTTGAACAGTGAATCAGTAAAGCGATCAGTTGCAAAATCTTGAAGTACACGGAATGGAGAACGATAACGTACACAGTATGTTTAGAAGTGAACTTTGTTGAACTTAGAAATTTTAGAATCATTTTGCGACCAAGTGAAACAATATGACGAGCAACTATTTACGATGTGCATGAATGACACAGTAATGTTCATAATCTTCAATAATCGAGGCACATTTATCTAAAAGAACTATTCTATAACCACATATTATTACCTAGTGGGCACACACAAAGAACCACGTTGAACACTTGAGTAAGCATTTACAACACAAACACAAAGTCCACACAACTGATTAATGATGGTTGTATGCGGGAACGAGCCGAATTGTGCAGACAAGCCGTGAATAAACATAACACACCTACACTATTCTGTTGACGACGCGTGTGCATAAGTGAATAGCCAGTGAAAGTGATCTCATCATCATCATCCAATGGAGCACCGTCTTCAAAAAATCATCACCACCTGGAATCTAGCACCGATGGAGTATAATGGATAAACACTTGTCAAGTAATACTTTATGATTTTAGTAGCATAATTAAACTACTGTCCTGTCTCTTTCAAAGAATCTATCCCTGAGTAATTATAGTAAAAGTTATTAAAGGAAGGTTACATTTAAGATATAATCATGGTCAATTAAAGCTAATCCATCTGGGTGAATGAACGCATTAAATAAAGTAAATATTATTTGATTTTATTGTATGTATATTTCATATACGTGATATGTTTTTTCAGATAGCGATTAAGAAGGAACTTATATTTTGATATGTATATGTTTGATGTTTTGATGTATTTACAGGTACCAGGAGTATATATATTTGTGTTATCGAATACAATTGTTTAACCGTATAATAAATTAGTACATAAGCAGATCAAATAATGCGTTCATCATTATCAGAAACCCTAATGTATAATCTACAAATCAATTAACTATTATAATTGCATAAATTATTGTGCATTGAGTGAACACACTTGAGAATTCTTGACTCTCATATTAGCACAGTTACATTGTAGTTAATGACGTTCCAATCAGGGGACACAGATAATTAAAGTAAAAGACAAATTTCAGTTATACGCTTTTTCTTTAGTAAACAACAAAAGATTACTTTATTACCACTGTGGTAAATTGCAACCAATGTAAAGCAAATGATAATTACAATATCAGTAATTAACAGTATAGTTAATGGCACTTCCATGTGGAGCCTAAGAAGGATATAATTCACAAATTAGATAATTACACATAATTATCATTGTATTAAAATGGTGCTACCAACACCACTGTAGTAAAATGGCGACCAACGTGTGGTACGAATCTCAATTAATTAATTGACCAACAAACACAATTGATTATATTAAATGTAAAGTAATTTAATTTATACAATTAATAAGATTTGCAAAAGATTACACTGTATGATAGTAAAAACGTGTTGTAATTTTATATTTTTGTTTTGTTTTGTTTATGCACTTCATCCATATTTTGTTATACAAATGCATAATTATTTTAACCATTTGTGTAATTAGAGTGTGGTAGATTATTGCTTCATAGGTCAAGCATGTATTCTTTTTTTATATTATTTAAATATACAGCAAATAGGTTTTGAGTACTTGAAACTTAACTCGTGTTTCTTGTTTCAGAATGCAATAATGCATACATTCACATGCATGTGCGCACACGCGCGCACACACACACGTGTGTGTGTACACACCAAACCCACAAATTCTTCATGCAAACCATTGTTACTTATATTGTACTTTCAATAATTATTGTTCTTGCTTCTTTCAGAACCTTGATTCATATTTATATTGTAACGTGATGTTTCCCTCTACATAAAGAATATACCCTAACCTAAATAAGTATCTTATCATAATAATGAAGAACAAAATAATAAGTAAATAAGGAACCTGTATAATGTAAAAAAGGGGTCAACTAGTAAATTTAACATAAATATGAAATAAAATGATAAGACCAGAATACCAAATATGATTAACTGTAACTTAATAAAATATAACTCTAGTAAACAGCGAATGTAATGTTGTAAATAATGGGTGAAAGCCTGTTCAACTGAACTTAAATGGTTTACCAACCAGGAAATTAGATAAACTCAATAAAATTTGAAATAAAATAACTAAAAAGTCAAAGAATAGTCATATCTGGATGTGAATCGAGTCACTAAAACAATTCATAGAATGATAGTAGAAGATAAGTGAATAATAACAGTTTTAATGGTATATAAAAGAGTTATGATGTAAGTCAGGCTATGCACCATGTTTAGATATTAAAACAAGAAAAAGAAATAAAAAGGATTATAAGATAAATAAGTTCATGATAAAAAGTATGAACAACAAATAGAATAATAAATAAGACAATTATAATTAACTATTGATGTGTAAGAATTAAATAATGATGCAAACAGTAAGAAACTTATGAAACCAAAGCCTACGTGTACTGTGTAGGACAAATGGTGAACATTGATGTAAATAAAACCTGTAATATCATAGTATAGATAATAAAACAATGTGTGTTAGTGGAATAAGAAGGTAATAATGAGAAATGTCAAGAATTGGCCAGGCATAATATAATAAAATAATGTAAATAGTAAATTGTAAGCTTTGACAAACCCTTCATACAGCTAATGTGGAAGTTTATAAAGGACAGTACAAGGAAAAAAGCTTGTATTGAAGTATAAGACATGTTATAAAAGTTCAATTAGATCATAAGTGATAATTAAGAGTTGTTACTTGGTAGTAGAATTAAGTAATTTTAGTTTGAGAAATGAATAAAGTACCAATGAGCATGGACTTGATTAGGCCTAGATGGCAATACTAGATTTTTATAATAAATTGATGTTAATAATTATTATTACTATTATTAAACCATATAATGTTAAAGTAAAACCAATTCTACAACTAAGAAGTCAATAATGGAACAGAAAATTAATATTTTATAAAGAATACTAGACTAAATCAATATATGAAAATTGTTATTTTATTATTACTGAACCGAACCATGCCTAATGAGGTTTCAAAATGATCAGCATAAAAAATGCTGATTAATGGTGGTAAAATATTTTTAATTGTAAGTAGCATAAGGAAGATATGTCAGTTTTAAGATTTTTAAATATATTTGGCCAAAAAAGGGACGCTTAACTTGGCGTCTGTTGATGAGCATCAACCAGAAAACGGAAATTTTAGTTATTAAAAACAGAATATTTAATAATTCAACCAATCAAAATCATTCAATTGTCAGGTGAATTTACCCATAACACACCGCAACCCCATCAGTCGTTAGCGGGTCATCAAACAGTTAAGAATGCCTCCTCTGTGATACAAAAATTGTATATAGTCTTGTCCCCAAATTGTCTCAATACTAATTGAGGTTATGTACAGTGTCAACAAACCTCTAACCTCTGAAAGTGAACATAGCCTAACAGTGAATCGACAGTGTTGTGCATTGTGTTTAATAATTAAAGGACAATAGAGTGAATATGTAAATACAGTGAGTGATAAAGAAATATAAAGAAAAGGAAAGTATAGTGGTTATTTTGAGAATTTATAACAAAACGTAATAA
This sequence comes from Magicicada septendecula, assembly GCA_034769895.1. Lineage (NCBI taxonomy): Eukaryota > Metazoa > Arthropoda > Insecta > Hemiptera > Cicadidae > Magicicada > Magicicada septendecula. The sequence continues at coordinate 228,261,538 of CM068374.1, read as the reverse complement.
TTAATGATCACTACCAATAGTAACTAGTAATAGACACTTGTGAACTTATGTTTATGTTATCACAGTAGTAAACACAAACACTATTCAAATTATTTCATGTTTAACAATTGTAATTTGTTTTCATAATCAATGTTTATCTAAATAGCTTAGACAAACTAGGTTAACCCCAACAACGGAGACTGTCTGAATTACGAACTGATTGTCACATTAGATTTTAAGTTATTAGTTTATAATACCATATTTAATTTTAAATTGTAATACTTTGTTCTTCAAGAAAGACATTTTTTGTTAATTGTTGTAGTCAAAAGAACTCATAAGGGTTATAATTTCAAAGCGTAAACATAGCCTACTCTGAGATTTTGTCAACTCATGCTACCAACCGTTGAGCTATTAATACTACAAGCCTGGTTAATTCCAAATTATGAGATGTGTTCTTTATTTTAATAGTAGAAAAATAAAATTAAAAAAAGGAAATAAAAGAAAAAATGAAAAGGAATTAATGGTGTATGACATATTATTTTTTAATAATTAACAAACTAAATCAACATTGAACCTTAGTGTTTACTTCAACTCAAGAAAGTTAAGTTGGCAGTAATTATTTTAAAACCAAACAGTACTGTTTAAATGATTTCAACAGATTAATGAACTCTAATAAAGTAAACAGAAAAATTAAAATAAAAATTTACAAAAACCAATTAACCCAAAACAATAGTATCTCCATTAATAATTAATATTATTTGTAATCATTTTTTTGTTATTACAAATTAGCGCCTATTAATAGAACTCGTCAAGTAAACAAAACATATTAACTTAACAAACCAGGTATTCAAGATACCATCATAAATATAAACCAAAAAATAGATAAGAAATCACTTTTTATTACAATATTTTTGAAATTTTTAAATGAAACATGGTTATGATGTAACCAAGTTCCATGTTCTTGACCTGTGGTTCATTCACGCAAGTTAACATCACTTGCCTACTTAGCAACTGACAAAACACCATCTAGTAACCAACGTACATATTTAATGTATGCAATCAGTTAACAATACAATGTACGTATTTCAACTATTATAGGATTAACACTGTAATTTAAAAATAAACTAAGTGGTATTAACAGTTTTTTATGACCTTTATTTTCATACGCTCCTTTTAGATAATCAGTTTTATCCATGATGTATTTTTAATAGCTCTCATGTCACACAACTGAATGGACATATACCTTAATATGATAAAGTAATGAATGATCCTACAGAAGATTGTGAAAATAAGTTTTAATGAAATTTAAATAACAAAAATATAAAATAAAATGGTTAAACATGGCCAGTGTTTTAATACATAGGGCGTTTAAATACATTTGGCTACAATTTCATGATACTTGTGCAGTTATTCTAAAAATTCATTTTAATAAAAACTGATGGAAATAAAGACTGATGGATAGAAGTCAACATCAAGTTGGATTAAAGAAGTCCAAAAGGATTTAGAAAAAAATAATATACATGCAGAAGAAGCAATTGAAGGAGAAGTTTTTCGTGCAAAAGTGTTAAAAATGGAAGGAGTCCAAGGTAGGAGAGAGAAAAACCCAGGTTCAAAGTGGACTGAAGGCAGGAAGAGGAGACACAGCGAGAAGATGAAAGAGTAATGGAAAAAAAGGAAAGAACAAAGAGTAAAGAATTGAAATTGTTATGTGGTCCCTAGATGGCTGATATGGAAAAAAAGAGACTGATGGATGACGTGACAGGTTTCCCCTTGACAGGTTCATCTTTTAGAGTAAAAATTTTCTTCATTTAAAAAAACATTAAGACTATATACAAAAACAGTTCATTTTATTAATAAGAGGAGAATAGTACTCGTATATCTTTACTGCAAATAAAAACTTATACACCTCAAATACAGTTTTTTTTTTTAAATTTGAAGAATACATTGTATACAGTTGAAATGAGCGAACAGTTGAATATCACAAGCAGAACTATCACTGTTGCACACCACTATATAAAAATTATTCCGATTAGCGCTTTCAAGCTTCACAGCTCATCGTCAGATCGGATATGAAACAAATAACCTAAAAACAAACCCTTCACCCCCACCCCACCCCACCATGCTCACACACAACAAGTTATAATTCAATGTTCCTTCCCCACCCTCAGCCCTGTCCCACCATCTGGACAGTTACATATTTTTCTAGCAAATTCCTTGTGTTTCAGTGTGTGTGTGTGTGTGTGTGTGTGTGTGCGCGCGCGCACGCGTGCACGTGTGCGTGTGCGTGTGCGTGTGCATTCCTTTTAAACCTATTCTTTCTCATCCACACATGTGTGCCAGTCACACACCCTTATTTTGAAACACCTAATTTGTCCTATGCAATGTAATTCTTAATCTTATCTATCTGTCCTCTATCATTTACTTCTTAATTATGTTATAAAATATTTCTTCATTATCAAATTTAATTTTAGTATTAATTAAATTGTCTAACCCTTTTCTCTTTCTTTCAATATTTCTAACTCCTCCCTAAGCTTCCTTTACTAAAATTAGATGGTGGGACAGGGCTGAGGGTGGGGAAGGGACATTGAATTATAGCTTGTTGTGTGTGAGCAGGGTGGGGTAGGGTGGGGGTGAAGGGTTTGTTTTTAGGTTATCTGTTTCATATCCGATCTGACGATGAGCTGTGAAGCTTGAAAGCGCTAATCAGAATAATTTTTATATAGTGGTGTGCAACAGTGATAATTCTGCTTGTGATTTTAACCACTAACACAACTTTCTTCATTAAAGTTGAATATCAGTCAATAAACACATGTTGCAGGCATAGGGGCTGACAAAAAGTTACCACTAATAAAAGATGCACACACATATCAAAATGAATATGCATGAGTGCATTACTACATTATACAGTGTTGGAGACAACATTTAAAATTCAAATACTTTTGCAAATTTCAGTACTTTCAAAGTGTTGGGGATTATCACTTATGATGAAAATCAAATCTGCAAGCTTTTGAGTCTATAAAAATGGTTACACAGTAGATCTATTAAACAGTAAACAGTATTTCTTTGCTATCTCTGTAATGAAAGTAATTATTCTGAAGCAACTGTCTAAACAAAAAAATAAAGTCAAAGATGTTTTGTTTCGGAGTATAAAAAAAAATCATATTGTATGCAAGTCTTCAGATGAAAATATGATGGAATGTTGTTCAAGGCAAAAGGGAAATAGGTTAAAGCCCAGCATGTTGTCTGATCCTGGAAAGGAAAACAGGGACGACAACATATGTGGCAAAAGTATGATACATATTAACAGAAAAATTGCATCATTAAAGGGTAATGTAACAATGCATGTATGTGTATTATTTGCTGTAGCAAAATAAAATACACAACAATTAAAATTTTATATTCGTGCTGAAATGCTTACGTATGCAGACATTTCCAAAATTTTGATAACTCTCAAAGAAAATGTGTTAATATAAATGTATATTGCCCTATACAATTTGAACTGATTCCATCTGTTATGAGAGATAAAAATTAATTACCAACCGTTTTAATAGCATGTTGTGTATCAGTATTGGGGGGATAATTGTTTACTGACCTTTGATCAGCTATTTAGATAATATTAAAACTTTACACCAATTAACTGCAGACCCCCCATGGTACTAAGTTATATAAGTTTACTCGTTTCTTCAAATATGTTAAAAGCATTATAAATATCACACTTATTTTTTATAAAATGGGTCACATGTCACTTTATGACACGTGATAGAAGAATGGGATTTCATACTACAGAGGGCAAAATTCTTTATGGAAAATTTACAAAATGAGTTCTAATTGGTTTAGAAAGTAGGAATAGTCACTACCGGTTAGAATATATTGGTAAATATCTGTCTCTACTATTTGTATTGCTGTATCATTTTTGTTGTAAAAAATGACATGTACCTTACATGTAAAAAATGAATAAATAGTAATGATGTACGAATTGCATTTTTACTGAGAATTTAAATTTTATTATGTAAATGCATCAAATAATATTTTTTCCTTTTTTTTTAGTTTATCTCTATCATCGTCCACAAAAGAAGAAACAAGAGGCTAGAAATAAACAATATAAACTAACATTGACAATAGAAGAGCATATTTCAGTGATGGTGAATAAACAAACTATATGAGATGTAATAATGAACGCTAGGTGGATCAGTTAAATTTTCTCTGAGCTTATCTCTCCATCTTCCTACACCAGCATGTATATAGCAATATATATAAAATACCAGAAAAACATTTTCGGTACATAAAGAGTTAAATAATTTTAACAGATCTGTCTTTGGTCATAATGCGTGCTAAGAACTAGTCTCAATCACACATGAGCACCAATTTTTTGTGCAACTTTTTGTGTGGTTTTATTTTGGGAGTCAGTTTGCCCAATGACTTTTTTAACATACTGAAGATGCTGAAGTTAATACAGAACCAGTACTCAATTTCCATTAAAACTGGAGTTTCATGAAACCAACTAGAGAAATAGTTTTAGAAACCAGCTTGTAAATGTTTGTAAACTGATAACCACAATGAATTAAATAAACACCTTAATTGAAAATGTATTTCTTGATAACAGGGGTATCTAGGATTATTAGACAGTGGCGGCTTCAGGGGGGGCCATGGGGGCCATGCCCCCCCCCCAAGAACCTGAGACACTTTTCCTAACTCATTATTTAGACGATCCAAATGGGTAAAAATATTAGAGGATATGACAAAAGTTATTCCTTTTTCAGTCCACAATAAAAATGGGAAATTTGTCAAGCGTTTTTTAGGGAGAAATCATTTAGAAAGCAAACATTGGCTTGTGTTTTCTGATATACAGAAGGGTCTCTACTGTAAATGCTGCGTACTTTTTGCGCATGAGTATTGTGGCCATAATAAAGGAGTGCACTTGAAATCTCTTGTGACTAAGTCTGTGACCTCATTTGCGAAATTACTTGGTAAAGATGGCTGCCTGGAGACACACGAGAAAAATGCATAGCACAGAGAGAGTGTGGAAGCTGGGAAAAACTTCATTAAAACTTATACATCTCCAGAAGAAGCTGTTGTTAATAAAGTGATTACTCAGCGCTTACAGCAAGTTCAAGAAAACCGTGAGCGGTTGCGTCCCATAATTGAAAGTATTATCTTTTTGGGATGACAAAATATCCCCCTTCGTGGACATCGAGACGATGGTAACCTCCACCTCCAAGAAGATCCAAGTCCCGTAAATGAGGGAAACTTCAGGTAGCTCTTAAGGTTTCGTATTTCATCAGGTGACCACATACTGAAAAAACACCTTGATAACTCATCTGCACGGGCAACATATATTGGGAAAAACACCCAAAATAGCCTGATTGAATGTTGTGGAAAGGAAATCACACGTGTCATATTAAATAGAGTGTGACAGTCTGGCTGTTTTAGCATACTATTTTATGAAACAACAGACATATCCCACACTGAACAACTGTCTCTTACTTTGAGGTATGTTTATAATGGTTGTATTCGTGAAGACTTCATCACATTTATTGATGCATATGATGCCATCCAAGATAAGGAGGGAAATGAAAATGGTGTACAACTTGAACGCAAACTAACAGGAGAGGTATTTGGAAAAATTGTTGTAAATATCGTCAAAGAGTTGCTCCTTTATGTCAACAACTGTGTAGGCATTGGGACAGATAGTTGCAGTGTAATGTCATCTGAGCTTGTTGGCGCTGTCTGTGAAATACGTCGTGAAGCAACACATGCATGCTGGTGTCCTTGCTTAAATCACGCATTGAATAACTCGCTGTCTAAATCAAACAATGTAGCAAGTGTCCGAAACTCGATCAGCATAATGAAATCAGTAACATCATTTTTCAATATGTCTGCAAAGAGAAATGGCGTTTTACGTAAGTTTTTGGAAAAGAGAAACGATGATTTAGGTATGTTTTTGGGGAAACAGCTACCGGGGCTTTGTGAAACACGTTGGGTGGAGAGGCATGATACTGTGCTCAAGTTTCGTGAAGCTCTTCCTTATCTGATTGAAGCTCTGGAATCAATTTCTGGTTGGACGGATTTGACTACTTCCTCCAACGCAACTGCACTGATCACCTCCCTGTGTGATGTACAGTTCATTTCGGCAATGATTGAAACATACACTTCCACTGAGCAGAAGGCTCCAGACTCCGTCCCTTGATTTAAGAAAAGCTTCTGACGCTATTCAGGATACACTTTCTGTACTGAAAAAGAAAAGGCAAAAGTGCGGCGAGATATTTTCTGAGGTGTTTTGTGAAGTCAAGGAATTGTGCTCTCAACTCGAAGTAGAAATAAAACTTCCTCGCGTAACAGCATGGCAACAACATAGACCAAATTACACATCAAACACGCCAGAAGAATATTACAAAAAATCTACATACATTCCCCTACTTGACAATGTGATTGCAGATCTCATTTCAAGATTTCCCAAAGACTCATTGGATTGTTTTAGACTTCGTGTATTGATTCCAACTGTTGTTGTTAAGGACAATCCCAAGGACGGTGCCAGTGATGTACACAAAGACCTGGACGAAGAAAATATGCAGCTCCAAAACTTGATCGACAAATTCGCACCCATACTTGGGCTAAGGAAAAGCGATGGGTATCTGGTAAATAGTGAATTCGAACTTTGGCGGGAAAAATGGGAAAGGGAAAACAGATGTAAGGGTAAACTTCCTGCAACCGCTATTGAAGCAATGGACGCTTGTGATAAGGACATGTTTCCATCGATTTACTCTTTGTTAAAAATCCTGGCAACTCTTCCCGTTAGCGTGGCGTCTGCTGAGAGAACTTTCTCCACCTTGCGTCGTTTGAAGACGTGGCAGAGGGCAAGGATGGGTGAAGAAAAATTGTCCGGACTATGCTTGTTACACACTCACAGAGACATTGAAATTGACGTATACTCAGTGATTGAACGATTTGCAAACAGTGGAAATAGGAGGAGAATAGATTTTGTTGTTTAGGTTTAAGCTTTTAACAAACTTTTATTAAGGTGTTACTATGTATTGTTATTCTCGTGTTTGAAATAAATAAATAGTATTATAAACATGTATTTCAAGTTTAATTCCTATATCCAAGCTTTGGGTTTGACCGTTTATTAGCTTATTTAATTTTTAGGGGTAAACTGCCCTTAAAATTAAAATATGTTTTAAATGAAAAAAAACGCTTGGACGAATTACAAAACTGATCCAGACTTTTTTACTGATTATAGCACATCCTATGTATTTATAGGAGAAAGAATTAGGCGAAGTTGTATATAAAAAGTACCGAATTTGCTTATACATATGTTTCATTACATAACAAAATGACGATATATTTCACTGAATTAATAATTTAAAAACACCATCGAACCAGGAAATATTTTCAAAAAGTAACTCATTTAAATCATATTTGCAGGAGTTAAATGACCTTAAAATGCCACTTCTAAAGTCTAAATTTGCAAAAATTTTGAGGGAGGGACCCCGCCCCTCCTCTGCTGGGGGTATTCCATACCCCCAGGCTTCCCCGTATGCCCCCCCCCCCCGAAAAGATGGTCTGAAGCCGCCACTGTTATTAGAGGTATAATTTTGGTAAGATTGAAGCTTTTTTTTAACATAGTGTGAATTTTCAATAATGCTTTAATTATCTAGTAATCATAATTGTTTTTGTAAAGTGGATTTGTAATGCTTTTTGTTAACAGAAATATGTGTTTTATATTATGGTGTATTTTTAACGCTGCATGACTTTTCACCACTCTAAACTACTTTAATTACAATATGCCACTAGTTGAAAAAATTTTAGAATAATGTGAATAGCTCATTCCTAGTTACTCAAATCACAAGTACAGAATGTAGCTGATCAAATTCAACTTACTGTATGCATACACAAATGTGTATGTTTGTAATTTGGGCTGGTTTTAGGTTGAGGAATCCCATACAAACTAAAAATATTTTTTTAGGGATCAAATCTAAAGCATGGCATGCCCATTCAGTGATAGATCTGTACAGTTTCGTAATTTGGAGCATACATATTAAGAAACATTTATGAAAACATCTACCTGTTTTAATATTAATCCCATCACTACTGGTTTGAACAGAGATACAATTTTTGGAATGTTATTTCTTAAATAAGTAAATGTACAGGTCAATAGAAGAAATGTATATAATGAATGTGCATGTTGTATAAAATTAAATAAACAGTTTACAAACAAGTAAAAAAATTAAACTTCCTTGAGAGATTAGGTTAATAATGAAGTTTTATCTTCATACTTTATTGTAACAATCGAGATAGTATCTTCCTTTCACTTTTACTATATTTTACAGCCATTGCATTCAAGAAAACAACCATAAATTTTCATATGTATAAACGGCAGAGTCATTGTTGTAGTAGTAATGTGTCATTTTTATTAATGTACAATAAATGCTGTAATAAGTGGGAAGCAGCCATGCTTGTAGTAATGTAAGAAAGTATAGTTTACACTCTGAACACTCAGACAATGGTTTCCGACTATTGAACTTCGCAGTTGGTCAAAATATAATCATAGGAGGGACTTTCTTCGACCACAAAGACATACATAAGGGCACATGGACACAGAATAAGAATCATACAGAATGGAAACTTCGCTAAAATCCGCGCGCCAGCTGCTAGCGTGCATGACCAGTGGCCGCCATATTAAGAGCGAGTAAACAGCTGTTATACCTAGCTTCAAGTATGCGCTTGTTTTTATGCAGTTTTTGCTTTAATTTTAAAGTAATTAACAGCGGTAGTACGTAACTTCAAGTGAACACGTGTTTTATACATTTGGAATGTTACATTGGTAAATTGATTTATTTTTCAAAGTGAACAATGAGTGTTTGTAAGAGAAAAGGCAGTCGATGGTGCTCAGCACCTAATTGCAAGAATAATTCCAACACAAATAAAGACATAAGTTTTTTCAGCTTCCCAAAAGACGAAGAATGGTAAGTAAAATAAGTTGATTTATTAACATTTTCTTCTTAATAATATTATTAATAAATTATAAACAGTAGAGTATTCGTTAATGTAAAACTCAAATTAGCTATAGGCCTAATTTAAAATCGTTAATCTTGCATTTTTCCAGTGCAAGGAAATGGACTGTAAACTATAGAAGAGAGGATTTGTTAAAAAAAGATGCCATATATTTAAATAAAAACTGCAGAATATCTAATGTACACTTTGAAGATTTGACGTTTTTAAATTTCCTAAGAAACCGGTTGAAACCAGATGCTGTTCCGACATTATTCAGGATACCAAATCCACCGAAACAAATATCTCAAAAAAGAAAAGCACCAACAGAGAGAAGCAGTGAAACCAGTAAAATTATTAAAAAGGGTAAAATTGATGTACAGGTAATTATTATTATTCTTTTTTTATTATTGTTATTGTTGTTGTTGTTGTTGTTTAAACATATTTTATACTATAGTCCTAGGCCTCATTAAAAACTGCTTGTGTCAACGTAACTTAAATGCATAGTTAATTCACTGAGCACATTCTACTTATGTAGGCAGACAAAGGCTAAGGAAGGAGAGCACATGTATTTAATTAATTTTGGTGTGTCTTATTTTTTAGCATGAAAATATGAATGGAAATGCTAGTGCCAGTACTAACATCGTCCCTGAAATTTCTGCAGAGTGTTATAAAACAACTGTTTCTGTAGAAAGTCAAGTTGATTTATCTTCTCGGAGCCCTAGAAAAGAAAAATTGAGGAGACAATTGAAATTGCTTCGAGGAAAATCCCGGCGTTTGCAAAATAAATTATCTTCATCTGTGTCAGAAAACAGTAGTGATTCACAGCTTGCATGTGTAAATAGTGACCAGTTTAAAAGTTTATGTAGTAGCTTTTTAAATGATAGTTTAGCACAACTTGTGAAAATTCAAGTGGAATTGAGTGAGCATTGCAAGAAAGGAATGCGATATCCAAAAGAATTCAAAACTATGGCTCTAACTCTGTATTTTTTAAGTCCCAATGCTTATAAGTTTATAAGTTAGAGATCAGAAAATATTTTATATGTTTGATGTGCCACACTTATTTAAGTCTTTGAGAAACAACTTGCTTAAGTATAATTTTTTATTTCAAGATAAGGTAGCTTCTTGGCAACACATTATTACATTTTATAATAAAGACAAACAACAGAACCTACGACTGGCTAAGAATCTAACAGATGCTCATCTTTTTCCCAATGGTTTTCAAAAAATGAAAGTGAAGTTAGCAGTTCAAACCTTTAGTCATACTGTTGCAAGTTCATTGTTTACTTATGTCAGTTTAAGTGCTCTTGACTCATCTGCCGTAGGTACAGCAGAATTTCTGGAAAAGTGTAATAATGTCTTTTGACATTTTAAATTCTAGTTCTAAGGTTCCAGATAAATTTTATGGTAGAGCATGGATGGGCTCTGAGAAACAGCATGAACTTTTGAATGATTTTTTGCAGCTGATAAAATCAATTTCTGTAAAGAACAAAGATATAACAAGTACCATTAAATGTTTTCAGGGATTTGTAATCACTATAAATTATTTTTTGCAGTTGTGGTTTTACTTAAAGATACAGTCGTTTTCATTCATCCTCACACGCAGGTTAAATGAGGACTGTCTTTAAAATTTTTTGGTAGTATACGCCAGCAAGGGGGCAATTCATACAATCCAACTCCAGTTCAATTTGCAAGAGCTTTCAAAAAGTTACTTTGTCTCAGTTATTTTCAGCATTCAAGCAGTTCAAACTGTGCTGAAGAGTTTGATGTAATTCTTTCAAAAGTTAATAATTGCAGTGATTTATTGAATTTAGATGTTAGTCAAAACACAATCTCAAAAAATATTGTTGTAAACTGCATAGATTACAGGGAAAATTTACCTGGTAAAAATGCACTGTAATATGTCTGTGGATACTTAATTAAAAAGTGCTTAACCATTCATGAATGCAATACATGTTTGGCATACTCACAAGAAGAAGCAAATAATTTAGATAGTACCAGGTTGTATTTACATTTCAAAGCATATGAAAATAAAAATATGGACATCTTTGGAAACCTAAATGTCCAAGTTCAAGCTTTGTAAGTTACATTGAACACTTGGAGAATATTTTCACTGACAACTTTCTTCAATTCATGACAGAAAATAATGTTGGAAATAAATTTATTGAGTTAATGGAAAATATAAGTTTCAACCACCCATGTAAGGATTTTCCTCATAGTTATTTGATTAAGTTGTTTGTGAGAATGAGAATTTTTTAGTTCTTGAAGTTCATAAACAGGGATTTGAAAAGTAGAACTAACAAAAATTGCAAACTCATCAAAGTGACACATCTGTGAAGTTTGTAATCTGAGTTTGGTATGGGCTAGTAGGCCTTCATATATGTAAATGCTTCATAAATAAATATATGTGTGTGTGTGTGAATTATAATTATTATTACTGTACTCCTCTATTGCTGACGTAATTAAGTATGTATCCTATTGCATTTCATTTTGCATTTTTATAAGTACCGTACCCTATTGAAGGCCTGATTTATTATATATTCAATCCTGAATGTTAATTGTATTAATCTCACCTTCGTTTTACCTTGTGCGTTTTGGATAAATTAAATAAATTCTTAAACTTCATAACCTATGGTATTATTTGTCTCCTTATTTTCCATTTTCTTTTTGCTACGTATATTTTATTATAGGAAGCAGATAAGAACCTTATGCTACTTTTAGCGGGTAAGTTGAATTTTTTAATGTACGTTAATGTTATTTTGTTTCGATATTAGTTTTTTCGTGTACAACTTGCTTGAGCGTGAAACAGCTGTGGTATTACATTTACTATTTCTCAACATGGCGGCCAGCGCCTGGCTCAGGCTCGCTGTGATGAAAGGTGCCGCCTTCTACTTTCCTTTCTGTATGTTTCTTATTCTGTGACATGGATCTCTCCAGACAGGAGAACGGTCAATCAAATAGATCATGTCCTATTGGATGGCCGCCATAAGTCAGACTTACAAGACGTTAGAGTTTATAGAAGTGCCAACATGGATAGCGATCACTATCTCGTAGTTGCAAAACTGAGAGCTAGAATCTCCAATATTAGAAATGAAAAAGGAATAAAGACTGTTAGATACAATACAGAAATACTAAAGGAAGAAGAAATAGACGGAGGTTCGAGGAAGTTACTAATGAGAAAATTAGACAGTGGAGACTTTAATGCCGTGAGGAACAAGATATAGAAAACCACTGGCTTAATCTAAAAAACATATTAGTGACCGCGGGAGAAGAAATCGTTGGCTTGAAGAAGAGACATGGGCGAGATGAGTGGTTTGATAAGGAGTGTGAAGAAGCAACTGAATTCAAAAACAAGACATAACAAATTTATGATCCAAAGGAAATGCACTAGGGCTGTTCAAGAGGAATACAAGAAGGCCAGGTGGATGGAAAAGAAGATTCATGATGAGACAGATGAAAAAGATAGAGGAATATAAGAGTAAAAGGCTGAGCCGAGATATGTACAGGAAGATGAATGATATGAGACAGGAATTTCAGCCTAGAACAAATGCCTGTAGGGATAATGATGGTGGCCTTGTGAGTGATACTGCTGGCGTAATCAGGAGATGGACAGAACACTTCGAAGAGTTGCTAGGCTCAGTTGGGGAGGCTTCGATGGAGGCATCTGAGAATGAAGAGGAAGCAGGAGAATTCGAGGATGATAGAGAGGAGTTGGTGCCATCCTATGACGAGGTGTATGAAGCTCTAGAAAAGCTTAAAAATAACAAGGCAACAGGTTCCGATGGTTTACCAGGGGAACTATTAAAGAGTGCAGGAGGAGATTTCATAAAGGAATTTTCCCATCTCATAGAGCGAATATGGCTGGAGGAGGTAATGCCTGATGAGTGGAACAATGGGGTGGTGTGTTTAATACATAAAAAGGGTGATCCGCTCATATGTAAAAATTATACGGGCATCTCTCTACTTAATACAGCATATAAGATATTGTCCAACATCATATTTTCTAGGCTGCTTCCCTACGCTGAGGAAAACATAAAAGAATATCAATGTGGATTCACTAGGAATAGGTCAACAACAGACCAAATATTTACACTAAGGCAAATCCTGGAAAAAACGTTGGAATATGGAGTGGCCACTCACCATCTCTTTGTGGATTTCCAGTCGGCATATGATTCAATCAACCGGAAAATGCTATACAGAGCTATGAAGGAGTTGAATATACCATCTAAGTTGGTGGGTATGGTTGGAGTAGTTATGTCCAATTCTAAGTGCCAAATCAGAATACAATCAAATCTATCTAACTCCTTAAAAACATTGAATGGGTTGAAACAAGGAGATGCCTTAGCGTGTCTGTTGTTCAACATAGCTCTAGAAAAGGTCATCAGGGATTCAGGAATTCAAACTAGCGAACACATATTTCACAAGGAGGTACAGCTTCTGGCCTATGCCGATGACATTGACGTCATAAGTAGGTCTGAATCTGGCTTAAAGGAAGCCTTTCAGGAACTGGAGTTGTCCACTAAGGCTATGGGCTTGGTTATAAACCAAATATATGGTTGTAGGTGCCAACACTCGTGCCCTGTCCCTGCGCATTAATGATTATGAATTTGAAAAGGTTCAGGGTTTTCCATATCTCGGGTCATATGTGGACTCTGGAAATGACTCCTCTAGAGACATTGAAAAACGGATATTATCTGCTAACAGGTGTTACTACAGACTGGTGAAACATTTTAAGTCAAAATTAATAAGTAAAGATACAAAAGCCACCCTATACAAGACCTTGATCAGACCAGTCCTGATGTATGGCTCGGAATGCTGGGTGCTAAAAACACTAGATGAGCAGAAACTATCCGTTTTTGAGAGGAGGGTACTGAGGAGAATCTATGGCCCTGTGAAGGAAAACAACATTTGGAGGTGACTGCATAATCGAGAGTTGTACGAAAGGTTTAAAGTTCTTCCGATCGTGCAACTCATACAAATTAACAGATTGTGTTGGGCTGGTCATGTGCAGAGAATGGCGGAGGATAGAATCCCAAAAAGAGTTATGAATTATTTGCCGATGGGAAGGAGAAGGAAAGGAAGACCGCGTACAAGATGGCTGGACCAGGTTGGTAAGGAGGCAGTGAGGCTGGGTGCAGCAAACTGGTGGACATTGGCTGGGAGTAGAGACCAGTGGGGAAGATTTCTTTTGGAGGCCAGGGCCCGGACTGGGCTGTAGCACCGAGGATGTATGTATGTAAATGCTGTAATAATTTGTTTGTTGCTTGGAACTGTCACTAAGACAAGTAAAAAAGAGCTAATTAATCATGTCTCTTCACTAATTAACACTAATAAGAAAAAACATTTATAGTAGTTTATTGTGATTTTTGGGGAGGGGGAATTTTGAAGAATATCGTATTTACCTTAATATTCTTTAATTTATTTATTGTTAATTTGTACATCAAAAGCAATAGATAAAAGTTATAGGTATTGGGATTGGCAAAAAAGTTGCTAGAAACCATAGGTATTAAGATTACAATGATTATTTTCTGATGACTTGAAAATGATATTGTACATCTGTAGGAGAATAGCAACCAAGAACATTTAGTCAGTGTTTTTAATTAATGGTAACAATTATGTGAACATTAATAAATGATTGCTGCTGTAGCATTGTTCACTCATATATTTATAGGAAAACAAGTCCATGTATATCACAAAATATTAATCAGTCATTCACTTGCAGTCTAATACTGTGAAGTGTAATGGTGGTGGCGAGATAAGCAATCAAAATTTTATATGTAATAGTGCCCCCTAAGGAACACGATAACCTCTGTAGCCCCAAGTGTCACCCCCCTGTAACAGTCACTGATAAACTGTGCCGTTACAGATTGTTTCTATTTGGAAGATTATTGAGATACTTTTTTTGTTCGCAAAGCATGTGTCAAAAATAACACCGTAACTATAAAAACCTAACTGTGTAAACATTTTTCATGACAGTAAACATTAATTGTATGATGAACTTGAAATAACAAACAACATGCGTTGTGTAACTCACATATAGAAAACTAATTTTATCAAGAATAAATAAAAATCATTGAGATTATTATCATACGCACTTTATTGAGCTGGGACAGTGGCTATAACAATCTTCGACCAATCTATATCAGGCACTCTATATCATTTGACCTGTAACTACAAACGTGCTCAGATTCTTCCTGAATGGTGTAGTTTTCTGTTTCTAGACAGTGATTCTTTCAACTGTTGTTTCTATTTTGTATAATTCAGTTTGAACACTCAAACTTCTAATATTGTTTCGTAATTATCAACATTTAATTGACCTCATATGTTTTATTATATTGGCAGTTGCTGCCAGAATTTCTAAATATTTCCTTAAGGAGTAAGGTATATGTGTATACGCATCCTTAGTAACAGCAAGATTTACCTTTTGTGTTAAAGCTTAAAAAAATTACCAAGCACACAATAACAAAACAAATTTTTAAAAATATTCTATGTATAGAATTGTTTTCAAGTAGAAGTATTCAAGTAGGGTTGGTTATAAAAACAAATACTTAAAGTAAAAATATTCTAAATTTCTTTGGACAATAAATGAATGTATACACAATAAAATAACTATTAAAATAATGAAAAAACATACAACAAAAAATTTACATATGCCCATTTTACACAATAAAGGAAAGTTTATACAACAGAAGACTTCTTACTGACAGTGGTACAGTCGTATAGATAGTGGGATAATTGCGTGCATAAATGTGTGTATGGAAATTTAGTTATTGTAATATTAGTTACTGGAATAGCAAAATTATTATAGTAGAGTTGTTAAAAATTTACAGGCATTGCACAAATGCAATGCACAGAGAAGGGTATTGAAAATGCTTCAATAAATCTAAAAAATATATATATATACAGTGGAACTTGGTTATTGCGGCCTCGGCTGTTACGTCAACTCGGGTGTAGCGTTATTTTGTCATAAGTCCGGTCAAACTGAAATCTTTAACATTATAAAAATTCCCGGTTTTAACGTCACTAAATATTGTACCACTCTGTTATAGCGTCAAAAATTTCTCAGATATTTTACTCTAAATTTCATATAAACGTATATATGTGCGCGCGCGTACTTCTAGTTGACAACTGTGCAGCCCATCCAAAGTTAAATTTGACAAACATTAATCTGGTCTTCTTACCGGCCAACTGTACGAGTGTCCTGCAACCTATGGACCAAGGTGTCATTAGAAGCCTAAAGTGGAACTACCGCAAGCAACTTTAAAAAAAAAATTATTTTCTGTATGGACACGGGGCAACCTGCCACAATTTCACTCTTAGATGCAATACAATTCCTAGACGACTCTTGGAAGAGTGTAACACAGAAGACAATAGCAAAATGCTTTAGTAAAGCACAACTAGTACATGAAAATTTACCCGATGATGACGAAGACGACGACTTGCCGCTCTCGGAGTGGATTAAGAAATTCGACGTAAATGAACTTGATTCCTATGCATCAGTGGATGACCAAGTAGAAACATTCCAAGTGTTGAGTGACGCAGAAATTATCGCGGAAGTAAAAAACATAGAAGCAGAAGATAGTGTTGAAGAAGATGCTGGGCAAGAGGAGGATGCGGACATCGTTTGTCCGACAGTACAGGAAGCAATGAGAGCCGCCGAAACTCTTTCACGATTTTACTGCTTTAGAGAGACGTCTGACGACACGTTCAATGCAGCGCAGCATCTCCACAGCACAACAGAAAGAATTTATTTTTCAGAAAGGAGCGTTCAAAAGAAAATTACGGATTACTTTCGACAGTAAGCCTAAATGTAAGTTACATGTACTTTCTTTTTGATCTTTTAAAATATTCTTCATGCTGTTTGTATAAATGAAATGCAGTTTGTAAACTTTAGAATAAATATCACGAATAATGTTAATAATGCAAAGATCATTTTTTTTATTTCTCCTTCCTCACTAGTGATTACAAAGGGTCTTTTATAACTACTTTTTTATAACGTCACTCGGACATAACGTCATTATTTTTTTGGTCCCTTCAATGACGTTATAACCAAGTTCCACTGTATATATATATATATATATATATATTTATTTATGTTCATTCACCAATCAATGAATTCATTCTTCATTTACCAATGTACAGATTATAAGTTAAATGTAGTCGCATTCATAAGTGAAGTTTTATATGTGTACTATGTTTATTGACAACAAAGAAGTAGTTTCTATGGAAACTCACCAGTTCCCATTTTCGATAACGCACCAGCGATCGGCCGCAAATGTGCGACACGTCCTTATAAATCTTTTCAATGTTAAAAGGTATTCCTCTGATTCTCAAGTTATATGAAGTGGATATCCCTGGTATGGTTAAGATTTTCTTGAGAAATCCTGTTCCAATGTATTGGCCATATTTATACTAAACTACCATTTAAATTTATTTAGTGAAAGAAAACTCTAAAAGTGGATTCGCTCAGATTAACTAAATGTTAAAATCACGTCCAGTGATCAATACAATTAAGTGACACTAGAATGGATCAAATTTAAAATGAACATATTTTTATAAAAAAGTTTCAAAGTCCAAGAAAGGTTAAAGAAAGTTCAAGTAAGAAGTTGCAGTAATTTGGATTGGTTATGAGGAGGAACCATATTTAGTGGGTAAGTAGTAAGCAACTAGGAAAATAAATAACAATGGTGTGCAAGATATCAGAGAAAGAACACTGAGAAAAAATGGTTGTGCAAGGTTATGAAAGGTTGGTAAGGACTGATATTTTTTGGTCAAAATATCACAAATACCATACTTGTGATATTACAAATTTGGTTCACTTTTACTATATATTTGGTTTACTTTTTGTTAATAGTGGTAATAAAAAGTCTACAGATGTATAACAGTATAATATTTAGCATTTTTGTGTTGTCTTTGTGATTGTTATATTATGTAAAGAATGCAATGGATAGGAGGCATTGGAGAAGCCTGGTGTTGAAACCTGGGGTTCACGTTGTGCTGTAGTGCTAAAGAAGAAGATGTAAAGAGTAACTGTGTCTTATGTTCGGAGTAATTTTTCCCAAGAATACGACACGTGTTATATTGTTTGTTGTTTGTGTTCAGTTTTCTTTGTCACAATGTAAGTAGTATTCTTATCACTGCTAGCATTTTGTACACATGAATAAGAATAACAAATGTTATTTGTCATGCTGACTTTATATAGTGTAACAATCAGATTAAATATTTACTGACTAAACCTATGTTGTAGAATATTTTTTTACAGAGCATTTTGTTGAAAATTCTTTAAATTTATTATTGTGGATGATGCATCTTTAATTAAAGGAAAGTGCTAATAGACAACTTTAAAAGATTCGAATAAAATTAACAAAATATTGAGACAATGTGACCTCACATTGATATCAAGGATTGAAAAAATACTATTCTAATCAAAAGACTCTAGATTTACCACCAATTCTCTAGATTTGAGAGTGCCTTATGTATCCATTAAAGATTATTCTGATTTACAATTTAAAATATGAATAGGGACTAGAGTAGTTAAGATCGGCTTTCTGAAAGGGTAGCATGACAAAATCTTACACTATTAAAGCAGAGTTTGATCCAACAAATGACATTTACAATTACTCTGCTGCTTACAGAATAAGCATGTACTTTGAATGTAAAGTATAAAAAGAAAACTGAATCATCCTTAAGGAAGGTCTTGATATTTCATGAAAATGTGTGTAGGACTTAAAGGTAAACAGGTAGAAAAGTAATGGCACTAAATTTGACATGAATGAACATTTAATGGAATTTTCATACAATTACAGGAAACTTTAGCCACACGTTTTCTTCTCTAAAAAATTAAAAACAAATTTTAAAATATGAGAAAATTATAAACATATAAATAAACAATTGTGAAATGGTAACACTAATGGGTTATTTTTGTCCTACTGAAGTGCTGTAGAAGATGTACAGTATGCTCTAAATTAAAAACATACATACATGGAAGACATGGATACATAATGTCTCATCTGTTATTACCCCATACATTACTACAGACTTTTTACAGACTGAGTTGAACTGGAGGCTGAAAAAGATTCTGATATTATGATAACATCAGGGATTAAGCTGATAATTGAATGTCACTTACAAAATGATAATAGCAGAGTAAAAATTCAAACCAACAAAATACTTGAAAACAGCAAATTTTAGAGTTGACCTCATAGCAATTCAAACTATTATTACAGGAAAACAATCTAAAGCAGTACATCAAAAAGTTTTATTTTTCATTAGCTACCTAATAAGAAATTGTCAATAATATACAAAAACACATTTAAAAGCAACTTTCAGTTGGATAAACCATTTATAGAAAAATTTAAATTTATTTTAAAAAAGTAATCATCCCCACAGACAACCTACACAAAAAAGTACAAAACTTCATGGAACAGAACAACATCACAGAACTAAAACACGACCCCACCGACAGATACCAAAACACAGTAAAACAACTAGTCAACAAAGCCAAACACATAATGACACACAAAAAAAAGCCCTACATGAAACAAATCCGACCATCAGCCCCTACCCTCCAAGCGCTTCCCAAAATCCGTAAATATATTCCGATCCGCCCCATTATCAACTACCGTAATGCCCCTGCACACAAACTCGCAAAATATGTAGACAAAATTATCAGACAACACACACAACTAGACAACAACATTGCAGTAAAAAACAACATAGACCTAGTAACAAAAATAAAAGACACATCCCCCATAATGCCACATTAGCCTCCTTTGACATTAAAAACCTGTACACAAACATCCCCATCTCAGAAACAATCACCATCCTACAAAACAAACTCAAACAGAACAACACACCAGACGAACTTATCAATGAAATAACAGAAACTCTGAACATTATCACAAAACGAAAACTACTTTACTTATAACAATAAATACTACACACAGAACGATGGCTTACCCATGGGCTCCCCCATATCCAGCATTCTAGCAGAAATCTTCCTCCAACACTTAGAAAAAACAAAAATACTCACAAACAATGACAGACACTCACATAAAATACTATATTGGCACAGATACGTTGATGACATTCTAATACTATACAGGGGAAACAAAAGACAATGTGAACAGTTACTAACGCACATAAACAAAATACATAAAAACATAACCTTTACTGCCGAATACGAACACAACAATACCATAAACTTCTTAGATCTCTCCATCACAAAACTAGAACACAAGCACAAATTCAGTATATACAGAAAACCAACTACAACTGACACACTAATACACAACACCTCCAATCACCCAATACAACACAAACTAGCTGCCTTCAGAACCATGATACATAGACTTAACAACATCCCCTTAGACGAAAAAGACTACAAAGACGAACTAAACACGATAAAATATCTAGCAGAATCTAACGGATATGACAGAACAATAGTAAGTAAACTCCTACACAAAACAAACAACAGACAAAGACAGAAAACAACAAATTCATAACACTAACATACATCAACAAACAAACTGAAAAAATAGCCCACAAATTCAAAAAAGCAGGATACAGAATAGCTTACAAAACTACTTACAAAACAGAACACACACACACAAAGCACAAAACAAATTCGATCTACCCGGTGTTTACAAGCTAAATTGCTCAAATTGCAATAAATTCTACATAGGCCAGACAGGACGTAGCTTCAAACAGAGATATGTTGAACACACAAAAGCACTCCACTCCACTACAGAATCCACCTTTGCAAACCACCTCATTGAAGCAAACCACACATATAAAAACATTGACAATAACATGAACATTCTACACGTACACACAAAAGGCCGAAAACTAGACACTCTAGAACAATTGGAAATATACAAACACACAAAAACAAATAAAAACGACATCCTAAACGAACAGACACATTTCAAATCGCACGCATTATTCGAACATATCTCACCCCACACACACAGCATCGATCTTTCGAAATTCGATTCCGTCGCCTACAACAAGACGGACAGCGCAACCAACGGCAGCCTCTGAAGAAGCCTTATAAAGGAGAAAGCCGGTTTAGGCTGTAAGGTAAAACTTTATGCTTTTACTTAAAAAAAACCTAGTGTTCCGAGTCGTTAATGCAATAGTGATATTTAAAAAAGTACCCTCACATGACACATTTAACTGCTTTCGACTTTGCGTTTACCGTTTCCCCCCAAAATTAATTTCAAAATATTTAGCAAGATATGAAAATGACATTCATACAATAGCGTATCATTGTTTTAATTATTATTACACAATGAAATATAATTATCAGCATTAGCATTATTACTGTACGTTCGCAGGTGTGAATAAGTTTAATGTAACACTTGACTGTATATTGTTTGTTCATACAGTTCTTTGTGTGTGTGTGTGTGTTTTTACTCATCTCACTGCAGGCACATGTTTATGCATGTGTGGGTGTGACATTTATGAAGATCATACAAATGTACTATTTTTATACAGTGATGTATCAAGAGGTGTGTTCTTCAGTGTATAAATCGAGATAAGTTTTTAGCTATGTGGTTATTATGAATGCAATATAATCACTAATTATTACTTGAATAAATATGTTATTTAAAAAGTATATACCTTATATTTATATTATTTTTTGCGTACCGTATCACTTATTATATAATTACCTTATTATCCACTCTTGTGATACAAAGTTTCGTCAGTTATGACGCGTTTCGGGACTAAGTCCCATCCTCAAATAACACTCAATTTAATAAATTAATACATTAAAAATCGCAACCATGATACTGGTCAAGTCAATTAAATAAAATAAATAAAATTACAAATCGTATGTGATATGTTTTACTAACCACGGCCGGAGCTCCCGCATGCGTTCACCCCCAACCGCGATCGTCACGCGACTGGTCAAAGATTAATCCAAACCGATTGCAGTATCGAACAAGTAGTTTGAAGCAAAAATTTATCTGGTCATTTAGTAAACTGTTTTTAGTGGTACTATTTTTTATAGCTTTATAAATTTCAAATTCCTCCAGACTATCCATCCGTTTACCTTTTTTACAAAAATGCAACGCTGTTAAATTTTCTTCGAAGCTCGTATATTTATGTCCGCTTGATATTAAATGTTGTGCAAAATTGGACTTAGTATTACTTGGCTTGGGAATATGTTCTAAAAATCTTGTATAAAAACATCTGCTAGATTGACCGATATAGAACGCATCACAATCATCACATTTTATTTTATATACACCACATTTCTTTTTTAAAGGTATTTTGTTTTTGTTTTTGAAATAATTTCCCAAATTATTATTTGTTTTAAATGAGGTTTTAAAAATAAATGTGGTGTATATAAAATAAAATGTGATGATTGTGATGCGTTCTATATCGGTCAATCTAGCAGATGTTTTTATACAAGATTTTTAGAACATACTCCCAAGCCAAGTAATACTAAGTCCAATTTTGCACAACATTGAATATCAAGCGGACATAAATGTACGAGCTTCGAAGAAAATTTAACAGCGTTGCATTTTTGTAAAAAAGGTAAACGGATGGATAGTCTGGAGGAATTTGAAATTTATAAAGCTATAAAAAATAGTTCCACTAAAAACAGTTTACTAAATGACCAGATAAATTTTGCATCAAACTACTTGTTCGATACTGCAATCAGTTTGGATTAATCTTTGACCAGTCCTTGGATTTCGTTGTCCATGACGTGTCCGTTACTTAACTAAATATCACTATAGTATTGACGACTCGGAACACTAAGTTTTTTATAAGTAAAAACGTAAAGTTTTACCTTACAGCCTAAACCAGCTTTCACCTTTAGAAGGCTTCATCAGAGGCTGCCATAGGTAGCGTTGTCCGTCTTGTTGTTGGCGACGGGATAGTTATTCGAAAGATTGAAGCTTTGTGTGTGTGGTGAGATGTGTTCGAATAATGCGTGCAATTTGAATTGTTTCTGTTTGTTTAGGATGTCGTTTTTATTTGTTTTTGTGTGTTTGTATATTTCTAATTGTTCTAGAGTGTCTAGTTTTCGGCCTTTTGTGTGTACGTGTAGAATGTTCATGTTATTGTTGATGTTTTTATATGTGTGGTTTGCTTCAATGAGGTGGTTTGCAAAGGTAGATTCTGTAGTGGTGTGGAGTGCTTTTGTGTGTTCAATGTATCTCTGTTTGAAGCTACGTCCTGTCTGGCCTATGTAGAATTTATTGCAATTTGAGCAATTTAGCTTGTATACACCAGGTAGATCGAATTTGTTTTGTGCTTTGGGCATGCGTTTTGATAGTGTGTGTTCTGTTTTGTTAGTAGTTTTGTAAGCGATTCTGTATCCTGCTTTTTTTAATTTGTGGGCAATTTTTTCAGTTTGTTTGTTGATGTATGTTAGTGTTATGAATTTGTTGTTTTCTGTCTTTGTCTGTTGTTTGTTTTGTGTAGGAGTTTACTGACTATTGTTCTGTCATAACCGTTAGATTCTGCTAGATATTTTATCGTCTTTAGTTCGTCTTTGTAGTCTATTTCATCTAAGGGGATGTTGTTAAGTCTATGTATCATGGTTCTAAAAGCAGCTAGTTTGTGTTGTATTGTGATTGGAGGTGTTGTGTATTAGTGTGTCAGTTGTAGTTGGTTTTCTGTATATACTGAATTTGTGCCTGTGTTCTAGTTTTGTGATGGAGAGGTCTAAGAAGTTTATGGTATTGTTGTGTTCGTATTCGGCAGTGAAGGTTATGTTTTTATGTATTTTGTTTATGTGCGATCTTTCGAAAAACTATCTCGTCGCCAACAACAAGACGAACAGCGCTACTTACGACAGCCTCTGATGAAGCCTTCTAAAGGTGAAAGCCGGTTTAGGCTGTAAGGTAAAACTTTACGTTTTTACTTATAAAAAACTTAGTGTTCCGAGTCGTCAATACTATAGTGATATTTACTTTGACCAGTCGCGTGACGATCGCGGTTGGGGGTGAACGCATGCGGGAGCTCCGGCCGTGGTTAGTAAAACATATCACATGCGATTTGTAATTTTATTTATTTTATTTAATTGACTTGACCAGTATCATGGTTGCAATTTTTAATGTATTAATTTATTAAATTGAGTGTTATCTGAGGATGGGACTTAGTCCCGAAACGCGTCATAACTGACGAAACTTTGTATCACAAGAGTGGATAATAAGGTAATTATATACTTATATTTATAGCTGACCAAACACACAATATTTTTGTCTTATTTTCTCCTACTTTGTATGAGAAAACAGTAAGAACTATTATATAGCAGTATAAATAGCAGTATAAGAAGTATTTCAGGTTTTTACTTGAAATACTAACTTAGAAGTGTTTTGGGTCGAAAATATAATTCTAGAAAATAGTTTAGATTAATGTGTGTGTGCGCGCGTGTGTGTGTTAAACAAACAAAACATCTAAGAAACATGTTAAAATCTAGAATTGATAAATTTATAAGTTTATGTAGGTGTAGTTAGGAAAGCAATGGTAAGGTTTTAGTTAAAACAACTAGAATAACCACTTTTATTTTGTAATTTTCTTGGAAATATATTAAGAACTATGTTGTAATAGTTAGATTAATTTAAAGAAAGTTTTGGTGTTCCTTAATTAGTTGTAAGTATGGAAAGAAGACTTTCAGACATAACCAAAAGAGGTCCATAAATATAAGAGAAATGACATGACTACGAGATACACTACATTTTGTAAGAAGATTGGTAAGGAACTGGTCTGGGCAAATAACTAGGATGAAGGACAATTGCCAGAACACCATGAACCATGAACCAGAATACCATGAACACCTTACATACAAAACTGCAGGATAGAAAAACAGAAAGTAGAACAAAGTGCAACACTTAGAATTGAAATGAATAGGAAAGGATGAGAGAGGTCTACCGTAGTGTTGTGACAATTGTTAGCTATGGTTCTGGAGCGTTGTTTCTGGCGTGTTTTTACTGACAAGTGGAGCAAATTTGATGATTTTTGAAAGAACATATACAGCAGGAATATAACTGTAGATTTTCCCATGCTTAGTCACATAATAATAAAAATTTAGACAGTTAGTTATCTTTAACGTGAGTCCGGAGGGAGGTACTGTCCAATGTAGAGATGTTTTTGGCAACTAAAAAGAAGTATAGTAGTTGACTTTTACATGAATATTGTTTAATATTTGCATTGTATTGGAATAAATAATGATTCTGCAGAGATATGATTATGTAGCAGTGACATATATAATTGTTTGCACTGTTTAATTATTTTTAAATAACTGAAGAAATTTAGCTTACTTGGTACACTGTACATTAAGAACGTAGGTTTTCAGAATGATAAAATTCATTACACTTATATTTAATTACAACACGCATGCAAAATAAAATTAAATGTAAACCACCAGTCCGTACGACTTGCAATGTATATATATTTGGGTGGTGGGTATTACTTCAACTGCCCAAGAAACTTTAAGAACCTTAATCTAAATACTTTCTGAATAAGTTTTTTTAATTAAAAATTAAACAAGTAGTGTATTAACATGCAATTAGAACTGCATGGAGAGTGATTAAATGAGTGTGTAACTATTTCAAATCATGTTTATAATTTTGTTTACTGTCAGATTCATACCGGTAGTATATGTTTAGTCAGATTATCACAGGTGTCTTACTATAATTGTACTAAATTATTAATAAAACTATGTATTATTTGTAAAGAATAATACATTTGACAACAGTTTACACAACTTTGGACTTTAATGTTTCTGTTAAAAATATAGTCATTTACAAAAATTAAATTAAATTTAAGTTTGGTTAATGTCAATTAACACTGAATAAGAAAATTAAAATACTCTCTATTTTTAAAAATAATAACCACTTAAGACTTGTATCCTAAAATGTAATTAAAAATTTCAGAGGATCACTTATGCTTATTTCATGCTGAATTAAAAAAAAAAAAATATATATGATATATGTCAGGTATGCATGTATAGTGTGTGCAAATGAGTGCGTGCGCATGTGTGTTTCTAAGCTTCAATTTTGCAGTGCTTACAGTGTATGATCACCAACAAGAAATTCACAAAAAATTTCAACTTCAATATACTGATATTTGTAATTTCAAAATTTAATATTGATAATGACAAAAATAATTTTAAATGAGAACTGTTTTTCAAAGATTATATTAAATGTTACCATCACATGCTATTAATTATAAGTAACAGAAGGAATTAGCGTCTAATGACAACAGGTAATAAAACTGTCAAAACTGTATGGAGTTTTGTGCCTGGTACAGGGAATAAATAAGCCTTGTTGATAATATTTATTGTCATGTGGAAGGTAATTTGAGTCATATGAAGAATGTAGCTAAAAAAAGTTTAAGTTGTTCAACATAATCTCACCTTGGTTTCCATTATACTGGTTGCTGTTTAAAAATACCAATCGTTTATTAATAATAAAAGTCTCTGTGAATTCACACAAACACAACTATAATTTGTTTCACTGAGCCAACTCTGTTATAACTGACAACAATCACTGAAATGCGAACTGTTAAATACTGTTGGTGTCGGCGGCAAGTGCCAATTGACTACTGTAGTGTTATCAACGAGCGACACTTGTTAAAGTATTTATATACTGTTTGTATGCAAATGTTACATATAGCGGCACTCTAGTTCTCACTGATAATCGAACAAGAGAACCCCCCACGACTAGTAGCTCTCATGTTTTCTAGTTAGATAAAACAGTAGTGAAGCCACTGATTGTTTGTTAAGTAGTTTGTTTGTTCAGAGCAACAATAATTTTTTTTCTTTGATGGATTAACAAACAGCTCCGCTATTTATTATTCTATTTATTTCTTCTCCAACTTCAAGATAAGAGAGCAATAAATTTAATATATAAGTTCTATGAAATGACTAAAGAAAGGCCAATGGTTTTGTATTTTATTTCCTATCCAAGTATGATAAACAGTATAATTAATCCTGTTTTTTCAGTTACAGTATTTCATTAACTCAATTTCCTGACTTATAATAACTTGTTAGGTGACACAATATGTTTAAGATACATTTTTAAAGTTCTGTAATAATATTTGTATCATATATTACAGCCTCTAATTTTTGTGTAAGTTAATGACTAGATAAAACCTGTTTTCTTGTACTAGATATATCATCCACTTCTATTTAGTTTATTTTATGTTATTAACTGCATACGAAGTATTATACTAAGACATCAATTATTCAGACTGATCTCTGGAAGTAAATCTTCATGACTATTTAAAAGCAACTGGACTTTAGGTTCTATATCTTAAATACTAAATATCATAGTTGTCTTGATTGTTCATCTCTTCTTTCACAGCACTATCACTTTACTAAAAATGAACTTTATCTTGTGAAAAACTTACTTTTTTCGTCGGACGCGTTTCGGCTTAAGTATCCGCCTTCTTCAGCTTTTAGTCAGACTGCCATCATTTCGTAATGGTTTTTGTGTGGAAGGTGTAGTGGGGGTGGTGTGTGGAGGAAGGGGATTGGTGCAGGGATTCAACTTGGTGTTTGTTTTTTGTAAAATTGTGTCAAAAAGTCTATGTGATTTATATTGTAATTGATCGTTGAGTATGTTGTTTGGTTGTGTTGTGTGGTGTTTATATATCTTTACCTAAAGGCCGAAAACTCAACACAACTGAACAATACGAAATATATAAACACCACACAACACAACCAAACAACATACTCAACGATCAATTACAATATAAATCACATACACTTTTTGACACAATTTTACAAAAAACAAACACCAAGTTGAATCCCTGCACCAATCCCCTTCCTCCACACACCACCCCCACTACACCTTCCACACAAAAACCATTACGAAATGATGGCAGTCTGACTAAAATCTGAAGAAGGCGGATACTTAAGCCGAAACGCGTCCGACGAAAAAAGTAAGTTTTTCACAAGATAAAGTTCATTTTTAGTAAAGT
The DNA here is from genome assembly GCA_034769895.1 of Magicicada septendecula. Lineage (NCBI taxonomy): Eukaryota > Metazoa > Arthropoda > Insecta > Hemiptera > Cicadidae > Magicicada > Magicicada septendecula. Next base: position 228,233,626 of record CM068374.1, on the reverse strand, counting down.
AAAATAAAACTAAATATCATTTCAGCAAGAGCACCATACAATGCTGAAATGTAGAAAATTCCAAAATTAGTTTATTTCAGTAAAAATTTAAAAAATACATAATAATAAACAGAATATACTACACAGCAATTACAAAATGTTACACAAGCCAGAGAAAAGAGTTTTTATTAGTAAAATTTTAAGAATTGCTCACAAAAATTGATTAAAAGAAATTAAAATTATTATTATAAAGAATCACTTCAGCAAAGAGTAAATATTTTCTTTCTATTAAAATCTGGTGTGTGTGTGTGTGTGTGTGTGTGTGTGTGTGTGTGCGCGCGCATAAAATATGATTATTTATAGCTTATTCATGGTTATTAAATATTTATATCCGTATTTAAATTTATTTTTTAAATAGGTCCCCCTTATTTATGTTCCTGTTCATTTTCAAACATATTTTCTTTATTCATTTCAGAAAGTATGAATTGACAAATGTAGATTTATTATGTACAGGCTATGGATTGTCTTAATTAAAAAATGCATTAATTTAATGATGACTATTAGGTAATAATACCGTTATACCATTTAATGATAAGATTTTTGTTACCATTTAAAAGTAAATTTCCTGTTGAAGAAAAGCAACATTACATATTTATTGTACATCCTGTTAATGCAATATGTATTATATATCTAAAATAAATTCTTGGATTTCGTTGTCCATGACGTGTCCGTTACTTAACTAAATATCACTATAATATTGACGACTCGGAACACTGAGTTTTTTATAAGTAAAAACGTAAAGTTTTACCTTACAGCCTAAACCGGCTTTCACCTATAGAAGGCTTCATCAGAGGCTGTCGTAAGTAGCGCTGTTCGTCTTGTTGTTGGCGACGAGATAGTTTTTCGAAAGATCGAAGCTGTGTGTGTGTGTGTGTGTGTGTGTGTGTGTGTGTGTGTGTGTGTGTGTGTGTGTGTGTGTGTGTGTGTGTGTGTGTGTGTGTGTGTGTGTGTGTGTGTGTGTGTGTGTGTGTGTGGTGAGATGTGTTCGAATAATGCGTGCGATTTGAATTGTGTCTGTTCGTTTAGGATGTCGTTTTTATTTGTTTTTGTGTGTTTGTATATTTCTAATTGTTCTAGAGTGTCTAGTTTTTGGCCTTTTGTGTGTACGTGTAGTATGTTCATGTTATTGTCGATGTTTTTATATGTGTGGTTTGCTTCAATGAGGTGGTTTGCGAAGGTAGATTCTGTAGTGGTGTGGAGTGCTTTTGTGTGTTCAATGTATCTCTGTTTGAAGCTACGTCCTGTCTGGCCTATGTAGAATTTATTGCAATTTGAACAATTTAGCTTATATACACCGGGTAGATCGAATTTGTTTTGTGCTTTGGGCATGCGTTTTGATAGGGTGTGTTCTGTTTTGTTAGTAGTTTTGTAAGCGATTCTGTATCCTGATTTTTTGAATTTGTGGGCAATTTTTTCTGTTTGTTTGTTGATGTATGTTAGTGTTATGAATTTGTTGTTTTCTGTCTTTGTCTGTTGTTTGTTTTGTGTTTTGTGTAGGAGTTTACTGACTACTGTTCTGTCATAACCGTTAGATTCTGCTAGATATTTTATCATGTTTAGTTCGTCTTTGTAGTCTACTTCATCTAAGGGGATGTTGTTAAGTCTAAATAACAATAAATACTACACACAGAACGATGGCCTACCCATGGGCTCTCCCATATCCAGCATTCTAGCAGAAGTCTTCCTCCAACACTTAGAAAAAACAAAAATACTCACAAACAATGACAGACACTCACATAAAATACTATATTGGCACAGATACGTTGATGACATTCTAATACTATACAGGGGAAACAAAAGACAATGTGAACAGTTACTAACGCACATAAACAAAATACATAAAAACATAACCTTCACTGCCGAATACGAACACAACAATACCATAAACTTCTTAGACCTCTCCATCACAAAACTAGAACACAGGCACAAATTCAGTATATACAGAAAACCAACTACAACTGACACACTAATACACAACACCTCCAATCACCCAATACAACACAAACTAGCTGCTTTTAGAACCATGATACATAGACTTAACAACATCCCCTTAGATGAAATAGACTACAAAGACGAACTAAACACGATAAAATATCTAGCAGAATCTAACGGTTATGACAGAACAATAGTCAGTAAACTCCTACACAAAACAAACAACAGACAAAGACAGAAAACAACAAATTCATAACACTAACATACATCAACAAACAAACTGAAAAAATTGCCCACAAATTCAAAAAAGCAGGATACAGAATCGCTTACAAAACTACTAACAAAACAGAACACACACTATCAAAACGCATGCCCAAAGCACAAAACAAATTCGATCTACCCGGTGTATATAAGCTAAATTGTTCAAATTGCAATAAATTCTACATAGGCCAGACAGGACGTAGCTTCAAACAGAGATACATTGAACACACAAAAGCACTCCACACCACTACAGAATCTACCTTCGCAAACCACCTCATTGAAGCAAACCACACATAAAAACATCGACAATAACATGAACATACTACACGTACACACAAAAGGCCGAAAACTAGACACTCTAGAACAATTAGAAATATACAAACACACAAAAACAAATAAAAACGACATCCTAAACGAACAGACACAATTCAAATGCACGCATTATTCGAACACATCTCACCACACACACACACACAGCTTCGATCTTTCGAAAAACTATCTCGTCGCCAACAACAAGACGAACAGCGCTACTTACGACAGCCTCTGATGAAGCCTTCTATAGGTGAAAGCCGGTTTAGGCTGTAAGGTAAAACTTTACGTTTTTACTTATAAAAAACTTAGTGTTCCGAGTCGTCAATATTATAGTGATATTTACTAAAATAAATATTAAAATATATATCGGAGTGATATGTATTTTTTGTCGAACAGACTACACAAATATGAGTAATCTGTGTTACAGGCTTACAGATTTTATAATTGGTGTCCTACTATATTTAACATCTCATTTCAATTAGCATACATTATTTTATAGAATTCGGAAAATATACTGAGAGCTTAATGTATTCCATTTTTGTATAAAATGAGGTATACAGTTTTTAAAATTATTATGTATAACAAGTTGAATAAAATAAATCAAGTTGATGATGTCAATAATATAGTAGAAATATGTCCTATTATTTCTACTATAGTAGGGAGGGGAGGGAGATGGAGAGAGGGGGAGAGAGCGAGAGAGAGCTAGAGATAGAAATATTTTGACTATATACAGTTGTGTCCAACAAAGACAGGGTGAAATCCACAACACAAATTTATTCAAACCAAACCTATATACTTTCTTTTCTTTTATTTAATATCTTAATAGTAATGATACCGTACCGTACACTATTGTATGGTAACAGGGCTTTGGATAATAAATAAAACTGTAATAGAAAGTGCCATATGGTATAACTTTAAACATCCTTCCTGTTAATAAGAGATATGGATAGAATGTAACAGACTTAATCTATTAGAGAAAATTCCATAGAGAAATGAGTTTTTTTTTAAAATTTTATTAACCATATACAACAAACACTGGATTAACAGGAAAGTCCTTTTAAGACTTGTATGGCTCAGCAAGATTCGTGTTTATATAACGTGCAACTGTGAGGCTCAGCAGCTAACTCCACTATGAATATCATCAGAAGATTTCAAGCCAAAATGGAGTGCCAAATTAAGGATGCACCATGAGAAGTACCTAACAAAGTCATTAGTGACAATTTGGGATTAAGTCCGGAAAGTGAGACAATTCTCACTGAGTATTGAGTGAGTCAACTGACTATTTTGATAAACCATTTGCTAATCTTAATCAATTGTGTAATGAACTGTTGAACATCAACAATGAAGTGTGCAGACAATGTTTGTACCCTTTGATTACTTAAGACACACACACACACACACACACACAGATATGTAGCCTTTATTTTGTGTACCATGTAAATGGACATTGCATAGTTTCCTAGTCAAAACTTTTAGGTAAGTAGTAATAGATTAGGCAAATATCCCACAAGTCATATTCAGTGTCACACAATTTACTGAAAGCCATATTGCATTAAGCAAAGTGGAAAATTAATTTAAAATATTTAATACATATATCATTAAGATTTATTATTGACATCGTTGACAATAGGCTTAATAATAATTCAACATCAACATATACTTGCTAATTTAACAACACTTAAGTACTGAGAAATCTGAAAAGTTTCTGAAAAAATCTCACAGCAACATCTTTTAAGCTATGTGGGTGTGTGTATGTGTGTGTTGACACATTGTAGATGCAATAACATATGTTTCACCGACATGGAATGTAATGTATATTTTGGGTCTGTCAGTTGTTCAGAACACCAGATCAAAAAAGGAAAGCGAATTAGTTGACACCAGGACAATTGACTAAGAGGAGTGAACAAATACACTGAGGGAGTTCTAATTTTGTTATAACATTTTATAACATTATTTGTTCACGTACAAAAAAAAAAAATTAACAAGCATACTTCTGTTCTCATTTTCAGTTTACCATCAGCAAAATTAATTAGGTACACTAAATTCGTTTCTACTTAGGATGTGTTATATAAAAGAAAGAAGAAACTTTAAAAATTGAACTCCTAAAATAATTATTGTTACCGTGAATGACTGATATAAATAAATTATACTAGAAGATTGATTACAAACTTACCTCATTCCAACTTATAGATGACATTGAACAGCTTGATTCAGAAAATTACTGCTGAAAATAGAACAGTCAATAATCACCCCAGCTGTTATTAATGAATTGGTATGTTAAACAAATAATTAACAACCACAGTTAATGAACACTAGACATTCAGGCATGCATGTGTACACAAGACACATTACATACCACACTGAATGTATTAAAGATTATTATTCAAACAGACACAGGCATGGGGGAGAAAAAAGATCAACAAACAAAAAATTATCTGCTCACAAACAGTTTTCTGATAATTAGTATTTTTTTTTTACAATTAGCCATTGAAAAACACATTACCCAACAATATGTATAGTCAGTGAGATGATAAATTATGTATAGTTTATGCTTAACTAGTTAACTGGAATTATGTAACCACTGAAATAATTAAATATATTAAAGGTTTTTGCAAATGACTGGAGAACACACACACACACACCATTTTTTTAACTATGCAGTACACAAAAAGAGATTAAACAGATATACACATAAATAGGAACAAGCTGTTAAAAATTTGAAAATATGACCACCCATTTAACCATCATAAGCACTCAGTGATTTCAGTTTTCAACTTTGACAGATAGAGAGGCAGATAGACAGGCACACACACACACACACACACACACTGGCACGCATGCCATCCAAGTTGTGATTTTTCTCATATCTGGATGTTTTATTAATAACATTATTTTAATAACAACATTTTATTAACATTAAATTTCTTTGAGTAATAAGTCCAAGGTCAAAAATAAAATATAATACAAAAATTTATAACTCTTCTCTTAACTTTGTGAAGTTATTACTGCAAGAGAAACATTAAGTAGTGCTTAAAGTTGTTATTCATCTTTTTGAATTTAAAACAGCAAGAATTGATTTAATTAAATACAAGTGTGTGTATAAAAATGCATACCTAGTAATTGTTATTATAAGAACATGTAGAGTATAACGTGTGCACTACAGTATGCCAGAAGTAACACTGTATAGGTTTAAACTGAAATTGGAAAGGCAGCCTGATTTAAAAAAAAGTGGCCACAGAACCAGTTGTGTTGCGTGAAGCAAACTGTGATGTAATCTCAACATTTTTAACATCATCTAATGTACCGGTACTTTTACTGTTCAGAATGGCACAGAACAGTTGTGTAAATAATATTATAAAAGGTATGCTACTGGAATTGACTTGTGCAAGGTCAGAATGATCAGCCATCCAGATAATTAGATAATTCTAATACAAAATTATATATTATTACCAATAAAAACTTTGTGTTCCGAGTCAGTAGTATTATACTTATACTTTATATCTTACAGACTGGATATTATCCTTTATTATAAAATGATAATGGATACCATACTGTTTTACAAAAATTGAAAAGCACATTTACTTCAGTAAAATTATAATAAATGGTGCAGTACAATGCTAGACACCAAATTTTTTATCAGTAAGTATTTGGAAATTTTACTCTCTCTCTCTCTTTCTCTCACACACATTTTTTATTTAAATTGCCTACAAGTTGTGAGAAATCCGGATAATTGAACACCTGCACACATGGCAACTGGATAGCTGGCATCTTATTGTATATAGTCACAATAAAGTTCTGGAAGAAAGAAGCAAAAGCACAAAATTCAATAAAAATGCATTATACTGAAGGTTACTACTGAAAGCAGTTGCAAGGTTAAAATTTAAAATTTCACATTATTATTTGTTCAGAGAAAACGTAATGAAAAACAATTAGTCTATTACGTGAGGATTTTTCTGCCGATTTTGAGTTAGTGTTCATGGATCCTTCTGATTTTTTTTGCAATGTCTTCATAAAAGGTTATAGAATACAGTTAAGTAAATTTTTTGGCACGCTCTTAAATTTAAGGGTTGTTTTCACCCCTTTTTCGGGGGTTAAAAAACAGAATTTAATTAACCCCGGTAACCGATAGAGAATAAAATTTTAAGCAAAAAGGATGCATACACTTTTTCGAAAAAATGCGTTGTTTGCGAGTTACAAGGGTTCAAAGTTTTGCCAAAAAACGTGTTTGTTAACATTAATCTGCAAGTAACTCAAAAACAACGTCATTTTGCAAACAATTTGTATAAATCAAAATTAAAGCCTATTAAGTGACGAACATTTTATACTTTTTTTGGTTTCATTATGTCAAATGATTCTTGAGACACGGTCCAATAAAATTAGTAAGTTTCACATGAAAAAAGTTCATTTTTAGTTAAGGATTAAAACTTATATAACTCGGCAAAAATGGTTATATCGTAATTAAATTAGTATCAAATGAAAGCTCTGTTAATTTCCTAAATAACGGTGGGTTAATCACTTGTCTGGCTTAAAAAATGACGACGTTCTGTGGGAAAATATCAATTTCTGCAAATTTATTCCAAGAAATTTAAAAAGGAACGTCCGCCATTTTGTCAGATATGTATATTAAGCCCAGATACTGTACTTTTCGGTTGTCTATTATATTAGCAATGTCCTCAAATTTTTTGAAGAATATATGTACAGTAACGCGTAACGTTTTAATAAGATCCAAGTTTTTGGATTTTCGCCAAAATTCGCCTTTTTTATTAAATATCTCAGTAACGATGCGTTTTATCGAGAAATTGATATGGGTAAAAAATAAAAGCTTATAAAACACCAAAAATACTGAATTTTGTTTCTCATTTTTTTACGACTAAAATTCGATGAGTTGCAGCAGTTTAAATGTGTACTTTGCCGACATCGTATAAAACATTTTTGACTTCTAGGCAAAATATGTAGTGTACATTAGGTTTTTGGACTATAGTGTATACAAAAAAAGTTGTAGCTCTTTAAATTTCCTACAAAATGCGTTTTGACTAAAATTTTTTTCTTAAAAATTGACCGAGTTATGACCAAACATTTAAACGCGCTCCAACAGTTAGATTTTGTTATCGTACATTATATGTTCGGGTGCGGACCTGAGAGCCTATTAATTTATACTAAACTAAATTTTTTTCCAATTGACAATAAAATTAAGTATCATTATTATTTTTTTAACGTCTATTGTAAACAAAAGAATATCTGTTGCAATCTGTCACTGTCTGTATTGCTGGTTCTTTATATATCAATCGAATATTTAATTTAATAAAATAATATAATGTTTATGGTTCGACTTTTCTTTGATTAAATTTTGTAAGGATGGATGAAATACATATTTTTTTTTACTGAATTATGACCGCTAAAACACGGACCAGAAGAGGCCTGATGCGCTACCTAATGCTCACTGCTTACAGCTGGCACGTGTTTTTTGGAGCATCAGCTGGGCGTTGGAGTTGTTTGTTATTGTGCAAGGGTTGTATTATTTTGTTAAATATTATTAATGTTGTGATGTTTAAGTAAATGTAGGTTAAACATCCCCCCCAAAAACCTGTAGGTACCCAATTTCAGGACTTCAAAATACATCCTCGCGTTGTTTAATGTTTTCAACCCTTGCGTCGGATGTATCCCTTGACGTCAAAATCGTAATCAGCAACCCCGAAAACCTAAAGGAACTCACTTTCGAGGCTTTGAGCGGTATTCTCGCGAAGTTTAATTCCTACTTACACCCACTGATTATAGTCTGCTTCAACCCTTTAGAAACTACCCTTTGCGTCGAATATAATGTTTGACGTCAGAATCATAATCAGCACCCCCCAAAACCTATAAGTACCTAATTTCAGGGCTTCAACATGCATCCTCGCGTCGTTTCATATTTTCAACCCTTTAGGGGTAGTTTTTGACCCTTTAGGGGTGAGAGCTGGCAAAAATTTTTCTTTAACTTTGTTCTAGAACCTTTTAAGAAGCAATAGCAAAAGGAATAAAAAAATTACATGGACACTGACTCAAAATCGGCAGATAGGCCCTTTGTCATTCCTCACATAATAGACTAAATGTTAATATACTTTATTGAATGCACTGCAGTGTCATTTCTAACTTGTGTCCTTACACTGATATGATAACAAAAATATTACAGATGAAACACATAAAATGTTCATTTTTCTGACAACTGTTTAGTGCAAATTCTTTAATACAAAATCTGAGTTGCATAAACATGCACGATAATCACGAGATACAATTCTTAAATGTTTAAAGATGGAGCTGAAAAAACTATTTAAGACAGCATTTTTAGCTACTTTAGTTTTCTTTTGTGCAGTGGAAAATGTTAGGAAAACAAAAATCTGTTTTGGTAAATTATGTTTCTTAATTCCTTTATCTGTATATATTAATATGCCATTTTAACCATTTTTTGTTATACTGACATTATTGGATTAATTTACATTTTCTTTTTATCTTTATTTTTATTAAAAAAATAAAAGTAAACACTAGCCTACACCACAGCCCATGATGGTTAAAAAGAGAGTCACTTATTACTACTACTACTACTACTACTACTACTACTACTACTACTACTACTACTGCTACTGCTACTAATACTACTACTACTACTACTGCTACTGCTACTCCTACTGCTACTACTACTACTACTACTACTACTACTACTACCAGGGCTTGATTTCAGGGGGAATGCACCGGAATAGCGTTCCGAAACCTCTTGGATACAAAAATAAATTACTGAAAAAAATATATGAAAAGAAAAACCCAATTATTACAAAAATTTACTACTACTTTTTAAATTGTGCCCCTCATCAGCCCCACTACAAAACTAAACATTTGTCATAATCAAACACCAGCACTAATCTTTATCTTAACTAATACTGTTAATTTTTTTAACACATTCTACCTAAAAATCTCTTGTAAGCAGAATGTATTTAAACAATTTCAACAAGATGACATTTGCAGTAAGCGGTGTCGACACGAAGCGATGACCCATGTTATGTTACCGGAATTTATATGTGCGCGTATGCAACTGAAAGGGGGAAGTTGAATGCTGCTTATTTGTGTTTCATTGTTTACAGTTACATTTTAGTTTGTATAGACTGTTTGTTTAGTTACAAAGCAGACTAGCCTCTGATTTATACTGTACCTACTTCATTTTATTGTTAAACATCCTATTGAAATATAACTGTAATTTTTAGTAGGTGCTGCATGCGTTGTTAAATTGTTCGTTTAACGAAGAAAGTTGTGTTAGTGATTAAAATCACAAACAGAATTATCACTGTTGCACACCACTATAGAAAAATTATTCCTATTAGCGCTTTCAAGCTTCTCAGCTCATCGTCAGATTGGTATTAACAAGCAGAGGTAAAACCAAACCCTTCACCCCCCCTCACTGATAACACACAACAAGCTATAATTCAAATGTCCCCCCCCCCACGGCTGGACAGTTACATATTTTTCTAGCACATTCTTTGCGCGCGCGTACGCAAGTGTGTGTGTGTGTGTGTGTGTGTGTGTGTGTGCATTCCTTTTAAACCCAAGTTGTACTGCCTTTCTCATTCACACTTGTGGGCGCGGTCACTCACCCTTATTTTAAAAAACATCCAATTAGTCCTATGCAATTTAATCTTATCTATCTTCTTTTATCCTCTATCTTTTACTTTTTAATTATATTATAAAATATTTCTTCATTATCAAATTTAGTCTTAGCATTCATTAAATTGTCTAACCCTTTTTCTCTTTCTTTCAATATTTCTAACTCCTCCCTAAGCTTCCTTTCAACTGTGTTATTTACTACTTTTACAATTTCATAGTCTTCCAAAGGATTGACAAATTTATGTTTCTCTTCTAAGAAATGTCTTGCATATAACGAATTCGTTGTTCAATTACCTTCTCCACGTTTGTGGTCAGACAACCTGCATACGGATTTCCGTCCTGTCTCACCTAGGTACACTTTGTTGCAATCATTACATTTTAATTTATAAATTCCACTTCTATGATAATTCTGTTTGTAAATTGTTCGTTGTCATCAATTTTTCTCTGTTAAGTAGTGAATAGTGTGAGTGCTGTTTTAATTATCATAAATAGTTAACTAGTTATTTTTCTCATAGAGGGGGTTTTTGTAAATGAATCTAATCATTACATCTTTAAAAGCATCTCTAAAGACAAAGACTGTATCTAGCCTATTATTTGTGAAAATTAATGGACCTCTTCTCCATTTATTTGATCCGTCAAAGCACATGGATTCATGGCTGATTTCTGGCCATCATACAGCATTCAACATAAAGAGTAAAGAAAGGTCAAGAAACAAATAATATGACAACACAATGATGACATTATGGAAACTTTTTTAAAGTGTCCTAACCGAATCCATCACTTAGAGTTTGATTGAGGCTCCGGGATGACGCCATCATGAGTGACTTTTGAATTAATGCATTCCGGCACCTATATTTTTAGAAACCACGGCACCTAGAAATCAACCACTGACTACTACTACTACTACTACTACTACTCCTACTACTACCACCACTACTACTACTACTACTACTACTACTACTACTACTACTACTATGCCTACTACTACTATGCTAGTACTATTATTACTTCCTAAAAAGTATATTTAAACTACTCTGGTCCAATTTTAAAATGTTAAATGTTTCAAACACTTTATAGTAATTTTTTAAATGTCAAATATAATCAAAGAATAATAATTTTATCAAACCTATAAGGACAGAATATAAATACAACTATTACTAGAATATAGTGCTATAGGTTTCTTTTTTCTAGAAGTACATCGAATACAAAGTCATTTTATAAATAGTAAAATAATAATACATGTTTCTCATATGTACATGTCCCTTTTACATGTTTTCTACGAAGGTACAAGTTGACTGCTATTATCTTCATAACAAACAATACACGTTAATCTTATTAGAAAACACTATGTATAATCTTCAATAATTAATAAGAAATCATCTTTTAATCTGGATATTTGTATAATCAAACTATCTGAATATCTTCTTGTTATTTGTCATATATTATCAAGTATTTGCATCACATTATTTATTGAATGAACAAAGCAAATTCTTAGTTTCAAGTTGACTGTTTGGCATTTATCTGTCTGTCTGTCTCTCTGTCTACCTATCTGTTTTTTAGGCATGTCTCATGATAACGTTTGAAATCACCAACTGATTTTTGTAAAACTTGGTTTGCATGTCCTTACTTGTAACCCAGCACCATTGCTGTTTTTGAGATTATCCTGCTAAAGATAATGGGTGGGAGGCAAAAATGTGAAGGTTAAAAATTTTGAAAAAATTGCGAGAATCTGTGTGGCATATCAAATTAAAGAGTGTTTTAACCTAAATATGATATATCGTTCAGTTTTGGAAATCTGTAAATTTTATAACAGGGCCCAAAAAGTGATTAACATTTGAAAAAATTATAAATATGCAAATCCAAAATGTAGTGTTCACTCTTAAATTTTTGACTTTAGAGGAAATATCAGACGAAATGGAAGTCAAAATATCAAGAAATTTGTAAAAGTCTGTGACACATTATGTTATGAGGAATTTTACTTAGGTACAAATTTGGTATTTTTAAAATTAATTTGTCTGTTTCAAAACTGGTATCAACATTAATACTGAGAAGTGTCTAAACTCTCTCCAAACTATGGAGATGAGATACCTCAGTAAGGCTGAAGGAAAGACAAGAAGAGATCGAGTCAGAAACACCACTATAAGAGTAAATCTTAAGACAGTACCTTTGAAAGATCAAATTAAGAAAGCACAGTTGCGCTGGACATGTTCAGAGGATGGAAGGTGATCAACTTCAAAAACAACTGTATGAGGCAAGAATTGATGGGAGAAGACCCAAGGGCAGGAGAAGAGTGACTTGGGAGAACTATTTGTGATGCTCTCTTCAGGGGCTGGGAGTGCAGTGGAATGAAGCCAAGTCATGCAGATACCACAGTGGCAAGACCTTTGCTCAACATCTATACCTTGTGGTAGAAGAGGATTGGAATAAGTAAAGTGTCAAAAACATTAATATTTATCAAACTCCTTGCAAATTTTGGATCACTTTCAAACATTGTATAAGCTATGCTTGTAAAAACTTTACACACTGTTATCAATTATGTATACATGTGAAAACAATAAGATACAGGCTCGTTAGGCTTATAGATGTCTATAGAAACATATATGAATATTACATTTAGGCATTATGGTTACAAATGTAACTAACAAACCAATGCAGAAGTTCAGAATTTGTAATGTTCAATGCATGATTGCTTACTTTATATTGGTTATTTTAAAAAAGAAGGGGTATTTGGGTTTTTATAATTTTGAAATATTGAAATGCATCTAATAATAAATATATTTCAAAGTAATGAGTGAGTTCTGCAGCTCAGGGAGTATACACCCCTGTTACACAGTGTTGCTTGCTGTTGTAATAAAAATTTTATATTTACAATTATTAAAATTTTTATTACCGGTATATGATATTATTTACTAATTAATATTTATATTATGTTAATCTGTGTGTGTGTGTGTGTGTGTGTGTGTGTGTGTGTGTGTGTGTGTGTGTGTGTGTGTGTGTGTGTGTGTGTGTGTGTGTGTGTAATGGAATCACATAAAAGAGCTGTAATTATTACTTGCCGAATTACATTATTGTATTTCTAACATAATGGAGTAAGGAAGTTAAAGTTTGACCAACATATCAACTCCCATACACATCTAAATAGTTTCTCAATGTGCATCTAGTATAAATAGTTTCCTCATTGGAATTACAATGAACTGTGTGCAAAAATAAAATGTACAGCCATATTATACACACTAACAAGCATGAAGAACGCAATTTATTGTAATCACTGTTTGTTTTACGACGCATTCTCAAATAATATTAACACCATTGTGACATGTCATTGAAGAAAAACAACTGTAGTCAACAAAACAACCTTCTATATTTTCTACATTGTTTGATGATGAAACCGTTGCCACTTATTAGTACGTTACTGTTAACAGGATTTGCTTCAAGTCTTACTAGTAACTTAGTAAGTAGTAATTACATAGACTGATAGTTGATGCTTATGTTCTTGTTTATGCATGCTGTATGAAATACAATACACTTTCTTATGTACGTTTTTTGTTGTGGTAACAGAACACATTATAAACGTCCCCACGTGTAAAAATGCAGGCTGGAAAACTGAGACTGTGAGCAGTGGCAGATTATCCATAATGCTAAAGTATGCTGCAGCACCGGGCACCAGGGCCTCAGCTGTCAGAGAAGACACCATGCAGCCCTAAATCACAAAAACTTTTTAACGATAATAAATGTGAAAAAGAAACAAATGTCCCCAATCAAAAATCATAAAAAGATGTGTGCTCGAAGTATTAAATTGGATTATTGACTGTAAAGTGATTAATATATTTCCGAATATATGCATTGCTTACTGCGATAATTCCAATAGTTAACTGTAAAACTGAAACATTATTTTCTGTATTAAAATGAATTAAATATATGATGAATTCAACTATGGGAGAAGAGAGATTATCTTCATTAGCAAGGTACTGGAAGCGAAGCGACTTAGAAGCCAGATACTTGAATCATTCGATTTAAAAGAAATTATACAAGACTTTGTTAAGGCAAAATCAAGAAAAAATGGATTGATTGGTATTTTATAAGCTTAAGTACTACTGTGCTTATTGTAATCACTATTTAGCTAAATATTTGTTGTAATCTGAGAGTTTAATAAAATAATTTTGTTAACTTTTGAAATTATGTATGCTAGTTATCAGTGTAAATAAGCCCAATGGATAAAAGATTGAATTTTGAATTAGAGGGGGGGAGGCACCAGTCTGATGGCAGCACAGGGCACCACACACTTCTAATCCACTGATACACTACTGACTGATATATGGTAAACAGGTTTATATATTGATTTAAGATAAGAATCATAAAAAGTCATCAATGGAAGAGGAGTTTTAACTGCCTCATATTGTTATACACACAAAGAGATTAGGCTTCACACAAAAATGGATTTGACAAAACAGTTTTCCATTCAAAGTAAATGTTTTTGAAGAAATTTGTGGTGTAAATGGACATAAAGGCAAATTTAAATCAGTTGTGTCTTTTTTCATCATTGTTCTTAACTTAAGATATTAATTTTTAATGTTAATTTATGTTCTCAGTGCTCTGTGGTTTACCTAGGTGTCTGACACAATGGTACTATAGTATGTGGAAAATGGAACAGCTGGGGGAGAGATTCATCCTGAACTGGAATTGGCACATTGCCTATTTCAGGAGAGGCTATGTTTATGCTTCGCCCAGGTTGCCACTGGCATCAAACACTGGCCTCTATAATATAAAATTAAAAAATTTAATATAATGTAATAATCATTGTTTTACTCATTTTACTGTTTTTGACCTAACCTTAAGAAAACATTAGTTTAATAGTAGGAAATTCTTATCGGTGTCTCTTGGCTTATGTAACGAAATGTCATTATATGTTCAATTGAAAAAATTTGCAAACAGCACATTAATTACATTTCTTAATTGTCATGTTTTGTTTCTAAAATTATATATACTTCTCCTACAATTCAGAAGATAAAGGAATTACATCAGGTCAGATTACTAACCAACTGGACACGATCCAAGAAACTAATTATAAAAACAGATTAGTCTGTGAATAAGTAATATCTTTGGAAAACAAGATCATTAGCAACAAGTAAAAGGACATTCATTTTTGATGACCTGATTTTATTGGTACTATTAATGGTTTGGCAAAGTGACAACAACAATCAGGTAAGCAGATAATCAGGATGTCTTCATAGCTGACTACTGAATGCTATCTCTCATAGTTACTGAATTTCACATTATTCCAGTCCAGACCGAACACAACCAATGGTGTGATGGTCTTCAGTGTAAATGGTTCAGTTTTTGTCTTGAATACATATTTTTTTATAGAGGGAGAAAAATGCTTTATGCACCATCAGAGGAGGCCGTGCTTCCTATGGTGTGTGGGACCCTCACCCACTAAAAAACCTACCTCTAATTCAGGCATTCATATCCATCATGGAACCACTTAGCGTATTACTTCAGGATGGAGCCTATTGCACCCTTATCTGGTCCTTCTAGTTATTTCTCATCTTCTACTGCCCGTTTGCAGTATATTATGCAGTAACTTGTACAATAATAATAATAATAATATATGTGTTTTTGTGTGTTTGTATATTTCAAACGACATCCTAAACAAACAGACACAATTCAAATCACACGCATTATTCAAACATATCACACCCCATGCACACAACATCGATCTTTCAAAAGTTGATACCGTCGCCAAGAACAAGACGGACAGTGCTCCCAATGGCAGCCTCTGAAGAAGCTTTTTAAAAGCGAAAACCAGATCAGGCTATAAGGTAAAACTTTTACGTTTTTACCTGTAAAAAACTTTGTGTTCTGAGTCAGTAGTGAATTAATTATATTTAGTTAAGTAACGGACACGTCATGGACAACGAAATCTAATAATAATAATGGTGAAAGAGGTAGGATAGACTGCCATTTTGAACTGAGCAAAATATAAGGAAGGTAGTGAAGAAAATGTCATTATGACTCATGAAGAAACTACACAATTTAAATTGTACAACAGGAAAAGAGTATGAGAATTTGTGAAGGAAACATAATCAATATGCTGAAATCAGTAAACTAATTTGAAATGGGAGTTACATAGCGTGATGTTATTAAAACAAATGTCACTTTTTATAGATTAAATGATCAGTAGTTATGAGATAACATCTTTGTTTCTACACGAGAGTTCTCATTAGGGTAGTCATGTTTGGAGAGGTGAAAAATACTGATTTGATGATATACAACAGGAATGAAACATGGAACCACTAGATTATTAATCAGGTACTGGTACTGTAACCAATGATCTAGTAACCTCCAGAAAGAAATTGTGAAATAACTCACTAATTTGTCTGTCATAACAATAGTCCAACTGTTGCTTTCTTCAGTACGGGTAGTCATTTGTTTTCCATCAAACACTAACATCAAACATTAGATACATGCACTTCACAATGTTGTCTATAAATTCTAGGTAACAAAACACAGATCTTAGTCAGACATAGTTCATTAGAAAACTATGGTATTTCAATGCTGTAACTGATGACTGACAACCTGCTAGTTATGCTTCACAGTGGGTGAGGCCTTGAAAATGGTGGAGACACTGAAAATTAAAAGTTACTAGCATTTTGGCTACTATCAATCCCAAAGCTAAAAAAAAGCACAATTTTATTTGGAGAATTGTTTTTTATTATCTACTCATGTTCTGTATCAAACAAGAGTTAATAGTGGCAAAATGACAGGACACTGAAGTAATGAATTGCAGAAAACTGCTGGACATAAATGTTTTTTCCTCTCATGCTAAATCACTAATCTTTAAATAGGGCTATCTAACAGAACAATGCACCTTTTATGCACAATACAGGGTGTACTTGTACCTGTTTAACAAATGAACTTTTCTATTTTTGTGGTCAGTTATTCAAAAAAGATGATAACATATCAGTTCAGGTTCGAGTGACACTAAATATACCGAATCTGAAAAAGAATTATGACATCATAAGCCAAAAGTAAAATGACATTATGCACAAAGCTTTATTGTTGCTATGCAGGAAGTGAATATGACACACTGAAAATTTCTGAATTGTAAATGTCTGTCCATATGAATAATACAGGAATAATAACAAGGTACATGTCATGTCTGTTTAATTTAAAATTTACTTGGATTTCGTTGTCCATGATGTGTCCGTTGATTAACTAATTATAATTAAATCACTACTGACTCAGAACACAACTTGTAAATTAAAATTTACATTAATGAATGTATACAAAACTGTCATATTTTCCCTTTATAACATCACAATCAAATTTTAACGGTGTTGTGCATGAACTAATAAAACTGATGATTACAACTGACCTGATTTTACATGTACATTATTCAATGCATGCTTTTTTTACATGTATGCTATTCAATGGTTGTATTCAGTTAATAAAAGCAAATCATTCAGAGGACATTTTTATTCAAATCAGTCTCAACAACGCTGAGATAAAGTGGGTCATTCAGGTCAAAACAGCTTTCATAAAGATGACAAATATTTTTGTTAAAGAAGTGTACAATGCATATAGGTTTATATAATTTTTGACCCTTAATGAATGACATAGTAAAATGTTTAAAGTAAATGAGTAAATTAAGATTATGCACAGATGTATTAGTATTGTTAGTAGAGATGTGTAAATCAACAGCATGAGTCCAGAACATTACTGCGAAGAGAAATGACCTGTCTTTGAACAAACGAAAACCTGACTGGCAGAATATTCAAATTACTCGTATACTTGTACACACACACATTTAACTAACATGATCACTTCTTACTAAATATTATTTAAGGAATCACCAAATCAGAATTGACAGATTTTAAAACTGAGGTGGACAGGTTTTTACTGCATTTTACATTTTATAACTTACTGCCTTTTTGTTGATATAAATATGTTGTTAATACTATAAAACAATTTTACAGACTGTGTTCATCAGTAGTTAAAGATACATCTCTCTGTAAATGAGATAGAAAGCATATGAGTGGGGAGGGTTAAACACTCTAATTAAAATTTGACACAGTAATTATTGTAGATGTATAATCATAAAAGTCTTTATCTCAAATTTTACTGAACATTTATTAATTAGGCAGATTTTTAAAAACTAGCTTCAAGTTTTTGGTTAAATTTTTTTCTGAAACTCCTATCTTCCTTTTTCTTTTGGTAATGGGAACTTGAAATATTTTTCTGTTAAAAAAACCTATAACTATTGTGAGAGTATAAATGATCACCTAGTTGGGCTATATCAAATGCTAATAATTCTGGCAACTGTTAATAAAAATGATCAAAGTTCATGGTCATAAAATGTGTTCAAAAATCAATAATAAGATAATTTTAATTTTAAATGCATACATATGTTTATACATACATTGTATATATACATAATACATACATACATACTACTACTACTACTACTACTACTACTACTATTATCATCAAGGGTATCACAAGTGCCTTATTATTGATGGGTGGGGACATTACGTTATTATTGAAAGTTTAGTGTATGGTCAAACATTTTTTCCAAAAGACAGCAGTCATTCTTTTACTTCCATATTCCTTAAGGAATGGAAGTATGGTGATGGCAAAAAAAATCGTGTTCGAGATTATTGCAGATTCTGATTCTACTACACTCAAAACATGAAAAAAAGTCGTTTTCCGAAAAGTGTCTGTGTGTCTGTCTGTGTGTCTGTCTGTCTGTGTGTCTGTGTGTCTGTCTGTCTGTGTGTCTGTCTGTCTGTAGATTTTTTTTCTATGGCAAACGATAACTGCCGCAAATTCAAACAGAATCAAATAATTTTTTGCATACAGCCCGGTTTTGCAGAGTTCTCGCGACCTATTGTTTTTGGTGAAGATCGGTTGAGGGAAAGGGGTAGTTTACCCGCAACGGTTTTTTTTTAGCAAGGGTAATTTTGTTTGTTTGGCAAACGATAACAGCCGCAAATTCAAACAGAATCAAATAATGTTTCGCATACAGCCCTGAATTGTAGAGTTCTCAAGACCTATTGTTTTTGGTGAAGATCGGTTAAGGGAAAGGGGTAGTTTACCTGTAACGTTTTATGTTTTAACAAGGGTATTTCCTATGGCAAACGATAACAGCCGCAAATTCAAACAGAATGAAAAGATTATTTGCATACAGCCCTAAATTGTAGAGTTCTCAAGACCTTTTGTTTTTGGTGAAGATCGGTTAAGGGAAAGGGGTAGTTTACCTACAACGTTTTTTTAACAAGGGTATTTTTTACTTCCATATTCCTTAAGGAATGGAAGTATGGTGATGGCAAAAAAAATCGTGTTCGAGATTATTGCAGATTCTGATTCTACTACACTCAAAACATGAAAAAAAGTCGTTTTCCGAAAAGTGTCTGTCTGTCTGTCTGTCTGTGTGTGTGTCTGTAGATTTTTTTTCTATGGCAAACGATAACTGCCGCAAATTCGAACAGAATCAAATAATTTTTTGCATGCAGCCCTGATTTGCAGAGTACTCGCGACCTATTGTTTTTGGTGAAGATCGGTTGAGGGAAAGGGGTAGTTTACCTACAACGGTTTTTTTTTAGCAAGGGTAATTTTGTTTGTTTGGCAAACGATAACAGCCGCAAATTCAAACAGTATCAAATAATGTTTCGCATACAGCCCTGAATTGTAGAGTTCTCAAGATCTGTTGATTTTGGTGAAGATCGGTTAAGGGAAAGGGGTAGTTTACCTGTAACGTTTTATGTTTTAACAAGGGTATTTCCTATGGCAAACGATAACAGCCGCAAATTCAAACAGAATCAAAAGATTATTTGCATACAGCCCTAAATTGTAGAGTTCTCAAGACGTATTGTTTTTGGTGAAGTTCGGTTAAGGGAAAGGGGTAGTTTACCTGCAACGTTTTTTTAACAAGGGTATTTTCTATGGCAAACGATAACAGCCGCAAATTCAAACAGAATCAAATAATGTTTTGCATACAGCCCTGATTTGTAGAGTACTCAAGACCTATTGTTTTTGGTGAAGATCGGCTAAGGGAAAGGGGTAGTTTACCTGTAACGTTTTATGTTTTAACAAGGGTATTTCCTATGGCAAACGATAACAGCCGCAAATTCAAACAGAATCAAAAGATTATTTGCATACAGCCCTAAATTGTAGAGTTCTCAAGACCTGTTGTTTTTGGTGAAGATCGGTTGAGGGAAAGGGGTAGTTTACCTGCAACGTTTTTTTAACAAGGGTATTTTCTATGGCAAACGATAACAGCCGCAAATTCAAACAGAATCAAATAATTTTTTGCATGCAGCCCTGATTTGCAGAGTACTCGCGACCTATTGTTTTTGGTGAAATCGGTTGAGGGAAAGGGGTTGTTTACCTACAACGGTTTTTTTTTAGCAAGGGTAATTTTGTTTGTTTGGCAAACGATAACAGCCGCAAATTCAAACAGAATCAAATAATGTTTCGCATACAGCCCTGATTTGTAGAGTACTCAAGACCTATTGTTTTTTGTGAAGATCGGTTAAGGGAAAGGGGTAGTTTACCTGTAACGTTTTATGTTTTAACAAGGGTATTTCCTATGGCAAACGATAACAGCCGCAAATTCAAACAGAATCAAAAGATTATTTTCATACAGCCCTAAATTGTAGAGTTCTCAAGACCTGTTGTTTTTGGTGAAGATCGGTTGAGGGAAAGGGGCAGTTTACCTGCAACGTTTTTTTAACAAGGGTATTTTCTATGGCAAACGATAACAGCCGCAAATTCAAACAGAATCAAATAATGTTTTGCATACAGCCCTGATTTGTAGAGTACTCAAGACCTATTGTTTTTGGTGAAGATCGGTTAAGGGGAAGGGGTAGTTTACCTGCAACCTTTTACGTTTTAACAAGAGTAAAGTACTTGAAAATTTATTTAAACTTTTTGAAACAATGGTAATTGTTAAAAATAAAATAATTTTGTTGCCAGGCAATAAAATTATAATTTTTTCATTTTAATGTAATATAATATTTTTCATTTAATACAGCAATAAAAAGGCAGGTAAGACACAGCCTGGCTGTTTGGCTGAAAATGATTTTAAATATAAATCTTAGAATATGGAAGTCATGTATGGTTCTCCATACCGATATTTACTTCCATATTCCTTAAGGAATGGAAGTATGGTGATGGCAAAAAAAATCGTGTTCGAGATTATTGCAGATTCTGATTCTACTACACTCAAAACATGAAAAAAAGTCGTTTTCCGAAAAGTGTCTGTGTGTCTGTCTGTCTGTCTGTCTGTGTGTCTGTGTGTCTGTAGATTTTTTTTCTATGGCAAACGATAACTGCCGCAAATTCAAACAGAATCAAATAATTTTTTGCATACAGCCCGGTTTTGCAGAGTTCTCGCGACCTATTGTTTTTGGTGAAGATCGGTTGAGGGAAAGGGGTAGTTTACCTGCAACGGTTTTTTTTTAGCAAGGGTAATTTTGTTTGTTTGGCAAACGATAACAGCCGCAAATTCAAACAGAATCAAATAATGTTTCGCATACAGCCCTGAATTGTAGAGTTCTCAAGACCTATTGTTTTTGGTGAAGATCGGTTAAGGGAAAGGGATAGTTTACCTGTAACGTTTTATGTTTTAACAAGGGTATTTCTTATGGCAAACGATAACAGCCGCAAATTTAAACAGAATGAAAAGATTATTTGCATACAGCCCTAAATTGTAGAGTTCTCAAGATCTTTTGTTTTTGGTGAAGATCGGTTAAGGGAAAGGGGTAGTTTACCTACAACGTTTTTTTAACAAGGGTATTTTCTATGGCAAACGATAACAGCCGCAAATTCAAACAGAATCAAATAATTTTCTGCATACAGCCCTGATTTGTAGAGTACTCAAGACCTATTGTTTTTGGTGAAGATCGGTAGAGGGGAAGGGGTAGTTTACCAGCAACGTTTTTTATCATGCGTATTTTCTATGGCAAACGACAACTGCCGCAAATTCAAACAGAATCAAATAATTTTTTGCATACAGCCCTGATTTGTAGAGTACTCGCGACCTATTGTTTTTGGTGAAGATCGGTTGAGGGGAAGGGGTAGTTTACCTGCAACGGTTTTTTTTATCAAGGGAAATTTTTTTTTTTTGGCAAACGATAACAGCCGCAAATTCAAACAGAATCAAATAATGTTTCGCATACAGCCCTGAATTGTAGATTTCTCAAGACCTATTGTTTTTGGTGAAGATCGGTTGAGGGAAAGGGGTAGTTTACCTGCAACGTTTTTTTAACAAGGGTATTTTCTATGGCAAACGATAACAGCCGCAAATTCAAACAGAATCAAATAATGTTTTGCATACAGCCCTGATTTGTAGAGTACTCAAGACCTATTGTTTTTGGTGAATATCGGTTAAGGGGAAGGGGTAGTTTACCTGCAACGTTTTTTTATCAAGCGTATTTTCTATGGCAAACGATAACAGCCGCAAATTCAAACAGAATGAAATAATTTTTTGCATACGTCCCTGAATTGTAGAGGTCTCAATGACTTTCGATTTTGGTGAAGATCGGTTAAGGGGAAGGGGTAGTTTACCTGCAACCTTTTACGTTTTAACAAGAGTAAAGTACTTGAAAATTTATTTAAACTTTTTGAAACAATGGTAATTGTTAAAAATAAAATAATTTTGTTGCCAGGCAATAAAATTATAATTTTTTCATTTTAATGTAATATAATATTTTTCATTTAATACAGCAATAAAAAGGCAGGTAAGGCACAGCCTGGCTGTTTGGTTGAAAATGATTTTAAATATAAATCTTAGAATATGGAAGTCATGTATGGTTCTCCATACCGATATTTTATTTTGCAGTCACTCACTATTTTGAACAAAGTACATATTTATTTTTACATAAATTTCAATATTAGGTAATTTTACTTCCATATTCCTTAAGGAATGGAAGTATGGTGATGGCAAAAAAAATCGTGTTCGAGATTATTGCAGATTCTGGTTCTACTACACTCAAAACATGAAAAAAAGTCGTTTTCCGAAAAGTGTCTGTCTGTCTATCTGTGTGTCTGTCTGTCTATAGATTTTTTGTCTATGGCAAACGATAACTGCCGCAAATTCAAACAGAATCAAATAATTTTTTGCATACTGCCCTGATTTGCAGAGTACTCGCGACCTATTGTTTTTGGTGAAGATCGGTTGAGGGAAAGGGGTAGTTTACCTGCAACGGTTTTTTTTTAGCAAGGGTAATTTTGTTTGTTTGGCAAACGATAACAGCCGCAAATTCAAACAGAATCAAATAATGTTTCGCATACAGCCCTGAATTGTAGAGTTCTAAAGATCTGTTGATTTTGGTGAAGATCGGTTAAGGGAAAGGGGTAGTTTACTGTAACGTTTTATGTTTTAACAAGGGTATTTCCTATGGCAAACGATAACAGCCGCAAATTCAAACAGAATCAAAAGATTATTTGCATACAGCCCTAAATTGTAGAGTTCTCAAGACCTATTGTTTTTGGTGAAGTTCGGTTGAGGGAAAGGGGTAGTTTACCTGCAACGTTTTTTTAACAAGGGTATTTTCTATGGCAAACGATAACAGCCGCAAATTCAAACAGAATCAAATAATGTTTTGCATACAGCCCTGATTTGTAGAGTACTCAAGACCTATTCTTTTTGGTGAAGATCCGTTAAGGGGAAGGGGTAGTTTACCTGCAACGTTTTTTATCAAGCGTATTTTCTATGGCAAACGACAACTGCCGCAAATTCAAACAGAATCAAATAATTTTTTGCATACAGCCCTGATTTGTAGAGTACTCGCGACCTATTGTTTTTGGTGAAGATCGGTTGAGGGGAAGGGGTAGTTTACCTGCAACGGTTTTTTTTATCAAGGGAAATTATTTTTTTTTGGCAACCGATAACAGCCGCAAATTCAAACAGAATCAAATAATGTTTCGCATACAGCCCTGAATTGTAGATTTCTCAAGACCTATTGTTTTTGGTGAAGATCGGTTGAGGGAAAGGGGTAGTTTACCTGCAACGTTTTTTTAACAAGGGTATTTTCTATGGCAAACGATAACAGCCGCAAATTCAAACAGAATCAAATAATGTTTTGCATACAGCCCTGATTTGTAGAGTACTCAAGACCTATTGTTTTTGGTGAATATCGGTTAAGGGGAAGGGGTAGTTTACCTGCAACGTTTTTTTATCAAGCGTATTTTCTATGGCAAACGATAACAGCCGCAAATTCAAACAGAATGAAATAATTTTTTGCATACGTCCCTGAATTGTAGAGGTCTCAATGACTTTCGATTTTGGTGAAGATCGGTTAAGGGGAAGGGGTAGTTTACCTGCAACCTTTTACGTTTTAACAAGAGTAAAGTACTTCAAAATTTATTTAAACTTTTTGAAACAATGGTAATTGTTAAAAATAAAATAATTTTGTTGCCAGGCAATAAAATTATAATTTTTTCATTTTAATGTAATATAATATTTTTCATTTAATACAGCAATAAAAAGGCAGGTAAGGCACAGCCTGGCTGTTTGGCTGAAAATGATTTTAAATATAAATCTTAGAATATGGAAGTCATGTATGGTTCTCCATACCGATATTTTATTTTGCAGTCACTCACTATTTTGAACAAAGTACATATTTATTTTTACATAAATTTCAATATTAGGTAATTTTACTTCCATATTCCTTAAGGAATGGAAGTATGGTGATGGCAAAAAAAATCGTGTTCGAGATTATTGCAGATTCTGGTTCTACTACACTCAAAACATGAAAAAAAGTCGTTTTCCGAAAAGTGTCTGTCTGTCTATCTGTGTGTCTGTCTGTCTATAGATTTTTTGTCTATGGCAAACGATAACTGCCGCAAATTCAAACAGAATCAAATAATTTTTTGCATACTGCCCTGATTTGCAGAGTACTCGCGACCTATTGTTTTTGGTGAAGATCGGTTGAGGGAAAGGGGTAGTTTACCTGCAACGGTTTTTTTTTAGCAAGGGTAATTTTGTTTGTTTGGCAAACGATAACAGCCGCAAATTCAAACAGAATCAAATAATGTTTCGCATACAGCCCTGAATTGTAGAGTTCTAAAGATCTGTTGATTTTGGTGAAGATCGGTTAAGGGAAAGGGGTAGTTTACTGTAACGTTTTATGTTTTAACAAGGGTATTTCCTATGGCAAACGATAACAGCCGCAAATTCAAACAGAATCAAAAGATTATTTGCATACAGCCCTAAATTGTAGAGTTCTCAAGACCTATTGTTTTTGGTGAAGTTCGGTTGAGGGAAAGGGGTAGTTTACCTGCAACGTTTTTTTAACAAGGGTATTTTCTATGGCAAACGATAACAGCCGCAAATTCAAACAGAATCAAATAATGTTTTGCATACAGCCCTGATTTGTAGAGTACTCAAGACCTATTCTTTTTGGTGAAGATCCGTTAAGGGGAAGGGGTAGTTTACCTGCAACGTTTTTTATCAAGCGTATTTTCTATGGCAAACGACAACTGCCGCAAATTCAAACAGAATCAAATAATTTTTTGCATACAGCCCTGATTTGTAGAGTACTCGCGACCTATTGTTTTTGGTGAAGATCGGTTGAGGGGAAGGGGTAGTTTACCTGCAACGGTTTTTTTTATCAAGGGAAATTTTTTTTTTTTGGCAACCGATAACAGCCGCAAATTCAAACAGAATCAAATAATGTTTCGCATACAGCCCTGAATTGTAGATTTCTCAAGACCTATTGTTTTTGGTGAAGATCGGTTGAGGGAAAGGGGTAGTTTACCTGCAACGTTTTTTTAACAAGGGTATTTTCTATGGCAAACGATAACAGCCGCAAATTCAAACAGAATCAAATAATGTTTTGCATACAGCCCTGATTTGTAGAGTACTCAAGACCTATTGTTTTTGGTGAATATCGGTTAAGGGGAAGGGGTAGTTTACCTGCAACGTTTTTTTATCAAGCGTATTTTCTATGGCAAACGATAACAGCCGCAAATTCAAACAGAATGAAATAATTTTTTGCATACGTCCCTGAATTGTAGAGGTCTCAATGACTTTCGATTTTGGTGAAGATCGGTTAAGGGGAAGGGGTAGTTTACCTGCAACCTTTTACGTTTTAACAAGAGTAAAGTACTTGAAAATTTATTTAAACTTTTTGAAACAATGGTAATTGTTAAAAATAAAATAATTTTGTTGCCAGGCAATAAAATTATAATTTTTTCATTTTAATGTAATATAATATTTTTCATTTAATACAGCAATAAAAAGGCAGGTAAGGCACAGCCTGGCTGTTTGGCTGAAAATGATTTTAAATATAAATCTTAGTATATGGAAGTCATGTATGGTTCTCCATACCGATATTTTATTTTGCAGTCACTCAGTATTTTGAACAAAGTACATATTTATTTTTACATAAATTTCAATATTAGGTAATTTTACTTCCATATTCCTTAAGGAATGGAAGTATGGTGATGGCAAAAAAAATCGTGTTCGAGATTATTGCAGATTCTGGTTCTACTACACTCAAAACATGAAAAAAAGTCGTTTTCCGAAAAGTGTCTGTCTGTCTATCTGTGTGTCTGTCTGTCTATAGATTTTTTGTCTATGGCAAACGATAACTGCCGCAAATTCAAACAGAATCAAATAATTTTTTGCATACTGCCCTGATTTGCAGAGTACTCGCGACCTATTGTTTTTGGTGAAGATCGGTTGAGGGAAAGGGGTAGTTTACCTGCAACGGTTTTTTTTTAGCAAGGGTAATTTTGTTTGTTTGGCAAACGATAACAGCCGCAAATTCAAACAGAATCAAATAATGTTTCGCATACAGCCCTGAATTGTAGAGTTCTAAAGATCTGTTGATTTTGGTGAAGATCGGTTAAGGGAAAGGGGTAGTTTACTGTAACGTTTTATGTTTTAACAAGGGTATTTCCTATGGCAAACGATAACAGCCGCAAATTCAAACAGAATCAAAAGATTATTTGCATACAGCCCTAAATTGTAGAGTTCTCAAGACCTATTGTTTTTGGTGAAGTTCGGTTGAGGGAAAGGGGTAGTTTACCTGCAACGTTTTTTTAACAAGGGTATTTTCTATGGCAAACGATAACAGCCGCAAATTCAAACAGAATCAAATAATGTTTTGCATACAGCCCTGATTTGTAGAGTACTCAAGACCTATTCTTTTTGGTGAAGATCCGTTAAGGGGAAGGGGTAGTTTACCTGCAACGTTTTTTATCAAGCGTATTTTCTATGGCAAACGACAACTGCCGCAAATTCAAACAGAATCAAATAATTTTTTGCATACAGCCCTGATTTGTAGAGTACTCGCGACCTATTGTTTTTGGTGAAGATCGGTTGAGGGGAAGGGGTAGTTTACCTGCAACGGTTTTTTTTATCAAGGGAAATTTTTTTTTTTTGGCAACCGATAACAGCCGCAAATTCAAACAGAATCAAATAATGTTTCGCATACAGCCCTGAATTGTAGATTTCTCAAGACCTATTGTTTTTGGTGAAGATCGGTTGAGGGAAAGGGGTAGTTTACCTGCAACGTTTTTTTAACAAGGGTATTTTCTATGGCAAACGATAACAGCCGCAAATTCAAACAGAATCAAATAATGTTTTGCATACAGCCCTGATTTGTAGAGTACTCAAGACCTATTGTTTTTGGTGAATATCGGTTAAGGGGAAGGGGTAGTTTACCTGCAACGTTTTTTTATCAAGCGTATTTTCTATGGCAAACGATAACAGCCGCAAATTCAAACAGAATGAAATAATTTTTTGCATACGTCCCTGAATTGTAGAGGTCTCAATGACTTTCGATTTTGGTGAAGATCGGTTAAGGGGAAGGGGTAGTTTACCTGCAACCTTTTACGTTTTAACAAGAGTAAAGTACTTGAAAATTTATTTAAACTTTTTGAAACAATGGTAATTGTTAAAAATAAAATAATTTTGTTGCCAGGCAATAAAATTATAATTTTTTCATTTTAATGTATTATAATATTTTTCATTTAATACAGCAATAAAAAGGCAGGTAAGGCACAGCCTGGCTGTTTGGCTGAAAATGATTTTAAATATAAATCTTAGAATATGGAAGTCATGTATGGTTCTCCATACCGATATTTTATTTTGCAGTCACTCACTATTTTGAACAAAGTACATATTTATTTTTACATAAATTTCAATATTAGGTAATTTTACTTCCATATTCCTTAAGGAATGGAAGTATGGTGATGGCAAAAAAAATCGTGTTCGAGATTATTGCAGATTCTGGTTCTACTACACTCAAAACATGAAAAAAAGTCGTTTTCCGAAAAGTGTCTGTCTATCTGTGTGTCTGTCTGTCTATAGATTTTTTGTCTATGGCAAACGATAACTGCCGCAAATTCAAACAGAATCAAATAATTTTTTGCATACTGCCCTGATTTGCAGAGTACTCGCGACCTATTGTTTTTGGTGAAGATCGGTTGAGGGAAAGGGGTAGTTTACCTGCAACGGTTTTTTTTTAGCAAGGGTAATTTTGTTTGTTTGGCAAACGATAACAGCCGCAAATTCAAACAGAATCAAATAATGTTTCGCATACAGCCCTGAATTGTAGAGTTCTAAAGATCTGTTGATTTTGGTGAAGATCGGTTAAGGGAAAGGGGTAGTTTACTGTAACGTTTTATGTTTTAACAAGGGTATTTCCTATGGCAAACGATAACAGCCGCAAATTCAAACAGAATCAAAAGATTATTTGCATACAGCCCTAAATTGTAGAGTTCTCAAGACCTATTGTTTTTGGTGAAGTTCGGTTGAGGGAAAGGGGTAGTTTACCTGCAACGTTTTTTTAACAAGGGTATTTTCTATGGCAAACGATAACAGCCGCAAATTCAAACAGAATCAAATAATGTTTTGCATACAGCCCTGATTTGTAGAGTACTCAAGACCTATTCTTTTTGGTGAAGATCCGTTAAGGGGAAGGGGTAGTTTACCTGCAACGTTTTTTATCAAGCGTATTTTCTATGGCAAACGACAACTGCCGCAAATTCAAACAGAATCAAATAAATTTTTGCATACGTCCCTGAATTGTAGAGGTCTCAATGACTTTCGATTTTGGTGAAGATCGGTTAAGGGGAAGGGGTAGTTTACCTGCAACCTTTTACGTTTTAACAAGAGTAAAGTACTTGAAAATTTATTTAAACTTTTTGAAACAATGGTAATTGTTAAAAATAAAATAATTTGTTTCCAGGCTATAAAATTATAATTTTTTCATTTTAATGTAATATAATATTTTTCATTTAATACAGCAATAAAAAGGCAGGTAAGACACAGCCTGGCTGTTTGGCTGAAAATGATTTTAAATATAAATCTTAGAATATGGAAGTCATGTATGGTTCTCCATACCGATATTTACTTCCATATTCCTTAAGGAATGGAAGTATGGTGATGGCAAAAAAAATCGTGTTCGAGATTATTGCAGATTCTGATTCTACTACACTCAAAACATGAAAAAAAGTCGTTTTCCGAAAAGTGTCTGTCTGTCTGTGTGTCTGTCTGTCTGTAGATTTTTTTTCTATGGCAAACGATAACTGCCGCAAATTCAAACAGAATCAAATAATGTTTTGCATGCAGCTCTGATTTGCAGAGTACTCGCGACCTATTGTTTTTGGTGAAGATCGGTTGAGGGAAAGGGGTAGTTTACCTGCAACGGTTTTTTTTTAGCAAGGGTAATTTTGTTTGTTTGGCAAACGATAACAGCCGCAAATTCAAACAGAATCAAATAATGTTTCGCATACTGCCCTGAATTGTAGAGTTCTCAAGATCTGTTGATTTTGGTGAAGATCGGTTAAGGGAAAGGGGTAGTTTACCTGTAACGTTTTATGTTTTAACAAGGGTATTTCCTATGGCAAACGATAACAGCCGCAAATTCAAACAGAATCAAAAGATTATTTGCATACAGCCCTAAATTGTAGAGTTCTCAAGATCTATTGTTTTTGGTGAAGTTCGGTTGAGGGAAAGGGGTAGTTTACCTGCAACGTTTTTTTAACAAGGGTATTTTCTATGGCAAACGATAACAGCCGCAAATTCAAACATAATCAAATAATGTTTTGCATACAGCCCTGATTTGTAGAGTACTCAAGACCTATTGTTTTTGGTGAAGATCGGTTAAGGGGAAGGGGTAGTTTACCTGCAACGTTTTTTTATCAAGCGTATTTTCTATGGCAAACGATAACAGCCGCAAATTCAAACAGAATCAAATAATTTTTTGCATACGTCCCTGAATTGTAGAGGTCTCAATGACTTTTGATTTTGGTGAAGATCGGTTAAGGGGAAGGGGTAGTTTACCTGCAACCTTTTACGTTTTAACAAGAGTAAAGTACTTGAAAATTTATTTAAACTTTTTGAAACAATGGTAATTGTTAAAAATAAAATAATTTTGTTGCCAGGCAATAAAATTATAATTTTTTCATTTTAATGTAATATAATATTACTTCCATATTCCTTAAGGAATGGAAGTATGGTGATGGCAAAAAAAATCGTGTTCGAGATTATTGCAGATTCTGATTCTACTACGCTCAAAACATGAAAAAAGTCGTTTTCCGAAAAGTGTGTGCGTGTGTGCGTGCGTGTGTGTGTGTGTGTGTGTGTGTGTGTGTGTGTGTGTGTGTGTGTGTGTGTGTGTGTGTGTGTGTGTGTGTGTGTGTGTGTGTGTAGATTTTTTTCTATGGCAAACGATAACTGCCGCAAATTCAAACAGAATCAAATACTTTTTGCATACAGCCCAGATTTGTAGAGTACTCACGACCTATTGTTTTTGGTGAAGATCGGTTGAGGGAAAGGGGTAGTTTACCTGCAACGGTTTTTTTTTATCAAGGGAAATTTTTTTTTTGGCAAACGATAACAGCCGCAAATTCAAACAGAATCAAAAGATTATTTGCATGCAGCCCTGATTTGCAGAGTACTCGCGACCTATTGTTTTTGGTGAAGATCGGTTGAGGGAAAGGGGTAGTTTACCTACAACGGTTTTTTTTTAGCAAGGGTAATTTTGTTTGTTTGGCAAACGATAACAGCCGCAAATTCAAACAGTATCAAATAATGTTTCGCATACAGCCCTGAATTGTAGAGTTCTCAAGATCTGTTGATTTTGGTGAAGATCGGTTAAGGGAAAGGGGTAGTTTACCTGTAACGTTTTATGTTTTAACAAGGGTATTTCCTATGGCAAACGATAACAGCCGCAAATTCAAACAGAATCAAAAGATTATTTGCATACAGCCCTAAATTGTAGAGTTCTCAAGACGTATTGTTTTTGGTGAAGTTCGGTTAAGGGAAAGGGGTAGTTTACCTGCAACGTTTTTTTAACAAGGGTATTTTCTATGGCAAACGATAACAGCCGCAAATTCAAACAGAATCAAATAATGTTTTGCATACAGCCCTGATTTGTAGAGTACTCAAGACCTATTGTTTTTGGTGAAGATCGGCTAAGGGAAAGGGGTAGTTTACCTGTAACGTTTTATGTTTTAACAAGGGTATTTCCTATGGCAAACGATAACAGCCGCAAATTCAAACAGAATCAAAAGATTATTTGCATACAGCCCTAAATTGTAGAGTTCTCAAGACCTGTTGTTTTTGGTGAAGATCGGTTGAGGGAAAGGGGTAGTTTACCTGCAACGTTTTTTTAACAAGGGTATTTTCTATGGCAAACGATAACAGCCGCAAATTCAAACAGAATCAAATAATTTTTTGCATGCAGCCCTGATTTGCAGAGTACTCGCGACCTATTGTTTTTGGTGAAATCGGTTGAGGGAAAGGGGTTGTTTACCTACAACGGTTTTTTTTTAGCAAGGGTAATTTTGTTTGTTTGGCAAACGATAACAGCCGCAAATTCAAACAGAATCAAATAATGTTTCGCATACAGCCCTGATTTGTAGAGTACTCAAGACCTATTGTTTTTTGTGAAGATCGGTTAAGGGAAAGGGGTAGTTTACCTGTAACGTTTTATGTTTTAACAAGGGTATTTCCTATGGCAAACGATAACAGCCGCAAATTCAAACAGAATCAAAAGATTATTTTCATACAGCCCTAAATTGTAGAGTTCTCAAGACCTGTTGTTTTTGGTGAAGATCGGTTGAGGGAAAGGGGCAGTTTACCTGCAACGTTTTTTTAACAAGGGTATTTTCTATGGCAAACGATAACAGCCGCAAATTCAAACAGAATCAAATAATGTTTTGCATACAGCCCTGATTTGTAGAGTACTCAAGACCTATTGTTTTTGGTGAAGATCGGTTAAGGGGAAGGGGTAGTTTACCTGCAACCTTTTACGTTTTAACAAGAGTAAAGTACTTGAAAATTTATTTAAACTTTTTGAAACAATGGTAATTGTTAAAAATAAAATAATTTTGTTGCCAGGCAATAAAATTATAATTTTTTCATTTTAATGTAATATAATATTTTTCATTTAATACAGCAATAAAAAGGCAGGTAAGACACAGCCTGGCTGTTTGGCTGAAAATGATTTTAAATATAAATCTTAGAATATGGAAGTCATGTATGGTTCTCCATACCGATATTTACTTCCATATTCCTTAAGGAATGGAAGTATGGTGATGGCAAAAAAAATCGTGTTCGAGATTATTGCAGATTCTGATTCTACTACACTCAAAACATGAAAAAAAGTCGTTTTCCGAAAAGTGTCTGTGTGTCTGTCTGTCTGTCTGTCTGTGTGTCTGTGTGTCTGTAGATTTTTTTTCTATGGCAAACGATAACTGCCGCAAATTCAAACAGAATCAAATAATTTTTTGCATACAGCCCGGTTTTGCAGAGTTCTCGCGACCTATTGTTTTTGGTGAAGATCGGTTGAGGGAAAGGGGTAGTTTACCGGCAACGGTTTTTTTTTAGCAAGGGTAATTTTGTTTGTTTGGCAAACGATAACAGCCGCAAATTCAAACAGAATCAAATAATGTTTCGCATACAGCCCTGAATTGTAGAGTTCTCAAGACCTATTGTTTTTGGTGAAGATCGGTTAAGGGAAAGGGATAGTTTACCTGTAACGTTTTATGTTTTAACAAGGGTATTTCTTATGGCAAACGATAACAGCCGCAAATTTAAACAGAATGAAAAGATTATTTGCATACAGCCCTAAATTGTAGAGTTCTCAAGATCTTTTGTTTTTGGTGAAGATCGGTTAAGGGAAAGGGGTAGTTTACCTACAACGTTTTTTTAACAAGGGTATTTTCTATGGCAAACGATAACAGCCGCAAATTCAAACAGAATCAAATAATTTTCTGCATACAGCCCTGATTTGTAGAGTACTCAAGACCTATTGTTTTTGGTGAAGATCGGTAGAGGGGAAGGGGTAGTTTACCAGCAACGTTTTTTATCATGCGTATTTTCTATGGCAAACGACAACTGCCGCAAATTCAAACAGAATCAAATAATTTTTTGCATACAGCCCTGATTTGTAGAGTACTCGCGACCTATTGTTTTTGGTGAAGATCGGTTGAGGGGAAGGGGTAGTTTACCTGCAACGGTTTTTTTTATCAAGGGAAATTTTTTTTTTTTGGCAAACGATAACAGCCGCAAATTCAAACAGAATCAAATAATGTTTCGCATACAGCCCTGAATTGTAGATTTCTCAAGACCTATTGTTTTTGGTGAAGATCGGTTGAGGGAAAGGGGTAGTTTACCTGCAACGTTTTTTTAACAAGGGTATTTTCTATGGCAAACGATAACAGCCGCAAATTCAAACAGAATCAAATAATGTTTTGCATACAGCCCTGATTTGTAGAGTACTCAAGACCTATTGTTTTTGGTGAATATCGGTTAAGGGGAAGGGGTAGTTTACCTGCAACGTTTTTTTATCAAGCGTATTTTCTATGGCAAACGATAACAGCCGCAAATTCAAACAGAATGAAATAATTTTTTGCATACGTCCCTGAATTGTAGAGGTCTCAATGACTTTCGATTTTGGTGAAGATCGGTTAAGGGGAAGGGGTAGTTTACCTGCAACCTTTTACGTTTTAACAAGAGTAAAGTACTTGAAAATTTATTTAAACTTTTTGAAACAATGGTAATTGTTAAAAATAAAATAATTTTGTTGCCAGGCAATAAAATTATAATTTTTTCATTTTAATGTAATATAATATTTTTCATTTAATACAGCAATAAAAAGGCAGGTAAGGCACAGCCTGGCTGTTTGGTTGAAAATGATTTTAAATATAAATCTTAGAATATGGAAGTCATGTATGGTTCTCCATACCGATATTTTATTTTGCAGTCACTCACTATTTTGAACAAAGTACATATTTATTTTTACATAAATTTCAATATTAGGTAATTTTACTTCCATATTCCTTAAGGAATGGAAGTATGGTGATGGCAAAAAAAATCGTGTTCGAGATTATTGCAGATTCTGGTTCTACTACACTCAAAACATGAAAAAAAGTCGTTTTCCGAAAAGTGTCTGTCTGTCTATCTGTGTGTCTGTCTGTCTATAGATTTTTTGTCTATGGCAAACGATAACTGCCGCAAATTCAAACAGAATCAAATAATTTTTTGCATACTGCCCTGATTTGCAGAGTACTCGCGACCTATTGTTTTTGGTGAAGATCGGTTGAGGGAAAGGGGTAGTTTACCTGCAACGGTTTTTTTTTAGCAAGGGTAATTTTGTTTGTTTGGCAAACGATAACAGCCGCAAATTCAAACAGAATCAAATAATGTTTCGCATACAGCCCTGAATTGTAGAGTTCTAAAGATCTGTTGATTTTGGTGAAGATCGGTTAAGGGAAAGGGGTAGTTTACTGTAACGTTTTATGTTTTAACAAGGGTATTTCCTATGGCAAACGATAACAGCCGCAAATTCAAACAGAATCAAAAGATTATTTGCATACAGCCCTAAATTGTAGAGTTCTCAAGACCTATTGTTTTTGGTGAAGTTCGGTTGAGGGAAAGGGGTAGTTTACCTGCAACGTTTTTTTAACAAGGGTATTTTCTATGGCAAACGATAACAGCCGCAAATTCAAACAGAATCAAATAATGTTTTGCATACAGCCCTGATTTGTAGAGTACTCAAGACCTATTCTTTTTGGTGAAGATCCGTTAAGGGGAAGGGGTAGTTTACCTGCAACGTTTTTTATCAAGCGTATTTTCTATGGCAAACGACAACTGCCGCAAATTCAAACAGAATCAAATAAT
This sequence comes from Magicicada septendecula, assembly GCA_034769895.1. Classification (NCBI taxonomy): domain Eukaryota; kingdom Metazoa; phylum Arthropoda; class Insecta; order Hemiptera; family Cicadidae; genus Magicicada; species Magicicada septendecula. The sequence continues at coordinate 228,198,309 of CM068374.1, read as the reverse complement.
TTTTTGCATACAGCCCTGATTTGTAGAGTACTCGCGACCTATTGTTTTTGGTGAAGATCGGTTGAGGGGAAGGGGTAGTTTACCTGCAACGGTTTTTTTTATCAAGGGAAATTTTTTTTTTTTGGCAACCGATAACAGCCGCAAATTCAAACAGAATCAAATAATGTTTCGCATACAGCCCTGAATTGTAGATTTCTCAAGACCTATTGTTTTTGGTGAAGATCGGTTGAGGGAAAGGGGTAGTTTACCTGCAACGTTTTTTTAACAAGGGTATTTTCTATGGCAAACGATAACAGCCGCAAATTCAAACAGAATCAAATAATGTTTTGCATACAGCCCTGATTTGTAGAGTACTCAAGACCTATTGTTTTTGGTGAATATCGGTTAAGGGGAAGGGGTAGTTTACCTGCAACGTTTTTTTATCAAGCGTATTTTCTATGGCAAACGATAACAGCCGCAAATTCAAACAGAATGAAATAATTTTTTGCATACGTCCCTGAATTGTAGAGGTCTCAATGACTTTCGATTTTGGTGAAGATCGGTTAAGGGGAAGGGGTAGTTTACCTGCAACCTTTTACGTTTTAACAAGAGTAAAGTACTTGAAAATTTATTTAAACTTTTTGAAACAATGGTAATTGTTAAAAATAAAATAATTTTGTTGCCAGGCAATAAAATTATAATTTTTTCATTTTAATGTAATATAATATTTTTCATTTAATACAGCAATAAAAAGGCAGGTAAGGCACAGCCTGGCTGTTTGGCTGAAAATGATTTTAAATATAAATCTTAGAATATGGAAGTCATGTATGGTTCTCCATACCGATATTTTATTTTGCAGTCACTCACTATTTTGAACAAAGTACATATTTATTTTTACATAAATTTCAATATTAGGTAATTTTACTTCCATATTCCTTAAGGAATGGAAGTATGGTGATGGCAAAAAAAATCGTGTTCGAGATTATTGCAGATTCTGGTTCTACTACACTCAAAACATGAAAAAAAGTCGTTTTCCGAAAAGTGTCTGTCTGTCTATCTGTGTGTCTGTCTGTCTATAGATTTTTTGTCTATGGCAAACGATAACTGCCGCAAATTCAAACAGAATCAAATAATTTTTTGCATACTGCCCTGATTTGCAGAGTACTCGCGACCTATTGTTTTTGGTGAAGATCAGTTGAGGGAAAGGGGTAGTTTACCTGCAACGGTTTTTTTTTAGCAAGGGTAATTTTGTTTGTTTGGCAAACGATAACAGCCGCAAATTCAAACAGAATCAAATAATGTTTCGCATACAGCCCTGAATTGTAGAGTTCTAAAGATCTGTTGATTTTGGTGAAGATCGGTTAAGGGAAAGGGGTAGTTTACTGTAACGTTTTATGTTTTAACAAGGGTATTTCCTATGGCAAACGATAACAGCCGCAAATTCAAACAGAATCAAAAGATTATTTGCATACAGCCCTAAATTGTAGAGTTCTCAAGACCTATTGTTTTTGGTGAAGTTCGGTTGAGGGAAAGGGGTAGTTTACCTGCAACGTTTTTTTAACAAGGGTATTTTCTATGGCAAACGATAACAGCCGCAAATTCAAACAGAATCAAATAATGTTTTGCATACAGCCCTGATTTGTAGAGTACTCAAGACCTATTCTTTTTGGTGAAGATCCGTTAAGGGGAAGGGGTAGTTTACCTGCAACGTTTTTTATCAAGCGTATTTTCTATGGCAAACGACAACTGCCGCAAATTCAAACAGAATCAAATAATTTTTTGCATACAGCCCTGATTTGTAGAGTACTCGCGACCTATTGTTTTTGGTGAAGATCGGTTGAGGGGAAGGGGTAGTTTACCTGCAACGGTTTTTTTTATCAAGGGAAATTTTTTTTTTTTGGCAACCGATAACAGCCGCAAATTCAAACAGAATCAAATAATGTTTCGCATACAGCCCTGAATTGTAGATTTCTCAAGACCTATTGTTTTTGGTGAAGATCGGTTGAGGGAAAGGGGTAGTTTACCTGCAACGTTTTTTTAACAAGGGTATTTTCTATGGCAAACGATAACAGCCGCAAATTCAAACAGAATCAAATAATGTTTTGCATACAGCCCTGATTTGTAGAGTACTCAAGACCTATTGTTTTTGGTGAATATCGGTTAAGGGGAAGGGGTAGTTTACCTGCAACGTTTTTTTATCAAGCGTATTTTCTATGGCAAACGATAACAGCCGCAAATTCAAACAGAATGAAATAATTTTTTGCATACGTCCCTCAATTGTAGAGGTCTCAATGACTTTCGATTTTGGTGAAGATCGGTTAAGGGGAAGGGGTAGTTTACCTGCAACCTTTTACGTTTTAACAAGAGTAAAGTACTTGAAAATTTATTTAAACTTTTTGAAACAATGGTAATTGTTAAAAATAAAATAATTTTGTTGCCAGGCAATAAAATTATAATTTTTTCATTTTAATGTATTATAATATTTTTCATTTAATACAGCAATAAAAAGGCAGGTAAGGCACAGCCTGGCTGTTTGGCTGAAAATGATTTTAAATATAAATCTTAGAATATGGAAGTCATGTATGGTTCTCCATACCGATATTTTATTTTGCAGTCACTCACTATTTTGAACAAAGTACATATTTATTTTTACATAAATTTCAATATTAGGTAATTTTACTTCCATATTCCTTAAGGAATGGAAGTATGGTGATGGCAAAAAAAATCGTGTTCGAGATTATTGCAGATTCTGGTTCTACTACACTCAAAACATGAAAAAAAGTCGTTTTCCGAAAAGTGTCTGTCTATCTGTGTGTCTGTCTGTCTATAGATTTTTTGTCTATGGCAAACGATAACTGCCGCAAATTCAAACAGAATCAAATAATTTTTTGCATACTGCCCTGATTTGCAGAGTACTCGCGACCTATTGTTTTTGGTGAAGATCGGTTGAGGGAAAGGGGTAGTTTACCTGCAACGGTTTTTTTTTAGCAAGGGTAATTTTGTTTGTTTGGCAAACGATAACAGCCGCAAATTCAAACAGAATCAAATAATGTTTCGCATACAGCCCTGAATTGTAGAGTTCTAAAGATCTGTTGATTTTGGTGAAGATCGGTTAAGGGAAAGGGGTAGTTTACTGTAACGTTTTATGTTTTAACAAGGGTATTTCCTATGGCAAACGATAACAGCCGCAAATTCAAACAGAATCAAAAGATTATTTGCATACAGCCCTAAATTGTAGAGTTCTCAAGACCTATTGTTTTTGGTGAAGTTCGGTTGAGGGAAAGGGGTAGTTTACCTGCAACGTTTTTTTAACAAGGGTATTTTCTATGGCAAACGATAACAGCCGCAAATTCAAACAGAATCAAATAATGTTTTGCATACAGCCCTGATTTGTAGAGTACTCAAGACCTATTCTTTTTGGTGAAGATCCGTTAAGGGGAAGGGGTAGTTTACCTGCAACGTTTTTTATCAAGCGTATTTTCTATGGCAAACGACAACTGCCGCAAATTCAAACAGAATCAAATAAATTTTTGCATACGTCCCTGAATTGTAGAGGTCTCAATGACTTTCGATTTTGGTGAAGATCGGTTAAGGGGAAGGGGTAGTTTACCTGCAACCTTTTACGTTTTAACAAGAGTAAAGTACTTGAAAATTTATTTAAACTTTTTGAAACAATGGTAATTGTTAAAAATAAAATAATTTGTTTCCAGGCTATAAAATTATAATTTTTTCATTTTAATGTAATATAATATTTTTCATTTAATACAGCAATAAAAAGGCAGGTAAGACACAGCCTGGCTGTTTGGCTGAAAATGATTTTAAATATAAATCTTAGAATATGGAAGTCATGTATGGTTCTCCATACCGATATTTACTTCCATATTCCTTAAGGAATGGAAGTATGGTGATGGCAAAAAAAATCGTGTTCGAGATTATTGCAGATTCTGATTCTACTACACTCAAAACATGAAAAAAAGTCGTTTTCCGAAAAGTGTCTGTCTGTCTGTGTGTCTGTCTGTCTGTAGATTTTTTTTCTATGGCAAACGATAACTGCCGCAAATTCAAACAGAATCAAATAATGTTTTGCATGCAGCTCTGATTTGCAGAGTACTCGCGACCTATTGTTTTTGGTGAAGATCGGTTGAGGGAAAGGGGTAGTTTACCTGCAACGGTTTTTTTTTAGCAAGGGTAATTTTGTTTGTTTGGCAAACGATAACAGCCGCAAATTCAAACAGAATCAAATAATGTTTCGCATACTGCCCTGAATTGTAGAGTTCTCAAGATCTGTTGATTTTGGTGAAGATCGGTTAAGGGAAAGGGGTAGTTTACCTGTAACGTTTTATGTTTTAACAAGGGTATTTCCTATGGCAAACGATAACAGCCGCAAATTCAAACAGAATCAAAAGATTATTTGCATACAGCCCTAAATTGTAGAGTTCTCAAGATCTATTGTTTTTGGTGAAGTTCGGTTGAGGGAAAGGGGTAGTTTACCTGCAACGTTTTTTTAACAAGGGTATTTTCTATGGCAAACGATAACAGCCGCAAATTCAAACATAATCAAATAATGTTTTGCATACAGCCCTGATTTGTAGAGTACTCAAGACCTATTGTTTTTGGTGAAGATCGGTTAAGGGGAAGGGGTAGTTTACCTGCAACGTTTTTTTATCAAGCGTATTTTCTATGGCAAACGATAACAGCCGCAAATTCAAACAGAATCAAATAATTTTTTGCATACGTCCCTGAATTGTAGAGGTCTCAATGACTTTCGATTTTGGTGAAGATCGGTTAAGGGGAAGGGGTAGTTTACCTGCAACCTTTTACGTTTTAACAAGAGTAAAGTACTTGAAAATTTATTTAAACTTTTTGAAACAATGGTAATTGTTAAAAATAAAATAATTTTGTTGCCAGGCAATAAAATTATAATTTTTTCATTTTAATGTAATATAATATTTTTCATTTAATACAGCAATAAAAAGGCAGGTAAGGCACAGCCTGGCTGTTTGGCTGAAAATGATTTTAAATATAAATCTTAGAATATGGAAGTCATGTATGGTTCTCCATACCGATATTTTATTTTGCAGTCACTCACTATTTTGAACAAAGTACATATTTATTTTTACATAAATTTCAATATTAGGTAATTTTACTTCCATATTCCTTAAGGAATGGAAGTATGGTGATGGCAAAAAAAATCGTGTTCGAGATTATTGCAGATTCTGGTTCTACTACACTCAAAACATGAAAAAAAGTCGTTTTCCGAAAAGTGTCTGTCTGTCTATCTGTGTGTCTGTCTGTCTATAGATTTTTTGTCTATGGCAAACGATAACTGCCGCAAATTCAAACAGAATCAAATAATTTTTTGCATACTGCCCTGATTTGCAGAGTACTCGCGACCTATTGTTTTTGGTGAAGATCAGTTGAGGGAAAGGGGTAGTTTACCTGCAACGGTTTTTTTTTAGCAAGGGTAATTTTGTTTGTTTGGCAAACGATAACAGCCGCAAATTCAAACAGAATCAAATAATGTTTCGCATACAGCCCTGAATTGTAGAGTTCTAAAGATCTGTTGATTTTGGTGAAGATCGGTTAAGGGAAAGGGGTAGTTTACTGTAACGTTTTATGTTTTAACAAGGGTATTTCCTATGGCAAACGATAACAGCCGCAAATTCAAACAGAATCAAAAGATTATTTGCATACAGCCCTAAATTGTAGAGTTCTCAAGACCTATTGTTTTTGGTGAAGTTCGGTTGAGGGAAAGGGGTAGTTTACCTGCAACGTTTTTTTAACAAGGGTATTTTCTATGGCAAACGATAACAGCCGCAAATTCAAACAGAATCAAATAATGTTTTGCATACAGCCCTGATTTGTAGAGTACTCAAGACCTATTCTTTTTGGTGAAGATCCGTTAAGGGGAAGGGGTAGTTTACCTGCAACGTTTTTTATCAAGCGTATTTTCTATGGCAAACGACAACTGCCGCAAATTCAAACAGAATCAAATAATTTTTTGCATACAGCCCTGATTTGTAGAGTACTCGCGACCTATTGTTTTTGGTGAAGATCGGTTGAGGGGAAGGGGTAGTTTACCTGCAACGGTTTTTTTTATCAAGGGAAATTTTTTTTTTTTGGCAACCGATAACAGCCGCAAATTCAAACAGAATCAAATAATGTTTCGCATACAGCCCTGAATTGTAGATTTCTCAAGACCTATTGTTTTTGGTGAAGATCGGTTGAGGGAAAGGGGTAGTTTACCTGCAACGTTTTTTTAACAAGGGTATTTTCTATGGCAAACGATAACAGCCGCAAATTCAAACAGAATCAAATAATGTTTTGCATACAGCCCTGATTTGTAGAGTACTCAAGACCTATTGTTTTTGGTGAATATCGGTTAAGGGGAAGGGGTAGTTTACCTGCAACGTTTTTTTATCAAGCGTATTTTCTATGGCAAACGATAACAGCCGCAAATTCAAACAGAATGAAATAATTTTTTGCATACGTCCCTCAATTGTAGAGGTCTCAATGACTTTCGATTTTGGTGAAGATCGGTTAAGGGGAAGGGGTAGTTTACCTGCAACCTTTTACGTTTTAACAAGAGTAAAGTACTTGAAAATTTATTTAAACTTTTTGAAACAATGGTAATTGTTAAAAATAAAATAATTTTGTTGCCAGGCAATAAAATTATAATTTTTTCATTTTAATGTATTATAATATTTTTCATTTAATACAGCAATAAAAAGGCAGGTAAGGCACAGCCTGGCTGTTTGGCTGAAAATGATTTTAAATATAAATCTTAGAATATGGAAGTCATGTATGGTTCTCCATACCGATATTTTATTTTGCAGTCACTCACTATTTTGAACAAAGTACATATTTATTTTTACATAAATTTCAATATTAGGTAATTTTACTTCCATATTCCTTAAGGAATGGAAGTATGGTGATGGCAAAAAAAATCGTGTTCGAGATTATTGCAGATTCTGGTTCTACTACACTCAAAACATGAAAAAAAGTCGTTTTCCGAAAAGTGTCTGTCTATCTGTGTGTCTGTCTGTCTATAGATTTTTTGTCTATGGCAAACGATAACTGCCGCAAATTCAAACAGAATCAAATAATTTTTTGCATACTGCCCTGATTTGCAGAGTACTCGCGACCTATTGTTTTTGGTGAAGATCGGTTGAGGGAAAGGGGTAGTTTACCTGCAACGGTTTTTTTTTAGCAAGGGTAATTTTGTTTGTTTGGCAAACGATAACAGCCGCAAATTCAAACAGAATCAAATAATGTTTCGCATACAGCCCTGAATTGTAGAGTTCTAAAGATCTGTTGATTTTGGTGAAGATCGGTTAAGGGAAAGGGGTAGTTTACTGTAACGTTTTATGTTTTAACAAGGGTATTTCCTATGGCAAACGATAACAGCCGCAAATTCAAACAGAATCAAAAGATTATTTGCATACAGCCCTAAATTGTAGAGTTCTCAAGACCTATTGTTTTTGGTGAAGTTCGGTTGAGGGAAAGGGGTAGTTTACCTGCAACGTTTTTTTAACAAGGGTATTTTCTATGGCAAACGATAACAGCCGCAAATTCAAACAGAATCAAATAATGTTTTGCATACAGCCCTGATTTGTAGAGTACTCAAGACCTATTCTTTTTGGTGAAGATCCGTTAAGGGGAAGGGGTAGTTTACCTGCAACGTTTTTTATCAAGCGTATTTTCTATGGCAAACGACAACTGCCGCAAATTCAAACAGAATCAAATAAATTTTTGCATACGTCCCTGAATTGTAGAGGTCTCAATGACTTTCGATTTTGGTGAAGATCGGTTAAGGGGAAGGGGTAGTTTACCTGCAACCTTTTACGTTTTAACAAGAGTAAAGTACTTGAAAATTTATTTAAACTTTTTGAAACAATGGTAATTGTTAAAAATAAAATAATTTGTTTCCAGGCTATAAAATTATAATTTTTTCATTTTAATGTAATATAATATTTTTCATTTAATACAGCAATAAAAAGGCAGGTAAGACACAGCCTGGCTGTTTGGCTGAAAATGATTTTAAATATAAATCTTAGAATATGGAAGTCATGTATGGTTCTCCATACCGATATTTACTTCCATATTCCTTAAGGAATGGAAGTATGGTGATGGCAAAAAAAATCGTGTTCGAGATTATTGCAGATTCTGATTCTACTACACTCAAAACATGAAAAAAAGTCGTTTTCCGAAAAGTGTCTGTCTGTCTGTGTGTCTGTCTGTCTGTAGATTTTTTTTCTATGGCAAACGATAACTGCCGCAAATTCAAACAGAATCAAATAATGTTTTGCATGCAGCTCTGATTTGCAGAGTACTCGCGACCTATTGTTTTTGGTGAAGATCGGTTGAGGGAAAGGGGTAGTTTACCTGCAACGGTTTTTTTTTAGCAAGGGTAATTTTGTTTGTTTGGCAAACGATAACAGCCGCAAATTCAAACAGAATCAAATAATGTTTCGCATACTGCCCTGAATTGTAGAGTTCTCAAGATCTGTTGATTTTGGTGAAGATCGGTTAAGGGAAAGGGGTAGTTTACCTGTAACGTTTTATGTTTTAACAAGGGTATTTCCTATGGCAAACGATAACAGCCGCAAATTCAAACAGAATCAAAAGATTATTTGCATACAGCCCTAAATTGTAGAGTTCTCAAGATCTATTGTTTTTGGTGAAGTTCGGTTGAGGGAAAGGGGTAGTTTACCTGCAACGTTTTTTTAACAAGGGTATTTTCTATGGCAAACGATAACAGCCGCAAATTCAAACATAATCAAATAATGTTTTGCATACAGCCCTGATTTGTAGAGTACTCAAGACCTATTGTTTTTGGTGAAGATCGGTTAAGGGGAAGGGGTAGTTTACCTGCAACGTTTTTTTATCAAGCGTATTTTCTATGGCAAACGATAACAGCCGCAAATTCAAACAGAATCAAATAATTTTTTGCATACGTCCCTGAATTGTAGAGGTCTCAATGACTTTTGATTTTGGTGAAGATCGGTTAAGGGGAAGGGGTAGTTTACCTGCAACCTTTTACGTTTTAACAAGAGTAAAGTACTTGAAAATTTATTTAAACTTTTTGAAACAATGGTAATTGTTAAAAATAAAATAATTTTGTTGCCAGGCAATAAAATTATAATTTTTTCATTTTAATGTAATATAATATTACTTCCATATTCCTTAAGGAATGGAAGTATGGTGATGGCAAAAAAAATCGTGTTCGAGATTATTGCAGATTCTGATTCTACTACGCTCAAAACATGAAAAAAGTCGTTTTCCGAAAAGTGTGTGCGTGTGTGCGTGTGTGTGTGTGTGTGTGTGTGTGTGTGTGTGTGTGTGTGTGTGTGTGTGTGTGTGTGTGTGTGTGTGTGTGTGTGTGTGTGTGTAGATTTTTTTCTATGGCAAACGATAACTGCCGCAAATTCAAACAGAATCAAATACTTTTTGCATACAGCCCAGATTTGTAGAGTACTCACGACCTATTGTTTTTGGTGAAGATCGGTTGAGGGAAAGGGGTAGTTTACCTGCAACGGTTTTTTTTTATCAAGGGAAATTTTTTTTTTGGCAAACGATAACAGCCGCAAATTCAAACAGAATCATATAATGTTTCGCATACAGCCTTGAATTGTAGAGTTCTCAAGACCTATTGTTTTTGGTGAAGATCGGTTAAGGGAAAGGGGTAGTTTACCTGTAACGTTTTATGTTTTAACAAGGGTATTTCCTATGGCAAACGATAACAGCCGCAAATTCAAACAGAATCAAACGATTATTTGCATACAGCCCTAAATTGTAGAGTTCTCAAGGCCTGTTGTTTTTGGTGAAGATCGGTTGAGGGAAAGGGGTAGTTTACCTGCAACGTTTTTTTAACAAGGGTATTTTCTATGGCAAACGATAACAGCCGCAAATTCAAACAGAATCAAAAGATTATTTGCATACAGTCCTGATTTGTAGAGTACTCAAGACCTATTGTTTTTGGTGAAGATCGGTTAAGGGGAAGGGGTAGTTTACCTGCAACGTTTTTTTATCAAGCGTATTTTCTATGGCAAACGATAACAGCCGCAAATTCAAACAGAATCAAATAATTTTGCGCATACGTCCCTGAATTGTAGAGGTCTCAAGGACTTTCGATTTTAGTGAAGATCGGTTAAGGGGAAGGGGTAGTTTACCTGCAACCTTTTACGTTTTAACAAGAGTAAAGTACTTGAAAATTTATTTAAACGTTTTGAAACAATGGTAATTGTTGAAAATAAAATAATTTTGTTGCCAGGCAATAAAATTATAATTTTTTCATTTTAATGTAAATCATGGAGAAAATATATCGCGCTTGGCAGGCGATATTAAGATTTAAATATAAATCTTAGAATATGGAAGTCATGTATGGTTCTCCATACCGATATTTTGATTATGGGAAAAATTACAGAAATATCGGTTACTCTACTATTTTTTTGTAACATAACAATTATAATCAATGGTTATAACACAATCATACAATAAACACTTAAAAGTTGAAAAATTTTGATTTGAATTACAATTCCTTTTATTTGACACCCTGCTGACTTTCACAAATTAAAAACATTGTGACCTTATTTTTGGCCCTGGGTCCTCAAAATTCTGAAATTTCCAAAAGTTAACATTACATTTAGATGTTAGTTAAAATTGTCTTTAATTTGATACTTCATATGAGTTTTGGCAATTTTATAAAATGTTTTGGGCCCTGACATCGAAAAATTGTAAGAAATGAACACTATGTTCACATTGTGATTAAAATACCCATTAATTTGATACCTTACATGTGCTTTTGCAATTTTTTCATAATTCCCCCCTACATTTTTGTTCCCTGCCCCAAATTTTGGAAGGGAGTCAATCTCAAAAACAATAGGGCAAATGTGTGTGTACACACATTCCAAGTTTTACAAAAATTGGTTTAATCATTAAAAAGTTGTCATGAGACATACTGGTACCCCAAATACACACATATGCCAAAGAGTTGAATTAAAACTGAGAACTCGCTTTGCTCGTTCAATTGATAATATGAATATTATAAAATGCTGTAGACATGAATAATTAATTTTTACATTGTCCTTGCTTAAAGACTGTATTAGTTCACTAGATTAAGTGTCAAATTAAGACAATTCAAACACAGAAAATCAATATTTATTGATTAACACAAGCTTTGATACACATAGTTTTGAAACACAAGCACTGAATTTACTGCACTGGTTTAGGGATGAATGCTCTCACACTCAGCCTATGAATGCCTGCACACTGCACTGATGTCTCCCAGCAGAGTTGTCCTTTTTAAGGTTAGGACATGGGAGCATCTGGCCATCCCTTCATACTGTTAGACTTTGACATACAATAACATCCTGTGGGACAAGCTCAATCGTAATATCTTCCTCTGTGCAGTTCAGTAGATTCCTGCATACTACCACCTCTTGTGATGTTCAGGGCAGTATGAGGTATGACTTCTACATCTATGTCCCCTATCTTTTGCAGTTTTGAAGTCTGCTGATCGTTCAGGGTCTCCGTCAGTAAAACCTTTTTCTGATATCCTGTACTGACTGATCTAGCACAATCTGTGATAGCTTTTTCGGTAAGGAAGGGAGTAACTTTTGCAAAGTCACCTTCTTTTTGTTTAACAACAAGACACTTCAGCTCCGCTGGCACATTGGCAGATGATGTCACAAATCTTTCTACATCAACCAATGAGTAATGCCTCCTTTGATTCACCCTCCATGGAGAGCTATTTTCTGGACAATGGTTTTTGAGGGATTCCTTAACCCTAGAATTATTTTGTGAAACTAGCGTGTAGTTCCCACGAATACCAGGGAAATAACAGACCGCAGCAGAGCTCTTGAGTACTGCAGCTAGGAGATACAATAGGGTGCATCCTGGTACCCTGAGGCCATTGTTCATGACGCCACTAATGTAGAGCCATCCTATCAGTCCCACCATTGGTTATGTTGTTTTCAAGCGGTACACACAACCTTTAGCCTGTTAAAGAGTAACAGGTGTTGCTCCCCTCCTCACCCATGAGGCCAAGATGTACGCTCAGACATAGGATTGGATTTCTGGTGGAATTGGATTTATAATTTTTATTATTCATTAACAAACAAAATTGTAACCGCCACTTTTTTATATCACCAGCTGCTCTGCTGCTTTTACTACTACTACTACTACTACTACTACTAACACCACTACTACTACCACCACCACCACCACCACCACTACTACTACTACTACTACTACTACTACTACTACTACTACCACCACCACCACCACCACCACCACCACCACCACTACTACTACTACTACTACTACTACTACTACTACTACCTACCTACTACCTGGTCAGGAATACCACTCACAAGACACACTACTAAATATGCACCACTCCACTCCCTGCTTAATTAAACCAGACTGTAATTTGTAGGGAAACGGAACTCATAATCTTTATTAAGTACTGTATGTGTGAGTTTTGTGTATTACAAAACAATACATAAATTTTTTGTAACTCAAATTGTGAACAACATCTGTATAAACTGTAATGCAAAGAAATAGAACAGATATTTGTTGTGTTTTTGATTACTCATAATTCCTAATTATATGCTAACATGAAGTGCGTGTGTGCATGTGTGTGCATGAGTGCATGCATTATAAAAAACAGTGTGTTAATGACTTCCTGAAGTTTCTAGATACTTACCACTTTATATTCAATGCTAAATTTTATCTCCACAGAAATTATGTATTATAGATAAGACGAATGTTCTTTATGTCTTATTTTTCATAGTATACTTAACTTTTAAATCTTCAAAAGATGTTACAGTGAAAAATTTTACTGAAAAAATGCCCACATACTATATTGATGTTACTCATTCTGTGAGATCATTTAAACTTGTAAAAGGAGACGTGAGTTTAAGTGTTCTCATCACTGTTCCCACACATGAAAAACACTATGATGAGCTAATATTATGGATTATATTATATTCTAAGAAAGTATAACATTTTATAAATATAATTAAAATTTAATGAAAGACAAATTTTGAAGCATAATCTCACTATAATAGAAACCAATATCATTATAACAGAAATGATATGTTTATTTTATTTAAAAAAAAGGCAAACATAAATCAATCAAATTTTCAGGATATGCTCTAACTAAAAAAAAATAGACGAAAAATAATACAAAATTATGTAATAAACTTGCAAGCTTCATTTCCAGTTTTAAATTGTGTAAACACCTATATTAAATACAATTATTTCAGTGTTTCAGCATGGCTATTTCAAAAATTGTTATCACAGTTTTAGTAAAATCGCCAAAATTTAAATATGACAAAGTGAAGTTGTAATTCCTGTTAAGTGTTTGTTCAGTAGAATCAGTATACATCTGTTTACAAATATGTAAGCTAAAATAGAAAATTTAAGGGCAGCACATCAAAGAACTCTGTTGGTATGAAGACACATGAAGGAAGGACAGACACATCTGAAAACAAATTTAGCTTATTTGTTTACTTTGAAAAATAATCTATTATACGAAAAATATATATAATGGCAACACTTTTCATCTATGCCCTTCAATGGAGTTTACATTTAACTTTAAGGAAACATAGAGAAGGTAGGAATTCAGAAGTAAAATTCAATCATAGTTCTGAAATTCAACTTGAAATTTTCATGTTAAAAATCAAATAAAAGTTTACTTTAATCTTCCTTTTTATTAGGAATTTAAAAAATTTGACTTGGTGATTATTTATTTCTATAAATCACACACACACACACACACACACACACACACACACACACACACACACACACACACACACACACACACACACACACACACACACACACACACACACACACACACACACACACACACACACACACACACACACACACACACACACACACACACACACACACACACACAGAGTTATGGATGTTTATTTTATTCCAAAAAATAAATAGGAAATAAGAAAAATGACTAATTTGTTTGATAATGGTTTAATAGACGGATAATGCTAATGAAATGAATGTAATTAAGTTGCTTTCATTACACTTGTTCTTTTTTGTTTTGGTTACTTGAATAGTTACTATACCACTCATATAACAAGCGGTCTATATGAAGAAGATAATGAAAAGGATTTGTTAGGTTTTTGGTGAAAAACATAATAAGTGTATAATAAAAAATTCAGATAAAGTACAACAATAATCAGTGTGGACATATGAACTGTCAATCATAAATCTTCATAACAAGTAGTATTAAACTTAATATACAATAGTGTCAAGATATTTGTAATTATAACACCTTTACAAATTAAGCCACAGAAAGTAGCCTAACCCTGAAAAGTTACAATTGTATTAATTGTTTTATCAACGAAAGCCGATTGATATGATAACATACTGTTAAGTATTATATAATCTGATAGAACACAGTTAATTTTCAATACATTCAAAAAACTTTTGATTGTTCTCCCTCTCTTGTGTATGAGTGTGTGTGTGTGTGTGTGTGTGAGCGCGTGCGGGTTAAGTAGATTCAATAAATACATTTTTAATGATTTGTATACACTATTCTACCTAAAACGTTAATATTTTAGGAAAAAATTAGAAACAATTTATTTATGAAATTGATACAAATTTAATTTATGAAAAATTTACTTTAAAAAAATTTATATGTATGTGGTCTGGTATACCGGGTTGGAACAGTACAACATAACATTAGTGAAACTGAGACATGTCACAGACAACAAAATAGAAAATTAAGTATATTTTTAATAAATATTTAAGATAAGTCTGAAATAATTATTTTATAATGTAAGTATTACAAATACCTGAAGTTTATTTTACAAGAGCTTTCCTGTACCTTTGGGGACTTAATGTCAAGGAGTGGTTTATTTTTTCTAATGAAACTAAAAGGTACAGAGTAAAAAGCCTGTAGCCTACATTACAAACCTGGGTAAAATCTTTTAATTACTTAATTTATTATGTCTAAGTTCTTAATTTTTTCATCTACTTGAATAATGAAATAATTACTGTTACTATTATTAGTGTATGTGTGTGTGTATTGGTTTGTGCTTAACACTGGTGTTAGGACTGTTGGAGTTTGATGTGTACAGATAGAGAAGACGTTTCTTAGCATATAGTATACCTTATGTTAAGGCAGAATGGGTAGTGGTGAACTCCTGCGATTTTCTGATCCATTCTATATTTTGTTCTGTTTCATTGGTGACAGTTGGTTAGTGTTTTAATGACTTCGAATTTTATAGTGTGTCCAGTCTCTGTGTCGTGTTGTGTACTAGTGCTGACTACTTGTGACAGTTCTGTACATACCTGATGTTTATGTTTGTTCTTTCTGCGATTATATGGTTGATGAGGTCTATTTGTGAACTATTAAAGTAAATGCAGGATACATCATGTACTCAGGGTTTCCATTGGTGATATATTACACTAGCCAACAAAAAAAAATCATTATTTTGTTTCCTAACTGAAATTAGCTGATTTTGATTGTTTATTGGGTAAGAAAAAAGAATATACAGTGTACACTAAAAACTCATTCATCCGAATTTGATGGGACCGCGCCTATTGATGGGATAAACCGATTCTATTTACATAATAATACATATGTAAGTACAGTTACTTTATTTAATAATAATAATTTAAAAGTTACTTACAGTGAATATGACACAATAAACTATAAAACGGCACCTCACTGTAAATTATAGTTTCTACAGTACTGGAACAGTCCTATTGCTTGTTTGTACAGTAATCAATCATAGTTTTTTGCCTAAGCTTTCTACTTTATATTATATGGAATCGCTTGTCTACGCTATTAAATATAGATTATAGCGACAGGAA
Source organism: Magicicada septendecula (assembly GCA_034769895.1). Lineage (NCBI taxonomy): Eukaryota > Metazoa > Arthropoda > Insecta > Hemiptera > Cicadidae > Magicicada > Magicicada septendecula. The sequence continues at coordinate 228,182,472 of CM068374.1, read as the reverse complement.
AATGCTTCTGTGTAATTTTAAAATTTACTAAAAATTGTTTCAGATAAACAGGATTTTTGGATAAACGCGATTCAGATAAATGAGTTTTTAGTGTAACTGACAAAAACGTTTTTTAGGTCCTGTTTTATTGATATACTGTTCTTAGCATGTACGGAATTACAATCTCCAGAACAAGAAAATAACATTTTACATAATGTTCATAAAATGTTTACATTGTTAAAGAAAAGAAAATTAATTCTTTAAAAGTTAATATCGTCATTAAAATTTTGCATTATTACTGTTTTTCTTGATTGTTTTTATGTTTCCAAATGCTTCCTTTTAGCTTGCTGCTTGTGTTCTTGGTCTGGAACATCCCTTGCTAATGTCCAGAAGTAATCTGCAAGCATGGACACGTCCCATTTGTCCTGATACTTCTTCTCCATGGCGGCGATCTCTTGGTGAAATCTTTCACCATGTTCGTCACTTACATCTCCACAATTGTCAGGGAAGAAATCCAAAAGTTAGTTTCCAAAAGGAAATTAATTTTTAAAGACATATTGCATACTAATTTATTTTATTTTTCCAAAAGCTCATTTATATTTAGAATATAGTTTTCAGCTCTTTTCTTGCCTAAAAACCCCTTAACTACTTTTTCAAATGCTTCCCAAATCCTTAAGTGCATTTTTGAAGTTTTCATCTTTCATCAACTTCTGGTTTGAGGGTCAACAAAGATGCCTTCTTTGTCTTTAGCATCACTTAGTTAAGGAAATTTTCCTCTAAGATATTTAAATTCCTCACCATCTTTATTCATCGACTTTACAAAATTCTTTACCAAACCTAATTTGATATGTAAAGGAGGCAGTATAATTTTGCTTCTGTCAATGAGAGGATTGTTTATAAAATTTTTTTCTCTAGGGCTATACTTTTCTCCAGTCTTCTGTTTGGCCATACTTTTATTTTGTAGTGATACTTCCTAGCACGGGTGTCCCATATGATGAAACATTGTATGAAGTATCTATTAGCGGCCTAGGTTTCCTGTACCCCATGTGGTGGAGACTTTTGTTATGGTTTTTGGTGATTATAATGTTTAAGGATGAAAATTTAGTGTGAAATTGTCTTCCACCAGTCCAAAATGAAAATTTTGTTGGAGTATATACTGATGATGTGTTAATGGAAATTTGCAAGTCTCCTTATCTGTAAACATGAAGTCCATCTATCTGAGATAGTAGGTGGGATTGAGATGGAAACTGTATAAACCTTTCTTCTCAGCCATTCATGAAGACTTCGGCAAGAGTACACTTCTCACTTGTACAAAATGGTTAGTTTTAAGTAGGTGGATGTTATCAGTATACAATGCACTTTATATACTGTACATGGAGCATTAGTACAAATGTGTGAAATAATCTTGTATAAACATTACTAAATTTAATTTATGTCTTATATTAGCATGATAAGCAAATTCAGAACAAGAAAGATATATTAATAACTGAATGTATTATTAATAACTGTAATTCTCCTTTGAATAGAGAATATAGCGTCTTCTCAACATTTTATTTTAAGAAACTTAATTTTATTATATAAACTTAAACTTATAAAATGTTATACATTCTTTCTATAAAAATTATAAAACATTTATATTTTATAACATCTCCTTTACTAGGACTTTCTTTTTTTTTTAAAGACATACGGCGAAAGCTGATATTTTGTTAATCAGAACCCATAGTGACCTCATGCGGAACCAGAGTTGAAAAACTACTCATGGTCTTACTTTTATTAAATTATTCATCCACTTAATTCTTGTATATCTACTCTCTCAAAAGTGTTGGCTACTTCTGGAACCCTAAATGTTTGTAGCCTTTAAAATTTATTACATTATTTAACATACACAGGGAAAAACATTTTTATAATTTTTTGTACTTTTAATGTTAATTTCTAGCTTTATATTACTTTATATTAGACTAAGTAAGTGTTAAAATTTTAATAAAGTAATTTAATTAATTCACTTTCACTATGCCGTAGAGAAGGAAAGGATTTTAGATGTGTGCATGGACACACACACACACACACACATAATTTAATACATCAGTTAAATTACACTAACCAGGTAATTAATACTTAACAGAAAACAGATGAAATAATTAATGTTATATTTATTTTGTGTTTCACTTCATTACACAGTTCTATGGAAAGAGAAATATGTAAAATATGTACAAGATCAGCTGACTCAATAATACACAGAGATGAATCAGGGGTCAAGTTATGCCTCCTGGCAAGGGTCAATTATAAACACATGTTATAAGTAACAGACTGTTTTCAAGCAATTTTTTCACATAATTTAATCTGAACATTTTTACTTGGGCCTTTGTAACCACATAACATGTAGAAGGCAGGTTATTCACTAAACTAATGAAATTAGGAGTTAAAAACATAATATTGTTTTCTTTGTTAATGAAGAAACTATCTTACAGGTTATTTATAAACTTAAGGAAAATATGTAAAAATCAGACATATGGTGTTTACAGATGCATGTGTACACAAAATCTATGCCAAGAATTAAATCAAACATGACACTTCTCTAAAATGTCAAGCATTAGCATAGTGACCTACGATTTCTTTGTTAGTCATCTAGTATGTGTTAGGAAAATTTAGCAGACAGATTTCACTGTTGCAGACAAAACTAAATGATTTCCATTATGGTTACAATGTTATGGTTACCAGTTTTTTGGTGTGTATGACTTACTACCAGATGTAAACATATTCATAATGCTAACATTTAATCTATTTTCTTTTTCCACACAAAGGTTAATTTTAAAACCTCTTTTATAACTATTACTATAGGTCAAAATACTGATACATTTATACATAAAGAAATCATTAAACTGTATTAGGTTTTTGGCTTTTGCTCAAGATTTAAACATCTTCTTTTTGATATCTTTCTCAGGAATGTGGTTTCTTCTGTATCTGCTATGGGGGGTACAACGATCACCCCAGAATTTACACAGATGACAAAACAAAATCACGCAAATATGCATATATTCTACCTGTCAAGTATAACAAACTGCACAAATTCCAGCAATTGTCCGGATATTCTAGATGATAAAAGTTTTCATTTAAATCAACCAAAGGTGCTTATGGTAACCTGACGCCATTCATTAGGAATTACTGAAGTAACTGATAGCTAAAAAGGAAACAGAAATTTTATATCATCAGAGACAGACTGAGTTAATGGTAGTCTTAAGCTGTAATGGGAGTAAAGAGGAACTTAGGTAATTACATTGGGCATCACTTAGATGTCACAATAACTCATGTACTCCTGGTGTAAAGCAATATGTCTAAAGTGAAGAAGTATTCACATTAACAGAAACAAACTTACATATGTAAATACTGGTCCTAAGATAAGGTCAAAAGTGCATTCCTTGTGAGTATTTTACTTTTTAAAAACAAATTCCCAGTGAAGTTGGTTGTATGTTATTATTGACATATTTTTAATAAAATCAAGTACTTATATTGTTGAAATAATGGCTTGTGAAGTTGGATTATGCCCATCATGCATGAAAACTGTATTTCCATTCTTGTGCACGTGTCCTCCCTAGTAAGGCACTTAAGTCTGTTGTAAAACAAAAATACCTTATCCGTTAAAAACAATTGCGTACACTCATAAAAAGGTTTAATTTCATCACAGATGTGTGATGTCACATATCATACTTGCATGATTTAACCAAATTTGTCAAGATAATTTACATGTTTTGCAGATTTTAAATCTTCATTTGAGAAACAAAAAGGAAAACAAAGTATGTTATCTTATCAGCAAAATAGAATTTACAATCAGAATGATCACAGTTGCACACCACTATATAAAAATTATTCCGATTAGCGCTTTCAAGCTTCACAGCTCATCGTCAGATCGGGATTCCCGATCTGACGATGAGCTGTGAAGCTTGAAAGCGCTAATCGGAATAATTTTTATATAGTGGTGTGCAACTGTGATCATTCTGATTGTGATTTCAACCACTAAAACAAATTTCTTCATTAAAAATAGAATTTAGTTAGAGAAAAACATTCTTTGCTCTGAATATATTTCAAGAACATTTCAAAATCATTTTTTTAAAATGACAGATACATTTAAAACAGCTATATGAACAGTTTTATTAAAGGGGTGGATAAAACTAAACCAGGGCAAGTTTACATGCATTGATTTTACCAATAAGTAAATCAGTTACTTCCCTATGGTTATCAACCAACAAGTGATACAACATGAAAACAATGTAAAGTATGTATGATGCAAAGTTGTATTGGAAAGAACATATGAAAATTAAAGGCATGAACTTGATCAGAATTTTAGAAATATGTATTAGCAATTCAGGCAGTATTCCAAGATGTCAGTACACAGTAAGCTACAATATAGACAAGTCCTAAAACCTGTCTGGATATATGGCATGAAATGCATGAAAAAATAATGGAAACCCTGTCCAGATATTTCAAAACTAAAATGCCCTGTGGTATATAAAAAGTGATGAATCCACAGGGGTTTGAAGATTGTTTCAATTGATGACAAGGTACAGTAATTTCCTAAAAAACATGTTATATTACTGTGTAAAGACCAGTATTTTGAAATATTGTAACATCTTTATAACACAGTACTTGTGTAATGGTTGACTGAAGTGAAATCATTATACTTAGGTTTAAGCTGTAATGTGTTAAGTAACAGTTGTCACAAGAACACAGTGATTAGCGGAGTAATTGGTAGTTTTTAATGGGGTGGATACTCACATTACACATTGTTAAATAATTATGACAGCTTATAATAATTATAATGATTTCAGCAGTCCCAATAATAAAAACAGAAGAGGAAAATAACGTTTTTTCAGTTGATATAATGTCATAAAGAAACAAGTTTTATGTAGAAACTTGTATTTACATAGTTGACCATCTGACGTGGAAAGACATGTGTTCATCTGACATATCATTTTATACAAATAGTGGACATATATTAACTATATCAACCAGAATGGTATGGTACAGTAAAAAAATATTACCTGTCTGAACATTTTTATCTTTCCTTTGTAAGAAAATACAAGTTTAAAATTATTAAATTTATTGTTTTAATGTAAATTACAGATAAGGTTACATCAGCAATGCAAATACTATAGACCTGACGAAATACACATGAATATGATAAGATTTCAATAAGGAATGGCATTTTACCTTTTAACCAGTTACATCCTATGAAGAAAACCCATAACTTATCTAGAAAAAAAAACACTGAACATAACATAATCTTTGTTTTCCTGTATGCTTATGGAACAAGGAAATTGCTAACAAATTTCAAAACTTCACATATCTTTTGGAGCACACAATCTATGTTAGCTGGTTAGGCATTGACCTCAAATTAGACATAGGTGATGCTCTACATAAATGTAAGATACGCCTACATGGAATTGGATCTATGTTTCTGAAAGTCTACTAAATTAGAAAACCACAACGTTTTGGAATTACAGGCCCATTTGTTTACATTTGTAATACTAATTTGTTTGAATGAGATAAAAAAGCTCATCTTTGTGGATTAGGTGGCTAATATGCCTAAATTAAATACATTATTGTTTCATACACAACAAGAACATGAAAAACAAAACAAATTAGTAGGCCTACCTGAACAAGTGCAAATCAATATAAAACACGATACATTTTCAGAACCCTAAATATTTGAAATGCTCACAAAAAAATTATTCAATCTATCAGTCATAATAATGCAGCAAAAAACACAACAAAGTCAATACTAGCCAAAATACAAATACTTCATCAGATGTGAACAATATGGATGACCTGTGATGCTCAAAATGTGTCTAAAGGTTCAAAAGAACATCTTGACAGTATTCCACTTATACAATCATTTTAATTAATTGTAATAAATATTTTGTTCATTAGACCACGATGTAGTGGGCAGTGTTGGTTTGGTGCACCACAAGCCTTGGGTTCAATTCTTCCTGTGGAAATCTATAATTTTATTAGTTTTAATAGAACTTTCACTTGTAAACTAAACTTACTGTGTTTTTCACTCAGACAGTTGTTTCGGAGTGGACACTCCGAAACAACTGTCTGAGTGAAAAACAAAGTAAGTTTAGTTTACAAGTGAAAGTTCTATTAAAACTAATAAAATTATAAGTGCTGTAAACAAAGTAGTGATGAACATACAAAACAATATAGGAAATCTATAGTTTGGATTTTAGAAAATCGCTCCCCTGACACCAGTAAGTAGTATATTATATGGCTAGTAACACTCTAACATTTAACCATTAAATGTTGTATTTACCCATTTAAATCTTATATTTAGCTATTTGCATTAAACTGTAAACAATAGAATACCACACTACTTGGACTATACTGTATGGGTTAATTCTACAAGTACTGGTACATGCAAAGTGATAGTCTGCATTTGACTCAAGTGCAACAACAAAAGAAAAATACATAAATCTATGCTTCTAATAGTAACAACAAAGTAAATGTGTCTTTTCTTAGTGTTTTAATAAAATCTAATTTGCTAGATCCACATTACATAGTTCTGTATAAAACAAGATTTACAGATGCCTACAATTAACTTCTGTTATGAGGGTTAAAGCACAATGTTGTTATAGAATACCAAGTGGCAGAATTTTAGAAAAATTAGAAATTGAATTAGGGATAACTAAACAATAAATTATTCAAAATAAATCTAACAAAACTCTATGAGACAAAACACAGTTAATGAGGTTAAAGTTTAATGCGATTCCAAGATTGTATAATTGTTGGATCAGTTTACACCCGTTGACTAAGCTTATCACATGAACATCACGTTTGATCCTATGCTGATAGACAACATAGTAACATAGTTTAATAAGAAACGTCCTCTAACTTAGAAGTAATGAGCTCAAGGTAAAACAATTAATTAGATTAAAATTACTGCGCAAAAATTTACTGTAAACTAGTTGACTCGTGTTTATCTTGAATGGGAAAAGTTGTAGATAACAACAGCTGATTTTTTTATTTCATGAATAATATTATCAGTAAGCAAATAATACGTCACCTGCTAACCACCGTTCACAAAAACAAGTGAGCACAAACCCAGTACAAAGATAAAATTTATTATTAATGAATTTATTACATGACAGGTAGATAATGTTGTCACAGACAGATAAAATTAATCGTAAGTGAATTTTTAAAAACTGCATCTTAAGGTTTATTTTTAAAATTGCAGCAATAGTAAAACAAATGTAGTATATACTCTTACAAATCTTGTACAGATCACCAAGTTTAAATTTGAAATTTCCATTGTTTTAATAGGTATTAATAAGTTTTATAATTCTTTGGCATGTTCTTTCCTTGCAGTGCTTATAATCAAAATTAATTTTATTATTAGAAAAGTTTCCTAGTAATAACTATTTACAATATTTTATTAAAAATCTACTATGTATGCAGTCTTGGTAAATAAAAGTTTAAAAGTTACATTTGTCATGTTAGAAAACTTAGTAACTGCAATAAGTCTTAGGCATGCAAATTTAGATCAACTTGTGAATGATCCACCAAATAGTGAAATAAAATTCAAATGGAGACAAGTTTTTAATTAATATAAGGCATTCACTTATATTATTTGTGTATTGTTAAAAAGTCTGAACCCTCAACAATCCCTCACTTCATGATAGACTTTAAAATTTTAAAAATTCCTTAGTGGTTTACAGGTTATATTAATTGTGAGGGTAAGAGTCACTGTAAGAGGTGGTATCAAGAGGTTTCAAGACTACTTCTGTAACACAACAACAGAGAATAGCACAGTGGTCATAACTGTGCCTTTCATTAGTTAGTATGCAGGAAGGTGTTGATCTGTGAACATTGGGGATGTGATACTAAAGTATTTGTGATCATGTCCAGTGGCATGTTTGTGATTTAAGTGTAGATTGCAAACTAAAGCAGAAAGCTAAGGTAACACTCTCTTTCAAATATGTACCTTTTAAATGTGCTTAATATTTTATACATTCAAATGATTCAGTGGTTTTATAATAATGAAGTACCGTTAATGATTCATGCAAGGGCGCTCAAATCTCAAAAGCAGGAGAACATAACTGAAAGATGACAAACCAATGTAAGCATAGACCCTGAAAATGTTGACAGAATTAGAGACTTTGTGCAAGATTTCTCAGATAACTCTTCAGGACATCGCTGTCATAGTCAATATGTTGTACAGAACAGTATAGGCAATTCTCACATCTGATTTGAATGTGCATCACACTGTTGCAAAGTTTGTGCCCAGGATTTTCACACCAAAACAAAAGGTATACCATATTGGACTGTATCAGAATCTTGATTACTACGTCTTGGATTACCCGCCTTTGGGTGGATCCCCAACTCATCACTAGAGATGCGACTTGGATCTATAGTTAAAATCTGGAGACTAAACACCAGTATTCACAGTGGAAGAGACAAGTACCTCCAAGATTGAAGAAGGTTAGGCATGCTCAATATTTTTTTCAACATTTGCAACATTATGCATCATGGATTTGTCCCTGAGGATCAGACCAAATGGCCAGTTGTACTACAATGCTCTGAAATGTCTGAGGGAGTAAATTTGGTGAAGAAGGCTTGGACTGTGATGTGAAGGCAACTGGATGCTCTGTCATGATATTGTACCCTCATAGAGCTTCAAAACATAACAGTTTTTAGGCCACAACAGTATGACTATCCTTCGTCACTCAACTTATTTGTTGCATTTTGTCCTCTTCAACTTCATCCTCTTCCCAGATCTTAAGGGGTACTGTTTTCAAATTGTGAACAATATCAACAATTTGTAGGTGGTGTTTAACACACTCTAGAAAGTTTCTGGCACCTTAAAACTGACACACAATACCTAAGTATAATAACCACAGTTAGAAAGACTCTGAACTCCAGGTTGTAAATTGTGTGGAAGGGTTGTTACCTTTCCATGGAACAACTTTATTAACTCATACACTTCCACAAGGAGCCTCAGAATGGAACAGGAATCCATGGAAAAATGGACATACAAGGAAAAGGATGTGAGAATTGGAACAGCAAATATATTTAATATATTAAATCATGGCCATAGACAAAGGGGGGGGGGTTTGGGGTTCAAACATACCTGAAATTTCCCACTCTGGTAAAAAAGTATAGCATAATGTGTTTTCCCATGGTTTATTCCTAGGTGCATCATAAAATCAGGCTCCCAGATTGACCCAGGCTGTGGAGGTGGGGATAACATCCTGGGGTGATAAAGCTGGTTGAAGTGTTTGGTGTAGTGGTGGCCTACTTCCTTCCTTGTATGGCGGATAGCTGATATAAGGGATAGCCTTCCCTGCCGATCTTCTAAATTGCTTCACTGGTACAAAAAGGAGCATTATTATTACTATCTCACAGTATCTCCTCCAGATGATGGAATGCTACCTGAACAGTAGGAGGCTAATATATGACAACATAGATCATCTCGTAGGAAGGAGATGACTCGTGAGTCTGCCCAGGACTCAAATTTGGGTCCTGACCTCTGGAACATATCCTGATGGGGATGCCACCAGACACTTTCCTGGTGGGTTATGCAGATGATATTGGCAGTGGCTGTAGCATGGAACATTAAGGATGTACAAAGAAGTCTGAATCAAGTAATGTGGTGAGCGGGCTTTTGGCTTAAATAACATGTCCTTGCTTAAAGAACCACTGAAAGCACCTGGCTATGGATCCGCACAATCATACAGGTGTAAGTGGGAGCTAAGGTAAACTGACAAAGAAGGGAGTTAAGTACCTAGATGTGAGGCTTAGATTCAGATCTCTCCTATGGAAAGCAAATCAAGCATGCACCTGATAAGGCAGCATAGACGATGACGCAGCTTAGCAGGCCCCACTTTGAGAAAGAGATCCTTGTTGAAATACATCCTGTGATATAGTTGTGAAAAAATCTGGACTGAATACTAAAGATCGAGAAATACAAGAAACAAATGTAATCGGTGCAGAGAAGAGGCTCAGAGTAGTATCCTCTTATTGGATAGTGCCAGAGCTGGTAGTCCTCGTGATAATAGGAGTGGTGGTTTCCACAGACCTTTTCGCTTGGGGGAAAAGATGCAGTAAAGAATGAAGGCTTATATTGGACTTGAGGGAATGGATTGATCATCAACATGTACACGCTTATTTACGTTATTGCCAATTACGTTACTTATTTTAACGTAACTGTGAGTTTTTTCTGGACTAAACATAGTCCAAATGAACTATCAGACGTTCTGTAACACTCGAAAAATTTATCTGTATTTTCTTCCAGTTTTTTTACATAAAAGCATATTTTCCCCTATTTTGACCTATCAGTAACACGGGAAGGATCCAGTATTCTAGCTGACGTCTGCTTGATGTGGGTGTAATTCAACAACTTCATTCTTATTTAACGAAATTCCCAAAATGACAGAATGAACACAGATGAAACTCTATTTTGCTAGTCCACACACTAAACTCAACTTACAAACAAACAGGTATCATTGGATCAGGCAAGAACAATATTTAAGTGGTGTCACAAAACGCGCATGAACAAACGCAATTATGACCACAGACTTTACAGAATTTCCAGACGCGTTTTCCTTGCGGAAAAACTGCGTGATAAAAGTAAACGTGACCGTAGCTTAGACATTATTACTGCCGAGTGCCTACATGGTGCGCGTTTGCCATCTGTGAACATTCGTTCTGGTGTACATCTCTATTTTAGTTTACCATTAGTGGGTCGTAGAATGACCCAGCATGGGATACCGCGAGGTATGAAAGTGCCTAATTGGGGGAGCCATCCGGTTGGGCGACGTCTTCGGGCGGCCGAGCCTATCGACCACACCAGCGAGCCTCTAAGCTCTTATGGGCGAATCCTTAAGGTAGCCACGGAGCCGTGGAGTCAGGCTGGTGCAATTCACGAACTCTTCTCCTGCACGTCATCGTGGAAAGGGCGATCTAACTCCTTGTGCCGAAAAAACGACCGTGCTTCACTCGATTGAACCTGGCGTTCATCGGGCTCCGACCCCACAACGCAAACAAAGCAGGACGCAAGATGTCCCGCGCAACTTCTCTCTGTTTGTTGTAGAGGGAAGTAGGGCCTAGGTGATTTAGTGTGCCTGCCGTAAAGTGCTTAAACACAAGAGGTTTTGTGATGGTTTTGTGAATCTTACCGCTCTCTCTCTCTCTCTCTTTAGATAGTATTATACCGTATGAATAAAGTTTACATAAATAACGAATAGTTGTTTAGTTAGTTAAAAAATTAAGTTTACAGCCTACAGAACATATTTTCAACCAGAAACCAATGGGTAGTAGAACAAGGGGAAGACCCCGAAGTAGATTCAAAGATGAGATAGAGGAGGATCTCATAAAGCTGAACATAAGAAACTGGAAAGCCTGGGCACGCAATAGGGAAGACTGGAGTCGACTCTTGGAGCAGGCCAAGACCCACCAAGGGTTGTAGAACCACGGCTGATGATGATGAAAAATTTCAGTGTTATATGAAGAGCTGATTCGTTGTTATGAAATAATAATTGCGAATACCTGTGTGATATTTACTTTTCGACTGTCACTTATAATTTTACTAGTCGCAGTAAATTAATACTGCATTGGCTACATGTTGAACTCATTAAATATTACAATGAGAGGATAGACGTTGGGGAACGAAGAAGAGCGAGTCCACGCGTTAGCGTGGCGCGTACTGGAGCTCGTTGGCGCCAGCGCACTATTGGGGCGGATGAAGGTGGAGGTTGTCGGAGGTCAGGGTGAAAATAATGGACTGTAGAACCACACGAAGACGTGTTGAACAAAAATCGCAAATATGTATTAACAGAATGTTATGGGATATTAATAATTAAATACGACTAGTATGGCGTTTGCTGAAACGCTTTCCAGTATTCATTACTACACGATAGGTCTATATCGTTCAGTAGTCGTAGGGTCACCGCAAATACGTACACTCGATCGACCAACTTTCCGAACAGTGCGTGTTTGCGACGTCAGCTGTTGATTCTCGGTAGCTATGGGTAAACAATGTTTCTACTACGCATCACTACTCTTGGCGGCGCCATGAGTGACGTATCGTTTTCTTACTCAACGTATGATTGCTAAGTACGCAGTGTTACGCGATGCACAGGCTGTTAAGCTTTACGATTATCCATAGGTCCCAAATTACCAAATACAGTGTTTACGTCGATTCTAGCCGACAGGGGCGTGTTTACGGGGGGCCAACGGGACCGGACCCCCCTCCTAGAGTCGATAAAAGTTGAATATTGTTGAAATCTTAATTTTGACGCCCTTTAATTTTTTTTAGTTATGTTTTTAAGGTAGTAACTCTTTTTTGAATATACAAACAGGTTTATTACACAGTATTTGCGTATACGTTTGAAATATGGGAAAATCAATTCAGTAAGTAAGTATCGTTCAACAATGTTTCAGTAACGCGTATTTTTATTGTGTTATTACCGTCTGACTGAATGGGATTGATTTCAGAATGTGGTAAAAGTGACGTGTGGGGCCAGAAAGAATATCTCGAGTGAGCAATTAGGGTGCAATAAAAATAAACCCAAAAAGGGTATTTTACAACCTCCTCTATACCTGACACATCTGCCCACAGTCAGTGTTGTAAGAAATAGTTCTAGTATTGAGCCGTTGCAACTAAGTCACAATTCACGCTCAATAACACGTGCGGGATTCACACACACACACACACACACACACACACACACACACACACACACACACACACACACACACACACACACACACACACACACACACACACACACACACACACATCTAACAAAAGAATAAACGATAGCAGCACGAATATTGTTCTATTGGCCTACCCAATATACGTACACATGAACAGTATACACACGCGCGCGTTTCATTTATATATATATATATATATATATATATATATATATATATATTAATGTCCAGAATAGACGGAGAGAAACTCGCATCTACGCGAAACACACCGGGCACGCGCGTACTAACAAACATGCATTCCCGTCCTATCAAAACTAAATGGTGACAGTACAAATATTGTTCTGTTGTCGTGTGCAGTTAACGTGAAGTGCTTGAAATAAATGTTTTTCTTTACATGTACGAGTATATTAGGTTGTTGGTGACAGGGTAGTTCGAGGTAAAACGTGAGAGAAGTAGTGGGTACATTTCACAGAGAGAGAGAGAGTGAGAGAAGTGTAGGTACGTAAGTTAATTCATTGTAAACGGCAAAGTGTGTGCGCGTGTACGTGATTTGAACAATGATCTATATTCAGACGTATCGGCTCAGTTAGAAGGAACTAGTTCTTCCGTTTTCCGAAATGATTAGTGTAAGGCAATACTTGCAGGTAGGAAAAAAGACTGTAAAACTGTTCCCCAAGACTTCTCGTGGGTCACGTTTATTGCAGGCCTATTAATCGCGCAAGGAACATTTTGGGGTCCCACACGTATCACCTTTTGCCTCAGAATGTTATCACACGTTTTCAGCCACTTTAAAGATAGTAATATGATTAGTCCTAACTTCTGTTTTCTTTTGTATGAAGCTGACTTGACCGGACCCCGGAGCACCCTCAAGATCAAATTCTAGATACGCCACTGACTGCCGAAAATCGGACGTTTACAGTATCTAGGGGTGGGTTCGCTCCTGGGGTAAACACTTCCATCATGCTTTTTGCGCTGTTTGTCTTACGTTTTTGTGGCTCCTTTTGAATTGATAGTTTATTAAAAACTAGCTGTTACCCGCGGCTTCGCACGCGAATATTTGACTTTTAATAAGTATTTTAATATAATTTTTATTGTCTATGTCTATATGGCGTTCTGTCAGCTCGTATAACAATTTTGTACTCATTAGTCAAATTCTCTCCAAAGCTGTTTTCAACATTTGTACTATTTTGACTTGTACTAAATTATTATGTTGGTGCAACAGCCTTTGGAGATTTAAAAGTACCCGTTTATAAAGCTTTTGGAGATTTTATTTATAAAGTACCCGTTAAATCAAAAACGCTAAATTCTTTATTTTAAGTATTACTGTGTTAGAAGCATTGTATAACACATTAAACGTTGTTTTCCTCAACCATGGCTTTTATTTATTTCAGCAGTAAACTAAAAAACAAAAACCGTTGTCACCTAACCTCACAAATGAAAACAACACGCATTTTCGCTTTGCATTAAGTATTAGGACAATTTACAATTAGCACACTTCTTCTTTTCTACATCATAATACATCGATACAATCGCATATTATATAAATCATCGAAAATGTACCGCAGGAATGGTTAAATGTAGGTACAGTTCCGATGCCGCTAAATAGCTTCTGTTTATTTACTTGTTACCAGTGGCGGCTGATGGTTGAAAAATTTGGGGGTTTCATGGAATAAAATTGTTTTATTCTCTGAATAGAAAATGTCCAAGTCTCCTCCTCTCCAAACAATACACAAGGAAAGCAAAATACTGCAATTTTAGTGTCACACCTACGTAATCACGAATATTTATTGTATGAATATTTTCTAAATTTACGATTAAATATTCTGTTACCTGATTTTACACTTTGATTAAAATTTGAAAGGTCTGGTGTAGGCCTACCTACTCTTAATTTCAATTTTTTCCTCAATAGGATGTAAACTGAACGCCGTTTTCGTTAAGTTTTTCGACAGAATTCATTGCGTGCTACCAGGTAAATATAATAAAATCTTAAACTATGACACCTTAATCCTTTATATGTATTATAATAATTAGGTGAGAGTAAGTCAATTCAAATTGCTGCTACAAAATTTTCCTTTTGCAACAGGTGTATATTGTAACGTATTCTGTTACTGGGTGTTTAATAAGTAGTGTTTCTATAACTCGTTCTATTACTCGTATAGTAAATGTGTGCGTGTCGAGCGTTTTTTAACTCGCTCGTTGGGTTCGTGGTATAGTAGAGGTGTATGATTGATGTTTTTAATAAGTTCAATAATTTCTGTCAATGTTATTTGCGTGTAGCGAGTCGAGTTGTACCTTTTCTTACCATTTACGGGCGAACCGTATCTCTCGGCGTTTGGTTTGAATATTGCCGCCTCGCCACCTGATTGGCGCACGCCGTCTTTCAGTGTCGACTTCGCTAACTGTGATGGTTGTTGTTTTCACTTCAATAATTTTCTATGTATTATCTTAATTTGTACGAATCAAACATACAGCGTTGCAGAATAATAATATTTATTAACCCTTTAATAGTTTTCAGTTAGTTAGTAGTACATTATTTTATCTTAGCACCGGCTTTTACAGTTGTTCAGTTGGCAGGCTCAGTTTAAATGTGTCATGCAGGGGGGGCCCTTCCGGCTTCCCGCGCTAACCTAGCGATCAGCTGTTGTTGGCGCGTGACGTCGACTGGTGTAAGAAATACGCGCGAGTCTTGATTTACCATGCAATCTTACCTGAGACAATGTCCTACTTAGCATCTCTCTGCTGTTTACACGAAATATTAACAATAATTGTAATGAGCTATTCATATAGAAAAAGGATTAAACAACAAGATTAAATGGTTTGCGGCAAAAAATAATGGTAAAATCTATTTCTACATTTAATAGAAAAGTAAGCAAGTCTGTCCACATATAACATTGACAAAATGGCACAAGATGTAAAATTAAGTCGGAAAGGAGGCGATATTATATATATATATATATAATTTTTTATTATTCGTTAATTTTATATTAATAGAATTATTTCGATTGTTATTAATTTAATTAGAAACCTCTGATGATACTGATATTTTTCAGTGAAACGTGCGTCAGGTGTTAAAAAGAATATACGAAATTATACTACTTGCAGAAGAAACAAATTGAAAACATCACAAATTATATATATATATATATATATGTATAATATGCCTGCGTGGGTGGGTGCGCGTACCTGCACACGCGTGCGCGCATGAGTGCGTGTATAAACATTTCTATGTAGTATAATATATTTGAAACAAGCTTCCAATTATTATAATTATAATCAATTTCATAATCATTTCCTTTATCTACATTTTCATTGTTATAACGTTAAAAACTGAAGCTAGTACGTTTAGTTGTAAACATAAATACTTTTATCAATGAAATGAAAATGGTTATTTAGTTGATACATACCTTCATAGGTGACTTAAATTTTTGAAGACGAAGCTACCCAGAGCCGACTCTTTGTTGCTGCATACTTTTCAAGTGACTTGAGTTTGAGCTGTTTGTTCAGATGGCGGATTCTGATGAATGTTCTTGTCCTGACGTACAGACAAATGACTTTCTCGTCCACCTCTGGAAATTTAGATTTGAGTAAGGTGACCAAATAAGAGATAACTTTCACTTGTTTTGATACTGTACGTCCGTGGAAAGAAGTAAAAACTATCTCAAACTGAATCAGTTTTTGTAACCACTCGTCTGACGGATGGGTAAGCCCCCCCCTTTGATATACCGGTAATCGATATCCAGTCATGACTATGTTCCCCGGAAAGACACAATGTTTCGCCTCTCACATCTAGACTTTCATCAATGAAGCGGCACTTGAATGCGATGTACCCGGCCAGATATTTTAAGGCATCTTGAGGAACATCGTTGTCACTTGCAGCCGGGGCCAAGTCCTCTGTTTTTAACAATTCTGCTTCGTCGGTGTCATTATTCGGAGAACTTGGTATTAACGTATGTTCAACTATGTCTATGCATAGTTCATTGGTAACAAACTGGATGAAATCCTCGTCAGAGTCATTTGATTCCATAACTTCGGTGGAATGAATGCTACCATCCTCAGCCACAGACGCACTTCCAGATAACGGTATATCGTCCGTGCTACCCGTTAAAAGCAAGAGCCGAATTCTGTTGCGCACTTCAAAGGGAATGGGATTATTATAAAAGACGCCTAATCCCCGAATTCGTGAAAAAAAGTTTCCAAGGCAATCTTGATTGAATCTAGCGGTCAAAATGTACGTCACCCCATGAATCATTGTCATTTGTTCATAAAAGCCGAACAATGAATTTAAAGATATAACGAAACCTTTCTGAAAAGGTAGTAAACTTTTTTTACTTGCTACTTGCATGTTAGTTATTACTTCCAAAAACCTTTTTAAAGTATTTTCTTGGCTCCTTAAATTATTAACGAATAATAAAAATATATATATATATATATATATATATATATATATATAATATCGCCTCCTTTCCGACTTAATTTTACATCTTGTGCCATTTTGTCAATGTTATATGTGGACAGACTTGCTTACTTTTCTATTAAATGTAGAAATAGATTTCACCATTATTTTTTGCCGCAAACCATTTAATCTTGTTGTTTAATCCTTTTTCTATATGAATAGCTCATTACAATTATTGTTAATATTTCGTGTAAATAGCAGAGAGATGCTAAGTAGGACATTGTCTCAGGTAAGATTGCATGGTAAATCAAGACTCGCGCGTATTTCTTCCACCAGTCGACGTCAGAGCGAAGCAACCAATGGGAGCGTAATTGGCCGGAGAGGCCTACCTTATTATTCTAGTTACATTGTGTGTCATGTACACGCCGCTTGGCGAGTACCGTTGGTTTACAATAAAATGTTTTACCCAGGGGGTGTTAATAAGTCCTTTTGGCAACAGAAGTATTGGATTACGGCTAAAATGCACAAATTTATTATAATTATTAAAACTAGGTACACAATATTTACTATTTTAATACATCCAAGTAAGTAATCATCAATGAGAGTTAGTCTAATTTTTGGTTAGGATTTTGTCAACAAGTTATGTTTATTTATTATAGTTCAGTTTGAATAATTATCAATTGATTAAAGTTCAATAATAGTGATATTATAAATACTTTCAGTTCTAGTTCAGAATAGTGATCAGTGAAGTGAAAATTGTGATTTGTTATTATGGATAGAAAAATTGGGAATTCGTTTTAATGAGATTAGTGTTTTATACTCATCGATTCTCGCTGGGGCTTCCACGATGCTCGTCTGCTTCTTCCGGATGGATCTGGTCGTCTTCTATTCTTCGGATATTCGTCAATCTAGTTCAGACGGGTTTTTCCATAAAGTTCGGCTTCGTACTCGTTCTGCAATCGTCCGTCTTCTTGGGTTGAAGTAGGTCACCTCTGGTCTTCCTTCGGGATGAGTCGTCAGCTATGATTCCAGAAGTCTTCTTGATTTCCACGGATAATTTTGGTTTGTGGAAATTTTAATAATAAATATATTATCAGGTGTTCCATGGACTGCTAATACTATCTTCTTTTCTTATGATTTCCGTCAAAATTTGCTTATTTATGATAAAATTTGGGTTGAGAGCTGCATACATCCGCCCTCGGCGTCGGTCAATAATGGATTAACGAAAATTCAACGGTTTTTTGGCAATAAATTTCGGTTGCTATGGTTACCTAATAAATTATGCTAATTCTCATTGGTCGTTAATTTATGTCATTGTTATATTCTAACGTCTTATTTTAGTTTAAATCTACAAAATATCTTCAAATTAAGATTTCTTTCTTATATTAGTAGCTAGGTTTATTACATGAATACCATTGTTCATAATTTTTGATAAGGATCATTTTGATACCCCTCATGGTTACTTTTGGGTAGCTAATCACATTTTTGTTATTTTCCTTATTTATATTTTATATATACTTTATCCAAAATTGGATGTTATTTATACATTTTGGTATTAGGAATACCCACTTAACTTGTTTAAACATTTGGTATATTCTGCTTTGATATTGGGCTATTGTTTGTTCTTTATTTTACAAAATTCATCATCAACTGTCAGGCCTAGAGCCTAGATTTTCCTATACTACTATCTGACATTTCTTTGTAACTTCTTACCTTTATATTTGGTACTTTAAAACAATTTTTAACAGAAGCTAGTAATAAACATTGGTGTTTCTAACTACACCTCTTATTATAATAATAAACATTTTCTTGACAGGTTCAAGCCTGAAATAAAACTTCTAACTATCTTTCTATTCCTTACTACTATCTGGTTCAATTGATGATTCATTATATTATATTGGTTTTTTAAACAATAATAACACTCTTATCATACTACTATTAAACTGTACGTTTCTCAATATACTCTATTCCCTCATTCCTTCACTATAAAACAGTGTCTATCTTTCTTGTTTGCCTTTCATTCCAATGACTTAATTTCTATCTTATCCTATAATTCTTATTAACTATTGCTTAACTTACTCACATTATAATGAGTTCCTCTTACTTGCTAGTACAAAGTTTATTACAGGTCTTCCAGTTATTCTAATACAGTCTACTAACTACAATACTTTTTCAAGTTCACCAACTACACTTTTTCCTTCATAGAAGGTTTTTGATTTATTCACTTTCACTTATTATATGCAATATGCTATCACTACATGTCACCACTTTTGTATTAATATACTCTTTCTTCCACTCACTTGATTATTCACTGGGTTGTTTATTTATGTTAATATCATCATGGGGTTACTGGTTATAAGTGTTTATTTTATTTTCCCTTCACTAATGATCACTTTTGGTTATTAATTGTGGCCTTTATTTGCCTCAGGGTATTGTTTACTAGTTTTGATTATATTATCACTATTCATTAGGGTGTGTGTATTATTAATTCCCTATCTTATATTTATGAGTACATTCCTTCAGTAACAAAATATACATAACATTACTATCTTTCTTATTTGTCATTATTACCCTAGGTACATCTCATCTATACTCTAATTACATTAGTGCATTTGTTAACATACATTTTAATGGTCATTATTAGGGATTTACAATGTTCGTTGTCAAATTCTTGATTACATTTAGTTCTTGGTTCCTTCTTCCTTGTTCCGTTGTTCTTTTTGTATTTATCCGATCTATTGAATCAAGTCATTGTCAGTTTATTAGTCATTTGTCATTTAGTTATTTGGTTATTAATCTCTGAGTTTATAAGTTCTTGCCTTTTATTCTTGTCTTCAGCTTCTTTGTTTTATAATTAATTATCATTGTATCTTCACTACATTATGTCATGTTACAATATTAAGCAAGCTGTATTTCACTTTCAACTGCACATTAATATATAAAACACAGATATCTAATATACAAAATATAAAATACACGCTTTTTTGCCTTGACATACACTCCACAGACTATTGAAAAAGGAACATTTGAAATCACACAAAATTCACAGTTCATTCAGTCAATCTGTCAGTAATTATTTGTTGGCAACATTTTAAAATTCTTTGGCGACAATCTCTACTCTGTGCGACTGTTTGACCACAGACTATTATGTGTTTGACATTGGCAGTATGAATGTACACTAAAATGAAAAATTATAATTTTATTGCCTGGCAACAAAATTATTTTATTTTTAACAATTACCATTGTTTGAAAAAGTTTAAATGAATTTTCAAGTGCAAATGAATGTTTTACTTTATTTAATTTAATGTATTTGTAACACATATTATACATAAATTTTAGCTTTCTGCACTCCTTCTCCATATAAACTTTAACTATGCCAAATCTCACACTCCTCCATGCGCGCAATATGCTTAAAAAGGGGTACAAAGTTTTCTCTTCACGTATTAATATATAGATATAATTCATATAACGAATCAGTTAGGACACCGTAGTCTACAATGGCGAAGCCACCAACAATGGACTTCGAAACAATGTTTAAACGACTTCAAGAAGAGTTGAAAACGAATAGTGAAAAATTAGAAAGTAAATTCGAGAGTAGCAGTGTAGAACTAAGTGAGAAATTAGAAAAAGTAGAAAATAAATTAGGAAGAGTAGAAGATAGTAATACGAGATTAGAAACTCAAATAGAAGATAGTCGTAATAGATTAGAAATTGAAGAAGTGAAAACTCAGAAAGTAATATAGAACTCGTCAGTAATACTTTGAAAACAGAGCTTACTGCACGCGTTGAAGCAGTCGAACAGCGTGTTCAACAGTCACTTAATGAACAAGCTGTAAAGATCGATAGTAAATTCAAAGAACAGCGTGAATATACAACACGTGAAACTAAAGAACACATTCGACAACTGGCTGAACAGTGGAATGAAAAATTTTAAATTACAAAGCAGGAGCAAGATCTCAGACACAAAGATGTAAATGAGCGCATCCTGGACAACACCAACAGAACAAAGGAACTCACTGTGAGGACCGAGACTGTAGAAATAGCTGTGGAGGAGGTCACGAGAGAAACTACACACCACTCCATGGAAATTAACAACACGAAAGATAGACTACAAGAGGAGGTAGGAAAACTACGAGCGGAAGTCAAGAGACGATCAAGTGCTATAATGATGTGTGCTGCAAAGGTAGACGATCGAGAGAAGATCAGTTTTAAAGGTAATAAATGGGAGAACCCCATAGAATTTTTACAAAAGTGTGAACGAGAAATTGCAACAATTGGAAGCAACCTAAACGACAGAGACCGTATAGAATTTGTAAGTTGACATTTCCAGGAAACAGCATCCAAATGGTATACGATTGTTCGGGACCAAACAGAAACTTATGAACAGTTCAAGGCATCCTTCGAAAATCGGTACTGGAATATACATACCCAGAGAGAGGTACAAGACCAGCTGGAGTATGGGCGGTATTACGTCAACAGCAAATGTTCCATGGAAGACTGCATCATACAATTCGTCGAACGGTGTAAGCATCTTAGACCAAGTTTCACGGAGCACGAATTAGTATTAAAACTAAGTTATCATTTTGACAGACACATTAGACTTGCCGTATATACCCAAGGAGTTAAAACCATTGAGGAACTTCTTGAAACGCAATCATCACAATTTGTTAATAAAGAATACAAAAGAAGAGATAACTGGCCGCAGCAGCAACAGTACTCTACACAAAATCCGATACACCACAAATCGACGCAATTCGAAAAGAAAGAAGATAAGTGGAAAGAATATAAACAACCCTTCGAAAAAGGTAACCCAACTCCAAATAAAGGTGCGTACGCACATCCAGGTACGTCGAAAAAACACGTAAAACCGTACAATGCAAATGTACATAACATTAATGCAAATAATAATCATAATAATAATAAAAACAATTATGAAAATAAGATTGTACAACAGCTGACACGCCCGTCAACATCCAAGGAGGAAGGGGGTGATCGTAGAACAATTGACAAGAAAACTGAATGACTACAGAAGGGGAGCCAAGCGCCAGCTAGGACAGGTTTCAAAAACGACCCGTACACACACAAAATGCCAGCACGGACAGGCTTGTTAAACGACCTGCACACACATGAGTTGCGCAACGCCCTAAACAATACAGACACACACCAGGAAATAACGGTATCACACACCTATGTTAGGGGGGACAATAAACAATTTAAAGATGAAGTTTCTTGTTGACACTGGATCTGTAATCAGCCGGACCTGCATCAACCGGAACAGGAACCATTTCAAACATGCACCAGTGTTACCGATTAACAATTATTGCATAACAACGGCAACAAAAATTAAGCAGATTGCCACACAACAAATATATGTTAATTTTAAGTGTAATGAACTTGAATGCGATATTCCTATGATAGTAGTAGATAAGCTTACATATGATTGTATCATAGGTATCGACGTATTAAATAAATTAGGAGCAGTTATTAATTTAGAAAATAATTCAATGACATGCAAAGTTGAGGGAAGACACTACGAAATTAAATTTGAAGAAAGTTAGAACAAGGTAGAAGAAGAACAGGAACCAATCGTCATCTCCAGACTAGCTGTAAAACACGCTGCAAGTGACATCAATATGCAAGAGGACAGTCAACACGAAGGAATAGAATTAATAGAAGAGTTGATACAGGAATATCAAGATATATTTAGCAACGTGCCTACAATTAGGAATGCTTATGAACACAAGATTCAAGTCACCGATCCAACTAAGTTCGTACGGATGACATATCCGATTCCCATTAAATATGCGGAACCAGTCGACGAGGAAATCAGAAAAATTAAGCAGTTTGCCACACAACAAAAATATGTTAATTTTAAGTGTAATGAACTTGAATGCGATATTCCTATGATAGTAGTAGATAAGCTTACATATGATTGTATCATAGGTATCGACGTATTAAATAAATTAGGAGCAGTTATTAATTTAGAAAATAATTCAATGACATGCAAAGTTGAAGGAAGACACTACGAAATGAAATTTGAAGAAAGTCAGAACAACGTAGAAGAAGAACAGGAACCAATCGTCATCTCCAGACCAGCTGTAAAACACGCTGCAAGTGACATCAATATGCAAGAGGACAGTCAACACGAAGGAATAGAATTAATAGAAGAGTTTAGTGTCTAGGAATCTAAATAGTGTTGTCGAAAAGAATTTTGATTGTGCACCGAATATTGAAGAATTATTTAACAAATGTCAAGGAGCAAAATATCTAACCAAGTTAGACTTGACTTCTTCGTTTTGGCAAATTCCCATTCGTAAACAAGATCGCAAATACACCGCAAGAGACACAAGAAACTCATGAAGCTAAGTGGAACGATGTTAAAATATTAAACCTTACATATCAAACAGATGATAGAGTTAAATATTTGTTAAACAATATAGCAAATGAACAAAACAAAGATCTTCAAATAAGTCACATGAAGTTATCACCACTATCTAGTAGATATACGATAAAAAATAGTATATTGTACAAACTTGTCAATTATGATTGGAAAATAGTCCTATCACCAGAGATGCTAAAAACACTAACTATACATGTCATCAAAGTTTAGCACATGCGTCTGCTTTAAAATGTCATTTAGCTTTGAAGGAAGACTTCAATTTGAATAATACGTTTAGAAGAATAAAAGCTATCTTAAAAGGATGCTACGAATGTCAAACAGCACGACATCGGAATCTTCACACCTACGTAGATATGCAAAATATCAAGACACAGGAAAAGGGAGAATTAGTAGCAGTAGACTTCCTGGGCCCATTTCCGAGAGCTATTCACGGGGGTACAAAACACATACTTGTATGTATAGATGTGTTCACCAAGGCAGTTCGACTCTACGCTATTCGAAGACCCACCACTAAAAGTGTACTGAATGTCATACTACGAAAATACGTACCGAAGTATGGTCAAATCAAAAAGATATTGATTGACCAAGGTAAACAATTTCAAAATAAAGCATGGACAGAAACGCTAACTCAGCACGGCACACAACCAGTGTTAACGATCAAATACGAAATACAAGGAAACCTTGCTGAAAGGGTAAATAAAGAGTTAGGAAAACATTTACGCATCTACTGTAATGAACAACATAACCGATGGGCTGAGTACATACCATTTTTTGAACAAGCTATAAATGCTACATACAGTGAAGCTACGGGATATACACCGGTGGAACTGGAAACAAATAAAAAACCTAATAGATTCTGGTCGAAAAACATTGACAAACCTTAAAAACCAAAACCTGCAAATTACATTGAGTCACAAGTACGACAATGCGAAGAAGAGGATGGAAAAACTTGGAGAAAAGAGGATCGAGAGATTCAACAGAACGCACAAACTCATCACATTCCATGAAGGAGAGAGAGTGCTACTAAGAAGCAATCCAGTGGAAAAACGAATCGACAATACAGCAAAGAAACTATTCAGACTGTACGAGGGACCCTACTTATTACATGTAATGGTTCTATCTGGGTTTGTGCCTCCATGGCCTCGATGGGGGTGGATTTTGCAGCGCCTGTTATTACTCTTAGGGCTGTATTTTGTGCGAGATAGAGTTTGTTTTGTACGCTGGCGCTTGCTGTGACGGTGACTTGACTTCGCTTCCATATTCTAGCATGGGTCTAATTATGCTTTATAGGTAGTCTTTAGGACATCTTGGTTAGCTCCCCACTTAGTGGCTGTCAATCTCTTTAGAAGTCGTGTTCTTTTTAAAGCTCTTTCCGCACTTTGGTCCACATGAGGTTTCCACGTTAAGCGCCTATCCAATTGTACTCCCAGGTATTTAGAAATGACGCTTTCTTCCAGCGCTGTCCCGCTGTAAAATAGGCTAATTGGCGGTACTTTTGTAGAGAGTGAGAACAGTTGAAAGGTGGTTTTGCCAGAATTTACTGTCATTGCGTTTCGCTTTGCCCACATCTCGAGTTTTAGTAAGGCCTCGTTCAGGCACGCCTCAAGTGACAGTGTGTTTCCACTGGTTGCCCAGATGAGAAGGTCGTCCGCATAGAGGAGCGCTTTGACGCCTGGCACACTTCTTACTGCTTCGAGAATGTCGTCGATCATGATATTAAACAGCGAGCAGCTCAGCACTGTCTGAGAGAGAGAGAGAGAGAGAGAGAGAGAGAGAGAGAGAGAGAGAGAGAGAGAGAGAGAGAGAGAGAGACAGAGAGAGAGAGAGAGAGACCTAAATGGGAGTCAAGAGTTAGACACACAGACAATGGCAGAAAGCTACTGTACGTATTTTTTTGGTAATAAGAGTTATATTTTTATTAGTAAGAGATATAAAGATGGGGGAGAAAAGAGAGAGAGATAGAAGAAAGGAGAGCGATCAAATGTGCAAAAATGTACATAATAATAATTACTTCGTGTGTTAGAGACAGACGGAGAGGAGGAAGACAGAGGGTTGTGAGATAGGATAAAAGTTTGTTTTATATTAGTTCTATTTGTGTTAGAGATTAAATAGCAAGATGACGCGAGACGCAGGCAGGGAAAGAGAGAGAGACACACACACAATATTAAAATGTTTTGGGTTGAGGGTACTAGAAGTCGTCGGATACCTGCTTTACATCTATTTTTATTTTATTTTTTTTTTTAGATTTTTTCTAATTTACTTGTACTATAGCTAAATTTATTGACCACAAATTACTGTATATTCAATTTAAAAATTGCGTGTAAAAATAATGAATAGCCGCTAAAAATTCATTAAACCATTCTTCTGCAGGAAAACACTTTTCTCCAAATATATTCAATCAAATACATCTGAAATGTACTAATAGACTTTCTGCTGACTCTTCTCCGCATATCACGCTTAATTTTGGACCATTAGTTCTCGATCGTTTGTGTGTGAACAGCAGAATTGCGAGGACATACAAAATTAAGCGAATGGTTCACACAGACAGAAGTAGGCCTGTATACCCATACATTTGGGTATGTATGGGTACTCGCGAGTTGTACCCGTGCCACATATCTGCAACTATAGTGGTTTCTGGTTCCATATTATTTAAAATTACACAATTTAGTGAGTTTGCATCACGTTTATCCACCACCTTAGGAACAACTTCTTTATTCTCCTGCAAATGCTCCCAAGTACCCACCGAGTTTTTGTTATTCGGCCTCTGTTGTACTTCCTTAAGCAAACACACTTTCATCAATTTCAGTATCTCCCGGGCCGCCAATTTTTGAGCTGTTGTCTATCAACCAGACAGTAAGGATCTCCCTGAATTCGTTTATTAATTTTTGCGTAGTTTTCCTGTTTATGTCGATCTGTTTTGAAATGACTGAAATTTGATATTTCAAAATCCAAGTACACACACAGTACATAATGCAGGAACACGCGCTATTCCGAAAAAGTGTAAGCATGTATGTTTTTTGTAGCTCTGCAATTCCTTCTACCACATCTGAAGGTGACGTTTCTTTATCCTTTTACATTTGTTAACATATTACCATCACACTTTACACATTGTATTGATAACGGAAGAATATTTTAGTCTGAAACACATTTTCTGATACCCTTTACCATCGAATTGGATCATTGCAACCGCTTGAAGACGCAGAGCATAAATTCATCCAAATTTACTTCATGGCCAATATGGAGGAACAACTTGATCGGCGTCAAACGATCAATACGGCAATGAAAAGAGCAATTCTTCAAGATCTGCAGCAACTACTTCATGAACATCATGCATTGGTTCGGTTGTTCAAAACTGTGTTGGATCGCATGCCAAGTGATGACTACAAAGTCGTGATCAGAGCGGATAAACGACCAGCTGGAACACACGAACGCCAATTCAACGCTCCAACAATAGATGAAGTCGCAATTGTGATTGTTGATGAAAACTTGGAAACGCGCGATATTGTGCTTACACGTCGCGACACTGGACAACTGCAACGAATATACGAAACACACCGTTCATACGATGCATTGCAATACCCGCTGATGTTTTGGCAAGGAGACGATGGCTATCACTTCAATATCAAAATGATAAATCCATTGAGCGGTGAGTATCGATATCATAATTTTCATTTCAACATGACACTAATTTCACTGCTTTCATTTCAGGTGAGGAAACTACCAAGAAGGTTAGCTCGATGAATTATTACGCATATCGTTTGATGATTCGTCAAAATGCTGACAACTATTTGCTGCGATTTCGTCGATTGCTTCAGCAATATTGCGTCGACATGTACGTCAAAATCGAAACGGAGCGCCTCACTTTCATTCGGTTGAACCAAGCCAAACTGCGTTCGGAGGAGTATATTCATTTACGCGATGCAATCAGCACCGAAGGAGATGCAGATAATGTTGGTCGATTGACTATTCTACCGGCGACGTACATTGGCAGCCCGCGTCATATGCATGAATATGCGCAAGATGCAATGACATACGTTCGTCATTACAGTCGTCCAGATCTATTCATCACCTTTACGTGCAATCCGAAATGGATAGAAATTGTTCAACTGCTGCTCCCTGGACAAACATCAAGTGATCGGCACGACATCACCGCACGTGTCTTCAAACAAAAAATCCGGTCGCTGATGAACTACATTGTTAAGCATCACGTCTTTGGGGATACTCGATGCTGGATGTATTCGATTGAATGGCAAAAACGAGGCTTGCCGCATGCACACATTCTTATTTGGTTAGTCGAAAGAATTCGACCAAACCAAATAGATGACATCATATGTGCCGAGATTCCAGCTCCCGAAACCGATCCAGACCTGCATGATGTAATTACGAACATGATTCACGGACCGTGTGGCGCCATCAACCCCCAATCACCGTGCATGGTCGACGGCAAGTGTTCCAAGCGTTATCCACGAAATTTGACGGCGGAGACTATCACTGGCAACGATGGTTATCCACTGTATCGGCGTCGATCACCCGATGATAACGGTAGAACTATCACAACGAAAGTGAAAGGAAACGATTTCGTGGTCGACAACACTTGGATTGTTCCGTATTCGCCACTTCTTTCCAAAACATTCAAGGCGCATTGCAACGTGGAGTATTGCAATTCAGTGAAGTCCATCAAATACATCTGCAAATATGTTACGAAAGGCAGCGGTATGGCGGTTTTTGGCGTTCAAACTCCAAATACCAACGATGAAATCACGCACCATCAAGTTGGTCAGTGTGTGAGCTGCAATGAGGCGATTTGGCGTATATTCTCATTCCCCATTCATGAACGTCATCCCACTGTTGTACATTTGGCGGTGCATCTGGAGAATGGTCAACGAGTTTATTTCAACGCATCAAATGTTGCTCAACGTGCTGAAACACCTCCAGCGACAACATTGACAAGTTTCTTTTCGATTTGCCAAAGCGATCCGTTTGCACGAACGTTGCTCTACTCTGAGATGCCACGTTATTACACTTGGAACGCTTCATCGAAGAAATTTCAACGTCGGAAGCAAGGCGATGCGGTTCCTGATCATCCGGATGTGCGTTCTACTGATGCTCTTGGTCGCATTTACACAGTTCATCCGAAGAATGACGAATGCTTCTACTTGCGGTTGTTGCTGGTGAATGTTCGTGGGCCGACATCATTTGAATCACTTCGAACTGTCAATGGTGTAGTGTGCCCAACATTTCGTGCTGCATGTCAACAGCTCAATTTGCTTGAAAACGATACTCATTGGGACATGACAATCGCTGAAGCAATTGTTTCTGCATCTCCAAGTCAGATACGCACATTATTTGCTATCATTATTTCGACATGCTTCCCATCGAATCCACGTGAACTGTGGAACAAGTACAAGGATGACATGTCAGAAGACATTTTACATCGAATTCGTGTCAGTTCAGGAAATCCCGATCTCGAGGTGAACGAGGAGATACATAACCAGGCTTTGCTTTTGATCGAAGACATGTGTTACCTCATGTGCGGCAGTTTGTTAGTAAAGTTAGGAATGCCAACGCCAAATCGTGGTATGAACGACGCTTTCAATCGAGAATTGGAACGTGAACGTGAATACGATCGAGATGCATTGAACGAATCAGTTCGAACGAATGTACCACTGTTGAACCACCAACAGAAGGAAGTGTACGATACGTTAATGAAGGCAATTGATGATGGAAATGGTGGCTTATTTTTCCTCGATGCGCCCGGTGGAACTGGGAAGACATTCCTCATGTCATTGATTTTGGCTACTGTTCGTGCGAGATACGAAATTGCTGTAGCAGTTGCTTCTTCTGGGATAGCGGCCACGTTGCTAGAAGGATGCCTAACAGCTCATTCAGCGTTGAAATTGCCATTAAATCTTCAAACGACTGAAAAACCGACATGCAACATTGCGAAACACTCAGCAATGGCCAAAGTTTTGGTAGCAAGTAAAATCATCATACGGGATGAATGCACAATGGCGCACAAACGCGCATTGGAAGCACTAAATCGAACTATGAAAGATCTGCGCAATGACTCAAGATGTTTTGGAGGCGCAATGATTCTACTGTCTGGCGATTTCCGCCAAACACTACCAGTCATTCCAAGACCGACCGCTGCCGATGAAATAAACGCTTGCCTCAAATCATCGACTCTGTGGCGCTATGTGAAGAAACTTCAGCTGACGACAAACATGCGAGTTGCATTGCTAAACGATCCATCTGCCGAAGATTTCGCCAAGCAATTGCTGACTATCGGTAATGGCCGTGTTCCTGTCGACGAATCGAACGGATTGATTTCGTTTCCGCCGAATTTTTGCAATTTCGTCTCAACGAAGGACGAGCTCATCAACAAAGTGTTCCCGAACATCACTGCTAACCACAAAAATCACAATTGGTTGAGTGAACGAGCAATTCTCGCGGCAAAGAACAAAGATGTGGATCACTTAAACTTCACAATTCAAAATCAAATCGTTGGTCCACTGCATTCCTTAAAATCTATCGACACTGTAACAAACGAAGACGAAGCAACCAACTATCCAACTGAATTTTTAAACTCATTGGATCTGCCTGGCTTGCCACCGCACAATTTACAACTGAAGGTTGGCTCGGTAGTCATCATGCTTCGAAATCTGAACCAACCAAAACTATGTAACGGAACGCGTTTGGTGGTGAGAAAACTCATGGGCAATGTGATTCACGCGACGATACTCAAAGGAAAGTTCAAAGGTGAGGAAGTTCTCATTCCGAGAATTCCGATGATCCCAACCGATATGCCATTCGAGTTTAAAAGAATACAATTTCCGATTCGTCTTGCATTCGCCATGACGATCAACAAATCACAAGGCCAATCCTTGAGTGTTTGTGGCCTGAATCTAGAAAATAAATGTTTCTCTCACGGTCAATTGTACGTAGCATGTTCACGTGTCGGCAAACCATCCGCTTTGTTCGTTCTCGCACCTGACAACAAAACGAAAAATGTCGTATATCACAAGGTGCTTCAATGAAGGGAATCGACCCGAGTGCAACCCATCCAGCAAATAGTTTAACAGAAAGTAGTGCAACAATGCTACGCGAATCATTTCGATTCGCTTCAATAAAGCAAATGCCTTGCTGCCACGTGAATTGCATTCATTTCAATGTAATTAAAATACATTTCATTTTGACTTTTGTACATTTATTGAACTTAATTCATTTAGAGTACTCATTTTATCTTAATAAAAAACTGAATTTAATTCAGCTTCTCAATGTAATTAAAATACATTTCATTTTGATTTTTGTACATTTATTGAACTTAATTCATTTTGAGTACTCATTTTATCTTAATAAAAAACTGAATTTAATTCAGCTAATAAGTTAACACAACATTTATTGATTCTGAGGCGGTACGAAGTTCGCCGGGTCAGCTAGTTTTTATTAAAGAATGAGCCAAGGAGGTTATGTACATTTACACCTGCCGGACACCTCTAAGGGTGCCTCTGTTAGAAACAATAAAATTTCTCAAGTGTTTATGAAATATGAAGGACACCTGAATATGGTAAACTCATAGTAATGTTTATTTGGCTGAGACAAGATAAACGAGAAACGTGATTACATTTCTGGCGGGAACGATGATGCATTTTGCAAACTGGCGTCTACGTCACACACGTCCGTCTTTTCTACAAACATTGTGCACAGTTTAATCTGAGTTGTGGTATCGCCAACTCAGAAATGGTTAATACACGTCAGCCACTGCTGTGTAGAGTGATAATGTGTTGTGTCTATTCAGCGTAACATCACAGGTCTCCAGCACAGAGACAAGATTTCTCATTCGTCAGAATCCCGCCAACAGGACTCCTACTCAAGGTCAAATAACATTCTTAATGTTTTAATGGCACAGCGTGTATGTTTACAAAACATACTACTGTTTGGGCTGACACATAGATACACATCTACGTCTGAACTCATGCAACTGTACATCAGCTGTCTGATTTACGTTTCCACCAAACATGTTCCAGAAAATCATGTTATGTTAAAATAATATGAACATTTTATAGTAAAAACATAATAATAATAACAATTTGTAAGCTTAATCATTCATAACATACGAGTTTTTCAACGTTCCTTTCTCCCCCTCCCACCGAAGACACATGCTCTCTCTCTCTCTCTCTCTCTCTCTCTCTCTCTCTCTCTCTCTCTCTCTCTCTCTCTCTCTCTCTCTCTCTCTCTCTCTCTCTCTCTCTCTCTCTCTCTCTCTCCCTCACTCCCTCTCTCTCTCTCTCTCTCTCTATATATATATATATATATATATTGTTACATGACATTTTTACCATGCACTTGTAAGATAAATGTACTTTGATTATATTAGTAAAAAGAACCAAGAAACATAAGATTGTTAAGAAATTAGTAAAGAAAGAATTGATTGATTATTTAATTGTTTATTGTATGTTGTATTTATCATAGTTAAATTGATGTCAATGATGATAAGTAAGAAGGAAACTGTTAATGAACTTACTTATGGAATTTTTGTTTTATTTGTGCAGACTGTAAATTTAAAAACACAGTCATTTAAGGGGAATTATAAAATATTACTAATAGTTATTAGTAGCCTAATCAGTTTGTGTCACATTTATTAATATTATGTATGATAGTGATAATAACACTAATGTTTTTCTTAACAAGAAAGTACCAAAATAATAGTCAGAGATTTTTGTAAAACTAGGCATATTGAGCTTAGTCAGTTAAGTTATATGAATAAGAATTTCTATTAAAATAATAAGGAAACAATGTCAGTTTATGTTAAAGGATTACTAAATGTATAAAATAAATTTAAGAAAGTGAAAGGTACAAAAAGAAATAATAATAAATAAGTTTTGAACAAAAATAATAAAAAAGTGTAAATCAATAACTCAGGAAATATAGATCAGAAAATAGTTAAGAGTGGTATCAAAATGATCAGTTTTTCATCAGAAGAACAAAGAAAAAAATAAAATGAAGATTAAAGCTCTTATAAAAAAGGTATATCCTTTTAAAGAAAATGAAATACAAAATAGTAAGAGTTTGTTTATATTAATAATATGAGATCACCAGGGTGATATAAAAACTGTTACATTGGAAACCAGGGAGATATCTAAGGTAGGCGTTAGCAACTAAGATGTTGATAGAATAAAACAAAGAGTATTATTGAAAGCTGAATGAAGAAAGGTTGAATTAAACAACTCATAGTGACAAAAGTAAATTATAATACATGTTATATCAGTGCATCTCAATAAAAACAATTAAATAATTATCTTTATCAAGATTAAAATAGAAGAAGGAAGTGCTACAGGACTCTACAGAATTAAACCAGGACATCTCTGAAGAAATTGGATCAATTGACAGGGAGAGAAGTATTTTTGATCTAAAATTAATCTGAACCATTACCTGTTACCTGAACCTGTTAAGCCTAGACTAAAGGTTTCAAAGATATTGAGTACACTTTTCATAAAAACCATTTCTGAACTTCCATTGAGAACAATATTAATTAATATTATGGACCTAAGCATAAAAAACCATTGATGTATAGTGTTAATATAATCTAAAGCTAATTAAGTCTAAAAAACATTTTAATAACCTAACCTATACACTGAACTGTTTTACACTCTTTATATAATCCTTTTAAGACACATTGTGACTATTTCTAATCATATGTATTTTGGTACTTTCCCTAGCAAAACTGTTGTTATATCGTAGCCAAAAGGACCTACTTAACACATTATAATTGTATTTTATTCATTAAATATAAAATATGAAATGTTTATGCTTGAGGTATAAGAGTTACTGCTGCCACTCTGAGCATATTAAAATACAGCTGGCCAAACTTTGTTAAGAATTATATTTGACATTTAAAACAAGTTAAAGAATATATAAAGGATTTGAGTTTACAAAATACAGAAAAAGGTATATTCGTTTCTTATTTCATGAATACAAAATGGGTATGATATACTGAACAAGATATCTGATACTGTGAGTTGACTTCAGTAATTAGATTAAGTTGGCAACACTCAACATTTGAAAGTCTTAGCAGATTTTTTAAAAAATATGTTTTGATGAGCACAAGTTATCATATTCATTGCTGAAAGAAAAGATTAAAAGAGAGTTAATTACAAAATAAAGAAACCATATATTATTTAAATAAATTTTAATAAAAATTTATTATTGATATTTCACCAATAAATTTTATTTGCAAACAGTGATTGCAAATTGGCGCTCAACAAACATCCCCCTGAACAGATACTCATCCTTAATTTAATATTAACAAAGTATATACAAATAATAACCGAGTTAAACAAGATACAAATTCTGATAAATAACCCATAGATTCGATTCTAGATGTAACAAATTGGCTATCCCAATAGAGAGGCTAAATAACATACAATTTAGAAAGTACGATTATTAGATTTGTAAGGGTAAAACACTTTTACACGTTACAGAATTGGAGCCCAACTAGTGAGGCTAGAAATAGAATAGCTTTGTATTCTTACTGTGAGTTTACAGTGATTTCTACTCTAGTGGCGGCTACGATTAACAACAGAGATGTCAAGGAGAAGAGCAACGTCACGGAAACTAATGGAAGAAGAAGAAATAGAATTAAACATGGAACACAAGGAAGAAACAACAGTTGAAGAAGTGGAAGTAATGGTAAGGAATACACCAGGGGATCAACCAGATAAACCCATACAAAAGGAAGACATGACCATGCAGGAGATGTTGAGAATTCTAATGGAAGGGAATAACAAAGCCAGCAAAACATTATTGAAACAAATGAAGGAGGAATTGGATAAGAACAAACAAGAAATGAGGGAAGATAATGAAACATTATTAAAACAAAATAAGGAAGATATGGAAAAAATGGACAAGTAAATGGACCGTAATAATGAAGAATTGAATAAAAAAATAGAAAGCAGTAGTGAAACATTGAAACAAATGAGGGAAGATAATGAAACCTTATTAAGACAAAATAATGAAGAATTAAAGAGGCAAATTGAAAGTAATAATGAAACATTACAACAACAGTTGAAGGAGGATATTAGACAAAGAAACGAGGAGTTAAAAGGACAATTGAAGGAAGAGAGTAAGAAAAATAGAGAGGTATTGAAACAACAGTTGGAAGTGTATAAGAAAGAAATAATGAGTGATGAAAACCAGTCAATAGAAACAACAATAGAAGATGACGAGCAAAGGGTGGAAATATTGAATAAGATAACGGAAGAAGTAATAAATGATAACAAAACGGAGATAGAAATAATACCAAACGATCAAATCAGGGAACCAGTAAATCAGAAAATAAAAGGTAGTAAAGAAATAGAAAATAAAAAAGACAAAAGTGTATTGTTATCTGAAAAGCAACATAGCAGAAACAAAGAGAATAATAAGTATGTAGAAAAGAAGACGAAGAAAATATGTAAAAGACATCCCAAGAACAGAAAAATACACAGGAGGAATTAGATATGATTAGGAGTGGGCTGGTTAATGTACGTAATCTCCCAATCGCTAATTACATAGAAAGAACAGAATTAACAAATTATAGGAAAAACTTAAGGAAATTTATATTTAAAATGAATACATCAGAAAAAGAAAGGGATAATAAAATATCAGCTATATCATCAATAGTTGATATACCAGTGACATATTTGGTTAATGAACTAGAGAATAAAGTGTTAAAAGTAGGCGAAGATACCATTGAAAATTTGGTGTTCGAAAAATTGCAACACAGAGTGGTCGAAAGATATGTCATTAGGACAGAATTGATTGGAAATTCAATAGGAGGTCTTGAAATGAGTGAAGACTTCGCAGCAGAAAAATCAGAATACAAGGTAGTAGTGATAAAGTGGACAAGGATAGAGTTCATACTGAAAACAATAATAGTCCGGGCAAAAAGGACAACTTATGTATTTGACAATGGATGAACTAAAGATGAAAATATGGAAAGAAGGGACTGATTTTATGGGAATGGACTAAAGCAAACCAATGGAACAAAGATTGGATTAATTATTAATACAAATAACATAATATGGAAGTTATTACAAATAAAAAATTTTATTTTATGAATTAAGAGAAAGGAAAAGAAAACCACAAAATTCTAAATTAAGTAAGAACATCTTACCATGTGTTTCAGAAGAAATTATTTTGAATCTATTAAGAAGAAAACCCCAAGAAAAAAAAAATAAGGAAGATCATCTTACTATAAATATTTCAAAAGAAATTATTTTGAACTAATGATCATAAAAGAAGAGAAAGACGGTTAATAACCATAATAATTATTTGAATAACCAGATTAATTAGTATAATAACAATAAAAAAAAACCAATTAATACTAGTTACTATTTAAGAAGGGTTAGAATGATTTAGATGAAGATAGAATCTAAAATATTATTGATTGACAGCACCAAGATGGAAATAATACAACATGTAGGTTGAGTAAGGTTAACCAATTACATGTGAAAGATAGAACATTAATTGAAGTGATAAAACAGTAGATGTGAAATAGTCACAGAATAAAAATGTGAATAGACCTCAAAGAAATAATGTAACAATCCCTGGAATATAAGTTTGTAGCGAAGGAGCTACCTTGTAGGTAATTATTATATGTATTGTGTTGTGATAGCGCAACTTTATTTTTTCCTGGACAGAGATGAAGTTCCTCTGATTTCAGATGATATATTTAGGGAAAACGGCGGAGTAATGGAAGCCAATAGTGCCCCTCCGAATCCGAACCCATATGTAGTATTTAATGTTAGGGAATTATGTTATTTTAGGGATGATACAAACGACGAGGTAAAGAAATAAAAAATAAATATGACAATATGACTCGAGGTGTGAAAAGTATGAAGAATCAACATCAAGTTTTAGGTGCTGAAATAAAAAAGTATTATGGAACTTGAGAAAAGTAATGGTGAAGTCAATCAGCTTATTTGAGTAATCTATTTATTACTAAAATAACCTGATTTCTGGGGGGGTATTATGTTACATGACATTTTTACCATGCCCTTGTAACATAAATGTACTTTGACTATATTAGTAAAAAGTACCAAGAACCATAAGATTGTTAAGAAATTAGTAAAGAAAGAATTGATTGAATATGATTTATTTTAATTGTTTATTGTATGTTGTATTTATCATAGTTAAAATGATAATGATGTCAATGATGATAAGTAAGAAGGAAACTCTGTTAATGAACTTACTTATGGAATTTTTGTTTTATTTGTGCAGACTGTAAATTTATAAACACAGTCATTTAAGGGGAATTATAAAATATTACTAATAGTTATTAGTAATCAGTTTGTGCCACATTTATTAATATTATGTATGATAGTGTTAATAACACTAATGTTTTTCTTAACAAGTAAATTGTTAAGAAAGTACCAAAATAATAGTCAGAGATTTTTGTAAAACTAGGCATATTGAGCTTAGTCAGTTAAGTTATATGAATAAGAATTTCTATTAAAATAATAAGGAAACAATGTCAGTTTATGTTAAAGGATTACTAAATGTATAAAATAAATTTAAGAAAGTGAAAGGTACAAAAAGAAATAATAATAAATAAGTTTTGAACGAAAATAATAAAAAAGTGTAAATCAATAACTCAGGAAATATAGATCAGAAAATAGTTAAGAGTGGTGTCAAAATGATCAGTTTTTCATCAGAAGAACAAAGAAAAAAATAAAATGAAGATTAAAGCTCTTATAAAAAAGGTATATCCTTTTAAAGAAAATGAAATACAAAATAGTAAGAGTTTGTTTATATTAATAATATGAGATCACCAGGGTGATATAAAAACTGTTACATTGGAAACCAGGGAGATATCTAAGGTAGGCGTTAGCAACTAAGATGTTGATAGAATAAAACAAAGAGTATTATTGAAAGCTGAATGAAGAAAGGTTGAATTAAACAACTCATAGTGACAAAAGTAAATTATAATACATGTTATATCAGTGCATCTCAATAAAAACAATTAAATAATTATCTTTATCAAGATTAAAATAGAAGAAGGAAGTGCTACAGGACTCTACAGAATTAAACCAGGACATCTCTGAAGAAATTGGATCAACTGACAGGGAGAGAAGTATTTTTGATCTAAAATTAATCTGAACCATTACCTGTTACCTGAACCTGTTAAGCCTAGACTAAAGGTTTCAAAGATATTGAGTACACTTTTCATAAAAACCATTTCTGAACTTCCATTGAGAACAATATTAATTAATATTATGGACCTAAGCATAAAAAACCATTGATGTATAGTGTTAATATAATCTAAAGCTAATTAAGTCTAAAAAACATTTTAATAACCTAACCTATACACTGAACTGTTTTACACTCTTTATATAATCCTTTTAAGACACATTGTGACTATTTCTAATCATATGTATTTTGGTACTTTCCCTAGCAAAACTGTTGTTATATCGTAGCCAAAAGGACCTACTTAACACATTATAATTGTATTTTATTCATTAAATATAAAATATGAAATGTTTATGCTTGAGGTATAAGAGTTACTGCTGCCACTCTGAGCATATTAAAATACAGCTGGCCAAACTTTGTTAAGAATTATATTTGACATTTAAAACAAGTTAAAGAATATATAAAGGATTTGAGTTTACAAAATACAGAAAAAGGTGTATTCGTTTCTTATTTCATGAATACAAAATGGGTATGATATACTGAACAAGATATCTGATACTGTGAGTTGACTTCAGTAATTAGATTAAGTTGGCAACACTCAACATTTGAAAGTCTTAGCAGATTTTTTTAAAAATATGTTTTGATGAGCACAAGTTATCATATTCATTGCTGAAAGAAAAGATTAAAAGAGAGTTAATTACAAAATAAAGAAACCATATATTATTTAAATAAATTTTAATAAAAATTTATTATTGATATTTCACCAATAAATTTTATTTGCAAACAGTGATTGCAAATTGGCGCTCAACAAACATCCCCCTGAACAGATACTCATCCTTAATTTAATATTAACAAAGTATATACAAATAATAACCGAGTTAAACAAGATACAAATTCTGATAAATAACCCATAGATTCGATTCTAGATGTAACAAATTGGCTATCCCAATAGAGAGGCTAAATAACATACAATTTAGAAAGTACGATTATTAGATTTGTAAGGGTAAAACACTTTTACACGTTACAGAATTGGAGCCCAACTAGTGAGGCTAGAAATAGAATAGCTTTGTATTCTTACTGTGAGTTTACAGTGATTTCTACTCTAGTGGCGGCTACGATTAACAACAGAGATGTCAAGGAGAAGAGCAACGTCACGGAAACTAATGGAAGAAGAAGAAATAGAATTAAACATGGAACACAAGGAAGAAACAACAGTTGAAGAAGTGGAAGTAATGGTAAGGAATACACCAGGGGATCAACCAGATAAACCCATACAAAAGGAAGACATGACCATGCAGGAGATGTTGAGAATTCTAATGGAAGGGAATAACAAAGCCAGCAAAACATTATTGAAACAAATGAAGGAGGAATTGGATAAGAACAAACAAGAAATGAGGGAAGATAATGAAACATTATTAAAACAAAATAAGGAAGATATGGAAAAAATGGACAAGTAAATGGACCGTAATAATGAAGAATTGAATAAAAAAATAGAAAGCAGTAGTGAAACATTGAAACAAATGAGGGAAGATAATGAAACCTTATTAAGACAAAATAATGAAGAATTAAAGAGGCAAATTGAAAGTAATAATGAAACATTACAACAACAGTTGAAGGAGGATATTAGACAAAGAAACGAGGAGTTAAAAGGACAATTGAAGGAAGAGAGTAAGAAAAATAGAGAGGTATTGAAACAACAGTTGGAAGTGTATAAGAAAGAAATAATGAGTGATGAAAACCAGTCAATAGAAACAACAATAGAAGATGACGAGCAAAGGGTGGAAATATTGAATAAGATAACGGAAGAAGTAATAAATGATAACAAAACGGAGATAGAAATAATACCAAACGATCAAATCAGGGAACCAGTAAATCAGAAAATAAAAGGTAGTAAAGAAATAGAAAATAAAAAAGACAAAAGTGTATTGTTATCTGAAAAGCAACATAGCAGAAACAAAGAGAATAATAAGTATGTAGAAAAGAAGACGAAGAAAATATGTAAAAGACATCCCAAGAAACAGAAAAATACACAGGAGGAATTAGATATGATTAGGAGTGGGCTGGTTAATGTACGTAATCTCCCAATCGCTAATTACATAGAAAGAACAGAATTAACAAATTATAGGAAAAACTTAAGGAAATTTATATTTAAAATGAATACATCAGAAAAAGAAAGGGATAATAAAATATCAGCTATATCATCAATAGTTGATATACCAGTGACATATTTGGTTAATGAACTAGAGAATAAAGTGTTAAAAGTAGGCGAAGATACCATTGAAAATTTGGTGTTCGAAAAATTGCAACACAGAGTGGTCGAAAGATATGTCATTAGGACAGAATTGATTGGAAATTCAATAGGAGGTCTTGAAATGAGTGAAGACTTCGCAGCAGAAAAATCAGAATACAAG
This sequence comes from Magicicada septendecula, assembly GCA_034769895.1. Lineage (NCBI taxonomy): Eukaryota > Metazoa > Arthropoda > Insecta > Hemiptera > Cicadidae > Magicicada > Magicicada septendecula. The sequence continues at coordinate 228,142,409 of CM068374.1, read as the reverse complement.
GTAGTAGTGATAAAGTGGACAAGGATAGAGTTCATACTGAAAACAATAATAGTCCGGGCAAAAAGGACAACTTATGTATTTGACAATGGATGAACTAAAGATGAAAATATGGAAAGAAGGGACTGATTTTATGGGAATGGACTAAAGCAAACCAATGGAACAAAGATTGGATTAATTATTAATACAAATAACATAATATGGAAGTTATTACAAATAAAAAATTTTATTTTATGAATTAAGAGAAAGGAAAAGAAAACCACAAAATTCTAAATTAAGTAAGAACATCTTACCATGTGTTTCAGAAGAAATTATTTTGAATCTATTAAGAAGAAAACCCCAAGAAAAAAAAAATAAGGAAGATCATCTTACTATAAATATTTCAAAAGAAATTATTTTGAACTAATGATCATAAAAGAAGAGAAAGACGGTTAATAACCATAATAATTATTTGAATAACCAGATTAATTAGTATAATAACAATAAAAAAAAAACAATTAATACTAGTTACTATTTAAGAAGGGTTAGAATGATTTAGATGAAGATAGAATCTAAAATATTATTGATTGACAGCACCAAGATGGAAATAATACAACATGTAGGTTGAGTAAGGTTAACCAATTACATGTGAAAGATAGAACATTAATTGAAGTGATAAAACAGTAGATGTGAAATAGTCACAGAATAAAAATGTGAATAGACCTCAAAGAAATAATGTAACAATCCCTGGAATATAAGTTTGTAGCGAAGGAGCTACCTTGTAGGTAATTATTATATGTATTGTGTTGTGATAGCGCAACTTTATTTTTTCCTGGACAGAGATGAAGTTCCTCTGATTTCAGATGATATATTTAGGGAAAACGGCGGAGTAATGGAAGCCAATAGTGCCCCTCCGAATCCGAACCCATATGTAGTATTTAATGTTAGGGAATTATGTTATTTTAGGGATGATACAAACGACGAGGTAAAGAAATAAAAAATAAATATGACAATATGACTCGAGGTGTGAAAAGTATGAAGAATCAACATCAAGTTTTAGGTGCTGAAATAAAAAAGTATTATGGAAATTGAGAAAAGTAATGGTGAAGTCAATCAGCTTATTTGAGTAATCTATTTATTACTAAAATAACCTGATTTCTGGGGGGGTATTATGTTACATGACATTTTTACCATGCCCTTGTAACATAAATGTACTTTGACTATATTAGTAAAAAGTACCAAGAACCATAAGATTGTTAAGAAATTAGTAAAGAAAGAATTGATTGAATATGATTTATTTTAATTGTTTATTGTATGTTGTATTTATCATAGTTAAAATGATAATGATGTCAATGATGATAAGTAAGAAGGAAACTCTGTTAATGAACTTACTTATGGAATTTTTGTTTTATTTGTGCAGACTGTAAATTTATAAACACAGTCATTTAAGGGGAATTATAAAATATTACTAATAGTTATTAGTAATCAGTTTGTGCCACATTTATTAATATTATGTATGATAGTGTTAATAACACTAATGTTTTTCTTAACAAGTAAATTGTTAAGAAAGTACCAAAATAATAGTCAGAGATTTTTGTAAAACTAGGCATATTGAGCTTAGTCAGTTAAGTTATATGAATAAGAATTTCTATTAAAATAATAAGGAAACAATGTCAGTTTATGTTAAAGGATTACTAAATGTATAAAATAAATTTAAGAAAGTGAAAGGTACAAAAAGAAATAATAATAAATAAGTTTTGAACGAAAATAATAAAAAAGTGTAAATCAATAACTCAGGAAATATAGATCAGAAAATAGTTAAGAGTGGTGTCAAAATGATCAGTTTTTCATCAGAAGAACAAAGAAAAAAATAAAATGAAGATTAAAGCTCTTATAAAAAAGGTATATCCTTTTAAAGAAAATGAAATACAAAATAGTAAGAGTTTGTTTATATTAATAATATGAGATCACCAGGGTGATATAAAAACTGTTACATTGGAAACCAGGGAGATATCTAAGGTAGGCGTTAGCAACTAAGATGTTGATAGAATAAAACAAAGAGTATTATTGAAAGCTGAATGAAGAAAGGTTGAATTAAACAACTCATAGTGACAAAAGTAAATTATAATACATGTTATATCAGTGCATCTCAATAAAAACAATTAAATAATTATCTTTATCAAGATTAAAATAGAAGAAGGAAGTGCTACAGGACTCTACAGAATTAAACCAGGACATCTCTGAAGAAATTGGATCAACTGACAGGGAGAGAAGTATTTTTGATCTAAAATTAATCTGAACCATTACCTGTTACCTGAACCTGTTAAGCCTAGACTAAAGGTTTCAAAGATATTGAGTACACTTTTCATAAAAACCATTTCTGAACTTCCATTGAGAACAATATTAATTAATATTATGGACCTAAGCATAAAAAACCATTGATGTATAGTGTTAATATAATCTAAAGCTAATTAAGTCTAAAAAACATTTTAATAACCTAACCTATACACTGAACTGTTTTACACTCTTTATATAATCCTTTTAAGACACATTGTGACTATTTCTAATCATATGTATTTTGGTACTTTCCCTAGCAAAACTGTTGTTATATCGTAGCCAAAAGGACCTACTTAACACATTATAATTGTATTTTATTCATTAAATATAAAATATGAAATGTTTATGCTTGAGGTATAAGAGTTACTGCTGCCACTCTGAGCATATTAAAATACAGCTGGCCAAACTTTGTTAAGAATTATATTTGACATTTAAAACAAGTTAAAGAATATATAAAGGATTTGAGTTTACAAAATACAGAAAAAGGTGTATTCGTTTCTTATTTCATGAATACAAAATGGGTATGATATACTGAACAAGATATCTGATACTGTGAGTTGACTTCAGTAATTAGATTAAGTTGGCAACACTCAACATTTGAAAGTCTTAGCAGATTTTTTTAAAAATATGTTTTGATGAGCACAAGTTATCATATTCATTGCTGAAAGAAAAGATTAAAAGAGAGTTAATTACAAAATAAAGAAACCATATATTATTTAAATAAATTTTAATAAAAATTTATTATTGATATTTCACCAATAAATTTTATTTGCAAACAGTGATTGCAAATTGGCGCTCAACAAACATCCCCCTGAACAGATACTCATCCTTAATTTAATATTAACAAAGTATATACAAATAATAACCGAGTTAAACAAGATACAAATTCTGATAAATAACCCATAGATTCGATTCTAGATGTAACAAATTGGCTATCCCAATAGAGAGGCTAAATAACATACAATTTAGAAAGTACGATTATTAGATTTGTAAGGGTAAAACACTTTTACACGTTACAGAATTGGAGCCCAACTAGTGAGGCTAGAAATAGAATAGCTTTGTATTCTTACTGTGAGTTTACAGTGATTTCTACTCTAGTGGCGGCTACGATTAACAACAGAGATGTCAAGGAGAAGAGCAACGTCACGGAAACTAATGGAAGAAGAAGAAATAGAATTAAACATGGAACACAAGGAAGAAACAACAGTTGAAGAAGTGGAAGTAATGGTAAGGAATACACCAGGGGATCAACCAGATAAACCCATACAAAAGGAAGACATGACCATGCAGGAGATGTTGAGAATTCTAATGGAAGGGAATAACAAAGCCAGCAAAACATTATTGAAACAAATGAAGGAGGAATTGGATAAGAACAAACAAGAAATGAGGGAAGATAATGAAACATTATTAAAACAAAATAAGGAAGATATGGAAAAAATGGACAAGTAAATGGACCGTAATAATGAAGAATTGAATAAAAAAATAGAAAGCAGTAGTGAAACATTGAAACAAATGAGGGAAGATAATGAAACCTTATTAAGACAAAATAATGAAGAATTAAAGAGGCAAATTGAAAGTAATAATGAAACATTACAACAACAGTTGAAGGAGGATATTAGACAAAGAAACGAGGAGTTAAAAGGACAATTGAAGGAAGAGAGTAAGAAAAATAGAGAGGCATTGAAACAACAGTTGGAAGTGTATAAGAAAGAAATAATGAGTGATGAAAACCAGTCAATAGAAACAACAATAGAAGATGACGAGCAAAGGGTGGAAATATTGAATAAGATAACGGAAGAAGTAATAAATGATAACAAAACGGAGATAGAAATAATACCAAACGATCAAATCAGGGAACCAGTAAATCAGAAAATAAAAGGTAGTAAAGAAATAGAAAATAAAAAAGACAAAAGTGTATTGTTATCTGAAAAGCAACATAGCAGAAACAAAGAGAATAATAAGTATGTAGAAAAGAAGACGAAGAAAATATGTAAAAGACATCCCAAGAAACAGAAAAATACACAGGAGGAATTAGATATGATTAGGAGTGGGCTGGTTAATGTACGTAATCTCCCAATCGCTAATTACATAGAAAGAACAGAATTAACAAATTATAGGAAAAACTTAAGGAAATTTATATTTAAAATGAATACATCAGAAAAAGAAAGGGATAATAAAATATCAGCTATATCATCAATAGTTGATATACCAGTGACATATTTGGTTAATGAACTAGAGAATAAAGTGTTAAAAGTAGGCGAAGATACCATTGAAAATTTGGTGTTCGAAAAATTGCAACACAGAGTGGTCGAAAGATATGTCATTAGGACAGAATTGATTGGAAATTCAATAGGAGGTCTTGAAATGAGTGAAGACTTCGCAGCAGAAAAATCAGAATACAAGGTAGTAGTGATAAAGTGGACAAGGATAGAGTTCATACTGAAAACAATAATAGTCCGGGCAAAAAGGACAACTTATGTATTTGACAATGGATGAACTAAAGATGAAAATATGGAAAGAAGGGACTGATTTTATGGGAATGGACTAAAGCAAACCAATGGAACAAAGATTGGATTAATTATTAATACAAATAACATAATATGGAAGTTATTACAAATAAAAAATTTTATTTTATGAATTAAGAGAAAGGAAAAGAAAACCACAAAATTCTAAATTAAGTAAGAACATCTTACCATGTGTTTCAGAAGAAATTATTTTGAATCTATTAAGAAGAAAACCCCAAGAAAAAAAAAATAAGGAAGATCATCTTACTATAAATATTTCAAAAGAAATTATTTTGAACTAATGATCATAAAAGAAGAGAAAGACGGTTAATAACCATAATAATTATTTGAATAACCAGATTAATTAGTATAATAACAATAAAAAAAAAACAATTAATACTAGTTACTATTTAAGAAGGGTTAGAATGATTTAGATGAAGATAGAATCTAAAATATTATTGATTGACAGCACCAAGATGGAAATAATACAACATGTAGGTTGAGTAAGGTTAACCAATTACATGTGAAAGATAGAACATTAATTGAAGTGATAAAACAGTAGATGTGAAATAGTCACAGAATAAAAATGTGAATAGACCTCAAAGAAATAATGTAACAATCCCTGGAATATAAGTTTGTAGCGAAGGAGCTACCTTGTAGGTAATTATTATATGTATTGTGTTGTGATAGCGCAACTTTATTTTTTCCTGGACAGAGATGAAGTTCCTCTGATTTCAGATGATATATTTAGGGAAAACGGCGGAGTAATGGAAGCCAATAGTGCCCCTCCGAATCCGAACCCATATGTAGTATTTAATGTTAGGGAATTATGTTATTTTAGGGATGATACAAACGACGAGGTAAAGAAATAAAAAATAAATATGACAATATGACTCGAGGTGTGAAAAGTATGAAGAATCAACATCAAGTTTTAGGTGCTGAAATAAAAAAGTATTATGGAAATTGAGAAAAGTAATGGTGAAGTCAATCAGCTTATTTGAGTAATCTATTTATTACTAAAATAACCTGATTTCTGGGGGGGTATTATGTTACATGACATTTTTACCATGCCCTTGTAACATAAATGTACTTTGACTATATTAGTAAAAAGTACCAAGAACCATAAGATTGTTAAGAAATTAGTAAAGAAAGAATTGATTGAATATGATTTATTTTAATTGTTTATTGTATGTTGTATTTATCATAGTTAAAATGATAATGATGTCAATGATGATAAGTAAGAAGGAAACTCTGTTAATGAACTTACTTATGGAATTTTTGTTTTATTTGTGCAGACTGTAAATTTATAAACACAGTCATTTAAGGGGAATTATAAAATATTACTAATAGTTATTAGTAATCAGTTTGTGCCACATTTATTAATATTATGTATGATAGTGTTAATAACACTAATGTTTTTCTTAACAAGTAAATTGTTAAGAAAGTACCAAAATAATAGTCAGAGATTTTTGTAAAACTAGGCATATTGAGCTTAGTCAGTTAAGTTATATGAATAAGAATTTCTATTAAAATAATAAGGAAACAATGTCAGTTTATGTTAAAGGATTACTAAATGTATAAAATAAATTTAAGAAAGTGAAAGGTACAAAAAGAAATAATAATAAATAAGTTTTGAACGAAAATAATAAAAAAGTGTAAATCAATAACTCAGGAAATATAGATCAGAAAATAGTTAAGAGTGGTGTCAAAATGATCAGTTTTTCATCAGAAGAACAAAGAAAAAAATAAAATGAAGATTAAAGCTCTTATAAAAAAGGTATATCCTTTTAAAGAAAATGAAATACAAAATAGTAAGAGTTTGTTTATATTAATAATATGAGATCACCAGGGTGATATAAAAACTGTTACATTGGAAACCAGGGAGATATCTAAGGTAGGCGTTAGCAACTAAGATGTTGATAGAATAAAACAAAGAGTATTATTGAAAGCTGAATGAAGAAAGGTTGAATTAAACAACTCATAGTGACAAAAGTAAATTATAATACATGTTATATCAGTGCATCTCAATAAAAACAATTAAATAATTATCTTTATCAAGATTAAAATAGAAGAAGGAAGTGCTACAGGACTCTACAGAATTAAACCAGGACATCTCTGAAGAAATTGGATCAACTGACAGGGAGAGAAGTATTTTTGATCTAAAATTAATCTGAACCATTACCTGTTACCTGAACCTGTTAAGCCTAGACTAAAGGTTTCAAAGATATTGAGTACACTTTTCATAAAAACCATTTCTGAACTTCCATTGAGAACAATATTAATTAATATTATGGACCTAAGCATAAAAAACCATTGATGTATAGTGTTAATATAATCTAAAGCTAATTAAGTCTAAAAAACATTTTAATAACCTAACCTATACACTGAACTGTTTTACACTCTTTATATAATCCTTTTAAGACACATTGTGACTATTTCTAATCATATGTATTTTGGTACTTTCCCTAGCAAAACTGTTGTTATATCGTAGCCAAAAGGACCTACTTAACACATTATAATTGTATTTTATTCATTAAATATAAAATATGAAATGTTTATGCTTGAGGTATAAGAGTTACTGCTGCCACTCTGAGCATATTAAAATACAGCTGGCCAAACTTTGTTAAGAATTATATTTGACATTTAAAACAAGTTAAAGAATATATAAAGGATTTGAGTTTACAAAATACAGAAAAAGGTGTATTCGTTTCTTATTTCATGAATACAAAATGGGTATGATATACTGAACAAGATATCTGATACTGTGAGTTGACTTCAGTAATTAGATTAAGTTGGCAACACTCAACATTTGAAAGTCTTAGCAGATTTTTTTAAAAATATGTTTTGATGAGCACAAGTTATCATATTCATTGCTGAAAGAAAAGATTAAAAGAGAGTTAATTACAAAATAAAGAAACCATATATTATTTAAATAAATTTTAATAAAAATTTATTATTGATATTTCACCAATAAATTTTATTTGCAAACAGTGATTGCAAATTGGCGCTCAACAAACATCCCCCTGAACAGATACTCATCCTTAATTTAATATTAACAAAGTATATACAAATAATAACCGAGTTAAACAAGATACAAATTCTGATAAATAACCCATAGATTCGATTCTAGATGTAACAAATTGGCTATCCCAATAGAGAGGCTAAATAACATACAATTTAGAAAGTACGATTATTAGATTTGTAAGGGTAAAACACTTTTACACGTTACAGAATTGGAGCCCAACTAGTGAGGCTAGAAATAGAATAGCTTTGTATTCTTACTGTGAGTTTACAGTGATTTCTACTCTAGTGGCGGCTACGATTAACAACAGAGATGTCAAGGAGAAGAGCAACGTCACGGAAACTAATGGAAGAAGAAGAAATAGAATTAAACATGGAACACAAGGAAGAAACAACAGTTGAAGAAGTGGAAATAATGGTAAGGAATACACCAGGGGATCAACCAGATAAACCCATACAAAAGGAAGACATGACCATGCAGGAGATGTTGAGAATTCTAATGGAAGGGAATAACAAAGCCAGCAAAACATTATTGAAACAAATGAAGGAGGAATTGGATAAGAACAAACAAGAAATGAGGGAAGATAATGAAACATTATTAAAACAAAATAAGGAAGATATGGAAAAAATGGACAAGTAAATGGACCGTAATAATGAAGAATTGAATAAAAAAATAGAAAGCAGTAGTGAAACATTGAAACAAATGAGGGAAGATAATGAAACCTTATTAAGACAAAATAATGAAGAATTAAAGAGGCAAATTGAAAGTAATAATGAAACATTACAACAACAGTTGAAGGAGGATATTAGACAAAGAAACGAGGAGTTAAAAGGACAATTGAAGGAAGAGAGTAAGAAAAATAGAGAGGTATTGAAACAACAGTTGGAAGTGTATAAGAAAGAAATAATGAGTGATGAAAACCAGTCAATAGAAACAACAATAGAAGATGACGAGCAAAGGGTGGAAATATTGAATAAGATAACGGAAGAAGTAATAAATGATAACAAAACGGAGATAGAAATAATACCAAACGATCAAATCAGGGAACCAGTAAATCAGAAAATAAAAGGTAGTAAAGAAATAGAAAATAAAAAAGACAAAAGTGTATTGTTATCTGAAAAGCAACATAGCAGAAACAAAGAGAATAATAAGTATGTAGAAAAGAAGACGAAGAAAATATGTAAAAGACATCCCAAGAAACAGAAAAATACACAGGAGGAATTAGATATGATTAGGAGTGGGCTGGTTAATGTACGTAATCTCCCAATCGCTAATTACATAGAAAGAACAGAATTAACAAATTATAGGAAAAACTTAAGGAAATTTATATTTAAAATGAATACATCAGAAAAAGAAAGGGATAATAAAATATCAGCTATATCATCAATAGTTGATATACCAGTGACATATTTGGTTAATGAACTAGAGAATAAAGTGTTAAAAGTAGGCGAAGATACCATTGAAAATTTGGTGTTCGAAAAATTGCAACACAGAGTGGTCGAAAGATATGTCATTAGGACAGAATTGATTGGAAATTCAATAGGAGGTCTTGAAATGAGTGAAGACTTCGCAGCAGAAAAATCAGAATACAAGGTAGTAGTGATAAAGTGGACAAGGATAGAGTTCATACTGAAAACAATAATAGTCCGGGCAAAAAGGACAACTTATGTATTTGACAATGGATGAACTAAAGATGAAAATATGGAAAGAAGGGACTGATTTTATGGGAATGGACTAAAGCAAACCAATGGAACAAAGATTGGATTAATTATTAATACAAATAACATAATATGGAAGTTATTACAAATAAAAAATTTTATTTTATGAATTAAGAGAAAGGAAAAGAAAACCACAAAATTCTAAATTAAGTAAGAACATCTTACCATGTGTTTCAGAAGAAATTATTTTGAATCTATTAAGAAGAAAACCCCAAGAAAAAAAAAATAAGGAAGATCATCTTACTATAAATATTTCAAAAGAAATTATTTTGAACTAATGATCATAAAAGAAGAGAAAGACGGTTAATAACCATAATAATTATTTGAATAACCAGATTAATTAGTATAATAACAATAAAAAAAAAACAATTAATACTAGTTACTATTTAAGAAGGGTTAGAATGATTTAGATGAAGATAGAATCTAAAATATTATTGATTGACAGCACCAAGATGGAAATAATACAACATGTAGGTTGAGTAAGGTTAACCAATTACATGTGAAAGATAGAACATTAATTGAAGTGATAAAACAGTAGATGTGAAATAGTCACAGAATAAAAATGTGAATAGACCTCAAAGAAATAATGTAACAATCCCTGGAATATAAGTTTGTAGCGAAGGAGCTACCTTGTAGGTAATTATTATATGTATTGTGTTGTGATAGCGCAACTTTATTTTTTCCTGGACAGAGATGAAGTTCCTCTGATTTCAGATGATATATTTAGGGAAAACGGCGGAGTAATGGAAGCCAATAGTGCCCCTCCGAATCCGAACCCATATGTAGTATTTAATGTTAGGGAATTATGGTATTTTAGGGATGATACAAACGACGAGGTAAAGAAATAAAAAATAAATATGACAATATGACTCGAGGTGTGAAAAGTATGAAGAATCAACATCAAGTTTTAGGTGCTGAAATAAAAAAGTATTATGGAAATTGAGAAAAGTAATGGTGAAGTCAATCAGCTTATTTGAGTAATCTATTTATTACTAAAATAACCTGATTTCTGGGGGGGTATTATGTTACATGACATTTTTACCATGCCCTTGTAACATAAATGTACTTTGACTATATTAGTAAAAAGTACCAAGAACCATAAGATTGTTAAGAAATTAGTAAAGAAAGAATTGATTGAATATGATTTATTTTAATTGTTTATTGTATGTTGTATTTATCATAGTTAAAATGATAATGATGTCAATGATGATAAGTAAGAAGGAAACTCTGTTAATGAACTTACTTATGGAATTTTTGTTTTATTTGTGCAGACTGTAAATTTATAAACACAGTCATTTAAGGGGAATTATAAAATATTACTAATAGTTATTAGTAGCCTAATCAGTTTGTGTCACATTTATTAATATTATGTATGATAGTGATAATAACACTAATGTTTTTCTTAACAAGAAAGTACCAAAATAATAGTCAGAGATTTTTGTAAAACTAGGCATATTGAGCTTAGTCAGTTAAGTTATATGAATAAGAATTTCTATTAAAATAATAAGGAAACAAGGTCAGTTTATGTTAAAGGATCACTAAATGTATAAAATAAATTTAAGAAAGTGAAAGGTACAAAAAGAAATAATAATAAATAAGTTTTGAACAAAAATAATAAAAAAGTGTAAATCAATAACTCAGGAAATATAGATCAGAAAATAGTTAAGAGTGGTGTCAAAATGATCAGTTTTTCATCAGAAGAACAAAGAAAAAAATAAAATGAAGATTAAAGCTCTTATAAAAAAGGTATATCCTTTTAAAGAAAATGAAATACAAAATAGTAAGAGTTTGTTTATATTAATAATATGAGATCACCAGGGTGATATAAAAACTGTTACATTGGAAACCAGGGAGATATCTAAGGTAGGCGTTAGCAACTAAGATGTTGATAGAATAAAACAAAGAGTATTATTGAAAGCTGAATGAAGAAAGGTTGAATTAAACAACTCATAGTGACAAAAGTAAATTATAATACATGTTATATCAGTGCATCTCAATAAAAACAATTAAATAATTATCTTTATCAAGATTAAAATAGAAGAAGGAAGTGCTACAGGACTCTACAGAATTAAACCAGGACATCTCTGAAGAAATTGGATCAACTGACAGGGAGAGAAGTATTTTTGATCTAAAATTAATCTGAACCATTACCTGTTACCTGAACCTGTTAAGCCTAGACTAAAGGTTTCAAAGATATTGAGTACACTTTTCATAAAAACCATTTCTGAACTTCCATTGAGAACAATATTAATTAATATTATGGACCTAAGCATAAAAAACCATTGATGTATAGTGTTAATATAATCTAAAGCTAATTAAGTCTAAAAAACATTTTAATAACCTAACCTATACACTGAACTGTTTTACACTCTTTATATAATCCTTTTAAGACACATTGTGACTATTTCTAATCATATGTATTTTGGTACTTTCCCTAGCAAAACTGTTGTTATATCGTAGCCAAAAGGACCTACTTAACACATTATAATTGTATTTTATTCATTAAATATAAAATATGAAATGTTTATGCTTGAGGTATAAGAGTTACTGCTGCCACTCTGAGCATATTAAAATACAGCGGCCAAACTTTGTTAAGAATTATATTTGACATTTAAAACAAGTTAAAGAATATATAAAGGATTTGAGTTTACAAAATACAGAAAAAGGTGTATTCGTTTCTTATTTCATGAATACAAAATGGGTATGATATACTGAACAAGATATCTGATACTGTGAGTTGACTTCAGTAATTAGATTAAGTTGGCAACACTCAACATTTGAAAGTCTTAGCAGATTTTTTTAAAAATATGTTTTGATGAGCACAAGTTATCATATTCATTGCTGAAAGAAAAGATTAAAAGAGAGTTAATTACAAAATAAAGAAACCATATATTATTTAAATAAATTTTAATAAAAATTTATTATTGATATTTCACCAATAAATTTTATTTGCAAACAGTGATTGCAAATTGGCGCTCAACAAACATCCCCCTGAACAGATACTCATCCTTAATTTAATATTAACAAAGTATATACAAATAATAACCGAGTTAAACAAGATACAAATTCTGATAAATAACCCATAGATTCGATTCTAGATGTAACAAATTGGCTATCCCAATAGAGAGGCTAAATAACATACAATTTAGAAAGTACGATTATTAGATTTGTAAGGGTAAAACACTTTTACACGTTACAGAATTGGAGCCCAACTAGTGAGGCTAGAAATAGAATAGCTTTGTATTCTTACTGTGAGTTTACAGTGATTTCTACTCTAGTGGCGGCTACGATTAACAACAGAGATGTCAAGGAGAAGAGCAACGTCACGGAAACTAATGGAAGAAGAAGAAATAGAATTAAACATGGAACACAAGGAAGAAACAACAGTTGAAGAAGTGGAAATAATGGTAAGGAATACACCAGGGGATCAACCAGATAAACCCATACAAAAGGAAGACATGACCATGCAGGAGATGTTGAGAATTCTAATGGAAGGGAATAACAAAGCCAGCAAAACATTATTGAAACAAATGAAGGAGGAATTGGATAAGAACAAACAAGAAATGAGGGAAGATAATGAAACATTATTAAAACAAAATAAGGAAGATATGGAAAAAATGGACAAGTAAATGGACCGTAATAATGAAGAATTGAATAAAAAAATAGAAAGCAGTAGTGAAACATTGAAACAAATGAGGGAAGATAATGAAACCTTATTAAGACAAAATAATGAAGAATTAAAGAGGCAAATTGAAAGTAATAATGAAACATTACAACAACAGTTGAAGGAGGATATTAGACAAAGAAACGAGGAGTTAAAAGGACAATTGAAGGAAGAGAGTAAGAAAAATAGAGAGGTATTGAAACAACAGTTGGAAGTGTATAAGAAAGAAATAATGAGTGATGAAAACCAGTCAATAGAAACAACAATAGAAGATGACGAGCAAAGGGTGGAAATATTGAATAAGATAACGGAAGAAGTAATAAATGATAACAAAACGGAGATAGAAATAATACCAAACGATCAAATCAGGGAACCAGTAAATCAGAAAATAAAAGGTAGTAAAGAAATAGAAAATAAAAAAGACAAAAGTGTATTGTTATCTGAAAAGCAACATAGCAGAAACAAAGAGAATAATAAGTATGTAGAAAAGAAGACGAAGAAAATATGTAAAAGACATCCCAAGAAACAGAAAAATACACAGGAGGAATTAGATATGATTAGGAGTGGGCTGGTTAATGTACGTAATCTCCCAATCGCTAATTACATAGAAAGAACAGAATTAACAAATTATAGGAAAAACTTAAGGAAATTTATATTTAAAATGAATACATCAGAAAAAGAAAGGGATAATAAAATATCAGCTATATCATCAATAGTTGATATACCAGTGACATATTTGGTTAATGAACTAGAGAATAAAGTGTTAAAAGTAGGCGAAGATACCATTGAAAATTTGGTGTTCGAAAAATTGCAACACAGAGTGGTCGAAAGATATGTCATTAGGACAGAATTGATTGGAAATTCAATAGGAGGTCTTGAAATGAGTGAAGACTTCGCAGCAGAAAAATCAGAATACAAGGTAGTAGTGATAAAGTGGACAAGGATAGAGTTCATACTGAAAACAATAATAGTCCGGGCAAAAAGGACAACTTATGTATTTGACAATGGATGAACTAAAGATGAAAATATGGAAAGAAGGGACTGATTTTATGGGAATGGACTAAAGCAAACCAATGGAACAAAGATTGGATTAATTATTAATACAAATAACATAATATGGAAGTTATTACAAATAAAAAATTTTATTTTATGAATTAAGAGAAAGGAAAAGAAAACCACAAAATTCTAAATTAAGTAAGAACATCTTACCATGTGTTTCAGAAGAAATTATTTTGAATCTATTAAGAAGAAAACCCCAAGAAAAAAAAAATAAGGAAGATCATCTTACTATAAATATTTCAAAAGAAATTATTTTGAACTAATGATCATAAAAGAAGAGAAAGACGGTTAATAACCATAATAATTATTTGAATAACCAGATTAATTAGTATAATAACAATAAAAAAAAACCAATTAATACTAGTTACTATTTAAGAAGGGTTAGAATGATTTAGATGAAGATAGAATCTAAAATATTATTGATTGACAGCACCAAGATGGAAATAATACAACATGTAGGTTGAGTAAGGTTAACCAATTACATGTGAAAGATAGAACATTAATTGAAGTGATAAAACAGTAGATGTGAAATAGTCACAGAATAAAAATGTGAATAGACCTCAAAGAAATAATGTAACAATCCCTGGAATATAAGTTTGTAGCGAAGGAGCTACCTTGTAGGTAATTATTATATGTATTGTGTTGTGATAGCGCAACTTTATTTTTTCCTGGACAGAGATGAAGTTCCTCTGATTTCAGATGATATATTTAGGGAAAACGGCGGAGTAATGGAAGCCAATAGTGCCCCTCCGAATCCGAACCCATATGTAGTATTTAATGTTAGGGAATTATGTTATTTTAGGGATGATACAAACGACGAGGTAAAGAAATAAAAAATAAATATGACAATATGACTCGAGGTGTGAAAAGTATGAAGAATCAACATCAAGTTTTAGGTGCTGAAATAAAAAAGTATTATGGAAATTGAGAAAAGTAATGGTGAAGTCAATCAGCTTATTTGAGTAATCTATTTATTACTAAAATAACCTGATTTCTGGGGGGGTATTATGTTACATGACATTTTTACCATGCCCTTGTAACATAAATGTACTTTGACTATATTAGTAAAAAGTACCAAGAACCATAAGATTGTTAAGAAATTAGTAAAGAAAGAATTGATTGAATATGATTTATTTTAATTGTTTATTGTATGTTGTATTTATCATAGTTAAAATGATAATGATGTCAATGATGATAAGTAAGAAGGAAACTCTGTTAATGAACTTACTTATGGAATTTTTGTTTTATTTGTGCAGACTGTAAATTTATAAACACAGTCATTTAAGGGGAATTATAAAATATTACTAATAGTTATTAGTAGCCTAATCAGTTTGTGTCACATTTATTAATATTATGTATGATAGTGATAATAACACTAATGTTTTTCTTAACAAGAAAGTACCAAAATAATAGTCAGAGATTTTTGTAAAACTAGGCATATTGAGCTTAGTCAGTTAAGTTATATGAATAAGAATTTCTATTAAAATAATAAGGAAACAATGTCAGTTTATGTTAAAGGATCACTAAATGTATAAAATAAATTTAAGAAAGTGAAAGGTACAAAAAGAAATAATAATAAATAAGTTTTGAACAAAAATAATAAAAAAGTGTAAATCAATAACTCAGGAAATATAGATCAGAAAATAGTTAAGAGTGGTGTCAAAATGATCAGTTTTTCATCAGAAGAACAAAGAAAAAAATAAAATGAAGATTAAAGCTCTTATAAAAAAGGTATATCCTTTTAAAGAAAATGAAATACAAAATAGTAAGAGTTTGTTTATATTAATAATATGAGATCACCAGGGTGATATAAAAACTGTTACATTGGAAACCAGGGAGATATCTAAGGTAGGCGTTAGCAACTAAGATGTTGATAGAATAAAACAAAGAGTATTATTGAAAGCTGAATGAAGAAAGGTTGAATTAAACAACTCATAGTGACAAAAGTAAATTATAATACATGTTATATCAGTGCATCTCAATAAAAACAATTAAATAATTATCTTTATCAAGATTAAAATAGAAGAAGGAAGTGCTACAGGACTCTACAGAATTAAACCAGGACATCTCTGAAGAAATTGGATCAACTGACAGGGAGAGAAGTATTTTTGATCTAAAATTAATCTGAACCATTACCTGTTACCTGAACCTGTTAAGCCTAGACTAAAGGTTTCAAAGATATTGAGTACACTTTTCATAAAAACCATTTCTGAACTTCCATTGAGAACAATATTAATTAATATTATGGACCTAAGCATAAAAAACCATTGATGTATAGTGTTAATATAATCTAAAGCTAATTAAGTCTAAAAAACATTTTAATAACCTAACCTATACACTGAACTGTTTTACACTCTTTATATAATCCTTTTAAGACACATTGTGACTATTTCTAATCATATGTATTTTGGTACTTTCCCTAGCAAAACTGTTGTTATATCGTAGCCAAAAGGACCTACTTAACACATTATAATTGTATTTTATTCATTAAATATAAAATATGAAATGTTTATGCTTGAGGTATAAGAGTTACTGCTGCCACTCTGAGCATATTAAAATACAGCGGCCAAACTTTGTTAAGAATTATATTTGACATTTAAAACAAGTTAAAGAATATATAAAGGATTTGAGTTTACAAAATACAGAAAAAGGTGTATTCGTTTCTTATTTCATGAATACAAAATGGGTATGATATACTGAACAAGATATCTGATACTGTGAGTTGACTTCAGTAATTAGATTAAGTTGGCAACACTCAACATTTGAAAGTCTTAGCAGATTTTTTTAAAAATATGTTTTGATGAGCACAAGTTATCATATTCATTGCTGAAAGAAAAGATTAAAAGAGAGTTAATTACAAAATAAAGAAACCATATATTATTTAAATAAATTTTAATAAAAATTTATTATTGATATTTCACCAATAAATTTTATTTGCAAACAGTGATTGCAAATTGGCGCTCAACAAACATCCCCCTGAACAGATACTCATCCTTAATTTAATATTAACAAAGTATATACAAATAATAACCGAGTTAAACAAGATACAAATTCTGATAAATAACCCATAGATTCGATTCTAGATGTAACAAATTGGCTATCCCAATAGAGAGGCTAAATAACATACAATTTAGAAAGTACGATTATTAGATTTGTAAGGGTAAAACACTTTTACACGTTACAGAATTGGAGCCCAACTAGTGAGGCTAGAAATAGAATAGCTTTGTATTCTTACTGTGAGTTTACAGTGATTTCTACTCTAGTGGCGGCTACGATTAACAACAGAGATGTCAAGGAGAAGAGCAACGTCACGGAAACTAATGGAAGAAGAAGAAATAGAATTAAACATGGAACACAAGGAAGAAACAACAGTTGAAGAAGTGGAAGTAATGGTAAGGAATACACCAGGGGATCAACCAGATAAACCCATACAAAAGGAAGACATGACCATGCAGGAGATGTTGAGAATTCTAATGGAAGGGAATAACAAAGCCAGCAAAACATTATTGAAACAAATGAAGGAGGAATTGGATAAGAACAAACAAGAAATGAGGGAAGATAATGAAACATTATTAAAACAAAATAAGGAAGATATGGAAAAAATGGACAAGTAAATGGACCGTAATAATGAAGAATTGAATAAAAAAATAGAAAGCAGTAGTGAAACATTGAAACAAATGAGGGAAGATAATGAAACCTTATTAAGACAAAATAATGAAGAATTAAAGAGGCAAATTGAAAGTAATAATGAAACATTACAACAACAGTTGAAGGAGGATATTAGACAAAGAAACGAGGAGTTAAAAGGACAATTGAAGGAAGAGAGTAAGAAAAATAGAGAGGTATTGAAACAACAGTTGGAAGTGTATAAGAAAGAAATAATGAGTGATGAAAACCAGTCAATAGAAACAACAATAGAAGATGACGAGCAAAGGGTGGAAATATTGAATAAGATAACGGAAGAAGTAATAAATGATAACAAAACGGAGATAGAAATAATACCAAACGATCAAATCAGGGAACCAGTAAATCAGAAAATAAAAGGTAGTAAAGAAATAGAAAATAAAAAAGACAAAAGTGTATTGTTATCTGAAAAGCAACATAGCAGAAACAAAGAGAATAATAAGTATGTAGAAAAGAAGACGAAGAAAATATGTAAAAGACATCCCAAGAAACAGAAAAATACACAGGAGGAATTAGATATGATTAGGAGTGGGCTGGTTAATGTACGTAATCTCCCAATCGCTAATTACATAGAAAGAACAGAATTAACAAATTATAGGAAAAACTTAAGGAAATTTATATTTAAAATGAATACATCAGAAAAAGAAAGGGATAATAAAATATCAGCTATATCATCAATAGTTGATATACCAGTGACATATTTGGTTAATGAACTAGAGAATAAAGTGTTAAAAGTAGGCGAAGATACCATTGAAAATTTGGTGTTCGAAAAATTGCAACACAGAGTGGTCGAAAGATATGTCATTAGGACAGAATTGATTGGAAATTCAATAGGAGGTCTTGAAATGAGTGAAGACTTCGCAGCAGAAAAATCAGAATACAAGGTAGTAGTGATAAAGTGGACAAGGATAGAGTTCATACTGAAAACAATAATAGTCCGGGCAAAAAGGACAACTTATGTATTTGACAATGGATGAACTAAAGATGAAAATATGGAAAGAAGGGACTGATTTTATGGGAATGGACTAAAGCAAACCAATGGAACAAAGATTGGATTAATTATTAATACAAATAACATAATATGGAAGTTATTACAAATAAAAAATTTTATTTTATGAATTAAGAGAAAGGAAAAGAAAACCACAAAATTCTAAATTAAGTAAGAACATCTTACCATGTGTTTCAGAAGAAATTATTTTGAATCTATTAAGAAGAAAACCCCAAGAAAAAAAAAATAAGGAAGATCATCTTACTATAAATATTTCAAAAGAAATTATTTTGAACTAATGATCATAAAAGAAGAGAAAGACGGTTAATAACCATAATAATTATTTGAATAACCAGATTAATTAGTATAATAACAATAAAAAAAAACCAATTAATACTAGTTACTATTTAAGAAGGGTTAGAATGATTTAGATGAAGATAGAATCTAAAATATTATTGATTGACAGCACCAAGATGGAAATAATACAACATGTAGGTTGAGTAAGGTTAACCAATTACATGTGAAAGATAGAACATTAATTGAAGTGATAAAACAGTAGATGTGAAATAGTCACAGAATAAAAATGTGAATAGACCTCAAAGAAATAATGTAACAATCCCTGGAATATAAGTTTGTAGCGAAGGAGCTACCTTGTAGGTAATTATTATATGTATTGTGTTGTGATAGCGCAACTTTATTTTTTCCTGGACAGAGATGAAGTTCCTCTGATTTCAGATGATATATTTAGGGAAAACGGCGGAGTAATGGAAGCCAATAGTGCCCCTCCGAATCCGAACCCATATGTAGTATTTAATGTTAGGGAATTATGTTATTTTAGGGATGATACAAACGACGAGGTAAAGAAATAAAAAATAAATATGACAATATGACTCGAGGTGTGAAAAGTATGAAGAATCAACATCAAGTTTTAGGTGCTGAAATAAAAAAGTATTATGGAAATTGAGAAAAGTAATGGTGAAGTCAATCAGCTTATTTGAGTAATCTATTTATTACTAAAATAACCTGATTTCTGGGGGGGTATTATGTTACATGACATTTTTACCATGCCCTTGTAACATAAATGTACTTTGACTATATTAGTAAAAAGTACCAAGAACCATAAGATTGTTAAGAAATTAGTAAAGAAAGAATTGATTGAATATGATTTATTTTAATTGTTTATTGTATGTTGTATTTATCATAGTTAAAATGATAATGATGTCAATGATGATAAGTAAGAAGGAAACTCTGTTAATGAACTTACTTATGGAATTTTTGTTTTATTTGTGCAGACTGTAAATTTATAAACACAGTCATTTAAGGGGAATTATAAAATATTACTAATAGTTATTAGTAATCAGTTTGTGCCACATTTATTAATATTATGTATGATAGTGTTAATAACACTAATGTTTTTCTTAACAAGTAAATTGTTAAGAAAGTACCAAAATAATAGTCAGAGATTTTTGTAAAACTAGGCATATTGAGCTTAGTCAGTTAAGTTATATGAATAAGAATTTCTATTAAAATAATAAGGAAACAATGTCAGTTTATGTTAAAGGATTACTAAATGTATAAAATAAATTTAAGAAAGTGAAAGGTACAAAAAGAAATAATAATAAATAAGTTTTGAACGAAAATAATAAAAAAGTGTAAATCAATAACTCAGGAAATATAGATCAGAAAATAGTTAAGAGTGGTGTCAAAATGATCAGTTTTTCATCAGAAGAACAAAGAAAAAAATAAAATGAAGATTAAAGCTCTTATAAAAAAGGTATATCCTTTTAAAGAAAATGAAATACAAAATAGTAAGAGTTTGTTTATATTAATAATATGAGATCACCAGGGTGATATAAAAACTGTTACATTGGAAACCAGGGAGATATCTAAGGTAGGCGTTAGCAACTAAGATGTTGATAGAATAAAACAAAGAGTATTATTGAAAGCTGAATGAAGAAAGGTTGAATTAAACAACTCATAGTGACAAAAGTAAATTATAATACATGTTATATCAGTGCATCTCAATAAAAACAATTAAATAATTATCTTTATCAAGATTAAAATAGAAGAAGGAAGTGCTACAGGACTCTACAGAATTAAACCAGGACATCTCTGAAGAAATTGGATCAACTGACAGGGAGAGAAGTATTTTTGATCTAAAATTAATCTGAACCATTACCTGTTACCTGAACCTGTTAAGCCTAGACTAAAGGTTTCAAAGATATTGAGTACACTTTTCATAAAAACCATTTCTGAACTTCCATTGAGAACAATATTAATTAATATTATGGACCTAAGCATAAAAAACCATTGATGTATAGTGTTAATATAATCTAAAGCTAATTAAGTCTAAAAAACATTTTAATAACCTAACCTATACACTGAACTGTTTTACACTCTTTATATAATCCTTTTAAGACACATTGTGACTATTTCTAATCATATGTATTTTGGTACTTTCCCTAGCAAAACTGTTGTTATATCGTAGCCAAAAGGACCTACTTAACACATTATAATTGTATTTTATTCATTAAATATAAAATATGAAATGTTTATGCTTGAGGTATAAGAGTTACTGCTGCCACTCTGAGCATATTAAAATACAGCTGGCCAAACTTTGTTAAGAATTATATTTGACATTTAAAACAAGTTAAAGAATATATAAAGGATTTGAGTTTACAAAATACAGAAAAAGGTGTATTCGTTTCTTATTTCATGAATACAAAATGGGTATGATATACTGAACAAGATATCTGATACTGTGAGTTGACTTCAGTAATTAGATTAAGTTGGCAACACTCAACATTTGAAAGTCTTAGCAGATTTTTTTAAAAATATGTTTTGATGAGCACAAGTTATCATATTCATTGCTGAAAGAAAAGATTAAAAGAGAGTTAATTACAAAATAAAGAAACCATATATTATTTAAATAAATTTTAATAAAAATTTATTATTGATATTTCACCAATAAATTTTATTTGCAAACAGTGATTGCAAATTGGCGCTCAACAAACATCCCCCTGAACAGATACTCATCCTTAATTTAATATTAACAAAGTATATACAAATAATAACCGAGTTAAACAAGATACAAATTCTGATAAATAACCCATAGATTCGATTCTAGATGTAACAAATTGGCTATCCCAATAGAGAGGCTAAATAACATACAATTTAGAAAGTACGATTATTAGATTTGTAAGGGTAAAACACTTTTACACGTTACAGAATTGGAGCCCAACTAGTGAGGCTAGAAATAGAATAGCTTTGTATTCTTACTGTGAGTTTACAGTGATTTCTACTCTAGTGGCGGCTACGATTAACAACAGAGATGTCAAGGAGAAGAGCAACGTCACGGAAACTAATGGAAGAAGAAGAAATAGAATTAAACATGGAACACAAGGAAGAAACAACAGTTGAAGAAGTGGAAGTAATGGTAAGGAATACACCAGGGGATCAACCAGATAAACCCATACAAAAGGAAGACATGACCATGCAGGAGATGTTGAGAATTCTAATGGAAGGGAATAACAAAGCCAGCAAAACATTATTGAAACAAATGAAGGAGGAATTGGATAAGAACAAACAAGAAATGAGGGAAGATAATGAAACATTATTAAAACAAAATAAGGAAGATATGGAAAAAATGGACAAGTAAATGGACCGTAATAATGAAGAATTGAATAAAAAAATAGAAAGCAGTAGTGAAACATTGAAACAAATGAGGGAAGATAATGAAACCTTATTAAGACAAAATAATGAAGAATTAAAGAGGCAAATTGAAAGTAATAATGAAACATTACAACAACAGTTGAAGGAGGATATTAGACAAAGAAACGAGGAGTTAAAAGGACAATTGAAGGAAGAGAGTAAGAAAAATAGAGAGGCATTGAAACAACAGTTGGAAGTGTATAAGAAAGAAATAATGAGTGATGAAAACCAGTCAATAGAAACAACAATAGAAGATGACGAGCAAAGGGTGGAAATATTGAATAAGATAACGGAAGAAGTAATAAATGATAACAAAACGGAGATAGAAATAATACCAAACGATCAAATCAGGGAACCAGTAAATCAGAAAATAAAAGGTAGTAAAGAAATAGAAAATAAAAAAGACAAAAGTGTATTGTTATCTGAAAAGCAACATAGCAGAAACAAAGAGAATAATAAGTATGTAGAAAAGAAGACGAAGAAAATATGTAAAAGACATCCCAAGAAACAGAAAAATACACAGGAGGAATTAGATATGATTAGGAGTGGGCTGGTTAATGTACGTAATCTCCCAATCGCTAATTACATAGAAAGAACAGAATTAACAAATTATAGGAAAAACTTAAGGAAATTTATATTTAAAATGAATACATCAGAAAAAGAAAGGGATAATAAAATATCAGCTATATCATCAATAGTTGATATACCAGTGACATATTTGGTTAATGAACTAGAGAATAAAGTGTTAAAAGTAGGCGAAGATACCATTGAAAATTTGGTGTTCGAAAAATTGCAACACAGAGTGGTCGAAAGATATGTCATTAGGACAGAATTGATTGGAAATTCAATAGGAGGTCTTGAAATGAGTGAAGACTTCGCAGCAGAAAAATCAGAATACAAGGTAGTAGTGATAAAGTGGACAAGGATAGAGTTCATACTGAAAACAATAATAGTCCGGGCAAAAAGGACAACTTATGTATTTGACAATGGATGAACTAAAGATGAAAATATGGAAAGAAGGGACTGATTTTATGGGAATGGACTAAAGCAAACCAATGGAACAAAGATTGGATTAATTATTAATACAAATAACATAATATGGAAGTTATTACAAATAAAAAATTTTATTTTATGAATTAAGAGAAAGGAAAAGAAAACCACAAAATTCTAAATTAAGTAAGAACATCTTACCATGTGTTTCAGAAGAAATTATTTTGAATCTATTAAGAAGAAAACCCCAAGAAAAAAAAAATAAGGAAGATCATCTTACTATAAATATTTCAAAAGAAATTATTTTGAACTAATGATCATAAAAGAAGAGAAAGACGGTTAATAACCATAATAATTATTTGAATAACCAGATTAATTAGTATAATAACAATAAAAAAAAAACAATTAATACTAGTTACTATTTAAGAAGGGTTAGAATGATTTAGATGAAGATAGAATCTAAAATATTATTGATTGACAGCACCAAGATGGAAATAATACAACATGTAGGTTGAGTAAGGTTAACCAATTACATGTGAAAGATAGAACATTAATTGAAGTGATAAAACAGTAGATGTGAAATAGTCACAGAATAAAAATGTGAATAGACCTCAAAGAAATAATGTAACAATCCCTGGAATATAAGTTTGTAGCGAAGGAGCTACCTTGTAGGTAATTATTATATGTATTGTGTTGTGATAGCGCAACTTTATTTTTTCCTGGACAGAGATGAAGTTCCTCTGATTTCAGATGATATATTTAGGGAAAACGGCGGAGTAATGGAAGCCAATAGTGCCCCTCCGAATCCGAACCCATATGTAGTATTTAATGTTAGGGAATTATGTTATTTTAGGGATGATACAAACGACGAGGTAAAGAAATAAAAAATAAATATGACAATATGACTCGAGGTGTGAAAAGTATGAAGAATCAACATCAAGTTTTAGGTGCTGAAATAAAAAAGTATTATGGAAATTGAGAAAAGTAATGGTGAAGTCAATCAGCTTATTTGAGTAATCTATTTATTACTAAAATAACCTGATTTCTGGGGGGGTATTATGTTACATGACATTTTTACCATGCCCTTGTAACATAAATGTACTTTGACTATATTAGTAAAAAGTACCAAGAACCATAAGATTGTTAAGAAATTAGTAAAGAAAGAATTGATTGAATATGATTTATTTTAATTGTTTATTGTATGTTGTATTTATCATAGTTAAAATGATAATGATGTCAATGATGATAAGTAAGAAGGAAACTCTGTTAATGAACTTACTTATGGAATTTTTGTTTTATTTGTGCAGACTGTAAATTTATAAACACAGTCATTTAAGGGGAATTATAAAATATTACTAATAGTTATTAGTAATCAGTTTGTGCCACATTTATTAATATTATGTATGATAGTGTTAATAACACTAATGTTTTTCTTAACAAGTAAATTGTTAAGAAAGTACCAAAATAATAGTCAGAGATTTTTGTAAAACTAGGCATATTGAGCTTAGTCAGTTAAGTTATATGAATAAGAATTTCTATTAAAATAATAAGGAAACAATGTCAGTTTATGTTAAAGGATTACTAAATGTATAAAATAAATTTAAGAAAGTGAAAGGTACAAAAAGAAATAATAATAAATAAGTTTTGAACGAAAATAATAAAAAAGTGTAAATCAATAACTCAGGAAATATAGATCAGAAAATAGTTAAGAGTGGTGTCAAAATGATCAGTTTTTCATCAGAAGAACAAAGAAAAAAATAAAATGAAGATTAAAGCTCTTATAAAAAAGGTATATCCTTTTAAAGAAAATGAAATACAAAATAGTAAGAGTTTGTTTATATTAATAATATGAGATCACCAGGGTGATATAAAAACTGTTACATTGGAAACCAGGGAGATATCTAAGGTAGGCGTTAGCAACTAAGATGTTGATAGAATAAAACAAAGAGTATTATTGAAAGCTGAATGAAGAAAGGTTGAATTAAACAACTCATAGTGACAAAAGTAAATTATAATACATGTTATATCAGTGCATCTCAATAAAAACAATTAAATAATTATCTGTATCAAGATTAAAATAGAAGAAGGAAGTGCTACAGGACTCTACAGAATTAAACCAGGACATCTCTGAAGAAATTGGATCAACTGACAGGGAGAGAAGTATTTTTGATCTAAAATTAATCTGAACCATTACCTGTTACCTGAACCTGTTAAGCCTAGACTAAAGGTTTCAAAGATATTGAGTACACTTTTCATAAAAACCATTTCTGAACTTCCATTGAGAACAATATTAATTAATATTATGGACCTAAGCATAAAAAACCATTGATGTATAGTGTTAATATAATCTAAAGCTAATTAAGTCTAAAAAACATTTTAATAACCTAACCTATACACTGAACTGTTTTACACTCTTTATATAATCCTTTTAAGACACATTGTGACTATTTCTAATCATATGTATTTTGGTACTTTCCCTAGCAAAACTGTTGTTATATCGTAGCCAAAAGGACCTACTTAACACATTATAATTGTATTTTATTCATTAAATATAAAATATGAAATGTTTATGCTTGAGGTATAAGAGTTACTGCTGCCACTCTGAGCATATTAAAATACAGCTGGCCAAACTTTGTTAAGAATTATATTTGACATTTAAAACAAGTTAAAGAATATATAAAGGATTTGAGTTTACAAAATACAGAAAAAGGTGTATTCGTTTCTTATTTCATGAATACAAAATGGGTATGATATACTGAACAAGATATCTGATACTGTGAGTTGACTTCAGTAATTAGATTAAGTTGGCAACACTCAACATTTGAAAGTCTTAGCAGATTTTTTTAAAAATATGTTTTGATGAGCACAAGTTATCATATTCATTGCTGAAAGAAAAGATTAAAAGAGAGTTAATTACAAAATAAAGAAACCATATATTATTTAAATAAATTTTAATAAAAATTTATTATTGATATTTCACCAATAAATTTTATTTGCAAACAGTGATTGCAAATTGGCGCTCAACAAACATCCCCCTGAACAGATACTCATCCTTAATTTAATATTAACAAAGTATATACAAATAATAACCGAGTTAAACAAGATACAAATTCTGATAAATAACCCATAGATTCGATTCTAGATGTAACAAATTGGCTATCCCAATAGAGAGGCTAAATAACATACAATTTAGAAAGTACGATTATTAGATTTGTAAGGGTAAAACACTTTTACACGTTACAGAATTGGAGCCCAACTAGTGAGGCTAGAAATAGAATAGCTTTGTATTCTTACTGTGAGTTTACAGTGATTTCTACTCTAGTGGCGGCTACGATTAACAACAGAGATGTCAAGGAGAAGAGCAACGTCACGGAAACTAATGGAAGAAGAAGAAATAGAATTAAACATGGAACACATGGAAGAAACAACAGTTGAAGAAGTGGAAGTAATGGTAAGGAATACACCAGGGGATCAACCAGATAAACCCATACAAAAGGAAGACATGACCATGCAGGAGATGTTGAGAATTCTAATGGAAGGGAATAACAAAGCCAGCAAAACATTATTGAAACAAATGAAGGAGGAATTGGATAAGAACAAACAAGAAATGAGGGAAGATAATGAAACATTATTAAAACAAAATAAGGAAGATATGGAAAAAAATGGACAAGTAAATGGACCGTAATAATGAAGAATTGAATAAAAAAATAGAAAGCAGTAGTGAAACATTGAAACAAATGAGGGAAGATAATGAAACCTTATTAAGACAAAATAATGAAGAATTAAAGAGGCAAATTGAAAGTAATAATGAAACATTACAACAACAGTTGAAGGAGGATATTAGACAAAGAAACGAGGAGTTAAAAGGACAATTGAAGGAAGAGAGTAAGAAAAATAGAGAGGTATTGAAACAACAGTTGGAAGTGTATAAGAAAGAAATAATGAGTGATGAAAACCAGTCAATAGAAACAACAATAGAAGATGACGAGCAAAGGGTGGAAATATTGAATAAGATAACGGAAGAAGTAATAAATGATAACAAAACGGAGATAGAAATAATACCAAACGATCAAATCAGGGAACCAGTAAATCAGAAAATAAAAGGTAGTAAAGAAATAGAAAATAAAAAAGACAAAAGTGTATTGTTATCTGAAAAGCAACATAGCAGAAACAAAGAGAATAATAAGTATGTAGAAAAGAAGACGAAGAAAATATGTAAAAGACATCCCAAGAAACAGAAAAATACACAGGAGGAATTAGATATGATTAGGAGTGGGCTGGTTAATGTACGTAATCTCCCAATCGCTAATTACATAGAAAGAACAGAATTAACAAATTATAGGAAAAACTTAAGGAAATTTATATTTAAAATGAATACATCAGAAAAAGAAAGGGATAATAAAATATCAGCTATATCATCAATAGTTGATATACCAGTGACATATTTGGTTAATGAACTAGAGAATAAAGTGTTAAAAGTAGGCGAAGATACCATTGAAAATTCCGTGTTCGAAAAATTGCAACACAGAGTGGTCGAAAGATATGTCATTAGGACAGAATTGATTGGAAATTCAATAGGAGGTCTTGAAATGAGTGAAGACTTCGCAGCAGAAAAATCAGAATACAAGGTAGTAGTGATAAAGTGGACAAGGATAGAGTTCATACTGAAAACAATAATAGTCCGGGCAAAAAGGACAACTTATGTATTTGACAATGGATGAACTAAAGATGAAAATATGGAAAGAAGGGACTGATTTTATGGGAATGGACTAAAGCAAACCAATGGAACAAAGATTGGATTAATTATTAATACAAATAACATAATATGGAAGTTATTACAAATAAAAAATTTTATTTTATGAATTAAGAGAAAGGAAAAGAAAACCACAAAATTCTAAATTAAGTAAGAACATCTTACCATGTGTTTCAGAAGAAATTATTTTGAATCTATTAAGAAGAAAACCCCAAGAAAAAAAAAATAAGGAAGATCATCTTACTATAAATATTTCAAAAGAAATTATTTTGAACTAATGATCATAAAAGAAGAGAAAGACGGTTAATAACCATAATAATTATTTGAATAACCAGATTAATTAGTATAATAACAATAAAAAAAAAACAATTAATACTAGTTACTATTTAAGAAGGGTTAGAATGATTTAGATGAAGATAGAATCTAAAATATTATTGATTGACAGCACCAAGATGGAAATAATACAACATGTAGGTTGAGTAAGGTTAACCAATTACATGTGAAAGATAGAACATTAATTGAAGTGATAAAACAGTAGATGTGAAATAGTCACAGAATAAAAATGTGAATAGACCTCAAAGAAATAATGTAACAATCCCTGGAATATAAGTTTGTAGCGAAGGAGCTACCTTGTAGGTAATTATTATATGTATTGTGTTGTGATAGCGCAACTTTATTTTTTCCTGGACAGAGATGAAGTTCCTCTGATTTCAGATGATATATTTAGGGAAAACGGCGGAGTAATGGAAGCCAATAGTGCCCCTCCGAATCCGAACCCATATGTAGTATTTAATGTTAGGGAATTATGTTATTTTAGGGATGATACAAACGACGAGGTAAAGAAATAAAAAATAAATATGACAATATGACTCGAGGTGTGAAAAGTATGAAGAATCAACATCAAGTTTTAGGTGCTGAAATAAAAAAGTATTATGGAAATTGAGAAAAGTAATGGTGAAGTCAATCAGCTTATTTGAGTAATCTATTTATTACTAAAATAACCTGATTTCTGGGGGGGTATTATGTTACATGACATTTTTACCATGCCCTTGTAACATAAATGTACTTTGACTATATTAGTAAAAAGTACCAAGAACCATAAGATTGTTAAGAAATTAGTAAAGAAAGAATTGATTGAATATGATTTATTTTAATTGTTTATTGTATGTTGTATTTATCATAGTTAAAATGATAATGATGTCAATGATGATAAGTAAGAAGGAAACTCTGTTAATGAACTTACTTATGGAATTTTTGTTTTATTTGTGCAGACTGTAAATTTATAAACACAGTCATTTAAGGGGAATTATAAAATATTACTAATAGTTATTAGTAATCAGTTTGTGCCACATTTATTAATATTATGTATGATAGTGTTAATAACACTAATGTTTTTCTTAACAAGTAAATTGTTAAGAAAGTACCAAAATAATAGTCAGAGATTTTTGTAAAACTAGGCATATTGAGCTTAGTCAGTTAAGTTATATGAATAAGAATTTCTATTAAAATAATAAGGAAACAATGTCAGTTTATGTTAAAGGATTACTAAATGTATAAAATAAATTTAAGAAAGTGAAAGGTACAAAAAGAAATAATAATAAATAAGTTTTGAACGAAAATAATAAAAAAGTGTAAATCAATAACTCAGGAAATATAGATCAGAAAATAGTTAAGAGTGGTGTCAAAATGATCAGTTTTTCATCAGAAGAACAAAGAAAAAAATAAAATGAAGATTAAAGCTCTTATAAAAAAGGTATATCCTTTTAAAGAAAATGAAATACAAAATAGTAAGAGTTTGTTTATATTAATAATATGAGATCACCAGGGTGATATAAAAACTGTTACATTGGAAACCAGGGAGATATCTAAGGTAGGCGTTAGCAACTAAGATGTTGATAGAATAAAACAAAGAGTATTATTGAAAGCTGAATGAAGAAAGGTTGAATTAAACAACTCATAGTGACAAAAGTAAATTATAATACATGTTATATCAGTGCATCTCAATAAAAACAATTAAATAATTATCTTTATCAAGATTAAAATAGAAGAAGGAAGTGCTACAGGACTCTACAGAATTAAACCAGGACATCTCTGAAGAAATTGGATCAACTGACAGGGAGAGAAGTATTTTTGATCTAAAATTAATCTGAACCATTACCTGTTACCTGAACCTGTTAAGCCTAGACTAAAGGTTTCAAAGATATTGAGTACACTTTTCATAAAAACCATTTCTGAACTTCCATTGAGAACAATATTAATTAATATTATGGACCTAAGCATAAAAAACCATTGATGTATAGTGTTAATATAATCTAAAGCTAATTAAGTCTAAAAAACATTTTAATAACCTAACCTATACACTGAACTGTTTTACACTCTTTATATAATCCTTTTAAGACACATTGTGACTATTTCTAATCATATGTATTTTGGTACTTTCCCTAGCAAAACTGTTGTTATATCGTAGCCAAAAGGACCTACTTAACACATTATAATTGTATTTTATTCATTAAATATAAAATATGAAATGTTTATGCTTGAGGTATAAGAGTTACTGCTGCCACTCTGAGCATATTAAAATACAGCTGGCCAAACTTTGTTAAGAATTATATTTGACATTTAAAACAAGTTAAAGAATATATAAAGGATTTGAGTTTACAAAATACAGAAAAAGGTGTATTCGTTTCTTATTTCATGAATACAAAATGGGTATGATATACTGAACAAGATATCTGATACTGTGAGTTGACTTCAGTAATTAGATTAAGTTGGCAACACTCAACATTTGAAAGTCTTAGCAGATTTTTTTAAAAATATGTTTTGATGAGCACAAGTTATCATATTCATTGCTGAAAGAAAAGATTAAAAGAGAGTTAATTACAAAATAAAGAAACCATATATTATTTAAATAAATTTTAATAAAAATTTATTATTGATATTTCACCAATAAATTTTATTTGCAAACAGTGATTGCAAATTGGCGCTCAACAAACATCCCCCTGAACAGATACTCATCCTTAATTTAATATTAACAAAGTATATACAAATAATAACCGAGTTAAACAAGATACAAATTCTGATAAATAACCCATAGATTCGATTCTAGATGTAACAAATTGGCTATCCCAATAGAGAGGCTAAATAACATACAATTTAGAAAGTACGATTATTAGATTTGTAAGGGTAAAACACTTTTACACGTTACAGAATTGGAGCCCAACTAGTGAGGCTAGAAATAGAATAGCTTTGTATTCTTACTGTGAGTTTACAGTGATTTCTACTCTAGTGGCGGCTACGATTAACAACAGAGATGTCAAGGAGAAGAGCAACGTCACGGAAACTAATGGAAGAAGAAGAAATAGAATTAAACATGGAACACAAGGAAGAAACAACAGTTGAAGAAGTGGAAGTAATGGTAAGGAATACACCAGGGGATCAACCAGATAAACCCATACAAAAGGAAGACATGACCATGCAGGAGATGTTGAGAATTCTAATGGAAGGGAATAACAAAGCCAGCAAAACATTATTGAAACAAATGAAGGAGGAATTGGATAAGAACAAACAAGAAATGAGGGAAGATAATGAAACATTATTAAAACAAAATAAGGAAGATATGGAAAAAATGGACAAGTAAATGGACCGTAATAATGAAGAATTGAATAAAAAAATAGAAAGCAGTAGTGAAACATTGAAACAAATGAGGGAAGATAATGAAACCTTATTAAGACAAAATAATGAAGAATTAAAGAGGCAAATTGAAAGTAATAATGAAACATTACAACAACAGTTGAAGGAGGATATTAGACAAAGAAACGAGGAGTTAAAAGGACAATTGAAGGAAGAGAGTAAGAAAAATAGAGAGGCATTGAAACAACAGTTGGAAGTGTATAAGAAAGAAATAATGAGTGATGAAAACCAGTCAATAGAAACAACAATAGAAGATGACGAGCAAAGGGTGGAAATATTGAATAAGATAACGGAAGAAGTAATAAATGATAACAAAACGGAGATAGAAATAATACCAAACGATCAAATCAGGGAACCAGTAAATCAGAAAATAAAAGGTAGTAAAGAAATAGAAAATAAAAAAGACAAAAGTGTATTGTTATCTGAAAAGCAACATAGCAGAAACAAAGAGAATAATAAGTATGTAGAAAAGAAGACGAAGAAAATATGTAAAAGACATCCCAAGAAACAGAAAAATACACAGGAGGAATTAGATATGATTAGGAGTGGGCTGGTTAATGTACGTAATCTCCCAATCGCTAATTACATAGAAAGAACAGAATTAACAAATTATAGGAAAAACTTAAGGAAATTTATATTTAAAATGAATACATCAGAAAAAGAAAGGGATAATAAAATATCAGCTATATCATCAATAGTTGATATACCAGTGACATATTTGGTTAATGAACTAGAGAATAAAGTGTTAAAAGTAGGCGAAGATACCATTGAAAATTTGGTGTTCGAAAAATTGCAACACAGAGTGGTCGAAAGATATGTCATTAGGACAGAATTGATTGGAAATTCAATAGGAGGTCTTGAAATGAGTGAAGACTTCGCAGCAGAAAAATCAGAATACAAGGTAGTAGTGATAAAGTGGACAAGGATAGAGTTCATACTGAAAACAATAATAGTCCGGGCAAAAAGGACAACTTATGTATTTGACAATGGATGAACTAAAGATGAAAATATGGAAAGAAGGGACTGATTTTATGGGAATGGACTAAAGCAAACCAATGGAACAAAGATTGGATTAATTATTAATACAAATAACATAATATGGAAGTTATTACAAATAAAAAATTTTATTTTATGAATTAAGAGAAAGGAAAAGAAAACCACAAAATTCTAAATTAAGTAAGAACATCTTACCATGTGTTTCAGAAGAAATTATTTTGAATCTATTAAGAAGAAAACCCCAAGAAAAAAAAAATAAGGAAGATCATCTTACTATAAATATTTCAAAAGAAATTATTTTGAACTAATGATCATAAAAGAAGAGAAAGACGGTTAATAACCATAATAATTATTTGAATAACCAGATTAATTAGTATAATAACAATAAAAAAAAAACAATTAATACTAGTTACTATTTAAGAAGGGTTAGAATGATTTAGATGAAGATAGAATCTAAAATATTATTGATTGACAGCACCAAGATGGAAATAATACAACATGTAGGTTGAGTAAGGTTAACCAATTACATGTGAAAGATAGAACATTAATTGAAGTGATAAAACAGTAGATGTGAAATAGTCACAGAATAAAAATGTGAATAGACCTCAAAGAAATAATGTAACAATCCCTGGAATATAAGTTTGTAGCGAAGGAGCTACCTTGTAGGTAATTATTATATGTATTGTGTTGTGATAGCGCAACTTTATTTTTTCCTGGACAGAGATGAAGTTCCTCTGATTTCAGATGATATATTTAGGGAAAACGGCGGAGTAATGGAAGCCAATAGTGCCCCTCCGAATCCGAACCCATATGTAGTATTTAATGTTAGGGAATTATGTTATTTTAGGGATGATACAAACGACGAGGTAAAGAAATAAAAAATAAATATGACAATATGACTCGAGGTGTGAAAAGTATGAAGAATCAACATCAAGTTTTAGGTGCTGAAATAAAAAAGTATTATGGAAATTGAGAAAAGTAATGGTGAAGTCAATCAGCTTATTTGAGTAATCTATTTATTACTAAAATAACCTGATTTCTGGGGGGGTATTATGTTACATGACATTTTTACCATGCCCTTGTAACATAAATGTACTTTGACTATATTAGTAAAAAGTACCAAGAACCATAAGATTGTTAAGAAATTAGTAAAGAAAGAATTGATTGAATATGATTTATTTTAATTGTTTATTGTATGTTGTATTTATCATAGTTAAAATGATAATGATGTCAATGATGATAAGTAAGAAGGAAACTCTGTTAATGAACTTACTTATGGAATTTTTGTTTTATTTGTGCAGACTGTAAATTTATAAACACAGTCATTTAAGGGGAATTATAAAATATTACTAATAGTTATTAGTAATCAGTTTGTGCCACATTTATTAATATTATGTATGATAGTGTTAATAACACTAATGTTTTTCTTAACAAGTAAATTGTTAAGAAAGTACCAAAATAATAGTCAGAGATTTTTGTAAAACTAGGCATATTGAGCTTAGTCAGTTAAGTTATATGAATAAGAATTTCTATTAAAATAATAAGGAAACAATGTCAGTTTATGTTAAAGGATTACTAAATGTATAAAATAAATTTAAGAAAGTGAAAGGTACAAAAAGAAATAATAATAAATAAGTTTTGAACGAAAATAATAAAAAAGTGTAAATCAATAACTCAGGAAATATAGATCAGAAAATAGTTAAGAGTGGTGTCAAAATGATCAGTTTTTCATCAGAAGAACAAAGAAAAAAATAAAATGAAGATTAAAGCTCTTATAAAAAAGGTATATCCTTTTAAAGAAAATGAAATACAAAATAGTAAGAGTTTGTTTATATTAATAATATGAGATCACCAGGGTGATATAAAAACTGTTACATTGGAAACCAGGGAGATATCTAAGGTAGGCGTTAGCAACTAAGATGTTGATAGAATAAAACAAAGAGTATTATTGAAAGCTGAATGAAGAAAGGTTGAATTAAACAACTCATAGTGACAAAAGTAAATTATAATACATGTTATATCAGTGCATCTCAATAAAAACAATTAAATAATTATCTTTATCAAGATTAAAATAGAAGAAGGAAGTGCTACAGGACTCTACAGAATTAAACCAGGACATCTCTGAAGAAATTGGATCAACTGACAGGGAGAGAAGTATTTTTGATCTAAAATTAATCTGAACCATTACCTGTTACCTGAACCTGTTAAGCCTAGACTAAAGGTTTCAAAGATATTGAGTACACTTTTCATAAAAACCATTTCTGAA
Organism: Magicicada septendecula; assembly: GCA_034769895.1. Classification (NCBI taxonomy): domain Eukaryota; kingdom Metazoa; phylum Arthropoda; class Insecta; order Hemiptera; family Cicadidae; genus Magicicada; species Magicicada septendecula. The sequence goes on along the minus strand of CM068374.1, from coordinate 228,107,051 downwards.
CTTCCATTGAGAACAATATTAATTAATATTATGGACCTAAGCATAAAAAACCATTGATGTATAGTGTTAATATAATCTAAAGCTAATTAAGTCTAAAAAACATTTTAATAACCTAACCTATACACTGAACTGTTTTACACTCTTTATATAATCCTTTTAAGACACATTGTGACTATTTCTAATCATATGTATTTTGGTACTTTCCCTAGCAAAACTGTTGTTATATCGTAGCCAAAAGGACCTACTTAACACATTATAATTGTATTTTATTCATTAAATATAAAATATGAAATGTTTATGCTTGAGGTATAAGAGTTACTGCTGCCACTCTGAGCATATTAAAATACAGCTGGCCAAACTTTGTTAAGAATTATATTTGACATTTAAAACAAGTTAAAGAATATATAAAGGATTTGAGTTTACAAAATACAGAAAAAGGTGTATTCGTTTCTTATTTCATGAATACAAAATGGGTATGATATACTGAACAAGATATCTGATACTGTGAGTTGACTTCAGTAATTAGATTAAGTTGGCAACACTCAACATTTGAAAGTCTTAGCAGATTTTTTTAAAAATATGTTTTGATGAGCACAAGTTATCATATTCATTGCTGAAAGAAAAGATTAAAAGAGAGTTAATTACAAAATAAAGAAACCATATATTATTTAAATAAATTTTAATAAAAATTTATTATTGATATTTCACCAATAAATTTTATTTGCAAACAGTGATTGCAAATTGGCGCTCAACAAACATCCCCCTGAACAGATACTCATCCTTAATTTAATATTAACAAAGTATATACAAATAATAACCGAGTTAAACAAGATACAAATTCTGATAAATAACCCATAGATTCGATTCTAGATGTAACAAATTGGCTATCCCAATAGAGAGGCTAAATAACATACAATTTAGAAAGTACGATTATTAGATTTGTAAGGGTAAAACACTTTTACACGTTACAGAATTGGAGCCCAACTAGTGAGGCTAGAAATAGAATAGCTTTGTATTCTTACTGTGAGTTTACAGTGATTTCTACTCTAGTGGCGGCTACGATTAACAACAGAGATGTCAAGGAGAAGAGCAACGTCACGGAAACTAATGGAAGAAGAAGAAATAGAATTAAACATGGAACACATGGAAGAAACAACAGTTGAAGAAGTGGAAGTAATGGTAAGGAATACACCAGGGGATCAACCAGATAAACCCATACAAAAGGAAGACATGACCATGCAGGAGATGTTGAGAATTCTAATGGAAGGGAATAACAAAGCCAGCAAAACATTATTGAAACAAATGAAGGAGGAATTGGATAAGAACAAACAAGAAATGAGGGAAGATAATGAAACATTATTAAAACAAAATAAGGAAGATATGGAAAAAAATGGACAAGTAAATGGACCGTAATAATGAAGAATTGAATAAAAAAATAGAAAGCAGTAGTGAAACATTGAAACAAATGAGGGAAGATAATGAAACCTTATTAAGACAAAATAATGAAGAATTAAAGAGGCAAATTGAAAGTAATAATGAAACATTACAACAACAGTTGAAGGAGGATATTAGACAAAGAAACGAGGAGTTAAAAGGACAATTGAAGGAAGAGAGTAAGAAAAATAGAGAGGTATTGAAACAACAGTTGGAAGTGTATAAGAAAGAAATAATGAGTGATGAAAACCAGTCAATAGAAACAACAATAGAAGATGACGAGCAAAGGGTGGAAATATTGAATAAGATAACGGAAGAAGTAATAAATGATAACAAAACGGAGATAGAAATAATACCAAACGATCAAATCAGGGAACCAGTAAATCAGAAAATAAAAGGTAGTAAAGAAATAGAAAATAAAAAAGACAAAAGTGTATTGTTATCTGAAAAGCAACATAGCAGAAACAAAGAGAATAATAAGTATGTAGAAAAGAAGACGAAGAAAATATGTAAAAGACATCCCAAGAAACAGAAAAATACACAGGAGGAATTAGATATGATTAGGAGTGGGCTGGTTAATGTACGTAATCTCCCAATCGCTAATTACATAGAAAGAACAGAATTAACAAATTATAGGAAAAACTTAAGGAAATTTATATTTAAAATGAATACATCAGAAAAAGAAAGGGATAATAAAATATCAGCTATATCATCAATAGTTGATATACCAGTGACATATTTGGTTAATGAACTAGAGAATAAAGTGTTAAAAGTAGGCGAAGATACCATTGAAAATTCCGTGTTCGAAAAATTGCAACACAGAGTGGTCGAAAGATATGTCATTAGGACAGAATTGATTGGAAATTCAATAGGAGGTCTTGAAATGAGTGAAGACTTCGCAGCAGAAAAATCAGAATACAAGGTAGTAGTGATAAAGTGGACAAGGATAGAGTTCATACTGAAAACAATAATAGTCCGGGCAAAAAGGACAACTTATGTATTTGACAATGGATGAACTAAAGATGAAAATATGGAAAGAAGGGACTGATTTTATGGGAATGGACTAAAGCAAACCAATGGAACAAAGATTGGATTAATTATTAATACAAATAACATAATATGGAAGTTATTACAAATAAAAAATTTTATTTTATGAATTAAGAGAAAGGAAAAGAAAACCACAAAATTCTAAATTAAGTAAGAACATCTTACCATGTGTTTCAGAAGAAATTATTTTGAATCTATTAAGAAGAAAACCCCAAGAAAAAAAAAATAAGGAAGATCATCTTACTATAAATATTTCAAAAGAAATTATTTTGAACTAATGATCATAAAAGAAGAGAAAGACGGTTAATAACCATAATAATTATTTGAATAACCAGATTAATTAGTATAATAACAATAAAAAAAAAACAATTAATACTAGTTACTATTTAAGAAGGGTTAGAATGATTTAGATGAAGATAGAATCTAAAATATTATTGATTGACAGCACCAAGATGGAAATAATACAACATGTAGGTTGAGTAAGGTTAACCAATTACATGTGAAAGATAGAACATTAATTGAAGTGATAAAACAGTAGATGTGAAATAGTCACAGAATAAAAATGTGAATAGACCTCAAAGAAATAATGTAACAATCCCTGGAATATAAGTTTGTAGCGAAGGAGCTACCTTGTAGGTAATTATTATATGTATTGTGTTGTGATAGCGCAACTTTATTTTTTCCTGGACAGAGATGAAGTTCCTCTGATTTCAGATGATATATTTAGGGAAAACGGCGGAGTAATGGAAGCCAATAGTGCCCCTCCGAATCCGAACCCATATGTAGTATTTAATGTTAGGGAATTATGGTATTTTAGGGATGATACAAACGACGAGGTAAAGAAATAAAAAATAAATATGACAATATGACTCGAGGTGTGAAAAGTATGAAGAATCAACATCAAGTTTTAGGTGCTGAAATAAAAAAGTATTATGGAAATTGAGAAAAGTAATGGTGAAGTCAATCAGCTTATTTGAGTAATCTATTTATTACTAAAATAACCTGATTTCTGGGGGGGTATTATGTTACATGACATTTTTACCATGCCCTTGTAACATAAATGTACTTTGACTATATTAGTAAAAAGTACCAAGAACCATAAGATTGTTAAGAAATTAGTAAAGAAAGAATTGATTGAATATGATTTATTTTAATTGTTTATTGTATGTTGTATTTATCATAGTTAAAATGATAATGATGTCAATGATGATAAGTAAGAAGGAAACTCTGTTAATGAACTTACTTATGGAATTTTTGTTTTATTTGTGCAGACTGTAAATTTATAAACACAGTCATTTAAGGGGAATTATAAAATATTACTAATAGTTATTAGTAATCAGTTTGTGCCACATTTATTAATATTATGTATGATAGTGTTAATAACACTAATGTTTTTCTTAACAAGTAAATTGTTAAGAAAGTACCAAAATAATAGTCAGAGATTTTTGTAAAACTAGGCATATTGAGCTTAGTCAGTTAAGTTATATGAATAAGAATTTCTATTAAAATAATAAGGAAACAATGTCTGTTTTTGTTAAAGGATTACTAAATGTATAAAATAAATTTAAGAAAGTGAAAGGTACAAAAAGAAATAATAATAAATAAGTTTTGAACAAAAATAATAAAAAAGTGTAAATCAATAACTCAGGAAATATAGATCAGAAAATAGTTAAGAGTGGTGTCAAAATGATCAGTTTTTCATCAGAAGAACAAAGAAAAAAATAAAATGAAGATTAAAGCTCTTATAAAAAAGGTATATCCTTTTAAAGAAAATGAAATACAAAATAGTAAGAGTTTGTTTATATTAATAATATGAGATCACCAGGGTGATATAAAAACTGTTACATTGGAAACCAGGGAGATATCTAAGGTAGGCGTTAGCAACTAAGATGTTGATAGAATAAAACAAAGAGTATTATTGAAAGCTGAATGAAGAAAGGTTGAATTAAACAACTCATAGTGACAAAAGTAAATTATAATACATGTTATATCAGTGCATCTCAATAAAAACAATTAAATAATTATCTTTATCAAGATTAAAATAGAAGAAGGAAGTGCTACAGGACTCTACAGAATTAAACCAGGACATCTCTGAAGAAATTGGATCAACTGACAGGGAGAGAAGTATTTTTGATCTAAAATTAATCTGAACCATTACCTGTTACCTGAACCTGTTAAGCCTAGACTAAAGGTTTCAAAGATATTGAGTACACTTTTCATAAAAACCATTTCTGAACTTCCATTGAGAACAATATTAATTAATATTATGGACCTAAGCATAAAAAACCATTGATGTATAGTGTTAATATAATCTAAAGCTAATTAAGTCTAAAAAACATTTTAATAACCTAACCTATACACTGAACTGTTTTACACTCTTTATATAATCCTTTTAAGACACATTGTGACTATTTCTAATCATATGTATTTTGGTACTTTCCCTAGCAAAACTGTTGTTATATCGTAGCCAAAAGGACCTACTTAACACATTATAATTGTATTTTATTCATTAAATATAAAATATGAAATGTTTATGCTTGAGGTATAAGAGTTACTGCTGCCACTCTGAGCATATTAAAATACAGCTGGCCAAACTTTGTTAAGAATTATATTTGACATTTAAAACAAGTTAAAGAATATATAAAGGATTTGAGTTTACAAAATACAGAAAAAGGTGTATTCGTTTCTTATTTCATGAATACAAAATGGGTATGATATACTGAACAAGATATCTGATACTGTGAGTTGACTTCAGTAATTAGATTAAGTTGGCAACACTCAACATTTGAAAGTCTTAGCAGATTTTTTTAAAAATATGTTTTGATGAGCACAAGTTATCATATTCATTGCTGAAAGAAAAGATTAAAAGAGAGTTAATTACAAAATAAAGAAACCATATATTATTTAAATAAATTTTAATAAAAATTTATTATTGATATTTCACCAATAAATTTTATTTGCAAACAGTGATTGCAAATTGGCGCTCAACAAACATCCCCCTGAACAGATACTCATCCTTAATTTAATATTAACAAAGTATATACAAATAATAACCGAGTTAAACAAGATACAAATTCTGATAAATAACCCATAGATTCGATTCTAGATGTAACAAATTGGCTATCCCAATAGAGAGGCTAAATAACATACAATTTAGAAAGTACGATTATTAGATTTGTAAGGGTAAAACACTTTTACACGTTACAGAATTGGAGCCCAACTAGTGAGGCTAGAAATAGAATAGCTTTGTATTCTTACTGTGAGTTTACAGTGATTTCTACTCTAGTGGCGGCTACGATTAACAACAGAGATGTCAAGGAGAAGAGCAACGTCACGGAAACTAATGGAAGAAGAAGAAATAGAATTAAACATGGAACACATGGAAGAAACAACAGTTGAAGAAGTGGAAGTAATGGTAAGGAATACACCAGGGGATCAACCAGATAAACCCATACAAAAGGAAGACATGACCATGCAGGAGATGTTGAGAATTCTAATGGAAGGGAATAACAAAGCCAGCAAAACATTATTGAAACAAATGAAGGAGGAATTGGATAAGAACAAACAAGAAATGAGGGAAGATAATGAAACATTATTAAAACAAAATAAGGAAGATATGGAAAAAATGGACAAGTAAATGGACCGTAATAATGAAGAATTGAATAAAAAAATAGAAAGCAGTAGTGAAACATTGAAACAAATGAGGGAAGATAATGAAACCTTATTAAGACAAAATAATGAAGAATTAAAGAGGCAAATTGAAAGTAATAATGAAACATTACAACAACAGTTGAAGGAGGATATTAGACAAAGAAACGAGGAGTTAAAAGGACAATTGAAGGAAGAGAGTAAGAAAAATAGAGAGGTATTGAAACAACAGTTGGAAGTGTATAAGAAAGAAATAATGAGTGATGAAAACCAGTCAATAGAAACAACAATAGAAGATGACGAGCAAAGGGTGGAAATATTGAATAAGATAACGGAAGAAGTAATAAATGATAACAAAACGGAGATAGAAATAATACCAAACGATCAAATCAGGGAACCAGTAAATCAGAAAATAAAAGGTAGTAAAGAAATAGAAAATAAAAAAGACAAAAGTGTATTGTTATCTGAAAAGCAACATAGCAGAAACAAAGAGAATAATAAGTATGTAAAAAAGAAGACGAAGAAAATATGTAAAAGACATCCCAAGAAACAGAAAAATAATCAGGAGGAATTAGATATGATTAGGAGTGGGCTGGTTAATGTACGTAATCTCCCAATCGCTAATTACATAGAAAGAACAGAATTAACAAATTATAGGAAAAACTTAAGGAAATTTATATTTAAAATGAATACATCAGAAAAAGAAAGGGATAATAAAATATCAGCTATATCATCAATAGTTGATATACCAGTGACATATTTGGTTAATGAACTAGAGAATAAAGTGTTAAAAGTAGGCGAAGATACCATTGAAAATTTGGTGTTCGAAAAATTGCAACACAGAGTGGTCGAAAGATATGTCATTAGGACAGAATTGATTGGAAATTCAATAGGAGGTCTTGAAATGAGTGAAGACTTCGCAGCAGAAAAATCAGAATACAAGGTAGTAGTGATAAAGTGGACAAGGATAGAGTTCATACTGAAAACAATAATAGTCCGGGCAAAAAGACAACTTATGTATTTGACAATGGATGAACTAAAGATGAAAATATGGAAAGAAGGGACTGATTTTATGGGAATGGACTAAAGCAAACCAATGGAACAAAGATTGGATTAATTATTAATACAAATAACATAATATGGAAGTTATTACAAATAAAAAATTTTATTTTATGAATTAAGAGAAAGGAAAAGAAAACCACAAAATTCTAAATTAAGTAAGAACATCTTACCATGTGTTTCAGAAGAAATTATTTTGAATCTATTAAGAAGAAAACCCCAAGAAATAAATTAAGTAAGAACATCTTACCATGTGTTTCAGAAGAAATTATTTTGAATCTATTAGGAAGAAAACCCCAAGAAAAAAAAAATAAGGAAGATCATCTTACTATAAATATTTCAAAAGAAATTATTTTGAACTAATGATCATAAAAGAAGAGAAAGACGGTTAATAACCATAATAATTATTTGAATAACCAGATTAATTAGTATAATAACAATAAAAAAAAAAATTAATACTAGTTACTATTTAAGAAGGGTTAGAATGATTTAGATGAAGATAGAATCTAAAATATTATTGATTGACAGCACCAAGATGGAAATAATACAACATGTAGGTTGAGTAAGGTTAACCAATTACATGTGAAAGATAGAACATTAATTGAAGTGATAAAACAGTAGATGTGAAATAGTCACAGAATAAAAATGTGAATAGACCTCAAAGAAATAATGTAACAATCCCTGGAATATAAGTTTGTAGCGAAGGAGCTACCTTGTAGGTAATTATTATATGTATTGTGTTGTGATAGTGCAACTTTATTTTTTCCTGGACAGAGATGAAGTTCCTCTGATTTCAGATGATATATTTAGGGAAAACGGCGGAGTAATGGAAGCCAATAGTGCCCCTCCGAATCCGAACCCATATGTAGTATTTAATGTTAGGGAATTATGGTATTTTAGGGATGATACAAACGACGAGGTAAAGAAATAAAAAATAAATATGACAATATGACTCGAGGTGTGAAAAGTATGAAGAATCAACATCAAGTTTTAGGTGCTGAAATAAAAAAGTATTATGGAAATTGAGAAAAGTAATGGTGAAGTCAATCAGCTTATTTGAGTAATCTATTTATTACTAAAATAACCTGATTTCTGGGGGGTTATTATGTTACATGACATTTTTACCATGCCCTTGTAACATAAATGTACTTTGACTATATTGTAACGGTACATAACCCGGTCCCAATAAATTAACTCTTGTAATACCATAAAGGTCAGAAATGGGTAAACTATAACGAGCTCAAAATTAAATTGTATCACTAAACATTATAAATAATTAAAGTGATATACAGTGACAAGTGAGTTATAGTGTACCCATTGAGGTAATAAGTGAAAGTGAAGGGAACTTCTTACAGAAGTGTGCTGTAGGTGTGAGAATTATAAACGATGATAGTAGACTATAATGCTACTAATTAATTATGTATTTTGTTAATTTATTGTAGTATTTCTATTGTGTAGACAACCAAGTTTAATACCTAAGTTAATTTTATATTTTTTAAAATATTTGTGTTATAGTATAAGATAACCCAGGGTTCGTTTTAAAAAAACATAAAAGATTTAAATATCAGATGATAATAAAAAATTAAAATAATACTATATGAGGGAAATGGCAGAAGGAAGTAGTGCAGTGTAGGAATACTATAAGAGACTAATAAATAATATATAAATTCATTTAAAGTTAATAAAAATATTAAATACTTATATCCAAAGTTATAAGAAAATAAACAGAACAGTATTATGTAAATCAAGTTGGGAAAGAAACCAAAATTAAAAAGAATTATTTTTCTGTAAATAAAAAATAAATTTATAATAATTACAAACTGCCTATTTACTAAAAAGTAAATAGCAGAACCAATAAAAAGATATATAAAAATTATGGGTTACTAAGAGTAACGTAAATAACAAGTATTGTTATAGTTGTCTTGATTATTCATCTCTTCTTTCACAGCACTAACACTTAACTAAAAATGAACTTTTTTCATGTGAAAAACTTACTATTTTATCGGACGCGTTTCGGCTTAGTATCCGCCTTCTTCAGCTTTGGTAACAGACTGCCAGCATTTTGTAACGGTTGTGTGGAAGGTGAAGTGGGGGTGGTGTGTGGCGGAAGGGGATTGGTGCGGGGATTCAATTTATTGTTTGTTTTCTGTATAATTGTGTCAAAAAGTGTATGTGATTTATATTGTAATTGATCATTGAGTATGTTGTTTGGTTGTGTTGTGTGGTGTTTATATATTTCATATTGGTCAGTTGTGTTGAGTTTTTGACCTTTGGGTATGTAATGTAGAATTTCAAGATTAGTGTCTATGTTGGTGTAACTGTGGTTTTCTGTGTGTATGTGTGTGGCAAATGCAGAGTGTATATTGTTGTTGGTTAAAGCTTTTAAGTGTTCAGAATAACGGGATGAAAAAGATCTTCCCGTTTGGCCTATGTAGAAACTATTGCAGTCATTACAATTTAATTTGTAAACACCTGTTTTGTTATATTTGTCTATGTCTGTGTTTGTATTACTGATGTGTTTTTTGATGGTATTGGTTGTTCTGAATGCTATTTTGTATTTGTGTTTTCTGAATGTATTGGCGATTTTGTGTGTGTATGAGTTGTGGTATGTGAGTGTGATGTACTTATTGTGTTGTGTGTTGATGGTATTTAGTGTTTTGTTGTTTTTGTTTTTGATGCGTTTGTGTAGTATGTTTATTAAATTGGGGTTATAACTGTTTTTTATTGCTATGTATTTTATTGTGTTGAGTTCGTCGGTGTAATCTTGTTTATTTAAGGGTATTTTAGTTAGTCTATGGAGCATATGGTTGAAGGCCGCATATTTATGTTGTGTTGGGTGGTTTGATGTGTTGTGTATAACCATGTCGGTTGTGGTTGGTTTCCTGTATATTTTGTACGTGTGTGTATTGTTAGTTTTGTTAATTGTTAGGTCTAGAAAATTTATACTATTGTTTTGTTCAGTTTCCAGTGTAAATTTTAATTTGTGGTGTATAGTGTTTATGTATTTGTGGAAGTTTTCAACTTGTCTTGTGTTGCCTTTGAATAAAAGTAATATATCATCTACATACCTGTGCCAGTATATAATTTTGTTAGTGTATTTGTTGTTGTTTATTATGTGGTTCTGTTCAATGTTGTGTATATATATTTCTGCTAGTATTCCTGATATGGGGGATCCCATCGGGAGTCCTTCTGTTTGTGTGTATATTTTGTTATTGTATGTAAAGTAATTTTGTTCAGTTATTATTTTGGTAAGTGTGATGATTTCTTGTATGTGTGTTTCAGATGTGTTGTTTTGTCTGAGTAGTTGTTCTAGTGTTTGTATGGTTTCTTTGATGGGGACATTAGTGTATAAATTGGTTATATCAAAAGATGCCAGAGTTGAGTTATGTGGGATGTGTATGTGTTCAGTTTTCCTGACTAGGTCAATGTTGTTTTTGATAGAGGTGCTGTTGCTGAGTTTTATGTTTTCTCTGATTATTTTGTCTAGTTGTTTTGCTATTTTGTGGGAGGGGGCCTGTGTGTTGTTTATTAATGGTCTGATTGGAATGTTAGGTTTATGTATTTTTGGTTAAACAAATAAAACCTAACCCCCCTAAACTAAATGCATTACCAACACAAGACAAGTTGAAAACTTCCACAAATACATAAACACTATACACCCCAAATTAAAATTTACACTGGAAATTGAACAAAACAATAGTACAAATTTTCTAGACCTAACAATTAACAAAACTAACAATACACACACGTACAAAATATACAGGAAACCAACCACAACCGACATGGTTATACACAACACATCAAACCACCCAACACAACATAAATATGCGGCCTTCAACCATATGCTCCATAGACTAACTAAAATACCCTTAAATAAACAAGATTACACCGACGAACTCAACACAATAAAATACATAGCAATAAAAAACGGTTATAACCCCAATTTAATAAACATACTACACAAACGCATCAAAAACAAAAACAACAAAACACTAAATACCATCAACACACAACACAATAAGTACATCACACTCACATACCACAACTTATACACACACAAAATCGCCAATACATTCAGAAAACACAAATACAAAATAGCATTCAGAACAACCAATACCATCAAAAAACACATCAGTAATACAAACACAGACATAGACAAATATAACAAAACAGGTGTTTACAAATTAAATTGTAATGACTGCAATAGTTTCTACATAGGCCAAACGGGAAGATCTTTTTCATCCCGTTATTCTGAACACTTAAAAGCTTTAACCAACAACAATATACACTCTGCATTTGCCACACACATACACACAGAAAACCACAGTTACACCAACATAGACACTAATCTTGAAATTCTACATTACATACCCAAAGGTCAAAAACTCAACACAACTGAACAATATGAAATATATAAACACCACACAACACAACCAAACAACATACTCAACGATCAATTACAATATAAATCACATACACTTTTTGACACAATTATACAGAAAACAAACAATAAATTGAATCCCCGCGCCCAGTGGCGGCGCTAACGAAACGGGGGCCCCCCGCGAAACTAATTAGGGGGCCCTATAAAAATGGTTAAATTTTGTATACGTAATAGGGGAAAACACTCAAATGAGTTTCTATTTACGTGTGTTTCACAACAATGGTTTGTGAATACTTTCTCGTCTATCACAAAGCGTTTGCAATTTGCAAAGGATGTTTTACACGTGTACAAACTCTTAAAATTCATTGTTGCTAAATAGACAAAGTTCTACAAACTATAAAAAAACCAAAATAAAAAGAATGATTTATTTTTACGTCAAAGATCTAAATTCAGACTATGAAACAGTACCGCACACAGAGTGTTAAAAATGTATTATTTAAAAACGAATATCAAAGTAACATTCTAGCTTTTTTCAAACATTTAAATTAGTTTGTAACTGAATTTGTAAAATTCTTGAATATACTCTATATAAGTTCTCCTTAAGTCTAATCCAATTCAATAACACTCGAACTCAAGTAATGTACAATATTTACAGATGAGGATCAACCAAAGTTCACTGTTTTCCGAAGCCTAGTCTTCTTTTTTTAATAGCTAAGAACTTTTCAACCACTTCGTTGATATTAGTTTTCTGTGTCTCTTCATGCTCAATGCTTAACAGTGCCAAGTCACTCAACCGAGTTTGGGCCATGGTACTTCTTAAGTACGACTTAATTTAATTAATTTAAGTTTTGAAAAGCTTCTTTCCGCTGTAGCTGTTGTGACAGGTATGGTTAAATAAAGCTGCAAAGCTGTAGTTAAGTCTGGGAGGCAACTCATAAGGCAGCTGTTCAACCAGTAAATTCATCATTTCTCGAATTCTTTTCTTGTGTACAATTTCTTTGGTCATCAGAGCTTTGAAGGATATTACTTGGTCAGGCAGTGATGTGGAAAGGTCACCAGGATACACATTTACCAGAGCCTTATTTTTCTCCACTATTGTCTCTTGTGAGAAGTTTACTAAATTCTGAGGCGTCAGGAATGAAAACATATCATCAATGCAACGCAATCCTTCGAATCTCATTTGTAGCTGAGCTATTACAATATCTAGTGTTGCATTGAAAACTTTTACTTCAAATGATTTCACTGGGTCGTCAATTATATGGTCAACTGATAATTCAACAATGAAGCGTTTTACAACTCGTTTACGCTTATTTTTCATGTTACAGTTATGTCCCATGACTGGGCCAACTGGGGCCCCCCATGAAGGTCGGGCCCCCCCCGCGCCGCGGGGTCTGTGGGGGCCTTATCGCCGCCACTGCCCGCGCCAATCCCCTTCCGCCACACACCACCCCCACTTCACCTTCCACACAACCGTTACAAAATGCTGGCAGTCTGTTACCAAAGCTGAAGAAGGCGGATACTAAGCCGAAACGCGTCCGATAAAATAGTAAGTTTTTCACATGAAAAAAGTTCATTTTTAGTTAAGTATTGTTAATCGAATTTAAAAATTAAACCTGTCCAGTTGACAAAATGATGAGACAACAATTTTATTAAAATATCCTTTTAGAAATCTTTGAGAAGTGCAAAATTGGTACAAAATTAAACAACAGTATGAACATTATATACTACTACCTTATTTATCAAAGTTAAATTGCTATACTCCATAATAAACGTGAAAGAAAACCATTTTTGGACGATCAGGCCTAGCTTCGCTGTGTTTCGAGTTTGACGAGATAATATTTGCCAGACGGTTATGAAATTACAACCAAATACGGACACCACCAGAGAAACGGCTTCATCCAAGTAAGAACTTCAAGAAGAGAGGTAATATAAACAATTCCTTTAATATTTAACGAAGAAAAATCATTCCGAATGGTAGTATAGAAAAGAAACTATTAAAAATTAACCACATGTTCTAATGAAAACAAACGCACTCTGCTCTCTTACGGACATTTCCGGAACTACGTACTAAGCGAAAATAAACAAATTTTTGAATATTTTTTCGGTATTTGTAGAGCGTAGTATAATTATCCATTTCTGACCATCTCATAACAAAAAGAACTTACCCTTAACCCTGGGGAAATAAATAAAAGAATTGTATATTGATTGATGTTTTAAATACAGTATAAAATTTGGTCAAAAACCATATATTTTTTTGGACAATTCCATGTTTACTCAATGAAGTCGATATCATGTCTTAATTAAGGAAAAGATCGATTGTGATATTTGTATTTTGGCGGAAGAGAAAAAACCAATAATATTCTTAATAAATATTATTGAAAAAATTGAGATTAAAAAATAAAAATGTGTGTCCTTTCTTGTAGTGGGTAGTTGTATTAAGTTTCAGAACAACTAAGAAGAAGACGATCCACCGGGTCGTATACTGCCACAGTGTCGTCTGGTTAATCTATATTTGGAGACTAGTGTTAAAGTCAGCTGATTCGGTGCACGGCGAATATTTGAAAATTTAGAAATCGTCCAAACCGAGGGTAAACAAACGGTACTTGCTCTCTCTTCAAAATCAGGCTAAACAACTTCCCTACTTGACCCAAATCACACACACTCGATTTCTGCTTTGTTTGAGTAACATTCCCAAACGCTTTATTTAAACTTCGGTCTTTATAATTCATAAGTGGCGACTGCGGAGAGGCGGAAACCTTGATACAAAAAACGCACGTTACAGATTTGGCACTTACAACATTGAGGCTTGAATGAGATGGACGTTTTGCTAAAACACCTCTAAAAAAACCGCACGTTACAATATTAGTAAAAAGTACCAAGAACCATAAGATTGTTAAGAAATTAGTAAAGAAAGAATTGATAGAATATGATTTATTTTAATTGTTTATTGTATGTTGTATTTATCATAGTTAAAATGATAATGATGTCAATGATGATAAGTAAGAAGGAAACTCTGTTAATGAACTTACTTATGGAATTTTTGTTTTATTTGTGCAGACTGTAAATTTATAAACACAGTCATTTAAGGGGAATTATAAAATATTACTAATAGTTATTAGTAATCAGTTTGTGTCACATTTATTAATATTATGTATGATAGTGATAATAACACTAATGTTTTTCTTAACAAGAAAGTACCAAAATAATAGTCAGAGATTTTTGTAAAACTAGGCATATTGAGCCTAGTCAGTTAAGTTATATGAATAAGAATTTCTATTAAAATAATAAGGAAACAATGTCAGTTTATGTTAAAGGATTACTAAATGTATAAAATAAATTTAAGAAAGTGAAAAGTACAAAAAGAAATAATAATAAATAAGTTTTGAACAAAAATAATAAAAAAGTGTAAATCAATAACTCAGGAAATATAGATCAGAAAATAGTTAAGAGTGGTGTCAAAATGATCAGTTTTTCATCAGAAGAACAAAGAAACAAATAAAATGAAGATTAAAGCTCTTATAAAAAAGGTATATCATTTTAAAGAAAATTAAATACAAAATAGTAAGAGTTTGTTTATATTAATAACATGAGATCACCAGGGTGATATAAAAACTGTTACATTGGAAACCAGGGAGATATCTAAGGTAGGCGTTAGCAACTAAGATGTTGATAGAATAAAACAAAGAGTATTATTGAAAGCTGAATGAAGAAAGGTTGAATTAAACAACTCATAGTGACAAAAGTAAATTATAATACATGTTATATCAGTGCATCTCAATAAAAACAATTAAATAATTATCTTTATCAAGATTAAAATAGAAGAAGGAAGTGCTACAGGACTCTACAGAATTAAACCAGGACATCTCTGAAGAAATTGGATCAATTGACAGGGAGAGAAGTATTTTTGATCTAAAATTAATCTGAACCATTCCCTGTTAAGCCTAGACTAAAGGTTTCAAAGATATTGAGTACACTTTTCATAAAAACCATTTCTGAACTTCCATTGAGAACAATATTAATTAATATTATGGACCTAAGCATAAAAAACCATTGATGTATAGTGTTAATATAATCTAAAGCTAATTAAGTCTTAAAAACATTTTAATAACCTAACCTATACACTGAACTGTTTTACACTCTTTATATAATCCTTTTAAGACACATTGTGACTATTTCTAATCATATGTATTTTGGTACTTTCCCTAGCAAAACTGTTGTTATATCGTAGCCAAAAGGACCTACTTAACACATTATAATTGTATTTTATTCATTAAATATAAAATATGAAATGTTTATGCTTGAGGTATAAGAGTTACTGCTGCCACTCTGAGCATATTAAAATACAGCTGGCCAAACTTTGTTAAGAATTATATTTGACATTTAAAACAAGTTAAAGAATAAATAAAGGATTTGAGTTTACAAAATACAGAAAAAGGTGTATTCATGTCTTATTTCATGAATACAAAATGGGTATGATATACTGAACAAGATATCTGATACGTGAGTTGACTTCAGTAATTAGATTAAGTTGGCAACACTCAACATTTGAAAGTCTTAGCAGATTTTTTTAAAAATATGTTTTGATGAGCACAAGTTATCATATTCATTGCTGAAAGAAAAGATTAAAAGAGAGTTAATTACAGAATAAAGAAACCATACATTATTTAAATAAATTTTAATAAAAATTTATTATTGATATTTCACCAATAAATTTTATTTGCAAACGGTGATTGCAAATTGGCGCTCAACAAACATCCCCCTGAACAGATACTCATCCTTAATTTAATATTAACAAAGTATATACAAATAATAACCGAGTTAAACAAGATACAAATTCTGATAAATAACCCATAGATTCGATTCTAGATGTAACAAATTGGCTATCCCAATAGAGAGGCTAAATAACATACAATTTAGAAAGTACGATTATTAGATTTGTAAGGGTAAAACACTTTTACAAATTACAATATATATATATTTCACACACACACAAATAAAATACGTATTAGACTACATCATTGTCTGATGTCCAATGTCCAATCACCTATCGCAGTGGTCTCAAGGCCCCTTTCAGTTCTGAGTCTATACTATCTCTGCAGCTACTTCTTGGTAACAACACATCTATCAAAAACAACATCGACCTAGTCAGGAAAACTGAACACATCCACATCCCACATAACTCAACTCTGGCATCTTTTGATATAACCAATCTATACACTAATGTCCCCATCAAAGAAACCATCCAAACACTAGAACAACTACTCAGACAAAACAACACACCTGAAACACACATACAAGAAATCATCACACTTACCAAACTAATAACTGAACAAAATTACTTTACATACAATAACAAGATATACACACAAACAGAAGGTCTCCCGATGGGATCCCCCATATCAGGAATACTAGCAGAACTATATATACACAACATAGAACAGAACCACATAATAAACAACAACAAATACACTAACAAAATTATATACTGGCACAGGTATGTAGATGATATATTACTTTTATTCAAAGGCAACACAAGACAAGTTGAAAACTTCCACAAATACATAAACACTATACACCACAAATTAAAATTTACACTGGAAATTGAACAAAACAATAGTACAAATTTTCTAGACCTAACAATTAACAAAACTAACAATACACACACGTACAAAATATACAGGAAACCAACCACAACTGACATGGTTATACACAACACATCAAACCACCCAACACAACATAAACATGCGGCCTTCAACCATATGCTCCATAGACTAACTAAAATACCCTTAAATAAACAAGATTACACCGACGAACTCAACACAATAAAATACATAGCAATCAAAAACTGTTACAACCCTAATTTAATAAACACACTACACAAACGCATCAAAAACAAAAACAACAAAACACAAAATACCATCAACACACAACACAATAAATACATCACACACTCACATACCACAACTCCTACACACACAAAATCGCCAACACATTCAGAAAACACAAATACAAAATAGCATACAGAACAACCAATACCATCAAAAAACACATCAATAATACAAACACAGACATAGACAAATATAACAAAACAGGTGTTTACAAATTAAATTGTAATGACTGCAATAGTTTCTACATCGGCCAGACAGGAAGATCTTTTTCATCCCGTTATTCTGAACACTTAAAAGCTCTAACCAACAACAATATACACTCCGCATTTGCCACACACATACACACAGAAAACCACAGTTACACCAACATAGACACTAATCTTGAAATTTTACATTACTTACCTAAAGGTCGAAAACTCAACACAACTGAACAATACGAAATATATAAACACCACACAACACAACCAAACAACATACTTAACGATCAATTACAATATAAATCACATACACTTTTTGACACAATTTTACAAAAAACAAACATCAAGTTGAATCCCCGCGCCAATCCCCTTCCTCCACACACCACCCCCACTACACCTTCCACACAGCAACCGTTACGAAATGATGGTAGTCTGACTCAAAGCTGAAGAAGGCGGATACGTACGCCGAAACGCGTCCAACGAAAAAAGTAAGTTTCACAAGAAAAAGTTCATTTTTAGATAAGTGTAAATAAATTATCTAAAATGCAAATTATTACTTTAAAATATCACTCGTTTTTACGCGGGCATAAAGCATTGTCTTCTTTTGTTCAACTTGTCTGGTGATTATATTCACATAACAGTTGTGACTACTTATCCAAGACCGGACAAAGAATGAATACGAGTTTGTTTATTCGAACAGGACTGCATATTATGTCTTCAACTGGCTTGTATGCGTAGTATACACAAGGCAGCTGATGTCTGTTATTACATAGTTCTCCTTGATAATACCACGTCTGACAACAATTGCTGCATACCTTCATGCAACAATTTTGTTAGTCATCAGTACGAAAACTTTTATACATGACAATTGTAGTAAGCAATTCGAACTAACCAATTACACGGCCGTGAATTGATCACAGGACTTATCTGGATGTTATCGAGGAATAGTTATTTCGGGACAAAAATCTCGTAACAAATAGAATTTTCGTAAGAATGTATATAACTATTTCTTCAGGTTACAAATAAAACATTTCCATGAGAGATTACTATCTATTATGAAGCCAAGATATTTCATTTGCTTAGTATGCTCAGTCACCAAGCAGCTGTACATGCTTGACATGATGATTCATAAAAAACAATACGAAAATTCAACCTTGTCTCTCAAAAAGAAAAGCATATATTTTTTTACTTAAAACTGTACTGTATTTTACTAAATCAATACTTCAGTTTATCTAATTCGACAATCCTTTAACTGGGAAATCAAAAATACATACAATAGTTATTTATTTTTAATTTACTGTTTTAATAAACATCGTGCCATGGCTGACACTTTTTGCTACAGTCTATTTCTTGATGTATATAATACATTTAATATTTATTAAAAAACCAAAAACCAACGGGAAGCCATAACAACCGCCAACCAGCATACAGGTACTCCACAATTTTCAACATTAGGAGGTTCATGATGGGTGTTGAGGTATGGGTAAAAATAATGAATAATTTAAGTACAGGAGCAAACACACGCTTTATTGAAGGAACAGTTTAGTAGCAAGTATACATAAAACGGACACACAAAATACACATTACAAGAGCACATTTAAAACTGAACTGTACTTGTCGAGTGCATCTCTGTTTATATAGAAAAACAGCTTCCAGATCTTTCCTTTTATTTAAAACTTCGAGAACATTACTTTTCTAGACTCTCACAGTAAACGCGCATGTGTGCGGGTTGAGGCCCCGCCCAGGCAGCTCGACCCCCCACCGCACAATACAAACTTTCACTTCTACAATGACAGGTACTCTTACTTAAGAATGAATGTAGAGTTTTCCAGTATATTCTCAACACCCTCCCTAAAACTCTACATTCTCACAATCACATTAATCTAAAAAATTCATTTTTACTCTTGAGTCCAAGTTTAGATCTTAAATAAACAAATTTTGGTTTTGACAAAACTTTCATAAGTATATCAGCGACTTGTTCATCACTTTTAACATAATGTACATCAAGTTCTCCATTCTGAAAACAATCACGTACATAATTATATTTCACATCAATATGTTTTGTCCTTTGATGGAATTCAGGATTACTTATAAGTTTTTAATGCACTCATATTATCTATATATAAATCATATTTATCAGTCTTACAATCGCATTCATTAAATAGCTTCTTTAACCACATTATTTCAGTTGTTGCTAATGCTGCACTTATAAATTCTGACTCGGTTGTTGATAATGATACAGATTGTTGCTTCTTACTTCGCCAAATAATTGCAGCATTTGCATACATACAAGCTACGCCAGAAGTTGATTTACGTGTAACTGTATCACTAGCATAATCAGCATCACTATAAGCTTTAAAGTTGCCATCCTTACAATATAGTAATCCAAAATCAATCGTACCTTTTAGATAACGTAAAATTCGTTTTTTAACAATTGACCAATGAGTTACACTTGGTTTGTTTAAAACTCTAGATACAATATTTACAGCAAAACTTATGTCCGGACGACTTACAATTTGCAAAAATATCAAATTGCCGACAGCTTCACGATAAGGTACATTACTTACAATAGTTTTTGATAAATATTCATCATGATTACAGTCAATTGGCGTAGATACAATATTAGCTTCTGACATATTAAACTTTTCTAAGATTTTACTAATATAAGTACTTTGATGAATGAAAACAGACCCATCATTCAATCTACAAATTTCCATTCCAAGATAATTAGTAACTTCTTTAGTACTAGTAATTTTAAATTTTTTACTCAAATCATTCAACAATTTATCAATCAAACCTTCATTTGAAGCTGCAATAAGTCCATCATCAACATAAATTGCTAACAAGATTTTATTATTATTATTTTTGTTATATATGTATAAACATGGGTCACCCGTACTTTGACAAAAATCTAAATTTACAAGAAAATTAGTGAAGTGCTCAGTCCAGCATCTTGGTGCTTGTTTTAAGCCGTATAAACTTTTCATTAATTTACATACGCGTGAGCTTCCATCATCAAAACCTTCAGGTTGTTTCATATATATATATATATATCTTCCTTTAAGTCACCATATAAAAAAGCCGTTTTTATTCAAATTTACCGATATGTAAATTTTCACGAGCAGAAATACTAAGTATCAATCTTATTGTATCAAAGCGAACAACCGGACTAAAAGTTTCTTTATAATCTATATCTTTCTGTTGCGAATAACCTTTAATAACCAACCGCGTTTTATAACGTTCTGTACCATCTGGATTGAGCTTCTTCACAAAAACCCAACGATTGTTAATCACCTTTTTATCTTTTGGCTTTTCCACTAATACCCCTATTAATACTAATACCACTATTACCACTAATGTCTTATTTTCATACAAAGAGTTCATTTCGTCCTGCATTGCAGCTTGCCAACTATCTTTTTCTTTACTTGTAATTGCTTCGTTATAATTAGATGGTAACTTTTCAGCAATAAACGTGATCGGACATCCATAATATTCTGTAGGTTTTAATTTTGTTCTATCGCGCAATTGTCGTCCAGTTTAATTGTTATCGCTATTTGAAGATTGTAAAGGTTCTCTTTCTTCAAACTCATTTGATACATTTTTAAGTAAAAGTTCATTATTTTTAGGAGTTATAATTTCATTTTCTTCAGTTTCTTTATTATTATTGTTCAAAGAATTCAAAATAATTGAATCAGCTAATACTCTTTCAGGTTTAAAAAGTACATCTCTACTTATAATGACATCTCGCACTTCCGGAACATATACACGATAACCTTTACAATCCTCATGATATCCGACCAGATAACCCCTCATCGATTTTTTATCAAGTTTCTTACGCTTTTCTTTTGATATATGTACATAACACATGGTTCCAAATATTTTAAATCTATCAACAGTAGCTGTTTTTCCATTCCATAACTCATAAGGAGTTTTATTATTTTGTTTTTTGGGCCTGTTCTATTAATTACATGTACAGCAGTATTCATTGCTTCTGCCCATAAGAATAGAGGTAAGTTTGAATTTGAATGTAACATTGATCGAGCAGCCTCTACAATGATTCGGTTATCGCGCTCTGCAATTGAATTTTGTTCGGGCGTATATGGAACATTAATCGAATATTTTATACCTTTACTATTTAAAAAAGAGATCACAGCTTTATTATCGTATTCTTTACCACCATCAAAATGAATTTCTTTAATATTTGTTGCAAATTGATTCTCAACCCCGATACAAAATGATTTTAGTTTTTCTATTACTTCAGATTTTTCTCGAATAAAATGAATTTCTCTATAACATGAAAAATCGTCTTTAAAAGAAACGAAATATAACTTTCTACCGAGAGACTCTACTTCCATAGGACCACAAACGTCAGTATAAATTATTTCGCGAGTTTTAGTGGCACGATCGATCCTTTTGTGAAAAGGCAATCTATGATTTTTGCCATAAGCGCAACCTTCACAAAAGAAATTTTCATCCGTAAATTTTATATTTAGATTTTTCAAAAAAATCTTTACATGTTTTACATTTTTATGGCAAAGTCTTTCGTGCCATAATTGTAAAACATTACCGTTGGTAATGCTCGATCTACTCTTTTGTTCTACCACGTTACATCCTTTTGGAATTGAAGTTTGAATGTCTAATTTTAGCAAACTACCAGGCTCATATTCGGAACCAGTTACAAGAATTTCATTACCATCCTTTAAAGTACATCTCGTAGCATTATGTGTTATTTCATAATATATACCCCTTTTACCCGCATATTTAACAGAAAACAGATTATACATTGAATCAGGAACATATAATACATTATAGATAGTACCTTCTACTCGTTCACTATTTTTATAAGTTTCAAAGTCAATATTACCTTTACCATATGCAGACATTGTCATACCGTTGCCCATTCTTACCCTGACTGGTGTTGTATATTCTTCGAACGTTGAAAACCATTCTCGATGCTTCGACATATGATCCGTCGCACCCGAATCCACAATCCAGAGATCATCCCGATTGCCACAGCTGCCTTTGTCACCTATTAGTGCTATCCTCGATGTTGATTTCTTCTGTCCAGAAGACGAGTTACTTCTTTCTTGATTATTCGACCATCTTCGCTGTCCATTATTCTTACTCATGAAGCAATTGTTACTTTTATGACCTTTTCTTTTGCACGTATAACACCTGAAGCAGTCCCTTTTTAAATGACCTTGTCTTCCACAATTATAACACTACTCTTGTTTCAAATCATTCTTCTCATATTTATAAGAGTCATTCTTCTGTTCCTTATGACCGATTTTCAGATTAGCTAGCAACGCTGTCGTCTCTTCGTGTACTCCCTTTTGCTCTTGTAATCTAAATTCTTCTGCCATCAAGCGCTCAGTCAAATTTTCGAGATTCTTCTTATCATCAGATACCGAATCCCAAGCACTGTGAAAATGATTAAACTTTTGTGGCAAAGATGTTAAAACACGAGTCATCACCATAGTCTTTTCAATTTTTCCCCCGAGATTTTTCATTTTTCTAGCCAACTGTTCTATTTTTGAAATATTATACGTAACACTTTCACTCTCTGTCCACTTAAACTCAAAAAATAGTTTTTGAATCATCGACAGATTTTCATCAGATTTTAGATCATATGCTGTATTCAATTTGTCCAACATCTCCTTGGCAGTAGAACAACCCATTATAAGTTCGAGAGGCTTTCTCTCCACTGTTGTAACAATTAACTTTCTGGCAATTTTGTCCGCCTTCTTGAACTTTTCCAACAACGCGTCACGATCTTCTGCACCTGCAGCTGGCTCGGCTAATCTTCCTTCGCAAACATCCAGCACATCATCATCCTCTTCCATCAATGTGCGTACTACGAAGCGCCATTGATGCCAATTATCTTTGTCTCGAAGTTTTTCAATTTTTATATTCGGTTCCATTTTTGCACAAATATTTTATACTTGCACTCCAATTACACACTGCACTCCGATTTTAAAATGCCACTGGGCCCATAACCTGTTGAGGTATGGGCAAAAATAATGAATAATTTAAGTACAGGAGCAAACACACGCTTTATTGAAGGAACAGTTTAGTAGCAAGTATACATAAAACGGACACACGAAATACACATTACAAGAGCACATTTAAAACTGAACTGTACTTGTCGAGTGCATCTCTATTTATATAGAAAAACAGCTTCCAGATCTTTCCTTTTATTTAAAACTTCGAGAACATTACTTTTCTAGACTCTCACAGTAAACGCGCATGTGTGCGGGTTGAGGCCCCGCCCAGGCAAACCTGGCGACAAACCTTATTCTTTGGCAGAATATGACATACGTATTGTTCGTAATGAAAACGAAGAGTTTCAACATTCGTTACTCACAATCCTGGCAGCTTTCTGGCTAATAATCCTTACGCACTACACGGCCGAGGTTATCGAACATGAAGGAGCAGACTACGTAACATGACTCTTCGGTACCAGGATCTGATGGTGATCGTACAGTACGCAAATCTGGAAAACTGGACAGATTTTTAACTATGACCTGCAATCCGAAATAGACAGATATAACTTCTTAACTTGGTGAAAATGAAAAATCTGCCGATAGTCGTGATAGGTTTCTGGAGTGTTTATTGCAAACTCAACTAGTGATAAAAATGACTTACTAAAAAAGTCACTCATTGTGAGCAGTTGTTGTCTACACATATTTATTATTGAATCCCAGAAACGTGGATTAATACACTACCTCATGCTTCTCCCAAGTTTTGTGCGGAGAAATACCTGACCCAGTCAGTTTTCCAAGGATTCATAAAATTGTTATCTCGACTATGATACATGGATCTTGTAGAGCTCGTAATCCTAATGTTCCTTGCACGATTGATGGAATGTGTACACATAATAACCGAGCAACGTTTTACATTAAACTACTGAAAATAACAATGGTTATCCAAAGTACCGGAGAGGAGATGACGGAATTGTTGAAGTAAAAGGAATATATCATTTGATAATCGTGATTCATTCTCTACAATCGCTTCCTAATTCTACAGTACAATGCTCACATCAATATTGAAAACCTATTCCAATACATGTATAAATAATGTGACTCAACATGTATGCAATTCGTAAGAAGCGTCAGTGACGATCATTAACTGGATATGTTGTAACTATAACATACGCGAATATGCCATACTTTAGCTCTCATCAGATATTCTGTGCCTTCATTCAAAATAAATGCATGATCAGTCACATACAATCGTTCGCTTAGCTGTGCTTGAAGATGGATATTATAATGTGTATTAGGGCAGGGGATGAGAATGCAATCCAAGGACCTGCAACAAAACACACAACATTGATGAAATCATGGTTTGATTTTAATCAATGCGATCCCTGTGCTTGTCAATTCCTGTATACTGGCATTTCAGGACTTTACGGATTCGCTGATAATAAATGGATTCCAGGAAAGAGAGATGGTTGCAAAATGATAGGGAGAATGTACACTGTCGCACCAAACGATCATAACAGATTTTACATACGTATGTTACTACTTCATATTAAAGGAGGAACATCATTCGCATGTCTACGCAGCTACAGCAATACATACGCAATTTATAAGCCATACAAAGGAGCGGCTCTTGCATGTGGGTTACTTGAAATTGACACAGATTGGCACAAATGTTGGGAGGAAATGCAGAGCACATACTGTACATGTCGTGTCAACTACGAGAGTTGTTCTCATTAATGTGCTACTTCTACAAACCAACATTACCGTTTCAAGTGTAAACGATTATCAAAATACTAATGTAGACGATACGCAGGCCCTTGAAGGAAATGCAGCATTGCAGGATATAGATTACGTTGTAAGAAGTAATGGTTTGGAGTGCACGAGCATCGGCTTGCCAGTACCAAATAATCCAATGCTTATTAACCCTGTACGCAATGTGAATGAAGAGGCCAGTCATGGTGCTAATATACATAGCAAATTAAATGAAAAACATAAATTAGTTGTAAATAAAATTATGTGGGCCATAGCAGGCGAGACAACTGAGAAGCTGTTATTCTTAGAAGCCGCAGCAGAACGTAGCATGACCTACGTATTCGCAAATATTCTGAATATTGTTAGTGAACAGGCTCATTTAGCATTAGCAACAAAATGGACATGCAAACCTGTGCAATTCTTGTCTGCAGGAATTATACTCCATTAGTTATTTGATCTTCTTGTTCCAGTGTTGCCTTCTTCAGTTTCTTCCATTAAGGCTATGTCAGGAAAAGCTACAGTTCTACACGAAGAGTCAGTTATTCTAATTGATGAGATGTCAACGATCTCTGCAGTAGCAGTATGGATCATTTACTTCGAAACATAATGAAGTGTATAGTTCGGTGTATACTTCGAGACATCCATTATTAAGTATAGTTCAGATGGATGGAAAAGTGATACTTTTAGTGGAGAGTTTAGACAGGTCTTAACGTTAGTCCCAAAGGCAGGACAAACAAACAAAACTTTGACCTTTATGACCATACTGTATTTGACCTAAAATATGTGTGCCAGTGCTAATGAACAACAATTTGTGGAGTGGAAACTTCGATTGGGGAACAGAACTTTTCCTGTGATGGAAACACAGCATGATGGAAATATTTTTAATATTCCCAGCAGATTTATATGCAAGAAATATTCAGTTGTTAACCATATATTTTGCAAAATTAATTGGATGGAAATAATGAAAATTATTTCAAATAATAAGTTTATAAATAAAATAAAATAATATGTTTAGAAACTCAAACCCGAATTATTGAGTGTCCGTTAAACGACAACTGCAACCTGATAAACCAGAGCTGAGCTGTGTTTACTTTCAGGGGATTTTGACAGAGTAGGCCTACTGCAGTGTAGACTCGATCTATGCCAAGATGGTGATACGGCATATACAAAGAACGTCGTATACACAGAAATACTGTTAAAGAACGACGCAACCACCTAGGCTACTTTTATCACCGACGACTAACAGTGAAAAACTGGTGGGAATAAAGTTTGTTTCTGAGTTTATTGAAATATTAAATAAAAGGAATTCTTAATAAATTTGTGTTAATAAATTTATTACTCTTAATAATGAGTAGGAAATGAATCACTTCACATGCATGGATTGGGATTCATACATGCGAGAAGTGTGTGAGCACCATTTTATATAAATATAAAAATATAAATATAAAAACATATGTCAAAATAAAAATAAAAATACAAACTGTCGCTGGTTATCGCTACGTGTGGAGGGGGAAATGCGTTGCTACTGGCGATTGCTACGTAGAGTAATTGCTCACTCCATGCTGCCACTTAACCGAAAAGATCCCATTTACCATTTATTTTGTAAAGGTATAATGCGGGTTTAGCATAACAAAACAGTAACCGGGCGGGTAGTATAACTAACTATAGTTAACTGCATGGAAGTAGTATCGTCAAGGTCACACCGCTTACTTACAGCGTTGCCACTAAGCAACAGTTTCGCTTTCTTCCGAAAAATGCTCCGACAATTAGGCCTACTTAATGTAAAGAATATAACAAAGTGATTTTTAAATTAAATATTTATTTTGTTGTTGTCAATCTTCCATTAAAATAATTTTTTGTGCTTTAAACTGTTGAACATTCTAAAATCAATGACAATAGAAGACTGAAAAAACAACGATACATTTTGAAGGTTCATAGATGCCTACTGCAGACATTTTACAGATAAAATTTAATGTTATTTAAAGTAAAAAGCATTTTAAAATCTTACGAGTATCACACAGTTGTTCTGATTTTGTAAGATAGTGTAATGTAAGGTTAACTTGCGTTTTACTGTATTTTTTTAAGTAAAATTTTACGGGGAGAAAGTTTCTAATACATACATTAGAATACATTGTTACATTGTCAATAATTCTTAATAATAATTACATCACAATTAATACATTGTTAATAATTAATTAACAATTAATTTCCGTAACTCATACATAACATTCAATGCGACGCGTCAGCTATAGTTTGTTTGAACGAATTTTCATACGGGTCCTGTGTCTTAAGTTTGCCCCATTTAATTATTGAAGAGACACCGCACTATTCGTGACTCCGAAAAATATTCTATTTTTATTTCCTGCGCTGCTTATTAATAATTAAGTAAAAAAATTAGAACTATACTAGCCTATAAGACGTCACATGCACAAGTAGCATAAAAATAATGGTATGTATAAACGTGAAATGAATTGGATTTCTTAAGAAAATAAGGATACTTTTATAAACAACAAATACAAATGCCTCATGAAATAAATTTAAAATTCCTTATTCATATTTTAATATATTATAAATCTTTAAATATAGAATTTAAATTTATATTTCTATATTTTATGAATTGGCCTTACAAATTTTATAATTAAAATTTTCCTTATTTTATAAACTATAGAATTCCTTATGACTATTATAAATAAGCAGTATGTTGAAAAACTCACCTCAAATAGGGTTAGTTACACAATTATCACTTTGCAAAGTGATAGCACAGAGCAGATTCATAACACTCCTGAAGAAAACACGCACACACGGTTTTTTTATGTTTCAATAAAAATAGAAAATACTACACTTCGCTATAGACACGTTTACCACCTATATACACTTTTTAACACTCCTACAGTAATTCGTCTTCGGATTCACTGGAGTCAGGTTCGCTGTCACTACTCACACGTAAGTATATGATGAAGGGCTCCACTGTGGTCTCTCGTGCACTGCTTTGAGTAATCGGCTTCTTGTAGTGTCTCCGCATGTCTTACGCACTCCTCCCAGCCTTCCTGAGTTATCCTGTCCAAAGCTTCGTGTGCAAGTTGTTCAATATCGGCTAATCTGAAAGTCGTATTCTTGTTTGCAACATACCGTTTAACTTGGGCCCATTTCAGCTCGATCGGATTATACTGACAATGATATGGTGGCAGGCGCACTACTGTATGTCCCATTTCATTTGCCAGTTGATCCAATTCGTACGTCTTTTTGGCCGTTCGGATCTCTTCTTTAGAAAGAAGTTCATTCCTGGTTTCAGCTGTGGAAAATGAAATTCGCTTCTTACGCAGCCACTCCATGATATCCGCTTTACGCCAGTTTGAACAAGGTGGTTTATCTATTTGTACAGAATGATAGCGATTTGTACATTATCCATCACGATGACAGAGCCTTCTTCCAAGGAGCGCAACGTACCAACAAACCAGGTCTTAAAAACTTCAGCATTCATTTCTGTGTGGTAGTCAGATTCAGCTGAATGCTTACTGCCACGAAAGACAAGTTTGGCACCTGCTATGAAACCTGTACTTGCGGATCCAGCATGTGCAATAATCAGCCGGCCACCTCTACCAGTAGGTACTTCCAGCCCACCGTTCCCTCTGGAATCTTGCCAGATGTATTTACTCGTATGATTCTGTGATATCCAGGTTTCATCCAAATAAATTATAGGCCTGTTGTCCTCCGAACGATGTGTATGCATGGTTCTCAAAAACTTCGCTCTCAAGGCAGCAATGTCTCTGCGCTCCATTAAAAAATTTCGTCCATCGTTGCACTTCTTAAATTTAAAACCAAGCACTTTCAGAAGGCGAAGTACGGAGGCTTCTGAACCAAAATAATTGATTTTCTGACAGAGATCAGCTCGAATTTTGCTTGCAGTGGAGTATTCCCCTCGGTCGTAATATTCTAGCACGGTCCTGCGGACTATTTGTTTATTAAAATCGTACAGTTCAGTGTTTATGTGTTCCCGTTTATACCCTTTCCTTGGAGAACTGAACACAACGCTCACACCTTGATCATCTGCCGAGGCAACGGTATTGCTAATACGTTGCACCGACTGTTCAGAAATCCCACAAGCTTCCGCTGTCAATTTTCGAACTTGTGCAAAGTTTATGTTCCTCCTGGCTTCTTCATTATACGCAAGATTTTTAAAAAACTTGTAAACGTTTGCTATGATGACTTTACTTTGTTTTCTAATGTCCTCTCGGCCCACACGTACACCACCGTTGCTTGTACCCGAACTAAATGTAGGATACTGTTCCTCAATATTACTCATATTAAATACAAATTATTGAAATAAACTAATACACACACTGTCTACAATAAAGACGTCAACCGTTCACATGAAACGAACAAAATGTCTTTCAACAATACTAAGGACGATAAATATGTTGGATGTTTGTTGCTAATTCGTCTCTTCCTCACCTCGTTCACCCAACCTATTTGGAATGGGGTACTGTAACTGAAATGGGATCGGCTTTTGCCACAACAGCGACAATTATGTTTACAGAAATTGCTCAGTCCTATTTAGGCCTATCATTGTGTAACGGAAGAAAGGTAGTAGCGCGGCCAGTAAACATACACATTTTTGAGGGGAGTGTAAAATGACAAAGGCATTCATAATAGTGTCAGACAGGAATATTTACCGAAAAGACATGCCGACAGGGTATACGCAATTTGCATACCAAATGTGTACATATACCTAACAGAACTTCCGACCCATATGGCTTAGGAACGACCGTGCAGAGAACAAAAACAGATTCATTTACAAAAGGGAAAAGACCGTGAGTAGCCTATGAAAAAATTAAAGCGACAACAGCAGGCAAGGTCAGCGTCTCAGACAATTGTCAGTCTGTAGGATAATCGCCCATGAAGAAAACAGTAAAACTTTAAATAAGTAAGTTCACTGTACGGAAAACACAAAATAACTGACCTAATAGTACTTCGTAAAGTTAGGGTGTGTATTGCTAAAAGCTTTAGATTCTAACATAAGAAAAACCAGCGCAGTATAAATCGTAGTTTCAGAGAACTGCAAATCGTAACAAAAGAAGCCAAAGAAAGAGAAGAAACGCAAAAGATAGAAATTCTGTAGATATTTACGCGACAACAAAAAATATGTTGCCGACTCACACAAATATTTATATCACTAAGTTTATATTACATTAACGACTCGAAACACAAAGTTCTTTACAAGTAAAAACTTAAAGTTTTACCTTACAGCCTGAACCGGTTTTCGCCTTTAAAAGGCATCTTCAGAGGCTGCCGCTGGTAGCGCTGTCTGTCCTGTTGTGGCGACGAAATCGAATTTCGAAAAGATCGATGCTGTGTGTATGGGTGAGATATGTTCGAATAATGCGTGCGATTTGAATTGTGTCTGTTTGTTTAGGATCTCGTTTTTATTTGTTTTCGTGTGTTTGCATATTTCCAATTGTTCTAGAGTGTCTAGTTTTCGGCCTTTTGTGTGTAGCCTACGTGTAGAATGTTCATGTTATTGTCGATGTTTTTATATGTGTGGTTTGCTTCAATGAGGTGGTTTGCAAAGGTGGATTCTGTAGTGGAGTGGAGTGCCTTTGTGTGTTCAATGTATCTCTGTTTGAAGCTACGTCCTGTCTGGCCTATGTAGAATTTGTTGCAATTTGAGCAATTAAGCTTGTAAACACCGGGTAGATCGAATTTGTTTTGTGCTTTGTGTGTGTGTTTTGATAGTGTGTGTTCTGTTTTGTTAGTAGTTTTGTAAGCGATTCTGTATCCTGCTTTTTTGAATTTGTGGGCTATTTTTTCAGTTTGTTTGTTGATGTATGTTAGTGTTATGAATTTGTTGTTTTCTGTCTTTGTCTGTTGTTTGTTTTGTGTTTTGTGTAGGAGTTTACTGACTATTGTTCTGTCATATCCGTTAGATTCTGCTAGATATTTTATCGTGTTTAGTTCGTCTTTGTAGTCTTTTTCATCTAAGGGAATGTTGTTAAGTCTATGTATCATCAAATATATTGCAACTTACCGTCTGCGGCTTCCAGAAACAACGTCTTCACAAAGTTGACATGTTTCGGGACACTTGTCCCATCATCAGAACTTAAAATAATCGTGTATCATTTAAATTGAGACATTTGTCAATTAATTAAAATATTAAAATCCAACATGAAATAAATAATTTAAAACAATATGAATACTTAAATGTCTAAAAACGAGCGCGAAGGTTTAACGATGTACATCGTACGGAGATTGACCGCGCACTGAATTACGTTTTGCTCCCACCACGACAATAGCGCAAGGCAGTGTCGTACAATACATTTGATTTGAAAAGCAGTTTATCATTTGAAAAGCAGTGTCGTACAACACATTTGATTTGAAAAGCAGTTTATCATTTGATTTCAAATCAAATGTATTGTACGACACTGCCTTGCGCTATTGTCGTGGTGTCGTGGTGGGAGCAAAACGTAATTCAGTGCACGGTCAATCTCGGTACGATGTATATCGTTAAACCTTTGCGCTCCATTTTGTGATGGAGTGGTCTAAGAAGTTTATGGTATTGTTGTGTTCGTATTCGGCAGTAAAGGTTATGTTTTTATGTATTTTGTTCATGTGCGTTAGTAACTGTTCACATTGTCTTTTGTTTCCCCTGTGTAGTATTAGAATGTCATTAACGTATCTGTGCCAGTATAGTATTTTATGTGAGTGTCTGTCATTGTTTGTGAGTATTTTTGTTTTTACTAAGTGTTGGAGGAAGACTTCTGCTAGAATGCTGGATATGGGGGAGCCCATGGGTAAGCCATCGTTCTGTGTGTAGTATTTATTGTTATAAGTAAAGTAGTTTTGTTTTGTGATAATGTTCAGAGTTTCTGTTATTTCGTTCATAAGTTCGTCTGGTGTGTTGTTCTGTTTGAGTTTGTTTTGTAGGATGGTGATTATTTCAGAGATGGGGATGTTTGTGTACAGGTTTTCAATGTCAAAGGAGGCTAATGTGGCATTATGAGGGATGTGTATGTCTTTTATTTTTGTTACTAGGTCTGTATTGTTTTCTACTTCAATGTTGTTGTCTAGTGTGTGTGTTGTCTGATAATTTTGTCTAGATATTTTGCGAGTTTGTGTGCAGGGGCATTACGGTAGTTGATAATGGGGCGGATTGGAATGTCTTCTTTATGGATCTTGGGAAGCGCTTGGAGGGTAGGTGCTGATGGTCGGATTTGTTTCATGTAGGGCTTTTGTTTATGTGTTTGGCTTTGTTGACTAGTTGTTTTACTGTGTTTTGGTATCTGTCGGTGTACATTTTCATTACCATGAAGTTTTGTGCTTTTTTGTGTAGGTTGTCTGTGGGGATGATTACAGTCGTGTTGCCTTTGTCTGCTTTTACAAATGTGATGTTGTGTTTGTGTGCCTTTTCCCTCAGTTTGATGGCTGTGTGTATTTCTGAGTTGTGGTTGTTGTTGTTGTCTGGTGTCTTATGTGCTCCTATTATATTGTTTATATTATGTCTTAGTGTGTCTTGATGTTCTGGTGCCGTGTTTTGTATATTTGTTTCAGTGTCAACTATGAGTTTTGTTAGTGTTTGGTTGTTATGTTTGTAATGTATGTTATGTTTTAGGCCTTTATCAAGGAGTGTTTGTTCGTTTTTAGTGAGTGTGACGTTCGTGAGGTTTACTGTACGTGGGTAGAATTTGTGTGAGGGAATTATATTTGTGTTGATTGGTGTCAGGTTTTTTATTTTTCTGTCGTGTTTTGTCTGTATGTTATGTATTTGTTTTTTGTCCATTCATTTGTGTGACTGACACACAAATGCTGGCGCCCAGATTTGAACTGAGTAATGTTACCCACAACTAATTATTCCTGATAAAAAAAAAAAAATTCATTTACGCGATACACATAAATAAATTAGAAACGAGCAATATAAGGTGGATGTATGAAATTTGCTTTCGTAACACTGCTAAAAGTAAGTAGCTAACTGTAACTAGCCCCTAGCGGGCGAACTTTACTGCTTACGTAAGGTAAGGACCTTTACGTAAATTCACTTCTGGTTGATTTTTTTCCTCCAAACTACTAACAAAACCATAAAAAATTATAACTGAAATATTAAAAAAATATATTCACCCGTAACTAAGGGATATTCAAAAATTACTGTCCGCAGTGAAAGTGTTAAAAAAAATGCAGACTTAACAGAACAAAATGACAACACTGAGACAACATGGATTCTGATCCTGAATTTGTTTTTTTTAAGACACTGATATTAGTAATGTGTACATGTAATAAATAATTTAAATTTGAAAATATGTACACTTGAAGCATAATATATGAAACCAAATAATTTTCCAAGGATTTTTTGCTTGAAAACTGTCCAAAACTATGGTCTCAAAAGGCCACCATCAGTTGGAATATGATAGAACGTAAATACATTATTATCACTAGTTAAACAAGGGTTTTGGCTCAAGTAAAGTTTGCACTTGTTATGCATTTTAATGAGCTAAAAAACCTGAGGCCATATTCTTCTGTCATCCACACTTTTCATTCTATTGAATATTAAAAGTTTTTCAAGGGAGACCTTATGGTTCATTTTTATTTATAAATAAATTTCATATTATTTACAATTTATTTAGTGTATCTTAAATTCTAAAGGAAAAATATAGAACTGTTGATAGGTTTACATTTCATGTAATAGAGAATACAGGCAAGCATGAGCATGAGAGATTTGCACAATTATGTATTGCTACTTGTACTGGAGTATGAAGTACTACAGCCTTGTGCAGTCTATTGTTAGTGTTGTGCTGACTGTTAAAGAGTGTATACTGTGAGTTTATTTGTTACATTGCTTGTCATTACATATATTGTGATCACTCTTGTGTTTTATTACCATGCCAAAGAATTGTTTGAACAATCTGGACAGTTTTTGCTGTGTGTGTGTGTGTGTGTGTGTGTGTGTGTTGTAGCATCACAAAATGATACTAGCATATAAACTCAATTGAAGTATCAAATTAGTTTGGGAAATGGGAATAAAGAAACAATTAATTAAGTAAAGGAGGAATTAGGCCTATATTAACTAAGTCTATCAACCAGGATAGATAAAGGATAATCGTTACCGAATCATGAACAGAATGAAAACATAAAGTAAACTTGAAAGCCAAGGTATTAAATAACTTGACAAAAGACATCTAAAAGACTAGACCAGACTATAACTTTGACATTAACAGTTACCCAATAGATTAGTAGAGTGAGAGAATATACCATATTACAATGTTGAGACCATAAATGATTAGTATATAAACCAAAATATATTGGAGAATAAGAGAAATCAATCATGTAACAAGAATAACCATTAAACTAGGTTTCAGATCTCAGACTGAGTTTGTAAACTATCATAAGAATAGAATTGTAATAAAAAACTAGAGATTTAGGAGCCTAACTATATGCATTACAAAGAAAAATTGATAAATCATGATAACTAAAATGTGAAATGACAGTATAAATAATAAATAAAATGTAAAGTATTATTAACAATGTATAACTAGTAATTGGTAACATAACCTTGAAAGAATTATATGACAAGAAACTATAATCATTAAATATAAAATATACTGAATGTATAGATTCTATAATATCTGAGAGTAAATAAGGTGCCATGAGACAAGGAAAGTGGAGAACTTTCTGTTGTAAGAAAGTTGTAAAAGTGTTAATTTTGTATAATAATGTAGTAGAGTATGAGGTGAATGAAGCCTAATTTTGTATATTGAAGAATAATAGGAGTGTAAGAGAGAATGTAAAATAACTCAACTTGTAATATAAAGTATTTTGATTGAACTGACTAATGACTAATAATGTTGAATCAACCAATATTATTGTTTTTGAATAAAGAATAACATGATTAGTAAGAAATCAATGTCAAACAACAACATACTTCTACTTAATAGAAGGACAGAGACCATTTAAGGAATAAAACTTATAATAACCAATGTACAATATGTCAAGATAGGAATTATGTAATTAAATGAAGACAAGATTAATCTAAAAATGCTTGTAAAATAATCATAAAAAGATAATTAACAAGATAGGTACTTGGACAAGTGACCCTACCTATACTGAGTATGACAAATAAAGAGATTGTAAGATACTGGTATATAACATGTTTTAAATAACCAAATGTATATCAAAAGATTATAATGTATATTAGAAGTAAGTATCAATTAAATTGTTACAGTGTGTAATAGTTATGCTATTTTATTGTAAGAAGTAAAAATAGTCATAGTGACCAACACATTGTTAGGCCTATTATAGAAATTAAGAGTTTTATAGCAAGTTAAGATTTATTATCATGTTTAATATTATTAACAATGTTAATAACAAGAAAAACACATTTTCAAGAGAGGAAACAAAAGCTGTAACAAAAAACATAAATTTTAAAATAATGTATTAGTATAGGCAAATCGTTAAAATTGTTTATTTTCTTATTAATGTATGAAAACATGTCCTATGAGGATTTCAAAATGTTCAGAATAAGCAAGCTGGTTAAACTTTGTACCTATGAAAACTTTGTACTACACCATTGCAGGTGCGTGTAGTGACGTCATTTTTATATCTGTTATCTGCTGCCGGTTTCAGACAGACCGACAGCAGACAACTTTAAATTAGTTCTACACAAGACTCCGAGCAGGCCACTCGTCTCAATCGCCAGTCGCGGCTACTTATTTTCAGTACCGTATTCTAAATTCTTAGCATGATCAGCATGCGCTAATTTACTCAGGCGATCTCAGCCCTTTTTACGCATGATTATGTAATTCAGTACTTCATTCTATTTCAATTATTAGACATCATGCCGATCTAAAACTGCACGCGCCAGCAATTCACTTCAAATAATTTCAATAAAAGATTAACTCAATAACTTATACAGTCCACTTCAAAATTTCATTGCACCAGCACCTCAATAAGCGTTCCTAAGACTAACTCAAGATATTCATCGAGAGCGTCTAAGACGCAACACAAGCAATGCAATGCTAATATTATAATAACAACTGTAATTATCATAAGAAACTTATGTCAGTTTTAAGAATTTTGTGAATTCTGATACGGAATACTAACAACAACGAAACCGACGGTACAGGCAGCGATCTAATTAAAATTACGTAATAACCGACATGACGTAATTATTAACCAATTGGAATGTTATGTTTGGAGGGGGTGAACCCCGAAGGAATAAGTCTCGACATCAAACACCAGACACTATAAATAAGATAATTCAGCGCATCGCTCACATTCAGACAAAGCTTCTGCTTCTCGATCTGGAAGGACCTCCTCTCTTGGACCAGCTCTCTCTGGACGATATCGGAAGCTTTCTCGCTGTTGTACAGCTGCTGCCCTGCTGCCTTCGCTTGAAGAGGACAGCAATACTACACCTGCTGCCCTGCTTGCTGTGGAAACACCAGGCCCAAAGAAGATAGAAGACATCAACTCAGCTGGCTGGTGAATTGAGTAGCCAGCACAAGAACGGCTAAGTCGTCGGACCTTCTAAGGGCCACCAGCCAAGCCGACCCTTCTCAGGACCACCACCTCGCCACTGAAGAGGAGGAAGCATAGCCTACCAGAGCTAATTTGTGCAGCGCATCTGTTTCGCTGACGCTCAGCCTCATAGGTAGCGCTGCCCAGGACGATCCTTGCGAGCTTGGATATCACCTGGGTAAAGAGGCCGGTGGACATCTCTCTTGGTAAGGAGAGGTATTCAACGAAGCCGGTCATTAGCCCAGCTCGTAGACAGCCTGAGCGTTCCACTTCCCCTGCTCGCGGTCCGGCTCGGGCCGGACCGTAGGTCTCTGGTTACCGCCGGAGGCAGCCTGGCTGCCTCTGGTCG
This sequence comes from Magicicada septendecula, assembly GCA_034769895.1. Classification (NCBI taxonomy): domain Eukaryota; kingdom Metazoa; phylum Arthropoda; class Insecta; order Hemiptera; family Cicadidae; genus Magicicada; species Magicicada septendecula. The sequence goes on along the minus strand of CM068374.1, from coordinate 228,069,813 downwards.
GCGAACCTCCCGCTCGTTGGCGGACATGCCCGGTACGGGCGAGTCAACGAGCACGCAGTCGCTCGCCACTGCCATGCCCCACTCGAGCGACTAGCCGAGTTCTCCGCCTATGCCTGCGGACCATGTCATCCGCCAATGACGAGACCGACGCTTTCGTGGCGGTTGGGGCACGGGGGCGCCCGGTTAAGAAACCGAGGCGGAACCGGTCCTCCTCGACCTCTTCCTCGGCGTCCGCCATGGAAGTTGTCCCCGCCGATGGCGAATCCGGCACGGGGCCGACTGTGCCCGGCGATGCCCATGCACCGCCGGCCACTGGTCGCATCCCGCCCGTGTTCGTTCACGGCGTGAACAACGTTACCGGTTTTTACCGGAGACTGATAGCGGCTCCCGGACTGTCCCCGGCCACCGTTGACTTGAAGCTCCTTGGGGGCGACACTGTTAAGATCGCTATCCGAGGACTGGACGTGTACCGCAGCGTCATAGCGTTCGTGGAATCCGCCCAGTTGCAATTCCACACCTTTTCCCCCAAACACGTGAAGCCTCTGTCCGTTGTCCTCAGAGGCTTGGACGTGGAATCTCCTCTCGAGGAAATACTCGATGAGCTGCGCGAGCTGGGCTATCCAGTTCGCGCGGTGCATCGAATGTTTGCTCCAGCCGGACCAAAGCGTCCAATTCCCCTGGTCCGCATCATGGCGGAAAACAGCGAGGCAGGCGCAAGCCTACTCTCTCTAACGCGGCTTTTTGGATTCCGCGTTAAAGTGGAAAGAAGCCGCGCTCCCGGGGCTCTGCCTCAGTGTTACAGGTGCCAACGCTTCGGGCATCACTCTGAAACTTGTTCAAACGCTCCGGCGTGCGTGAGGTGCTCTTTACCTCACGCCAGTAAACACTGCGATGCACTTCCTTTTAAAAGGTGCATCAACTGTGGCGGAAGTCCCCCCGCCAACTACCGGGCATGTCCAGTGTTTCAGCGGGAGCTCGAGCGGCGAAAGCCGAAAGGGCGCCTGCCACCACCGAGGCATCCGGAAGCTGGTTCTAGACCTGCAACCGAGCAGCCAGGCCCTTCGCCTCCTGCTACGGCTGCCGTGTCTTTCGGCACAGTTGCAAACAAGCAACGTAAACGCAGTAAAGGCCCGAAGCAAACACCTGTGGTACAGGCAGCCCGTACTCAGGCTCCTTCCCAGGCCCATGTCCCGCCTATGGCGAAAAAGCGCCGAAACCTCGCGGCATCCAAAAGTGAGACCAACCAGCCTACAGAAAACATCTCGGTTGTGGAGCCTGAGACAACTCAATCCTCCTCAAAACCGGAGAATCCAGACCCTGCTTTAGAAGCAGCCTTGCCTAACCTCCCTCCCCCGCGGTTTCAACATGCAGGCAAAAAGAAGCGGCATCGTAAGCCCCGTGGTGCACGCTCCCGGGCTCCTACCAACCCAGCCGCACAGTCCAGACAGCCTGCGCATCGCGTCAAGTCCGAAGCATCTGTCCTTCTTCCTAGCACCTCCGCTAGGGGCGCTACATCTGGCTCAAAAACACCCCTGGCTTCCACCAATCCCCCGATTGATAAGTCTCGGCGCTCTTATGCGCAAACAGTCTCCGGGTACTCTGCCTCAAAAGCCGAACCTGACGACTATCAGGTCGTCAAAGACTTCCTTGCGGAATTCGACCTCCGCAAAGTTGCCCAGACCTTCAGGTCCATCCGCTGACGCTTGGAGACTGCTGATATAACCGAGAGGTTCATGCTCTTCGTGGAAGCCGCCACTTGTGTAGGACTTCTATAAGTCGGGTCCTCAAACGTGACCTCTCCATTCTTTCCTGGAACGCCAACGGGTTGGCTAACAAGATCCAGGAACTCCAAGAATTACTGGCCCGACTCAAACCCGATGTAATACTCCTCAATGAGACCCACTTGACCCTGCGAATCGGTTACGACTGGCCAACTATATGTGCTATCGAAACGACAGACCGGGCACTGCTGATGGCGGTACTGCCGTCGCGGTGAGCCTCAGTCTTGAGCATCACCGAGTCGTCTTGCCTGCAACGACTCACCTGGAAGTCACCGCTGTGGAGATGTTGAACACTCTAGGCGGTGTACTCATGGTAGCGGCGTATAAACCGCCGCAAAAAGAGCTCCTTCACCCCGATCTTGCTATCGCGTTCGATGCACACAGGAGGGTCATCATGGCCGGCGACCTGAACTGTAAACATCGCGATTGGAACAGTCGCTTGACTGCCCCAAACGGGAAGCGTTTACGCAGGTTTGCTGATTCACGCAGGGTAACAGTGATTGGACCCGCCCAACCTACGTTCTACACCTCACAACTCCGCGCGCCTCCAAGCGATGATCCAAGGAATTGACTGCCCGGTCCATGTGTCCGCGCTAACGGAACTATCGTCCGATCATCTCCCCATCTTGTTTCACGTCGCTACTCAGCACGTCGTACGCAGAGATGTCAGGAAGATGGTAGAATGGGACCGCTATGGACAGGCGTTAAGTCGCCGATTGCCAGAGGCGGGACCACTCGAAATCGTCCGCCAAGTCGACGAGGCAGTTGCCTCGTTTGACGAGGCTGTCGTATCTGCGATCGACGCGTCTTCCAGGATGAAGCCTGGCTTCACGCCGCACTGGCAGCGGATCCCAGAGGAGACGAGTGCTCTCGCTTGCGAGAGAAATCGCCTCCGGAGACGCTGGCAGCGGACCCGTGATCCGGCCGACAAGGCAGCGTACAACCGGGCCACCGGCATTTTACGTCGTGAAATGCAGGCCTACCGGAGACGCTGTTGGGAACTCGTCGTGGCCCAAGCAGGGGACGGATCGGACGAAAGTAGCCCTTACCGGATACCTTCGGCGTTGGTAGGGAAGAGGCGCCGACCTCGTATCCTAGCCATTGGTGGACCCTTCGGTCAAATCCTGGCTCGCCCGGAGGCGAAGGCCGAGTACTTGGGCGCGTGTTTCGAGCGACAGTTCGCTCCTAACCCGCCCATGGACTGGGACTTCGATGAAGAAGTCGAGAACGAAGTGGAAGACTTTCTGTCTCTTCCGATCACTGCGGAGCTCGAACCCATTACTAGGGAAGAGGTCACAGATCGGCTCGTTGAACTCGTACCGAGAAAAGCTCCTGGCCCGGACTGCGTCTCGAACGCCGCTCTAACTCGACTACCGGAGCAAGGAGTACTTTTCTTGGTTGCGCTGTTCAACGCGTGTCTCAGACTGGCCTATTTTCCCCAGAAATGGCGTAAGGCGACGGTCATAGTGATCCCGAAGCAGGGAAAGGACGCTTCCCGTCCCGGCAACCTCCGGCCCATTAGTCTATTGTCAGCCACGTCAAAGGTCCTCGAACATCTTGTACAACGGAGAGTCCTAGACCATCTAAGAAACTTCGATGTACTGGTCCCCGAACAGTTCGGTTTCCGTGTGGGGCATTCCACCACTCATCAGCTGATGAGACTGGTGGAATACATCACGGGCACCGGCTGTCGGAAAGAGCAGACTGTCGCCTGTTTCCTAGATGTGGAGAAGGCCTTTGATAGTGTCTGGCACGACGGGCTCTTGTTCAAGCTCCGGGAAATCCAGCTCCCAGATTGCTACCTTTCTGACGGAGAGGACTTTCTGCGTGAGAATAGACGACCATGTCTCTTCGGAGAGACGCATTACAGCCGGGGTACCTCAAGGTAGCGTGCTAGGGCCTCTTCTGTTCTCCGTGTACGTCAACGACGCACCCAGAGAGCCTGGAGTCCAGATGGCCCTGTTTGCCGACGACACGGCGGTCTATACCGCCGATCGGAACGCCGACAGGGCTATCCCACGACTCCAGCGTGCACTCGATGCGTATTCGACGTGGACGGAAAGTTGCCGTCAACGACACCAAGAGCTCCGCCGCGGTGCTATTCTCAAAGCGCCGGAAAGAACCACGAGGCCGAGTGAGACTCGGTAGAACGTACCTGCCCTGGTCGAGAGAAGTTAAATACCTTGGTGTCCATCTTGATCGTCGGCTAACCTGGCGTGCCCACGCTGAGACGATGCGAAAGAGAGCGTCCGCTCGTCTCGCGCAACTGTTTCCGATACTTGTCAACAAGGCTATGACCCGCAAGCTGGGTAAGTTGATCGTCAACGCGTATCTGTTGCCGATCATTACCTACGCTCTTCCCGTCTGGGGATACCTCGCAACCGTTCATAAAAGAAAGTTGCAAAGCGTTCTCGATAGGGGCCTTCGGCTAGCGGCCAAAGCCCCCTATCGGTTTTCTTCTCGTCTCTTGAGAAGAGGACTCGGTGTCCGCTCCTTGGAAGACACCGCAAGGCGACTTGCACGTAAATTTTACGTCCGAGCTGCGAGGACTCAGACAAACCCTCTCATAGCTGGCCTTGCCAAGTACCGAACACGTCCAGGTGATTCTTGGAAACGGCCTCGACAAATACTGTACTAGTCGACCTAGTACGAGCATGTCGTTGTAGCGGCCATTAAATAATATTCCGTCTGGACATGATCACTAGGCAGGAGCCCTTACCGGAGGCTCGGTACTAGGAAACCATTGGGTCGTCTCACGACGTGCAGCCCAACAACTCTGGCTCTTCTTCGCTGACATTCGTGTATCATCATCCATAGGAGTAACTACGGCTCTCCGCGTCAATTTTAACCTAAACTAATAGTACGAATCAAGTTCAAAGAGGTTAGGTTTCCCACGTAAACAAGAACATAACCCCGAAGAAATGTAAAGTGTTGCGAGTGAGTGGTGACATATTATGGGCAATAAAGTGAATTATTAAGTAAAGGTGAATAATAACCAGTGGATAATAAAAGGGAAGTATAGTAAATACCACTATTATATTAACGACTCGAAACACAAAGTTCTTTACAAGTAAAAACTTAAAGTTTTACCTTACAGCCTGAACCAGTTTTCGCCTTTAAAAGGCATCTTCAGAGGCTGCCGCTGGTAGCGCTGTCTGTCCTGTTGTGGCGAAGAAATCGAATTTCGAAAAGATCGATGCTGTGTGTGTGGGTGAGATATGTTCGAATAATGCGTGCGATTTGAATTGTGTCTGTTCGTTTAGGATGTCGTTTTTATTTGTTTTCGTGTGTTTGTATATTTCCAATTGTTCTAGAGTGTCTAGTTTTCGGCCTTTTGTGTGTAGCCTACGTGTAGAATGTTCACGTTATTGTCGATGTTTTTATATGTGTGGCTTGCTTCAATGAGGTGGTTTGCAAAGGTGGATTCTGTAGTGGAGTGGAGTGCCTTTGTGTGTTCAATGTATCTCTGTTTGAAGCTACGTCCTGTCTGGCCTATGTAGAATTTGTTGCAATTTGAGCAATTAAGCTTGTAAACACCGGGTAGATCGAATTTGTTTTGTGCTTTGTGTGTGTGTTTTGATAGTGTGTGTTCTGTTTTGTTAGTAGTTTTGTAAGCGATTCTGTATCCTGCTTTTTTTAATTTGTGGGCTATTTTTTCAGTTTGTTTGTTGATGTATGTTAGTGTTATGAATTTGTTGTTTTCTGTCTTTGTCAGTAGCGGTTCTAGCCTGGGGCCGGGAGGGCCCAGGCCCCCCAGATTTTGCCTAAGTGGTATGTTGTTAGATTTTAAAAAGTTTACAGTGAAATTGTACATGTGCGTTTGTTTTGATAAAACCGCTCAGCATGGGTGACTGTATAGTCATGTATGAAACTGCACACAATACGATGCATGATGACTTACATACATGAAAAAGTTATCACTCAGAAATACGGTGTAACGTACACATCGGCTGAGCAGCACCAGATGTGTTTAAAGTCCGAGATGAACCGACGAGATCAGCAATGCTTGGTAAAAACGTGGGACAGAAAAAAATTGCGTTTACCACTGCCACCTTGCGGTCAGACAGTGGAAGCTTATCCGGTTAAGCCGGGAATTAACCGGATAAGCTTCCACTCTCTGACCGCAAGGTGGCAGTGGTAAACGCAATTTTTTTCTGTCCCACGTTTTTACCAAGCATTGCTGATCTCGTCGGTTCATCTCTGTTAAAGTAGGTATAAAATTCATTCGTTTGGAATTTGCAACACTGTTCACCGATGTTGTAAACATCAGCTGTTGTTTACCTCAGTTCTCCGTCTCACGAAGCCAACGAGAAACACCAAACCCTGGCGCGTGAAAATCACGTGATCTTAGTACATGGGATTGTGAGCGTTAGTACATTAGCTGTGCGTCTCATTGCAGTGTGAAGTGTGATTGTTCTTTGATGATAGTGTTGGTGATTATGTTGATAACAAAACAACATGGCTAGTCGTCAAAGTAGTTTATATAGTTTCTTCGACAGGAAAAGAAGTGGCGGTAACTGTATCGAAAGTACGGATAACACTTGTGTTACACCAACAACAAAACAAACTAAATATGCTGACGACGCTGTGAGTACGTCTAATATTGTGCCGTTATCTAGTGAGACATGTGTTAGTGTTCATAGTGCAGGAATTCCAAATGATATTAGTAAATCGATTCAAGACGGACCCCACCAACCTCGTAAGTCCAATTTCAAGCAAACAATTGCTTTAACAGTGCGTGGAATGACAAGTTTAAGTTTATTGAGTACTCTGAGCAAAAGGATGCCATTTACTGCTTTCCTTGTCGCCACTTTGAGCCTATATCTGGAAACGCTGAATTAACTTTTACAAAACTTGGGTTTTCAAATTGGAAAAAAGTGGGTGACAAACTTTTAAGACACGAAAAAAGTGAGTGCCACAAGCTGTCATTACTTAAATGGAACAGCGTTGATAAGTGAACAACATGGCACTGTCACGTCTATGATCAGTGCACAAAATAGAGATGAAATATTACGTAATCGGTCTGCTGTTGCCACTGCGGCTCGAGTGGCACTTGTATGTGTTAGACAGGACATAGGCCTAAGAGGTCACCGTGAGACTGAAAATGATGATAAAAAATCAAATTTTGTGAATATGGGAAATTTTTTTGGAAATCATAAAACTAGTAAAATTAGAGAGTGAAACGGCTAAAAATAATTTAGATAATTTGCTACGAAATGCTACTTACTTATCTAAGGATTCCGCGATTCCCAAAACGAATTATTAGACATGTCAGCTAATATTATATTAAAACATATTGTCAATGAAACCACATATAATGATGGGATATTCTCATTGATTTTAGATGAAGCTAGAGACTCCAGTAAATTAGAACAGATTTCTGCTTGTATTAGGTATGTTAGTCGAAATGGTGTTGAAGAACGGTTTGCAGGTTTCATTCAGTTAGATGAATTAAATGCTACGGCTCTTTCTGATAAAGCCTTGGAGCACCTTAGCTCGATTGGATTGGCCCCCGAGAAATGTATTGCACAGGCTTATGATGGAGCCTCAGTAATGTCTGGAGGTACAAATGGTGTTCAAAGTTTATTTCGTAAAGCAGCTAAGAACCCGTGTGTCTACGTGCATTGCTATGCACATCGTGTAAACTTGGTACTAGTTGATGTTTCTAAGACAGTTGATATTGTTGGTGACACGTTTGGTTTACTAGAGGCCATTTACGCATTTCAGTCTGTCTCTTCATTGAGACATAATCAATTTATTAAAACGCAAACAGAACTTTATCCCGGCAAAAAAAGTTTAGAACTACCATTACAGAGTGACACTCACTGGGTTTGCAAGTACAGAGGCATTAAGTATTTCCAAAGTTGTTTTGCATCTGCCAAATCAGCACTTCAGTACTTTGCAACTTCTAACAATAAACGAGAGGCTGCGGAAGCTAAGGGGTTGTTAATGCAGTTCTGTAAATTTAAAATTATATTTGTACTACATATATTTAGTGACTTGCTAGAACTTACTAATGGTGATTATTTCAACCAAATTTGGGATAAATCAAGGGAGTTTGCTGAAAATGTAGACGTAGAACAGCCAAAAGACTTTAATACTAGAAAAACTGTATTACCTAAAAAACTGAGTGACTTCTATACAACATTAGCCACTTGTTCATCTGAAGACCGGGACCGGGAAATAGGCTCTCTTCCTTTGAAGACAAAGTACAAGAAAGCTTACTTTCAAATTATAGATTCTATGAAAGAAGAATTCAGCTCTAGATTTCAGCAAAACGACTTTGTTTGTAATGCTGCAGACGCATGTAATCCCAAGAGTAATTCATTCCTGGATTTCAAGTATATTGAAGCATTTGCAGAAAAGTACGAGGCATTCTTTAAAAATAGAACCAAACTGAAATCAGAAGTTGATCTACTTAGGAACATGTTTCATGAAAACAACATGACTTCAGCTTCGACTACACAACTATTTTTTGAACTACAGAAAATGGAGATTGTGTTTCCGGAACTATTAACATTAATAAAACTTGTATTGACTCTATCCGTGACATCAGTGACTGCAGAACGTAGTTTCTCTTCTATGAAACGTATAAAATCATATTTAAGGTCAACAATGAAGACAGACAGACTTTCAAATTTAACACTTCTCTCTATTGAGCGGGAGCTAAGTGAAAAATTGTTACAAGATCCTGATGAAATAGTGAAGGAATTTTCAAAGATAGGCAACAGAAGACTCAATTTATAGGTAACGTACTATCATCATCTGCTCATATATTGTTTGTTATTCATCTGCATATATATTGTTTCTTATTATGTATAATTACAAATTACTTTTCTTACGTGCAAATATTATGTTTATTCCCATCTACTACGGTGCCCCCCAACCACTTTACAAGCTCTAGAACCGCCACTGGTCTTTGTTTGTTTTTTGTTTTGTGTTTTATGTAGGAGTTTACTGACTATTGTTCTGTCATATCCGTTAGATTCTGCTAGATATTTTATCGTGTTTAGTTCGTCTTTGTAGTCTTTTTCATCTAAGGGACTGTTGTTAAGTCTATGTATCATGGTTCTGAAGGCAGCTAGTTTGTGTTGTATTGGGTGATTGGAGGTGTTGTGTATTAGTGTGTCAGTTGTAGTTGGTTTTCTGTATATACTGAATTTGTGCCTGTGTTCTAGTTTTGTGATGGAGAGGTCTAAGAAGTTTATGGTATTGTTGTGTTCGTATTCGGCAGTAAAGGTTATGTTTTTATGTATTTTGTTTATGTGCGTTAGTAACTGTTCACATTGTCTTTTGTTTCCCCTGTATAGTATTAGAATGTCATCAACGTATCTGTGCCAGTATAGTATTTTATGTGAGTGTCTGTCATTGTTTGTGAGTACAGTATTTTTGTTTTTTCTAAGTGTTGGAGGAAGACTTCTGCTAGAATGCTGGATATGGGGGAGCCCATGGGTAAGCCATCGTTCTGTGTGTAGTATTTATTGTTATAAGTAAAGGAGTTTTGTTTTGTTATAATGTTCAGAGTTTCTGTTATTTCGTTGATAAGTTCGTCTGGTGTGTTGTTCTGTTTGAGTTTGTTTTGTAGGATGGTGATTGTTTCAGAGATGGGGATGTTTGTGTACAGGTTTTTAATGTCAAAGGAGGCTAATGTGGCATTATGGGGGATGTGTATGTCTTTTATTTTTGTTACTAGGTCTGTGTTGTTTTTTACTTCAATGTTGTTGTCTAGTTGTGTTTGTTGTCTGATAATTTTGTCTAGATATTTTGCTAGTTTGTGTGCAGGGGCATTACGGTAGTTGATAATGGGGCGGATTGGAATGTCTTCTTTATGGATCTTGGGAAGCGCTTGGAGGGTAGGTGCTGATGGTCGGATTTGTTTCATGTAGGGCTTTTGTTTATGTGTTTGGCTTTGTTGACTAGTTGTTTTACTGTGTTTTGGTATCTGACGGTGTACATTTTCATTTCCATGAAGTTTTGTACTTTTTTGTGTAGGTTGTCTGTGGGGATGATTACAGTCGTGTTGCCTTTGTCTGCTTTTACAAATGTGATGTTGTGTTTGTGTGCCTTTTCCCTCAGTTTGATGGCTGTGTGTATTTCTGAGTTGTGGTTGTTGTCTGGTGTCTTATGTGCTCCTATTAAAATAAAATAAACCTCCGCTCCACAGTCCGTAAAGGACCAAGGCATACCGCGCGGCTTTTGTGTTAGTGTGACGGTGTATGGCTAGTACTACGCGCCACCAGCCGCTAGTTGCGGTATTCATAGCCAGGAGGCGGCGCTGTTATCTCAGCGCCTACTCACAGTTTGCCTCACGACGCTGAGTGCACGCCGTATGAAGCCTCCGCCGGGAATTGAACCCGGGACCACGAGCGCATCAATCGCCAGCGTTAGCCACTAGACCACCTGGAGGCTTATGTGCTCCTATTATATTGTTTATATTATGTCTTAGTGTGTCTTGATGTTCTGGTGCCGTGTTTTGTATATTTGTTTCAGTGTCAACTATGAGTTTTGTTAGTGTTTGGTTGTTATGTTTGTAATGTATGTTATGTTTTAGGCCTTTATCAAGGAGTGTTTGTTCGTTTTTAGTGAGTGTGACGTTCGTGAGGTTTACTGTACGTGGGTAGAATTTGTGTGAGGGAATTATATTTGTGTTGATTGGTGTCAGGTTTTTTATTTTTCTGTCGTGTTTTGTCTGTATGTTATGTATTTGTTTTTTGTCAATTCATTTGTGTGAATAACACAAATGCTGGCGCCCAGAATTGAACTGAGTAATGTTACCCACAACTAATTATTCCTGATAAAAAAAAATTCATTTACGCGATACACATAAATAAATTAGAAACGAGCAATATAAGGTGGATGTATGAAATTTGCTTTCGTAACACTGCTAAAAGTAAGTAGCTAACTGTAACTAGCCCCTAGCGGGCGAACTTTACTGCTTACGTAAGGTAAGGACCTTTACGTAAATTCATTTCTGGTTGATTTTTTTCCTCCAAACTACTAACAAAACCATAAAAAATTATAACTGAAATATTAAAAAAATATATTCACCCGTAACTAAGGGATATTCAAAAATTACTGTCCGCAGTGAAAGTGTTAAAAAAAATGCAGACTTAACAGAACAAAATGACAACACTGAGACAACATGGATTCTGATCCTGAATTTGTTTTTTTTAAGACACTGATATTAGTAATGTGTACATGTAATAAATAATTTAAATTTGAAAATATGTACACTTGAAGCATAATATATGAAACCAAATAATTTTTCAAGGATTTTTTGCTTGAAAACTGTCCAAAACTATGGTCTCAAAAGGCCACCATCAGTTGGAATATGATAGAACGTAAATACATTATTATCACTAGTTAAACAAGGGTTTTGGCTCAAGTAAAGTTTGCACTTGTTATGCATTTTAATGAGCTAAAAAACCTGAGGCCATATTCTTCTGTCATCCACACTTTTCATTCTACTGAATATTAAAAGTTTTTCAAGGGAGACCTTATGGTTCATTTTTATTTATAAATAAATTTCATATTATTTACAATTTATTTAGTGTATCTTAAATTCTAAAGGAAAAATATAGAACTGTTGATAGGTTTACATTTCATGTAATAGAGAATACAGGCAAGCATGAGCATGAGAGATTTGCACAATTATGTATTGCTACTTGTACTGGAGTATGAAGTACTACAGCCTTGTGCAGTCTATTGTTAGTGTTGTGCTGACTGTTAAAGAGTGTATACTGTGAGTTTATTTGTTACATTGCTTGTCATTACATATATTGTGATCACTCTTGTGTTTTATTACCATGCCAAAGAATTGTTTGAACAATCTGGACAGTTTTTGCTGTGTGTGTGTGTGTGTGTGTGTGTGTGTTGTAGCATCACAAAATGATACTAGCATATAAACTCAATTGATGTATCAAATTAGTTTGGGAAATGGGAATAAAGAAACAATTAATTAAGTAAAGGAGGAATTAGGCCTATATTAACTAAGTCTATCAACCAGGATAGATAAAGGATAATCGTTACCGAATCATGAACAGAATGAAAACATAAAGTAAACTTGAAAGCCAAGGTATTAAATAACTTGACAAAAGACATCTAAAAGACTAGACCAGACTATAACTTTGACATTAACAGTTACCCAATAGATTAGTAGAGTGAGAGAATATACCATATTACAATGTTGAGACCATAAATGATTAGTATATAAACCAAAATATATTGGAGAATAAGAGAAATCAATCATGTAACAAGAATAACCATTAAACTAGGTTTCAGATCTCAGACTGAGTTTGTAAACTATCATAAGAATAGAATTGTAATAAAAAACTAGAGATTTAGGAGCCTAACTATATGCATTACAAAGAAAAATTGATAAATCATGATAATTAAAATGTAAAATGACAGTATAAACAATAAATAAAATGTAAAGTATTATTAACAATGTATAACTAGTAATTGGTAACATAACCTTGAAAGAAATATATGACAAGGAACTATAATCATTAAATATAAAATATACTGAATGTATAGATTCTATAATATCTGAGAGTAAATAAGGTGCCATGAGACAAGGAAAGTGGAGAACTTTCTGTTGTAAGAAAGTTGTAAAAGTGTTAATTTTGTATAATAATGTAGTAGAGTATGAGGTGAATGAAGCCTAATTTTGTATATTGAAGAATAATAGGAGTGTAAGAGAGAATGTAAAATAACTCAACTTGTAATATAAAGTATTTTGATTGAACTGACTAATGACTAATAATGTTGAATCAATCAATATTATTGTTTTTGAATAAAGAATAACATGATTAGCAAGAAATCAATGTCAAACAACAACATACTTCTACTTAATAGAAGGACAGAGACCATATAAGGAATAAAACTTATAATAACCAATGTACAATATGTCAAGATAGGAATTATGTAATTAGATGAAGACAAGATTAATCTAAAAATGCTTGTAAAATAATCATAAGAAGATAATTAACAAGATAGGTACTTGGACAAGTGACCGTACCTATACTGAGTATGACAAATAAAGAGATTGTAAGATACCGGTATATAACATGTTTTAAATAACCAAATGTATATCAAAAGATTATAATGTATATTAGAAGTAAGTATCAATTAAATTGTTACAGTGTGTAATAGTTATGCTATTTTATTGTAAGAAGTAAAAATAGTCATAGTGACCAACACATTGTTAGGCCTATTATAGAAATTAAGAGTTTTATAGCTAGTTAAGATTTATTATCATGTTTAATATTATTAACAATGTTTGTTAATAACAGAAAAACACATTTCCAAGAGAGGAAACAAAAGTTGTAACAAAAAACATAAATTTTAAAATAATGTATTAGTATAGGCAAATCGTTAAAATTGTTTATTTTCTTATTAATGTATGAAAACATGTCCTATGAGGATTTCAAAATGTTCAGAATAAGCAAGCTGGTTAAACTTTGTACCTATGAAAACTTTGTACTACTGCATTGCAGTTGCGTGTAGTGACGTCATTTTTATATCTGTTATCTGCTGCCGGTTTCAGACAGACCGACAGCAGACAACTTTAAATTAGTTCTACACAAGACTCCGAGCAGGCCACTCGTCTCAATCGCCAGTCGCGGCTACTTATTTTCAGTACCGTATTCTAAATTCTTAGCATGATCAGCATGCGCTAATTTACTCAGGCGATCTCAGCCCTTTTTACGCACGATTATGTAATTCAGTACTTAATTCTATTTCAATTATTAGGCATCATGCCGCTCTAAAACTGCACGCGCCAGCAATTCACTTCAAATAATTTCAATAAAAGATTAACTCAATGACTTATACAGTCCACTTCAAAATTTCATTGCACCAGCACCTCAATAAGCGTTCCTAAGACTAACTCAAGATATTCATCGAGAGCGTCTAAGACGCAACACAAGCAATGCAATGCTAATATTATAACAACAACTGTAATTATCATAAGAAACTTATGTCAGTTTTAAGAATTTTGTGAATTCTGATACGGAATACTAACAACAACGAAACCGACGGTACAGGCAGCGATCTAATTAAAATTACGTAATAACCGACATGACGTAATTATTAACCAATTGGAATGTTATGTTTGGAGGGGGTGAACCCCGAAGGAATAAGTCTCGACATCAAACACCAGACACTATAAATAAGATAATTCAGCGCATCGCTCACATTCAGACAAAGCTTCTGCTTCTCGATCTGGAAGGACCTCCTCTCTTGGACCAGCTCTCTCTGGACGATATCGGAAGCTTTCTCGCTGTTGTACAGCTGCTGCCCTGCTGCCTTCGCTTGAAGAGGACAGCAATACTACACCTGCTGCCCTGCTTGCTGTGGAAACACCAGGCCCAAAGAAGATAGAAGACATCAACTCAGCTGGCTGGTGAATTGAGTAGCCAGCACAAGAACGGCTAAGTCGTCGGACCTTCTAAGGGCCACCAGCCAAGCCGACCCTTCTCAGGACCACCACCTCGCCACTGAAGAGGAGGAAGCATAGCCTACCAGAGCTAATTTGTGCAGCGCATCTGTTTCGCTGACGCTCAGCCTCATAGGTAGCGCTGCCCAGGACGATCCTTGCGAGCTTGGATATCACCTGGGTAAAGAGGCCGGTGGACATCTCTCTTGGTAAGGAGAGGTATTCAACGAAGCCGGTCATTAGCCCAGCTCGTAGACAGCCTGAGCGTTCCACTTCCCCTGCTCGCGGTCCGGCTCAGGCCGGACCGTAGGTCTCTGGTTACCGCCGGAGGCAGCCTGGCTGCCTCTGGTCGGCGAACCTCCCGCTCGTTGGCGGACATGCCCGGTACGGGCGAGTCAACGAGCACGCAGTCGCTCGCCACTGCCATGCCCCAAACGAGCGACTCGCCGAGTTCTCCGCCTATGCCTGCGGACCATGTCGATCCCCGGACGGTTCCGCTGCCCGATGACGAGACCGACGCTTTCGTGGCGGTTGGGGCACGGGGGCGCCTGGTTAAGAAACCGAGGCGGAACCGGTCCTCCTCAACCTCTTCCTCGGCGTCCGCCATGGAAGTTGTCCCCGCCGATGGCGAATCCGGCACGGGGCCGACTGTGCCCAGCGATGCCCAAGCACCGCCGCCCACTGGTCGCATCCCGCCCGTGTTCGTTCACGGCGTGAACAACGTTACCGGTTTTTACCGGAGACTGATAGCGGCTCCCGGACTATCCCCGGCCAGCGTTGACTTGAAGCTCCTTGGGGGCGACACTGTCAAGATCGCTATCCGAGGACTGGACGTGTACCGCAGCGTCATGGCGTTCGTGGAATCCGCCCAGTTGCAATTCCACACCTTTTCCCCCAAACACGTGAAGCCTCTGTCCGTTGTTCTCAGAGGCTTGGACGTGGAGTCTCCTCACGAGGAAATCGTCGATGAGCTGCGCGAGCTGGGCTATCCAGTTCGCGCGGTGCATCGAGTGTTTGCTCCAGCCGGACCAAAGCGTCCAATATTCCCCTTGTCCGCATCATGGCGGAAAACAGCGAGGCAGGCGCAAGCCTACTCTCTCTAACGCGGCTTTTTGGATTCCGCGTTAAAGTGGAAAGTAGCCGCGCTCACGGTGCTCTGCCTCAGTGTTACAGATGCCAACGCTTCGGGCATCACTCTGAAACTTGTTCAAACGCTCTGGCGTGCGTGAGGTGCTCTTTACCTCACGCCAGTAAACACTGCGATGCACCTCCTTTTAAAAGGTGCATTAACTGTGGCGGAAGTCACCCCGCCAACTACCGGGCATGTCCAGTGTTTCAGCGGGAGCTCGAGCGGCGAAAGCCGAAAGGGCGCCTGCCACCACCGAGGCATCCGGAAGCTGGTTTTAGACCTGCAACCGAGCAGCCAGGCCCTTCGCCTCCTGCTACGGCTGCCGTGTCTTTCGCCACAGTTGCAAACAAGCAACGTAAACGCAGTAAAGGCCCGAAGCAAACACCTGTGGTACAGGCAACCCGTACTCAGGCTCCTTCCCAGGCCCCTGTCCCGCCTATAGCTAAAATGACCTCGCGGCATCCAAAAGTGAGACCAACCAGCCTACAGAAAACATCTCGGTTGTGGAGCCTGAGACAACTCAATCCTCCTCAAAACCGGAGAATCCAGACCCTGCTTTAGAAGCAGCCTCGCCTAACCTCCCTCCCCCGCGGTTTCAACATGCAGGCAAAAAGAAGCGGCATCGTAAGTCCTGTGGCGCTCGCTCCCGGGCTCCTGCCAACCCAGCCGCACAGTCCAGACAGCCTGCGCATCGCGTCATGTCCGACGCATCTGTCCCTCTTCCTAGCACCTCCGCTAGGGGCGCTACATCTGGCCCAAAAACACCCCTGGCTTCCACCAATCCCCCGATTGATAAGTCTCGGCGCTCTTATGCGCAAACAGTCTCCGGGTACTCTGCCTCAAAAGCCGAACCTGACGACTACCAGGTCGTCAAAGACTTCCTTGCGGAATTCGACCTCCGCAAAGTTGCCCAGACCTTCAGGTCCATCCGCTCCCGCTTGGAGACTACTGACATAACCGAGAGGTTCATGCTCTTCGTGGAAGCCGCCACTTGTGTAGGACTTCTATGAGTCGGGTCCTCAAACGTGACCTCTCCATTCTTTCCTGGAACGCCAACGGGTTGGCTAACAAGATCCAGGAACTCCAAGAATTACTGGCCCGACTCAAACCCGATGTAGGACTCCTCAATGAGACCCACTTGACCCTGCGAATCGGTTACGACTGGCCAACTATGTGTGCTATCGAAACGACAGACCGGGCACTGCTGATGGCGGTACTGCCGTCGCGGTGAGCCTCAGTCTTGAGCATCACCGAGTCGTCTTGCCTGCAACGACTCACCTGGAAGTCACCGCTGTGGAGATGTTGAACACTCTAGGTGGTGTACTCATGGTAGCGGCGTATAAACCGCCGCAAAAAGAGCTCCTTCACCCCGATCTTGCTATCGCGTTCGATGCACACAGGAGGGTCATCATGGCCGGCGACCTGAACTGTAAACATCGCGATTGGAACAGTCGCTTGACTGCCTCAAACGGGAAGCGATTACACAGGTTTGCTGATTCACGCAGGGTAACAGTGATTGGACCCGCCCAACCTACGTTCTACACCTCACAACTCCGCGCGCCTCCAAGCGATGATCCAAGGAATTGACTGCCCGGTCCATGTGTCCGCGCTAACGGAACTATCGTCCGATCATCTCCCCATCTTGTTACACGTCGCTACTCAGCACGTCGTACGCAGAGATGTCAGGAAGATAGTAGAATGGGACCGCTATGGCCAGGCGTTAAGTCGCCGATTGCCAGAGGCGGGACCACTCGAAACCGTCCGCCAAGTCGACGAGGCAGTTGCTGCGTTTGACGAGGCTGTCGTATCTGCGATCGACGCGTCTTCCAGGATGAAGCCTGGCTTCACGCCCCACTGGCAGCGGATCCCAGAGGAGACGAGAGCTCTCGCTTGCGAGAGAAATCGCCTCCGGAGACGCTGGCAGCGGACCCGTGATCCGGCCGACAAGGCAGCGTACAACCGGGCCACCGGCATTTTACGTCGTGAAATGCAGGCCTACCGGAGACTCTGTTGGGAACTCGCCGTGGCCCAAGCAGGTAGGATACCTTCGGCGTTGGTAGGGAAGAGGCGCCGGCCTCGTATCCCAACCATTGCTGGACCCTTCGGTCAAATCCTGGCTCGCCTGGAGGCGAAGGCCGAGTACTTGGGCGCGTGTTTCGAGCGACAGTTCGCTCCTAACCCGCCCATGGACTAGGACTTCGATGAAGAAGTCGAGAACGAAGTGGAAGACTTTCTGTCTCTTCCGATCACTGCGGAGCTCGAACCCATTACTAGGGAAGAGGTCACAGATCGGCTCGTTGAACTCGTACCGAGAAAAGCTCCTGGCCCGGACTGCGTCTCGAACGCCGCTCTAACTCGACTACCGGAGCAAGGAGTACTTTTCTTGCTTGTGCTGTTCAACGCGTGTCTCAGACTGGACTATTTTCACCAGAAATGGCGTAAGGCGATGGTCATAGTGATCCCGAAGCAGGGAAAGGACGCTTCCCGTCCCGGCAACCTCCGGCCCATTAGTCTATTGTCAGCCACGTCAAAGGTCCTCGAACGTCTTGTACAACGGAGAGTCCTAGACTATCTAAGAAACTTCGATGTACTGGTCCCCGAACAGTTCGGTTTCCGTGTGGGGCATTCCACCACTCATCAGCTGATGAGACTGGTGGAATACATCACGGGCGCCGGCTGTCGGAAAGAGCAGACTGTCGCCTGTTTCCTAGATGTGGAGAATGCCTTTGATAGTGTCTGGCACGACGGGCTCTTGTTCAAGCTCCGGGAAATCCAGCTCCCAGATTGCTACCTTTCTGACGGAGAGGACTTTCTGCGTGAGAATAGACGACCATGTCTCTTCGGAGAGACGCATTACAGCCGGGGTACCTCAAGGTAGCGTGCTAGGGCCTCTTCTGTTCTCCGTGTACGTCAACGACGCACCCAGAGAGCCTGGAGTCCAGATGGCCCTGTTTGCCGACGACACGGCGGTCTATACCGCCGATCGGAACGCCGACAGGGCTATCCCACGACTCCAGCGCGCACTCGATGCGTATTCGACGTGGACGGAAAGTTGCCGTCAACGACACCAAGAGCTCCGCCGCGGTGCTATTCTCAAAGCGCCGGAAAGAACCACGAGGCCGAGTGAGACTCGGTAGAACGTACCTGCCCTGGTCGAGAGAAGTTAAATACCTTGGTGTCCATCTTGATCGTCGGCTAACCTGGCGTGCCCACGCTGAGACGATGCGAAAGAGAGCGTCCGCTCGTCTCGCGCAACTGTTTCCGATACTTGTCAACAAGGCTATGACCCGTAAGCTGGGTAAGTTGATCGTCAACGCGTATCTGTTGCCGATCATTACCTACGCTCTTCCCGTCTGGGGCTACCTCGCAACCGTTCGTAAAAGAAAGTTGCAAAGCGTTCTCGATAGGGGCCTTCGGCTAGCGGCCAAAGCCCCCTATCGGTTTTCTTCTCGTCTCTTGAGAAGAGGACTCGGTGTCCGCTCCTTGGAAGACACCGCAAGGCGACTTGCACGTAAATTTTACGTCCGAGCTGCGAGGACCAGACAAACCCTCTCATAGCTGGCCTTGCCAAGTACCGAACACGTCCAGGTGATTCTTGGAAACGGCCTCGACAAATACTGTACTAGTCGACCTAGTACGAGCATGTCGTTGTAGCGGCCATTAAATAATATTCCGTCTGGACATGATCACTAGGCAGGAGCCCCTACGATGATTGCTTCCAACGACGATCTCAACTGCTACAACTGCTTCCAGCGACGATCTCAACTGCTACACTGCTACAACTGCTCCTTGGTTCTGCAACACGACTGCTTGGCACGTCCTAAGACTGCTGCTAGTCCAGTGAATGCCCTGAAGCTGCTTCACGATGCTGCACTCCAATGTCCACAACTGCTGATCACCTTCGTCCTCTTTGAAGTCCGTTGGTCACCTCTTGAACCCAGCACAACTGACACCAGCTTTTAATGTTGTAACCTATCGAGTGGCTGCTAAGTTACAACTGTTTGTTTGACGTGTTTCCGGAGGTGAAGTTGAATCATTAGAATGAACCGTTCTTCTTGAAGACAATTTATTGTGATTAGCAAAATACAAACAAACTTTATCCACAAGTTACTTTATACAACTCTTCTTGACAAACTATAAGTCAGTTAATTCAATTACTGTTTTAAACTCTAAGTACCTTCAGTTACTAGTACTTAGTTCACAAATTAATGTAACTACTTTTAGTTACTTCAAAAATTACAAAGACAAACTATTGACAACATCTGGTTTTCCGGCTCTCTAAGAACACCTTCCAACACAGATCAAAGTCAAAATAAAAATGAGAAAAGATGAGCAAGTTCTCTCGGACCTCTTACACAATCAGATCTACCTTCTCCAGCGAATGCTAGAGTTTTTATAGTACATCATCGTGGGGTGTAACCCTTAATTTTAGTGGTGGGACTGTTCCCTCCTCTTAATTCTAAATCCTTAACTATGATAGGCTAAATCTATTGGAAGTGAGGGTAAATCTCTTATAATTTTATAGGAACTATCACTATTCGTCTGAGACACTGCATCACGTGACCCTACGTCATGATTTGGGGGTGTTTTACTACTTTAGATTAAAAGTTCTCACGGAATAAAACACCTGCTTTCACCCATGTTCACACAGAGTACACCTGGCTTCACACTTGTGACCCATTACTTGACTCCCCCAAAAGGATATCAACTTTGTGTGACATTTTATATTTCCTGTTTAGACTTTGTCACCATTAATTCTTATTTGATGTGTCTCGCCAGATTTTCTACGATTATCACTTACTTGAGTAAAGCAAAACTCAAGTGTAACTCTTATCAATGATAGGGTAATAAAAATTGTAGATAATTTCCATGCAGGACTATGCAAAATTATACAAAGTTTTTCATGAAATTTGTGTATCTGGTTGTTCCATCAATCATGTAACTTGGGCTTGGCCTATCAAAATACACCAAATTCAGTGAGGTTCATACGTTGCAGAGCTAGGATGGACACAGTCTGTCTGTCGACGTTGCTAGGGGAAGTTGTGCCCAGGTAAGAGAGTTGTTCTCTTACAAACGTAGAAATATCTTATATAAAATAAACTATAACCTTGAAATTCTTAACGAAGTTTTGCGATAAGAACCGAGAGGGTAAATAAATAAATAAAATTTAAAATATAATACAGTGCTGTCTCGTGTAAGTTAAGATATCCGCTTAGGGAACTTAAAGGCACTACAAGATATCGTTGGAAGGTGTACATTAAACGCACCGCATTAGTAAATACCCAGTTAAATCCTGAGATTAAGAAATTATAAAATATAAATTAATAATAAACTGAATGAATTAAATTCATAATCATTGTGAGTGAACAATTTATCAAGAAACTAATAAATGTTAGCAGTCAAACATAACTAT